>CP053151.1:14932909-16235999 GCA_014607495.2 Carposina sasakii
TATAATAATTTACGTCGTAATTTACCTAAAATACCTATGTGATCTTTGATTTTTAAACTATGTGACTGACCTGCAGTAAACGTCATACATAACTAAACTACTTTCGATGAAGAATATATACAAATAGTAAAACTTTACTATTGATGGAATGACCTTGACCTATGGGCAATTATTTTTCAGTAGTCAATGTAAAACAGTTTTATGTCCTATGTGTATGTTCAGATTCTTCAACCTTGAACAATGTATTATCGACTTTTTAAACCACAAAGAGATAACTATTAGTTTATTGTGTTATCTACTAGCTTTATCTAAACTCTTATCAAAATTGACTTCTTCATTTCAGTGTAGCTATTTTAATAAGAATCACGTTTAATTACGATTTGAGCATGCAAAATATTTTATATAAATATTCACAAAACACATGTAACCATTATAAAATCAAGAAAGTAACCTTGAAGCTCAATTCCACAGTGCTATGATAATAGGTTAGGTTAGGCATACTATTAACATCTAATACTGGACGACAAATGGATAGATCACATGCTGCTAGAAAACTTAAAAATAAACATTGGCAATATATTTTTTTTAAGTATACGCTTTATACATTTTTATACCTAATTATTTCTAGAGTTAGATTATTAATGATATTATTTACATGAACCATTACTTCCTGGTTTAGGGTAATTGTTTACATTCTCGGTAGTTATAATCTTAATTACGCATTTACGATTGACGATCTTCAGCTTTATAGTAGAAGTACTTACTAGACATTGGAGAACTAAGGTTTTACTTCTCTTCATTTATCATTAACAAAAATCTCTCCTGGACTGGTTGTCAAACTGGGCAATCAAGGACCCTCGTGTTAACAAGTTTGTTTACTACAGACCTGCGCTGGATCAATCCGGCCCTGGTTAATTCATAAGCTTATTGTTTCTAAACTGGTAGCGAAGTGAACTGACTTTACGTAACAAGTACCTTCGACATCACACGCGACGGACGTGCATCGCGTCCAAATATGAAATTTCGAACATTAAAATGTAACGAGACGAGACTAAAGTAATTCCACATATTGTTTAGTGCACTTATTCTGTGATAATACCGTGATATTTAGTGTTATAATAATGATAGTGCTTAGTTGGTTGTGCATGATTTTAGTTGACACTGTGTTTAGTACGAAACGGAGACGGAAAAGTTTTGTTCATGTAAGTTTTTAGGAGACCTACATGATGTAGTTTTTATTTACAAACCATAGCATATGTCACCATATGGTGTATCTTCTAATTTAATTTAAATGTCGATCGTATCGTTTAATATCCCCCAGAAATGACTGTCTATCTAATAATCTAAATGAAAAAACCAGTAGTTCCATGGTAAAAGACATATGAAATTAAAGACATATGAGATGTGTAAAATATGAAATGATGATAATATTAAAAAAGGAGTTTCCTCCTCAGGACTGGTGGAAGGTGGAGGTGAATGACCGGCAAGGCTTCGTGCCGGCTGCCTATGTGAAGAAGATCGATGCTGGCCTCTCCTCTAGCCAGCAGAACCTCGCTGATTCCAACTCTATTGCTGCCAGACAGAACCAGGTATGGCTTCAAATCTTAGCCCGGGTGACTATTACTAATAACTTCTTGGACAACGTATAAGATTTCGACTATAATAAACGCCATCTTAGTAACGGACATACATGTAACATGCCCCTTGGACTGCATATATGTAACATGCCCGTTGTTTTCAAAGAGGTTGTGCAAATTACAGGCTCACTGTTCATCAAGTCTCACGTCCCATCACGTTATGAGAGTGAAGACATCATTATTTGTTAAGTCCGACGTGCTAATGGAAGAGTCAACCGCCGCTGCACGTTATACCTGTGCAGGTTTAAAATGGGAATTTATTGATTATTATCATTTTTACTTATCTTACATAAGTGGTTAAGTTAAAAGTTTTCTAATAGACATTATTTATTGACAGATCGAGTCTCAATATGACAACTTGTTGGAGTTGGCTCGCGGAAGACAGAACAAGCTCAATGAGACTGTCAAAGCGTACGTGCTGGTGCGGGAGGCTGCCGAGCTTCACACCTGGATCAAGGACAAGGTATGTGCAGAATACAAAGGGTTCGGAACAATTTAATATGTAGGCAGAGAGATGACTTGAAAAATGTATAAAACCATATTGTGTAGAAGAGGCCGTCCTCGAGACGCGCACTCTGATTGAGTTTGTGGGTTCATGATCGTGGAAACTTGCCTCTATGTAGTACAATCACATATTTTATTACGTCGGGGAAGCAGCAGCCGCTACCGGCAGAGCTATTACCTAATTTGCCGTTGCAAACCCGCAAGTTAACCGTGCGTGTACTCTTTAGTCACAACAAACGCTGTCTCTGTAGATGAGAGTAAAGTAAACTGATTATTTGAAACCGTTATTTACCAACAAGTCGTACGTTTCCCCCTAGGAGATGCACGCGCAGGTGCAGGACGTGGGCGAGGACCTGGAGCAGGTGGAGGTGATGCAGAAGAAATTCGACGACTTCCAGAGCGACCTGCGCGCCAACGAGGTGCGCCTCGCCGAGATGAACGAGATCGCGGTGCAGCTGATGACGGTCGGCCAGACCGAAGCCGCGCTCAAGATCAAGACGCAGATGCAGGTGAGCGGGGCCGGACCCTCCACACTGACGTCTTTTGAGCGTTGACGCCGGCGCTCAAAAGACGCTAGTGTGGGGGTCCCCTATTCGACATGAAAGCATACACAACTTATTTGTCGATTGTCATTTTTTATAAGTTACTTTTTATATTTGTTACGGTCTGTCAAGTAAATAAGTTGCCGTTTCGGAGCTTTAAGGCCACCAACGTGGAACTGATAACGGTTATGATTGCCTAAAGACGAAATCTAGGGTGTAATCTATTATAAATTATATATTACACAGCGTGAAGGGTCTCGAAACTAAATGTATGACGAGCGATACATTTTACATCTCAATATTACTCTCCGCTCGACTCGTTTTGACCACAGTGTGACCTGTTTGTGAGTGCGATAGGGAGCCTGATGATTGAGTGCAAGAGTATGGTTGAAAGACGACTGCCTGCGAGTACCATCCAATAAATGTTACGGATAGGTACTTATGTATGTATGGGTTTGTATTATTAATGTTTGTAACGATATGGTTATACTGTTATGTTGTAAACATATATTTGAATAAATAAATAAATAAAATAAATTTCATTATATCCCATAGTGAAAAGCCTACTCTAGTCTTAAATTCAAAATATTTAACATTATCACAAACAAATCATAATATCAATGTCATAATCTAAAAAAAGCAATTTAGCTAGCAAATATAAAGTGTATTATTTACCTTTTTTACTTGTACAGGAGCTGAATTCAAAATGGACGTCCCTACAACAACTGACCGCAGAGCGTGCGGCCCAACTCGGGTCCGCACATGAAGTCCAACGATTCCACCGCGACGTGGACGAGACCAAGGACTGGATCGCGGAGAAGGACGCCGCGCTGGCCACCAGCGACCTCGGCAAGGATCTGCGCTCTGTGCAGACGCTGCAGCGTGAGTTGTCTAGTTTGTTTTATGTCGGTGGCGTTGACTCGGTTTTCCAATTTTGCCCGTGTACATGAGTGCAGACGCTGCAGCGTAAATTATCTATTCTGTTTTTATGCCAATAGCATTGACTCGTTTTTCTAATTTTGCCAGTGTCAGATTAGTTAAACTTTATTTTTACAAATCATAGTATAGTGCAAGTAGGTCATGATGGTTTGAAATATCAAGAATATTGTGCCTGCCTGACACATTAATTGAAATGTTGAGAGAAATATTGGAAAGTAAAGAAAATTTTGACTACTAAACCAACGAAAAGTAAAAAGTCATTTTATGTACTGATCTTCATTACTGATTTTACAACGATTACTAGGTAATTTTAGAGGGGTCCTTACCACATATCTATTATAGATTGTTTTCAGTGTTTAATTTCAAAATTTGGTCGACAGGCAAACACGAGGGCCTAGAGCGCGATCTGGCCGCACTAGGAGATAAGATCCGGCAGTTGGACGAGACCGCCAACCGCCTGATGGCCACGCACGGCGACTCCGCCGACGCCACCTACACCAAGCAGCGCGAGATCAACGACGCCTGGCAGACGCTGCAGGCCAAGGCCAACGCGCGCAAGGAGAAGCTGCTGGACTCCTATGACCTGCAGAGGTACGGCATTGCACACTTCAGTGAAAACCGTCATCCGAAGATTCTTTGCAATAGCAAGCCGAAACAGCGCGATAGCGAAAATTGGGACGAGCGCTCGGCGTTCCTTCGCGTCCCACACCTTGCTCCGCGCACACACACACACACACACACACACACACACACACACACACACACACACACACACACACACACACACACACACACACACACACACACACACACACATTCTCAATCGCTATCGCTCCTCGGGTATAGCTAAGTGACAATGGGGTAGTTTCCTATGGTTGAATCTTAATAACATCTTATTCTTTTCAGAATAAATAATTAAAATCATACCTATCTGTAAAGTTACAATTTGATTATGTGTCCAGATGAGGTAGTAATAAGCCTTCAAAGTTAAGTAGGCAAGTCCATTTTTCTAATGTGAAATTAATTGAAAATTAAAACATCACATGTCCACCTGCATCATTTACAGCAACTTTTGTTTTGTGACCATATTAATAATATAAATATTAATAATATGCAATATTTAATATAGCTGTAGAACAAAAGTTCTTTTACGCGCATACAAGTTGCTTAAAGAGTGACGTCACGTCGTGGTAGCCGTTTGTATGGAGCGTTTTTGGGCAAGTCTAAAATTGTGATTTTGAAATCCTTATATCCCGGAAAGTTTTCACGCTAGCGAAGTTTTTCTTTCGCAAATGTTTCTTTTATTTCATGATCTTTAGATATAAATACAAATAAAAACTGTAAACGATCCTATTTTAGTATATTATAATGAAATAAATTTGGTCCAGATCCAAGCATTTAGCATGGATTGCGTACTCGTACATAGCTTACATCATTTGATTTCTCTCAAGTCAGTTAATGTATGTCAGTAATTTAGGCTGGTTCTTTTATGTCGAATCATAAGTCTTAGTGATCTGATAAATGAGTTTGTAACATTTCTATTTCCTGTCAGATTCTTGTCGGACCACCGTGACCTGATGGCGTGGATCAACTCCATGATGGCGCTGGTGAGCTCGGACGAGCTCGCGAATGACGTCACCGGCGCTGAGGCCTTGCTCGAGAGGCACCAGGTATGTACCCATGCGGGAAAGGGTCGGACGCTCGTGTTGTCCTGCTCGCACGACACAAACACTTTTGCAGCGTTCTTTTTACAAGATGGCGGACTTTGTTACCCCCCTTTTGGTTAATGTAGTTAGAAAAATCATGTATTTCAGTTTTAACTTCCAAATACGTTTCTATTTCATCATTCACGAACCCATTTTGTTCAGATAAAAACCATCATGTCACCTGTAATTATCAAGACCTCAAACATATGTCACCAAAAGGGAGGATTAATTTAAACCATATTCATATAAATAACTCGCAGTATATTTCTAGAGCCAACGTTTGGAGATAGACGCTCGCTACGGCATATTGCCGCAGGTCAGACATTGCACGCCCTGTGTGCTCCCAGCCTAACATTGTTACTTTATTCTCGCACATGCGCACTTGTAAACTCTATAAGGCTGTTAACAGACTAAGCTGAAATATTTGTATTCTACATAAATTATAACTTTGAAATAATCACTTGTAGAGCCTATTTTGTTAATAGCATTATGAATATAATAACTATTTCTATTAACTAGTAGACTTACAAAGTGTGCAGCGGGACTATTATTAAAACACATTCTATGCAATAATCTTTAATTTTTCACTTTACACTTGGTGTTAGATTAATTTCACTGTCTAAAAGGAAAGTTATGTGGTTGTTTGATAGAGTTCTTACGAGTTTTTGAACTAACGTGATACATTGGCACTTTTGTCATACATAATAGTAAAAAAAATCTGAGAATAACTGGGATTTAATGTTGTTTTGGCATAAAAATAATAGAATAAAAGATCTGGTTTCTATTTAATTATAAAAAATATACAAATAAGTATACATATTATTTTATTTTTACTTTTCCCACCGAATTGGTCTAAATGTTTATTGTTTTTTCTATACTCTTTGTTTTGTGTGCGATTTTTATCTATATTTTTTATTCTCTTCTATTGTGTGTTGTGAGTCCGTATTTTTTTCTAATGTGTATCGTTTTTAAATGTTAATGGTTTAGTTTATTATTGTACTAATTTCTCTTGTAACACTGATGTATTCATGGTTTACCTGGAGCTAGCATACACAATATTGTATCGGCAATCTTGTCCTACTAGGAGCTTTATTTCTTTTTAACCTTATTTAATTGACTTTAGCACTACGCAAAGTCTTCGGAACTAATTATCATACAGTGGAACTGATGTATTGTCAGCAAGCTCCCAGTTTAGATAATGTTTATTCTATAGTACTGTATGTGCAGCCTACAGTGATATAATAGTGTTATAACAGCAACTTGTGACTACTATAGGAGCATCGTACGGAGATGGACGCGCGCGCCGGCACGTTCCAAGCGCTGGAGTTGTTCGGACAACAGCTGCTGCAGGGCGGCCATTATGCCAGCGCTGACATTCAGGACAAGATCAACAAGATGGCCGACGCCAGGCAAGAGTTGGAGAAGTAAGTCTATTGTATTGTTATCGAAATTTGAGATCTTCATATATTTTAGTTCCTGACACGATGTTTGCACTTTCTTTGATTTTATGTTTAACAAAAAGACACGTCACTAGCTTATCGCCTGAGGCAATACCCGAGTATCTTAGTCGACTTTTACGACACGCACAGAAGGAGATGCAGTTGTGATGTATTCTGGTGAAGCCTCGCATCAGCACCGGAATATGCTTCTGCATACAAAAAAAGTCAGTTCTGAATTCAAACATTCTCTAACCACAAAGAGCAAGTGAAGAGATGCCTATTTCTACATTATCAGCGTGACTGCATATAAAAAGAGTTAATCTATGAAATAGACTGTACTTCCGAAGCTGGGAAAAGTGGTTATTGTATGAATCGGATTCTGGATCGTAATGCCTTACCGTCCCCTCAGGGCGTGGGTGGCGCGGCGGCTGAAGCTGGACCAGAACCTGGAGCTGCAGCTGTTCTACCGCGACTGCGAGCAGGCGGAGGGCTGGATGGGCGCACGCGAGGCCTTCCTGGCGGCCGAGGCGGCGGCTGACGACGCCGGCAACGTCGAACAGCTCATCAAGAAGCACGAGGACTTCGACAAGGCCATCAACGCGCACGTGAGTACACCCGCCTCAGACTAGCGGCTTATTGCAGGTCTACGCTGGACGCAGGGCGCAAGGCTTTCTGAAATGTTAGTCAAATAACTGAAGGAATTCAACTACTAACATAAGCTTTAATATACAGGAGGAGAAGATAGCCCAGCTGCAGACGTTAGCAGACCAGCTGATAGCGTCGGAGCACTACGCCGCACCCGACATCGACGGCAAGCGAGCGCAGGTGCTGGGCCGCTGGAGACACCTCAAGGACGCGCTCATCGAGCGACGCTCGCGGTCAGTACGCACCCTACTATACAGACATCGACGGCAAGCGAGCGCAGGTGCTGGGCCTAGGCGATGATGGGAAATAATGGCGAATTAAAAAAAAAAGACCTTAAATTATTGTGACTATAATGTAAAAATATTCACAACTTTTTCCTTTCTAAATTAATAAGTATAGGTCAAAGTTTAAAAAGAGAGCTTTTGAAGTCCTACAAGTATTTGTTATTCCCACAGACTGGGCGACGAGCAGACGTTACAGCAATTCTCTCGCGATGCCGATGAGATGGAGAACTGGATCGCCGAGAAACTACAGCTCGCCACCGAGGAGAGCTACAAGGTAACAAAATAGTGTACTAAATTAGATAGATGTAAACAGTTAATCTAGGCTTAAAGATGAGAGTTTTGGAAAAAATCTGTCCTGTCTTTAATATCCTCATGTGTACGCCCTTCTCTCCTCCAGGACCCGGCCAACATCCAGTCCAAGCACCAGAAGCACCAGGCGTTCGAGGCAGAGCTGGCCGCCAACGCCGAGCGCATCCAGGCCGTGCTGGCCATGGGGGGCAACCTGGTGCAGCGTGCGCAGTGCAGCGGCAGCGAGGACGCCGTGCAGGTACCGTGCGGCCAGGGGAGACAACCTGGTGCAGCGTGCGCAGTGCAGCGGCAGCGAGGACGCCGTGCAGGTACCGTGCGGCCAGGGGAGACAACCTGGTGCAGCGTGCGCAGTGCAGCGGCAGCGAGGACGCCGTGCAGGTACCGTGCGACCAGGGGAGACAACCTGGTGCAGCGTGCGCAGTGCAGCGGCAGCGAGGACGCCGTGCAGGTACCGTGCGGCCAGGGGAGACAACCTGGTGCAGCGTGCGCAGTGCAGCGGCAGCGAGGACGCCGTGCAGGTACCGTGCGGCCAGGGGAGACAACCTGGTGCAGCGTGCGCAGTGCAGCGGCAGCGAGGACGCCGTGCAGGTACCGTGCGGCCAGGGGAGACAACCTGGTGCAGCGTGCGCAGTGCAGCGGCAGCGAGGACGCCGTGCAGGTAACGTGCGGCCAGGGGAGACAACCTGGTGCAGCGTGCGCAGTGCAGCGGCAGCGAGGACGCCGTGCAGGTACCGTGCGGCCAGGGGAGACAACCTGGTGCAGCGTGCGCAGTGCAGCGGCAGCGAGGACGCCGTGCAGGTACCGTGCGACCAGGGGAGACAACCTGGTGCAGCGTGCGCAGTGCAGCGGCAGCGAGGACGCCGTGCAGGTACCGTGCGGCCAGGGGAGACAACCTGGTGCAGCGTGCGCAGTGCAGCGGCAGCGAGGACGCCGTGCAGGTACCGTGCGGCCAGGGGAGACAACCTGGTGCAGCGCGCAGCCTCGTGTGGATCTGCACAAAATAAATGTGTAAACGTGTCAATTTTTACCAACGCGATAGTGAGTCCATGATTCGTCAGCTTCCTGTTCTGCGCGAACCTCTCGATAGTCCGTAACGCTATCGTCCAACTGTCAAATCACATAGATTACGCCGCGTAAAAAGGTTCGTGCTTACCCCACTGTTCCCATACACAGTTTTCGTACAAAACAATCTAATCCGACTTTTTCCGTTAGGCTCGTCTCGCCTCCATCGCGGACCAATGGGAGTTCCTGACGCAGAAGACGACGGAGAAGTCCCTGAAGCTGAAGGAGGCCAACAAACAGCGCACCTACATCGCGGCTGTCAAGGATCTCGACTTCTGGCTTGGGGAGGTACGTTAGTAATATGATGCGTACAAATATTATAAAGGTCTTTCGGGGAGGCCTATTTCAACAGTTTATTTTACTATGGCTGCAATGATGATATAAATGGTGGATACTATTTTTGTGAGGTGGACTTTTCTGTTGGCCAACCCTGGCCATTTTATGATTATTACAAGATAAATCGGTGTAGTGCT
The DNA here is from genome assembly GCA_014607495.2 of Carposina sasakii. Lineage (NCBI taxonomy): Eukaryota > Metazoa > Arthropoda > Insecta > Lepidoptera > Carposinidae > Carposina > Carposina sasakii. Next base: position 14,942,450 of record CP053151.1, read on the forward strand.
AAGTTTCAAAACATAGAAACGTATTTGGTAGAGAATTGATGTAATTGTTACTGTACCAGGTGGAAAGTCTGCTGACCTCCGAGGACTCCGGCAAGGACCTGGCGTCGGTACAGAACCTCATGAAGAAGCACCAGCTCGTGGAGGCCGACATCCAGGCTCATGAGGACAGGATCCATGGTATGATGACATTTCGTTAGCATGATATTATAATCTTATCCATGTAGTGCAAATTATAATACATTTATTTATAACCATAAAGCATACATTAGATACTGTAAATCGCAACTTCCATTAACCAATACATGTGCATTTACTTATTTTTTCTTCTATTTTCATTTCTTTTATTTAAATTTTAAAAAGTAAATAGCGTTATCAGATACTGTGCTGATGCAGGGCTTCTCCTCCTGCATCTTCTTCCGCGTATATTGTAAGAATTGAATAAGGAACTCTGCGGCGTTATTATATCTCAGAACAACGGGTTTGGTGATTATGGTTTCGTATTAAAGATCGTCCAAGCTTGGTCGGACTCGGAATACAGCTGTGTTTAATATAAATACGTTGTAACGTCATGCGTTACATACGTTATTATTATTTAGAAAATATAATTTATATGTATAGATTTAAGTAATTAGACTTGTTCCGTTAGAAGCGCCATTATAGCGCTCCTTCCGCACCAGCGTTTTGTTCTCGAGCTGGCGTTGTGTGTGTGACTCGACCGTGGGCCGGTGGCAACGACATACCATTTTAGCAGCTTGAAGTGAGCGCACGTCCTAGATAATATCGGTCGTGATACGTACGCGTAACCGAATTATTGTGTTCGTCCCTACCGTTCCTCAGGCCCTATAAATTATTTAAATACATTACTCCAATATAAATAGTAGTTAGTACATATTCTACATAATAAATTAATTATTGTGGACTTGTGTAACCCCAGTTTGGGGTATTACGTCCACCTTAGACCCTTGGAATTCCATCAAGCTACCCAGTTGGTTCTTGCAGTTCGACCCATCGTATGCAGACTCACGGCTCAAGGGAAGGTACCGCTAAAAAGGGAAGTCAACAGCCAGGTTCTTCGACAACCCCCCGGCTTATTATTATTTTAAGAAAATAAACTGGTTGTCGATTAAAGGTGCTTTTACTTTAGCTCAATAGAAGTCCTAAACGTGACAACTTTGAGACGGAATACTAGGTTTGAGTGTCGTTTGCAGACATGAACGCGCAGGCCGACGCGCTGGTGTCGAGCGGGCAGTTCGACAGCGCCGGCATCGGCGCACGCCGCGACGCCATCAACGCACGCTGCGAGCGTGTACGGAGCCTGGCCGCGCACCGCCGCGCGCGCCTCAGCGAGGCCAACACGCTGCACCAGTTCTTCCGCGACATCGCCGACGAGGAGTCCTGGATCAAGTGAGTGCTCCGTCGACGTCCAGGGCCCTAGTGGTTGGGCTTTGCATGCGCTAGAACTTTTCTAGGGTAACGGTGCCGCATATAGCGGCCATGTGAAAGCACACACGTGTCGGTGCCGCAAAGAGGGTGTGGTTCAGCACCAGATTTTGTTCAGATTTTCATACACAGGTATAAAATGGTATTACAATAATAGATTAGCTTCTCTGTGCTCCGCCATTTTGGCATACAAATATAGAAAAGAAAGCATATAAAATACATAGCAAAACTTATAAATAACAAATACATTTACACGGCAACAAACACCATACCACAGACACAATAGTTTGCATGCATACTCCCTAGCAAAGGACCCAAATTCTGACTCAATATTTCCATCCTCAGGGAGAAGAAGCTGCTGGTGGCGTCGGACGACTACGGACGCGACCTGACCGGCGTACAGAACCTGCTGAAGAAGCACAAACGGCTGGCGGGCGAGCTGGCCAGCCACGAGCCGGCGGTCAGGGCCGTGCAGCAGGCGGGCGCGCAGCTCATCGACGTGGCCAACTTGGGCGCGCCCGAGATCGAGCAGCGGCTGCAGGTAACGAGGCTCCGATGCCTGCTGACGAAGCACAATCGCAAAGGATAATCTAACACGAAGATTATGTTCGTTCTCATTAAGACTATGTACATCACAAAACCTATCACATTAGTATGTACATGTTATAAACTGACAATTTATGTCCACAGGCTTTAGGTCAGGCTTGGTCCGAGTTGGAGACCCTGGCGGACGAGCGCGGCACCAAACTCGCGCAAGCTCTCGCTTACCAACAGTTCTTGGCGAAGATCGACGAGGAGGAAGCCTGGATCAGGTATGTATGCTAAAAATGCAAGATTTTATAAAAATTTAATTACTTTTTAAAAGTAATCAAAGAACAGTTTAAAATGTGACTGTGATATGTTCACCTACCTCTTCTCACCTTCACCTACCTCTGCTGCTATCGCACACTCACATGTTCGTCTTTGTCTTTAGCGAGAAGCAGCAGCTGGTGGGCGTGGGCGAGTGCGGCGACAGCATGGCGGCGGTGCAGGGACTGCTGAAGAAACACGAGGCGCTGGAGGCAGAGCTCGCGGCGCGCGCCGAACGTGGCGCAGAACTAGCCGACCAGGCCGCCGTACTGCTCGCAGAACCCGCGCCGCACGCCGACGCGCTGCGACACCGCATGCAGCAGCATAAGGTACTGCGAGCGACCACACAGCCTCGCTGCAGCCTAATAGATTAATACCTTCGTTACAGCAGTTGCGGCTATAAAGTTCGTGTTATCCGCTTTTCAGTGCGTTAATTTTGGTGCACGGTGCGCGGGAGTTGGGTAAAATAAAAAATATGGAAAGTGAGACAGTCAATCAATTCCCTTGTTTAGGTATCCCTTTAGTATAAACCTACATCTTACATACTTATACAAATTAACGCAACAAAAGTCTCAAATCATGATCAATAACTAAACCTAACTTCCCCCCTCCCAGTCGAAGCTGGACAAGCTGACCAGCCTGGCGGCGCGGCGCAAGGCGGCGCTGGTGGACAACTCTGCGTACCTGCAGCTGCTGTGGAAGTGCGACGTGGTGGAGTCGTGGATCGGAGACAAGGAGACGCACGTGCGCTCCGACGAGTTCGGACGGGACCTGTCCACGGTGCAGACGCTGCTCACCAAGCAGGACACTTTTGATGCAGGTCCGTGCACTCGGTGATGGATTTTAAGGAATTATAATAGGGACAACCTTGTGGCAAACATAGGTACAAAAGCTAAGACAGTGCTATAGTGATAATACTCCCACTAATAGCAGTTGGAATTTTATTCATCGCGTGACTTGACTTTTAGTTATTTACTGTAACATCGGAAGAATAAATAATATTGTTGGTAGAACAAAAATATACATATTTAAAAAATACTCAGGAATACTACATTCTCTCATTCAAGAGCCCTCAAGAGAAAAGTTACCATTAAGATAACAAGTGATTTGGTCTTGCTATCTTAATATAATTAAATTGAAACAAAAACTTGATGAAATACAGTAAAATATGAAAATATATAAAGAGTAATAATACTGAAACACAGTTACTAGCAAACTACATAAATTATGAAATAAACAACAAAATAAAAACTGACAAATATAACAGACATCCACTTCGAACGCTAGCAGGTGAATGCATACATAATCCAACGCCACGCGGCCATTTTTATAGTCTGTTCGGAATGGGGATGTTATGACGTATCTTGTTTACTGAATCGAACAGCATGCAAAATGACATGTTGTTTTATGTTTTGTCTCGTATTTTACTTCGCGGTACCAGAATTATATCACTGTATTCTTAGTGGTACTGTTACTTGCACTTGAGGGCACTCGGGTGAGAAATGATATTACTTTGAACTCTTTGAGACGAGATAATTTTCAACAGTTGTGTGTGAGTCAACGGTAATAATACGAGGGTACTACTTATTACATACATACATATACTCACGACCATTATCTCTCAACGCCTATTATCAAAGTCTCACGTGGTAACCGGTGATCCTACCGCTTTCAAACTAATCCGGCAATCTAGCGACTGGTAACGAATCCAGTGGGATATGTTTCCGTGTCATTTTAAATTATAATCTATCGGCCTCTAGTTAATGCATAATCTCCAGGTTTAGCCGCATTCGAGCACGAAGGCATCCAGAACATAACGGCGCTGAAAGACCAGCTGGTGAACGCGAAGCACGAGCAGACCCCGGCCATCGTGAAGCGGCACGGGGACGTCATCGCACGCTGGCAGCGTCTGCTGGCTGACTCCGCGCGCCGCAAGGACCGGCTGCTGCAGCTGCAGGACCAGTTCCGCCAGATCGAGGAGCTGTACCTCACGTTTGCCAAGAAGGTGGGTGTGTAGCTTGCTATAGGAGTAGGTATATAACATTTGGCAGATTTTTTTTTAGTATAACACCAAACAACCAGACAACAACAAGATTAACGTCTATAATTTAAGCTCATTATCGATACTAATTAATTACCAGTATAATAGACTCAAAGTTGCATGATTTTGGAAGTAAAAAAATATATTTTTTAAAAATTTAAAATTGTTTATTTTCATTAAAATACATGTAGTTTTTCCTTGAACTTAAAGCTATCTTAAGTTTAAAGATTGTGATGCTTTATTTAATTACTTACATTACATTCTGGCACTCAGCCCACTCTGTGTAATATTTTTTTAGGGTGTTTTTAATTTGATTTTTATTTTTGTTAACAAAGATTTTCTAAAATATAAATTGACAGTTTGTTGAGCACACAGGGTAGACTATGCGTCCAGGCTCTTCTGCCATATTCATTGTTACAGTTCGGTGTTTGGTATCACAAGGGGAATGACTCAAACGTGTGGTCAAGACCTATGAATAGGAATTATTTGCGTCGAATTCAGAATATTTATGTTGTCTTATTTAACTAACTAAATGAATGTTATTAATTTTTTTACCGTTACCCATAAAGTAACACTGATGTTGTGATGCGCAGGCGTCGGCGTTCAACTCGTGGTTCGAAAACGCAGAGGAGGATCTGACGGACCCCGTGCGCTGCAACTCTATCGAGGAGATCCGTGCGCTGAGGGATGCGCACGCGCAATTCCAGGTTTATTATTATTATTACTGACACCTACATACACATACATCATAATGTCGATATGGTGTCGCCACCGCAATGTCAGGGGTGTAGAATTAAAACCTATTTACATTCTTTTTAGAGCACACTCACTAGTTAGCCAAGAGTTATTTTCCATCTTAATATATGAAGTGCTTGGTGCGTGCGCAGGCGTCGCTGTCGTCGGCGCAGAGCGACTTCGAGGCGCTGGCGGCGCTGGACGAGCAGATCAAGTCGTTCAACGTGGGCGCCAACCCCTACACCTGGTTCACCATGGAGGCGCTCGAGGAGACGTGGCGCAACCTGCGCAAGATTATCGGTGAGCACTACTGCACTCGTAGGTAACTGCTATGCCAACGTGTACCACAGGAACACAAGAAAACCTTTATAAAATGATTAATGAATCTACCTACATAATAGTAACGATCCATAACATGACCTTGGTGTAAATAATGTGTGTATGGCGTTAATGTAGATTATGATAGGAGGTCCTTATGATTGATGTTTTTCCTTATGTCGTAGTTTAAAGTTAAAACTCATTAATGCTATTTACATTTGAATGAGTTGAGGTAATGAGAATATGACGATACGTCTTGCTTTCAGAGGGATAAGCACGAACTTCTCGATAGTCCGTAACGCTAGCGTCAAACTGTCAAATCACATAGATTTTGCTAGGCCGCGTAAAAAGGTTCGTGCTTACCCCGCAGTACACGATTAGCCTTACTTTAACGTGTGATGTGTTCACAGCGGAACGTGATGTGGAGCTGACCAAGGAGGCGCAACGCCAGGAGGAGAACGACAAACTGCGCAAGGAGTTCGCCAAGCACGCCAACGCCTTCCATCTGTGGCTCACCGAGACCCGGTATGTACTCACTCATAAACTGTTCATTCATTTATTCCCAATATTTGTAACTTTAAGTGTATATGTGGAAATCTCTATGAGTGAGAAGAAGCAAAGATTTGACACTTATATTTTGTACTATAAATACACCCCTTCATAACGTTACATTTTAAAATTAAGATTTTTCTAGATAGGATAGATAAAATTCTTTATAGTACCACTACAAATATTCTAATACAAAGGCTGATTCAATACTTCCATGTACAATTTTGTATTTCCTCATTCAATAATGTAGTTATTTTCTAAATGGCAAGGAAAACTAATTTGATCATAGTCATGTTAGGAAGGTTATTATTTTGTGTGATTGAATATAACATTTACATTCAGGTACAAACTACTAGGCTGGGACGGGTAAAGTATTACGAAGCGTGATTCGTTGTACTAAACTCCATTTAACCTTGCCAAAGGACTAATGTTACAATTTTATTTTGTTAAATTCTAGATGTTGTACGCACTTGAGTTTTAGTGTGCTATCTAATATACTGCTTATTTAAAATGCCTTTTTTGAGATCATAAGGATCTGTAAATAAGTTAACATTTGTTAATGTTTGTTGTTGTATTTTCGGGTTTACTACTAATTTATAATACACGATATGCATGACATTTCATATCATAATCGCAAGAGTAAGTGCGATTTGCATATATGAAAGTACTTCCCGTTGTACATTATGTGGATCGTGCGTGATGAGGGTGGGAAATATTTATCCTCGCGTGAAAATGTACGAACGTGAAGGCGATGTGGTAGCTGAGTCACAGTACAGTTACGTGATATCGTAGCTATTTGATTTACAGCACAATTGCTTGATTTCAGTACTTCAATGATGGAGGGCACGGGGTCGTTGGAGCAGCAGCTAGCGACGCTGCGCCAGCGCGCGGGCGAGGTGCGCGCGCGCCGCGGCGACCTGCGCCGGCTGGAGGAGCTGGGTGAGTGGGGGGGCTGTACTGTAGGTAGAGCAGCAGCTGGCGCCGCGGCGACCTGCGCCGGCTGGAGGAGCTGGGTGAGTGGGGGGGCTGTACTGTAGGTAGAGCAGCAGCTGGCGCCGCGGCGACCTGCGCCGGCTGGAGGAGCTGGGTGAGTGGGGGGGCTGTACTGTAGGTAGAGCAGCAGCTGGCGCCGCGGCGACCTGCGCCGGCTGGAGGAGCTGGGTGAGTGGGGGGGGCTGTACTGTAGGTAGAGCAGCAGCTGGCGCCGCGGGGACCTGCGCCGGCTGGAGGAGCTGGGTGAGTGGGGGGGCTGTACTGTAGGTAGAGCAGCAGCTGGCGCCGCGGCGACCTGCGCCGGCTGGAGGAGCTGGGTGAGTGGGGGGGCTGTACTGTAGGTAGAGCAGCAGCTGGCGCCGCGGCGACCTGCGCCGGCTGGAGGAGCTGGGTGAGTGGGGGGGCTGTACTGTAGGTAGAGCAGCAGCTGGCGCCGCGGCGACCTGCGCCGGCTGGAGGAGCTGGGTGAGTGGGGGGGCTGTACTGTAGGTAGAGCAGCAGCTGGCGCCGCGGCGACCTGCGCCGGCTGGAGGAGCTGGGTGAGTGGGGGGGCTGTACTGTAGGTAGAGCAGCAGCTGGCGCCGCGGCGACCTGCGCCGGCTGGAGGAGCTGGGTGAGTGGGGGGGCTGTACTGTAGGTAGAGCAGCAGCTGGCGCCGCGGGGACCTGCGCCGGCTGGAGGAGCTGGGTGAGTGGGGGGGCTGTACTGTAGGTAGAGCAGCAGCTGGCGCCGCGGGGACCTGCGCCGGCTGGAGGAGCTGGGTGAGTGGGGGGGCTGTACTGTAGGTAGAGCAGCAGCTGGCGCCGCGGCGACCTGCGCCGGCTGGAGGAGCTGGGTGAGTGGGGGGGCTGTACTGTAGGTAGAGCAGCAGCTGGCGCCGCGGCGACCTGCGCCGGCTGGAGGAGCTGGGTGAGTGGGGGGGCTGTACTGTAGGTAGAGCAGCAGCTGGCGCCGCGGCGACCTGCGCCGGCTGGAGGAGCTGGGTGAGTGGGGGGGCTGTACTGTAGGTAGAGCAGCAGCTGGCGCCGCGGCGACCTGCGCCGGCTGGAGGAGCTGGGTGAGTGGGGGGGCTGTACTGTAGGTAGAGCAGCAGCTGGCGCCGCGGCGACCTGCGCCGGCTGGAGGAGCTGGGTGAGTGGGGGGGCTGTACTGTAGGTAGAGCAGCAGCTGGCGCCGCGGCGACCTGCGCCGGCTGGAGGAGCTGGGTGAGTGGGGGGGCTGTACTGTAGGTAGAGCAGCAGCTGGCGCCGCGGGGACCTGCGCCGGCTGGAGGAGCTGGGTGAGTGGGGGGGCTGTACTGTAGGTAGAGCAGCAGCTGGCGCCGCGTGGGACCTGCGCCGGCTGGAGGAGCTGGGTGAGTGGGGGGGCTGTACTGTAGGTAGAGCAGCAGCTGGCGCCGCGGGGACCTGCGCCGGCTGGAGGAGCTGGGTGAGTGGGGGGGCTGTACTGTAGGTAGAGCAGCAGCTGGCGCCGCGGGGACCTGCGCCGGCTGGAGGAGCTGGGTGAGTGGGGGGGCTGTACTGTAGGTAGAGCAGCAGCTGGCGCCGCGGGGACCTGCGCCGGCTGGAGGAGCTGGGTGAGTGGGGGGGCTGTACTGTAGGTAGAGCAGCAGCTGGCGCCGCGGGGACCTGCGCCGGCTGGAGGAGCTGGGTGAGTGGGGGGGCTGTACTGTAGGTAGAGCAGCAGCTGGCGCCGCGGGGACCTGCGCCGGCTGGAGGAGCTGGGTGAGTGGGGGGGCTGTACTGTAGGTAGAGCAGCAGCTGGCGCCGCGGGGACCTGCGCCGGCTGGAGGAGCTGGGTGAGTGGGGGGGCTGTACTGTAGGTAGAGCAGCAGCTGGCGCCGCGGGGACCTGCGCCGGCTGGAGGAGCTGGGTGAGTGGGGGGGCTGTACTGTAGGTAGAGCAGCAGCTGGCGCCGCGGGGACCTGCGCCGGCTGGAGGAGCTGGGTGAGTGGGGGGGCTGTACTGTAGGTAGAGCAGCAGCTGGCGCCGCGGGGACCTGCGCCGGCTGGAGGAGCTGGGTGAGTGGGGGGGCTGTACTGTAGGTAGAGCAGCAGCTGGCGCCGCGGGGACCTGCGCCGGCTGGAGGAGCTGGGTGAGTGGGGGGGCTGTACTGTAGGTAGAGCAGCAGCTGGCGCCGCGGGGACCTGCGCCGGCTGGAGGAGCTGGGTGAGTGGGGGGGCTGTACTGTAGGTAGAGCAGCAGCTGGCGCCGCGGGGACCTGCGCCGGCTGGAGGAGCTGGGTGAGTGGGGGGGCTGTACTGTAGGTAGAGCAGCAGCTGGCGCCGCGGGGACCTGCGCCGGCTGGAGGAGCTGGGTGAGTGGGGGGGCTGTACTGTAGGTAGAGCAGCAGCTGGCGCCGCGGCGACCTGCGCCGGCTGGAGGAGCTGGGTGAGTGGGGGGGCTGTACTGTAGGTAGAGCAGCAGCTGGCGCCGCGGCGACCTGCGCCGGCTGGAGGAGCTGGGTGAGTGGGGGGGCTGTACTGTACTCGTAGGTAGAGCAGCAGCTGGCGCCGCGGCGACCTGCGCCGGCTGGAGGAGCTGGGTGAGTGGGGGGGCTGTACTGTAGGTAGAGCAGCAGCTGGCGCCGCGGGCAGTTTGGATATGAGATGATTGTGTTGTATCGGTTGCAGGCGCGGCGCTGGAGGGGCACCTGATCCTCGACAACCGCTACACGGAGCACAGCACGGTGGGGCTGGCGCAGCAGTGGGACCAGCTGGACCAGCTGTCCATGCGCATGCAGCACAACCTGGAGCAGCAGATCCAGGCGCGCAACCACTCGGGTATGTGCACAATACTAACTTGTCTTAAGGGCAATGACCTAACAGACGCTAGTTCAAATCACTTTGCCTAAAATGGCCACTTTAAGAAACAATCAGTGTAATTGTAATAGCACTGATGATGTTACAAAAGACTCTTAAAAATTTCTGACGGTTGTTCAATACATTTTGCTGTCAAATGTAATATTTAACTACTGTAGTGAAGTTACATACAAAAAAGACTATTATTTAACTAAATCAATGTATAATTCGCAGGCGTGAGCGAGGACGCGCTGAAGGAGTTCTCGATGATGTTCAAGCACTTCGACAAGGACCGCTCGGGTCGCCTCAACGCGCACGAGTTCAAGTCGTGTCTGCGCGCGCTCGGGTACGACCTGCCCATGGTGGAGGACGGCCAGCCCGACCCCGAGTTCGAAGCCATCCTCAGTGAGTACACAGTCATCTCATGACAATCGCAGAAGCGAAGCTGGAGCGAATTATAACACATGGCTAACGAACGACCTAGCTCCTTTGCCCCAGGAAAGTAGGTAAAACAGAAATCTTACTCTTCTCTAACCTTGGTATTCAATATCTATTGTTATACATACATCTCAAGTTTGAAACTCTGGCCACGACAAATATTTGTGTATGACATATTTCTTCAAATCCTACCCTATCTCTTATTTGATACTCCGGTCAGGGCAAATGTTTTCGTGTGATATATTTATTGAAATCCAACTTATTATATTGTGGTATGTTAACGTTTCCTAATAATAAATGATTAAATGTGCTTAGACATCGTGGACCCGAACCGCGACGGGCAGGTGTCGCTGCAGGAGTACATGGCGTTCATGATCAGCAAGGAGACGGAGAACGTGCACTCGTCCGAGGAGATCGAGAACGCCTTCCGCGCCATCAGCGCGCACCCCGAGCGCGGCTACGTCACCAGGGACGAACTCTATGCGGTCAGTGGCTGCCTGTTCACAGCACTTGTCCTATTTGCTAAATATATTACAATGTCCAATTCGCCTATTGAAATCTCTTGACTCTTAACAGCCCCAGATGCCCTATTCTCAAAATGACTTATTCTTACATGGTTCTGTTCTCAAAATGTTAAATTCACACAAAAACATTTTTTTTATTATAAATATTTTTAAGAAATGAAAAATTCTTCATCCGAGTGGGTATCGAACTCACGACCTCACGCATTCATTGCAGTGCTCTCACCAACTGAGCTACCGGGTCAATTAACTCGGATGACGAATTTGACCATCTCTTTTAAACTTTTATTCTTACATTACGTTTTTGGCATTTTTAAATGTTTAATTCTCACAACAACCATTTCTCAGAGTGTCTAATTATCACAACGGCTATTTCTCAAAATGTCAAATTTCCCCAATGACTTACTCAAAATGTCAAATTACCACATTGGCCATTTCTGAAAATGTGTACTTCTCACACCGACCATCTATAAAATGTCGACCAATTCTCAAAATGAACGTAATATTCATACCTATAACATTGCAGAACCTGACGAAGGAGATGGCGGACTACTGCGTGGCACGCATGAAGCCCTACGTGGACAAGTCGGAGCGTGCCGTCCCGCACGCACTCGACTACATCGACTTCACACACACGTTGTTCCAGAACTAATTGCATTAAACGCACTCGCCGCTTACACCCGCTTTCATTTGTCTACCTACCCATATTCTAAACTTATTGTACTCTTTGACATGCGGTATGCTAGGTTTTGTGAAAAGATTCAGCTGTTGTCACTTTTTGAGATATTTGCCAATGCATTTTATAAAATATTCCGTATTTGTGTAGTTTGTAGATGGAATTAGCTTTGTATTCGATATTATAACAGTTGTGTGTAGTTTTGGTCTGTGCGTCGTTTTCTATAGTAACGCGAGCGCGACCCGAGCCCTCTAGATATTATGCTACTTGTGTAGTTCTAATGTTTACCTTTTAGGTAAATGTTCAGGGTTAGAATTCCTTTTCTCTGGAACTAGCAGAGAAATAAGAAGCTACCTTCCACTAAACAGATTCCTTGTTCAGTAAAAACTTAACGATGTCAAACTACATACATTTTAAAGTTTACGAAATCTTTGCTTAGTTTTACGCTAGCATAAGAAGTATTATATGTTAAGCAGTAATAATACATTCATATTCTATTAGCTGATTATACGCCGCTAAGATTATTTATTTTTTGTATCCTTCATTTAATATTTTAATAAATTATATATTCAACATTACCGAGTTTAATATTTAAAGTAACAGAGACTTAGTGTTAAATTAATATATTTAATTTATATATTATACAATCCTATTAAATAATTACTATCTAGGCCTATATATATTTGGCGAATATCAGTACTCATTTTGTTTTGATCAAGAACATCCAACTCTCATTGAAGGTAGTTAAATTCAGAAAGACACTTTTTTATCAAGTTTACTATGAGTAGGTTACTGTCAATCAAAACAACACCCTGTATAAATAATTTAATCTCTATAAACTTTTCTTATGATACACTGAAACTCACAGGAGTTATTGTTATGCAAGGTGTTTATGGATTTACCCAATACTAAAGACCACTGGCGGCTCGTCCTAAGGAGCGCTGGTGCGGTGCACTCCCACCCACGAAGATTACATAGGCAATCTATATTTCTCTATATTTATAATTATCTTTCACTTCTACTATGTTTATACAATAGTGTCTACGCGTTCGTCTCAAGTAAGTTGTAATCTTATGTATCGAGTGGAGCTCTAGCAATCGCGCTCCAATGAAACGAAATTTGGTACGATTCGATACCGACATAGGCTGGCGCGTGAAACAGAAGATTTCGTATGAAAAATTAGCCTTATCTGGAGCGCCGCTCTCTTTAGTTCGCGTATGCGGCCACTAGAGATCGCTTAGTCCGAGTTAGAACGCGATATGGTTGTCTTAAATGTGTTTCATTAGGTCATCTGAATTTATATAAGTGTACGGTTAAACTTGCACCATCCCATTCGTTAAGGGAGTGAACACCCATCTAAAAATGTCAGCAGCCGCCTCTGCTAAAGACTAGTGAATTCTAATGGCGACGGTTAGAGTAAGTCTTCCATTAAAATTTTGGAGAATTCATACAAATATACAAGAATTGTTTGTATCAAGTGTAAGATATTGATATAAAGTGGGTTGCTCCAGATGTTGGGTTAATCCGAAAACATGTCTTATAATATCTTGGATGGAATCAAATCATTTGAATATATCATAAATTTTAGGTCAACTCCTTTCTACATTAGTATTCAGCTAAATGATGGCTAAGCTAATGTTGACCTCATTATTGTTTCCCCTGCACATAAATTTAAAAATATAACAGAACTACAATAGGACTGTAAAGACTTTAACCTATACATAAGGGGAAAGCAAGAAAGAGACAATACACCTAGATACTGATGACTAATCTTAATAATAGCTGTACAAAATACATATTAATTTGAATTGTCATATCTTACAAAAATGGTCCACTTCACTGGTTACAAGTTTACAACACTAGGTTGATAGAATGACGTTACAAGGAGATAAGTAAGTGGCCTTTACACGTGTTTGTGTGTGTTCATTACTCAGACAAACTGTTTTAATAAACTTTCTATGAGACAAAGACTCATGCAAAATAGATTCATCTACACTGAAATAAAGTGACAACTATGTGGCTATTCCATAGACCATTTTAGGGACCACATGCCCCATAATTCCAAATGGCTAATTAGATGGAAATAAATAGCCACTCAAATAAGACCAATATACAGACCAACTATCTCATCGCCTATATTCATTCACTTCACCTGTATCTATAGATATATACACCAGTTGGAAGTCACGACACGTGCGCTCTCTGGAGTAACTTGAACTCTTGTGGCGTGACGAGGGTTCGCAGCTTCTCGAGCAGCGGTGCCGGTAGCGGCGCCCCGCCCCCCGCGCCGCCGGCCGCCCCCTGCAGGTACGGGATGGCGAGCAGTTCCCGCACGGAGGGCCGGGCGCGCGCGTTGTATGTGAGACACCATTTGAGTGCTGCTATTAGGGTTTGTGGTAGCTCTGTGGGGGCGAAAAGGACGATATTAAAGGCAATTTGTATGATGTGTAGGGTAAGCATAAACCTTTTTACGCGCCAGCGCTATCGACTCGCAAGCAAAATCTATGAGATATAACAGTTGGACGAATGCGTTACGGACTATCGAGAGGTTCGTGCTTGCTCCACTGATATATGCATGCATTCACTGGCGGCTCGTCCTAAGAAGCGCTGGTGCAGTGCACTCCCACCCACGAAGATTACATAGGCAATCTATATTTCTCTATATTTATAATTTTCTTTCAATTCTACTATGTTTATACAAAAGTGTTTACGCGTTCGTCTCAAGTAAGTTGTAATCTTATGCTCCAATAAAACAAAATTTGGTACGATTCCTAGTACTGTATTCAATGAGTGCGAAAGAGACATACCGACATAGGCCGGCGCGTGAAACAGAAGATTTCGTATAAAAAATTGCCGCTCACATTAATTCGTAGTGTGCGTATGCGGCCACTAGATGTCGCTTAGTCCGAGTTAGAACGCGATATGGTTGTCTTTAATGTGTTTCATTTGGTCATCTGAATTCCAATAACAGTGAGGATCATTTAATTCGGTAAGGGAGTGAACACGCGCGGCGTTTCCTTCCAAACTGTAATTTTGCATGCGCTTATATTAAAAAGAATGTGAGCATTGTGAACCCCCATCTAAAAATCAAGAGCCGCCCTTGCATGCATTACATAATACTATTCTTAGGATAGCGGTGCCGTCATATCGCGACTATGGAGGAACTTTTCACATGGCACAGTAAAAACGGCTCTACGTTTGCGTTCGTACAGAGCCATCGTTATCCTAGGAAACAATAGCTTTATTAAATTGAGTAAAATAGCAGGAATACACACAGGGAAGCATCCTATGTACAAGTGAATACTCTCTTCCCTTTCTATCTACTTAGTAAGACAATATATTCTGCACATTTATGTAAAACATAGCCATGTCATGCTATAACATCCTAGTAAAATAAACGTGAAAGTTTGTGATAATGTGAAAATATGGCAATAACAAACTTCATGCAACATCTATAACTGCTTTTAATGTAACTTGGTAAATACAGCATAATACAATGAAATTCACGGCCGCTATATGTCGGCACCACCCAGACAACCAAGAACATGTTAACTCACGGTCGTGCGGCGGGTAGTCGATGCGGTGATGCGGGTCGAGGATGGCGGCCAGCTTGGCGAGGTTGGGGATGTGTCCGAACGGCGTGCGTCCGTACGCCAGGCTGTACAGGATGCAGCCCAGTGACCACACGTCCGAGCGGAACGAGATCTGCACCACAAGATACTGGGCTCTATTTCATGCAAATAGTGTTAAAAAACATAATTTACTTTTAATCGGCCTCCCGATTACCGAACCTTGCGCCAGCAGCGCCTCGAGGCTAATGTATGAATAGGATAAGTACCGGCGTATGAGTATGGGCCCTACCTTGATGGGCGCGCCGGCGGAGGCCTGCGGGCCCGCGCCGCCCGCGCCGCCCAGCAGCGCCTCGGGGCTGATGTATGAGTAGGTGCCGGCCGCCTGTGCGCGCACCACGGACGTGGCGTCGCTGCTGATGGCGGACGCGATGCCGAAGTCGATCAGCTTTAGCCGCCCGCATACCAGCAGGAAGTTCGCGGGCTTTAGGTCCGCGTGGATCACGCCTAAACGACAGAAGGATTTAGGGTTACAGGACAGAATTATCCGCACAAACAGTGAAAATAAGGAGAAGTTCAATTCCAGAATAATATTATTGCCAAAGCTGTTTATAGTAGTTCCAATATATCTCTGGCTATTGTATTTCTTTCATACAGATTTGTTAATTATCAAATAATTTACTAATGACAAGTATCAGATTTTTTGCGGCATTGTATGTATATTACAAACTAGTTTCATGGAAAGCCATCTCCAATGATATAATTTTTGACGGAACATGATCAAAAGGATGCGTTTATATCACCACATTGCATATCCATATCCATCCTTCCTTCCCACTGTCTCCCAATAACCCGCTAACACTATAAGAACACGTACCATTCTCGTGTATATAGCTGACGGCGCGCAGCATCTCCTCCCAGTAGTGCAGCACGAGCGCGGGCGGCAGGGCCCCGCCGCGCGCTCGCAGCAGCGACGACAGGTCCGTCTCGCCCGCCTCCAGCACGATGCGCAGGAACTGGTTGGCTCGGTCGTATTCGCTGCGAAGCCAATGTGTGCTGAGCTTCCATTTAAAGGGTATAAAGTTGGATGAATTATCTATTGTTCACATTTCTAACCCACATATAAGAAAACTTTTATAACTACTTACATTTTTTAATACGATAAATTCCAGGACGTGTTGGCCTTTTGGCTTTCAGTTCAAGATGCTTATGACGCTTTTTAATCAAACATACACTATTTTATTTTTTTATTTTTAACACAAAATGCAAATTTACTGAAAAAGCTGACATGTTTGTTTGTAAATATAAAACGGTAGGTAAAGCACCCTATAAACGATCAAATTATCTTGACAATATTTGTTTGATGAAATTCACGTTTTCTCGCTCGGCTTGTGCGTTGTTTGTCATACTCTAACCTACCCAAACCTAAACCTATTCATCAATTAGTTTAAACCGATATTATGCTTTTTTTCTAGAATCAATTTCTATTTTATGACATGATAATTATGGCTTACAATGATTATGACAAATTATGTTATTGAAATTGACTTTATGGAAAACAAAGTTTCTAGCATATGACTATTATGGCAAACAAGTGAGTATGACATATGAAATTATGAGAAACAATATTATATCTGTTGACCATTATGGCAGATGAAATTCTGGCAAGTGGAGGTATCCCAATCTTCATAGGTAGGAGTGCACTGCACCAGCACTCTTTAGGATGAGCCGCATCTGATCCCAACTAATGTTAAAAGACAACATATTTATATCATTGATTAATCAAGTACGTATGATTAATACTTACTAGTCATATAACTTGATAACCCTGTCCGAGTTCTGCAGCTCCCTCAAGAGTCGTACTTCATTGATGTACCCCTGAGCGAGATCCTGGTCCGCTGCCAGGTACACACACTTCACGGCATACTCACATGATGTGCCTACTTCTAATACCTAAACATTATTACATATATGGTTTAGCAACATAAGGTAATTACTCATTAATTTCCTATAATATGTACCTACATCAGTGAAAATAAAGGAGTGAGGATAAATAGTTACCTAAATTATTGTAATGCTTACAAAATGTATTGAGTGTGTGTCAATAAGTATTCCTTTTCTTAGTTTTATTACCCAATGATATTTCATTCTAAAATAAAGGCCATCCCATTGTTTACTGTAAACCATGAAGAAGGTATAAAAGAGGAGGTGGGACTATGAAGTGAGTCGTGTGGCAATCGTGAGGGCATGACAATGATGTCATGCCCACGCCCTATCATGAGATAGGGGCGGAGCTTCAGTATCAGTGTAACGCAGTAGCTGTAACCACATGCTTGTGCTCTGAAATGTAACCGTATTAAAATTACAAAGACACTTGAGCTTCTTTCAGGGTACTTTTTTACTAAAACATAGTATAATATGGCCATCTAGCTATGAGTAATTGCACTGGCACACTATTTTTGTATGAAAATATACTTAGCCACTACTCCTCTTTTATTTCTTCTCCATGCTATAAACCCTTACCTTATAAACTTCACTAGATCCTCCTGTTCCCAATTTCTTAATAAACATGTACTTTTTGTCTTTTATACTTGTTGTTTTGAATAGTATTTTAGAGTTATTCCCAATAACACCCTGAGGGTATGAAGGTGTTGCCACACATGGTGCAGGTATTGGTTTTCGGTTTAAAGGTGTAGTGGGTACAGACTTCGGTGGGGGACAGAAAGGCTCATCCTTTCTGTTTTGTGAAAACAATTCACACCTAACTTTATCCTTATTCACAAGAACAGCTTGAGGGGTTTTCTTATTACTGTGTCGCCCTGACCCTGGAGTAAACTTTCTTATACCTGACTTAATTTTTGGAGTGGCAGCTTTACTTTTAGGAGTTGCTTTCACAGTACTACTTTGAGGTTTGACAATTTCTGGTGTATTTATATGTACAGGTGGTACTTTGTGCTGTTCCAGCTTTAGGCTTGAACTGTTAGATGTTAAATAATTTTGATTTTTTATCTCTGACCCAGGAAAAACTGAGGTTAATTGTTTCTTTATTTCTGATGTTTCTGAATGTACAACTTGTTTGCTTGCTTCTAAATGAACAATTTTATGACCTTTATGACTAGAAAATTGCTGATGTACTGGCTTGTTCTCTTTATTACTAATGTCACTACGTATTACTTTCTTTTCAGAAGCAAATGCCTTGATATCTGGAGCTTTTGAAACCCTTAAATTCGGTGTCATCGACCCTTTGTTTACTCTCGCAGGTGAAGCTTTTTTCGATCCTGTTTCACCAAATGAATTATCACTTTCGTCTGCAGATGAAAAGCTTACATCCGAATGAATTTGTAAAGGCAATAAACAATCAATTAGGGCAGACATAGGCATTGGTGCGAACTTGATACTGTTGGACGTAGTTTCTGCATTTCCGTTCATGGTTCGCGAATCGTTCATACATTTATCAACATTAATTAAGCCACTGTATCAACAACTAATACCTACACCATTGCACAAATTTTTACAGGCTTTTTAAATTAATTAGAATAAAGTAAATTCTAGGAAAATTCCGTTGTATTTTGAATTAAAAAATATTTTTTTTAGTTTATCCTGAAGGAAAGACAAGGGGAACTATGCCCATACAGCCATTGTCTTTAGTAAATGATTTCTGAATTTATGATGGATGATGATGATGAATATGGAAACGTCGGGAAAATCCTTAAGAACAAGTGTAAAGTTATTCAAAATGAAAAATAATTGCAGAAAAAACTTACATGAGCCCATGAAGAGATCGTATCCCGATTCAAGTTTTACTCAGCTTACCTGCATATAAAACCATGCACACGATCACACAATCAGAATCGAATGGGTCTTAAATGTGTTTTCTATAGAAGTTGTTTAGACGATGCTTAAAACGTTAGACCTTGTCTCACAAAACGGGAGTTTAGACATTGCTTCGCGATTCTTTTGTAATAACACCGGGTATGTTACAGGTGGTAATAATATAATTAAGAAAGTGCACATGTTTAACAATAATATATTGCATGCAAATCCTTGATGATTGGGTAAGAAGTTAGAAAATTATGCGTGTAAAGTTAGCACCGCCATTTTGGAAATTTAAAAAAATAATAGTTGTTTTTTTTTTTTTTTTAGTTTATCCCGAAGGAAAGGCAAGGGGAACTAAGCCCATACAGCCTAATCATTGTTTAGTAAAATGTATTCTGAATTTATGATGGATGGTAATGATGATGATGAATGGAAACGTCGGGAAAATCCTCAAGAACAAGTGTAAAGTTAGTCAAAATGAAAAATTATTGCAGAAACAACTTACATGCGCCCATGAAGAGATCGTAATCCGGCTAAAGTTTCACTCGGCTTACCTGCGTATAAAACCATGCACACGCACTAGATTCACAGCACAAGTAATCAAAATATAACTTATCTACCAGAAAACATCACTTTACGGACACATGCAAGCCATCTACAAATAATTTTTGATTTTCACAAGAAAATTACACCTGCACCCTTCCAGCTTTTCCCGCCGAATCAATAATAGTTGTGCTTGATTGTGCTAGGCATGTACTGACTTGTGCCGTAAATAAAATTTTAAAATATTAAAAAATTACAGGGAAAATAAAAAAAATATCACTAGCACCGCCATTTAGTAAAATTGATAAAATAACAAATATATAAGTTTGTGCTAGGGCTGTGCTATACTGTGCCGTAAAGCAAATTTCGATACCACTGATAGATTTTCAGAAAATCGCGATTGAAAAAAAAATCGCAGCACCGCCATTTTGTCAAAATCGAAAAAAAAAAATTATTTCGATTCCGCTTAATATGTGCTGCAAACGAAAAATCAATATCATAGACGTTTATGAGAAAAACAAAATTGTATATCAAAAATAAACATGCGATTTTAACGGTTTAAATTCACTTATTTGAAAAAACAAAATATGTGCTAACTTATGCTAGGCTAGTCTTCTACCCCCCGATGGTTGCCCGCCTTGTCGGGGCGGGGGGGCTTAGTAACCGTGGACTGGTCACCCACGATGAAGCTAAGAGGCAACCAGGGCCGGCCTGTTTGGGCCGCCGGCTAGCCCGAGGAGGGCGCTTCCAGCGAGCTGAACAAAAATGTAAAAACAAATTTTTAAAAAAAATGTGTTCGTACAAAATTCCAAAAAATACCACAACTTGTGCTAGGTTTGTGCTGCAGAACGCCGAAATCCCCATTTCGATAAGTCAATGCGTTATCGAGAAATTGCAGAAATAAAATTTTGGATCATAAAAGCGTCAAAATAATGGTCAAAATGCACTCATTTCAGAAAACCAAAATATGTGCTAACTTGTGCTAGGCTAGTCTTCTAAAACTACGTTCGAATAACGAGAATATTTCTCCAATGTTTTCTGAAAATGAAAAAGCGGGTGGGGCTGTGTCGGGGCACACGGCCGTTGGTTTTAACGTGAAACGTCTATGTTAGCGAATCGCTTTTAAAGTAAAAGATTGAAATGAAAACAAGATGGACGCTGTTTTAAGTATTTTAATAAAAAAAGAACAGGTACGTAATAGAGACATAAAATACATAGCAAATGTTTATATATTTATTGTCACTTTCTGGTTATTTTAAATAGCAGCCGCCCACGACTTCGTCCGCGTGAGGGGGCGTTGTACCCGTGCGAAGCCGGGCAGGTTGTTGTATAGACTGTAGCCTTCCTTGGTAAATGGGCTATTTAACACTGAAAGAATTTTTCAAATCAGACCAGTAGTTCCTGAGATTAGCGCGTTCAAACAAACAAACAAACAAACTCTTCAGCTTTATAATATTAGTATAGATATAAATACTGTCCAAATTACACTTATTTTTGTATAAATCAATCGGTTCAAATAAACTTGACAAACACACGAAAGAATCACCACGCTATAAAGTCGGAGTCACGAGTTACACTGAATAGAAACAAGCGTGAGCGCCGGTTTCGCACAGTTATCGCAGTATCCCTCCCCCGCCGCCCCGCTTGACCCCGACACGAACTCAATGTCATAACAGCGAGCTGACTATATAAGTGAAATATTTACACCACATTTTTGTTTCTAAGACTAATAGTTTTTTAATTATTAAGGTACGATGATATAGACCTTTTCGTTACGGTCCAGTTTTTAAACCTGGTACCCGTATGTGTCGGCGCGATTTTAAAGACGTTTCACGTCAAAAACAACAAAGTTCAATTCAATTTTTGTTAATGGCCACAATTGTGTCGGGCACAATCAGGGATTTGGTATCTCCGGCACAATAATTCCGCCAATGTCACGTAGAGATGAGAAATCACACAGGAGATGGTTAAAAAAAAAAAAAATTGACAGTAAGAGAAGGAAAAAAAAATGTAATCGAAACCTTATTTTTGTACCATATTGTACCTAAAACAAAAAAGAAACACCACACTTATTTTACATACAGACGTGCACAAAACAGGTAAACGAGACATTTAATAGAATGAACATACTTATATAACATAACATACTATAAAATAAATAAATCGATACATAGGGGATGGAATACAATAAACCTAAATACATTTTATAATTTAATATTATTAATTTTAAGGAAATGAACCAAGACTTTGATAAAAGGAGTGTGAGCTAAGGATAATATACATTTAGAGTTAGTAGGAAGGGGAATGTAAGGAGGAAGGAACTGATAGAGGGAAGGGGATATATTGGGACAGTTAAAGAGAATGTGGTCTAGAGTACCCTCCGCTAAGCCACATTCACAAAGGGAGTTGTCTCTAACTCTTATTTTGGTCAGGTGAACGGGAGTACAGGAGTGGCCCAGTCGAAGACGACAAATTGTAGAGGAGACTCTCTTGTTCGCCTTTTTATATTTAAAAAACCAGGGTTTACATGGGATAACGTCCTGGATGTCACCGTAGTGTCTGCCCTTGAGAAGTCTACTACTATCCCATGAGCTCTGCCATGCTGATGTCAAACGGTGTTTAGATTGTTCCAAAAGGTCGTGACTAAATATAAGGCTATGGTCAGGTATCCGAGTAGCAGACTTAGCTAGAGAATCGACAAATTCATTTCCCGCAATACCTCTGTGACTAGGTATCCAGGCCAAAACAATGTGAATATTTTGTACGTGGGAACTATACAGAGCGTCTCTGATGTTAAAGATGATGGGATAATTAGCATTAGACTTAAAGGGATTGGATAGGATGGATTGTAGGGTGCTTAGGGAATCAGAGAGGATAATAGATTGTTTCTTATGGGACAGGGAGAATTTAATGGCTTCCAATATAGCAATAGCCTCGCCGGTAAAAACGGAAGAATGGGATGGGCATTTAAAGCAGAGGGCAATTTTAAATCTTGGAATCCAGACCGCAGATCCGACATTTCCCCTTTCGGAGAGCCTGGAGGCATCTGTATAAATTGGTAAATATTCCTGCCAATTATCTGTCATTATCTCTTTAAAGACGCTATTGGCCTCTGGAGTTAACTTTGAAATGCCCAGGTTTAGGACGATGGAGGATTCATAAATGAGGGATTGGAATTTTTGGGCAAAGAGGGGGTGTACGTCAGAATGATAGATAGGATGAGGAAGTTGGGAACAATAATCGGAACTGTTAAGGAAAAGAGGCGATTTATTTACAGTCAGACCGAGTCCCGAAAGACTCTGGAGCTTAGGAAGGAGAGGATGGGAAGAATTTTGAAAAATTTTGAATATGAATCTATCCGAAAGATACTGTCTACGCAAACCTAAAGGAGGCTCTACGCATTCAACCTGCATGGCATTAATTGGTGATGATTTCATGGCACCCAGTATTATT
Source organism: Carposina sasakii (assembly GCA_014607495.2). Lineage (NCBI taxonomy): Eukaryota > Metazoa > Arthropoda > Insecta > Lepidoptera > Carposinidae > Carposina > Carposina sasakii. The sequence continues at coordinate 14,965,191 of CP053151.1, forward strand.
CGTATACATTTGGATTGGATTTTATCTAATTTTAACAGAGGAGCTTTATTGCATGGAATCAATAGAAAAGTGCCATAGTCCATGTGACTGCGTACGATTGCGTTGTACAGTATCTTTTGTGTGAATGGGTGGGATCCCCACCAAACGCCTGATAAGGCCCTGAGCACGTTTACTCCCTTTTCGCATTTATCCGCAATGTACCTAAGGTGATGTTCACCCGACAGTCTATTATCCAATACCACACCCAAGAACTTGACCGTTCCGTGAACCGGAATAGAACAACCCTGGATGGAGATGTTGACAGAAGGGATTGTCCGTTTTTTTGTAAAAATTACTACTGAACTTTTAGAAGGAGATAGCGAAAGGCCATGGTCTATTAACCAAGCGTTTAGATAATGTAAAGCAGAGTTGAGTCGTGATGATGCCTCTTCAGTTGAGTCTAGAGATATATACAGAGCTAGATCGTCAGCATACTGTAATATATTGCAAAAGCTATTCACAGATCGATCAAGATCATGGGTATAGATATTATACAGAAGTGGGCTTAGAACAGAGCCCTGTGGAAGGCCTCTCCAAACTGTTCTAGTGGGAGAATCAGATACCCTGGAGCGGACAGTGAGGGACCTAGCCATTAGAATATTGCAAATAATATGGGTCAACCTCACAGGTAAACTCAGATGTAGCATTTTCTGCCTGAGCACTGGAAGAAGCACATTATCATAAGCAGATGAAATATCTAAAAATGTTGCTATTAAGGTTTCCCTCCGTGAATAGGCTAAGCGGATATCAGATATTAAGGTAGCAAGGCTGTCCAGAGTACCCATACCCTTACGAAAACCAAATTGAGATTTGGGTAGAATTTTCCTATTCTCCACAATCCATTCCAAGCGAGCCTTGATGAGATGTTCCATCACCTTAAGCAACACTGAGGACAAAGCTATAGGTCTATAGGATGAGGATGTCGAAGGTTCCTTTCCAGGTTTAAGGATGGGGATAATAATTTGGGATTTCCAGGAGTCAGGTAGAACACCAGAAAGGAAGAAGGAATTAACTAAATCTAAATAAAGGATATGTGCTTGATGGCTGCATTTTTGAAGAAAGGAGTAAGGAATGCCATCAACACCAGGGGTTGAGTCCACGAGGCCCTTAAGCGCTCGTTTAAGCTCGTCAATTGTAAAAGGCTGGTCCATTTCATCAGTAGATGAAATGGTGGAGAGAGGGAGAGGGATGGAGTCTGCAGGAGGAACAAATGGAGGAGCAAGCCTGTCGGTAAATTCGTCGAGCCACAGTGAAGGATCGCTTGACGATAAGTTGCATGCAGCCGAGACTGAGCAGCGGAACCTTTTGATCTGCTTCCAAACGATGCTTGGTGGAGTCCTAGGAGACAGATCTTTACAGAAGCGTGTCCAACCTTCTCTTTTCTTTTTGGTCAAAAGAACAACAAAGTTCGTACAAAGTTCCAAAAAATACCACAACTTGGTTTGTGCTAGTTTTACGTCGAATGTACTATTTACGTCGAGTGAGTCGGATTAAGATTTCTTCATGGGCCCATGCAAATTCTTTTCGGTTTCTTTTGATAGCAACAGAACATTGGATCCGTTTTCGAGGATTTTCTTGAAGTTTCCATTCATCATCATTAATCACGAATTCAGTACCTAATCATTTTACATAAAAAAATGGCTGTATGGACAAAGTTTCCCGTGCCTTTCCTTCGGAATAAACTTATAGACGCAGTAACCTACCATATTGATGCCGGTAAAATCCCTTACGCACTGAGTAAAACTTTACCGGAATACGATGGGTCACACCGCCGCCTGAGACAATGAGCGAGTCCACTTGCTTTGTGCTTTAGGATTACGCAGCGCATCCGACTATTTACTTTCTCGCTCGCGCACCGGTCGAGGCCCGGCTACCACCGTCGTATCTTCCGTTTTGCGCCGGCACTACGTCTACATTGCTTGCGCAGTCTGTAAATTAACCGCGATTGCAACGGCGAGTTACGGTGCATAAAGCCCGAATCCATCTGTCCGGTGCCCGCGCTTTCCGTAACGTATTTAACATGCATGTTTGTCATATCGGTAGCGTGATAGTGCAATAAACAAATATAATCTGTTAAAGACTTTACTTCACTCCAATTATATAGACGTTCCCACAAACTAATTAAAAAAAGCTTACTTTGCAACTTCATACGTCCATGATGATAAGACTTGCTTTGTATGTACATAAATAAGTGACATAACAATAAAAAATGACCCACCTCCTTCACCACGTCTACACTTTTGTCTTCTATCAATTTAAATACCTACCTACAGTTGAACGTATTAGTAGGTATCACCCGTACACGGATTTTCGCCCATTAAAGAAAACACCTTAAAATATACTTGGTCCTAAAAAATCATACAATATTGGTTACCCTACTGCATTGTTTGTATGGGAAAACTTAAATGCTTAGACTAAGTAATTTATAGACCGAGTGTGGCCATACAAACGCTGCAAGAAAAACGGTCCAACTTTTTTGATTTTAAAACCTTTTTTTTGGCGGGAACGCTTAAATGAAAAGACGTATTTTTATTTGGAAATTAATTTTATTTATTATTTATAGTTTAAATACCTATAATTATCGTTGTTTTGCGTAATGCTAGTTGAAAATGGATGACGTAATTGAAAATTCACAGTATAGTGAGTTAAATGACTGCGATTTAATGGAGGAAGAAATTATTATAGAAAGTGAGCAACCACTATCAGAAAGTCTCCCATTACTCATAGATGCGGAAAATAGTTTAGTTAAGAGAAATCGAGTACCTGAAAAACGACCCCGACCCGACAGTGATGAAAGTCTTGGGAATGATAATGACGGGTTTACGTCAGTAAAGCGAGGTCACAAACGAAGGTTTACAACGAATTTGGCAGAGAATAAAATAAATGACGAAGCAGAAAAGCAAAATCTGTGAAGAAATATAGTATGCATTACTTCTAAGGAAGTTCTACCGAAGCCATTTGGCATGGCAAAATTACTTATATCTCAGAATAAAAACCCGTACAGAGTTTTGATACAATTTGAGAACAAGGCGGATGCTGGCAATCTAGTTACTTGTGAAAAGATGCACAGTTTAAGATATAGATGTCAAATGATTGATGAGGTAAATCTGTCGTATGGTATAATTAAGAAGGTGGACTTAGACATGGAGGAAAATGAAATGCAGGAAATACTATCCTGTGAGTGTGATATAGTTTCCATAAGAAGATTGAAACGTTTGTCTCAAGAAGGTACTTGGGTCAACAGTGAAACGGTGCGCTTATGCTTTAAAAGTTCTTCTCTGCCTTCATATGTAGTCGGTTATGGATGTAGATTCCAAGTTGAAGCATATACTTTCCCTGTTACCCAGTGTTCTGGATGCTGGAAATTCGGGCATCTTATACGTTCATGCCCGATAAAGAAGATTAGATGCCCAAAGTGTGGACAGGGTCACGCTAACTGTGAGACTCAAAATTTCAAATGTTTAAATTGTGATGGGAATCATATGGCAGTAAACAAGAATTGCCCGATTTTTTTGAAAGAGCTGAAGGAGATTAGAGATATTATGTGTAAACAAAAATTATTTGTTCTTATGTGTTCAGAAAAGCATTATCTTTATATCTAGAAGGATGAGTTAATTTTGAGTCACTTGTGAGTGTCAATCAGTGCGTGTGCATAGTTTTAAAAAATACGAAGGAAATAATAATACAGAGGGTATAAGGAAAATTCAGCAGAATTCTAATATAAAATCTTACAGAGGCCCATGTGGTGGTAGCAGAAATATTTTTCATTTTGACAGATATAGAAGATACACTTGTGATGATAAGGAAGATGAAATAATTACCAAGCAAAGTAGACATAAAACAGCTCCTGCTATCAAGAAAAAGAAAATACATAATAAAACTGATAACCAAAATGATTTTCTGCAAGATCACATATACGAGAGAAGACCGGAAGAAATACAGGAAACACCAAAGAAGAAGAAAATCGAACCATCAACGAAGTTTGAGATAAAGAAAATCTTTCAAAAAATTAAGGAAATATGTCTATCGGATACTAGTTTTGATGTTAAAATACAGTCGGTTGTCAAGTGTATAATAACCGAATGCATTCAGTTAATATTAAGATTTTTGAAAGATGGCGATATATTTAATAAGTTTTTTAGTATTTATATAGGTACAAATGGCTTCTTGTAGTAAGTATTATTCTGGTAGATAAATATTTTGTTACTTGTGAGTGGAATGCACAGAGCTTGCAGCCTAAAACTGTAGAATTCGAAATGCTGTTGTTATACGCAAGAGAAGATCCATATTGCTTTCGTATCGGAGACTTGGTTGGAGCCAGACTCTTGGTTTAACATATGTGAGTATAATGTATTTCGGAGGGACAGAGCGGATAATTATGAAGGTGTTGCCATTATAGTTCATAAATCAGTTAATGTTCAAGAATGTCCATTAATTACTAATGATAACTCAGACATTGAGATATTACATCTTAGGTTGTTAAATTGTAGTAATTTTGAGAATATATTTTCTGTTTATTGTCCGTCATCTGGAAGAACACTTAAAACTGATTGGGATAATTTGTTTCGACGGTTCACACATACATAAGTGCCTAATAACTGGGGACTTCAACGCTCATCATACGAATTGGTCATATAAAAATGAAAAACGGGGTATATAGATAATAGATTCATCTTTAGAACACGGTTTTATTTAATTGAATGATGGTGCGCCAACACGAATTAAACTAGTTAATAATGTTCTCCCGAAGTCTTCATCGGATATTACTTTCGTTTCCACAGATATCGCTATTGATTTTAGGTGGGAGGTTACTAATGAGAGTTTTGGTAGCGATCATTTAGTGATGAAACTGTGTTTTAAATGTTTTAATGTACCAAATAATAATATTATAAAAAAAGCGGAATTTCAAGAAAGCCCGATGGGATATTAATAGAGAACGCCTTAAAGATAGTTTAACTAACACAGAACAGATAGATTTTGATAATATTTTATGCAAATAATTTTAAAAACACTGTGAAACATTGTTCAAGACAAATATGTGAAGCTGGAAATTTACACACTGGAATGCAGAGGTAACGTGGGTTCGATTCCCACCCGGGTAATGAGGAATTTTTTCCATTTCTTTATTAATGTTAATTTTACAAATATGATAGTTTTGTAAATCTGATTAATTTAGGGAAACTGCTGATGAAAGAGTACACCATATTTGAAAATTATCTTAGTACAGATCCGACAGGCGGTTGGCTCTCAAGTGGCCTTAATGACCAAATTCCGAAAAAACCGCGATGCTGGAACTCAGACCTTTCTAAGCTGAGAGAAGGTTATGTGGATTAAGTAGACATTGATCAGACCAGAAATCCAACCCCCCATCAACATCTAATCCTATTACAAAACAAGATAGCGAGTACTTAACCAGTTTTCCTTCTGCGACAAGCGAAAGCAAGCTTGATAGTTGGAAAAAAAGGAATCTTTTGCAGTAGTATGATACGATGAAACTACTTCCGTAACTGAAATGTGGCGACGTTCTATGCGTTCAGGCGGTCTATCACACCTAGAAACTCCATATCAATGTTATAACCATTTTAGTGCACGTAAGATCTTATCCTCGTGAAAACATTAGAAAGACAAATTTACTAACAAGTCTCACACCTGACTCTGTATGCCCAGTTCACTATGCAAGAATATACAGAAATTATCTCATATTTGTTGCAAAATTATCGTGTTTTTATCGCATGATAGAATATATGGACAAGGTATGAAATCCTACCATTTAGGGGTAAATTTCAAAATTCTTGGGGGTAAAATTGGATGTTTACAAAATTATCGTAGATTTGACAAAAATGCCATCGTAGAACAAGTTTGAACGAAAATAAAGTATCGTGCGATACCTAATTTTAATTTTTATGGCATGGCACTCAAAACCTTATCGTCCAGATCTACGGCTTTATAAACTCCACCCTGTTATCAAGTGCATCTGGCAACGCTGGAGGTCTAATGCCACAGTGCAATGACACAATTACAATTTACAGGCGAATTTCACTTTACATGAGATGAGTACATGTATTAAAAAGAAAGATACTGCGCCTGGTGTAGATCAAATAACTTACTCTATGATAAATGGGGCTTCAAATTGTATGTTCTCTGTGATTTGATGGGATATGCCCACAAGTTTGAAGTATATTCTGGACAAGAGAATACAGAGAAACTCCCAGATGAACCAGATCTTGGTGCAACAGGAAATGTTGTAGTTCGTTTGCTTCGAGGAGTGCCAAGAAACAAAAACCACATCATACAGGATGATTTTTAGTCGTCAACGTTCCCGAAAACTACTGAATCTCCTCATCATCACGATCATTTTTCTCCATGGAAGCATACCTGGGAAGTGTCTGGTTTCCAAAATATTAGGGTCCAAAGTTGAGTAAATAGACTGCGTTTTTCTGCATAAATGCACATAGACGCGCGTAGCAGGATTTTTTCACGAAAAATAATTAATATCTGTCTATAAAAAAACTAACATAAACACTAGACACTATAAATTTCGCACGATCAAGGAATTTAAAATTTATTAAAAAAAAAAAAAAAAAAATTCCCAGCATTTTTTTTGGCATAAACTTACTTTATTTCATGTATAGAGTACGTACCCTTCGTTAAAGGTGGCCACAAAAAAACACCCTGTATACTTTGATAATTTTTATACCTATTTGCCATTGGTAGTTTTTTTTAGCTAAATCAGGAATTCACACATTCCAGAGAAGAAAAATTTCATGAAAAAATCTGTGCCCAGAGGTAGTTTTGAGGAAAGAGTGTCTGTGCATGATGGTATAGATTTGAGTTGTGTGGCTTGGAAAGATAATAAGATAGTAACCCTATTTGACAGGACAACAAAAGAAAAAATTGATATTACTTGCCCGTTTATTGTCCAAGAGTACAATAAACATATGGGAGGAGTAGATCTCATGGATAGCTTTTTGGGCAGAAATCATATAAAAATGAGGTCTAAAAAGTGATATTTGCGTATTTTTTTTTCATCTATTTGATCTAGCTATTATAAACTCTTGGATTATTTATAAAAAAAAAATGCTCAAGAAAGAGGTGAACCTAAAAAGAGTCTGCTTACAATGGGCCAATTCAGAAATGAATTGGCCTTTGTGCTATGCAACAGTGGAACCACCAAAGAAGCTAAAAGAGGGCGTCCTAGTACCAGTTTACTAGAAGAGGAACTACAATAAAAAAAAGAAAAGGTTCTCCAGCTCCACAAGACATAAGAAAAGATGGTGCTGAACATTGGCCAAAAGTAGGTGGGTCACTCCGGTGCAAATTTCCCAAATGTAAAGGCTATTCCACAATTTCGTGTATTAAATGTGGCGTCAATTTGTGCTTAAATAAAAATAATAATTGTTTTTTAAATTATCATAAAGAATAAAGAAGATTGAGTAAACAATATTTTTTTTATTTATTTAGTACTGAGCTAAATATAGGTATGTGACAATGCATGATGATGTAAATTTCCATCATATTGTTTTTTACATAATACATATTTTTATTTACACTAGGATTTTTTAAAATATTTTTCCTTTATTCTAGAGCATTAATTACATCACCCTGATTTATTTTTAAAAAAATTAAAAAATCATGCAAAGAAGGGATAAACTTGAAAGAATAGGAATTATTAAATAATTGAATAAATGAAATATGCAATTTATAGTGAAGTAGTTAGCGGAAAGGAGAACATGAAACGAGCTCACTGTCTTGTCCGCCCACAGTGTACTTCACCAAATCGTAGATATGACTTGCTTCACGTGGGATGCGAGCCTCGGCGCAAGTTCCAAATCTTACGGCGGTGGTTCTTTAACGCACGAAGCCGGCTCGTCCAATCTCTTCGTCGGCGTGTAAAATTTCTTGAACCGCAAGTTCAGAGTAAAGGATCGAAGGACCAATGTTTAGGCCCCGCGGGACTTTAAGTGGGCCCGAGGGCTATTAAATAGACTGTATTTATATCTTAAGGGTAAAATCAAGAAAATACACGGTTCATCGACGAGAGTCGGAAGACAAGTAAAAAATATAAAGACGTCACGGTGAAGCAACGTCAATGTCCACCACCGAGGAGGTGTTCTTCTGAACACCTATATTTGATTAACATGGATAAGACAAAGATCATGTCGAACGTCCTTGTGCCCACTCCTGTACTAGTTGGGAGCTCGTTGCTCGAAGTTGTTGACGACTGTTTACCTAGGACAGACGGTCAAACTAGGTAGGTCCAACTTTGAGGTGGTAAATCGGCGAATCCAACTCGGCTGGGCAGCGATCGGAAAACTACGAAGCGTATTTGTGTCCAAGATACCCCAGTCTTTAAAGACGAAGGTATTCAACCAGTGCGCGCTGCCGGTGAAGACCTACGGTGCCGAGACGTGGTCTCTAACTATGTGCCTCATAAAAAAGCTCAGGATCGCACAGCGAGCAATGGAAAGAGCTATGCTCGGGATCTCTCTGCGTGATCGAATCAGGAATGAGGAGATCCGCAGACGTACAAAGAACACAGACATAGCTCAACGGTCCAGCAAGCTAAAGTGGCAATGGGTAGGGCACATAGCTCGAAGAACTGATGGCCGATGGCACCGAAAAGTTCTAGAGTGGATACCGCGTATCGGCAAACGCAGCGTGGGAAGGCCACCCGCAAGATGGACAGACAACCTCGCGCCAAGGTCGCGGGCGTCGGTTGGATGCAGGCTGCTTCCGACCGGTCGGTATGGAGGTTGTTGGGGGAGGCCTATGTCCAGCAGTGGACTTCCCAGGGCTGAAATGATGATGAATGATGATGACCTATATTTATAGTGCAAAATGAAATAAATGCTACTTTGCAATATGACGTCAGCATCCAACTCCGAAACAAATTGTCGCTAGCTCGTTAACATAAAAAAAAACAAAATACCTATTACGAGTACACTTGTGCATGTCTGTCCTAAAAACCTAAGTAGGCTAATTACGTAACTTGCAAAAGCTTGGCCAAAGTAACACGATATGAGAGTGTGTGACGTATTTATGGCATCCCCCCACGCCTCATATTCGCCCCGCCCACTCACACACAATTTTCGCGATTCATTGCTTTGGCTATGCTTTGGTTACGTAATCCCCTGTAGGTATGTTTGTCACACTTTATTGGTTGCAAAGTATCCACGACACAAGATCTTAGGGATGTGTTGTGTTGTGGAGTGTGGGAATATTTATTGATTGATGATTCTTGCACGACATGAAATTTGACATGACATGTTTCGGTGTGATCTCGGATCACACGGGCCGGTCTACGTCTCTGCGGTAATGTTCGGATATCTACATTCCGGCTCCCCGCACTCGCACTTCATGTACTGACTCTTCACCGACCAGAACTTGTCTCCGTAGTCGAACCTAAACAACAAAACATCATATTAATTTAGGTATTTAGTTTACATAATACAGGGTGTAACAGAAAGGGTATGTTAAGCGAAAAGCTGTATAAATAGCCCACTATAGAGAACCTATTTCCAAAATTTGAGATTCTAGAAATCACATTTTTATGTATGGAAATTCCTGATATATTTAAAAATTCTCCATACTATCGGAAAAAATAAACATGTGAATTCAGATCTAAAATTTTGTGGATAGGTTCTCTATAGTGGCCTATTTACATAGATTTTCGCTTAACATACCCTTTTTGTTACACCCTATCTTTTTTCTTATATGCAGTAGGCACAGACTGACATTCACTTCACAGCCTGACACCAACCATCCTCGGGTAATTAAGTTAAGCGACAATTTCAGAATATTAAAATTGTATGTAATTATGGTCAATGGAGCCGGAAAGTTCTAGAGTGGATACCACCCGCGAGATGGACGGACGAACCCAGGGTTGCCACCTTTTTTTGTTGCATTTAATGTATGTACATTGGTTTTTATAGGTAAGAAAAAAGTACATAGTATCAAAATAAAGTACATTTTATTTTTCTTTATTTTTTTAAAAATATAAAGAAAAATAAATTTTATTAAATTTCGTTTATTGATAAAATACTTAAGACTAAACTTTTCAAAATCCCAAAGAAATCAAATCATATGAAATAAAGTATTTTCACGTACCTATTTTTTTTTTTGCTCATAAAGTATAGGTATACAGGGTTAATTTTAAAACATCAATAACCTCGCAAGACTAGGTAGCTACCATCATAAACAACAACACTTGTTCTACGAGTTTTGATAATTTGTCACATTTTACTTTCGTACAAAAATAAATATCAATTTAATATTACCTTATTCTTTATTGTACACAAAACATAACAATAAATAGAAAGAAATTTACAAAAGGAATGCATACAAAGGCGTGCTTATCTCTGCAAGAGATTTCTTTCAGCATACCAGAAAGCAAAGTGAGACCAAAAGTTATAGAGGTAATAATGTGTACAGAATTAAACTAAGTAACTATAATAAACAAAAATAAAATATTCATACATAAATAGATACATACAAACAATCAAATAATAAAAGTAATGTTAGACATAATAACATATAGGTAGACATAATAGGAAAAAAATACATAAAACAATAGGACAACAATACAGCAGATAATTGAGACCAATCAGTCAGCCAGTGCATGAAAGTGATCCCTTAACTTATTTTTGAATGTCTCAACCGCCCTGCAATCTCTTATCGAGTGAGGCAAATTGTTCCATAGTTTGACTGCATGCACCGAAAAGGAATAGCCGTAGGCACCAGAATTACGACGGGAAGTTGCTAATAGCGAAGCAGTCGCAGCTCTAAGAGGCCTATCCCAAGAGAAAAGATATTCAAATCTCTGCCTCAAATACTGAGGTGCGAATCGAAAATTTAATATCTGAAATAAGAGTGTGAGTATATGAGTATTCCGGTGAAAACGAATCGTGAGCCATTTTAACTCTTTACGAAAATGAGAAACATGATCAAATTTACGTAGTCCGTATATGAAACGAATACCCAGATTCTGTAGTCTTTCGAGTTGGTTTAGCAGCTCCTCATTGGCTTGTACATCTCAACTATACCTACCCACCCTCAAAATTGGTCAGAACTGGCACCATGTGGTTCTATCGGCCTTTGGTGTAAGGGATAAAGGCGTAATTATATGTATGTATGTATTAATATTACCTCTGAAAGTTCTTAAGACTGTACGTAACACAGGTGCGCGCGCGATCACCGCGCGTCAACCTTTTTGTATACTTACGAATGGAACATAGAGTTACAAATGACACGACACAGTACAATAAAAGCTTGGAAAATCATTTTTAATTAATGTATTGAGTTATGATAAAACTCGTAGAACAAACGTTATTGTTTATGATTTTAGCTATCTAGTCCTGCGAGGTTATTGATGTTTTAAATTTAACCCTGTAGAGTACAATAACCTGAAATAACGTACTATACTTGATTATAAACCACGAATAGTAACCCTAAACCTAGCCAAGGCCGCGGGCGTCGGTCGGACGCAGGCTGCTTCCGACCGGTCGGAATAGAGGTTGTCGGGGGAGGCCTACGTTCAGCGGTGGACTTCCCGGGGCTGACAATGACGATGTAAGTACCCCAACTGTACGCATGCAGTACTTAAAGAAGATTGTCGAGTAAATAAAGCCAGGAGAGGTATCGAACTAGTTTTTTAACTTTAGTAATATAAGGATATAATCGTATAGAACTGACGTGAGGCTCGCGCCGGCCGGCAGCGCCCTGGTGGCGAACAGCACGACGCTGGGCAGGCGCAGGTCGCGCGCCTGCGTGTACACGCGCACAGGCGCCAGGCTCGGCACACAGCTGTGGTTCGCGAACCGAGCCGCGCCGCCGAACGAGCGCGCGTCCACGCACAGCGCCGGCTGCTCCGGGGAGTGCTGCGCAAACAAACATACATACATACATACATACAAAACATGTTTTCAAAGTTAATCGTTTACTTTCACACTAGGTTCGTAAAAAGAAACAACTTTTACTATGGCACCAAATCCGAAATCGTAAAAAACTTCTGATCCATACATTTTAGTGCAGTGGGTATTCAAGTTTGTATGAAACGGCTGATATTTATATATATTCTCCATTCTTCTTCTTAATAAACACTTCTCCATTAATATAATCCGTTAGGATATGGTTGATCGTTTTCTTAAACATTGTGCTGAGGCATTCAGCTTTGTTTGCCGAGATTTGGCTAGTGTATAGCTATCGGGATGAAAAATAACGTTGCCAATGTGTAATTTAGAAAAGAGATGGTAAAATTCGTCATCCGAGAAATTTACCCGGTAGCTCAGTGGTTAGAGCACTAGCACGGTATGCAGAGGTCGTGGGTTCGATTCCCACTCAGGTCAAGATTTTTTTCCATTTCTTTATTAATAATTTTATAATTTATATATATATATACACCTTGCATACACGCAACGATATCCTACGTAAAGTAACCTAAACCAAAACAAGAACTAAACCAACAACTCAAACCTAAACTCACCTCCAACAGATCCTGTTTAACGTCCAGCGCGAACATATACTCATCATTCGGTCGTGCGTCAGCATCCGCCATTGTCAGCAGTTCCCCGGTATACACCGCCACGGGCGCCCCTTGCGGTATAGGCTCCGCCGCACGCAGCCCCCAGCCGCATCGTTCCGTGCGGTACACACATGCTCGCCTGAAGAGGGAACCCAGCTTACTGAGACGCGTGATCACGCTGTTCTCGCATAGCTTCTGTTGGGGTAAGAGGGGCGTGGTGAGTGGGATGTGGCAGAATAGCTAAGAATACATAAACCGGCGTCGCCGCGCACAAAGAAATATTGCAAAATCGTACAGTCAAGAATTGTGATGACCATGTCGTACATTGCTTAAGAAAGAGCCTCAGAAGCTAGCAGCTTATATTACCCAATACAATAGATCTAGAGGGGTCGACCAGACTGACCGGGTTGCAGCGGCACGCGGCGTGGCACTGGAACAGCATGGGCGGCTCGTGGTGCGGGAAGCCGGCCAGCAGGCGGCCCGCGCGGAACCAGCCGCGCACGCTCAGCGCGGCGCACGCGCAGCCCGACGTGCATGCGCCGCGGCACGAGCAACCCTGGAGGACAAACTAAGGTTACAACTGTGTTCGTTGGTCATGTCTGGACAGTTTGTAGAAAACTGACCGGTTACAGATTAGCCATTAACTACAGATTTCGTAGGCATTTGGTTCTGGAGGAAATAGATTGGTTCGAGTAGTGAGCAAGCACCCCCTACACAAAATAGGCGCATCGGCCTGAAGAAGACGCCATTACCATATTTTCATGCGTTTCTAAAAATTTTATGAAAACTAGTAGTTTCGCCACTGCAGCGCCTGTAATTTGAAGGCGTCCTAAGACTGTGGTACCCATAACGTATATACCTACTACAATGTAGACATTAGGGTCGATTTCGGCAGTCACACTTAAACCTAATCTTAGCCAGGTCTATCTCTCTCCGTTGTTAACATGGCTGAGAGAGAAAAGGACAAGTAGGACTCATTTTACGTTTAGGTTTAAGTGTGACTCTATTGAGGGATCACCCGCCACCGGTGACCCTATACCCGTTCCGCACCCAGCGGGAACGCCTCGCGCCTACTCGATCAAGAACACAAGACACATACAGTTCCAAAAAGCCAGATCCACATTGGTTGAACAAGGTGCTATGGATCTGCCTTCTGTTGCGACTGTATCTTGTGTTTTTAGGGCAGATCCGAGGGTCCATATATCTCCCCAATCTTTTGATTAATAGTGACGCCTGATACAATTCAATATTTAATTGATGCCGGAATACTATTACCTGCATGGTGGCGAGCGTGCGGTCGACGTGTACGTGGGCGGGCGCGACGTGCTCGGTGACGTAGACAAAGTCGTGCAGCGCCGGCGTGTCGTCCACCTCGTTCACGGCCAGCTGGGAAGCTCTTTTAGAGATAAGCGCGCCTTCGACATCGTCAAGAAACACAGTTAAATAAAACACATAATAATATAATGTAGTCTACATTATCAAGTTACCATCACATAAATTATACAACTTCAAACACAATAACATTGCCATAAAACTAATGTAAACAAAAAACGATCGACCGTCACGGGCGGCCATTGACAATATACTGGGTGTAAAAAGACAACTTTGTTCTTTTAATACCTCGTATTCTTTGTAACATCACGATCATTTTTTTCTATGGTAGCGCCACTGGGAAACCACGGGTTTCCAAGATATTGAGGTCCAAAGTTACATTAATATTATCATTTTTTTTTACATAAATCCATCTGAAATCTGTTAACAAACATTTTTTTTAAAGATACCATGTCAAAATGTTATAATGTTAGTTTTGTAGGTACATTTGTACATTGCGCATCAAACGAATACATTGCTTGCAATAAAATAACAGTATTTTTTCATAATTTTTTTGTCGTTTCCCAGGGTTGGTTCCATAGAAAAAAATTATCGTAACCTTACAAAGAATACGAGGTATTAAAAAAACAACGTTGTCTTTTTACACCCTGTATATGTATGTAAAATTTCAAGAAGATTGGCGTGTACCTGAATAAAGCGTGAACCGTTAACAAAAAACTTACATACATACATATAGTTACGCCCATTATCCCCCAAAAGGTTGGGCAGAAGTGTGCAAACGCACCCACTTTTCACCGTTAGTCAGGCCCACGTGGTAAGTGGTGAGCCTGCCGCAGCTTTTCGGTCACACAACAACCTAGCGACCGGTAACAAATCCAATAGAAAATGTTTCCGTGCCATCCTAAATAGGTTACATGAGCTAGGTATTTAGCGTTAGAGCCTCGTCCGTTATACATACAGGATGTCCCAAAAGGTTACGTAGCTAGGAAGAGGGGTGATAGGGGTGGTCATGAGAGTCACCGGAAACTTTAAAAAAAAATCCCCTCTGGGTATTAAAAAAATAAAAGGCATTTATAAAAAAAATAAAATTTTATACCTTGTGGGGCGATTTTGCCCCCGATGACCTACAGTTATTGGTATATTAAAAAAAAATTGCTGTTATGCTATCGTCAATAACCCTTTTTCAAATTGAAATAAGAAAAACAATACATATCTAACCAATATTTTAAAGAAAATTAAGTTTTTGTCCAATCCAGGACTTAGTAATTACGATTTCACTCAACTTCCTCTAAGTGTACTGAAAAAAAAAGTACTATGCAACTCCGGCGAGTAACTTAAAAAGATAGGTAATTTTATTGCAATTCCAAAATGGTATAACACTTACTTGAAAAATTCTTATTAGGATATGTAAAGATTTTTCGGGAACAATACAGCAAACAAAACATACCAATAAAACAATAGTCTCAAACTCGTACGCAAATAGTACATTTTTAAATGTCTATTCTGTTCCTTAAAACTTAAAAAGATAGGTAATTTTATTGCAATGGTTTTAAATGAAACTCAAAAATAAAACAAAATCGTAATTATTTATTTAAACAAAATGCTCGAAATGTCTACCACCAACATAAATACACGCCCTACATCGTTTTAAAAATGAGCGGGAGATATGGCGGGCAAATCTTCTATTGTTTATTGATTCCGCGGCCTCTGTAATCCTCGCCCTCAAGTCAGCCAAGTCCCTGATGGGTTTTCCGTAAACTTTTTCTTTTATAGCACCCCAGTAAAAAAAGTCTAACGGGTTTAAATCCGGTGAACGAGCTGGCCACGCTATAGCACCGGCCCTTCCCATCCACCTACCAGGGTATTCTTCATCTAGGAAATCCCTTACAAGACGTGCATAATGTGCTGGGCACCCATCATGCTGGAACCACATATTCCTCATTGTTTCTAGCGGCACATCTTCCAATAGATTTGGTAATTCGTTTTGTAAGAAGTGTAAGTACGCCTCTCCAGTCAGTGCCTCAGGTAGCTCAAAGGGTCCTATTATTTTACCATTTAGTATTCCGGTCCACATGTTCACTTTAAAACGATATTGGGACCGATTTTCTACGTGCCACTCGTGCAAATTGTGTAGGTTCATGTATCCGTCCTTTTTAAAAGTAGACTCGTCGGACCACAGTATTTTATAAAAAAATTGAGGGTCCTCCCTATGCATGCGCAACATCCTACGACAAAATGCAAGTCTCGCAGGATAATCGCGTGGTAACAGACCCTGTACGCGTTGCACGTGGTACGGGTGAAATTTCTCAGCTTTTAATATGCGATGAGCAGTACTTTTTGGTACACCTGTACTTGCTTCAATTGCCCGAACTGAAGTACTCGGATCGTCTGCGACGGCTTGAAACACTTCATCTTCGACATCGAATCGAGGTCTGCCTTCATTAACCGCTTGATGTGGAAATCGACCCTCAGACAATAGTCGGTGGATATTGACGAAAACACGGCTATCCGGGGCGTTCGGATATCTTTCGCGGTAGAGTCTTGCTGCAGCACCAGCATTACATCTACATTCGCCGTAAATGAGATGCATGTTCGCATATTCTTGTGCAGTGTACGTGGGTGGCATGGTGGTACAGTATCACACACTTAAGTCCTTGAGAAAGCCGGGTCGTTGGAAGAAATCACAAACAATGTCCAAATCACAAAGAAATAATCAAGTCCAGAAAGCGAAGCAAAGTTGTTAGTACAAAATGAACACAAACGAATACAAAGGATGCGCAGTAAACGTGAGAGCGTAATGTACTGACCGACTAACGCTCGCTGCCCGCGGTGCCATAAAACAGTGGAAGCAGGACGCAATGATGCGCTCTCTGTTGCACTTACGGGGCTTACGGGCGACCATAGTGACGTTTTGCTAATGTAATTGTATAAATGTAATAAATGCCCTTTATTTTTTTAATACCCAGAGGGGAATTTTTTATTTATTTTTCTGGTGACTCTTATGACCACCCCTATCACCCCTCTTCCTAGCTACGTAACCTTTTGGGACATCCTGTATAGCAGGTGCACAATACCACCCTATTTTTAACCGACTTCAAAAAGAGAGGTTATCAATTCGTCTGTATGTTTTTTTTTATATCATTTTTTTTTATGTGTGTTACTCAGAACTCCGTCATTTATGAACCGATTTAATTTTTTTTTATAGTTGGTCATGGTATATTTCCAGGTTGGTCCCATATTCACGACATCAGGATCTGATGTCCCATCATCCGATCCTGATGTGGTGAATATGGGACCATCTTGGAGAAATCGAGGGCAATCCTCGAATATTGTAGGCACATGTAGTCTGTTTTTACACTTTTACTGAGCGTTTTGGTCACCTACATATAAAACATAACATCTGATGATGGAATCTCTAAGAAATCTAGGGATATCCTCAAATATAATAGGCACGAGTAGTCCGTTTTTAGATTTTTATAGAGAATTTTGGTCAGCTACACATAATATAAAGGAAACGAGGGTCTGATGATGGAGCCGCTGAAAAACAGATAGTGGAACTTTTTAGTAACAAAATCCCCCTATGGCAGGGGGAAGCCTACGTCCAGTAGTGGACTGCAATAGGCTTATGAAGATGAAGATGATTGTGTTAAGTCGTGTAATTATATGTTGCGTTAAGCCGTGCCCGAAGTAAGATGGTCGATGGTAGTGGCCGTAAATGCACACTACGAATTTAATGTGAGCGGCGCTCCAGATAAGGCTAATTTTTCATACAAAATCTTCTGTTTCACGCGCCGGCCTATGTCAGTATGTCTCTTTCGCACTCATTGATTACAGTACTAGGAATCGTACCAAATTTCGTTTCATTGGAGCGCTATCGCTAGCGCTCCACTCGATACATAAGATTACAACTTACTTGCGTAGACACTATTGTATAAACATAGTAGAATTGAAAGATAATTATAAATATAGAGAAATATAGATTGCTTATGTAATCTTCGTGGGTGGGAGTGCACTGCACCAGCGCTCCTTAGGACGAGCCGCCAGTGCTAACAGATACCTACTTATTCCGGCCACGCGTTTGTAATAGTAGTTAAGTAATAGTAGGTAAGTTTTATCGTTCTCGAGCCAGGACTGAAGGAAGTGGTTTGCAATACCTTTTTACACACCAAGTACAAACATTTGCTTTGTCTAGTTATTACTTAGCTCTGTGGATTTCTCGCGTAAATGTGAGACATCTCGCTCTCACCAAAGTCAGTTTGATTATCTCGCTTCTTAAGAAATAAAGGTGTCAACAAAGCCATAGAAATATAAGTATAGAAACAATTTGCTGAAACGGACTCCACCGGGATTCGAACCCAGGACCTACAGCGCGGAAGGCAGGTTCACTACCAACTGCGACAATCGGCAGTCAAATTCCTGATAATTATCGTGACTGACCTGCTAAGCAGTATCTTCCTGGGCCCGCCCCTGGTCGTCATCTGCAGAGTGAGCGAGATGGCACTATAACAGCGTCCACTGGCGCCGTGGGTGGGTAACTGGCCATTCAGATTCTCTACGTCCGGCTGGAGGGAAATAATTCTCATTTATAAAATAATAATAGTAAAATTCAATTAAATATCGCTGTTATAACCGAAATAAACACTATACTGAGATATAAATTGTTTCGTTCAAGGACAAGTTGATATTAACAAAGTTGGTTTAATAGGTTGCTAAGGTAATAGGTAGGAGAAATCGGCTCTTATGCACTGCCAAAACACGGTTAATTCATTTACAGAGATCGTCTCTTACGTAGTGTCACTGCAAAAACACGGTGAATGCATTTCCCTAACAAAGTTCGGTGTAGAGTTTTCATGTCTATGAGTGTACTGTATATGGACTCACTCTGGCTCCTCGCGCAAGAAGAATAACGACGCACGAAAAGTGTCCCAAACGCGCGGCGATGTGTCTGCAATGTAAACGACATTAGTATTCGTTTTAACGATACTTATAAAGGATTATATGAGAATTAACGTAACCATATGGAGTTTAGTATCTTTATATGTATATTTCTTGAAACTGGAGAAAAGACTCACAGTTCAGAATCTTTATTTTTAACTAGTGGACGCCCGCGACTTCGTCCGCGTGGACTGCAGAGAAACAAAATGTCGAAATTATCCGGGATAAAAAGTAGCCTATCTTAATCCAGCTAACTCCATACCAAATTTTATGAAAATCGCTCCAGCCGTTTTTACGTGAAAGAGTAACAAACATCCATCCATCCATACTCACAAACTTTCGCGCTTATAATATTAGTTGGATTTAACTAGTGGACGCACGCGACTTCGTCCGCGTGGACTGCAGAACAAACAAAATGTTATTTTCCGGCATAAAAAGTAGCCTTTGTGTTAATCCAATACCAAATTTTATTAAAATCGCTCCAGCCTTTGTCACGTAAAAGAGTAACAAACATCCATCCATCTATCTATCATCCATACTCACAAACTATCCTATCCTACTAATTTGGTTGGATCAATCTAATATTAATCCCCACATACAGCTAACAATCTCAACTCTTTGGAGGTTAAAAACTCACAGCGGGGAGTCCCCGGCGCGGTTGGCGGCGTGCGCGGCGGCGGGCGGTAGCGCGGCGAGGGCTCGCTCCGCCCCGGCCGCGCTCGCCCAGTGCGCCGCGGTGTTCCCCTCGTTGTCGCACACCAGCGCGTCCGCTCCCGCTGACAACAGGGAACTGTGCAGACAATAAATACATATTGTTTTTTATAGTGCCCCCCCCCCCCCAATGCAGGCTTCTAAGGGTCCGTGGAAAAGGTATTGTCTCTGTTACTTTGCAAAATATAATACACATAAAAAACTTCGTTGACCAAAAACCGTGATTGGCCAACGTTACAATAAAAGCAAATTTACTTAACCTATAACTTGTTGGCAAAACATATTTCAAAATCTGTAACCATCAACTCGCATACAATGAAGACTGAAAAGACAGAGATTTAACTACAAATAAATACAACAAAATATTATAGACAATGCTGATACTTTACATATAAACTTGAATCACTATATCTATTAAAAAAAAACTTTATCTAAATCCGTTGTTTAGTTAGAAAGATCTAAGCATATATAGGGACAGACAGACAACGGAAAGCGACTTTGTTTTATAATGTAGTGATAGTGAAGCACTATACTTCAAGTCAACAACAGCACTTACTTGACAACATCGACTCGATCTTTCTCGGCGGCCCACACGAGCGGCGTCCACCCGCTGTGGTCCCGCGCGTCCACGTCCGCCCGCGTCGCCAGCAGCGCCGCCAGCGCCGCCGTGCCGCGCGCGCGCACCGCCAAGTGCAACGCCGACAACCCGTCCGCGTTCTGCTAGTGTTTAGCGGCTATCATATAGAGTCGCAAACTATGTATGCAGATTTACGGATTTCAATCCTATCTATCTTCTACCTATACATATCTACATCTATCTTCTATACATATAATAAAAATGTAACGGATCGCTGTCTGTACATGGAAGATATATGAGAAAAAATATTATAGACCTTTATCAACGCAATATTACCCAAAAGAATGATTTTTGGAATTTTTGTCTGTTTGTTGTCGGTGTGTCTGTGCGTTTGTGTTGACTTCTATTAATTTGATTAATGGATATCCAATGCATTCATAGCAACGTACAACACACCTCTGGTGCAAAGGCACCCTGATAACCCTAAGGTCCTATTTCGACTTTACATGTTCCATTTGGTCTCAGTCATTTACCTTAAGAACAGAAAGGGACAGACATTAATTTTAAGTGTGAAAGAATCGACCACAATATGATTGTTACTTCAGCATCGATTACAAATCTAGATTGAAAAAGCCATGGAGGGGCAAACCTAATATGACCTTGTCCACTGGCGGCTCCTGGATTTTTTTTATGGGAGTTCACTGTGCAACGTCTCTCATATTAAAATTCAGATGACCTAATGAAACACATTAAAGACAACCATATCGCGTTCTAATTCGGACTAAGCGACATCTAGTGGCCGCATACGCGAATTAATGTGAGCGGCGCTCCAGATAAGGCTAATTTTTCATACGAAATCTTCTGTTTCACGCGCCGGCCTATGTCGGTATGTCTCTTTCGCACTCATTGAATACAATACTAGGAATCGTACCAAATTTCGTTTCATTGGAGCGCGATCGCTAGCGCTCCTCTTGATACATAAGATAACAAATTACTTGAGACGAACGCGTAGACACTATTGTATAAACATAGTAGAATTGAAAGATAATAAATAATAAATATAATAATATAAATATAATTATTCACACACTACACAACACATTAACCTAGTCCCACATTAAGATCCCTAAGGTCTTGTGTCGTGGGTACTAAGCAACAGTATATAAATACATAGATAAGTATAGAAACATCCATGACTCGGAAACAAACATCGATATTCATCATATCAATGTTTGCACCTACCGGGATTCGAACCCAGGACCTATGGCGTCGCAGGCAGGGTCACTACCTACTAAACCAATCGGCCGTCAAAAATAATTATAGATAAGAAAAAAGATAATTATAGAGAAATATAGATTGCCTATGTAATCTTCGTGGGTGAGAGTGCACTGCACCAGCGCTCCTTAGGACAAGCCGCCAGTGACCTTGTCCCATAACACAATGTGTCTGCTGATTTGTTACTAAAATTGAATCTACATAGTAAGAACTTTAATAACACTTACCGCAATGTTAACATCACAGCCAGCAGCAATAAGATATCGCACCACCTTCATCAGGTTCTCTTCACTGGGTTTATCTGCATCCCTTTCTATCTCAGTCTTCTCAATGCATTCAATTTTTTCTATCTCTCTCACGTCGTCAACTGCCTCTTTGGGCCCATCGACCTCCATTTTTGTTTCATTCTCGGATTCTGATACATTTACATTGTCTTTGTTTTCATTTGCTGTTTTACTTTCATCTAAAGATTCTTTATTTTCATCTACCGTTTCTGCACTTTCGTCAGCCGCTTCTTTATTTTCATCAACGGCTTTTTCATTTTCTTCAACGGCCTTTTCATTTTCGTTAACCGCTTCTTTACCTTCGTCGACCGTTTCTTCAGTTTCTTTGACCGCTTCTTTAGCATTATCATCCTCTGTAGTTTCATCATCAACCTCAGTAGCCTCATCGACCTGATCAACTTCCATTTGTGTATCGACTTTTTCACTTGTGGTAGGTTTTTCTTTTATTTGAGATTTTCCTTCGGATTTCTCTTCTGATACCTCGATAAGAGCTATAACAAAAAAGTTTGCTTTAGTCACGTTACCTATTAATGACGTAGATTTCGTAACAGTCGACTAAGAACCTCAGGGATGTTCTCCCAGGCAATGAGCTGGCAAGTTGTCACATATCTACATCTGACCCTGGTTGGTATTATATGCTAAACTTAGCTGCACCTACGTGATTCGGCAGTTCTGACTAGCCCATTTTAGGGACATAGATGCGTGGATATTGTACGTATATTTTCTTATACATTTCCAATATGATTCTATGTTGCTCTAGGAGTGAAAAAAAAAGTATAATACTACAGCTGCTTCTCTTCCCGGGCATACTGTACAAGTCAGTAGAAGGACAAGAGGGTCTTGGTGTTTTGTAGGCGATGGGCAGGTGATCATGTCATTACTAACCGAACTTGTACATCTCAACTATCAAAATTGGTCAGAAGTGGCACCAAGTGGTTCTATCGGCCCTTGGTGCTCTGCCTACCCCGTAAGGGATAAAGGCGTGATTATATGTATGTATACCACATATCATCATTTCAGCTCTGGGAAGTCCACTACTGGACATAGGCCTCCCCCAACAACCTCCATACCGACCGGTCGGAAGCAGCCTGCATCCAACCGACGCCCGCGACCTTGGCCAGGTCGTCCGTCCATCTCGCGGGTGGCCTTCCCACGCTGCGTTTGCCGATACCACATATATGTATTAGATCTATTATGTTTTCTTAGACATTCCCAATATTAAGGCACGTACCAATCATAGCGGTGAGTAGCGGCGTCTGCGACTTGTCGTCTACAGCATCGATGTCTGCACCAGCATTATGCAGCAGATACACCGCAGACAGGTTCCCTGTTCGAGCCGCCATGTGCATGAAGGTAGTACCACGGATCATTGCTGATACATCTCCAACGCGCGCTGGAAAACCGACATTCAATGTTAGGGACTAACCTACACCTATCTACAAAAACATTGATTGTGATGCAAATTTTAGATAACTGGCCGCTTGGACAATATAACATCAGACGATGTTATTTATTGACGATTGTTGACGTATTTTTTTAAATAATAGCGGTTAGATGACATTTATGTGGAAATGTTTCAATGAGGCACCTCTATCAACGCGATCAAGAAGTATTGTTACTTTGTCTAGACCAGTGGTTCCCAAAGTGGTCCAGGTGGACCCCCCCAGGGGTACACAGGAGACTCGGCGGGGGTCTACGTTGATGTGAAAAAATGGAGGTTCACAATTAATTTGTATGTGGTGTAGGCCTGTAGGGGGTCTACAAGAACCAGTTATCTTTTAAAAGGGGTCTATGAGCAAAAAAAGTTTGGGAACCTCTGGTCTAGACCCTTTGGTCTACTTTGCAAAGAATTGCCGTCAGTTTTGTATTGTCGAACTTGTATTTTCAACAAGATTTATGAGAGTACGCTCAGCCATCTTATGGGTTAAACAATATGTTATTTTATGTCGTAGAAGATGTATTTCCTATGTGATACAAGGTGGATCAAAAACTACAGAGCTATATGTGATGCCAGAATTTTGAACACAACTTTGTGTTTCCCTGTAAATCTGATTGCTAGGTCTATACAGAAGCTATATATCTTCTTCTATATAGAAGCCAGCTAAGAGCACTTAAGTCAATAACTTGACAGTTTAATCAGTTTAACAACATTGACAAAATAGTAAATGTTATAATTACTGTGCATTCTTCATCCTCCCGGCTTTGCCCGCCGATGCCGCAGCATGTCTAGGACACTACGACGTACAGTCTAAGGATTTCGCTTTAGCCCAACTCACTCATCACATAGTTCGAGATCCTATCCTATCACCTTGGCACACTATTTTAGCTATACATTTGAAGAATTTCAACGTTTTTCAACACCTAATAAATACACTAATACATATTTTTATTAAATTTGACATGAAACAATAATTATTTACTATTATTAATATTAATGATTGTCACAAAAGAGATGTTTTTACACAAATGTCAATACACAACACCAATTTATTTATTTAAACTGAATAAGGAGGTCATCCTCTATGGCAAGGGGTTTAACTGTAAAAGTGTAAAGAATATAATACATATTTGACAATACATAATTACATTACCAGTTGAAATAAAAAAATACATATACTTAAACCTGTTTGTATGAAAAACAATGCTTTACATAGACGTTCTGTCTAGTAAGTGTTTCAGAGTCGATTAGTAGGTTCAATTACAAATACATTAGTGTCAAGTCAACCAATGTATGCCAACCTGTATCGTACAGGCTGTACGAAAGGGGTATGTTTAGCGTAATGCTATGGGATAGCTGATTATAGAGAACTCGTCCACAAAATTTGTAACTCGAATTATAGGCATTTCGTTTAACATATCTCTCATGGAAATAAATCCTCCTGTAAATATATGTATAAAGATATACAGGATGTTTTTTCGTTGCCACCCTTAAAGAAGGGTACGTACTCTATACATCAAATAAAGTAAGTTTATGCCAAAAAATGCTAGGAAACGATGTAAACTTTTTAGAAAACAAACTACTTGATCGGGCGAAATTTATAGTAAAAAATTATTAATAAAAAAATGGAAAAAATTCTTCATTCAAGTGGGAATCGAACCCACGACCGCTGCAAACCGTGCCAGCCGCTATAATCACTAAGCCACCGGGTCAATTACTCGGATGACGAATTTTACCATCTCTTTTCTAAATTACATATTGGCAACGTTATTTTTCATCCCGATAGCTATACACTAGCCAAATCTCGGCAAATAAAGCTGAATCCCTCAGCACAATGTTTAAAGATGAAACGATCAACTATATCCCAACTTAAATTTATAGTGTCCAGTGTTCATGCTTGTTTTATCATAGACAGATAGTAATTATTTCTTGTGAAAAAATCTTGCTACGCGCGTCTATGTGCATTTATGCAGAAAAACGCAGTCTATTTACTCAAATTTGGACCCTAATATCTTGGAAACCAGACACTTCCCTCCCAGGTATGCTTCCATGAAGAAAAATGATCGTGATGATGAGGAGATTCCGTAGTTTTCGGGAACGTTGACGACCAAAAAACATCCTGTATATACAGGAGGATAGCTGTCGTAATCCGCCAGCGGCCCATTAACTAACCCACAACTCACCAATCTTAGGCATCAGCTGCTGGAAGGTCTCCATCCTGAGCAGCGCGTCGTACAGCTGGTCCTCCGCCGAGCCGGGGCCCGCGGGCGGCGAGGGGGCCCGCAGGGGGCCCAGGTCCAGCGGGCCCGGCGGCAGCAGCTCCGCGGGGATCAGGGGCTCCGGGGCCTTGTTCGACGCGGGGGCGGGGAAGCCGAGGTATGCTGTGGTGCTGTAGATTAGAATGTTGTTAGGAAAATTCGCAATAGATAAGTGTAGAGTAAGCAGTTGTTAGCCGCGTGATACCGGCAGAGTAGAGTTTGTACCACCCCTGGTAGTAAATAAGGGTTTCCGGGAGTAACATACAAAGCCGAAAATATGGACAACGGATTTATGGGCAAAACCCCCCTGGGTGTTGTGGCGTGCCCTGGTGGATTACAACAAGTGAAGAAGAAAAAGAAGCAGTTGTATATAAAAGGTAGTAGGTAAGTAAAGTAACATACAAAGCCTATGGACAACGGATAAATTAGAGAACATAGTTTTATTTTAAGGATATTTGACAGTGAACAAAAGTGTTTACCCATAGAGATGGGTCGTCGACGATTTTTTCGTAAACAAAACGAGACCGTTCATCGTCGATCGTCGACTAGTCGATCAACCAGTCGAATTCGTCGACTAGTTCATTACGTGACTAACAGTCTATTTAGAGTCCAAATGAACTAGTAGTCTAAATTTTAGACGATGATGCGTGCGTAGCGTTATAATTAAACGTAATCGTAACGTAAGAGCCGGATTGCTTTCAATTTCAAAAACCAGTTTATATCC
This sequence comes from Carposina sasakii, assembly GCA_014607495.2. Classification (NCBI taxonomy): domain Eukaryota; kingdom Metazoa; phylum Arthropoda; class Insecta; order Lepidoptera; family Carposinidae; genus Carposina; species Carposina sasakii. Next base: position 14,991,284 of record CP053151.1, read on the forward strand.
ACTACTCTAGTTTCTCTTTCACGCACGTGAACATAACTAATTAGCATCCTTTTTCTTCAATCAACAGAATAAATTTGAAGTAGTACAATAAAAGTATTTTGAAATATGAACGGAAGAGTGGTAGTAATAAGGCTCTAATTCGTTTGACCACCGCGTCAACGTCTCATCGCATTCTCGTCGAATGTTACACGACTACGCTCAAAAGCCGTAAAATCGCGCGTCGACGCGGTCTCGTCGAAATGAACATGGACTATTTAAAATAGCCGTCAATGTATTCGACTAGTCTACGAACGAACGATAAACCATTGAATCGTCGAATGTAGATGGACTAGTCGATTCGACTAGTTCTTTGAATAAACGCCCATCGCTATTACCCACCATCGGGTTCCATAGCCTTTACGGACTTATCTTATCTGACTACTCATGATTTTTTGTAATAACACGGTAAGGATCTTAGGGCGCCTTCAAATTAGTCGTAGTCGACTCCAAAAAGTGTTGTTTGAAGAACTGCTTAATAAATCTTGGAACTAAAATCAATATCAGCATTGCGGCGGCGCGGCGCATTGTATCGATTGAACAACTCTACAATTTTCATACTTAGCCACGCGCTTGCTCCGCGGCTAATTTGAAGGTGTTCTTACTGCGGAAGATTTTTTTTTTAATTTACAGACAAACAATAATAATAAATTAGGTGCTGAATAATATAAACATGCTTAAGTCACTGACCGCTGCACCCGCGGCTCAGGCAAATAAACCCGTCGGTTGGTAGTGTGCATAGCGAGGCGCACCCGCGTGCCTGCGCCGGCCGCAGCGCGCCAGCCGCGCCACGCCACGCCGCAGTGCGGGCACGCCGCGCGCGCCGCACCGCCCGCCCCGCCCGCGCCCCCCGCGCCTCCCGCCTCGTCGCGCGCCAGCCCGCACTCCACGTGGTACAGGTGGCCCAGCGAGCACTGGTAGAACACGCCCTGCAGGTGCAATAGAAAGAACCTACATTATAAATAAATATTCACACACTTCACAACACATTAACTTAGTCCCACATTAAAATCCGTAAGGTCTTGTGTCCTGGGCACTAAGCAACGGTATATAAGAACATAGATAAGTATAGAAACCATCCATGACTCGGAAACAAACATCAACATTCATCATATCAATGTTTACACCTACCGGGATTCGAACCCGGGACCTATGACGGTGCAGGCAGGGTCATAGGTCCCGACTGTGATGACTGAATCGGGTAACCAAAACTACAGGATTACGAAAGAGATTCTAAAACTGCGATTAGAATTAAAACCATAGCGTTTCGACTTATATTATTTCCAAAATTATAACTTTGCTGGCGCTAGTATCATTGTTGCCTAAACCAACCCCAGGGGGTGGTGACATGGCCCCCATGAACATTCCCATGGATCGAACAAAAGCCGGAAATTCGTTATCAGAATCAGAAGAAGAATTGTTAATTTTGGACGCCTGCAACCCTAGCTCTAGCAAATAACAATCACAAACGACAGAATTAATAATGTAGTCCAAGGTCCCTATCAAATTCCACCAACCTGAGTACAGAACAATCCGCAAGATGAGCAGCACATGTGCTTCCTCAGCAGCGCGAGATGCAGCTCGCACACCATGATATAGGGCGTGCGGGGCCCCGCGCGTACCAGGGCCCCCAGCGCCGGGGCCCCGCCCGGCCCGCAGGGGCCCGCGCGCCGCGCCTCGTGCGAGCAGCCCACGCGCACGCCGTCCACCGACTCGATGGCTTGGCAGAATACCGGCTCTGCAAGCGGTGTAATGATGAAGAAGGTATAAAAGAGGGGGTGGGATTATGAAGTGAGTCGTGTGGCAATCGTGAGGCCATGACGTCATGATAGGGGCGGAGCTTCAGCGCCAGTGTAACACAGTAGCTGTAACCACACGCTTGTGCTCCAGATGTAACTGTATTAAAATTACAAAGACCCTAGCGCTTTTATCAGGGTACTTTTTTTTTACTAAAACGTAGTATAATATTGCCATCTAATGATGAGTAATTGCACTAGTAAAACAATCATGAACCATATTGATAATGAGCATACAAGGTGGTTTCTATGTAAATGGGCAGGGCTACAGTGTTCAATGCTCCCCTCGTCCCATACTTTATCCCCGCTCCGCGGCACACTATTTTTGTATGAAAATATATTTAGCCGCTACTCCTCTTTATTTATTCTCCATGGGTGTAATAAATGGTAGTTGGAACTAAAACTGTCAACTAAGGAATTTAGGGGCGTTCTCTCAGACAATAAGCTGGCAACTTACAACCGAACTGACCCTGCTTTGATACACAGGCATTTGTATATGTACCTATGTATATGTATACAGGATGATTTTTGGTCGTCAACGTTCCCGAAAACTACGGAATCTCCTCATCATCACGATCATTTTTCTCCATGGAAGCATACCTGGGAAGTGTCTGGTTTCCAAAATATTAGGGTCCAAAGTTGAGTAGGTAAATAGACTGCGTTTTTCTGCATAAATGCACATAGACGCGCGTAGCAAGATTTTTTCACGAGAAATAATTAATATCTGTCTATAAAAAAACTAACATAAACACTAGACACTATAAATTTCGCCAGATCAAGTAATTAAAAAAATTTTTTTGAAAAAAAAAAAAATTCCCAGCATTTTTTTTGGCATAAACTTAATTTATTTGATGTATAGAGTACGTACCCTTCGTTAAATAAAATTAAAATAAAATAAAATCTTTTTATTTCAGGCTTGTGCCCATAGTGTTAGTATTACAAAAACTTAAATTTTATGTTAGTATATAGTACAAAAAAGAAAAACAACATCAACTAAAAACACAGATATAATTCAAGAAGAGCCGACAATCTGAGCAATGGGCGGTCGTGCATGTCATAAGACTGATATCCCAAAAGGTGTGGGCATATGCAGAGATGTCCAATGTTTCATCAGTGCGCAGTCTACTCTGTCTGAAAATACCTTCAGGATGCTATTGGGACTGGCGCGCAATCGACGGACCGTAGCTGCCGTACGGCGGCGCATTATGCAGTAGAAATCATCGACTTGCGCCGCCGCGAACATGCCCGATGCGCTACAATAGCGCGGCAGCCCCAACATCACCCTGAAGGCATTGTTATATTGTACTCGTAGGGCGCCATAGGCTTTCTGCGTATAGTCAGCCCACAGACTGCAAGCGTAAAACGTCTGGCAATACGCCTTAAATAAAGTAATCTTGACAGGCGCTGTACACCGAGCAAACCTGCGGGCCAACATATTACATCTAACCGCCAGCGCCCTCCGCTCCCGGTCCATATCCAAATTATCTTTCAGCTGATCAGTTACCACGTGACCTAGATACTTAAAACTCGATACTCTTACTAAGGGAGTTTTATTCAACAGGACAGGTGGTACAAATGTTGGAACTTTAGACCCAGCCTTAAAGACCATTAACTCGCTTTTCCTTGCATTGTATCTAAGTCCGTTAACCTCAGCAAAAGCCTCACACATATAGAGCAGCCTCCTCAGTGCACCTATTGATGGACTGAGCAAGACCATGTCATCCGCATAACTTAGGTTGTTTATGATGGTACCATCAATCGAGCAACCTATTTCTGTCTTGCTCAGTCCCTCAACTAGCTCGTTAATATACAGGTTGAAAAGCTTAGGTGAGGTCAAACCACCCTGTCTCACACCGCACTCCAACCTGTACACATCGGAGTAGGTACCTGCCCACCTTACATGATTGGTTTGATTCTCATACCAGTATCTAAAGAGAGCCACCAGGTCCCCGGGTACATTAGCATTATGTAACTTTTCCCAGAGTTTATCATAACAGACCAGATCGAATGCCTTGGATAAGTCAAGGAAGCATGCATAAACAGGTGTCTTCCTAACGGCGTAGTACTGCACGGTTTCCTTAAGACACATGATTGCGCTTTCAGTAGATAGCCCCGCTCTAAAGCCAAATTGCGCATCGTGCAATGAGATATACTTATCCAGGTGTACTTCGAGTAAACCGTCCAGCACCTTTGAAATCACCGTTGCAAGAGAAATAGGTCTATAGTTACTTTTGTCCGAGGCATTCCCCGTCCTGTTTTTAATAACAGGAACAACAGTTGTTCTAATCATTGCATCAGGAAGATAAGAGTGCCTTACGCAAATATTGAATAGCATACTCAAGACTCGGGCCAGGTGAGTGCCTGCATGTTGCAGATGTTCTATACTTAAGCTGTCGTGCCCCGGCGACTTTCCCCTCTTCATGTTTTTAATTACTGCGTGCACCTCTTTCGCTGAGAACATTATAAGAGGGTCCATTTCCAGCTCACGACAGATTCCGACATGCCCACTTTGTGCCCTAGGCCTTATCACAGGCTCAACCTTAAAATAGTTCCTAAATACGTTGGCAATCTCCTCCTCCCCTGACACACCATCGATACTCTCAGGGAGTCCAGACTTCGTCTCCATTTTCTTAGTTTGCTTCCAAAATGAACCAAACTTGTTATTCATATGCAATGTGGATAATATATCCATTCTTATTTTGTCCTGATTATTTTGGCACCATTTCAATTTAGATTTAAATATTTTTTTTGACTCCCTCATTTTGTTGTATATCCACCCATCCAACGGTTTCCCAGAGGACACCCATGTATGAAAATGAAGTCTAGCCTCCATGTGAGCATCCTTTACATGTTTGTTCCAGCCCGTCACATATCGTTTCCGACTTCTACCGGCATGAGACACACAGGTCGATACAGCCGCCTCACTCAATATAGTCACTACACTACAATATAGATCATTTATCATCACTTTATGATCTTCACTAAGACATAGGTTATTACAGCAGTCGCGCATTTGCTCAGGAAAGATTATATCCTTAAGTTTGCTATTGCACAATTCTGTATATCGTAAGACCTGATCCGCCCCCCTTTGCTTCCAAGCAATTTTGTTGTGTACATTTTGGGTGCAAATGGGCCCTTGCACTAGCCTACATTCAGTTAAATTTAGGTTACATTCCATTACAATAGGGAAATGATCCGACCAGTAAACGTCGGATCGAATTTCTATGTTGCCGACGGTCCGCCAGGCTGACTCCGTTACCACTATGTGGTCAAGCCAACGCCTACTGCCGTTAATATCGCTTACAAAAGTCACTGAATCGGATGTTTCGCCAAGTTTTATTATGTCCGCACACAATAATTGTTGCTCTGTACAAAAATTAAATAATTCCCTGCCAAAGTCTGCATATGGGTGTGCATTAAAATCGCCAAGTATAAAAACCGATTGTACGTCGGCACACTCAATAATAGCGGAAAGCTTACCCAATATCTGCGTAAACTCACAGAGGTTGTCCTTGCAGTCCGTCGGCATATAGACACTGAAAACCAACATATGACTATCACATACAGTTATCCTTATCGCACATATACGCTCACTATTGCACTCGATAACAGTCACATTTCTAAAAACACTTTTCCTCCATAGTAGTGCTACGCCTCCATATGGTCTTCCATGTAGAATTTTGGTAGAATCCATTGCCGATGTGCCTGTAAACCCGTATTCGTCGTCAATTGTGGATAGAAAAGGTATCTCATGGTTCATCAGCCATGTTTCTTGTAATGCCACCAAGTCACTTGTTTGACATAAATCTCTAACACATTCTTTTGATCTCTTGACATTCTGACAGTTAAAACTAACAAAGCTATGTTTTGTTTTGTTTATCATGTTGTAGATTTACGAAACGCCTAAAACTGATGCCTGACGGCCACATCTTATCATCTAAGAACATGCTGAGTTTGTATTTGGTTACAAATAGCTTAAAGGCATTGTAGTCCCTATCTCGTTTCATGTTAATTTTTACCAATGTAACCTTTTCTTGTGTCTTTTCAAATATATACTTAATGATATCTTGCTCCACGACATCCTTGTGTACATTGGATATAAACAAAGGCACCTTAGTGTCTGCCGCTTTAAAAAGAAAGTCTTTTCCTTCTAATTCCACTGCTGCACTCCCTCTCTGGCTAATAAAACGATTTCTCCGTCTCTGATTTTCTACTAGAATCCATTCCTCGTTTCTTTTTTGTTTTGTCCACTCTCTATTATTTGTTTTGACCATCTCTGAGAAAGACAAGATGTTATTTGTTTGACTTTCATTTGTATTAGCGCTTGCCGCAGCCATTTCAATGCTCGGGCGCCGAGTGACTGTCCGTTGAGGCCCCTCCTCCTTATCAGAATTATAGGGTTGTCGTGACGCATAGACTGTTATCTCGCTCGCACTCTCGGATTCGCGGTCTCCACTGAGTGTTGGTTGCAATGTTTCATTAGTTACTATAGGTGGCGGATAGGTTGGTCGTGCCGTCTTCGTCGCACCACTTATATTCCTGTATCCACTGCTGCACGCTATCACTAGTGTCTTCTCTTTCTTCGCTGACATGCCAATGGATGATTCATTAATAGTACGTGTTATCTCACCGGGGTTTTGTACAGAGTCAGCTGTTTGTAGATCAGCTGTTTGTACACTAGTCATAACGGTATGTCCAGAGCGTGACTCATTCTCACCTGTGTTATTTTCATTTTCCACCTCAAGTAGCCCTACCGGGCCACTATTGTACTCATCATAACTGTTCAAAAAGTAACCGCCTCGTTAAAGGTGGCCACAAAAAAACACCCAGTATGTATGTAGATAGTCTGCAAGATAAAATCCGCAGGATGCCAGATTGAAGAAAACAATTAGTCGACAGTTTGTTGATGTCACCAATGAGCTAACTATGGACTATAGGTTCCGGCAATAATTTTTATTCCTGTTCTGAACTACACAGGTTAATAATCGTCAATCTAGACAATAACCGGGATTGGTCCACCACTCATTCCCGCCTCTGCAACTCCTGTGAGTCAAGATCAACAGAGGCGACCAGAAAACAAAGTGCATAACAAAGCATAGAAAATCCCGGGGGGCCTAACTATTTTTTTTTAATTTATTTATTTGGGACAGTTAACAACAGTATACAAAAATACATAGTTAGGTATTGTTTATAAAGTATAAATAAGTACACAGTCCACTATCCACAAGTTACTTAAAAGAAGGTTACACAAGACTATACCTACATCACTGATGAGATAGCACCACCATGGATGCTGCAAAACTAACAAGCTCATACATACATCGATAGGTGAATGAAACAATAATACTTCAACTTATCATAAACTTAAAATTAATAACAATGATACCTTTAGGCTTTTGTTATGTCTTCGATTTAGATACCAATTCTCCAACTACTAAATTTTTGAATTCATTACGCGACAGATAAAATATCTAACAAGTATTCATTATAGGAGTTTACCGCGCCTTAAAGGAGATCTTAGACCTGCATTAGACTAGCGACTATAAAGCATAAAAACTAATAGAAAAAACAGAATGTGAAGTATGAAGATAGGTATGCTTAATATTACATTAAGCACTGACTGACAATATTATTACAATTGTAACATACGGCTACTTTATGTTACCTATGAGTTATTATGACAATAATAAGCGTGACAAAATTCTTTGAAGGCACGAAAATTGTGCTTAGATGAGATATGGTCATTATGGTAAATCGGTCTGGAGACAGATTCAATAGAATTTAACATTTAATTACGGGCATTAGACAATCAAGACAATAAGATGACGAGCAAAGCCTACACAAGTGTGTCATTTCAGATCACATGAAACTATACTTCTTTTAAGTCTATTTCCATTGCATCCAGTTCTCCACAGAAAGACATAAAGTTATCAACGGCATAATAAAAATATGTACAAAACTTTTCAACAAATTCGGTGTGGAAATATGACAGACAGGTATATAATTTATTGAAAGTCTTTAGAGACTATAGTACATACATGATTTTTGGTCGTTAACGTTCCCGAAAACTACGGAACTCCTCATCAACACGATCATTTTTCTTAATGGAAACATACCTGGGAAGTGTCTGGTTTCCAAAATATTAGGGTTCAAAGTTGAGTAAATAGACTGCGTTTTTCTGCATATATACACATTGACGCGTGTAGCAAGATTTTTTCACGAGAAATAATTAATATCTGTCTATGAAAAAACTAGCATAAACACTGGACACAATAAATTTCTCCCGATCAAGTAATATATATTTTTTTTAAATTAAATTTTTTCCCTGCATTCTTTTTGGCATAAACTTACTTTATTTGATGTATAGAGTACGTACCCTTCGTTAAGGGTGGCCACGAAAAAACACCCTGTATAGATTATCGTGTTACCAGTAAGATCATCAGGCGCGGCGTACACGCTGGTGGGCGTCTCACAGAAGCAGGTGGCGATGATCAGAGCCTCGTCCTCTGGCTGGGCCGCCTGCGAGCCCTCGTCGCCGCCCGCTGGCTCACTGATAAATAACCTTAGTTAAGACTTGCAATCTAAATCGATTTTAAATTGGTATCAACTTTACTACATTTACACATAACCAGACTCTATTGGCCGCGTGGTGCCGGCAGAGTAGAATTCCTACCACCCCATATCTGCCCGTGGGTATCGTACGAGGCGATTAAGGGTTTCCGGGAGGTGGGCAGCAGCGCCTCCCGTGTTGACAACATAGTGTAAAATACAAACTGCGGTCACCAACCCGCCTGCCCAGCGTGGTGACTATGGGCAAATACCCCCCATGGCAGTCTTGTGGGGTGCCCTGGGGGAGGCCTACGTCCAGCAGTGGACTGCAATAGGCTGATGATGATGATGATGAAGACTGTATACAAAAGGTAAAGTCTAAGCAAGGGACACGTCGTATACTCTCTATCTAGGCAGACGCACATCTAATACAGCATCTATATGTACAGTACTTTCACATAGATATAAAGATGAGCTTACGTCGCGCGGACTTTATCTTTGCAACTCTATTTCATTTAATGACGGGCAAAGGAGCAATAATGCAGAGGAAAGGAACGAGCGTTTTTATCATCAAAGTATTCATGAGCAAACAGCTCGAAACTGCAGCATTACATAGATAATAGTCACACTTGGCAATCTGCATGTGAAAGCAAAATCATTTTTTTTGTTCTCGTAGGAGTTCCACCTTTCTTTTAAGCATTTGATTAACCTCAAATTCCTCTGTCTATTAAGTAATGCAATCGTCACACTGTCATGTCTCATAAATTTTTATTGCGCGTCGATAGAATAGATTTTACTGTCATAACTTGGTACATACATTTGTTGATACATAATTAATTTTTGATCCAACAGTTTGCTCATTTCGGACGTACAATAGTCAGTTACATTAGGGGCCATCCATATATTACGTCTCAGGTTAAGGGGGAGGGAGGCGGTCGTCAAACTGTGACATTGTGTGACAAGGGGGTGGGAGGGGTCCCAAATTTCGTGACGTCACATTTTCATTCAATAATCTCTAAATATAAATTTCCAAAAAAAGCTAAATGTGACGTCACACTAGGGAGGGCGGGTCTCACAAATGTGACCAGCTGTGACAAGGAGGGGGGGAGGGGCAAAAAATCATGAAATGCTTACCCCACTGTACTTTTAAAAACAAGTCTCTCTTACGTGCCTACTGTATTCATAAAAGTCTCTCTTACGTGTTATTCTCTTCCACTTCCTCGTCACTGGGCGGCGTGGACACGCGAGTCTTCTTCCTCTCACTCTCTCGACGCGTTTGCTGCCGGCGGCTGCGGGGCCTGAAAGTACAAACAAAAAAATCTGAGCCTGAGAACTAGTTGTTGCCCACTACTTTGGCCCTGTAGTTTTCTTTCCAGCACTCTGTGCTCCTAACTGTAATAATGTATGCAAAAATTATAAACAAACTCACTTTTGCATTTATAATATTATTTGAGTTTTACATGAGTTTATTACCAGTAGCACGAAATAGATACTGTGTTTATATCTTAGTAAGAGCACAGTCAACCACTTACTTTTCTGTTTCTTCCTCTTCAAATGCTGTAGATGAATGTTCACTGTCATTAGGACCTGCCTTCACACTCAGCCTGGTGGCGCGTCTCTTAGCTCGGAGGATTCTATCAGCAGGACCGGTTATTTCACTCAATAAGTAGTCTTCATCACTCATATCAAAGTCCTCAGGTGAGGAATCTTCATCTTCATTGAGCAGCTTGTCTATCACCTCTATATCATCATCCACTTCATCATCTTCTTCCTCTTCTGCATCTACCTCATCATCTGTTACATCATCCTCTTCTTCATCCTCACTAAAAATTTTATGAAAAATGTCAAAACGTAGAAAGGGTGAACTGAGCTTGTTACCATCGACAACCTATAAAATATGCACGGTTGCACCATGATAATAAAGTACCTAGTTACACAGGTATTGACATAAATATTACCAAAAATCTTTTATCACATTAACCAGATTCAAAAAATTTTCATATTGTTAAGCTATAATGGTAATATATACAGGACAAGTGGATGCCCACGACTTGGTCCACATGGACTGTAGAAAAAAAATATATATATCCTGGATAAAAATATTTTTCCGGAAAGCTAACTCCATACCACATTTTATTAAAAATGCTCCAACCGTTTTTACGTGAAGAGTAACAAACATCCATACCTATGAACTATCACAGTAGGATCATCATGACAAAAAAATAATCACTCTTTCGCAGAAATAATACTTGTAAGTACAATGTCAACTCTTAAAACCTGTGTTTCAGAGACTCACATATTTCAACTAGTTACCACAGGACTCACAGAAAGAGAAAATAAATATATCCATACAATGTAAATTAAAAAATTATTAATAAAGAAAATGGAAAAAATTCTTCACCCGAGTGGGAATCGAACCCACGACCGCTGCATACCGTGCCAGCCGCTTTAACCACTAAGCCACCGGGTCAATTACTCGGATGACGAACTTTACCATCTCTTTCCTAAATTACATATTGGTAACATAATGTAAATTAATATTGAAAAGAAGAGCTAAAACATATTTATAATCACTTACCCATCTTTAGCCTTGATAGGATTCAATCCCAATTTACATAGATGTTTCAACTTCTTGTTAGCATTCTCAGTTTTTGCTTCATTAGAATCATCATCAAGATCAATTACTTCCACTGTTTTAACCTTCTCATCTCTTTTAGGCTTCTTGTTTTCTACAACATTAGGTATTGGAGCACCAGCTGACCTCCTTGTCCTCACCCTGACCTCCACAGGCTTGTCTTGTATTCCAAGCCGGGCATTGTTCTGAGATTCAAGGCCAATGCGCATTTCTTCATTGGCCAACACTTTCGCAGTAGGTTTTATGCGCCGAGACAACCTTTGGGTAGGGGCTTTAGGTTCATCTTTTGCAGCTAATACAGTATCAGGGACTTCCTTGCTCCGTGCTCTAGTAGATCGTTTTGAAATTTGGGAGCTATCCGATGTCTCATCATTATCTGATATATTCTGTCTTATTTTAAGGGAGGACATGGCTAATGAGTCCTCATAGTTTATTCTTGTGCTTGATCTTACTGAACGCCTTGGGGAGACTTCTTCGTGCTTTTCTTCTGTTGGCACAATCTTCATACTACTACTCTTAGCACCAGGCTTTTCAGAACGAAATGTAAGTACAATACGGGGTTTTGGGTCTTCTGGACTAGCCTTTTTCAATGGTTCCGAAGATTCCTGTCTTTTTTTATTCGGCGTTACTGAGTCGCTATCGTTGCCTGCATGCATGGTGGGCCCTTCAAAGTCTATTTTCTAAAGGGCCAAGGTTATTATTGCAGTTGATATCTTGAGAGTTACTCAGAGTTAAGCATGAAAAATCAAGTAAACATGGTTAAAATATATACACTTCTGAGGCTGTCATGTCTCTATTTATATAACTAATAAGAGAAAATGCAAAAAGGTATATATATTACCTCTATCTCACAAAAATTAAGGAAGGATTTTTCCCATACAACCAAAGAGAATAATAAATAATATATAGGGCAACCACCCTTTGGATTTGGATCACTTTGGTTTTTTGTTTGTTTGTTTAGTTTATCCCGAAGGAAAGGCAAGGGGAACTAAGCCCATACAGCCTAATCATTGTTTAGTAAAATGTATTCTGAATTTATGATGAATGACAATGATGATGAATGGAAACGTCGGGAAAATCCTCAAGAACAAGTGTAAAGTTAGTCAAAATGAAAAATTATTGCAGAAACAACTTACATGCGCCCATGAAGAGATCGTAATCCGGCTAAAGTTTTACTCTTCAAGTTTTTCAATCCGCAAAACTATTTTTTATTGTTTTTTTTGTTTAGTTTATCCCTAAGGTTTATCCCGAAGGAAAGGCAAGGAGAACTAAGCCCATACAGCCATTGTCTTTAGTAAATGATTTATGATGGATGATAATAATGATGATGAATGGAAACGCCGGGAAAATCCTCAAGAACAAGTGTAAAGTTAGTCAAAATGAAAAATTATTGCAGAAACAACTTATATGAGCCCAAATTTTTTATTGTAGTATTAAAGGCACACTGTGCACAGATAACATTTGTTCATTCAGCCCGTTCACATTACAAAAAAATCACCCAATATGGGATATTATTTATTATAGCTGTAGCCGCCCTTGCTGCAGCTTACAATATATGTCAATAGATTTATTTTATTATTATGAGATTTTCTGATCCCAATAGATTAGTTCCAATAAATTATCTAGATAAAGTTTTAAAAGTTCTACCAATAACATCATCATTAAACTTTTCTCATTGATTATGTACCAGTGCCATTGTAAAATTATAAATCTCTGAATCAGAAAAGATGGCTGAAGGTAACGTTTTGCCTTTCCATCGAAAAGCATATCTGTCAATTGTGGTCAGTACGCCTCTGTCAGCTGTCTCTCTTCATGGGCCCATGTTAGTTATTTCTGCAATTATTTTTCATTTTGACTAACTTTACACTTGTTCTTGAAGATTTTCCGGACGTTTCCATTCATCATCATCATTATCAACCATCATGAAATCAGAAATCATTTACTGAAGATAATGGCTGTATGGGCTTAGTTCCCCTTGCCTTTCCTTCGGGATAAACTAAACAAAAAAAATTGTCAGCTGTCAAAAACAAACAAATGTCAATAGCGGCGAAAAAAAATTTTTGAGGAAGTGAATAGGCATGGGCTAATCATATCCGGGAAAGGATTGAACATGTAGTATATCACTCCGACTAAGGATATATATCCTTTTAACATATCCAACTCCACGTGCATATCCGGGAACGAAGAGATTTAAGTGAAGCGAGATATGACTGGGATTGGTTTGGTTAGGTTGTTGTAGGTGTCCTTTTAACAGATCCAACTCCGCGTACATATCCGGGAATGAAGAGATTAAGCGAACCGTGATATGATTGGGATGATCTATCCAAATAATAATTAGAATATTTGATAGGCGTATTTAAAAATCACTAAATAGGTACACTAAAACTATTGTCCTAATAATAATTCCAAATCCAAACAGCTTTTATTTACATTAAAAACAAAATACTTAAGATCAAATATAATAATACAACGGAAAGAATAGAAATTTTGAAAATTATAATTACGAAAACAAATATTTATACTAAACGGCATGCCTGTCGCTCGTGAGTATTCGTATATACTCGTGTTATGTCGTTACATTCGCGCTCATGCGTCTACTGCGATAGTACCGCGCGTTCCGGCGCGTTCGCATTCCGTCTCGCTCACTTATTCTTATCTTCGGCATTATTCGGTAGGTCGGAGTGGGTCGGATATAGGATATGGTAACTTTCATTAAAGTGAAGGAGTTGATTCATATCCACCTCTGGATATATATCCGAGGATATAGTTGTGTCCGGAGTTACCCATGTCTAGAAGCGAAAATTAAAGAAAATGTAATGAATAAAATATAGAGAGCGCTCTATAATGGCTTTTGTGCAGTTTGAATCAAATTAGAAACATTAAGGATTTTACAAGTCATTTCTTGTTACCTTATTTTAAGAGAGAAGTCAATAGAATACCTCGGAAACCGTCTTTGAGAAACTCTCTGAGGAGAAACTAATACAATGAATGAGCTATTTTTGAGTCCAGAACATGTTTTGCAAGGGGGATATTTTCAACAAACTCTCAGAAAACTACAAGAGCCGAACACTAGTATTGAGCCACATAATCTTATGTATCCATTATTTATACTGTAAGTAGGTTTAGAAACTAAGCAACTCTTATTCCAAAGTTATTCACTAAAGCGGCTTTGCACCTGCACAGCCGTAACTTACGTTACTATGCTATTCCTTTTTATAATGACAGGTATTTTGTATAAAGGATATCAAAATAAGTTAATAAATATTTATTGGCCACCTGCTGGCCTGTTTAGCCCCATTGTTGCTGTTAGGTACTTATATTTAACTTATGGATATACACATTGTTTATAGAGAGGATGAAAATGCCATACAGCCTGTGGGAAGCATGCTGAATGTATACCGCTATGGCATAAACCAACTCATCCCAGCTTTAGCTAAGCTTGTATCAAAAGGATTGAAATCTGTCTTGCTCTTTGGAATAATTGAGAATTTACCAAAGGTAAGTAACATTTTTAGTAAATAAGGAGTCACTTTTAATGCAACTGAATTATTTAGACTGTTTCTGAATTCTTAATATAAAACTAATATGTATGTATATCCTAATGGCTTATTTCATTTATATTCCAAATGGTACCTATTAGAGCAGAGCTGGTGTGAAGCAGGCAGCTGGCCATAAAACAAACACCAAATCCTTGGCAAAGTGAGTTTCAAAGTAAATCATATTGCACTGACCCTGAATAATGAGATAAGGGCAAGAAAATGATTCCAAATATATCTGGCTGTATTCTATCAGTAATTAAGCTAGACCTTTTGAGCCAACAAAGAAAACATTCTTATCCAAATCAAAACTTAATTCAAATATTTCCAGGATCCTACTGGTTCCAGTGCTGATTCTAATGACAATCCCATAGTAAAAGTTCTGCCTAAACTAAGAGCTGAGTTCCCAGACCTGTTGATAGCATGTGATGTGTGTCTGTGCCCTTACACCTCCCACGGGCACTGTGGGGTGCTGCATCAGAGGGGCACAATAGACCATTCAGCCTCTGTCAAAAGAATAGCTGAGGTTGCCCTTGCTTATGCAAAAGCTGGTAATTATGTAATTAGATCTTGTAATTCGTCCCTATTACTAAACTGTCTATGAGTCCCATAAGCACTGGCGGCTCGTCCTAAGGAGCACTGGTGCAGTGCACTCCCACCCATGAAGATTACATAGGCAATCTATATTTCTCTGTATTTATAATTATATTTCAATTCTACTATGTTTATACAATAGTGTCTATGCTATCGTCTCAAGTAAGTTGTAATCTTAAGTATCAAGTGGAGCGCTAGCGATCGCTCTCCAATAAAACGAAATTTGGTATGATTCCTAGTACTGTATTCAATGAGTGCGAAAGAGATATACCGACATAGGCCGGCGCGTGAAACAGGAGATTCCGCCCCTGTCCCTAAGTATAGTTTTTTCTTTATCTAAAGATGTACTTACCAAAAAATATTGGTTAGATAATGCTTTTAGAACAGAAGAATACATTTGCCTATGATTTCAGGTGCTCAAGTGATAGCACCATCAGACATGATGGATAATAGGATAAAAGCAATCAAGGATGCACTTGTAGCCAATAAATTGCAGAATCAGGTAAGAACTCTAGGTGCTGGGTTCACAATAATTTTTGCTTTTTTAACAAGATATTAGTTTATAAAAAGAGGTGCACTAATAGGTATTAGTGCATATTTCATTGCACTTTTAGTATATGTTTTGATGTGCTTCAATTATTGAAGGTATTGCACAGAGCATATACAAAGCAGTCTACACTGCTTACATATTGTAACATCCTTGAAGGCAATATTAAACATTCAGTGCTGGCTGTGTCATACTAATCTGTTTTATGTGTTGGTTTCCCCAGGTATCAGTGCTGTCATACTCATGTAAGTTCGCGTCGTCTCTCTACGGTCCGTTCCGGCACACCATGAAGAGTTCCCCGATGGAGGGCAACCGCAAGTGCTACCAGCTTCCGCCGGGCAGCGCCGGCCTTGCTGCTAGAGCTGCGGTAAGGGACGCTTATTCTGCTTAAATAGTTTATACCGTAGGTATATGGATCATGGAGTATAAATGTCTATGTAATCAGGGTTCGAAATTATCAAGATAAATATTTTTTTGGATAATTATTTTAATAACTCTCATGTTATAATATATATAATATATAAGCTGATTTTCCATTTAACTTCTTGAAATTATCTTTATTCAAATGATAATATATTAAATCCCAAGGAGGGTGTAGGTTTTTCAGTATTATTAATTAAACAGCAAAGAATAAATATGATAAATATACAATTAAATTCAGAATTTGTTTTTAAGACGTCAAACAAAAGTAAGAAAGTAGGTACCTAAAGAACAGATTTTCACACTTTTCTCGTCAGAGAAACGGTTTTTTTTTGTTTAGTTTGAGGTCTAGCGCGTTTGGATACGCAAATGACGTTCAGATACACATAAATAAATGAGATTATTTTAGTGTTTGACTTTTATAATTATCAAAGATAATTATCAAGATAATTATCGTGATAACTTCACTATACAGGGTGTAACAAAAATGGTATGTTAAGTGAAAGGCTACGTAAATAGCCCACTGTAGAGAACCTATCCATAAAATTTGAGACGCGAAATCACATGTTTATTTTTCAAGATTGTATGAAACTTCCTGAGATATTTAAAAATTCTCCATACTATCGGGAAAAATAAACATGTGATTTCGAGTCTCAAATTTTGTAGATAGGTCCTCTACAGTGGGCTATTTACGTAGCTTTTCGCTTAACATACCCTTTTTGTTACACCCTGTATATGATATCACTTCGAACCGTTGCTATCAACGATTTAACAGTATTTGTAATGGATTATACCTTTTCTAATAGCACCGTCTGGTTAAGATTTAGATTCAGTTCAAGTAAAAGCTAGAAACTAGAAGAGCGCCGTAGGTGGGTATTTATTATACAGGGTAAAAGGGTGTATTCATTATATGTATATTGCGACTCACAGGTACAGTCGATATACTCACCTGTATTGTCAAAAAAAGTAATAACAGCAGGATCACGAAAAGGATTCTAGTCATGTTAAGTGTAATATGGTTAAGACGTGCACCTTCCAAGCGGGAGGCGTAAGTTCGATCCCAGTCACGGGCCTGTACCAATGAATTTATTTCATGTACAGATTTTAATGTTGCAAAATTGTCACTTAGCTCGTGCCTCGGAAAGCACGTAAAACCGTTGGTCCTGCGCCTGATCTCTCTCCGGCCGTGTCGGCTTTCCGTCCCATCGGACTATGAGAGAGAGGGAATAGTGAGTGCATCTGTGTTTGCGCACACACTTGTGCACTATAATATCTGCTGCGTACCTGGCCAATCTCCGTAGTGATTGGTCGCCTTGGCCGAAATGCGGCCGGAGATCATCATCACAATATGTATGTGGGGCCAGATGACCAGACCCGAGTTCCTTACGAACGACATACACATTAGAATTTGGAGCTGACATAGTGTAGATCTAAAAACCGACCCAAAATAATAGAAAAGGGGATGTCCCTGGTTATAAATTGTAATAATAATAATATAACGCAGGCTCGAGACGTAGCAGAAGGCGCGGACTTGTTGATGGTGAAGCCTGGACTACCTTACCTGGACATCATTCGCCAGACCAAGAACATGTTCCCAAACCATCCGTTGTTTGTATACCAGGTAATGTTGCCTACACGCCTTTTGTTTTTGGCATAGGCACACATTTGACCACCGCGACTTCTCTAACGGAAAATGAACGTGGTCGAAGGTTTTTTTAGTTTTAGTTTATTTTAGCTCTCATTTAAATATTTGAGAAGTTATTATGATCACTTGTAAAAATATATGGGCAGTTACTTATTTATAATTTTATCTAAACTCTTTTCGTACATAAACTACTTTTTCGGCCACTCCGTAACAGACGCCTTATAAACTTATTTATGTTCGTTTCCCCAGGTATCTGGCGAATACGCCATGATCAGCCAAAACGGTGACGCGGAGGAACTAAAGGCGATCCTTTTGGAAACCCTCACGTGTCTGCGTAGAGCAGGTTTGTTAAGTCTGACTGTCGGTTTCTGAAAGAAAACTATTGACAACTTCTAGTCCCTAGATATCCTTATTTCTTTCTGTCTGCCTACAGCTACACATAATACCCTAAATCCGTGCATATAACATCAACAGTTGTAGGTATGACTCTCTCCATTTTGAAAATGTGATACCTACTTAGTTTACCCGGGGGTAAAGGTTGCACATCGAATTCTGGTAAGAAACACGTTCAGATGTTTTTACTAATTACCTACACAAACATTATAGATACTGGACAGTGAGTCTAGTCCTTTATGCGATAGCAATATATCTCTATGCAGCTGAACTGAAATTAGTCAACTGATTCATACCAAAAACTGTCTCATCGTTGTGCTGTATACTGTGTATTGTCGAGTATATAAAAACGTTCTTACAAAACGCCATTACGTGAGCAAAATTACTTGTTCGCTGTACCCTTTCGCACTGCTATTATAACAAACGCTTTTTTATTTCAGGTGCTGACTGCATAATAACTTATTTCACACCTCTCATTTTAGATCTGTTGTAGTTTAGTTTAATATTTAGTAGTTTAAATAGTAGGCTCTCTGGGATACACTGCTTGAAGTAAAGTCTAAAGTAGGTACATACATTTATATGGAGTCAGGCATAGAGCCCACCAATCATGCAAATAATAACTTCAATCTAGGCTAGCTAGATTATCTAGCTGTTAAATTGAGTTTCCTTATTTCAAGATCGGCGCGTTCTATGCCAAAGCCTATGTTACGAATACTTTAAAAAATATGGGAATAAAAATAGTTAGGCCCCCTGATTACGTAAAAGCAATAGTAAAGCCGAAGCCGCGCGATCGCGATAATCTCGAGTGTGTGCGTGCGCGCAACGAGCGCTCCGCGTCCTCCCGCGCCCCGCACCTCGCACAAGCACACACACACACACTCAATTATCGGGAGGATTTGCATTTAATATAGTATAATTATGATAAATAAGGTGCTAGTGCAGGGTGGAATGTTTATATTATTTTTTGCTTTAAAGTTTGGAGGGATAATAAGCGCATAATCGTATATAATAATAGTTACTGTTTTAATAATATTATGATATGTAGTAATAGTTTTATAATTGACATTTGTTATTGTATTCAAATGTAACTTACCTTCATTCTAACTGGTACACCTACTTATTTTAAGCCGTCAGCCAGGTACATTAGAGACAGCTACCTACGCGTTCTTTTTGCTGAAAGTTATTTATCTTCAACTAGCGGCGCCCGCGTGAGAGTGCATTACTCCCGTGCAAAGCCGGGGCGGGTCCCTAGTTATACATTATAAACCTTCCTTGTGTATCACTCTATCTATTTAAAAAAAACCGCATCAAAATCCGTTTCCTAGTTTGAAAGATCTAAGCATACATAGGAACAGACAGCAGAAAGCGACTTTGTTTTATAATATGTTCCTAGTAATTTAAAAACTAAAGTAGTGAAACAACTAGAAGCTACAAAGAGCACAAGGAACTGGTAGGTACTCTGGGTATGATGACACATGTTGGCGTCACAATTCAGCTGCTAATTTTACGAAATGTCAATGAAACAATGGGATTATGCTTTGACTAGGAAATGAGGGTAGTCATGACACAGAGGAAACTAAAGGGGAGATGTCATAATCAATTTTGTACTGCGACCGCCAATGTAGCCTAGGAAGCACATTATGAATACCAAACCAATAATAACTGACTGATATTTTGTCTGTGCCCTGCCACCCGTCACCACTGTCATCGACTCTACTCTGATAAATGCTGTAGAGTTATGATTTCCTAGGATAGCGGTGCTGCCACACATCGACCGTAATACAGTGGTGGTATGAACTAGAACATTGTCTATCTAATAAAGTTAACGTTCTTCAAATAATATTATTTACACTACTGTCAAACTGATGTGTGAAGCTGAAGGGTATCATATGATAGTTGGTTGTATTGTATCTATTAAGTAACTAGGTATCTACGGGCTTGCTCAATTTATAATTAAGTACAGATTTAATGTTGTAATAGTTTTTATGTATTTGATGTTAAACCTAAATAAAGTCTTTTTTTATTAATTGTGTTAATTTTTTTTACCTACTTGTATAAGAATTTATCTTTATTATTGTAGGTACCTAGACTATCAAGTTACAAAATTTTCATTGGTGGACTATCTTCAAGGTAATTGCATAATAAGTTACTACCTATACTCAGGTAAAATTGTGTAAAGACAACTTTACTTTCTAGAATTCTTGCAATGAAGCAAGCTGATAACGTAATTTATTGGTTGTTATTTATTCAAGATAATGACAAAAAATTACAGATTAAGAATGTATTGCATACCTAATAATATAATTATTTTGAAACCTACCTACTGTACTTATAGCCAATTTCAATAACCGATTTAGAGATTTTTTGCATATTTCAGATTAAATGTTTCATTGTTTTCATACCAAATTTGGAATAAAAAATATCCGAGATGTTTTATGATCTCTAGTAGGTATGTACATGTTCATGGAGAAGAAATAAAAGCTTATAATAATACCTTCTTCATGTACATATTGCAATTGGCCGTTAGTACCTACTTACGCTATACGTTCATTTTAGTTTTATCGTAAAAAGGTTGAAAACCCTTGAATGACCCTTGAGCTAGTCACTCAGTGGTCACCTTTGACTCTCTTTTCAAAATAACATCCGTAGAAAGACTTTAACATTTTAACTCTGTTAACAAGCAGATACACGTGGGTTCCATTACCATCTAATCCCAGTAGAGAAGATTGGAGTCCAGTGAATAGAGGAGTTTTACCTTGCAAACGGTCCTGTAGTTCTGATTTTTTGTTATGTTGTCTAGGATGGTTAGTGAGTGTTTAAAATGCACAATATATTGTAAAAACCGGCAATCCTAGAACTACCGGACCGTTTGTAATTTAAACCCCTGTTTAGTCTAGGTATTCACTGTGTTAAGCTTTTGTTAAGATACTTTTTACCTAATTTCTTTACTTACTGATATTTTAAGTTTCTGACCATGAACGTATAAAGTTTCTGACAGAACTTCTTATGCTATGGTTTGTGAGTAGCAAGCAATTGTATCAGATGTTGCAAACAGTTGCAACGATTCCCAAAACGGCCGCCCTCCAGATAATTAGTTTTGTTGTTGAAAGGTAAGAAGGTTATCAAACAGGAAAAATTGTCTCTACTATAACTTGAGGACCAGTAGAGTAATATTTAGAACTTTTTAAGCTTATAACTAACGGAAAGCTCTAAATATGCAAAACTTCAAAAGGCAAATTATATAGGTACTAAAATACTAAATAAAGGTACACCAGATTTAGCTACTATTGAAAACACTTTTAAGGATAAAAATATCGATATGTATTGGCTTATGAATAAAAATAAAAAGCTACATAATAAGATTGCAAAATATTTTAGCAACTCGAAATATCTAGAAGTGAAAGTTCAGAAAAACTTTTCAAGTTTTGGCGGTTAATAATTCTCCTATAGAATTCAACAAATTAACGTGGGCCAATCCGAGCGTGCCAAATATGTAAACTCGGACGAATCACTTTCCAGAACGTTTAACGTCATAGCCATGTCTACCAATCATTTTAGCCCACGATCACAACTAGCGCTAAATAATAGCGTCGGAAGCGTGAAAAACTTCAGTACTTCTTGAAAAATCGAATGCAAAAGACACGACGTATGTACTATCATTTATGTGAAAAGTAAATCAATTCAAAGTGTTTTAGAAACGTGGCTGTGAGAAAAATCAATCCGGACTAAACAGTGTTCTATAAGATTATCAGGTAATACTAATAACAGTCGATTATTACTTTGTAGTAGTTTCCTTTCATTTTACGCAAATAGCATTATGATTTCTATTCCACCTTAGCTCAACTATTCTAATAGGATTATGTACAATTTAATGGTTTTATGTGGTAAATTGCGATTTTTGTTTAAAAGGTCAAAATTGGTTAAAAAAAAAGTGATAAAATCCCATGGTACCGGTGTGTAATGTCAATGAATATTCTCGATGGTTGTCTATGTGGGCCGGCGCCGTGGCCTAGATCTTGGTAACGTCGCCGAAATATCCCGTTAGCATATTTTACCTCGACCAGCGGTCAAGTTCTCAGTTTTGCTTTCGTTGGCACGATAAGTTGGGTACCACAACTACCACTTCCTGTCAGTTTATTTGTGACGTGTCCCCATTGATACGTGTTCCTTTTCTGTAGGTATGTCGAGCCCATGCCCGTGGTAGTTGACCTTTATGTTACACGGTTATTGTTTCGACTCTCCTAGGCAACAAGATTATTAGTTTTTGAGATGAGGCTAACAGGTTGTGCTGTTTTGTTTCAGTACAAGAAGATATTGCATGGTAGTCAAGATGAGGTGGAGTTTACTAGCATTAGCGTGCGTCTTAGCCGCTGTGGTGGCGGACGAGAAGAAGGAAAAGGAGAAGGACATTGGCACAGTCATTGGTATTGACTTGGGAACCACATACTCATGGTGAGTAATATAAAAAGTTAATTAGTGTTACTATCAAGATGGTTTATCTGAATATAACGGTCATGCTCTGCATGAATGTTAAGATAAATATTGTTTAAATTAGGTACTTATTTAGCTACTGAGTTTATTAAGTATAGCAATTGCTCACTATTTACATGATATAAACTTTTTATAATTTTCAATTTTTTACACATTTAAAAGTGTTACAAATTGATTAAGTAATTGATTTCACAATTCTTATCAGTCATTGGCTTACCCAATTAGATTTTTAACAATAATTTGCTTATAATTTTTATTTGACAAAGTAAGTTAGATATTATAGGTTTTTATACAAGTTCAGAATTTGTAACTAAGTTAGTACTGGTTTGAATAAATTATAACCATATTGTTAATTTGTCCACAGTGTTGGTGTTTACAAGAATGGCCGTGTGGAAATTATTGCCAATGACCAAGGTAACCGTATCACACCCTCATATGTGGCCTTCACTAGTGATGGAGAACGTCTCATTGGTGACGCAGCCAAGAACCAGCTGACCACTAACCCTGAAAATACTGTATTTGATGCCAAGCGTCTTATTGGTAGAGAATGGAATGACCAAACAGTTCAACATGATGTGAAGTTCTTCCCCTTCAAGGTCGTTGAAAAGAACAGCAAGCCTCATGTTTCTGTTGTGACTGCCCAGGGTGACAAAGTATTTGCTCCTGAGGAGATCTCTGCTATGGTTCTTACTAAAATGAAGGAAACTGCTGAAGCTTACCTCGGTAAGAAGGTCACCCATGCTGTTGTTACTGTACCAGCCTACTTCAATGATGCTCAACGTCAAGCCACCAAGGATGCTGGTGTCATTGCTGGTCTCAATGTCATGAGAATTATCAATGAACCTACTGCTGCTGCAATTGCTTACGGTCTTGACAAGAAGGATGGTGAAAAGAATGTACTTGTATTTGATTTGGGTGGTGGTACCTTTGATGTATCTCTGCTTACCATTGACAATGGTGTATTTGAAGTAGTTGCCACCAATGGTGATACTCACTTGGGTGGTGAGGACTTTGATCAAAGAGTTATGGAGCATTTCATCAAACTGTACAAGAAGAAGAAGGGCAAGGACATCAGGAAAGACAACCGTGCTGTACAGAAATTACGTCGTGAGGTTGAAAAGGCCAAGAGAGCCCTGTCCTCAAGCCACCAGGTTAAGATTGAAATTGAGTCCTTCTTTGAAGGTGATGACTTCTCTGAAACTCTCACTAGGGCCAAGTTCGAAGAATTGAATATGGATCTGTTCAGATCTACCCTGAAACCTGTCCAGAAGGTATTGGAAGATGCTGACATGAACAAAAAAGATGTTGATGAGATTGTACTTGTTGGTGGTTCTACTCGTATTCCCAAGGTGCAACAGTTGGTCAAGGAATTCTTCAATGGCAAGGAGCCTTCCCGAGGCATCAATCCCGATGAAGCCGTCGCTTACGGTGCTGCCGTTCAAGCTGGAGTGCTCAGTGGTGAACAAGACACTGATGCTATTGTTCTTCTTGATGTCAATCCTCTTACCATGGGTATTGAAACTGTTGGAGGTGTCATGACAAAGCTTATCCCTCGTAACACTGTCATCCCAACCAAGAAATCCCAGATCTTCTCTACTGCTAGCGACAACCAGCACACTGTCACTATTCAGGTTTATGAAGGTGAACGGCCAATGACCAAAGACAACCATTTACTTGGAAAGTTTGATCTGACTGGTATTCCCCCAGCACCACGTGGTATCCCACAAATTGAAGTAACATTTGAAATTGATGCCAACGGTATCTTGCAAGTATCTGCAGAGGATAAGGGCACTGGAAACAGGGAAAAGATTGTTATCACCAATGACCAGAACAGATTGACTCCTGAAGACATTGAAAGGATGATCAAGGATGCTGAGAAGTTTGCTGATGATGACAAGAAGCTAAAGGAGAGAGTAGAAGCCAGAAACGAACTGGAGAGCTATGCTTACTCAATTAAGAACCAACTCCAAGACAAAGAGAAACTTGGCTCAAAGATCTCTGAAGATGAAAAATCAAAGATGGAAGAAGCAATTGATGCAGCCATCAAATGGCTTGAAGACAATCAAGATGTTGAAGCTGAGGAATACAAAAAGCAGAAGAAGACTGTAGAAGACATTGTCCAGCCCATCATTGCCAAGCTCTACCAAGGCCAAGGCGGCGCGCCGCCACCGGGCCCGGGAGGCGAAGATGACGACTTCAAGGACGAGTTGTAATCTAACAGACTGTCAAATGTGTGATTGTAGTATAATGTGATCTCTTCCTCAGGTCACTACAGATAATGCAGTGTACAAGTGTAATGCTTTACATTGCACATGATCTGTACAGAATGCGGATACGAAACGAAGTGTTTTTGCTCGTGTTGTGTATATTTATTGTGTGTGAAGACGAATGCATGAGAAGCGTGCGGCGGATTATAAGCTACTGGTAGTTTCTAGATGAAATCGAGATCCTACCGCCGCGCGCCTGTGTAAATGTACCGTGTGGCTGTCTGGTTATGTATGTATGATAGTATAAATTGATGCATTTTTATTTGTTAGCAAGTTTCAAGTGTGAATTGTGAATATGTCCATGACTGTATGTAAAGTCGGTTCAATCGTCTTCCTCATCTACTTATTTGATTTAGGAACATTGAATCGATTAGTCTCAATTCACTCTAGAGACTACCTCAGTGTTCTTACAGTATGTAATTATTTTTGAGACTGCAGATGTTAGCTCTTAATTAGCAGGATAATTAAACTAATTATGTAGTAAATATTTCAATTGAAGGAAGGAGTACATAATAAAAGAAATTTTCTATGAACAACATGTTTTATTAATTAATTAATAATAATAGACATATGTACCTACTCTAGGCATGAAATAAAGAAAATGACAATAAATACATTGTATACCAAATAGGTATTGTTTAATCAGCTCTTACATTTCTCAGCTGGGCACAGCATTCAATGGTAAAGGCTGGTGCAGCCATTACTGCTGCTTGGAGTCGTACTTGCACATTTTCTACAAGTAAGAAATGAAATATCAGTAAATCCTATTTTCACCGTCAGATATCTTTGCATTTACCAATATTACACAGATTACCGTAATCTGTGACCAAATACCAACCCGTTATCTTGCCCTACTGTCTGTCTTACGTAGTCATATTAAAATCATAAGGGTGCTATTTCAAGTAGAGCGAATGCAAGAATCATGCATCATGCTCAATGGGAACAGCGCCTTATTTTCTCAGTCAGTCGAACGGGTAGAGCAAGGAAATTGCCTTTTAATAAGGTATCACGCTGTGTATCACCCTCTCTGAGAGACCACAGATATGATAATGCTGAGACTAAATAGCAAATCTAATCTCTCTAGTCAGCCCTCATTTACTTAGGATCGTGGTCACGTCACAGGAACTTAACCCTTTAACGCACACTTTAACTTTTTTTTGAATTCACTATATTTACTCATAAATCTATATTCTGTAGTGTTATTTATAATAACATTTATTAATAAAATTTCCAGAAATCATTATTTTCCGAGAAAATAAAGAAAACATTGTGGCTAGTAGTTTTGTATCATTACTATCCCTATGAAATCAGTGGCCTGTAAACTGGCCACTTATAAAAAATAGTTTTTTTGGATTAAATAATATAAAAAAAAAAAAATGATTGTTTATTTCGTAATCAGTCTTTATTTAGCCTCAAAAACTTGACACTTACAATTAGCGTAACTTAAAAAAAAATATAGTATCAATCAAGAAACAAAATTTTGGACTTAATTTTCTAAATTTTTATCAGAATTACAATATAAAAATAAATCTGTGTTGTTCACGATTCAAAAAAAGATGGATAATAAGAAAACGACAATTCAGAAAAAAACAAACTATATTAAATCTTTTTTTTCTGTCCGGAGTTATGAAAAGGAGCAAAACATTCAACGCATAATGCTACCTTACATTTAATACATTCATAAACACTACGTTTAGGTTTTGATGCAGTGCTACAATACCTGCATCTACGTAAATTTTTCTTTACAGATTTTACGAGTCTATGATCGCCATTTTCGTTTTCTTGAACGGGAATTTTGGAATTTCCTATAAGTTCATCGGCTAGTTTACTTCTGAAAATCATGTGTTATAGGTTTTGTTCCACCAGGATAAGCCTTTCTCCAAGTGTCCTTATAAATGATGTAGGAGTTTACGATGCAGCTTCTATCAAGTAGAACCAAATTTTCATCCACCATCGACGTGATTTCCATGAAATATTGTATGAAGCCATGTACTGGTCGAATTTATCTACACCGCCCATAAACTTATTATAATCAATTATAGCATTTGGGCAAGACACATTCTCTTTATTGCCATGCCTAAGTGCGCTTAACAAAACCTTTTTTGGCTGGGTTGTGCAACAGCTTTTTTCCCGCGGTCTCTCCATCGGGAAGCACTCTCTCCTACAGTTCTCGATCATAAATTTATTGGAAGGAAAAATTTTCTTGAGGGCATAATAGTTCCAACACCGAAAATGGTTTTGCGAAGCAATTTGTCTAATAAAGGCAAGGAGGTAAAAAATCGATCAAAAAACAAGCAATATCCCAAATGCTCAAACGCCGAAGCCAACTTCACTATACTTTCACCTAGACTCAATTCCTTTGTCCACCTTGCAGTTTTCCCTCAAAATATCAAAATTGACCATATATCCCGTGACACGCAACATATAACCCACACTTTGAACCCTCTTTTGATGGGCTTGAGCGGCATATATTGTTTCAAAGTAGACCTTCCTTTGAAAGCTATCATACTTTCGTCAATAGACAATTGCCGATGAGGACTATATACTGACCCGAAAACATATGAAAAATGAGTCAGTAATGGACGTATCTTAAAAAGTCTGTCAAAGCCCACGTTACCCCTTGGTATCATTTTCTCGTTATCATTTGCATGTATAAACCGCAGTCGCATACTCATAAGACTGCTTATACGGGATACATGAAAATTTTTATCTTGAGACCAATAAAGCCGCATTGATGGTAAACTATGAAAGCCCATAATAATCAGAATTCCTAAAAAAGTATTCAGGTCTTCTTCGGTCAGGTTTAGAGTCTGATGGCACTGTGCATAGGTAAAAAAAGGGAGTCAAAAATAGTTTCAAAATCTTGAGAGGTGAGTTTAGATCGACTTCCTTATTTATACCTATGTAACTATTGAAAGTAGTTTTTTTATATACTTTTCTCTTGCTCCATTTATTCAGATTTTCAGGAGTACCTTCAGGGATCCATAACTATAGGCGGTACAAGCAAAGGCGATGATGGATGCGACGGTGCTCGCTTAACTCCCTTTCTGTTACAACTCTGTATATAAGGGTGCTATTTCAAATAGTCGTCAGCGTCGGAATCCCCACCAATATCAGAATGGATGGCCTGGTCATCAGTAAGCCATAATTTCTGCCCATTGGTCATCATTTAGGTTTTCCAAATCCTGATAACTGAAGATATTTCTAAAACAACAGAAAACGCAAAATGAAAACTTTATAAATCAGAACTATTATACCTACCTAGAAATCTGCATAATTTGACAAAAAAAAATACCTAAACAATTACGATAATAGCATAACTGCCGAACCCATATATCTGTGCTTATTGTATTATTATATCATAAAAATAGAATATACTTCGGGTGAAATGATATAGTTTATATAAATAAATCAAAATATATAATTATGAGACTTCTCAAATACACATGTGTAATTTATAGGTTATGTTTTTTCAACTCGCCGGTCATTTTTCAATTACAAAAATAGCATATTTATTTTCCTGTTCACTATTGTTCTGGCACATGAAAATACAGAATATACTATAACACAATCGTTTTACTCACCTTTTGAACAAGCGCATTTTTATTTTGTTCTCAGTAGTCGTACGAGTAGAGCAAGGAAAAATCGATGTAGTACACCTTCTATCGGAGAGACTAAATAGCAAATCTAATCTATCTCTCTAGTCGGCCCTCATTACTTAGGATCGTGGTCACGTCACAGGAACTTAAGTGAACAAATTCTTCGATTCCCGTCGGAAATAAATCTATAGATTTCTTATGAGCAAAAATAGATACGGGAGAAAAAGGCCCTAACCGATGTTGTCGTTAGCATTCACCTCGACAGCTGTGATGCCTGCGCTCGCTCGCAGCTCGGCCAATGACTCCGAGAAGTACAAGTCTAACTGTGAACACATCGCTATTTAAGAAAGATACGTACGAGTATAACAGTAGAAGTTAACAAACGGTTAAAATAATCTTGGGGAAGTTGCGTGCTCGTGGATGACGTGTCGGCGTCGTATTGGCAGTTGGCACCGATTACGGAATAGTTAACAAAATTAATGGCAGGGTACCTAGGTAATTTAGTATTCTTGCATAATACATGACGGAATACCTAAGTAAAAAGTAGATACCACAAGTCTCTAATGAAGGATTACTTAGGTAATAGTGTAGGTACCGTACGTACGTAGTTGTAAAAAAGATGGGCATTCTAGCTAGCTAAGATTCTGATTCCTTCTAATATCATCTACGTGGTTATCATCAACGGATGGAAGGAAAGTCAACGGCCTAGCTGTATGTAGGTAAAGGTTTAAAACCATTACAGCACTGCAGCTGCGAAGAAATACGTTTATGTCCGACCGCCAACATACCTCGCTATTCGTCACCATTCACTGGTAGAAATCTCTTGGTAAGTATTTCTATTGATATACTCGTAATACCTCATTCTCCAAGTTCGCGTCGGTATTTTTGGGGTAGGGCAACACCCTTGGGCCAGACCCCACGGGGGCTTGTTGGCCCGTGCACCAGTCCACGCCTGTGGCCATGGCCCGCTTCTTGCACGTGGCCCAGTCCGTGTTCAGGAACACTATGCTGTGGGACAGACGTGGCTAATAAGCACAAACCCGATTTATATAGTAGGAGTCGCAAAATTTACAGTGGTCCCATAACAAGAAAGGATAGGTACCTATGTATCATAGGCCATGGCCAGGTTCGTCTGAAATTCATGAATAGTGCATCCCTAGTTGATCACGTCTCTTCTTTATTGAGTTACGTTAGAAAGCAAGGTCCCTACCTACCTATACCCAAAGACACTTTATTTATACATACCTAGCATAATAGCCAGACAGTTTATACAGTTACTTATCGGTAGATATAATAGGTACCTAAACTAAACCAAAACAAAACTTCCAAAAAAATTGGATCATCGAGACCGAACTACTTTTACTTTAATTCACTGTTACTTATACCGTACTATAATTATTCCGTATCCGAACGCTAACAGACTGGTGACAGATAATATAGTCTAGCTAGCTGCTTACTTTCACTATGAAAGTTAAGTTAGGAAGGCAAGTTATGGCCTGAAAGTGAAGGGTAGGTTTATTACAGAATTAATAACCAGACCACTACAGGTTTATATTATTTAAAGCTTTAGGTATACCTTATTACGTTCCAACGGACACTCCTTACCGGTTTGGTGGAGTAGACATTTTATCCAGATTTTCGAAATCTGGTGCAGTAAGAGGGTAACCGGTGAGAACCCAGCCGTGGTCAAGGCAATCCTGTAAAAAAAAGTAGAAACTTTATGCCGCGAGCCATTGTGGTAGGTAGGTACAATTTTTAGGTATTACTTACCTATTTAAGTATACCTAGATATTATGGGAAATATTATTATTGTTACCTTCTCAAGAATCCTCCGTTGGACAATAGCCGCTTTGATTTGTAGACTTGTTCCATACTCGCGTATTTTGTGTCCGATGGAATCGTTCTTGAGTCGAGCCTCTTCAAAAATATCATCGAAATGCACTTTGGGAAATAACAAAATTATTAACATGGCTTGGCGCCTACATACTATACTAATATTATAAAGTATGAATAGGCTTATATTGGAATCCTTATTGGACCTCACGATACGAGTACGAGTACCTCTACCGAGGAAGGACTAGGATTTCCCGAAATACCTAACGGGAATAATGAGAACCGCTATACATATGCTTGATATATGTTCATTGGGGACAACGAAAGGACTAAAAACGGATTTCCCGAATAATGGGAATATAATTCCCAAGCTGAAAATAACTAACAGTATACTAATCCAAAGTGTTTGCTCAGAAGCTGCGCTTGCGTTCTTCTTCCGGACCCAGTGGGACCAATCAGGAGCACCCTGTACGAACCAGGAGCCCCCACCACGTGGTATTATTATATTGGTCACGATACGAGTACGAGTACCTCTACCGTAGCTACCTGTAATGGCTTGACGAATTAATAATTATAAAAGCTTGCCCGGGACCCTGCGCGCCAGCTGCGCATGCTTTGACAGCATTAAAGCATTTTGTAGCAAGCTTCTCATGATCATCATCATCGGGCTCTATGAAGATTTCCTGTGAGAAATACTTGGAAGGAATCTTATGTACTATCTACGTCTGAATTGAATAAATGTTTGAAATTATTGTTCTCACAAGGAAATACCTAAAGACTGGCTAAATTGATTTCAGAGCATGTACGACAATACCCAGTGAACGTAGAAATACAACGGGTTGCTTGATCAGCTTCAATGTTCTACTCAATTCTATCCAGTTATGTCTAAACATAACTCAAGGCATACATGAAACGGTGATATGAAGTCATCAACTACCTTTACAGTAGCTTTGTACAAGTACTTAAGTCCTTCAAAATCCTGGTCGAAGAAGGACCTGGCAGGAGTGAGAGGGTTATCAGTCTGCGGGGCGGTGGGTGGCGGCGGCATGAGCACCAGCGTCACTGTCGGCAGCACCCCGTCCTGCTGCAGGCAGCGGGCTTCGCGGACTGTGCACGGATGATCTGGACGAGGGGACATGTAGTTTACGATGGAAACAAAGTATAGCATATTCTAGAAATGCTAAACAAACTATAAAGCTAATATTATATCATGTCCTTAAAGGTCTGTAAGGTAAAGCTTAGTAGGCCTACCTACAAAGTCGATAAACTCCTACTATTATTTTTATAGCAAATTATACGAAACAGCGAAATTCCATTCGCCTCAAAATAATGTAAGTAATATTACGTCTATCTCCATATCTAGTTAGCTACCTTTATTTGTAAGTAAATCTGTATTTGATGACGGCCTGCATCGCTCAATACGCACTACTACAAATAGGTAGTTTTTATACTGCCACCACCGGTAATGTTAATGGGACCATAAATTATTGTGTATAAAAAGATACAATCAGATATGTAAACAGGCTAAACTCACCATACATTAACCAACCAGCTTGTGCCACTGGGTCCTTCAACGTGAGACTCTTCGTCACCTCTGACATAAGAATCGGAGACACGCATCCCGGCTCATAATTATCATGCTGTACAAAAATTTATAAATACGAATACATGCGGTATCAGCGTCGCCTATTTACAAGAACAACGTGACATCTCACAAAGTAGTGTTTTACAAAATATCACATTGTTCTTGCAAAGTGGCGGTAAGTATGTAAAAGTGTCCACGAGGACATGCGATCTTTTTTCCAACAACTCACTTTTTCAAAGCGGTCCATTACTCCGCGTCGAGTTATTACAAAGCATCCCATGTCTTTTATCATAATTTTTACCAGCTTCTTCACATCTGAGAAAAGATCGGAACAAGAAACTAGAAGAAGTCACTTACTTACAACGTTAAAACGTTTAATTTCACATGCTTTCATTGACGACTGATTTTCACTGTGCTGATGCGGGGCTTTATTGGATGCATCTTCTGTGCTGTGCATATCGTATGAGTCGACTAAGGAGCTCGGGACTCGGGCGATAAGCTTGCAGCTTGCCACTGATCATTTACATCCTGTCTCCGTTATGTTAAATATGGCGCTGGGCTCTTCTTTATGATCTTGTAGTTCTGGCTACACCATTGCGGGAACACAGCATAGCCGTGGGTAGGTAAATGTATTATGTATGTATAGTTATGTATGTATGTGTCGTGGCCATATCGTAGAATTGATCATTTCATGAAATGGTCGAGCATTTCATGAAATGGTCGCATTTCATGAAAAGTTCAACTGTCTATTGCACATCAGATATGGTTTGGGCATCGATGATTAAAATCTTTCTCGAATCCTAAACGCCCGATATTTCATGAAGTGGTCAAGATATTGTCCGTAAAATAGTTACATGAATCACCGGTAGAGGCGCTGCGCGCGTTTTATTTATGTGTGAGGGCGGATTTTTCTTTTTAGGTTATAAAACTAAAGAGAGTAGGGTGACTATGCAAAGAAGTTACGGATAGTGTGTTAATTGTATAATGTATATTAGACTTAATGGTGGTTTATAATAATATTGTTAAACAAAAACCTTAGACCATGACGCACGAGCCGAGCGAGCGGAGCGAGCGTGCCCAGGCAGCGTCCGGCGATGTGCCAGATGCGAATCGCTGTAAAGTCATGTTTTTAAATATTATATTGTGAAAATATCACATAAATAATAGCAAAAAAAATCATACCATCATACCTTATGGTATACTTATATATGGTGTAAGCTCTTACCACATTCGGATTTTATGGACATCCTGTTAATACGATTTGGCCAAACGTGGATGACAAAATCGTGAAATGTAGACGATTTAACGATCTGGTCAAATTGAATTGGCCACTTCATGGCGACCACTTCAGATAAAGAAATGATCAATTTAACAATATGGCCACGACATATGTATGTACACCGTCAACAAAGGTAGCAAAGGATGCTTTGATCCTAGCATAGTCCCATGAATGATTGTAGGTCTATCTTGACGATGACCATGTGTAAACGGAGATAAAGCGAGGGATTTGACTGTGTTAAATGAGTTTAAATTAGCTAACTACTTATCTATTAATCAAATGGGAGCACCCCCACCTACCAATGTTGAGTTCAGGAGAAACCAAAATAATAACACAATCAGCATCCTTCGACAAATGGTCACGTCGGCTTAAAAATACTTTCATGTGCTTGAGATGGTCTTTCGGTAAATTAATGATTAAATCTTTAACCATATCCTGAAAATAATATAAGCTACCATAATAAATAAAATAACCATTGCAGCATTTTTGGCTGGCGCCGTGTTCCATCCAGTAGGTATGTACTTAATTTTGCTCTGTTACTAAAGTTTGGACTAGACTATAGCATTATCATATCTGAGGCATAACATAGGTAGGCAAATCAGTGGCGTAGCTAGCTACCTAGGGGCTAGGCGGGGCAGTGCACCGGGGCCCTCAAGCTCAGGGGGCCCTTGAATCCTTACCGTGAAAATCTCGGGTAGAGCTTGAATTTTAAAAAATTAATAGACAACTTACTTGAGTTATGAGAAAAAATTTCGCGCTCGCTCCGCTCGCACATATTATATGGCTAAGCAGTATTTCACTTTTCAATAATTATGGGGCTCGTAGGTAAACTCCAAAAATTCTTTAAATGTCTACCCGATTGTAACCTATCTCATGTTTTAGCAATAGTCAGTAATTCTCGGTAGAGCTTGAATTTTCAAGAAGGTAATAGACACGTTATATATAGTAAATACGAGAAAAAATTTCGCGCTCGCTACGCTCGCGCATCTATTATCTAAGCAGTCTTTCAATTATGGGCCTCGTAAACTTCAAAAATTCTTGGTAATATCTAGTCACGTGCAATAAAGAGAAGATTGTCAAAATCTAATAGTTGAGATAGCAGTGGGGCCCGATTTTTTTTATTTGCCCCAGGGCCCCTAGTTACCTAGCTACGCCACTGAGGCAAATAATAAGCATTAATTATGCAAAAAGCGGCCAAGTGCGTGTCAGACTCGCCCATGAAGGGTGCCGTAGCAGCAAGTAAGGTTACTATTTATATAAGTAGGTATGGGGAACCCCGAAAATTTACTGTTTTATTCTATTTTTAAGAAATCCGGTTCACAGAATACACCTACTTACCAAGTTTCAACAGTATAGGTAATTCTTATAGTTTCGGAAAAAGTAGCTGTGACATACGACGGACAGACAGACATGACGAATCCATACATAATTTCTGCATTTTTTCAAAACCGAAATGACGAATAAACTTTGCAATTACAGTAAACCAGTGTGAAAAGCTCTCTTTAGAGAGCAAGTAGGTATATTCTTTGGTGAATAGGGATCGAAAAGGGCAGGCAGGTTTTAAAATCTTACTTTGAAAATCTTGTAAATTCTATGTTTTTCCAGGTAAGGTAAAAACTTCTCTGGCATTGTTAAAGGACGCCTTGTAGCATCTGTTTCAGTCATTTTATTACTTTTGATTATCACTGCTTTCAATAGCAAATCCTGAGAGCAAACCCCAAAAAGCGCCTAAAAATAAACAATTTTTTTTGTGACGTGACGTGATTATCAATATACCAATCAAATCTAAGATGTCCACGCTGTGCGATAAAAGCTTAAAAAAAAATAAAGAGAAAAGAAAAAAAAAAGATGTCCACCATCTATATTAAACGTAGAAAGAGGATCCACTTCATCCACTTTCTACGATATCAAGTATAGTTTTATGGCATAGCCAATAAATTAATCATGGGCATAATTTTGGCTGTTTACCCTACTAGTTTTATCATATTTCTTTTTTTATGTATAAAAAATAAAATAAAACAGCTGATTGTCAAAGTTAAAATCACGTGATCGTTCGACACGTCATAATAAAAACATGTGATGTGATATTTTAGGTTACATTTGTTTTGAATATGATCAATTCGATAACTAATGAGATATCCATTGCCACCGGTCTCAAGCGGTTAATTATTATAGCTCATTGTTAAGGTCAGATGTCAATACAAGTCGTTGATAACAATACCCATGGCTGTGCATCCAGTGTACCGAAGTGTACAATGATATCAATCTGTTATTTGTTTTCCTTCCGTTAATTTAGTGTGCAAAGTTACTCGTAGCTAGTCATGCAATTAAATATAAGGCATAAGACCATTTAGCTCATGTATAGGTTGTACAGTTATAGTGCCAGTTTGCGTTGTAGTTTTGTAGTAGGTAATCACGTTACCAGAATGTCTACATCACAGTTTAGTTATGAGGTAAGTTTACATACATACTTTGTATATGAAAATTGAAGTAGGTTCGGGTTTTCAACTTCCATTCAGGAATAGAATATCTACACTAATATTATAAAGAGGAAAACTTTGTTTGTTTGGTTGTATGAATAGGCTATAATACTGGACCGATTTCAAAAATTCTTTCACCGTGTTATTGGACCTGGATGAATATAGGCTTAAGAATTTCCCGATTTCATTTAATATTTTTTACATCACATTAAGCTAATCGGGCAATATGTTCATTGGGGACAACGAGGAAGGACTAAAAACGGATTTCCCGATTCCCACGGGAAGGGGACAAACGGGAATATTAAAAACCGCTATACTCGGGCAAATCCAGAGGGAGGACTTTCGAAATACGGGATATAGTACGATTTGATTTATTTGTTCATTAGGGACTGCGAGGAAACACTTTTCCCGAAATTTATTTTTTTTTACGAAAGTTTAAACTTGAATCTACTCTGGGAACGGATTTCCCGAAATTCCCACGGGAAGGGGACAAACGTGAATTAATTTTTTACGACAACCGCGATAACATATAGGCTACTTTTTACACTTAACATATAGGCTACTTTTTATTTTT
The DNA here is from genome assembly GCA_014607495.2 of Carposina sasakii. Taxonomy (NCBI): domain Eukaryota; kingdom Metazoa; phylum Arthropoda; class Insecta; order Lepidoptera; family Carposinidae; genus Carposina; species Carposina sasakii. The sequence continues at coordinate 15,027,543 of CP053151.1, forward strand.
TCTGTAGTCCACGGACACGCGGGCGTCCACTAGGTATTTATAATACTGTGTAATGTTATTGTACTTGTTTATTTCATCATCTTATAATAATCATTTATTTATTTATTAAGCCTAAATCCAGAGTTTCGTACATATTAATTTGATTTATTTATTTATGTTTATTTATTTTCTCTCTGTGTACCGGACACATAGGCCTCCTCCAACTTTTTCCAACTATCTTGGGGAGATTCTAGTCCACAAGGGTCCTGCACAGTCTAATATGTCGTCCACTCATCGTCTTTGGGCGACCTCTCTTCCTCCTTGCACCTTCACCTCGTAGCCCCCAGTCTATGAGTGATCTGTTCCATAGGCCTCCTCCAACTTTTTCCAACTATCTTGGTCTTGGGAGATTCTAGTCCACAAGGGTCCTGCACAGTCTAATATGTCGTCCACTCATCGTCTTTGGGCGACCTCTCTTCCTCCTTGCACCTTCACCTCGTAGCCCCCAGTCTATGAGTGATCTGTTCCATTTGCCCTTTTTTCATCTCAATATAGACAATCATTAGTCATTATAATTTTAATCTTATAATTTATTAGGCACTAAAATTGTTAATTGAATAGTTAGAACAACATAATATATCTCTTTTAACGAAAGAAAATAAAAAGAGCCATCTACGCTACTCCTCTTTTATTCTTATTTATTTTCAGGATGCTATTAATAAACTAAATGCATTACAATCTAACAAGTCTACTCTGGAACAGATTAGAAGAGAGTTAAAAAATGGAGAAGTGAGTAATTAGTGAAATAATTCCTTTTTTGTCTACTGTATGTACTCCAACTAAATTAAATAGGTATCCACAAATTAATGCAACAAAATAAAAAATAGATCATGTGAAAATTGCTTTCTCTAAGGTTTGTCTGCTTAATATAATGTTAGATATTTTGTAGAAATGTACAAATTTACATGACATGGAAAAGTACTTGGCCAGAACTGGAGTATCCCTGAGGAGACTAGACCAGCTCTCTGTGGTCCATGTGGCGGGCACCAAAGGGAAGGTAGGAAAATATCACTGCAATAAATAGTCAAGTACCAAGTTGCTTCTGTTTGGCTGTATATAAGATCTTATTATCTTTAGTAGTTCTTATATTTAAGATAACTTCCTGATGTTAAAATAATTTTAATTTAAGAGTGTGTTTGTATGTAATGTAAGCTACTAAACAATTTTTTTAAATAAGTATATCATTTCTTTCCTATTGCCCAAGGCTAAAGATGTGAGGTTTTTTTAACATTAAAAGATGAATAATTGTTGCTATTACAGGGTTCAACAAGTGCAATGTGTGAGTCCATACTACGACACCATGGATATAAGACTGGATTCTACTCCTCCCCACACTTGGTGGTTGTTAGGGAAAGAATCAGGATGGATGGACAGGTCATCAGTGAGGAAATGTTCACAAAACATTTTAAACAAGTATATGACATGCTTGAAAATAGTAAGGTAAGAAGACATGGAGAATAAATAAATAAGTATTTATTTCAATTAAAATAAATGATGCAAACATTTCCATGTCTTATATGTGTACCATTATTGTTTTAGGCTTTCAAGGGTGATATGCCAAAATACTTTGCTTTTTTAACTGTGTTGGCATTCAACATTTTTATAAAAGAGAAGGTTGATGTGGCCATTATTGAAGTTGGAATTGGTGGAATAGTAGATTATACAAATATTTTAAGGTAAGAAAAGACTACCTTTAGTTAAGGTAATTTTGCTAATTAGAAATTCACTTTTCTTGAAATAAACAAATATATATTATTTTCAGAAATGTACAGGTTGTAGGCATCACTGCCCTAGGCCTGGACCACACATCAATATTAGGAACTACCCTACCACAAATAGCAGCAGCTAAGGCAGGTATAATGAAAAAGGGTTGTCAAGCATACACAGTGCAGCAGCCTGTAGAAGCTATGGAGGTATTGACTAAAACTGCTAGTGATTTAAAGGTATCTGTATATAATTTTTACCTGTACTTATACAAGTTTAACAATAACCATTTAATTTTATAGTGGGTGGAAAGAAGTCTTAATAATAACTAAAATTATAAAAGGAAAGTTGGCTAGAATGCCAGGAATGAGCAACATGCTTTTAAAAACCTTTTTTCTTTTTGTTTCTTGAGAAAACTTCACAGTTCACTAAACAAATATTTTGATTTATTCTGTTATCCATTTGGACATATAATAGTGTCAAGGATTGTAATTTATTTACATAAAATTATAGGTATGTCTATACTTTCTTCTCTTTACAGTGCTCTCTACATGTAGTCCCCAGTTATGATAAATATACATTCCCAAAGGGACACAAGACTGATATGCCCTATAATTTAGAGGCTTACCAAACAAATGCTTCCCTTGCCATACAGCTTGCCTGTGCTTGGATGCAGACTAGCCATCATAGCAGGAGAAACACACAAAGAAAAGCCATAGAGGAAAATGGAATAAAAATTTATGATATTATAGAAACTGATACCCAGTATGGGACTGAATATAATACTGTAGAAGTGGTTAACAATATGGAGTTGACTATACCAGAAAAAACAGCTTTAGGTTTAAGAAACTGTAGGTGGCCAGGGAGGTACCAAGTGATAGACATGCCCTATGGCAAGTTTTACCTGGATGGTGCACACACAAAAGAATCCATTGAGATCTGTGCCAAATGGTTTAATGAAAATAGCAGGTAAGGATTTTTTGTTTTATATATGGTTTATTATTAAACTAATAATTTAGGCAATTAGAAAAACTGTTTATACATAAATAATACAATTTATTTATATCTACCTATAATATCACATTATAAAATAGTAAAAGTACAGACATACCTCATATCATACAGATGTTTCTAAACAGTTAATTGTGTGTCACATGTATCAATCAGCCGGTCTATGTCAGTGAGCCATGAGATTAATCTGTCTAAGTACCCTCCATCCTGTTGGTAGCTGAGCAGTAGCAGTTGCATATGCTGGTAAGCAGTAGGTTGAGATAGCAAGTGTTCCAATCTTTTATCCCTTAGCGATAACAGTTTAATGAAAATTATAGCAATCAATGTCCACTGTATTGGCTTGAACATTACATTGTTTGCTTTCAACTTCAATGTGTTGACGAGAAGCCGGACATCACCACTTATTGACAGACTTAACAAACCCAAAGACCTCAGGAGATCAGGTAGCACTTTGTCCAAATGTTGGCAAACTATTTTCCTTCTTAATGCATTTTGAGCATTTTTGTCAACTAAAGGCAGTTGTGTAAAATCTTCAGCAGCTTCCGGGTTTGGATTTTCCTCTACAATAGATTCTGATTCCGGTATATTTGTTTCTCCAGTTAGGAATGCTTTGACTTTAAGCTGCATCTTTTTACTTTCTTCTTGTAGAATGGAATAGTCAGGCAATGGTTTAGTTTCCCTTTGTATTTGTGAGTCACTGCGCCTATCTTCTAGCTCCAACATGTTTAACTTCTTACACAGTGCCTGATATTGATCATACACATTGGAATTATAAAATATACTTTTTGAGTAGTTATTTAAATATTCCTTGATACATTCTCCTTTATCTGCCACCATGTTTTTAACCTTTTGATCTCCAAACAAAAACAGAAGAGTATCAATAGTGAGCCATTCAGACAAACACTTTTCTATTTCTATTGTTAATGCAGTTACAGCTGGCACTTTTTTCTGTACACATTTCTTTTGTTGCCTCTGAGTTTTTTCAATAGATTTGTTCTCTTGCACAGAACTTAATATAGGGTCAATCTTTCTTTCTGGTTTTTCTATAATTTCTCCCACAATATTCATAGGGTTTATAATATTTTTCTTTTGGGTTGAAGTTTTTGCTTCTGAAGCACTTTTATCAGTTACAGTAATAGATTTGTTATTGGAAGTGAATTCTTTTTCTTGATCTTTTATTTCATGACTATCTAGCTTTAACTCAGTAGTTTTATTCTGTTCAACCCCCATCTCCTGTGTTTGGGAATTATTTGTGTTTAATTCTTCACAATATTCTATGGCTAAAGAGTCCTTTGTAGATTTATTTTCATTAGCATTGTCCATATCTTTTAGACTGGCATTTGTAAAATCATTGATAGATGTAAATAACTGGGCTTTTGATTCAACTTTAATCTTTTCTGTTATGGATACATCTATCTCTTGCCCTAAGATTCCAATAGGTTTCATAGGCAAGAGGTGGTATTGGCGCACTTCTTCATATTCCCTAAACCACAATGGGCTAGTAAACAATTGATTCTTTATGAACATTGCTGATTGAAAACATCCATTACTACAGAAACTTTTTCTAGTTGTAATGTCATAGACTTTGTTACATTTCACTGAAATCTTATACTTTTGTTTGGGGATATCTTTTTGAGATAAAGTGTTTGGGCATATAGGATAACCACAAAGGAGAATTATTGAACGTTCTTCAATAATATCTTCAAAATGACTTTGGTTGATATCAGGTAAACATTGTAAAAATGTTTCTTCAGAAATAGATTTCTCAAGCATACATTCCACTATGTTTTGTGCTTTAGTGTTACATTCACGCTTTTTGAGTATGGCTCGTCTTATTTGTTCCTTGGACATTTCGTCAATTTTAGTGGGTTTCCTTTTTGATGTTTTTATTGCTTCTTCCATGACTAATGTTTGTTCCTTGTTCTATTGTTTGTACACTGAAAATATTGATTTATACGATTACTACTATATCAATTATTTACTACTACGTAAATATAAAATGTGGAATTGTAATGAATAAAAGTAGATAAAAACTAATCAAAGAATATACTTACGTACCTATGTAAAACTTTATTTTAAATGTTAAATCCGTGTTAACTAACCTCAAAGAAAGACGTGACTTTGACGTGACAGATAATGACAGATTGAGTAGGTGACAGAGGAAATCGTTTGCGAGGACAGTTAAAAAAATATGGTGTATAAGAATCCCGCACTGATCATCTTAATTTTCCTGCCCTTATCCCATTATTTACGGGGTCGGCGCATTATGGTTTCTTTTGAAACTCGTATTTCCAAGGATTTGACGTTTTTTACGACCGGCTACGGCTGCCTGTCTGACGGAAACCCACATCGGTTATAGTTAATACTCACACAAACTAATATCTATCAATATCTGCTGTATGTGGGTTCGATGCCAGTCACGGGCCTGTACCACTGAATTTATTTGATGTACGGATTTTCTAAAAATTGTCACTTAGCTGTACCCAAGGAGGGTAGCAGGCAGACGGCCGGCCGTAAACCAAAAACCAAATCTAAACAGAGAGTAGTATATTCTTTGATCTAAACAGACCATAGGTCATTCACTGAAAAAAATGTTAGTTCCAAAATCAGGCATAGGAATCATTCTATGAAACAGACTAACATTGTTTCATACAGAAATTTATAATTTATGACTTATATAGGGTGTTTTTTCGTTGCCACCCTTAACGAAGGGTACGTACTCTATACATCAAGTTAAATAAGTTTATGCCAAAAAAAAATGCTGGGTAACGATGAATTTTTTTTTTATTATTATTATTTTTTTTTGATCGGGCGAAATTTATAGTGTCCAGTGTTTATGCTAGTTTTTTCCTAGACAGATAATTATTACTCCTCGTGAAAAAATCTTGCTACGCGCGTCTATGTGCATTAATGCAGAAAAACGCAGTCTATTTACTCAACTTTGGACCCTAATATCTTGGAAACCAGACACTTCCCAGGTATGCTTCCATGGAGAAAAATGATCGTGATGATGAGGAGATTCCGTAGTTTTCGGGAACGTTGACGACCAAAGATCACCCCGTATACGTCTGTATTTTGACCACTTCTATTTTGATGTGAAACATGTAAAGCCGCGGGTAAAACTGATTGATAGCGTGCCGACGCAGTCCATGGCGACGCGTTCCACGCTATACCGGCAGAGACAACATCGAATGTAACGATTATTAAAGTCACTGATTAAAAGAATTAAGTTGTTGCAACTTGAAATGAGTATTTAAATTTTTGTATTCAATGAAAATAAACGTTAAATAAACAGTCATCATTTTATTTCACTCGATGTTTCACATCTACCAGGCGTCCCGTGACGGCTCATAATTTTATTTATTTAAATGCTTGCTCAAGCCACTTCTTTAAACTCCCTGTGCCAAAAATATTTTTATAATCTACTTTTTATTTTTTCAGACATCAAGATAGGATTTTAATATTCAGTGCGACAGGCGATCGCGATTCAGAAATTCTATTAAAACCTTTAAAAGGAATCATTTTCAAAATGGTATTTTTCGTCATTCCGACCGCTTTTAGAGAAACGAAGAAAAATAATGACAACTATTCCATATTGGAAGAAGATGAATTGCTCACAAGATGTCAGAAACATGCTCGAGTTTGGGAAAACCTTAATGGATATACTACAAAAACAGTTATATTAAACTGTGTTTCAGACGCTTTAAAAAGTATTGAATTGACCAATAATATAAATAGGGAATATTCTATTTTAATAACTGGGTCTCTACATTTAGTTGGCGCTGCACTTACAATATTAGATCCGAATTTATGTAATAAGTAACCAAATGTGTATGTGCTTATACCAAAAATCTTTACGATCGGCAAATTATGATCTATCACGATAAAAATGTTATTTCATAACATATGAAATTTTGATAACATACATATAATTTTTTTAAAACGAAAAACCGACTTCCTCCCAAAACATACTAAATGTAAAATTTACTAAAGGGCAAATTATATTGCGTTAAGCCGTGTACGAAGTTTAAGAGGCATAATATTGTCAGATTTAGTATAATTTTTATATATATTATATAATGTAACGCCGCGCACATACGCACATGACAAGACTAAAAGGACTCAACTTCGAAACATTTACGTCTGACAATTTCCGGCATGATGATATGAAGATAATGATGACCTCCGACCAATTTCGGTCATGGCGACCACTTCTACTCCTAGATATTACTAAGTTGGCGTTCATGAGCGGAGATCTTACATTTACATAGCCAATCTTCGCCCTGTCGACACATAAGACAGTTAGTGCGCCATTATTGAGATGGAGCAGGAGGACGAGTCTTAAGTTCATCACGTTTAGCAAGGTCAGCTTGACGCTGTCCTCGAACTCGTGTACTTGCTTTATCACCGTCCTGCAAACTCTGGTCGTTGTGCGTCTTCCCATTTATGGATATATTGCATCTCTTCATATGTCTTTTCTGAACAACTCTGAGGAGTTGCGCCGCGTTTCCGCTGGCCCTCCTCCAGTTCAGCGCTCCAATCTCTCCTCCGCCATACGAGACACATGACCGCACCACCGAAGCTGCACGCATAAGTAGGCGTCAATGCCACTACAGCGTTCGGCTCTCGCAATACTTCGGTACGCTCGGTTGGACCATCTACGCCGAAGTTCTCAAAAGACGCACTCGATCCAGAGTGCGTAGTGTGGCGGCTCTAAATTTGACATGGACCTGTACTTACAATAAATTGTGTAAGTGGGTATGTAATTTATATGACCACTTTAAATTAATTATGTTATGATAATTGAATTTATACACACTAAATGAGTTATGTTACTATCTGATATCTTATCCAATGTAAGATTCTTTTGTTAATATGTTACTTAGTTTTGACTGTGTCGCTGGGACTTGCTATTTCTTCTTCCAAGCAGTGACACTTCACCGAGATAGTGTAACAGTAATAGTAGAATCATGCGGTGTGTCATGGACCTGTTGGTTTTGCATAAAGGAGAACTGTGTAACAGCTCTTCTGGATTTCGTCTTTAGGCGACCTTAACTCTTATTCTCCACGTTGGTGGCAGTATTAAGCCCCGAATCGCTAACTTATGCCTGACAGACCGTAACAAATCGCACCTTCCGTTAAAGCAAAAGCTTTGCGATTTATTTATTTTTGGGTTGTTTAAATTCACCTCCTTTTTTGTTTGGTAGCGGTTTCATTTTTGGGGTGCGAACATAGAAAGTAACATATAATTAGACAATCGACAAACAAGTGTTAATGCTTTCATGTCGAATAAATGATTTTGATTCATATTATGTAATTTGCCTTTTCCAAAAGAAATTATTTCCGCCAAAATAGTGGCGCCCCGGGTTATAGGTACTTATTAAGTGCACAAATTGAATTATGTAGATTAGTTAGGTATTAATTCTTGAAGTATTTTATACTGCTATAGCAAAGTGTATAGGTATAGTTAAGTAAGTAAATAATTGTTAATGTTATGTAAGAATATTGTAAAACTGTTATGCGATTGTGATATTTAAAATACGTAAGTAAGTATTATGTAAAAAAATGTAAAAAAGCTGTGTCTAAAAAAACTTTCAACTTCATATTTCACAGTAAAATAAAATTTTATCTAGACATGTTACGTTTCTAGATTGTTTGTAATTGTAATAAAGAATATTTCGAACTGTATACACGTTATTCGAGTGTTTTTCTTCCTTCATATATTAGACATGAATGTGAAAAATTGCCCTTCCTGTTTTTAGGGATGTACCACATTATTTTATTATAATGAGGGATTTTCTGACAACTATTAAAAGTAAAAAAAATAGTACAAATCACCTGGATAGATGGCGTGAGCGCATCACCATCCCGAAATTCTGTTTTGTCATTGGTTACGTAGGAGGGGGAGCAGCTAGGAAGGGTGATGCGCTCACGCCATCTACATGTATTTATGACAGTTATTTTAGCTGTTCAGTAAATCTCTCATTTGTGGCACAATATTCTACATTATTAAATTATCACCAACACCTCGCTTACTTACTGGCCTCATGAAGGGCGTGACAGAAGGGTAGATGATGAACTTAACACTTATTTTATGTTGAAACTCATACTCAGCCAATATAAGTAAGTTATATTGTGTTGAGTTCATTTCAACCCAAACTTATGTTGCGATTTTGAGTTAAACAGTACAACACCCTTGGTAGATTATTATTTTATTTTCTAACAAAACCCACCCCCTGATTACGTAAAAGCAATAGCAAAGCCGAAGCAAAACGATAGCGAAATTTGTACAATATTCGCCTTGAAATGTCAAAGTTCCTTTGAAATTCATTTTACGTAATACGAATTTGACAAGCAATCAGCGATTTTTGTACAATTTTCGCTATCGCTTTGCTTTTGCTAGTTAGGTAATATAGGGGCCGCCTACGCAACCCTAATTTAAATAAAGCAAACTACCAGTGACGTGCAAACTACCTACGTAAACGGAAGGCAATAAAAAAAATATGTCAGTTAAATGTCAAAATAAAATGACTTTGACTTTGATTAAAGTGGGGATTCGGCGGGAAAAGCTGGAAGGGTGCAGGTGTAATTTTCTTTTGAAAATCAAAAATTATTTGTAAATGGCTTGCATGTGTCCGTAAAGTGATGTTTTCTGGTAGATAAGTTATATTTTGATTACTTGTGATGTGAATCTAGTGCGTGTGCATGGTTTTATACGCAGGTAAGCCGAGTAAAACTTTAGCCGGATTACGATCTCTTCATGGGCGCATGTAAGTTGTTTCTGCAATATTTTTTTTATTTTGACTAACTTTACACTTGTTCTTGAGGATTTTCCCGACGTTTCCATTCATCATCATCATTATCATCCATCATAAATTCAGAATACATTTTACTAAACAATGATTAGGCTGTATGGGCTTAGTTCCCCTTGCCTTTCCTTCGGGATAAACTTAACAAAAAAAAAAAATTGATTAAAGTGGTTGTGGTTCTCTTCTTTTCACAATTTTGCATTTTAATTTATTTTAATAGTCGCAGGATTGTGCACTAGATTTGTGCGAACTTATAGGTTTCTTTCTTTAGACTGGTTTTAAATTTTACTTTCATTTACGTGAGAGTTTCATGGGATCTTCGGTGACTGTGTAGCCTGCCTGTGTAGTTCTCTAAACTCCTCATTTTTAATTATCAACTTTGGTCTGTGTTATCAATCTAGAGCATAAGAACTTTCCTCCTGGTGGACATTTATTTACTTTCTATAAAATTATCAATAAATGACCGATAACGATGTAGGTATTTGCATTAAAAATGGGCTATAGCTGGTTGAGGACTTCCACTAAAGTTACATAAAGGTAAGGTATTAAAATGTTATAATTAAGGATTAAAGTTGTCTCTTGTAGAAACTGTTAAAAAAAATTAAAACAATATTTTAAATGTAATAGGTACATTGGTTTTATTGCATAGAACAGATAGATTTAATTGTTATTTTATTATTTAGTAAAGCCTTTAAAAATATTGACTTTCTCTTCCATTTGAGCTAGGCAATATGAATTACATTGTATGTATATCTTGGCATTAAAGTATTAAGATAAATGTTGATAATTGTAGACTATAATGTTATCATTTATTTATTAGCCATCAATATTATTTTAATTGTTGTTTCATGATAATAATATAAATTATAAATTAGTTCACTTACAATAATTGAATGATAAAGTAGCTTATTTAAACAGTGATGTGAACCTATTTCCAGGTGGGGCATAAAACTTTTGATTATTAAAAAAAACCCATTTGTAATGTCTTAATAAATTTACTTAGTGTTAATTTTATAGGGAAAATGTTATCCTAATAGTTAATAAACTCATTAGAGTGTTATAGAACAAGTAAAAAATTAATGAATAAGATAATAATCATATTCAAATAGTGCTTTCTAGCTTAATAACTAATACCCATCCTGCACTAGAACATTGTAATTAATTATTCCTATAAATCAATAATATTAAACATTTCTCCGTTCACTTATTTTATTAAACAACTATCAAAAATATTTGAAGTATTAGTACCATGTGATTTAGATCTAGTGATGTGCATTGAACTATCAAAAAATAATAGTATCTGTTTTATTAACATGCCTACTGTGGCATTGTTCTACTGCTGTGTTTACAAAAACAAATCTATTAGCAATACTCCCAGCTATCTCTAGGATGCACTGTTAGTTAGTGTTGCTTGCTACAAGGACACATCTAGTTGGAGTTCACAAGTTATTTTAAATACTAATAACATTAATGTAGTTTTGTGCAATGTTTATAGTGTTTAACTGTTTTATTAGGCATAATGTGTATGTGTGGTATGTGTTTTGTAAGATTTTATAATAGTATCACCAAAAGTTTAGTGTTTCCATAATCTGCAATATTACTTGCTCCTAAAGGCTCTAAAGGTCTCAGTACTATTGCTATTGAGAGTGTGAATTTGAATGTTTACTTCTTAGAGTCCCATTGCCACTCACACCAGGGTTGGGGTGTAAACTGACATGTAAACAGTCAGGTATTGGTGCAATAACAATGCCAAAGCATTTGCATGTGGAGGCTGTCTTCAAAACCCCTGTTAGAAGCCGTATATATGTATCTAGGTTATGTAAGTGTAAACACGCATTGTGCTTTAAGCCCAAGCGTGCACTTGTGGCCAAGCAGCAGCAGCCCCCGAGTTTACCGAAATATATGTATGTATTGTATCATCAGTGCACGCACTTGGCCGCTTGACATTTCGGTGAACTCGGTGGCCGCTTCGGCCTGGCCGTCAGTGCGCCTTAGGCTAAAGATATTTCGTGTGCTGCGTCCACACTCCACACATATCCTTGGTAGATAGCAGTTGTAGTTTTGCAACTACGTTAATGGTGGTTGCGTTTCGTCCAGGCTGCACAAACTCGTCCACCATGCACATGTGGATGTGGTTCGGGTACGACCTGGGCGAGTTCCTCTTCCCCGGGCTGGAGATCAACAACCGCTGGTCGTTCGCTCTCACCTGGATCGTGCTCTTCTTCTCCGCGCTTCTCTTCGAGGGATCGAAGGTAGATATTTCGTTGTGTAAGTAGGGACTAGTACCCTATATGTGGGGATTCACTAAAATACATCAGCTGCATCTCCAGTTGTGCATGTCGTAAGGAACTCACGGGCGTGATTTCAAGATATGCGCTAACATCTTGTGTGTGGCCTGCAGTTCTGGTTAGGCCATTTTAGAAACATATCCGCGTGTAGTATGTAAGGACTAATCGTAACAAGAGAGCGACCAAGGTACGGACTCGGGCGATGTGGTTTTGGTTAGACAACATACTTACATGGCTGTGTAAAATTATGTTATTTAACGGCAAAAGCGTCCTTTTCTCAAAAGTTCGTGCTTCCCCCTCAATACCCAGGCAACAGCAATAAGTGTAATGTATAACAGAACGCTATATGTATAGCTGCACTAAATTAATCGTCAATAATTTTCACGTAGGTATACCTCGCGAGAGTGCAGCGTGAGGCCATCAGGAAACTGTACCCCTACAGATCTGATGAGAGGAGAAACTTGCTGTGCGACAGGTAAGGTCGTCCAGCACCCGTATGATGAATTTGGTGAGAGCGAGATATCTCACTTTAACGTCAAATCCACAGAGCTATTAATAACTAGATAAGGCAAGTGTTTCTACTTGGTATGTAAAAAGGGATTGCAAACCACTTCTATCACCCCTAATTCATTCAATCCAGGCTCGAGAACGAGTGTCTATTCTAATTCATAAGTCTATTTTTTACATGCAAAGTACATACACTTAGTTTATCTAGTTATTAATAGCTCTGTGAATTGGACGTTTAAAAGTGAGACATCTCGCTCTCACCAAATTCATCATACGGGTGCATGTCTAGCCATAAGAAATGAATATCTCAATAGTTGCTTACTGTAGGAAACGAATCATTTTAATAATATCTATACATACTTTATAGAACTAAAAAATGAATTCGGAAGTTCAAACATTCACTATGGGTGCGCCCACCACCGGGCCCTACACCCTCCACTGACCCTCGGATCTGATAACTCATAACTGCGAAAACAGGCACTTGCACTAACTACAATCGCCACGAGAAACCAGACCCGAGCACCTAGCATGCAAGACAATACATTGCACTATTCCGAACTAAAAAAGTCAGACAGTGGGCCCCTTTTATTCTAGTACATATCGGTATGTGTATCATATCGCGTAATTTCTGTTTCCATTGTTTTACTCACCCAGACGGAGTTAAATAAAACAAAAGGGTAGCTGTTAGTTACCCGTACTAGTTACACTATGGCAGGGTTTATTACAACAAACACATTTGTGAATGGAATTTAGATCAGTGTAAGCTATTCATTATTACCTGCACACAGCTACACTTTAACTTCAATACTTGGCCTACCTTGAATGTAGCTCAATAGCCTTTGTCTCTAGTAATCCGTAAATAGTATAAAATAGCAATTTCTGTTTGCCTCATGTCCGGTTTGATTTACAAACTGGTAATGCAGAGTTTTGAGTTTTTTTTTGCTTTTCGTCAGGTTTTCTTTTTCATTTAAGAATATCGTCTGATTTCGTCACGTTACGTCCAATTTTTAAGAGGGAAATTTAGGAATTCATATTATGGGATCTTGGACATATATCGGGACTCGACAAATAGTTATGTTATTTCAGATTTTTACGTACCTAAATACATTAGGTAGGTAAGAAAGAATTATCTTGGCATTTCCTGAAAAACAATGACAGGCTCGTGGTTAAGTGGAATTAAAGGCATAAATAAGTTTAAATGAATTGCATGCTCTCAGAGCTAGACACTCGGTATAATAGATGTAGGTGGCCTCAAGGCTTGCCAGATATACCCCTATGACATTGACATACATAATACTTTCACCCAGAAACAGTGAATGATTATGTTAGATATAATCTCTGCAACTTCAATCAGGTAGCCGATAATCTAAGTAGGTTATACATAGTAACTACATAATTGGAGGTTTTACTAAACCACTAACTAACCGTTGACGACAGGGGCGTGTAGAATCGAGCCTGTGGGAGTATACCTTACATCAAACAATAAATCCGAAAAATATCTCTATTTTGTCATGTTTGCCTGACCAATACTATACGGCTTAAAACGTTTCACATTACTAATTGGCATTTGCATACATTAGTCATGAATCATGATTATCACTAGAACGCTCGGACGATTGTAATGTGATGTCCTTGTCACTATCATGTATTGAAGACAGGATGGCCGCCGTTTTGCCTGTTTTCAAACGACGAAAAGGCGAGGCCACATTTTGATGTTATGTATTGTTTGATAAACTTTGCACGTGTAGACACGGCTTTAGTTCCGCTATTTTGATGTTTTCCGCTGAGATATAGTTTAAAAACTTTTGTTTACAGACACATAGGTAGCATTAAATAAATGTACATATTAACCAAGTGAGACTAATTTATTCAGAACGTGTTTAATTGAATTTTAACGATACCTTTCCGCGTGTTTCGCTTCATTTGTAATTTTACCTATATAGTAATTTGGCTTTAAAAGTTAATGACCTAATGAGTAAATGTAGACCTACTTACGTTTTAATTATATTTACTTACCTAATTTGCAAATGTTTTTTTTAACAATATATATAGGGTGTAACAGAAAGGGTATGTTAAGCGAAAAGCTATGTAAATAGCCCACTATAGAGAACCTATTTCCAAAATTTGAGACTCGAAATCATATTTTTATTTTTCAAGATTGTATGGACATTCCTGAGTTGTTTCGGAATTCTTCATACTATCTGGAAAAATATAAATGTGAATTTGAGTCTGAAATTTTGGTAATAGGTTCTCTATAGTGGGCTATTTACATAGCTTTTCGCTTAACATACCCTTTCTGTTACATCCTGTATATAAGTAAGTACATAGATTTATGTTAGTGTTTTTATTTGAAGTTCTTATTTATAAAGTTTTTTAAAGACATGGATAATGATTAGCTAGTTCTAGGTAACCTTTTGCCCATTACCATGAACGTATAGATGAGAATGTTATTTCGTTTGCAGAGAGACTGGTCCTATGGAGCCAACAACTAGCCGCAACGCCAGCACCGGCCAGGTCAGCCGCTGGGCTTCCATGAAAGTGAGGTGATGTGTCCGACTGTCCGTCCATCTGAGTGAACTATACAAATAAATAAAATGTCATAACTTTTTGTTTTGCCTCTGCGTAGAGTACGTACGTTAGTTAGTAGGTTTCATCAAATACTTTTGAACTTTCTATGATTGGATTATCTTAAATAACTGTAAGACAAAATATGTTAATCCAAGTAGTTATTTTATAAAACGGATTCTATTTTCAGCAACGGTGTGGGAGGCATGAGATAAATATAACAATCTATACATATAATCTAAATGTAACGGATCGTTGTCTGTACATGGAAGTTATATGAGAAAAAATATTATAGGAGACCTTTATCAACGCAATAGTATTCCCAAAAGAATGATTTTTGGAATTTTTGTCTGTTTGTCTGTGCACGCTAATCTCAGAAACGACTAAAACTGATTTCGATGCAGTTTTAAGTAATATATTGTGACAGGTCCCATTTAACATATAGGCTACTTTTTATCCCTGATAATTTCGACATTTTGTTTCTGTGTAGTCCATGCGGACGGAGTCGCGGGCGTCCACTAGTACATATTATATTACTTAAATATTACTAGCTAACGCCTGCGACTCCGTCCGTGTGAACTGGAGACTTTAATGTATGTATACATATACATAATGTATGTATACATATACTCGTAGGTACATACCCACAGCCACATTCAGCATAACGGAAAGCCGGAAACAGATGTAAATGAGTATCTACAGGGTGTAACAAAAAGGGTATGTTAAGCGAAAAGTAATGTAAATAGCCCACTGTTAGAGAACCTATCCACGAAATTTGAGACTCGAAATCACATGTTTAATTTTCCATAAATAACATTTCACACATTAACATACCCTTTTTGTTACACCATGTATACTTATATCTATACTATACTGTTTTTTTGTGGCCACCTTTATACTCTATACATAAAATAAAGTAAGTTTAAAAAAAAATGCTGGGATTTTTTTTTTTTTTAATTTTTTTAATTTCTTGATCTGGTGAAATATATAGTGTCGGTAGCTAGTTTATTTATAGACAGTTTAATTATTTCTCGGAAAAATCTTGCTACGAGTGCATTTAAGAAAAACACTATTTACTCAACTTTGGACCCTAATATTTTGGAAACCACACACTTCCCAGGTATGCTTCCATGGAGAAAAATGATCGTGAGATGAGGAGATTCCGTAGTTTTCGGGAACGTTGACGATCAAAAATCACCCTGTATACTATAATAGTTAATTGACCCGGTAGCTCAGTTGGTTAGAGCAAAGCACGGTATGCGAGAGGTCGTGAGTTCAAGTCTCACTCGGGTGAAATTTGTTTATCTCATCTTAATAATATTTATAATATACTAATAATATCATAAAGCTGAAGAGTTTTGTTTGAGCGCGTTAATCTCGGGAACTACTGGTCCGATTTGAAAAATTCTTTCAGTATTAAATAGCCCATTTATCAAGGAAGGCTATAGGCTTTAATATATGATCCGCCCCGGCTTCGCACTTTGTAATATAAGTATGTTGGCGGGCAGGACGCTGGTGAACCTGCACCAGTCGCTGGTGTTCGTGCTGCACAACGCGGCCGGCTACCTGCTCATGCTGGCCGTCATGGTGTACAACGTGCATCTGTTGCTGGCGGTCGTGTTCGGTATGATGCTGGGTCAGTGTCGCACATAGAGTATACTTACGTTACATACAGTATGTACACATACGTGATTAGGGTCAGTGCCAGCTTCACTGATTGAGCGGTAAAGTATACATGCGTTATAGGACCTCAGGGCGCGCTTTGCAACATATGAACTGTGGGGTAAGCATGAACCTTTCCGCTGTAACACTGTCGACTCGCAAGAAAAACCAATTCTAATATTTGACAGTTTGACGATAGCGTTACGGACTATCGAGAGGTTCGTGCTTGCCCCACTGTAGGCACATAGAGGGTGTTTTTTGCTTGCCACCGTTTACCACGGGTATGTACTACAAAAGTCAAATAAAGTTGCTTAGTGACAAAAAAATTGCTGGGAAACGTATTTTTTTTTGATTTTTTTGATTGACTTGATCATGATGATGAGAAGAATTACATGCTTTCTTCTCGTCATCATGATCAAGTCAATAAAAATATTCGGAAACGTTGATGATCAACGAAACATTCTGTATGTGAACAGGCAAACTTTTGACCGTAATACTAGCATTTTGTTTTCACTGATCACAATAGATTACTAGCATGAATACTTTACCAAAATGTCATACGTAATTTTAGAGTCATCCTTTTAAACTTTCCATTCGTGAATGTAATTAGAATGCTCCTCATCATCATTGCAGGGTACTTCCTATTCGGCACGAAGCTGACACGGCTGCAGATGCAGTGCTTCCGGACCAAACGAGTCGTCATCTGCACGCCCGAGTGCGATGATACAGGTAATTATCATTAACAAACATTGCTATGATTATTCAAGGTGTAATACAAGGGGTATGATTAGACAGAATGTCTTGAAAATTTAACATTTAATTTTTGGCCTATACCTATTCTTTTGTGGATCGTTTCTCCATTTGTGGGCATTCCGCTTAACATGCCTTTTCTGTTACACAGTGTTTCTTACACTATTACACGATATATTTGTTTTACCTATTATGTCGTTTGTACCCAGAAGCATATCGATTTCAAACATTTGGTATGACGTGTGAAACAGCATTACAATAGATTATATTTTAGTACAACGATATGGATAAGTCAGGCAAATATAAATGCTCGTACAGCATACTTTATTTGTATTTATAAGGCGACACTACATGAAACCTAATACATATTTCCCTACAGCAGACAGGTAATCGTAATCACAGCAAATTGCATATAACTACAAATGGGGTACAACCATGATGTTGTAGGTAAACGAAAGGAGTTTTAAATCTATTTAACACATGTCACAGTGTGTGCGTGTCACAATCACAAGGAGTCATGCGAAGAAATTATATGGCCTGCGTTTCATGTTAATATGAAGTTAAATTATAAAAGCTCAACATATCTACAACTAGTATTAGGGTCGATTCTGACAGTTACACTTAAACTAAACTGAAGTTTAGTCCTACCTGTCTCTTTCTGTCGCAACCATTTATGTTAATTTATGATCGTTTCATCATTAAACATTGTGCTGAGGGATTCAGCTTTGTTTACCGAGATTTGGCTAGTGTATAGCTATCGGGATGAAAAAATAACGTTGCCAATAATGTAATTTAAGAGATGGTAAAAATTCGTCATCCGAGTAATTGACCCGGAAGCTCAGTTGGTGGTAGAGCACTTGCACGGAATGCAGAGGTCCTAGGTTCGAGTCCCATTCGGGTGAAGAATTTTTTCTATTTCTTTATTAATAATTATATCATTTATGTTAAGAATGAAAAGGGACAGACCTATCTAATTTTAAGTTTACGTTTAGTGTGACGGTCAGAATCGACCATATTAGGTACTTAGGCAGAGTAACTGTCTCACTCTAAGGCAGCTACAAATGAGTAAACGCAGTAAATACATCTGTACTATCCCTCCATATGGTACCAAAGATCGTTGCAACACCGCCAAATGCAGCTGGGAACAGTGCGAGGGCAAGCTCTGCAAGAAAATGGACGCACTAGAACTGCAGCAAGCCGACACAGCGCTGAATGAAGCACCGTATGAAGCTAACAAGTACTAGGCATGTCCATTACAGTTGTCTGTGACACGACATTTACTAGGGTCCGTAGTTGATCTGCCATACCTATCTTGCGTAGAGAGAGATACTAGAATATTTTATCTGTGACGTTCATAACACTATACAGGGTGATTTTTGGTCGTCAACGTTTCCGAAAACTACGGAATCTCCTCATCATCACGATCATTTTTCTCCATGGAAGCATACCTGGGAAGTGTCTGGTTCCCAAAATATTAGGGTCCAAAGTTGAGTAAATAGACTGCGTTTTTCTGCATAAATGCACATAGACGCGCGTAGCAAGATTTTTTCACGAGAAATAATTAATATCTGTCTATAAAAAAACTAACATAAACACTAGACACTATAAATTTCGCCCCCTGGACCCCCTACACAAAAAAACACCCTGGCCCACATCATAGAATGATTCATACAAATTAAGTCCGTATATATCATCCAACTGTCAAATCACAGATTTTGCTAGAGAGTCCCTCGCCGCGTAAAAAGGTTTTTACCCCACTCATAACGGAATTATTATTTAGTACCAACATAGACCCCCATCGATCATCCAAAGGAGACTCGATGTTACAACTTGGGATCCACGTAGATACTGGACCACTTTGGAACCCTCATTTTTCACGAACCACTGTACTGGGGGTCCAGACCACTTTGGGAACCACTGTACTAGAGTTGTTATCTGTGACGTTCACAATACTATAGTAGTCGCGTGGCACGGTATGATAAGCATAAATAGCATAGGTGTACGGTTAGTATGTAATAAATAATGAAAGTCATGTTTACTTTATTATTCTTGTAAACATTAGTTAACTCAATAGTTATACTAGGAAATCAAGCATTTCTAAAATCCATTGGGATTCGAAGTATGTTGAACTATGTATTTGTAATAAAATCATCATCAAATAATGTAAATTATAGTTTAAAATAGAAGGTAAATAGGTGTCATTTATTTGAATTTGTTGCAAATCGCCTTGTTCTCTAGTTTGCCTTCAGATTTAATTTAAGTAGAAGTCTAACAAAAATAATCTCATTATTTGTTGTAGATTATAATGTAAACTGTGCACTAAGCATGCATTTTGTATTGAGTTGCGCCTTTCAAGCCACAAAAACGTATGTACCTACATTTCAATTATTGTGTACCTAAATAACCTATAACACTCATAATAACGTGTAATCCTTCTTCTAGCTGAGAACACGACGCCGCCGCTCCTAGATGCGTCTACATCCGAGTCGGATATGTTTATCTGTCAGACTCGCACCTGCATACAACCGTCGCATTACTTCCCCGCGCCCCGCCCGGGCACGTCGCAAGATGGCGCCACCGACCTCACCAACGCCACCTGTTATTACGGCGCGAAAACCTGTCCCTCTAAGGTTGCCAGAGCGAAGAAACTGCAAGCGAACAAGTGTCACACAACGCATCAAGAGAAAGAGGATAGTCCGAGCGTGGAAGATGTGCAGTTACTGAGGACGGAGAGGCAAGGCTGTTGTAAGAAGAAACAGGAGCCGCCGCCTGAGGAGAAGAAGTGTTGTTCAAGTGAGACGCAAGGGCCGGAGGTGTCTATTGAGCCCCGAGAGGACAGTCCGCAGGTCTCGTGTTGTCACCACGCTAAACAGGCGCCGACTGAGAGCCAAGAGCAAATCATATAGTGGGCCAGAATAATGTCGCACTGACATTGGTCACCAGTGAATGACAATAGACTACGTTTTTCGAGCGTGGTCTGGTCACGTTTTATTGTAAGAGCCATCGACCAATCGACTGAGCTTATCAGCTGTCCAGCCCCGGATTTGCAGCGTTGGTGAATATCAACTGTTTTTGCTCACTTTTTATTTCATTTACACAACGTTAAACGTTTGGACGATCACTGAGGCTAGTTACCATTGCTATAGCTTTTTAATATATTAAACCAATTAAATTTAAGTTTTGTATAGTTTATATTGTTTGTTACATATCACTAGTTTTACACAGAACATTATGTATGGTGCTTACATACCTAATAGATATATAACGGCACAAAACTTTTGCTAGTTTGTGTTTAACGCAAAAATTTTGTGGTTATCTTAGAACAAAATACACGTCGAAGTTTCTCTATGAATTTATGCTTATGTATATTGTACGGTATCGTTATTTTGACACTTGCTAATAGTCTAGAGTAGATGTGGAGATTATCTAGATATCCCTGTCTAAATACCCTAGATAGACAGAGACTAGAAAAACGTTTCTGGGTCATTGATATGTTGTTATTTAACTGTAACATTGTGGGAACGATATACATCATGATTTGCTATTTACATGGACAGTAGCAATTAGTGATTTTTATTAAAAAGATAGACAGGGTGTTAGTGATATAATCTTCACCAAGGAAATAAATTATTTAACAACCCAAGCAATATTCACATCGATCAGCCTTGTAGCACAACTGATTGAGGTACCTTTAACCGACATTTCGATGTACATTGCGGCACAACACGCAGTTAAGAATTTTCGTTGTCACAAACACCCTGTACTATTATACTCTAAGTTATTTTAAAACAGGTACAGGGTGCTTTATTACAGTAAATTATTTGGAAAAATCCTTATAAAATGATATTTTTTCTCGGTCGTGTGTTCCCTGCACCTCACTGTGATATTGATGATAATAAACTTTGTTTCCCTCAGTATTTGTAGATACAATTAAATATCATAATATGTTAAAGTTAATGAATATTGAAATACGTAATGAATTGTAATTATGTTATTGTTATTAATAATCAGTGTTTAGTTTTTATTCATGTGCCAAAATATTTTTATTATTTGCAACGAATATGGAGATTTAAAATAAACCAAACTATATTTTATTACATTGTGCTTTTTTTTTAAACTTTGCGTTGCTTGCTATAAACAGAAATTTCATAACATCGGGCTTATTAAAACTGCGTTTACTTAGCCTAGAAATAAAATAAAAATCCCTTTATCAATACTTTATTTAGTCAATAATAAACATTAAACGAATAATGTTAATAAAATAATACCTTAATATCTTAAATCTAGTTATTTTGTTACATCACATCGTACGGTAGACGTAGCTCACATTGGTGGGTTTGAGAGATTCTATAATACATACATTACTTTATACATTCTCTTTGTATTTTAGCTATTTCTTTTGTACCTAACATATATATTTATATATATATAAAACAATAACATAAGCAAAAACTAATATATCACAGTCCGTTTGTCAATCTATTTTATTTATAGTGAGCCGCGTCTACAAACTGCGAGGTTTTTAAATAAATATAATAATATGGCCAATAATGTTGCCACTGCGTTTTGTCGAAGGTCGGTATTTAAAGAAAATAAAAAGGAACCTGTACGTGTGTAAAATTTAAAATGTAAAAAATATAAATTAAAAATTTAAAAAAATGTAAAAATTTGCAATTAAAACCGGTTCACACTAACAGTGTGACGAGATGACGATTAAGCAAACGTAACTTCAACTCATGATTGAACAGCTTAGATATACACTTGAGACCTCAGCGGTGTTATTACAATACCGCGTCTAAGACAGACATTATATTTGACAAAAAATTGTATGGGACATCTGTTAAATTTATACGATGACAAACACTAACTTTACCCTAATGTCGCTAAGACCTTCGCAGTTTGAAAATAAATTTAATATTTTATACATATATTGTTGTGTTCATTTTGTTCAACATCATAAACAGAAACAAAAGGAAGACATAATACACATTATACGAGTACAGTAACATTAACAGATTAGGGACCATATTTACAAAGCATATGGTTTATACCAGTGGTTCCCAAAGTGGTCCAGGTGGACCCCCAGGGGTCTACAGGAGACTCGACGGGGGTCTACGTTGGCGTGAAAAAATTGAGGTTCACAATTAATTTGTATATGATGTAGGTCTGTAGGGGGTCCACCAGAACCAGTAAACTTTTGAAAGGGGTCTACGAGAAATAAAAGTTTGGGAACCTCTGGTTTATACGGTCAATTGAAATACATAAATACCTACAGTATACTTATTAGTTGAAAACTCAATCCGCGTATTTCATAATCACAGTCGCAATAAAAAAGTTAAACGAGAACTAGAACAATAATAAACCTATTTAACGTTAGTATTATAGTGCAAAATCTTAGTTCTATCTTTTTGTATTATTTTATGTTAGTGTACGTAAACCTAGTCTTAGCAAGTACCTAATGCGGGATCCACTGAAGCAGCGAAAATTGAGAATATTGTAAAACTGACAACCACTGGCGGCTCCTGGTATGTTTAGATGGGAGTTCACTGTGTAACATCGCTCATATAGAAATTCAAATGACCTAATGAAACACATTAAACACAACCATATCGCGTTCTAACTCGGACTAAGCGACATCTAGTGGCCGCATACGCGATTTAATGTGAGCGGCGCTCCAGATAAGGCTAATTTTTCATACGAAATCTTCTGTATCACGCGCCGGCCTATGTCGGTATGTCTCTATCGCACTCATTGAATACAGTACTAGGAATCATACCAAATTTCGTTTCATTGGAGCGCGATCGCTAGCACTCCACTCGATACATAAGATTACAACTTACTTGAGACAATTGCGTAGACACTATTGTATAAACATAGTAGAATTGAAAGATAATTATAGAGAAATATAGATTGCCTACGTAATCTTCGCGGGTGGGAGTGCACTGCACCAGCGCTCCTTAGGACGAGCCGCCAGTGCTGACAACAATCCATTATTAAAAAAAGGACGTGGTCGTCCTTGGCGCAAAAATACGCTTCGGGTTGCGGACCTTAGTGCAACCTCCGTTCCCGGGCAAAATTCTCGGGGCGGTACATGAGTTACTGATTTCTGCTCTATTGAGGAATTTCTAGTAGCTAAAATGACCTGAAAATAGGCTCGAAATGGAATCTATGAATTTTATGTACTAATGTTATTTGTTTATGTTGTTATTTTTCATTTCTATAGTAGTTTGAATATTTCCATGTCAGACTTTTGGCAAAATATATTACATCAATTTTTACATATATTATTTAGGTACCTATGTCTTCAATGTAACACCCATATTTTGTGCAAATAAAAGTTAATGTATTGAATAACGTGTCAGTGCGCGGGGCGAGAGAGAATGCCTTGCACTCGTCCCGCGCACTCTCTCAATTTTCACTGTCGCATTGCTGAGGCTATTTTGCTGCAAATTAGGTAATAGTCCTGCCGATCATCCGAGAAAAACATAAATGGTCCGATCTATCTGATTAGCTAGACCTAACGATCGGGCCTATAAAACTATAGATACTTATGAGTTTTTAAAGAGCGAAATAACATGATGCTGCTCGGTTTCTCTAATGTCAATCAAACCAACGCATTGTAAGGTGGATTGACATAACAATAGCAACTCTAGAGAACATGTCAAATAAACAAACTTAACAAAAAATACATTTCACTTGTATGTCAAAGCAGTTTCAATGTAGTTTTTTAAACAAGTCACTGGAAAATGGTGATTTACAATCAATCATATCTACTGGTTGTTTTATAATTAACAATAATTCCCTAAATAACAAATAGGGGACATAAAGCAGCAAGACAAGTTTATGTGGGCGTGGTCAGTTGTCAATATTTTGACAGACACATTGATTTGCGTTACATAAAGCTCACATAAACAATGCTTATTTATAGTAATTAAATTAAAACACGTGCATAAAGTGTGGAAAATACGAATGTCGCTCTTACTTTTGACTGACTATCATTCTCACAAATTTCATCAAAATCAAATGATTAATAGTCTCTCGATCATTACAATTTTTTTTAAAGACATCAACCGTTCATTCATCTGTCAAAAATATTATATTGAGATACATAATTATCATCGATAGGTATACAGGGTTAAATTCAAAACATCAATAACCTTGCAGGACTAGATAGCCAAAAACCATAAACAATAACCTTTGTTCTACGAGTTTTATCATAACTCAATACATTAATTAAAAATGATTTTCTAAGCTTTTATTGTACTGTCGTGACATTTGTAGGTCTATGTTCAATTTGTACGTATACGAAAAGGTTAAAGCCCGCGATCGCGTGCTCACCTGTGTTATGTACAGACTTAAGAACATTCAGAGGTAATATTAAATTGATATTTATTTTTCTATGAAAGTAAAATGTGACAAATTATCAAAACTCGTAGAACAAATGTTGTTGTTTATGATGGTAGCTACCTAGTCTTGCGAGGTTATAGATGTTTTAAAATTAACCCTGTATAAAAACAAATGGAAATCACAAATATATAAAACAAGTGCAATATATATGGAACAAGCAGGCACCCACGGCTTCGCCCGCGTGAGAGTGCATTACTTCCGTGCGAAGCCGGGACGAGTCTCTAGTTATACATTATAAACCTTCCTTGTGAATCTCTCTATCTATTAAAAAACAAATGCATCAAAATCCGTTCCCTAGTTTGAAAGATCTAAGCATACATAGGGACGGACAGACAGCGGCAAGCGACTTTGTTTTATATAATATGTAGTGACAATCCACTTTAGGAAACCAATCCTTAGTACTTTCTGATAATCATAGATAGGGTTGATTTTTTTTGCCAATGTGTTAACAAGCATTTACTACACTAGGGTGTTTTAGTACAATACATAAATATAATAATCTATCACTACATAGTGTCTGTAATCTAGAGAAATGGCTTTGTGATGGGCTCGTAATTCAACTATGTATTTAATACACACCGAATTTTACTTTACCCAACCAATGTTGTATTTTACGCTCAAATATTTTTATGTGATGCCTTTTCGATGTTTACATGGGCATTACGGTATGCCGGTTCATAGTTTTTCCATTTCACTGTAAAAAAATATACCAACATTTTTTATCACTTCAATCAGACAAAAGAATAAAAGGAGCATGCCAAGTAAAAAAAAGTAAAATGTTTGAGCGTCAAATACCAACATTCAAGACACAATGTACACGTTGCTTTAATGATAGCTACACATACATGGCCGTACTTGACTTGCAAACTAGATTTTTAGACCAGTGGCCAAAATTGGAACTAAAGCCATACGATTTACATAAAGTTCGCAACAGGATACTGCCATATACACTAGCGCCACACGCGTCGACTTATCTGCTACGTTCAGGCCAGTTGCCAGTACTGCTGCAAGCGTTCACCGGAACTGAGGGCCATGCCCTGCGGCCGGATGAAGTTCATCTCGATGGACTTGAACCTCCGCTTTAGGGCCGCGTCGAATAGCTGAAAGGACATAATATTGATCATGTAACGGCGCAGCCCTAGTACATCATCTACCTGCATAATGGAATGAGCCATTATTTATTATTAGTTGTGTGTGTGTAAATAAATAAATAAATATAGGGTGGCGCAATATGGTTTCTTTTGAAACTCACATTGCCAAAGATTTGGCGGCATGGCGGCGGCGGCCTACCTTGGTGTCGGCAGAGTGCGGCGCGGTGGTGGCGGTGGTGGCGGCGGGCGGCACGGCGGCGGCGGCCCGCGCGGCGGCGGCGGCGGCGCACACGGCGGGCTGGTAGTGCGCAGTGAGGGCGGACAGTTCCCACAGCGACGAGTGCAGCGCGCGCGCGTTCATCACAGACGTCTCCTCCATTATGTACGGGTCGCTGGACACTGGAGGTAAACGGAAGAATAATAATATAAGCAGGAACTTTTCGTCGAATAGCAACGTATGCGCCGCTGTGAAGTTGGTGCGAAACGTGTCGCAGTAAATACAGGATGTTTTTTGGTCGTCAACGTTCTTGAAAACTACGGAATCTCATCATCACGATAATTTTTCTCCATGGAAGCAAACCTGGGATGTGTCAGGTTCCCAAGATATTAGGGTCCAAAGTTGAGTAAATAGACTGAGTTTTTCTGCAAAAATGCACATAGACGCGCATAGCAAGATTTTTTTACACAGAAAAATAATTAATATCTGTCTATGAAAAAAACTAGCATAAACACTGGACACTATAAATTTCGCTCGAACAAGTAATTTAAAAATTATTCAAAAAATTTACATCGCTTCCCAGCATCTTTTTTGACATAAACCTACTTTATTTGATGTATAGGTATAGGGTACGTACCCTTCGTTAAGGGTGGCAACGAAAAAACGTCCTGTAAATCTAAGTGCGCGCAGGAAGAGAAGGTAGGCAAAGGGGTCATGCGCAAGACTCGACTAAAGGGCCGCCACAACTTAATGAAATCGTCAAATTTTCAAAACTCTTGTGACGACAACGATATGGAGCGTAATTAACTTTTTACTTGGTCATTATTTTATTTGTAAGTACCAAAAAAAAATGAGAGGATAAACTTGATTATGTAGTTTCTTCTTGGTGTGGACAGACATGGCTCGGAACAGAAACTTCTTGGTGCAGCGAAGGAGGGCTTTGACAAGCAGTGGAACAGTTAATGGCTATAAAATAAGAACTCACTAATAGACGGCGTGTGTTCGTAGCACACCATCCTCTTGAGGCCGGGATGGCGCATCAGTATGTTCGCAATCAGTTGCAGCAACCCGCACGCGTCCTCAGGACACGCTATCAGGGCCAGGCGCGAGATGCGCTTGGCGAATGCGGCTACCAAACCCTCTGGCAGGTGACTGGGGGAGATTACATGTATATTGACTAGTTGTATGGATTTTTTTATATAAATATTCACACACTTCACAACATATAAACTTAGTCCCACATTAAGATCCATAAGGTCTTGTGTCGTGGGTACTAAGCAACGGTATATAAACACATAGATAAATACATCCATGACTCGGAAACAAACATCAATATTCATCATATCAATATTTGCACCTACCGGGATTCGATCTACAACGTTATAAACAGATACTGGCTTAATTTATAAAATAATGGCAATTTACAACAAGTATGTACATACATACATAAAGGTCACGCCCATTATACCCCAAGGAGGTTGGGCAGAGGTGTGCAAATTACACACCTACTTTTCACCAGTTAGCCTATTAAGTCCCACGTGGTAAGTGGTGAGCCTGCCGCCGCTTTTCGGGCACAAATACAACAATCTGGTGACCGGTAACGAAATGTTTCCGTGCTAAATTGGTATTATAAGCTTTTTAGCGTCAGAGCCTCGTCCGTTAAATAGCAGGGTGCACCAGGGGCACACAAAACAAGTGAACGGATGTAAAGGAAGAGGTAGACCTAAGAAGTGTTGGATGGACTGTGTGAGAGAGGATATGCGTGTACTGAGAATGAGTAACTAGATAATGAACCCCAAATGATTGGGATCAGGGCAGGTGTAAAATTGGGTGCCCAAAGGAAAGGAATATCTTGATAAAAACTAATTTTATTTCGACGTGTCTTTCAATGGATGGCTGTAGGATTAAATTGAATTGTAGGAGCGAATGAATTTGTTATACATAAATATAAATCTAGCTAACCTAGCGCCAGCCTACAGTGGTGGCGTTTGATTGTACTATTGGGATAACTAGCGACATCTATGACAATCGATATGAACTACTAGCTCTAACTAACTCAAATCATTGTAATATGTATATTAAATAACATATCTAGTAGGATTAAATGATGCTAGATGGCGCTGTGTTGAACAGCAGCACAATTATGAATGGCAATTTAAAACAACTTCATGAAAAATACACAAATTAATAATCAGTCGACATGTTTGTAACGGGTGACGAACATAGGGATTTGTAACGCAAGGAAAATAAAAACATGTAAATGTTTTATTTTATTCTTTATGTTTCTGTCTCAAATAAAGCTTTCATTCATATTCAATAGCAATATCAGCATGTTAGTAGATTCATCTATAATTTCTTTTAATTATTACAAAAGTTTAACATTCATTTACATAATGATTAACTCGCAAAATCAATATAATAACAATTATACATAACATTTTTCTAATTCGCCAAGCATTATCAAGTTGAAAACCTCCATGAGTCATAATAACTTGTCTCTCAAGCAAGGGCATTTGAGTAGCAGCTGATGGTAATGTTTGACATGATTTATATTTCAACAAGTGGACTCCTGCGTCTCAGTCAGGTCCAAAACCAAATGTCGAAATTGTCCGGAATAAAAACATTTTCCTGCGATAAAAAGTAGCCTATACCCTTTCGTACGTAGCTAACAGTCCAGCAAGCAAAAGTGACAATGGGCAGGGCATATAGCTCTAAGAATTGATGGCCGATGGAGCCGGAAAGTTCTAGAGTTGATACCACGTATCGGCAAACGAAGGGTGGGAAGGCCACCTGCGGACGACCTAGCCACGGTCGCGGGCGTTGGTTGGATGCAGGCTGTTTCCGACCGGTCGGAATAGAGGCTGTTGGGGGAGGTCTATGTTCAGCAGTGGACTTCTCAAGGCTGAGAATGATGATGATCCTTTCGTAGGCTCTAGGTGGTTCCCGAAGTGGTCCGGGGTCCACAGGAGACTTGATGGGGGGTCTACGTTGGCGTGAATAAATGGGGGTTCACAATTAATTTGTATGTGGTATAGGCCTGTAGGGGGTCTACCAGAAACAGTTAACTTTGAAAGGGGGTCTATGAGGAATAAGAGTTTGGGAACCCCTGCTAGAGCAGTCTAGAGACTATCTGTGTGCCAAATTTCATTGAAATAAGTTCGAGTAGTTTATGCATTAAAGTGCAACAGACAGTTATTATCGCATTTATAACATTGTTATCGATAGTCGAGTGTAATCGAAGTTTGAGTGAACGTCTATTAATACGCGGCACACTCACGTGGACGATAGGAACACGTCGGCCAAGTGCATCAGGCGGCGCTTGTGCCTCGTCGCGAACATTTCTGGTTCGAACATGGCGTACAGTCGGTCGTACATGTCGGGGTAGGTGATGTTGTGACGACGCACCAGCTCCAGGATGCCTTGCAGTGCTAGCATGCTGATTGGGCCGCCTGCGGGAGTAATGGTTATTACAGTTGATTGATAACACTTGACTCAGGGATTTATGATTTTTCAGTAAAATTTAATTAAAACTATGTCAAGTCACAAAATGTAAAGTAAAAATAAAGATCACGGAAAACACATGTGTCAGACATATGCCAATTATTGTATTTCTTCTTATTTCTCTTCTTGGTAATACAGGATGATTTTTGGTCGTCAACGTTCCCGAAAACTACGGAATCTCCTCATCATCACGATCATTTTTCTCCATGGAAGCATACCTGGGAAGTGTCTGGTTTCCAAAATATTAGGGTCCAAAGTTGAGTAAATAGACTGCGTTTTTCTGCATAAATGCACATAGACGCGCGTAGCAGGATTTTTTCACGAAAAATAATTAATATCTGTCTATAAAAAAACTAACATAAACACTAGACACTATAAATATTGCACGATCAAGGAATTTAAAATTTTTTTTCAAAAAAAAAAAAAAAAATCCCAGCATTTTTTTTGGCATAAACTTACTTTATTTCATGTATAGAATACGTACCCTTCGTTAAAGGTGGCCACAAAAAAACATCCTGTATAGTAGTATAAAGAATTAAATATAAATAAAATTAAAAGTACCTATTTACTTAAGCTATTAACACATGTTTTATCTTACTAATATTATAAACGCGAAAGTTTGTGAGTAGGGATGGATGGATGGATGGATGGATGGATGGATGGATAGATGGATGGATGGATGGATAGATGGATGGATGTTTGTTACTCTTTCACGTAAAAACGCCTGCAGCGATTTTAATAAAATTTGGTATGGAGTTAGCTGACACCCTGGATTAACACATAGGCTACTTTTTATCGCGGGATAATATTTGTTAACCCGGATAGTTTCGACATTTTGTTTTTTCTGCAGTCCACGCGGGCGAAGTCCAACGGCGACGGTGGGCTGTCAGCGCGCTTGCTCGACTCGCTCGGTTACACTTTTATGAAGTTGGTATACATACTGTTAGGTTTCTTATTGCATTACTTATTAATATTACCAAGAAATTTACAGCAGGCTGCCTGCCAGACGCCAACCCTCCGTGTGACAATTAAATGTATAGAAAAACACTCGACAGTTCACACTCAACTGATGATAAGTTAGTGCGTCGAGCGTACGTTTGCCTGTACCTGGAGATACGCTCGAGGCATCTTCCGTCAGATATGAACCGACCCTTAATCACTGGGCTATCATTAGCACATGTAAAAAATATAAAATGTAGTCTTGTGTAGTTCGCGAACGAACTAGGTCAAAAGAGCGCTCCTACAGGTGAACTACGCGAACTAGTTCCTTAATTCCCCATTTCGTAGTTCGTTAGTTCGTGGCGCAACAACGAGATTGACGTCGACTGAACTAAGATCGTCACGTACGGGACAACTAAACATATAAAAGCGAAAAATAAAGGTAAAGGGTTATTTTGTTATGTTATGTTGTTTAAAAATTCCTCACCCGAGTGGGAATCGAACCCACGACCTCTGCATACCGTGCTAGCGCTCTAACCACTGAGCTACCGGGTCAATTACTCGGATGACGAATTTTACCATCTCTTTTCTAAATTACATATTGGCAACGTTATTTTTCAATATTTTATGAATATTCGTTAATTAAGTTTTTAGAGGTTAAAAGCATGCCATAAATATTGACGCATGTTGCAGGAACCGTGTTAAAACGAGCGAACGATGTGATTGGATCGGTCTAGTTCGAGCTAGGAACTGACGAAATAGAAGAACGAACTAGTTGTCGCATGTAGCAGGAACCGTATTAAAACGCGGAGCGAACGATGTGATTGGATCGGTCTAGTTCGAGCTAGGAACTGACGAAATAGAAGAACGAACTAGTTGTCGCATGTAGCAGGAACCGTATTAAAACGCGGAGCGAACGATGTGATTGGATCGGTCTAGTTCGAGCTAGGAACTGACGAAATAGAAGAACGAACTAGTTGTCGCATGTAGCAGGAACCGTATTAAAACGCGGAGCGAACGATGTGATTGGATCGGTCTAGTTCGAGCTAGGAACATATGAACTTACGAACTAGAAGAACGACCTAGTTCGTTTAGGAGCGGCGAACTAAACTGAGCGCTCCCTGTTGTGAACTAGTATGCCCAAGACTAATAAAATGTATTGGCTGAGGTTAGTCCAACTTACCCGCATCAAGGCTGTCGCACAGCATATCAGTAGCCAGATGCGGCCTGTGCAGCAGCGGCATGAGCCGCTCCACCAGCAGCAGCAGGGCCCGGCGGTGCGTGCGGCCGTCGGCGCACAGCTCCCACTGGCACGCGAAGCCCCAGCAGCGGTTGGCGTAGCGCCGGTTCACCGCCGGGTTGTAGGGCAGCGGCGGCTTGTCTGAGGATGATGGTGTCTGTTATATGACGAGGCATGTCTAATAGTAATAATATCATTTAGGTTGTATGCTACAGAATATGCTGTTTAGAAATACATATAAATAGCCTAGTGGCTGCAAATTTTACAGTGTGGACTATAGAAAAAAATCACTATGGGTTCGCCCACCACCGGGCCCTACACCCTCCACTGCCCTCGGATCTGATAACTCATAACTGCGAAAACAAGCACTTGCACTACCTACAATCGCCACGAGAAACCAGACCCGAGCACCTAGCATGCAAGATAATACATCGCACCGTTTCCGAAATCGAAAACTAGATTAATAATCTACATGTTTCGCCAACAATCGCGGCATCCTCAGGATTATAGAAATTAGTAAACCACAATTTATTATGAAACTCTAAAACCCAACACATTACCTACACATAATTAACATAGTGAATGTTTGAACTTCCGAATTGTAACGCCTAATACAATTTCATTTATAAAGTCACAATTTTCCAGGAAATAATATATGTATTTTGGGATAAAATAAAGACCTTCGTTATTGATTAAATTTATTTATTAAACATAATAAACAACTTCTTTCAATCTACTAAGCCTAAAGTACTTGTGCATTCTCTAGGGCTTATCACCTAATTACTGATAATTTACGTCTGTACACAATTTGCTAAACTATGTTTTCTCTTTACCTCAATTTGGTGACACAGCCATCAGACATCATCATCATCAGCCTATTGCAGCCCACTGCTGGACGTAGGCCTCCTCCAGGGCCTGCCACAATACTGCCATGGGGGTATTTGCCCATGGTCACCACACTGGGCGGGTTGGTGACCGCAGTTTGTATTTTGGACTATGCTGTCAACACGGGAGGCGCTGCTGCCCACCTCCCGGAAACCCTTAATCGCCTCGTACGATACCCACGGGCAGACATGGGGTGGTACGAATTCTACTCTGCCGGCACCACGCGGATAGTTTTCTATGTGACAACAAATACTATTTTGCTATGCCATTCAATTTCAAAAGGTCTTTATTTATAAAAATAACAAGATAAGGTAATACAAATCCAGTATAAATGTTATCCTAAATAGTATTTCAAACCTAATTTTAGCATGTTCACAACTTTGAATACAGTTGTACAAACTTATCAACTTAAAAGATGCCATTAAGGCTACATGAAAAAGTACCTATGCACAATGCAAATGTTGGTATTATAATAGAAGATAGTACTAACCATCAGATCCACAGAGTACTTTCTCCTCTTGCTCCTTCTCCCCATGTTCCCTCTCTTTTCCTTTGTTCTTGTTCTCTATCGGTATCTCAGAGATGAGCAGTTTGTCCAACAGTTCCAGGTAGTTCTGCATGTAAACCTTGGTTGGATTTCTAGACACAAGACACAAGGAGGCACAGTTAATAAAGTGTTTATGGTGACAGTGGATCTATGGTTCTGTGAAATTTGGGCGAGTGCAAAAGAAGGTAGACAAGGGAGGAAGATGTAGACCACAGCAAACTTTACAAATGCATTTTGCCTTTTCAACTACAGTAGATTGTAGTAGCATATGTGTGTGTGAGGTTAGATTTACCTGGAGGCTATCTTGCCATCCTAACAGGGAATATTACATTTTGATAAACTTACTTGCGATAAGCAATAGTAGACAGAACTTTAAGGCCGTACTGTTGCACATCTTTGTACTCTGTAAACTCTTGGAAGCGGGCTATAGGTGCTGACATTACAATCTCTGAATCCAGAAGCACTAGGAATATATTCTGAAAAGATTAACATAGCTATATTTTTTTTATTAATAACATGTAAGTATTTGTATTATACTGTAATGTCAAACAAGAGCTTAGGGATCTAGAGTAACACTAGGTTCATGTGTTGTACATTTGTGAATATTTAATCTAAAATTGTTCACATTTAATAATATTGCATAAGTCTCTAATGAACTAACCTTAAGTCGAACAGATGGAAAATAAAATCCAGAGCAACTTTCCATTGGATGTTTTCCTTCTGCTTGGAGCATTTTGCAGGCTGTGACAAGTGCCTGCAAACGGGAGCTGGTGCTGCCCTTCTTAATGCAAGTCAGTGCACATGTCCAGGCCACATCGTAACAGCTGTGGAGCCATCTCTTGTACTCGGATTCTGGAGTATTATCTACAAACATTTAATCGATAATAATACACATAATACTGTTCATAGAGTTTTAGATACAAAGTTGTCAAATAATATCTCCCAGCATTAGATGGATATAATCGTAGGATCAATTTAAATCAAACAGTAACTATTTATTGCCCATTGTTATGATGTTGGAATATAAAATATAACAAGTTAACGCAATAACAGTTTGCAGTAGTATTATTACATTGTATGATGTATGGTTTATATAAGCTATGTTAAAAATCATGTCATAGCTATGTTGCAAAATGAGATCTCACTAAAACACTAGTGCCAAAACTAACTATAATTTGATAAATACCTACAAGCGACTTCAAAGGTTTACAGAGGTTAATTAAAGTATCGAATTAACACGACTTCCAAAGGTAAATCGATACAATAGTGTTGTAAATATTGAAAATGTGCCTCTTACCTGTCGGTTTTAGAGGCACTATTTCCTGGAACAAATCACCTCTTTTCAATAGCTCTGTAAATATGACTTCTATTGTGAGAAGCAAGGGTGTGTAATTATCAGTCTCGGCCTGAAATAATAAAGAAACAGCACCATAAAATACGACGTAACCTATGACGCAGTTCTGAACACATAATACATAAACTTAACATACGCATACATACCTCAAACATTTGTAAGATATCGGCGAGATTATTTGCATGTTTCCTGGAGTTTAAAAACTCATTTGCTTTGGCTCGCAACTGTGCAGAAATCATTTTTGAGAAATTTTGCTGCAGTGCGGCCATTTTTGTGATCAAGAAGACTTTTTTTACGCCGAGTTTTGCACGACAACGGCGTTCCGCCGATGCGCCGCCGGCCGGGCCGCGCGCCTGGGATTGAGAATATTGGCCATTATAAATTAGAATTATAAATTAGAAATTATTTTCTAAATATAAACTCAAGGCTTTGAATATTTCAAAAAATCATTTAATGTAATGATACTTACCTCTATTTCTTACTTTCTTTGTAAGGGTATGTATAGATACAAGGTATAAAGTTACCTACTTAAAATATAGGTAAACAAGCAACATTTTGGCAGTATGTGTTAGAGTAATAACGATAATAAGAATAACATAAAAAAAAATGATGTAGGGATGAGCGATACTAGTAAAATATCGCTATTGATATCTATAGCTAAATATCGATAAAATTAAATATTAAGGGCACAAAATATCGATATTTTATAATACATACATACATGCATATAATCACGCCTTTATCCCTTACGGGGTAGGCAAAGCACCAAGGGCCGATAGAACCACATGGACTGGATGTCAACACGTGACATTGGCTAAGTCTCCGTGTAAGCGAGAGAGAGCCGCCATATCGCAAAATTGAATTGAATTGAATTGAGAACCACATGGTGCCACTTCTGACCAATTTTGTTCGTTGGTCAGCCCATCGCCTACAAAACACCAAGACCCTATTGTCCCTCTACTGACTTGTATAGTATGCCCGGGAAGAGAAGCAGCTGTAGTATTATACGAATTTTTTTCACTCCCAGAGCAGCACAGAAGACTTCCTAATACAATCAATTAATTGTTAACCATATGTTTTAACCAAATAAACTTTTGAATTTTTTCATTTCATTTCAAACTGTATGTTATGTGCAAAAAATATTGTGAGAAATAATGGACATCACATTTTTTATCAGAATTTATTAAAAAATACAAGAAACAATTATGGGTTACAAAAAAACCTTAACTAAAACTCTCATAGTTTTTTGTCAATGCTCTGCAATATAAGAAACTTTGAAAGCAATTTTCCTTTCAGCCGGTTTCGTTGCTGGTATAGTCTGAGAACTGTGCTGACTACTGACTGACTTGTAATAAATGAATGAGTGAGAATTGACTGAAAAATAGGGATGCTACGTTGCCTGCCGAGTTTGCTCATAAAAAACTATATCAATGTTTATGGATGAATACATTAAACAATTTTTTTGCATAAGCAAAAGAGCACTGATTGAAAATGTGATCGAGTTTCGATTTTTCTAAAGTAACCCAATATCAAGTTAAAAATATCAATATGGCGATATTTCAAAGTTACATTTATCGATATTTAAATAGAGATTAATATTTCAACGATATCGATAAATATCGCACATCCCTATTTTGAGGTTATGTTCGGCATTCGGTCGGTCGGCGTTTGTTTTGATTACGAAGAAATATAGTTTTTTCAGTGTTTTCGAGTAATTATCTACAAAATGGACGGGGATTTATACGACGAATTCGGGAATTATATAGGGCCCGATCTGGAATCAGATTCTGATGATGATCAAAGTGTGTACGGACAAGAAAATCGGGATGCCGATGAGGAAGCGATGGAAGAAGACGAGGACGCTGACGCTGAGCCTGAAGCGGCTCCTATGTCGGTTGTGTTGCATGAGGATAAACGGTAAGGTACATTTATAGTGCAATACTCAGTAAAATGCTTTTTCTAAAAACTTTGCAAATTAAATAAATATATTCAATTTTGTGGTGATTTCCTGTGTCCACGCAATTCAAATTATTTTCCGACTTTGGAGATGATGTATATTGCCATGAGTAGAGTCACGTCGAATCACCAAAGTCAACTCGTACCTAAACATTTGGAGTGTTCATGATTGTACTTTTAAAAATATATTACCACAATTATAATATTATATTACATTAAAAATATTATTATAATAGATATTACCCACAAGCGGTAGAAGTGTATGGTCCAGACGTAGAGACAGTGGTACAGGAAGAGGACACACAGGCCCTCGACAAGCCTCTGGTGGAGCCGGTCAAGCACAAAAAGTTTCAAATGCAAGAACAGTCACTACCAGAAACCAAGTATGACATGGAGTATCTAGCTGACATGCTCGATAACACCAATCTGATGAGGAACATCACCCTTATGGGCCATTTACATAATGGTAAATAACAATATTGTAATTTTAGTAGTAGTTGTAAAAATTAGGGATTACCATGATGGTAATTAGAGCTTACTTTGTTACCTACCCATTGTTGCTTGGTACAGTAGCCTTTATTTTTCTTTCTGATAGTGTAGCAAGCCATGTGCACACCTAAATGTATGTACTGCAACACAATTGACCTGAACTAAATAATATAAAATAATTAATTTTATAGGCAAGACATCATTTGTGGACTGCCTAATGAGACAGACCCATCCTGGTACGATAAATAATGAGACTACCATCCCCATGAGATATACTGATACTCTGTTTGTGGAGCAAGAGAGAGGAGTCTCCATCAAGTCTATGCCGGTCACCCTCATCCTCAAAAACATCAAGGGAAAGTCGCATTTGCTGAACATCATGGATACTCCAGGACATGTTAATTTTAGTGATGAAGTTACTGCTGCACTCAGGATTTCAGATGGTAAGTTTGATATGCACCTCTAGCTTAAACCCCTAAACAACTAACTAAACTCGTAACAAGTTGAATTAAATCGATCAACCCACTGCAACACGCCCCCTTTGCTTATTGCAGGACTGTAGATTTTAAAATTGTATGCAAATGCCACTGCCTGTGAAATCTCAGAAAAATCTGCTGCTCTGCACCCTCTTGTCTAAGTGCAGTGGTTGGTGTTATCCCTTTAAATGACAAAAAGAACAATTTAATTTCCCAGTCATAAATCCTGTAGCGGAGCCATCAATTGGATGCAGGAGAGAACCACAATCGAATGCCAAATCCTAGAATGCGATATCGAAGTTTCTCACAATGATTGGAATATACATCATGTAACAAAAAGGGTATGTTAAGTGAAAAGCTATGTAAATAGCCCACTATAGAGAACCTATCTACACAATTTAAGACTCGAACTCACATTTTTATTTTTCAAGATTGTATGAAATCTCTTATAGAGATAAGCTCGCCTTTGTACAATATTTATTTTAATTGTGTTATTTTTTATTTATGTGTGTGTGTACAATAAAGAAAGAAAGAAGAAGAAGAAAATTCCTGAGATATTGAAAAATTCTCCATACTATCCGGAAAAATAAACATGTGATTTCGGGTCTCAAATTTTGTGGATAGGTTCTCTACAGTGGACTGTTAATATAGCTTTTCGCTTAACATACCCTTTTTGTTACACCCTGTATACATGGGCCAAAACAACTACTAGTGGCCCGGTGGGGCCGGAAGTGCTTCCCTCTTTCACCACCCCCACAATCCCTTAAATAGAAGTTATATTTTTGGTTCTCTGTTGTGTGATATTCACTATCCATTTAAGCCTAGCAGATGTTTGGAAGTACATGAAGACTTTCTTATTTGTAAATAATTAAAATTTGTTTATGCAACTGGGGGTAAACATAATGTATATTTTGTAGGTGCGGTGTTATTTGTGGATGCAGCAGAAGGCATAATGCTGAATACAGAACGGCTCTTACGTCATGCGGTACAAGAGCGTGTACCGCTCACTATCTGTATCAATAAGATAGACAGACTCATATTGGAACTGAAGCTGCCCCCTGCTGATGCTTACTACAAACTGAGGCATATTATAGATGAGCTGAACTCGATATTGGAGACAAATCAGCCTCAAGATAACCCAGAAGAACAGCCAGTTGTGTTCTCACCATTGTTAGGTAAGCTTTTATGTGCTAATAAGTCAATTGTAGTTCCTCACTCAATCTTTTAAGTCAGAAAAAAATTAAAAGTTAAGTGAAGCCCAATAATAATAAAGATAAACCCTTAAAACCTTTGCTGATGTGGGGCTTCATTTAGAATACATCATGTTTATCAGTTTTGAAAAAACTGTCAAAACATGGCTTGGATCTCGGTGACGAATTTGCCTCGTATTGTGGTGGGCCGCATTTCCACCTACCACTACCGCTCTACCCGACGCTGCCTCTAACATATATAGCCAACTTTCAGGAAACGTCTGCTTCGCCTCCTCCCTATACGACGTATGTTTCACACTGGAATCGTTCGCGGCGATGTACGCGGCGGCACACCCGGGCAGCGGGCTGCGGGCCGCCGATATGAGCGCGTGGCTCTGGGGCGATGTGTACTTCAACGCCAAAGCGCGGCGCTTCACCAAGAAGCCGCCCCATTCGTCCGCGCAGAGGAGCTTCGTCGAGTTCATTTTGGAGCCGCTTTACAAGATATTTGCGCAGGTAAGCGAACTGCAAATGGTTTTTTTATGCACCTTTTAGCTAATGAAGGAATCTGTCCTCCCATTGCTTTTGCTTTGCTTCTGCCAAAACCAAGAGATGTTGGCGAGTTCAATAAACATCTTAAGAGTCATGCCGAATCACCTCTAGTATATGTTGATTATTAACCTGACCCTTGTATGGAAGTTTGTGGTCCTATTTACCAGGTGGTAGGCGACGTGGACGACTCTCTGCCTCGCGTGCTGGAGGAACTGGGAGTGCGCCTCAGCAAGCAGGAGGCCAAGCTCAACGTGCGGCCATTGCTGCGCCTGGTGTGCAGCCGGCTGTTCGGGGACTTCTGGTCAGTGCACAAGCCGCTGTCAAGTCAGTGATCATCATGAGCCGATTATCGCATAGCGTGAGCCAACAGCTTACAAACTTGTATGCAAATGCCGCAAAAACACTTCGGGTACCGCACACTGACAATAAGAATTAAATTATTTACCTATATTGAACGTGAAAGCATACTTTAACAGACCGCAGACCGGTGGCCATCCACCACAGCAACAGTCTTGCTTTTAACGTTATTTGTCTCCCACCATCCGCCACATCTTCGATTTTAACGTTATTTACCTCCTCCAGCAGTGGTTTCGTAGAGATGGCCATTCGCCACATCCTCGCATTTGACATTGTTTATCCCCCTCCAGTGGTTTTGTAGAGATGGCCATCCGGTACGCCAAAACCTTGCTTTTGACGTTGTATATCGGTTGCTAACGGTTTCGTAGGGATGGCCATCTGCCACAGCCTCGCATTCAGTGTTGCCAGATAATACATTGCGAAATTATTTCATATTTATTGTGAAATTATCGTGTTTTTTCCGCATGATAGGATATAGCAAAGTATGCAATCCCCCCCTCCCCCCTAGAAATCCTACCGCTCACGAGGTAATGTTAGAATTTACGTATGTCGAATAAACGAATACCTAATTTTCACTCCCATCCCCAGTGGATTCGTAGAGATGGCAGTCCGCCACATCCCCTCCCCGCTGGACGCGGCGCCGCGCAAGGTGGCGCATGCGTACCGCGGTGCGGGCGGCGCGCTGTACGACGACATGTGCGGCTGCGACCAGTCGGGCCGGCTGGTCGCGCACACGTCCAAGATGTATCCCACGGACGATTGCACTTTCTTCTTGGTGAGTCGCGTCTTGATTTTTATAGTTATAAGTTTCGGATCGACTTGAATTATTATTAGTTTTGGCCTTGCTGACCTGGCGGTCATAGGTAGCGGATAAGTGCCTATTTACATGCTGTGGTTATCGGGTAGACAGTGCAGGGTGCAGAGTACTCGGTGAAGGAATATTACGTAATTTTTGTACCTACCCCGTAAATGAAGCCGGTATATGTGAAAGCTAATGTACGGGGTATACCTTTCATCACTGGGTCGCGGCAAATGGAGCGTGTGACAACTCATTAACAGCACGATTTACAAATCTAACTAGACTCTGAAAGTGGTTCTTCGGGGAAACGAAATATCTTAGAGTTGCCGCTCGTTCTCTGTGCCGTAGTTACTGTAATGTAACCTGTGCGCAGGTCCTGGCGCGTGTGATGTCGGGCACGCTGTACGCCGGGCAGGCCGTGCGCGTGCTCGGGGAGAGCTACAGCGCTCAGGACGAGGAGGACTCGCGCACCGTGCGTGTCGGCCGCCTGTGGCTCACCGAGGCGCGCTACAAGGTATGCTGCAGCACCGTGCGTGTCGGCCGCCTGTGGCTCACCGAGGCGCGCTACAAGGTATGCTGCAGCACCGTGCGTGTCGGCCGCCTGTGGCTCACCGAGGCGCGCTACAAGGTATGCTACAGCACCGTGCGTGTCGGCCGCCTGTGGCTCACCGAGGCGCGCTACAAGGTATGCTGCAGCACCGTACGTGTCGGCCGCCTGTGGCTCACCGAGGCGCGCTACAAGGTATGCTGCAGCACCGTACGTGTCGGCCGCCTGTGGCTCACCGAGGCGCGCTACAAGGTATGTTGCAGCACCGTACGTGTCGGCCGTCTGTGGCTCACCGAGGCGCGCTACAAGGTATGTTGCAGCACCGTACGTGTCGGCCGCCTGTGGCTCACCGAGCTACAGCATAACGGACAAGACCAGGGAGCTAACTATAGAACTTTACTAAGTAAATGAATCCTGTGCTTATCGTATGTCTAGTGACAAAAGAAACTTGGGCATTATCTCTTGCCGGGGCCACACTAACGAGAAATGCCGTTGATTAACGTGTTTACGTTCAGTGAACACTAACGTTTAGTGAAAGTTAGTATGGCCCCGGCATCAGGCGATAACCTAGCAACTTCTCACTATTACCACTATATTAAACCTTAAGATCTTCTTACGATCCTGCACTACTAGCTTAGCTCATTTACACTGCCGTGTCTATTTGTATGTACATAGCGTGTTCATCATCATCATTGTCAGCCCTGGGAAGTCCACTGCTGAACACAGCCCCCCCCCCCTAGCGTGTTAACTTCCCCTATTCGCAGGTGGAGCTAAACCGCGTGCCGGCGGGCTGCTGGGCGCTGGTGGAGGGCATCGACCAGCCCATCGTGAAGACCTGCACCATCGTGGCGGCGGATGAGGACGAGGAGCTGCACATATTCCGGCCGCTGCGGTTCAACACGCAGGCCGTTGTTAAGGTACACAATGGTGATTATTATTAACTTCATTACTTATGATCCCGCACACTTTTCAAGCAACTTTAAGTCAGTCGAATTTATCTAATTGATTTTCATTTGTCTCCATTATTAGTTACATTCAATCCGCGGTTTAGTAGATGCGGTATTTTCACCTCGATTTGCCTATGCATAGCTAAAACCGCATATATTATATTCCACAAGCCAATAGGGTATTACGCACTATGAAAAATAAAATCTAAATTTATGTTTTTATAGTTCATTTATGAAAAAACAAACGAAAAATATTAATTTCTATTCATAAAACTGCAAAATAAATTAAATATTTCAATTTGAAAATACAAGTTTTTTTATCTGTGCTTCGAATGTCAAAAACGCTGTACGCCATGTTTGCATTCGCTGTGACGTCACTGGACTTGTAAATAAACAACCTCGGTTTTTGTTGTACATGTCTACTGTGTAATTTATTAGATTAACGAAGTTTCTCAGTTATTACTATCACGTTTCTTGATATTCTGCACCTATACTATATATATTGACCATGGAAGACGGCTTTGTAAAAGCAGAAAGTACTAATCTTCCACGAATAAATACATTGATGGTGGCGAAATTCTTCGCTTGCAATCCCGACTTCTGTTCTGCGGAATTAAGAAATGTCAAAACATCTATGTAAGTATTAATATACCTACTACAAACTTTCCTTTAATAACAACAAAACTTTACGATTATGCTTTATTTTGCGATCATAGGTATTATAACCTAAAATTTCCTTTCAGATCTGGTAGAGAATCTTACGGAGATGATGCCGTTGGCTACGTGCAACTCAAGAGGGATCAAAATACTTGCATTGTCAAGTGCACTATATGCCCTGAACACAAAGTGCGCTCTAAACCATATGCAGTGAGT
This sequence comes from Carposina sasakii, assembly GCA_014607495.2. Taxonomy (NCBI): domain Eukaryota; kingdom Metazoa; phylum Arthropoda; class Insecta; order Lepidoptera; family Carposinidae; genus Carposina; species Carposina sasakii. The sequence continues at coordinate 15,070,245 of CP053151.1, forward strand.
GTTGTTGTTAACGAAGCAGAAGAGAGTGTAACCAGTGTTCAGTGCCATGACTGCCCCGCATCCGAAGGTGGCTGCAAGCACGGTGTCGCATTTTTGATGTGGTTACATCGTCGAACTGAAGATCCATCATGTACTTCAGTGGAATGTTACTGGCGTAAATCAAATCTTGCTAAAGTAGGATCTTCTATAAAAGTACTCACAGCAAGTGAAATTTCCAAGAGAAAAGTGAGGAACATCATCCCGGATAATAGTTTGTTAAAGGAATTTGTGCAAGTTTGTAAAAAAAGAAAAATTAAAACATGCCAGTTCTTGAGACATGAGCAGGACTTTAATCACAATGCAATTTTATCCCTTCACCACCTTATGATGAATAATGGGCATGAAAACTGTGACGATTTCCTGAAAAATATATCAATATTTTTCAATAAAAACAATATCTCAGCCATGGAAAAACAAACACGAGGCCAAGATAAAAGTAGCATGTGGCACGAACTAAGATATGGCAGGATCACAGCATCAAAATGCTATGAAGTTAGTCGATGTAAAACTGTCGATGGGACTTTGATAGCCATAATACTGGGTGCAAGAATTCCTGAAACTTCAGCCATATTGAGGGGGAAAAAACTGGAAGATAAAGTTAGAAAAACAGTTGAAAAGATTATAGGAAATAAAATAGACATATGTGGTCTATACATTTCAGAGCAATTTCCAATGATTGCTGGCTCCCCAGACGGTATTAATGATAAGACCACATTTGAAATAAAATGCCCGTCAACAGAAAAAACCCATTTAAACTATATTGATAAGGATGGTGTAATTACAGCTCGATATTATGCACAAGTCCAGATACAAATGTATTGTGCCAATAGAAATAAATGTTATTTTTGTGTAGCAAGCAGTGATTTTGAAAAAAATAATGAAGTCTCTATAATAAACATTGATTACGATCATGATTATGTTACCGAGTTATTGGATAATGTAGTTTCTTTTTGGAAAAATAATATATTTCCAATTTTACATAAAAGTGTGATGTTGGATTCTTAAAAAAATCCATATGGGAGACCCTTTACAGGGATTCAACTTTATTTATTTATATGTTAAATGCTGTGTGTGTTGTAATAAAAATAACCATGTTGATTCAAAAGTGTTTTATTTAACAAATTACCAATGTTGAAGTTAAAATTTGTCCATTTACATAAAAAAAATGTTACATACAAGATATTTAAGTACAAGTTTTGTCACATCTTGATTATCATCACAAATGTGCAGTGTGCAAATTACCTGAACATCTATCAAATCAATTACTATACAATCTTCTATATTCTAAGTATTATATATACTACTACAAATGACTATTTATATCCTTAGTATGTACATAAAATATCAGTCAATAATCCTATAAGTAAGAAAAATCTAAACTTATTTTCTAAACTTAGAAAATTAGTTACTGATAATAATAAGATACATAGGATAATAAGTAACTGTTTTGTTAAAAAAGGCAAATTTATATATTTTTTGTGCCATACATACTACACTTTAATGCAGTATCACTGTTTAGGATGAATACAGACAAGTTATTGCAATAAATGTATATTTGTCTATTTCTTGTTAATAAATCAGATGAATTAGAAAATAAATAAGAATTATTTTTTACTAAATGATGCTTTTTCCATCATATAGGGAAAGGCGGTAGTGTTAGAATATTATACCTTTTATGACATTTAGTACACAGCTGGCTGCAGTTAGAAACTCAAATATAGCATTTTGAATACTAGCTTTTTTATTGATGAAATTACCACTAATGTTTAATAATTAATTATTTGATCAAAGAATCTTGTAAATTAATAAGAGCACAAGCTGTAGTGATACAAAGATCCAACATACCAATAAGATTAGAGTTGACGACTGAATGCATCTTCAGCATACCAAACTCTCTAACTCTTCGGATCACCCGTTCTACATGAATACGTAGACTGGCTATTTGTTTTGTTAACCGAGCTTCTGCTTTAGATAATTTACAACCACTGCTAACACTAGGAGGCCTCATCAAAGTAAACCCTTTCAATGACAAGTAATGTGCAATATTTTTGAACCCTCTATCAGCTAAAATGCAAGCATTAGGTGGCAAGCTATCTAAGAACTTGCTATTCTCAACTATGTTAACATCGCTTATCCTTCCTGCATATCCTTTTGATACAAAACTTACCACACCGTCTGGGGTACAAGCTATCAAGTATTTAATTGTATTTGTTTTTTTATACTCAGACCAGGTTAGTGCTTGATACATAGCCTTTTTCGGTTTTTGGATTTCAATTTCCAAGCAATCTATTATGCAAGTGACTTTATTAAATTTATGTCTAAAAGCAATGGGAAGATTTTGCTTAATACTTTTTGTTGGAAATTGTTGAATGAATGGTGAGAGCACCTCTACAATTCTTGGCATCTTGTTAAAAAATAAACTGCTTGCTTGAGTCACAGATAGATCAAAATCGTCAGCCAATTGAGAAAATGTTCTGTTTAATTTTATTCTCATTAAACATAATATAATATTTTGTTCAGAAATATTGGTATGTTTTTTAATCAAATCTATTAAAAAATACAGGTCCTTTGGTACTCCAATATAAGATCGTGGCTTATTTTTCACTTTAGCTAAAGTAGCTACCAGGTTAATTTTTTGTTTTATAAATTCTTCTTGAGAAGTACTCCCATCAGAAGTAGTCTTCGATTGACTATTTATTTTGTATGGAGAAGACTCATAATCAACTGTAGAACCTTCTGTTGCTGGTGTAAAAGAGTCATCACTCTCTTCCTCAAAAAAGTTCAGTTTTCTTTTTGCTGATAGTTTGCTTGTGCTTGCTTGGGATATATTCATTTTGAATGGTGAAGTTGCTGTGCACACTGTTGTCTTGAAAGGGGATGTTGTGCTATTTTTTTTTCTTGTACTAATTTGTACAAATTTACTTCGGTAGTGTGCCACATGACTAACTTGAATTGCCTTATGTTCCTGTGGTGGTATTACTTGGATCGCTTTATCATTACCACACTTATGTTCAATAGTCAGAATATCTGAAATTATAATAAAATGGTATTAATAATGATTTCTACCAATTTAATTTTTAAACTGATCAGCTATGTGTGTACATAATACAGCTATCTATTTTTATCTAAGATGTTTACTTCTCCCAGTTAGGCAAAACTTTGTGTTTTTGGTCTGAGCTTCCTATTGATCAACATTCAAGAGACTGGTAAGTATAAGAGACCAGTTAAAATAACTCACCTTGGCCACTGGACGACGACAATGGTGTATCACATGTCTCATTAATAGTGGTCTCTTCAATCTCCTTAATTATAGATAGTCTTTGCCGTTTCATAAAGGCAGCGCGAGGTTCACTTTCAGTGAAGGTTCGTTTTCTCCCTGGCTGACAATCGAATCTCGATGGAATACAATTCGGTCTCATGCGAATTCGTTTGACCGAGCCCATTATTTTCAATTGTGTATAGTTCTCCATGTCATTTTCCAGCTACAACATGAAATAAATTACATGAAACACTATAAAACATAACCTATAAAATATTAGTTTTGTAATGACAAGAATTTATTTTCACATGTTTATATGAGCTATTAAACTGCATACTTACATCGAAATGATCCTCACAAAAATAGTATTTCGTTTTTGTGGACAATGACTTTGGATCTCTTCGTGCTAATTTCAACCACGTATTTCTCATTTTTAAATCTGTTGGCACTTGTATCCATAACTTTTCCGGTGTTTTAACACTTGTATTCTTACATTCAGACACAAGACACCAATGATAAGGACTATAGCCACTAGAACTCATTATTTATTTCGAAAATATGTTTATTTCTTTCAGCGAAGCGTAATGTTTACAATGCCCGTGACGTCACAGACATGGCGGCCTGAGAATTGGCGTTTTCGCGCCCAAATTTGAATTGTAAAATTAAAACACGTTTTTATGAAATAATTGGAATAAAAAAAATGTATTTATATTTTTTTGTGGTATTTTATCAATAACAGATTAAATTAAAACACTTTTTGAAATAGACTGTAATACCCTATTGGTCAATACGCATGGCTAGAGAGAGATAAACTCATTTCGTGGAACAGATTATAGCTAGTTGATAGCAAATCTATAGGTATAATGTAAAATTTAATTGCTAATTATGTTGCTAAGCGCGAATCTCAAGAACACCTGAACCGATTTCGCTAATTCTTTTTTAGCGTATTCCTTGGAAGTACGAGTACAAGATGGTTCTTACGGAGAGAAATTTTTTAAAAATAGCCTCTTCCACTTTTCTATAGCGGCGGCCCAGGACTATGTCCACGTGAAAGGGCATTACACTCGTGCAAATGCGGGGCGGATTCCTACTTACTTATAAATATAATATATCTTTATGTTATTATTAGAGGTCGGAATTAGGTAGAGTCATTTATGTACTTGCATCGAAATGTTGATATTAATGTGGATCTTCCCAGGATTTTTAATGGACAATCCCGTGTGGCCAACAATATTATCAAGGGCGGATCCAGCTTTGGGGCCAGCAGGGGGTCACATAGTCAAGTCAAGAACTTATAATTTAATTTTGATAACAATAGATACAAGTAAAAAGTAGGTATTTTATTAATGTACGTAAGTACTGTACTCAAAAATATTTATTCTATATTGTACACTTGAAAAACTTAACTGCAGAAAAAACAGCCTATGTGTTAATCCAGGTGTCAGCTAACTCCATACAAAATTTTATTAAAATTGCTCCATCCGTTTGTAGACGTGAAGAAGTAAGAAACAGACACTCAAAGATTTTCGCCTTTAAAATAGTGTAATAGTTTAGTGTAATAAGTAGTCGCCGGCACTAAATGTGTAAAAAATGTACAAAGAAAATATTATAGCGCGAGCGTAGCGAGCGCGATATTTTTAATGTTTTTTTTTTTGCACACTGTTTTATTTATTTCTCGGAAATGCAGGCACTATCGAGAATTTGTGACGATCGCTAATGCATCGTGGTAACGCTGATGCCTGCATTCGTTTCACCTGTGAAACGAACGATAATTATTAGCCATTTTCTACTATTAAAGCTTCGGTTACTTCTTTGTAAAAAATAGCATTTTTACTATTATATTTTATTATTCTCACACAAGAATTTTGTGTTGGGCCAGAGGTCCCGTATCATTGTGAGGTAGGTACGGCTGATGCGGCGCAGCCACGTCCCTAATACAGCAGCAGGAGCAGGATGCGCGGAGTGTGGGGGTGGTGAAAAGGGCAGCGCTTCCGGCCCCACCGGGCCACTAGTAGTTGTTTGGCCCATGTATATATTCCAAACATTGTAAGAAACTTCGATATCGCGTTCTAGGATTTTGCATTCGATTGTGGTTCTCTCCTGCATCCGCTACACGGAGCAGGGCGGCTACATTTGGTCAACCAATTTTTTTTACTATAAAGTGGCGTAATTGCAAAACATATCCTTCTATCAATTTAATCAGATTTCCCCTGACATAAAAAGTGTTTGTATCGTATTATACGAAATGATCAAGGATACAATACACTGTCTGATTATACGAGTACATATTTTGTATTCAATTATACGATCTGGCAGCCCTGAGCTAGACGTTACGTAGTCGACAAGCGCGCGCAAGTGTGGCGCGGTAAAATTCAAATTTTCGATGTGCTCGTTCCCAAACGTTTGCCATCATACAAAGTTATTATACGACATATATTAAATTAATTAAATATTAAAGGTGTGTAGTTACATAAAATCTGTATGGTGACAAAATACATAAATAAAATCATTATGTTTAATTAGTCGTCGAACTAAGTCCTGGAACCAGCTCAGGGGGGGGGTCATGACCCCCATGACCCCCCCCCCTCGATCCGCCGTTGAATATTATAAATAAATAATAATAAAACCCTCAGAGATAGACAAATAAAACAAAGATAATTAACATAAAATGTTTATTAGTATTAAGGTACATTAGTTCACAATACAAATTATTAATAGTCTTAAGGAAATTCTCATACGCATACTTCAACTTTTTTATAAATACGAGCAAATACTTTTGCTTCTAGCCTAGACTCGTGAGGTTTTGCTTATTCAAACGGCCCATTAGAATCATTTGAGGCATATCCACTTTATTCTTTCGCTGTATGAAATCAGTGCAAGTACATAAATGACTCTACCTAATTCCGACCTCTGGTTATTATTTACAGATTGCAGTAGAACCAGTAAACCCATCAGAGTTACCAAAAATGTTAGACGGATTGAGAAAGGTACAATTTACTGAATTTCGTTATAAGTTTCCTTCGCTTCTTTTTTCCCCGCGCGCCTGAGTATAATGTACTGCAACACGTGCAAAATATACTTTACAGTCTCAAAAATCAGTCGCGACTACTGTAAAGTCCGTTTTATTGAATGACTCTTGTAAAAGCTCTTGTACTTAAATGAATTCGGAAGTTCGGAATTAAAATGCGTTACACTAAATTCCTTTAAATGATAGCACTGGTTAATATATTAATATATCTTTCCCAAAGGGGTGAGCAGAGGTCACGAATCTCCACTTGCTACGGTCCTTACACGCCTCTTTGGCTTCATCTACTTTCATGATATTGTTCATGCACGCTCGTGTTTAGCTACTATAATCTGCGGTGTGTGCAGGTGAACAAGTCGTACCCGCTGCTGTCGACTCGGGTGGAGGAGTCGGGCGAGCACGTGATCCTCGGCACGGGCGAGCTGTACCTGGACTGTGTCATGCACGACCTGCGCAACATGTACTCCGAGATTGACATCAAAGGTACTGCACTCACTCGCACGTCACTGCTCCGGACTAATACTGCCTAGGTGTCAAGTGTCAACTGCGAATACGTGTCTGCCCGTGGGTATCGTACGAGGCGATTAAGGGTTTCCGGGAGGTGGGCAGCGGCGCCTCCCGCGTTGAGAATACAAACTGCGGTCACCGACCCGCCTGCCCGGCGCGGTGACTATGGGCAAATACCCCCATGTGGCAGTAGCCTTGTGGCGTGCCCTGGGGGATGCCTACGTCCAGCAGTGGACTGCAATAGGCTGATGATGATGACGAATATGTAGAGCTCGCATTGAGGTAATAATACGCCTGAAATATATTCAATGGCTATAAATGGCTTGTATGTCCACAGTTGCGGACCCAGTAGTATCCTTCTGCGAAACGGTAGTCGAAACCTCATCCCTCAAATGTTTCGCGGAGACTCCGAACAAACGCAACAAGCTGACGATGATCGCCGAGCCACTCGAGCGAGGGCTCGCAGAGGACATCGAGGCGGGCGCCGTGTGCGTCACGTGGGACCGCAAGCGGCTGGGAGAGTTCTTCCAGACCAAGTCAGTTGTGTGTTTACTTGTTAGATGTGACTAATTAGGACCCAAAGTCAACCTCACCTACCCGTGGTGCTCCCTGGTATTTAACGCACGACGCTCTGACGCTTAATAGCTTACTAGCTGTTACCCGCTACTTTGTCCGCGTGGACTACTAAATGCAGCCTATACAGGGTGTTTGTGACAGCCAGGCAAATATTTATATGGTGACTTCAGACCATGATTCTGAGATGAAAACCAGTGAAATTTTCCGACTTTTTTTCATTTTTCAGAAAAAAAAATAGTGTGGTTCGTTTAAGAAGGCCTTATATAATAATGACTTAAAAACAAAATTTTAATTTAAATGATGATTTAAAAAAAGTTTCTCTCAAAAAAGTTTAAAAAAACTGATCAACCCCAAAGGTGAGGCACAAGTGATCCAAAAAGCAGCAATATATCACACAATAACCAATAATAATAATATGTCTTTATTTCAATAATAATATGTCTTTATTTTCTCACCACAATGTTGCATCTTAAATTACACGGTAATATTAGGCATATTGTTATTTTCAACAAGTTAGCAAACTGTGGAGAGACTGGAGCCTAAGCTAGGCTTAAAGCCTGTATTTCAGGTCACCAGGTCTCAACTCTTATAGATACAAATAACAATAACAATTTGTCTATTTGTCATCCTGTCTTTTTTATCAATCAAGTAAATAATAAGTTTACATTTCAAGATCGTGGTTAGTTGTGTGAGACAAAGCCTATTTAAATATGTTAGTGTGGTTAGTAAAAGTTGAAAAAGGTGTGTATGTGTAGTAGTGTGCGTGTGTGTGTGTTATAAATTATAAACTATTCTGCATTTAACAGAAGAGTTTCAGTTTCACTATAATTTAATTCTAGAAGCCACAAGGTGAGTTTACGTTTTAGAACATTCTTGTTTAAACTATATATAGGTAGCTTCATATTTATTTTATTATAAAGGTGGCAACCTTGATAGCAGAAAAATCGTTTGGAGAACTTGGTTTTAAATATATCTTGGAAACAATCTACAGGATTAAATCGTCTTCTACTGTGATGCAAAGAAGAGTTATAATTTAACAATGTGTGTTGCTTGAGTATTGTATGAAGCACGAAAAGTTGACGAACCGTTAGTACGCTAGATTGTTTATAAAGGAGCTCTGTGGGAAACATATAAGGCAGGAAAGATGAAACTTTTAATATCGCTCTTTGGGATCTTTCTAGTTTAAGAATCGTAGACTTCGGAGCGCCACCCCAGGAGGTAATACAATAGGACAGTAGTGACTGAACAAGTGCATAATAAACATATTTTTTTAGATTATCATCTGCAACGAGTCTCAGGGTTTTAAACACATATATAAGTTTTCGAACCCTGTTTGTGAGGCTAAGAATATGTTCGTGAAAACTAAGAGTGCTATCAATGATTACACCCAGGTATTTCACGTGCTTAGTACTGCGCAGGGCATTACAGGTACAAGCCATGCTATGAGGCTCTGGGCAGGAATGAGCTACGATGCAATAATGGTAGGCAGACAAAGCAGGTGGATTATTTTTAAGAGAGAAAGTGATATAGTTTGTTTTTTCGGTATTAAGCGTAAGTAAATTAGTACGAAGCCACTGAGAAACTATGTTAAAACCCGACTGAGCATACGAGAACACCTCATCCCAAGAGTTGGCGCTAAACAGGAGAGCAGTGTCATCTGCAAACGTTATTATTTTACCTTTGGGCAGGGTGAGCATACCAAGGTCGTTAATATAGATGAGAAAGAGTGTCGGGCCAAGTACGCTTCCTTGTGGGGTGCCGTAGGTGACTGTTCTCTCGTTACTGAAGTACTCATCCACTTTAACGCACTGGGTACGCTCACTTAGATAACTTTCAAAAAGCTTCAGTGGGACTCCCCTTACTCCCATACTTTCCATCTTTTGAATCAGGATGGGTACAGAGACAGTGTCAAACGCTTTTGCAAGGTCGAGAAATATTCCTAGAACCTTCTCCCCCTTATCCAAATTCCGGGCTATATAATTAGTCAAATCATGAACTGCGTCCGATGTAGATTTGCCATGTCGGAAACCATATTGGGAAGTGGAAAAGAGGTTAAGTTTTTCAATGTAGTTTATCAACCTATTGTTCATGACCTTTTCAAGAACTTTAGATAAAGCAGACAACACTGCAATTGGTCTGTAGTTATTGACACGGTCTCTGTCCCCACTCTTATATACAGGGTGAATAATTGATCTCTTAAAAGCCTTAGGAAATATACCCGTAGATAATGCGAGATTACATATGTATGTCAGGTGGGGTACAACCAACAGAAGATGCTTTTTAAGAAGGGTACTAGGAATTCTATCCCATCCCACAGCGCAGTCACTACGAAGAGATTTAATTAGCGAGGCTATTTCATGTTCATCAGTTGGTAGCAGACTCATAGATTGCAAGTTATTTTTGTAAACCGGCTGGGTAGGAACTACTGTACCATTAAGTATTTTATTTGCCAGATTGTAACCAATACCCGCAAAGTAGTCATTGACAGAATTTACTGATAGCTCCGGAGTACTTAATAAGGTTAGTAACTGAGTGGATTGATCTTGTTTATTAGTCCTATTAGAAATACTATTTATTGCCGACCATAGCTTTTTGGAATTTTTACCAGCATCTTTAATAGTGTTTTTTTCATATTCTATTTTCATATTTTTAAGCAATTTATTACAATAATTTCTGTACCTAGAAAACGATATTTTTAATACATTATTTTCTGGTTCGGTTTTAAGACGTCTATGTAAGTTATCTCTGTGTTTTATACATCGTAGGAGGCCGGGAGTTATCCAAGCTTTTATAATTTTTTTACGATTTGGGACTTTTACCGTTTCTGTATTTCTTTCAATTACCTGGCCAATCAGATCCACCATAATATCTGCTGCTCAGTTTGAATCTTTCGTAGCATATATTTCGTCAAAATTTAGTTGTTTGAGTTCTCTATCTATTTTGCCATGATGGACACGGGTTACGCTTCTTTTTATCAAATTGCTGTTAGTTTTCTTTTTAAGGAATAGCATGACAGTATCGTGATCGGTTAGAGCCGAGTGGGCAACTAGTGTTGATGCAGGTAATTGGGTTTTTAAAATAAAATGATCCAAACATGTATATTTACGCGTTCTAATTGTATGGGCAGGCAGGAGGCCATGCATAGACAATACATGCAAATAGCTGTATTTGATAGGTTTACGACACTCATCATGGATATCAATGTTTATATCACCAGTGATTATAATGTTACGAAAGTGCCCTATATCACTCAGTATAACGTCGAGAGAGTCTACAAATCCTGTAGCGTTTTTATAACCTGCAGCACGGTAAATAGCTAATAATATTGTGTCTGGATCAATCTTTATTTGGAGGCAGTTGGCATTTACGATTAGTAATTCTTCTACCGAAACCCTAATATCTTTATGTACGTAAACTACCACACCCCTCATTTTGAGTAGGATGTCTAGAAGTCTTATAAAAGTTATAATCTGGAATATTAGGGATAAAGTGTGTATCCGGTAGTCTACACTCTGTAAGAGTTATTATGTCCCAAGTAACCTTTGCCTAAGTAATAAGCCCATTTAATTAGTCACAGTATCACCCGATACAACTGGCGCGGAAAGCAAACATTGCGTATAATAATCAAATAAAAAAATAATTTAATAAAAAAAATAAGTGGTGAGCCAACCGGCGCTTTTCGGTCACAAATACAACAATCTAGCGACCGGTAACAAATCCAATAGAAAATGTTTCTGTGCCATCCTAAATAGGTTACATGAGCTAGGTATTTAGCGTTAGAGCCTCGTCCGTTATACATATAGCAGGTGCACAATACCACCCTATTTTTGGAAATATGTAGCTATATTTTTAGAGGTGTTTCTTTCATCATATTTAGCAGATTGTTTAGGGAAGGGGCTGGGCCAAGAAAATTAAATGTTTAGGGATTTAGGGGGTCGCGTCACATCAAAGGAAAATATAAGTAATATCAAACCTGGGTGTTTTCTCTTCTTTCTTCTTCCGCGCGGAATCTCTCGTAGGCTTCTGGGGCTTTTCACTTCACTATAGTCACTTTTGGCCGGTAGGTCGGTTTGTCACACATGAAAATTCACTTGTCGAGCAAAGGGTCGTTGGGCAACTGTCCTCAGGTAAAAAACTCAGCGTGTACGGCGCTCGCAGCGAGAAAAGAGACAAAACGATTATAGTTTTAACATAGATCAACCGTAGAGACGATAAACTGATTCGTTCTAAGCCTATCTGAAGGTTAAAGTCGATGTTGTATCTATCTTATCAAGTTTTAGAGAAAAACAACATCAAAGAAGTATGGTCAAAATGTCCCCACCCACCAATAACAAGCAAATTTATTATTCTCTACAGATACGACTGGGATTTGCTGGCCGCTCGGTCTATATGGGCGTTTGGACCCGATGCGACAGGGCCTAACATTCTGGTGGATGACACATTGCCGTCCGAGGTCGACAAACATCTGCTGGCGTCCGTCAAAGACAGCATTGTACAAGGTAAATGGAGATTTACGTCCACACTTTACTTAGGTATATAATATTATCACGTCGGGGTCACCACTTTAGAGACTGGTGTTTGTAGAGTATTAAGAGTCTTGACTGCTGATTTCGGAATGAATTTTTTTTTTTTTTTTTTTTTTTTTTTTTTTTTTTTTTTTTTTTTTTTTTTTTTGAATGATAAACTGATGATAGCCTGAAGGGCTTTGTCATCTTCACCGGGCTACTTGGTGTGCGCTGAAGGCGCACAACCGAATGGTTTAAACCTACGCGACCAGTGCACCCCAGCTGGGGCTTTGTCGCTTGGTGGACTAAACAAAGGTTTTTATGACTATTTGTAGGATGGCTGGTAGGGTCGATGCCCAGCAGCGTCCTACTTTTGACTCTACCTACTAAGGGTTCCTGAAAAACCCACCGCTAAAGAACCCTCGAAACAACTGCGGTGGGGCTGTGTTGGCCAAACGAGTCAGATCAGGGCTGCCTACTTTGGTCAGTCACCTGTCTGGTGTGTGTTGAATCTATGAGAGGTTGGCGGCGTCCCCTCCGACGGGGGCGCCGCATAGTGGTTGCGCTTGACGCGGGGGCTGGAGTTAAACTGGCCAGATACGCCGTAATGGCGTCGTCGTCGTCCGCGAGTACGTCTCGGGGACGTCGTCTCTGCCCCGTCGAGTGGTAGTGACGGGGTTGGTAGGTAATGGCTTTCACAACCAGCGGGTTGGTGTGATGGGATAGGCGGTCAAAGAAGCGACGTGAAGCGTCCTTCATGTATTTACGGAGGGTCGGTACCTCGAGGTCGCGATGCAGATCCAAGTTCCGGACGAACCACGGGGAACCCGTGGCACGCCTCAGAAATTGGTTCTGGATCACCTGCATTCGGTAGAGAGTGGATCGTGGGATGTGGGCGAAGACTACGCTCGAGTACATGAGTACCGGGCGTATGATCGTCTTGTAGAGAGTAATCTTGTGCCGAAGCCCAAGTTTGCTCTTTTTAGACGTCATGGAGGAGAGGCGGCTTGCGAAGAACCGCGCCCGATTAGACACTATCTTGAGGTGAGCTTTGAACGTAAGTTTACGATCAAGGGTCACACCAAGGTATTTGTACGACTCTACCCAGGGGATAGAGCGGTCAAATAGCCTAATGTCTGAGACCGACTGGCGTCGGCCCGGGGTGTACGGGTCTGGGCAAGTCCGACCAAAGAGCATTGCTGCGCTTTTGTCGGGGTTGACCTCGATACGCCAACGCCGGAACCATGAGCCTAAGGTGGTGACGGCTTTTTGCAGGGTTTTGCAGATAACCCCATGGTTCCAGTGCGACGTGTAGAGTGCGGTGTCATCCGCAAATAGGGCGAGCTCCACGTTTGGAGTGTGCGGGATGTCGCTCGTGTAGAGCGAGTAGAGGATGGGAGAAAGGACTGAGCCTTGGGGGACGCCGGCCCTGATGGGGCGGGGGGAGGAGAGTTCGCCCTCGATGCGGTACTGAAACGTTCGGTTGACAAGGAAATCTCGCAAGATGAGCACGAGACCGTGTGGCACTCCTAAGTGGATGAGCTTGTAGATCAAGCCTTTGTGCCATACCTTGTCGAACGCTTTAGCCACATCGAAGAAGAGCACTCCTGTGGGGACCTTGTTCTTGAACACGCAGAAGCGGTCCAAGATGTGCTCCGTGAGGCGGTGCACTTGCATGGTGCACGAGTGTTGGCGCCTAAAGCCAAACTGCTCGTCGGGAAGGAGATTGTTGTCGTTGACGACTACGAGGAGCCGTCTGACGACAATTCTCTCATAGAGTTTGGCCATAGTCTTGAGGAGACTAATCGGCCTGTACGAGCACGGGACGTTCGCGGGTTTACCGGGCTTACGGATGCCGATAACGATGGCATTTTTCCAGGCGGCTGGAAAAACGAAGTTACTGAGTGCAGCATTGAAGATGCTCACCAGTAGTAGGATGAGGGGGGCAGGGAGGACTTTGAGAGCCTTGTTCGGGATGCCGTCGGCACCCGGGGCTTTCCTAGGTTTAAGATCGCGAATGATCTCCTCGACCTCTTTAGGAGTGGTCGGGGTGAGAGCCTCTGAAGGAGGAGGGAGAGATGGGAGGGAGTCCACTTCACTTTCCACCGTTTGCAGGTGGTCGGGGTCGACCGGGAGGGTGCTCGGGGAGCACTGGGATTCTAGGCTGTCCGCCAGACAGTTGGCCTTCTCGCTATCATCGAAGGCTAGGACTCCGCCGGGAGTGACAAGAGGAGGGACATCGCTCAGGGTTTCACTCCTGAGGGCCCTCGCCAGTTGCCAGTACGCCTGGTGACTGGGAGAGATCTCGCTCATGAAATTGTCCCAATTGGTGTCCCTCAGTTCTTGTATTCTGTCTTTGACTTTCCTCTGAAGGAGGTTCCTACGAGCTTTGCGCTCCTGCGTAGGGTACATGTCGCAGCCGCGAACCGCCGCGTTCTTTTCCCTTATCAACTCCTTTATGTCGCCAGGCAGCTGCCAGCGGCGATCGTTCGCCGCTGGCACCCGCTTGGAGCTTTCGCTCATAGCGACCGAAAGGTGGTTGGTGAGGGCGTCGATTGCGACGTTCGCTTCTTCGACAGAGGTAATAGTGTCGGGGACTGATTCTAAGTGCCGAGTAGGGTCAAGTTTGAGGTAGGCCTCAAACTTTTCCCAATCCACTACGGATTTGTCGGGCAGCTCATTGAGATCGTCCGTGCCTATTTTTAGGACTACGGGCCTGTGATCCGAGTGAAGCTCGTGAAACACCTCAATGGATTTAAAACGTAGAGATACGTTCTTGAGTATGGCTATGTCTAGGACATCGGGGGCATGGTCGTTGTCGAGTATGTTGTTAACGGTCGGGTAGCGCGTTGGCTCAAGGGGGGCGATCACGTCAAAGGCGTGATTGAGTTGCAACTCGTTAAGCGCGTTGCCTCTGGTGTTGGTTCTGGCGGAGTTCCAGTAACGATGTTTGGCGTTTAGGTCCCCGGCCAGTATGACCGAGGGGCCTAGGCCAAGCAGAGCGAGAAGGTCTGCCTCGAGGAGGGCTTTAGACGGGCTGAGGTAGACGGATGCTATTATGACTGGCTGATGGCCGGTCATACTAATTCTACAAATGGAGGCCTCGATGTTGGTGAGGTCCGGGCAGTCGATAGGCATGCAGTGAAAGGACCGCTTGTAATAGATTAGGGTGCCACCTTTCGGGGCGCCCAATCTGTCGTTGCGAACGATGGAGTAGTTCGCTAGGCGCGGGTCTCTATTCGCTGGCTTCAGGAAGGTCTCCTGAAGCAGCATGATATCGATTTGGTGTGTTTGGATGAAGTGGAAGACTTCGTCCTTTTGTTTGGAAAGCCCATCTGCGTTGAAGAACGAGATGGACAGCGAACGCGGTTTCATCCTACTGGTTGTGGAAGCCATTTTAAGATAACGAGAGTTTTAGTGTCGAAATGACGTCTCTGTACTTCAGCAGAGTCTGTAAGTACAGGGTGGCTTTGCCAGACCGACTGGCAATTTCGAGTGCCTCCGCTGCTTCGAGTAGCAGCGGGAGGTTTTCGAATGTGGCGTCCAGCAGAGTGCTGAAGTCGCCTGCGTTAGGCGCAGCGGCGGGAGGATTGCCTGAAGGGCGAATCCTCGGATCGCGGCTCGAGATAGCAGCGATCCTAGGTGCGGCTGAGGGCCGGCTTGTGGCGGCGGCGGGCTCGGCCTCTGTCACAGGAGTGACTGAGGCCGGGGGCGCCGCCGTGGAGGGCGCGGAGGGCTTTTGGGTCAAGCTCAGGGGCTTGGCCCACGCGTTTGGCACAGCGGAGGGAGTGGGAGCAGTGGTGGGCTGCGGAGGAGCGACTCGACCGGGGTTAGCGGCCTTATCTGAGTCCGCGCTCGTCCTAGCGGGGACTGTGTCCGGGAAGCGCCTCCTTGAGCGCTTCTTTGCCTTTCTGGCCTTAGGGGCCTTCGGGCACCCGCGGTAGTTGGCGGGATGACCGGTCTGGCCACAATTTGTGCAGCTGACCGGGACAACTGACTTGTCTCTGGGACAGTCCTTGCTGGGATGTGCGCCCTGAGCGCAGCCCACGCACTGAGGTAGTGCGAAGCAGAAACGGCTGCTATGACCGTACTTCTGGCAGTTATGGCACTGCGCGGGTATCCCCTTTTTGTGGGGGACCTCAATCCTGATGCCGGAGAGACCGCATATCGACTTGATGTCGAAGATGCCTTTCCCCGGCTCGGACCGTTCCAAGGTAACAAGTACCATGTCGTACTTGGACTTGGTTCGGGAGTTGATCATTCGGTATACCGAATGAACCGGCAGGCCTTGTGCCTTGAGGTCATCGAGCACCTCGGGTTCCGAGATCTGACTCGGTATACCCCGTACTACCGCGCGGAGCTGGCGCTCCTCCGGCAGCGCATAGGTGTGATAGTGAAGCTTCTCATTGGTGAGAAGCTTCGTTAGTGCGCGGTGGTCCGTGCACGTGACAGGGCATATTCGAATGCCCTGTTCGGTGTTGGTGGCCCTGTTGTATTTAATAGCGAGCGCGTTTAGCTTCCCGCTAAGGGATGTCCACCTGTCTTTATCCCGAAGGAAGACAGGTGGGGGAGTAGCGGCTTTGGGAGCCGCAGAAAGGTTATCCTGCGATAACACAGGGGCGCGAGGTCGCCCAGACGCGGGCCTCGGCGTCTTAGCAGGCGGGGACGATGCCCCGCTGCTGTTAGGAGAGGTGCGACCTCTCTTTCTCTCGACCGTGGTCCACTCCTCCATAGGGGAGTCGGGACGGGCCGGGGAGGAGCTCCTCGAGGATGAGGATGATGCCTCGCTCGAGGACTCAGCGACCTCCATAGAGGCTACCGAGGCCTGCGAGCAGGGCATCGGTGAGGATGGTGGAGATGTAAGGATCTCCGCTGTGCCATTTGAAGGGCCTGAAGGGCCGGGGATAGTTTGCCCTGAAGGGGCGGCGCGGTTTGCTCGGAAACGTTCGAGCAAGCCGGGTTCGTGAGCTACCAGGTACCTCACGAGGTCAGAGATTTCATTGTCCTCGAGACGACTCGAGGACTCGGTGGGAATAGGTGACGCCATCGGGCTGAAGGCCCGGTGACACCCCTCCTAATGAGAAATGAAAGTCTCCCTGCCTGGGAGCGGCAGGGAGGTGATCCTAACGCGTGCCGACCCCGCTGGGAGTAGCGGGGGCGGGTGACCTAAGTGATGTATGCAAGCCCCTGAGAATCTTGTGCTCAGGGGGTGTGTGCTGCCCGCGATGGGCGCTGAAAATAAGAAAATCTCACCAACGGCGAGACGACACGGAGGCGGGAGCGCAGCTGGAGCGGCGCGTCCGAGCGCGGCAGTGGCGCGGGGCGCACTGCGGTGCGCTGCCTGACTCCCCGGGAGGGGGAGCGAGCCGAGCGGACGACACTACACTGCACTGCACTACACTGCAATCCGGGGGGCGGGTGCCCGAAACTGTCCGAGACGCACTGGCTGATCGCCCCAGGGTGGGGGATCGGATCGGCGGCCGGGCGGCGGCACTACACTGCACGAGTGGAGTGGGACGTCCGAGCGGAACGACTGCGCGAGCGCGACTGACTGAATGAATTTATTTGAAATTTCGCTTATATTTAAACATAGGCTAGGTACTTATGAACTAAGGTGGTGTAAGAAGTAATAAATTAAATTGACCAATCACAAACGATCGCAACGATAGGTACGAAGGAGATGGTTGATATTGTTATCTTGCTCGCACGTGTATGTAGCTGCCGACGCACAGTTCTAACATGCGCGGAGTAGCTACAATATCACGTATAGTACGTATAGGGGCCCTGTCCGAAGTTCAATTCCCGGTAGGTGCCACATTGATACGAATATGATGAATGTTGATTGTTTCCTAGTCATGGAGTTTTCTATTTAATTGTATCAGGCGTCATTATTCGGAAGTTCAAATTTCCATTGAGGGGTCGCCCACCACCACGTGTTGGCGAAACATATGTCGATAAAAAATTTAATTGGTTTTCGGATTAGCAGCTATGTATGCAGATGTGCATGCTAGGTGCTTGGATCTGGCTTCTCGTTGCGACAGTAGTGTCTTGTGTTCGTGACCATGAGTCGGCAGATCCGAGGGTCAGCGGAGGGTGTAGGGCCCGGTGGTGGGTGACCCCTCAATGGAAATGGAGTTTTCTATTTATCTATGTATTTATTTACTGATGCTTAGTACAGGTCTCGTGGCCTAAGTTCAGGGTACGCCACAAGGCCATTGGGAAGTTTTTGCCCATAGTCACCATACTGGGTAGGCGGGTTCGTGACCGCAGTGTCATTTTTGGACTATGTTGTCAACACGAGAGGCTGCCCACCTCCCGGAAACCCTTATTAATGAGATATCTACAGACATGTAGGGCAGATATAGGACATTGTAGATTCATACAACTGCAAAGCTGAGCTTACACCGCGAAACCGATAACTGCGATACAAGACCTTAGTGTGGATTTGTAGAACTATGTTGATGTCTTGTAAAAACAAATTATATTTCCTTTAGGTTTCCAATGGGGCACGCGGGAAGGTCCCCTCTGCGAGGAGCCAATCAGAAACGTGAAGTTCAAGATCTTAGACGCGGTCATAGCGCAGGAGCCGCTGCATCGTGGAGGGGGACAGATCATACCCACTGCTAGGAGGGTGAGTTTATATCTTGATCATATGCATGATTTTTTTATTTCATTTTTATATTCTACGTAAAAAATTAATAAAGTTTGCCCTTGGAATGGCATATCTAACTTTAACCGTTTTGGATTTACAGCAATTAAAAAATACGAGCCGGAAAAATGTTTTTGAAACGCTCCGTTTGCTCCATACTAAAATGGCAAAGACTTTGACGTCATAATAGACAACCGTCTCAAATTAGTATGGGAAAAAAATGCAATCTTATTTTATAAACGTAATATTTTATATTTTTTGTATTGTTGTCAATAAAAATTGTTTATTAATAGGTGCAGATATTAAGACGCATATTCCCTATTAGCTTCAACATGTAGGTATTACAAAAAGTTTTTGAAGTTTTCGCGAGGTATTGTATGGACGCTATCAGTAAAACGTTTACAATCTTCTCTATACAGATTGGTTGGTTTGTTTATGGTTCTGTAACCAATCAATTTCAAGTAGGTTGTTAAGTGTTAAGCAAAATATTTGCTGGAGTCACACCACAGTCCTGTGCTGATGCGGGACTTCACTAGAATACATCAGCTGCATCTCCTTCCGTGCATGTGATAAGAGTCGACTAAGGAACTCGGTCATTGTGAATCAAATCAAAACGTTAACACTATTATTAAACGCCGCGGTCACCAGGTGGCGTACTCAGCGTTCCTGATGGCCACCCCGCGCCTCATGGAGCCCTATCTATTCGTGGAGGTGCAGGCGCCGGCTGACTGCGTGTCTGCCGTCTATACTGTACTTGCTAAGCGGAGAGGTGAGTTACGGTCAGCGCAAAGCGCTCAGTAAATTTTAGAATGGAGCGAGATCCAATTATGGCGTCTATCATCTTTTCTCCTAATAATATACAGGATGTAACAAAAAGGGTATGTTAAGCGAAAAGCTACATAAATAGCCCACTATAGAGAACTTATCCACAAAATTTGAGACTCGAAATCACTCTTGTGAAATGAATCTTGAAAAATAAACATGTGATTTCAAGTCTCAAATTTTGTGGATAGGTTCTCCATAGTGGGCTATTTACATAGCTTTTCGCTTAACATACCCTTTTTGTTACATCCTGTATATATCTTTACCATTTAGGCGCCCTCTAGGATTTGGCGCTTGGAGCGACTGCTCCGTTCGCCGTATGGGCGGGCCGGCCCTGGTTACGGTGTCAGCCAGGCGATGACAAGATAAGATCATCATGTTCCTGCCGTTATATTATTATTTATTTCATATCGTTAGGGTCAGCGCAATATGGTGTATGGCTGCCTGCCTGACGCCAATCCTACTCGGGTAAAGCTAAGATAAAGACAAGATAAATAATCATTTATTGTTATAACTGTGTACATAAGGAGCAAGGGGAGGTGGGTTCGACTTATACCTTAGGTAGGACCCAAAGTCTACCTCACCTGCCCGTGGTGCATGCTGCTATTTAACGGACGAGACTCTGACGCTAAATCTTAATCTTAATATATAAAAAATCCGTGTCACTGTGTATGTTCCGAATAAACTCAAAAACGAGTCAACTGATATTCATGAAAATTGGCATATATATGTAATTTGGTCCAACTTAGATGATAGGATAGTTATTATTTAAATTAATGGTCTTAATAACTAATAATTAATAAAAAACTGATCATCAACGTTGGTTGTTGTTATTAATCGTACGTTCCATAAGTCTGCAACAGATGGCGCCTTCTGAATTCTTCTGTCTTTTCTGCAGTCCACGCGGACGGAGTCGCGGGCGTCCGCTAGTAGCTTATAATACCCCCCATAGCAGTCTTGTGGCGTGCCCTGGGGGAGGCCTACGTCCAGCAGTTGACTGTAATAGGCTGATGATGATGATGACCTATTTATAACGGCAGGCACGGAAACATTTCCTATTGGATTCGTATTTGTAACCGAAAAGGGCAGGCTCACCACTTACCAAACATACAGGTGATTTTTGGTCGTCAACGTTCCCGAAAACTAAGGAATCTCCTCATCATCACGATTATTTTCATCACATTTTCTCCATGGAAGCATACCTGGGAAGTGTCTGGTTCCCAAGATATTAGGGTCCAAAGTTGAGTGAATAGACTGCGTTTTTAAGCATAAATGGACATAGACGCGCGTAGCAAGATTTTTTCACAAGAAATAATTATATCGGTCTATTATAAAACTAGCATGAACACTGGACACTATAAATTTCGCCCGATCAAGAAATAAAAAAAAATCATCGTTTCCCAGCATTTTTTTGGCATAAACTTACTTTATTTGATGAATAGAGTACGTACCCTTCGTTAAGGGTGGCAACGAAAAAACATCCTGTATAACCACGCCTTTATCCCTTACTGGGTAGGCAGAGCACCAAGGGCCGATAGAACCACATGGTGCCACTTCTGACCTTCTGACGTGGGACTTAATAGAACCTAACTGGTGAAAAGTGGGTGTGTAAAAGAATAAAAGAAGAGATGCATGTACAATGGCAAGCTTATCTCTACAAAAGATATCTTCCAATACATGTGATTGCTGCGGTAAAGGTCCGTTTATATCTACAGACATTGAGCGTGTCAGATACGTGCCGTGGGAGACAAAATTATGTTCTTTTATACAGTGTTTATTAACGTATTTATATCTATAGTTACGCGGCCGCGCAGACACCAACAGACACAACAGGCCTTATATTTTGTCTGTATAATTCATGTCTGATACGCTTAATGTCTGTAGATGTCATCATCATCAGCCTAGTGTAGTCCACTGCTGGACGTAGGCCTCCCCCAGGGCACGCCACAAGACTGCCAGGGGGGGGTATTTGCCCATAGTCACCACGCTGGGCAGATATAAACCGTTTATATCTGTAGATATAAACAGACCTTTATTCGGTTAATTTGACTATATGCCGTTACGTTGCGTTTTAACCTTACTCGACTCTCGCGCAGGTCACGTGACGCAGGACGCGCCGGTGGCCGGCTCGCCGCTGTATACGATCAAGGCGTTCGTGCCGGCGATCGACTCGTTCGGCTTCGAGACGGACCTGCGCACGCACACGCAGGGCCAGGCCTTCTGTCTGCAGGTGTTCCACCACTGGCAGATCGTGCCCGGGGACCCGCTCGACAAGAGCATCGTTATACGGTAAGGGGAACGCGTGCTTTTTAGTATTCCGTGGCTAAATAAATGGCAGAAAGGAGACCCACTTGATAAGAGCATTGTTATACGGTAAGGAGAAAACGGGTTCTTTTTATTTGACAAGGTACGCCAGAGCAGTGCCTCAAATAGGACGGTGCCACCCAGGCACAGAGTGTAGACAGTAGTGTGTACTGGGTTGCCCAAGAATGGCCACTTGGCCAGACCAGGCAGGACTAAATAGGGCGCACAGGGCACAGAAAAGGGTATTTACAGTTCTGCCAGAAGAAGGAGGGTTATGTTTTTTCAGTGTATGTATCTATGGCATGTCAGATTTGGGCCTGAGAAGGATTCGTCTTAGTCGAGAGACACATTGTTGTAGTAACATGAGAATAGTTCTTAAAAATTGTTAATGGATGCACAATAACACGATATAATATTAAATATGCCGCTGTACCTTACCATTGTGTCACTCCCGCAGTCCCCTGGAGCCCCAGCCGGCGACACATTTGGCGCGCGAGTTCATGATCAAGACTCGACGCCGCAAGGGCCTCAGCGAAGATGTCTCCATCAACAAGTTCTTCGATGATCCCATGTTGTTAGAACTGGCACGGCAAGATGTGCAGTTCAATTAGGATAAGGTTTTTAGGAAATAAAGTTTTAATGAATTTTGTTTATTTCTTATTTAAGAATACTTTTACATACTACATAAACATAGTTACGCCCATTATCCCACAATTATTGGAATAATACATGGGCCAAACAATAACTAGTGGTCCGGTGGGGCCGAAAGCGCTTCACTTTACACCACCCCCAAACTTCTTTCTGGTGAACTGTGCTGGTGAATGACTTAGTTACATGTTATGTTTCGGGTTTGCTTGCTGAAAAAATATCTCGAGATAAGCTCGTCTTTATACATTTTCTGTCCAATGTTTGTGTGTACAATAAAGAATATCGGAAAAGTTGTTATAGGTACAATAGACGGTTGCCGTAAATCATTCCGTGCCACGCTTAGCTTGCCAAGTTTGCAAATATTTGTGAATTTTTAAAGCAGTAGGCTGTATAATCTGTTGTGTTGAGCGTAAAAATATTAAAAGAAAAAAAAACACATGTGCTGTTTTGACATTGACAGTTCGTTAATTTTGTTGATTGTGTGTGGTTGGGGTTTTTGATTTGAAGATTTTTAAAAAATAACACAGAATAAACAAATATATATTGTGCTTTAGTAGTTTTTGTTTATATAATTACTCACAATGGCTCGCGGAAAGGATAAGAAAAAGTAAGTGCACTTAGTTTTGCTATTATATTGTTTACATGGTAGGGTATATTCATTAAATTATGTTCATATTTTAAGGCGTAAGTTAGAGAAAAAACAAGAAGGAGACGATGTTCCGAAGCAGGTGCCCCACACGTTGGAGTCCCTCCGAGAGAAAGATGAGACTATGTTGGCAAATGTTGAAGCAGAAGAACAAGAAGAGGTTAGAAAATGTTACATGTTTTGGTACTATCTCAGGCAGGAATCATGCACTGTCCCTCTCCATAATTTTGTTTTACTACTTGATAGTAGGTAAAGCAATATGCTACTACGACATATATCTACTGCTAGACCATAGCAAAAAGAAATCCTCTGTAGATATTATGCCACAATAACAATGTTTCCTACTTAGCATAGTAAAAAGAAATCCTCTCTATCCAGAGATCTATTATGCCACAATAACAATGTTACCTACTTAGCATAGTAAAAAGAAATCCTCTTTATCCAGAGATCTATTATGCCACAATAACAATGTTACCTACATTTGGTTATATACAGGTGTAACAGAAAGGGTATGTTAAGCGAAAAGCTGTATAAATAGCCTACTATAGAGAACGTGTTTAAAAAATTTGAAACTCGAAATCACATGTTTATTTTTCCCGATAGTATGCAGAATTTTTAAATATCTCAGGAATTTTCATACAATCTTGAAAAATAAAAATGTGATTTCGTGTTTCAAATTTTGGAAATAGGTTCTCTATAGTGGGCTATTTATACAGCTTTTCGCTGAACATACCCTTTCTGTTACACCCTGTATATATATAACATATTAGGTAAAGCTCTGAAGCGACATTAGTCCTCCTCTTTATATCAATCTCTCATGATGAGCACTCACTCTCACAGCTGCTGTTCTGTCCACCAATCAGCAGTATGTCAACATTCATTATCACTGTCATCAACTAACAACACTGCCCCTCTCGCTTATTACTTATTGCGTTACCTACTACCACATATAGACCTTCCTGAAAGTAATTTTATAATTACCACCTTTTTAGATATTATGCCACGATAACAATTCAACCTATGTTTGGTTATATCATACATATTTGCTAAAGCTCTGAAGCGACTTTAGTCCTCCTCCTTATATCATTCTCTCATGATGAGCAACTCACTTTTACAGCTGTTCCATCCACCTAATGTATGTCAACATTCATCATCAACAATAATGTACCAAATTTATTGTTACATTTAACCTCTTTTCAGGCACAAAAAGATATGGAATTAGATGAATTGTCATCATATTATGAAAATAGTTACGAGCCTAAAGTTCTGATTACATATTCAGATAATCCTCACAACAAGACTAGAATATTTGGCAGAGAATTAAATAGGATTATACCTAATTCTATTTCTAGATATAGACAAAGGTTAGTAAAACAACTCTTATTATGCCTACCTTTATTGTTTTAACTGAATTTCCTAATTATTAAGTCAAATGTTTCCACATCCACAACTAAAAACGGTTGCTTCTAGTACATTGTTTTTTAATAAGAGAGTTTACTTAGGTTATTGCCTAAGTACATCTCAAATGTAAGGATGAGAATAAAAAACATGAAATCAATTTCAGGTCCTCAGTGAAGCGCATAGTTCAATCAGGCATCAGAGAGGGAGTGACTGATGTAATAATTATAAATGAAAATCAAAAGCAACCCAATGGTTTCCTCCTCATCCACCTGCCAAGTGGACCCACTGCACACTTCAGGCTATCCAGCTGCAAAATTACACCAGAGCTAAAGAAAGATTACAAAGAAATTACTACACATAGACCAGAGGTTTGTTTTTTGTTACATATTTGCGTTTATGTGGTTTTCTAGAGGTACTAACTTATTTGAGTTTTTGGCACTAGTTGTTGAACTGATGTCAGCATCCTAAGAACATTGGCCAGCAGTAAACTTGTTACTGCCGTATAAATAGTTTGTACCATTTCTACCTATATGTGTCTGCCCTTGCCTCCTTCATATAAAGGAATAATCAAGAGAGTGGCAAACAAAATGCCTCTACTCAAAGTAGTAATACCTACCTATTTGATATCTTCTTTGAGGGTACTTATAATTTGTGAAATGCTGATTTTCTTATAAAGTATTTTTCAATACTTGAGTTGAAAGTTTGAGTCGAGTGAGTATTTGTCTGTGGTATTTGTGGTCCCTTTTTTGTAGAGACCTCAGGGCTGTAGCTCCGCCCCGTTGCCCTCCCCTAAATCCGGCCCTGCGTGTGACTATTTACCTACATATTGCAGGTAATACTAAACAACTTCAGCACCCGTCTTGGCCTGACCGTAGGCCGCATGCTGGGCGCCGTGTTTCACTACGAGCCGCAGTTCCGAGGCCGACGCGCTGTCACCTTCCACAACCAGCGAGATTACATCTTCTTCAGACACCACCGGTTAATTTTAGCATTATTATATCCATACTGCTCCTATCTAATTCTTATTCTTTATTGCACACAGATAAACACATTTCAAACAAACATGTATGTTATCTCTGTAAAAATATCTCTAGCAGAGATTTCTTCCAGCTAATCAGTTAAAAAGTCTTGCCTAATGGACTAACTTTTTGACTAACATGTATTTTCTAGTTACGAATTCACTTCCGACGGGAAGAGAGCTAAGCTGTGCGAGCTGGGTCCACGGTTCACGCTGAAGCTGATCTCGCTGCAGCAAGGCACTTTCGACTCCAAGCGCGGGGACTACGAGTGGATTATCGCTGGTAGGAGGCATCTCATGGAAACATCTAGGAGGAGATTCTTCTTATAGTTTAGCGCGAATAATAAAGGTGTTACTACAAAATGATATTGTTTTTACGACTTTACCGTTTTAAAAAGTAGGTATGCGCAGTAGGTAGTGGGGTAAGCACGAACCTTTTTACGATGCCTAACGCTAGCGACTCGCTAGCAAAATCTATGTGAATTGACAGTTTGACGCTAGCGTTACGGACTATCGAAGGGTTCGTGCTTACCCCTTAGGTAGCCTTTGCTTGCATTTTCTTCTTTCTTTTCATCCTATCTAGTCTTTTCTCTAATATAACCTGTTCCTCCACTGGCACCATTGCCCATAAGTTCTTATACATACATAATAATGTATGTGTATATGTTTTACATATACACACGGCTGTGTTCCCTAAACGGGGTAGCTAGAACTGCAAGATCATAAAGGAGATTCCACAGCGGCGTTTAGCAACGTGAGGAGTCCGAGCAATCAAGGAATGTTCGTATAGAATATCTGAAGAAAGTACCAGGCTATCAAAAGGTTTCAAGAGTTGTTAGTACTCGAGAAAGAGAAGGACGCAAGATGCTCAAGGAGCGTGTAAGTGTTGGAACCAGTGTGGTCTCTCCTATCTACTTTACACTTAGATTCTTTGAACTTCGTGCTGACCTTAATCCCACATGGCGGGTTGCATCGATATAATTTGGCCTTGCCTTGTGAGCTAATGAATTGGATTTGATGTGCTATTTATTATCAGCCTTCATGGCATTGTAGTTTGGGACATTATGCTACGATTTCTGACTAAACCAGCGTTGCCGGATTTCCTGATTTTTTAATCAAAATTAAATGTCCCGCTTATCGGGAATAACTCGATCGTGCGTGCAGCGTACTGAGAAAGCGCGGGCAAGTGGCACAGACAACGAGTGTGGACTGGCTTTCTATGAATATTTTTACTATCCTTTGTCACGTAAACGTAGATTGACCTGTTTGAACTCAAATAAAAAGATAAATAGGTATTCAAAAATTTTTGATTATACAGGTTAAATATTAAAACATCAATAACTAGACTAAACAAGAACGTTTGTTCTACGAGTTTTATCATAACTCAATACAATTTAAAATGCTTAGAAAAGATTAGCTCCGGAGCGAAGACCTATCATTTATCTAAGTAAAAATGATTTTCCAAGCTTTTATTGTACCTACTGTCGTGACATTTGTAAGTCTATGTTCGCGCAATCGCACACGCGCCCCTTTGTCATGTACAGACTTAAGAACATTCAGAGGTAATATTAAATTTATATTTGTATGAAAATAAAATGTGACAAATTATCAAAACTCGTAGAACAATCCGCGGATCTGTATAAAAAACTTAAGTGTTGGTTTGGTAGAGTAAAAAACAGCATTATTTATCCTTTTTTATTTAATAATAAAGTAAAGTGAAATATTACTAATTAATTATTTTAGTAATTAAATTTGAATGTTGGAGCATTATACAGGTGTTTGTGACAGCCAGGCAAATATTGATACCAAGACTTCAACCATGATTCTGAGGCAGAAAAATTTAGCAGGAAAATTCCAAAATTTTAATTTTTTTTCATATTTTCAGAAAAAAAAAAATGTTCCTTTAATTATGCCTTAGGTAATGACTTAAAAATAAAATTTTAACCACCAAAACATGATTTAAAAAAAAAGTTGCCATGAAAAAAGTTAAAATAACTGATCAACTCTAATGGAGAAGTTATAAGTGATCCAAAAAACAGCAATGTGTCTTAACTAAGTAATAACACTGTCGTATAATTCAACACAATGGTACAAGTTCAGCATTTTAGTATTTGCCTGGCTGTCAACTACACACTGTATTTAATGAAAAGTAGAATCCGAATCAGCTCCGCATCGATTTATACGGATGCGGATGTTCCGCATATGCGGATGCGAATATTCGCAAAATCCCTGCTTCATACATCGCAAATGAAACAAGTTATTTCATCATGGAGTAACATTTATTTAAATTTGTTAAATTCTCCATATTTTGATCAAAAGAACACTGCTCCTCCCAAAGGTTCCTGAAACAAGAAGTTGATATCAGGAAAAAGAAAATGAAGAAGGCATTTTAGTACTATAATTATAAGTTCATAATCAGACGTGTTTGGTAGTCAACATTGTTATTTGGGTTCGCTCTGTTGAGGGAGACCTGAAGGTCGAGTCATCATTTACGTGATTCTAAAATATTTTGATGCTATAGAGATATTATAATTACCTTTGTTCCTAATTCTGTAGATAAAATGAGCAGACATTGGTGTTTACCTGTAATGATTTAATAATGTATTATTAAAAACCCAAGGTTAGTGATTTCAAAGGACTTCGAATGTATTAGTTTGTGTTAAATTTTAAACTCACATCATCCGTATCGGCCGTCAGGCCTGCCAAATGATGCATCTTCATGAATCCATGAGGATGGAATCTGTGAATAATTTGTATTTTTGACAAGAAAAATGATTACACTACAATATTTTTCTACTTCACGTAATATAATCAGAGGCATTGGGGCTGGTCAACATTGTGTTTCTTAATAAAGACCTGAAGGTCACTTCATCATTTAATAGTTATTGTAATAAAAATTAGTGAATTTGATTTATAACACAACTTACAAAGAGATGGTTGAAGGACCGGTATAATCAATCACACTAGTCTCTCCCTGCATGTTGTATAAAACATCTGAAATAAAAAGATAATATTTAGCAGCCATCCAAAAACTGAAATTAGTGTCTTGTCTGTTATAAATTAATCAGACATGTTTGGTAGTCAACATTGTTATTTGGGTTCGCTCTGTTGAGGGAGACCTGAAGGTCGAGTCATCATTAAGTGATTCTAAAATATTGTGAAGCTATAGAGATATTAAAATTACCTTTGTTCCTAATTCTGTAGATCTTATGAGCAGCCTACCTGTAAAGATTTCATAACATGTTATTAAAAACCCAAGGTAAGTGATTTCAAAGGACTTCAAATGTAGTAGTTTGGAGTTAAATTTAGAACTCACATCACCGGTATCGGTCGTCAGGCCTGCAGAATGATGCATCTTCACGAATCCATGAGGATACTCAAAAAGTACACATGGAGCAGAGAAGGGTTAATCTGCAAATAATTTGTATTGTTGACAAGAAAAATGATTACACCACAATGTTTTTCTACTTCATGTAATATAATCAGAGGCATTGGGGCTGGTCAACATTGTGTTTCTTATTAAAGACCTGAAGGTCACTTCATCATTTAATAGTTATTGTAATAAAAATTAATTAATTTGAATTATAACACAACTTACAAAGAGATGGTTGAAGGACCGCATAATCAATCACACTAGTCTCTGCATGTTGTATGAAACATCTGAAATTGAAAGATAATATTTAGCAGCCATTCAAAAACAGTAATTAGTGTCTTGTCTGTTATAAATTTATCAGACATGTTTGGTGGTCAACATTGTTATTTGGGTTCGCTCTGTTGAGGGAGACCTGAAGGTCGAGTCATCATTTACGTGATTCTAAAATATTGTGAAGCTATAGATATTAAAATTACCTTTGTTCCTAATTCTGTAGATCTTATGAGCAGTCATTGGTGTTTACCTGTAAAGATTTCATAACATGTTATTAAAAACCCAAGGTAAGTGATTTCAAAGGACTTCAAATGTAGTAGTTTGGAGTTAAATTTAGAACTCACATCACCGGTATCGGCTGTCAGGCCTGCAGAATGATGCACCTTCACGAATCCATGAGGATACTCAAAAAGTACACATGGAGCAGAGAAGGGTTAATCTGCAAATAATTTGTATTGTTGACAAGAAAAATGATTACACCACAATGTTTTTCTACTTCATGTAATATAATCAGAGGCATTGGGGCTGGTCAACATTGTGTTTCTTATTAAAGACCTGAAGGTCACTTCATCATTTAATAGTTATTGTAATAAAAATGAATTAGTTCAAATTATATCACAACTTACAAAGTCGTGGTTGAAGGACCAGCAACATCACACAAGTCTCTTCATGCATGTTTGTATAAAACATCTGAAATTGAAAGATAATATTTAGCAGCAATCCAAAAACTATACATATTAGTGTCTTGTCATTATTAAACAGATGTATGTTGTGGTCAACATTGTTAATTTGGTTCGCTCTGTTGAGGGAGACCTGAAGGTCGAGTCATCATTCTAGAATATCGAGTTGTTATTACAAGTATGATATGATGTGATGGAATATTTACCTTTGAACTCCTTCTGTCTTGGGCATTGTGCTTGTTCAGTAGACAATGACCTGTAAGAAATAGTGTTTAAGAGACCAGATTGAAGGTATTATAGGTACAAAACAAAAAATGTAAGTAAATGAAATCAGACATGTTTGGTGGTCAACAGGGTTAAATGGGTTCTCTCTGGTGAGGGAGACCTGAAGGTCGAGTCATCATTTTGATTAACTTAAATGTTAGTTAAAAAGAAACATAAAACAATACCAACCTTATTTATTATGATGCATGCTTCTCATGTCTTTATTCTTGGTAGACATTAAAAACTGGAATAAAAAATGTAAATAATTAACATAGATAAGATAAAAAGTGCTTATTATTGTTAATTTGTGGTACAATCAGTATGGATAGTTATGTTAACAGCATCAGTTTCAGATGTCCCTATCAAAAATCATCATTTTAGATATACCCATACCCATCAAACTATGCAATGAACCATACATACCTGTGTTATGCATATAGTTTATTCTGTCTATCTTTTAATCTGAAACAAACAATGAAGACAACTTCAGTACTTGTTTAAAGATAATTGTATATCTTTATCCAATAATAAAATCAGTGAGGATAGTATGTTAACAGCATTATTAATAAGATGTCCCTATCTAAAATCATCATTAAAACTGAGTTTGAGGTATAAAGTACCAATAAAATTTAAACAAAACTTACCATTTATATATATTACTTGAGGTCAAGTAAGTTTCATCAACAGCAACCTGTTGGTGAAAAAAAAAAAGTAAATTAACACTACAAAAATTTGTCATATAAAAACTTGAGTTTGAATTTAGAATCAGAAATTGCTGTAAAGCAAGTTATTGGTCCATCAAACCTCACAATCTGCATCCCTATTCTAAAATTTAGAAAAAGCAAATTATACTAAATGGTATCTTGTAGATTTAAAATTTAAAACCAATTGGGTCCCTATTCTCATTTGCTAATTGTGAGGCAACTGAAGGTTTTCAGATGCACTGCGATATCATCATGTAAAAGGAACATAAATGTGTTAAATAATAATATTCAATGTAAATTGTTAAGAATACTCACTGGATTCAAAGCCATATGCACATTTCCTTGTTTTCTATTGTCAATCTGTAATGTAATAAAATTTTTAGACATGGACAGGGTTTTTATAATTGTGGCTATTACATGATCACAATATTCAGATAGAGCTAATATACATGCAAATCATTAAATTATCAATATTTAGCATTGACATCATGTAATAACATTGAAGTACCAACAATTATTAACATACTGTACATAAGTAGTCTCACCTGCACTTGGTTTCCGATATTTCCCCTGAACAAATATCCGGGGTACATCAATGCCCTCCTTTACATTCACTGTGCGGCGTTCAACATAAGTATTCAATAATATCTCAAAACCGGCCGCTATGAAGAGTGTGGACAGTTCTTCCTCAGTAAAATAGTAACTCCTGTAAAAGATAACCCCTTTGGTAAGCTTTATGCAAAATATTGTGAAGTTGTAAGATATAGATATCACTGTAATACATACCTAGTGCCATCTTGCCTCATGTAGAAATTTTCAGATATCTTATGTCCAGGTTTAAACCGCAACTGTGCCATATCATATCTTCCATAGTCTCTGAATAACAGTATGCCTCCAGGCTTGAGCACGCGGTAAGCAAGCTTGGCAACTTGTGACCACGAGGATGGTTGTATCGCCGATAAAACGAATATCAGGCTTGCTATATCTACTGTACATTCTTCCACGTGTGCAAATATATTGTCAGTTGTTAAATCTGCACAGAAGGCTTTCATTTTGCTTTTGTCGTACAGCTTATTCGTCTTAACGAATTCTATTGCGCGTGGTGAAAAATCACAAGCGTAAAAGAAGAAATTGGCGAACGCTTCCTGAACAAGTGGAAATACCATGTTACCAACTCCACAACCGAGCTCCAGAAAAACTATACGTTGTTCTGGGTCAAAATTTATTAGCTCTTGAAATTCACGCGTGGTCCAATGCCGGTCACGAAAAAACTTTGTCTCGTTTCGTTTATAGAATATGTCCCAATGCCGTTGCGCATCCCTTTCCAATTTGGCAGCTTTAGCTTCTGGTACTAACCTGGAGTTCTGTGACTCTAAACGCTGCTTTTCTTCTTCGCTCAATTCCTTCAAACGATGGCTGAATTTATGAAATCCATCGTTTCCAGAATTATCCACTTCCATCCTGTACTGAAACTTATCTTCCCACGAAATATAATAATAAATGTCACAAAAGTAGAATTACCATTTGCACCAATAACTTATTTATTTCATGTATGCAGCGTGGATAGATTAAATAAAAAAAGGCAAACCAAAAGGAACTCTACTTTCGGCCGGAAAAAAAGAAAGATGGCTATCTGGCAGTGTTGTCAGGTCCAATGTGAAAAATACCAGTAGAAATAGTGTTGAGTAGGACATACAAGAGGCACTTCATTTGTCCCGGACATGACGTCAAAATGTAAGAGTGCCTCGAAATTTTAAATTGTACTACTTCAATTTTCTTGTCGCGGTCGAGCTTGAACGGTCGAGCGAGGCAGGCAGACAAACGACAAGCACGTCACGTGATCACGTCACGGTCGTCGCGTCTGACATTTTGAGCGAGAGAGAAATATATTGTCTTCCATGCGAGGCGAGGCGCCATGACAAAAGCACGTCGCGTCTGACATTTGAGGCGTCAGGAGGCGCGCATATTTCGTACTATAATAACTTCAAATGGTTCAGTCAGTAGGTACGCCTCGCCTCATTTGAAGTGGGACATTGTACTGGCTCAGGACAAAAAAGAGGCTACTCTTACAAACTCTTTTTCAAGTCGTGTCCTACTCAACACTAAGTAGAAACAAGGTGTAAAATCCAGGAGAAAACAGGAGACAAAATTTACTCCTAAGTGGTTTTTTCACCACTTTTCACGTTTTTTCTCTGGTTGTTTACTTTCTGTTTTATTTTTAAGATTTACTCATAACTACAAGGGATCTTTGAAAAATATATTTATTTTATTTTGCTCTTAAACGACAAATTATTGATATGGTATATCATATCATATGATTTTTTGTTTAATTTTCATTTCGTTCAGAAACTGAAACAGATGCATACGATCAAATTGCTAATAGTCAGATCGTGGTTTTAGCCCATCTGGACGTCCCATTATTTTGGTGTTTTGTTTCATTTAGGCAGGTAGTTAGGTAAATGTAACACAGTACGACTTAATTTAGGGCGTACTTACACTCGCTTCAAAAACCTTGATAAGTTATAGTATATTGCAGTAACTCCGTCCGCGTGGACTACAGAAAAAACAAAATGTCGAAATTACCCGGGATAAAATGTAGCCTATATGTTAAGTGGGACCTGTCACAATATATTTCTGAAAACTGCATTGAAATCGGTTCAGCCGTTCTTGAGATTAGCGTGCACAAACGCACAGACAAACCGACAAAAATTCCAAAAATCATTCTTTTGGGTATTATTGCGTTGATAAAGGTCTCCTATAGTATTTTTCTCATATATCTTCCATGTACAGACAGCGATTCGTTACATTTTTATTATATGTATAGATTATGGCTAATTAGATAAAACAGTCTAGTAGAGCACATTTGGTGCACTTAATAAGTACTTATTGTTTTATATACTCTAACTATAAATATAGAATACCTATAAATGTCGAAGAGGGCACTGATGTCTACAAGAACAGATTAAATCCTAGGTAGACAGCAGCGTTTCTACCGCGCATATTTTGAATTGTCACTGTTATTTACTGTACCTCAATTTATATTAAGTTCAGTGCGCTTATTATACAATTATGTTTTGTGAAATAAATTATTATTATTTACATAGGTGATATTCTAAAATCCAGATTTATTTGAAAAAAACAGTAGAACAGGATGCACACCCCGAATCCAGGAGAAATCTGGAAAAACAGGAGACCTGGCAACACTGACTGTCTGTTTGCTTTTTTTTGTTTAGTTTATCTCGAATGAAAGGCAAGGGGAACTTAGCGCATACAGCCATTGTCTTTAGTAAAAGATTTCTGAATTTATGATGGATGACATTGATGGTGATGAATGGAAATGACGGGAAAATCCTCAAGAATGTGTGTAAAACTAGTAAAGATCAAAAAGAATTGCAGAAACGACTTATATGAGCCCATGAAGAGATCGCATTCCGACTAAAGCTTTACTAAGCTTACCTGCAAATAAACTGTCTGTTTGCAGTTTGACACTAATGACTTTTTTCTTTGGTTTATCCCGACGGAAAGGCAAGGGGAACTTAGCCCATACAGCCATTGTCTTTAGTAAATGATTTCTTAATTTATGATGATGTATTATGATGTATGATAATGATGATGAATGGAAACGTCGAGAAAATCGTCAAAAGCTAATACCAAATCAGTTAAAATAAAAATGAACTGCTGAAACAACTTACATGAGCCCATGAAGAGATCGTATTCCGACTAAAGTTTTACCCAGCTTACCTGCATATATATAAAACCATGCACACGCACTAGATTCACATCACAAGTAAACAAAATATAACTTATCTATCAGAAAACATCACTTTACGGACACATGCAAGCGCAAACCATTTACAAATAAATTTGGATTTTCACAAGAAAATTACATCTGCCTTCTTCTAGCTTTGCTTTGCCTTGCTTGACACTAATGATTTTTTTTTTGTTAGTTTATCCCGAAGGAAAGGCAAGCGGAACTAAGCCCATACAGCCATTGTCTTTAGTAAATGATTTCTGAATTTATGATGGATGATAATGATGATGAATGGAAACGTCGGGAAAATCCTCAAGAACAAGTGTAAAGTTAGTCAAAATGAAAAATTATTGCAGAAACAACTTAAATGGGCCCATGAAGAGATCGTATTCCGGCTAAAGTTTTACTCAGCTTACCTGCGTATAAAACCATGCACACGCACTAGATTCACATGACAAGTAATCAAAATACAACTTATCTACCAGAAAACATCACTTTACGGACACATGCAAGCCATTTACAAACAATTTTTTATTTTTACAATAAAATTACACCTGCACCCTTTGACTATGGATCAATATCTTTCTACGCCTGCACCATTCCAGCTTTTCCCGCCGAAACTTGACACTAATGTCATTATGAAGTGTTTTTTTAAATTTAGTTTATCCCGATGAGAAGACAATGGAAACTATACCATACAGCCAAAATAGATTTCTAACCTCATGGATAATATCCCTAATATCATGGATGATAAAAACGAGTGTAGAATTAGTAAAAATCAAAAAGCTTAGAATAATGAGTCAAAAAGTATTTCTAAAACAACTTACATGAACTCGTGAAAAATCGTATACCGTCTCAAGTTTTACCCAGCTTACCTGAATTTAAAAACCATTAAAATTACATTACACGTAAACAAATTATAACTTATATATGTACCTACCAGAAAATATCACTTCACGGACACATGCAAGCCATTTACAAATTATTTTTGATTTTAACCAAAAAATTACACCCACTCTCTTCTAGATTTTCCCGATATTCGAGGGTATCAGATATTCAATGGGAATCAGATTTTGATAGGACCTACAGATGATTACAGTGAACCAAAAAAGGGTGAGTCTAGAATTCGATTGGGGTCTTTTCGCTACTCCTGAATATTTGCAAGGGCTAGGTAGTTTATTTGTTGT
Source organism: Carposina sasakii (assembly GCA_014607495.2). Lineage (NCBI taxonomy): Eukaryota > Metazoa > Arthropoda > Insecta > Lepidoptera > Carposinidae > Carposina > Carposina sasakii. The sequence continues at coordinate 15,105,876 of CP053151.1, forward strand.
GCTGGGGCTTCACTAGAATATATCAGCTGCATCTCCTTCCGCGCAGGAACTGGGGTGTTTCCTTCTCAGGGATTAGCTAGCATCTTGTCACTGATTTATTTGCCTACACTGTTCATGTTAAACTAAATATGGCTATGGTATCTCCTTTGGCATCCTGTAGTTCTGACAACCTCACTTCGAGAACGCAGCCGTGTCCATATATATACAGGGTTAATTTTAAAACATCAATACCTCGCAAGACTAGGGAGCTACCATCATAAACAACAACATTTGTTCTACGAGTTTTAATAATTTGTCACATTTTACTTTCATACAAAAATAAATATCAATTTAATATTACCTCTGAATGTTCTTAAGTCTGTACATAATACCGAGGCGCGCGCGATCGCGGGCGTCAACCTTTTCGTATACCTACGAATGGAACATAGACTTACAAATGTCACGACAGTACAATAAAAGCTTGGAAAATCATTCTTTAATAATGTATTGAGTTATGATAAAACTCGTAGAACAAATGTTATTGTTTGTAAATTTAGCTATCTAGTCCTGCGAGGTTATTGATGTTTTAAAATTAATCCTGTATATGTATGTATTTTAGGTATCACCATCTATGTAGCGTAGCTTTATCGACCTAAGTATTTATTTTGCGAAGGTTACTTTGTCATGGCAGGGTCAAGTGGTGGCAATTCGTTATCTGTCTTACGTGTTATACGGGTATCATGCCTGTTTTGCTCGAAGTGCCTATTAATCAACTATAGGTACCTACGTAATGCACTGCTAAGTATTATAGGTAGGCAAAAAGTAATTATAATATCACACATTATAAAATTATTAATAAAAAAAATTGAAAAAATTCTTCACCCGAGTGGGCATCGAACCCACGACCTCTGCATTCCGTGCTAGTATTGCTCTTACCACTGATCATCTTATCCCATATTGTGAATGCCAAAGTAACTCTGTCTGTTTGTGGGGCTTTCATGCCAAAACTGCTGAATCGATTCAGATGAAATTTGGCCAAGAGAAACTCTAGATCTTGAGTGAGAACGGACTCCTAGATCTCAACAGGCAGTCTGTGAGACGGACATAGGCTACATGCTTAAATATGTATGAGTATTTAATGTGTGATACATGAACGTATAACGGACGAAATGCTGTCACTGCACAGATTGAAGCACCGAAATGGCGGCGCGTTAGGCATGTGTGCGTATTTTTCAGTAGGCGCCGAGCTTACTATGGTTTGTATGTGTGGGTGGATAAAGCGTCAATATACATCCCTCCTCCATGGAATATAGCTGCCGAGCTTACTATGGATGCTTCACTCTGTGTAGTCACAACACTCTGTCCGTTATTCTTTATACGTTCTTGGTGTGATATGGAAATTAGTACTACATACATATGTCTTTTTCAAAGCTTGTAGGTTCATATTTAGGCTCCTGATTAGATATAAATAAATATGACATTCAAACTTTGTAAAAATGTTATCCCGGACGTGAAAATACTCCCCTCTTTGGAGATAAAAGCCGACATTCATTCATCTCTGAATGAAAGTCGGCCCTCATCTCCAAAGAGGGGGGTAGAAGTGTCGAGATGATGAGGATTCCTTCTCTCCGATATTATACATACCTACCTACTGTTTTTAGTCACAGCATATTGAACATATACCTTAATGATCTATTTACATGAATGTATGAATGTATGGACTACTGTATAGGTAGATGTATGAATCTAAAATAGCAACATAGAATAACGAGACCTCAGAAGTAGTGAAGCAAAGAGGTGTGAGGCGAAAATCCCGCATCTTCAGTTCTACTAAGCCGCGAATTGTTACTATATCGAGAAATATCACTTTTTATTAGAGTTCTAATATAACAAATAGGTTGTAAAAATGATCCATATGCCTAAGAATAAGGTGAGTGACTCATAAAGGAGAGAAATAAAAATCAAGTAGGTCAATTGGATTTGCTTCAAAGTGTGCGTGGTCTCGGGTTCTGGAGAACTTATTATTCTGTGCCTAGCAACTAGCCACCTGGGTCTACCTAGCTAGATTATTCCTTATCAGCAGAGTTGGCAAGTAGACTTGTTAGTGAGCGTGCTTATTGCATAAACAATTACGTGATTAACTAACAGTCATGGCGGTTTATGTCTTGTTCAGCAGTTTTGCATGTATCTAGTTGTGGGCTCGATATGATTTACATTAAATATGCTGATCGTCAAAATGAAGGGACCTTGTTTCGGATGTCTGTCATACTCATACATATTGCTTTGCTATAAATTTAGCTATTAATAGTTAAGTATGTTAGTTGCAAATTATGTATGTTGTAACTATTTAACAAAATAGTAGATCAAACTGATCGACCATTCTCTGGAATGTTCTACCTACTTAATGTTTTAATACTTACCTTAATTTCTACCTTGCTAATATTAGGTAATATTGACTGTCTGCAATAGGTATATATCGTTTTAGAGATATTACATATACATATGATCACGCTTTTATCCCTTACGGGATAGACAGAGCATTAAGGGCCGATAGAACCACATGGTGCCACTTCTAACCAATTTTGAGGGTATAGTTGAGATGTACAAATTCGGTTAGTAGTGACAGGTGGTCAGCCCATCGCCTACAAAACACCAAGACCCTCTTGTGCCTCTACTGACTTGTACAGTATGCCCAGGAAGAGAAGCAACTATAGTATTATACGTATTTTTTTTTCACTCCTAGAACAGCATAGAAGTTTTAGAGATATTGATTATACAAATTTGTCTCTCTATCAAATTGATGATTAACTTTTTTAATGCCACATTCAGATCGGCGGTTTATTTTAGGTCGAGACTAGAATAGGGTCGATTCGGACCGTCACACTTAAACGTAAACCATAGACGTAAACAAGACGTAAACCTAATCTTAGTCAGGTCTATCTCTCTCAGTTCTTAACATAAATGGCTCAGAGAGATAAGGACAGGTACGAGTAGGACTAATTTTACGTTTAGGTTTAAGTGTGACGGTCAGAATCGACCATAATGTTAAATATTGAATACCTATTTTCTTCCTTCAAATCATGCAAAATTTATTATACTGACGTAGTTATGACGATTGTCCTTCCCTAGCTTTTAAGGTCCTTTGTTATCTGTAGGCAAAAAACCACGTGTGGATAGTCGTGTTTCTCTGAACCTCATATTATACAAGATGTTTTTTCGTTGCCACCCTTAACGAAGGGTATGTAATCTATACATCAAATAAAGTAAGTTTATGCCAAAAAAATGCTGGGAAACGATGTAAATTTTTTTGATTTTTTTTAAAATTACTTGATCGGGCGAAATTTATAGTGTCCACTAGTGTTTATGCTAATTTTTTCATATACAGATATTTATGCAGAAAAACGCAGTCTATTTACTCAACTTTGGACCCTAATATCTTGGGAACCAGACACTTCCGAAGTATGCTTCCGTGGAGAAAAATGATCGTGATGATGAGAAGATTCCGTAGTTTTCGGGAACGTTGACGACCAAAAATCATTCTGTATATTACCATAGTTTACCTTAAAACCTGATATATTTCATTGTATAGATAAAATCTAGGAACATTATTGTGCAAAGAATATTATACTTAGGTATGTATATCTTATCTACTCCCTAATGTGTGATATTAATGTACTTAGGTAGCTATGTATACTTCTATACTAATATTATAAATGTGAAAGTGTATGTCTGTCCGTCTTTCACGGCAAAACTACTGAACCAATATAAATGAAATTTGGTACACAAATAGTCTAGAGCCTGAGAAAGGACATAGGCTACTTTTTAGTGCGGTAGGTGACACCACCGCGCGATAATCGAATACAGCGCGGACGAAGTCGCGGGCGACAGCTAGTGACACATACATGCATATAATCACGCCTTTATCCCTTACGGGGTAGGCAGAGCACCAAGGGCCGATAAAACCACATGGTGCCACTTCTGACCAATTTAAAGCTAGTGACATAGTTAATATCATGTAGACTGTAGGTATACCTAATGTATGCGTGTGTATAGTATAAACCGTTGGTCCTGCGCCTGATCTCTCTCCGGTCGTGTCGGCTTTCCGTCTCATCGGACTATGAGAGTAACGGAATAGAGAGTGCATCTGTGTTTGCGCACACACTTGTGCACTAAGTATAATATCTCCTGCGTACCTGGCCAATCTTCGTAGAGATTGGTCGCCTTGGCCGAAATACGGTCATCATCATAGTAAATATAAATATTCACACACTACACAACACATTAACTTAGTCCCACACTAAGATCCCTAAGGTCTTGTATCGTGGGTACTAAGCAACGGTATATAAATACATAGATAAGTATAGAAACATCCATGACTCGGAAACAAACATCGATATTCATCATATCAATGTTTGCACCTACCGGGATTCGAACCCAGGACCTATGGCGTCGCAGGCAGGGTCACTACCTACTAGACCAATCGGCCGTCTAGTAGCTACCTACAACCTCTAAATTATCCGTGGCTGTTTCCATTAATCTATAGGTGATGAGTAATCTATAGGTACATACGATACAAAAGAAATATACGATTCGAGTCCATCATTGCATGGAGCAGAAAAGAAGATAAAGGATCTTCTACTACAATCGTAGTATGACTACGATGGCAGGCTACGCATGTGCTACGGTCTACGATGCTACGAACTGCTACGTCACAGATAATAATCATAATTTTGGCAGGATGCCTCATCTCATAGTGTGTTTCACTCAGGTGTTTCATCAATTAGTTCATTTGGATGGCGCTAGCGTGCATGACCAATTATTTGTGTCACTACATACAAAAATGTTAGTTCTGAAGTCAGGCATAGCAATTATCATATGAAACGAACTCTGAATGTGATTTTTCCATTCCTTAGATCGCGTGGCGTTTTTACTACAATTTATGGTTAAACAAAAAATCTTGAAAAAATATAGGTATTCTGAACTCTTAAACAATATATTTCTATCATACCTAACCTAGGTAAATGTTTAAACATCAGCATAATTACAATTTAAAAAAATGTTAACCAAGTGGTGTTTTTTTTTGGCATGATTTCACTATTTCTCGTAAGCAACAACGGCGCTTCGAAATATTTACGGCTTTACATACATTACATACATATTTACAAGACTGTGTCCCCAAAATGGGGTAGTCAGAGCAGCAAGATCACGAAGGAGATCTTTACAGCCATGTTTAGTATAGCTGGGTCAGATGGTAATATTTGTGTCATATTATAAAATAATTAATTTGATGCTTATCTTATTATCAAACGCTACATATCACTTGTATATCTATCGACTTTATAATTAAAAATATTACAAAAACATATATTTCTAGCATGACCCCTAATATGAAGGTACGTTAGGCAAATATACTTGGGTATCGCAGGAAATAACCACCAAAACGTAATTAAGTCATTAGTAGGTAAGAATTTTATAAATTAATAGTTTATTAATAGCCTGAATTTTAGTTCTCAGAGATAACCACTGGTTTTGTGTGTGTATTATAATAACTTTCTTCATTATGATACGACAGTACTATAGGGTCACATCTTTAAGATCCATGCAAAATACTAATTTAAGTCGTAAAAATGACATAAAAAATCTGTTTCATTCACAAGATACTAAAACTACAGCCCACAGCGGTTGAGTGAACTTGTCAGTCATCGCTGCATTTTCGTTTGTCCGTTTGTTTTTAGCAGGTAAACGATATTTCAAAGAATCTGTATTGTTTGTTGTTAGCCTTTGCTTGTTTAACAAAGTAAGTGCCTATTTCAATGGGTTTTTTGTCCAACTTGAGCTTGTGAGAAGGGAACAGCAAAACACAAATTCTATTGTTTAGTGTTTCTGTAACTCCATGATCGAAAAATGGAAATATGGAAAAATCGCACCATGGGCCAAGTTACTTATGAACATAGAACACTATTACTCCGAGCGAGTGACGACTGGCAAGCAGTACACCTACGATGAGAACAAGTATTAAATTTGAACTGTGAAGCATAGATGGCGCTACTAAGTGCATATTTGATATTAGCAAACAAAGTAAATAAATATAGGGTGGTGAGTAGCGAGGTAACACAAAGACGAGTCATTCATTCATTTCCGTTTTATTATTATTTCTCATCTCATGATTGTATGCGTTGTTCGCATCATAGCATCAATGTAATATTGTTGAATGTAGGATTTGTGATTTAACTTAAATAAATAATAAAACGTTAAGAGGCAGTAAATATATTCAGAAAATATCAACCATAATCGACTTCGTTTCGTCAGTATAAAAATTTCAATTTCAATTTACAATATTCAATTAAAATTACAATATTGTCGATATTCGCAATGGAATAATAATTGTTTTCTTAAAAATAATAGGTCATTATTGCTTTATACAAAGTCGTATCGAGTAACCATTCGATAACAAAGGAATTAAAATAGATAACTATCTAAAACTTAGGAATATTCCAGCCATTAACGCGACCAATCTCATACACGATAAACACTTAATTTAGATTAATAATAATTACATATCACAATGAGACGTCCCTTCAGCATTATTCACTCGCACACAAAATAACACAAATTACAAAAACGAAGGCACGAGATCTACCTACCTACAACTACGACTATCTTTATGTAAACATGCCCCAAAAATGTTACGCTAAATGCTTGCGCTTCTAGTGATGCGCTCAGTCAAATTGTTGCGTTTGGAAGAGTTCTACTTATAATAATTTCAGTAGCGTTAAATGTTTTAAAGCGGTTCTGGAATACAATGACTGTGGCCCGACGGAGGTCGTTCCCCGCGACGGACGAAGGTAATGGAATGTCGGCGTGCAGCCGCTCCCGGGGCGCTCTTTGTGCGCCCGTCCCGCCCGGTCCGCGGCGCAGGCGCAGGTAGCCGCGGCCAGACAACGTCGCAAGCGCACGTTGCCACATTGCACCGCCTGAGACGCAGACCGGACCCAACCAAACTTGCTCAAACACGTCACACACAATGTCCACTTTCCAATTTATGATATTACCAGCTATACAGTGTCCTTTCCTTCGAACTTCTCGGCCAACTCGCCCATCAGTTCCCTGTAGATCAGAGGGTCGATGTTCTTTCCGAGTTGGTAAAGCACGAACCAGTCCCCAATTTGCAGTTTGCGTGCTACAGCCTCCACTTGATCCTGAGGGGCGAGGCGACTACGTGCACGTAGTAAGTATAAGCGCACTCGGGGCCCAGCGACGACAGCTGCACGGTAGATAAGGGAGATACCACTCAGGATAGATAAAATCACGAACCAGAACCATAGAAAAACGTAGATCTTCTCGTTGACGATGTTCAGTGGTAGAACACAGAGTCCGTCGAACTTCTGAACCGTACCAGAAGGACCGTATTTATGGAAGGTGCACTTTGTTACCTTTGGAAATACTCTGGACATAGGGTCTTCACGTTCCTCGGGTTCCATTTCAGTAAAACGTACCACATCCCTGCCATATGTCGAGAACTCTCCATCGAGGAAAAAGTCCATGAAATAGATCTGTCCAACCACGTTAATAAAGTTTAGGACTTCACAAATGAAGAATCGGAAAGCGTAAAAGTTTTGCGTATGCAAGTTAGAACGGAAATAGTCAACGAGTAACTTCTTACGGTCAGCCTTACAATCTTCACCAACCACAGGACAATTGAGGTCGAGCACTAACATCTTGATTCGTCCTCCTTCCCATGTCTTCCACAAATAGCGTGGCACATAAAACAATATGGCTTGGAAAAACAAAACAAAACACACCCACTGATAGTATTTGTGGTATTTAACTTCATCCTGTCCATCCACATGTGAAGCTACACCTGGCTGCACCATATCCTTGCCAACACGTCCAACTAGTCGGTTAGGAATTGTAAACGTTGAGTAGATCCAGCAGTAAGTATCCATAACGGCAAGAGGGATTTCGTCGACGATGCAGTCAATGGGGTCGCCAATATATTGTCTTGAGGTAACCAGCAGCGAAAAGGCGATTAGGATGATCACGGTGGCTTTATAATGGAGTCGAAACACATTGTTGTCGATGCACACAGAGTCGAGCTTGAGAAGCCCCTTGACGGAGCCGAAAACGTCAAACATGGCGGTTGTACAGGCCGCGGGCGCGCGGCGCGTCTGTCGCGGTCGTTACGAGCATAGTTGGACGTACGGTACGTCCTCGTGTCGAGAGTGGAATAATAGTGGCGGGGTGAGGCGATCGCCGCGAGGGGCGCTTGCTTGCGGGGCGAGAGGCGAAGAGGCCGCTCCCCCCGCATTCAGCGCAGTCACCGCACACGTTCTGTGCTTCTACCCAGATCAACGACACGACAACACTGACCCTATTTCCACCTACAACATTTGTGGCGTCATCTGGTAGCCACGCTCAGCCAGAGGCGAGGCATTAGGAGACTGATACAAGTGTTATAATTATACTGGAGACACTAATGGGTATCTTACAAACTTTGACAGTAGCTCTTGAATGGATACATGTTTTATAATGCGAATGCTTAATATGTACTTTACTTTTTGTTCTTTATTATTTATTTATCTTTATTTTTTGTTTTTTGTTGATGTGTTAATATGTTATGATTATATTTATATTACTAGTGGACGCCCGCGACTCCGTCCGCGTGGACTACAGAAAAAACAAAATGTCGAAATTATCCGGGATAAAAACATTTTCCCGGGATAAAAAGTAGCCTATATGTTTTTTTTTTTATGGCATCATAACAGCCTATATGTTAAGTGGGACCTGTCACAATATATTCCTGAAAACTGCATTGAAATCTGTTTCTGAGATTAGCGTGCACAAACGCACAGACACACAGACAAACCGACAAACAGACAAAAATTCCAAAAATCATCGTTTTGGGTTCTATTGCGTTGATAAAGGTCTCCTATAATATTTTTTCTCATATATCTTCCATGTACAGATAGCGATCCGTTACATTTTTATTATATGTATAGATTAATGAAATTGTATTAGGCGTTACAATTCGGAAGTTCAAACATTCGGGTCTGGTTTCTCGTGGTGATTGTATAGTAGTAGTGCAAGTGCCTGTTGTCGCAGTTATGAGTTATCAGATTCGAGGTTCAGTGGAGGGTGTAGGCTCGGTGGTGGGCGCACCCATAGTGAATATGTATAGATCACAGTTATTGTATAAAAAGAATATAGATACTTACTCTAACGAGAATATAACAATTGCTTATGTTGTAGGTGGAGAAGTAATTGTTATCAAATTTAGATAACAATGATATTTACACAATTTTAAAAATATTTACTCATTTTATCTTTGTAAATAAAAAATAGTCATTTTTGAGTTACGATGTTTTACAGAGGGGCCGTCGATATATCTAACAAATATTGTTCGATATAAATGTCTACTCGGTAAAACAGGAAGATAATAAAAGAATAGCCAAATAATAGAAATAGCCATGGACTAAAGAAAAATAATACAAAATAGGAGGTGGTACATGAAAGTTAGTAGCTAGGTAGGTGAATTACATAATTTACATAACACTAATTAGCTCATTAATTGTTATACATAATTATCTACCCTATTTTCCTTAAAAATTTTATTACACGTACAATTCTGTATTAAGTTTTTTTCTTAGATGAGATGAAATGTATTTGTAGTTATACAGGCCTACTTATTCTTTATGCCCCTTAAAAGGTAAGAGAGACGTAATAAATTACTGCTGTAGAAAACAAGTCGTGTACCTAAGCGTGATTTTTAAATCACGTTTATGTCTAATAAAGTAAAGTATAAAGGAGACATTATAGCCGAACTAATAGAGTTTTAAATTGGAGAGTCACTATATCAAATGCGGTATTTGTAAACAGTTTCATTTGCATTCGCACCGTTAGATGGCCTGTTCTTGGCATTATACCTTGTACTTACATAGTTGGTTCACTGCTGGCTCTCACGACCAAAATGTCACATTGCCTAAATGCGCCAGTGAATTTTAAACAGAGAAAATTATAACTGATGTGTTCCAATTATCGCATAAATTCCTGTCTGTACTTAACTGAATTCTTACCTTTCGTTATGTTATTATTAGCACTTAATTGTTCAAGAAGTATAGGGTATTTACTTAAGATGACTTGTAATACCTATGTATTGTAACATAGATACTTAGCACACCAAATATCTAAAAAAACTAAAATATTTATTGAGGGATTTTCTGACAACTATATAAAGTAAAAAAATAGTACAAATCACCTGGATAGATGGCGTAAGCGCATCACCATCCCAAAATTCTGTTTCGTAAGTACACGTACAGAGGAGCAGCCAGGGAGGATGATTCGCTCACGCCATCTATTTTTGAGTCATTTTAACTTGTCAGAAAATCCCTCATTAGGGCAAGTAAGGCATAATGCATAATTTATTAATTTTAAATTAATGTAATTTATTCAAAATGTCAAGGTGCCATCTATTGGTAACCCACAGAAAAATAGATAGTAAAAGCTGCCCACCCAGGTGCTCACATTCAAAAATAGTAGATAGGTGGAGTTTGAGTTTTATCGTCCCTTTTGAGATTTGAGATGTACATTAGTAAAATATTTTTTATACATGCTTAATTAAATAAATAAATTTAAAATCTTTTACACTTCTATAACAGTGGTTTAAAATAGGCACCTTTTGTACCTCTTCTTACTGTATGGCGTATGCGTCCAGCAGTGGACTATAATAGGTTAGTGTGTAGGTAACACCAACCTATTACAGTCCACTGCTGGACGCAGACCTACTCCAGGGCACACCACAAGGCTACTGCCATAGGGTTTTTGCCCCTAGTCACCACGCTGAACAGGCAAGTGGTGACCGCAGTGTGATTTTCAGACTATGCAGCCCACATACCAGAAGCCCTTAATGACATCTTAAAATACCCACGGGCAGGCATGGGGTGGTGCAGGGTGCTATTCAACTCTGCAGACACCATAGCGAAGGTACGTTAAGTAAAAATAATATAAGTGTAATAAAAATTTAAAATACCTTAATACTTTTACTACCATTAATTGTAAATTTATACGTTAAAGTTATCCTACGACATTTACAAGCTTAACTTTATAACCTTGGTCTTAAATAAGTCAAGATAATGCTTACAACTTCTTATCTACATACCTATTTCATATCTAATTCGATATACGAGTATTGCAGCTAAACTTTAGGAATTATCAAGGAAAAATTGCTATTTTATTGAATTGTAATGAGATTGAGACATAATGTACCTACTTACTATTTAATTTGTATATATATTAGGTACGTAGGTACGCGCTGTGTTAAAAAAAAACCTTGCACTACCTGCGGGTTACATACCTTCATATTTAATATTTTTATTAATTAAATAGATAGATAGTTCCACGATTTTATAGCAAAGTATTTATAAACCCTACGTACCTGTAAATATAAAAATAAAATATAAATATATCTAAACACTACTTAGTACTTATATCTTACGTAGGTTATTTAACTAGGTAGGTAGGTACTTTAAAAAAGGAGGACAGATTTACAGGCAAACAACAATGTTCGTTCATATTTTTATTACTCTAGTATTAAAATGGATTATCAAAATGATTCAATACAGATACCGTCTGTTATCTATAATTTTTACAAATCATATCAAATTGCCGCGCCTTTATAAATGAAGATTAATTAATTGTGAAAGAAATAGGGTGCGTTATTTAATAACCTTGATTATAAATAATTAGGTGTGGTTGAGGATAAAGTACGTCATCCGTCATTATAAATGATCTCTTACGAGTACATCGGTTTCTATGTTAAGCGTGTCTGTGCGATTTCTTTCGTGATCCTGTAGTTCTGGCCATAGGTACTTAGAAATACAAACTCAGCAGTATTGTGGCATAGCTACTATTACTCACATCAGAATAACAAATAGGCTCCATTTTAATATCTGATCCAATTTAATCTACATACACATCAAATTAAAATTAACACGCCTTGAACATGAAAATCTTAATTTAACTTATAATTTTATTACATGCTTAGGTACTCGTATTATGTTAACTATGCAAGGCGATGATGATGTGCTGATGCTTGGTAATGGAAGATCATGTTACACTCAGCAGAACAGTTATTGCATCGATATTCATTTTCTTAATACATTGCAATTCGAAACCTTTTATTGCGTACTAAGCATTCGTTCATCTCACCTAGCAATAAGATTATAATTGAGAAAACATATCGAATATTACTATGTATCCAAGAGGTGCTACTAGTGTCTGTCTATCGTATAGATAAATCGATTATGGTATTACATGTGTGATTAGATACCTATTGTAATAATACCTTAAGCTTCTAAAAAAAGCTCGCCAAAGCTCATACTATAAATGCTTATACTATAGGTAAATAACATAATTCTGGTCTTGATTCTGCCATTTGCCCAACAGTTTATTGAATGTATAAGCTCTGCAAAGTTTAGGATTCAAAATAAGTTACAATTCACTGGTTAGGTACTTGATATACAGGATGTAACAAAAAGGGTATGTTAAGCGAAAAACTACGTAAATAGCCCACTGTCGAGAATCTATCCACAAAATTTGAGACTCGAAATCACATGTTTATTTTTTAAGATTGTATGAAAATTCCTGAGATATTTAAAAATTCTCCATACTATCCGGAAAAATAAACATGTGATTTCGAGTCTCAAATTTTGTGGATAGGTTCTTTACAGTGGGCTATTTACGTAGCTTCTCGCTCAACATACCCTTTTTGTTACACCCTGTATATTAACTCTATAAGAATCATCATCATGGGCCCATTTCCATCTATAAGAATACTTGACACGAAATGAGTCGATTTTTAAGCTACCTATTTTTTTCCTATAGAAATTTGTAAAAGAATAATAACCTTCACTGCCTACTTCTTACTCGTACTTATCTAATTTTATTGTTACACATGTCAAGATGAGAAATGTAACGTTTGATGCCTCTTGATGCCGCTTATCAATTGCACGACTTAAATTTGTATATCACTCGGGATAGCAGCCGCGGCTCTACATATCTCTGATAGGTACCCTTGTTCTCCATTCTTATCAATTTATCAAACGGAATGCCAAATAAAATGTATATGTTACGTTCTTTTTATTTATCGAAAACATTGAAAAATTATGTCGTGAGCAGTCTGCGGAACTTGCTCGCAGAATTCGCGTTTTTCATCGCGACTGCAGTAACCAATGTGATCACAATCATGAACATTACAAACTTTGGTAGAGTAGCATTATGCCAAGGAACAAAGTAAATGAAAATAGCAAATTTATAAAAAAAAACCCCTATTTATACATACCTATAAACCTTCCTCTTGAATCACTCTATCTATTTAAAAAAACCGCATCAGAATCCGTTGCGTTAGTTATAAAAATCTAAGCATACATAGGGACAGACAGCGGGAAGCAACTTTGTTTTATATGTTTAATTGCATAAATTGCATTCGGAAGTTTATATCTTAAACTAATGCTCACACTGGGCGTTGCTGTAAGGGAGGATTCGAAGGTCAGTGGAGGGTATGATATGAGGGCACCTTCTACTGCACCTCGAATCTGAAGGTTCATGATTGTGATCATAGGTAACTGCAGCCGCGATGAAAGACCAGTTCCGCAAAAAGGAATCCTTATACATAGATGCCTTTTTGTCACATAAAGAACATACGAGTATCAACATTCCATAATGAAAACATAGACATCTCTGTAGATAAATAAATGATTGCTGCACGCTCTTATAATACACTTAATTGCTTCTCATAGAGATGAGTAGCATGAAAACGGTGCTCGCGCAGACGTTGCTGGCTGGCAACGGCGCGGGCGCAGGGGGGAATGGGTAACACGGAACCTGTTAAACGTGCACCAGCGACCCCCACTGCCTCTCTCGCGAAATACCTTTTCTAACTACTTAAGAACCAATTTTGAGTCTTATTAGCTCTTTGTATAAGCTGCTCACTTCCATGGCGACCTCGAGATTGCCTTTCCATTCCTTATACAGCTGTATTTCTATCAAGAAAGCCTTAACTCAGCTTTTAGTATTGGAACCTCGTTATTCAAACGTCTGACATAAGGACCTTATTGGTGTGCCATGATTTTGCTTCGTTGATTTCAGTTGTATGAGAAGCCAGTTAAGTTGAATATGAGTTGGTGTGTTAGTTTGCTTTATGTTATTTCTCCGCGAGTCGGAGTAATGCACAAGACATGTTCGAGTTTGGAAGTTCGTGGAATCGAACCTACTGATGTCTCTGGTCAGAGGTTGTTCACGTTTTTTTGTGGACGAAATTGAGATGTCGTTATTTGACTGCTATAAAACTAGTTGGCGTTTATAGGTGGGCTGATTTGTTAATTATTTTTATAATAACTTCGACATTTAATTGACTTTGATCATTTATATAGCCCGGCACTGTCGATTGGTCAGCTTGTAAAGAACAAAGCCCATTTATGACCTGTCAAATTGAAAGTAATTCACAGACCATGATTTGGCATAGGTAGCAGGTAGTAAGAGCGTAACTACGAGTACAGGGTGGCAAGTCGGCAAAATGCCACGGACCCCCAGGCGGAATGATTGAAGGTCAAAGGAGAATCCTAACTCCCCAACATAATTTACGGGGGCATCCGATGAATTTGCCGCGGACTTCGAACGGTATACATAGTTGCGCCATTGATGCATGCTTGTAATTTTAAATTTAGCTGTAACTACTACAACTTTCTTATGATAGATAGATAGAATAATATAATTCGATATTGGGCTTATCTTTGATAACATTCTCTCATGGTCATCTCAGGTAGATATGAGTCAATCAATCAAGTTAAATTTTTTGTCCAAAACGCAATGTAAATCAAAGAATCGATAAGTATAGGTAAGTACAGTCAAGATCCAGTCACGTGAGCATTATCCGAAATGCGTAGCCCGTGCTACGTACGGACTATGGATAACGTAGTATACGTGGCGTTTTAATAAATAGACTGCCAAAGGTAAAAATAGCTATAACTAACTAAAATCTATACTTAAAGCTTATATGTATACAGGGTGTGTGTGACAGCCAGGCAAATACTGAGATACTGAACAAGTACCATTGTTTTGAGTTATACGACAGTGTTATTACTTGCAGGAAATGAATTTTTGAATTGATTATACGCAATGTTTGCTTTACGCGCCAATTGTATCGGGCGATTCCGTGACTAATTAAATGGGCTTATTGGTTATTGTGTGATACATTGCTGTTTTTTGGATCATTTGTGACTCTCCTTTGGGGTTGATCAGTTAATTGTTAACTTTTTTGTCAGCAACTTTTTTTTGGAAATTATCCATTGGTTAAAATTTTATTTTCAAGACATTATTTAAGGCCTACTTAAACGAACCACACTATTTTTTCCTGAAAAAAAGGTCGGAAAGTTTTGGAAATTTCCTGCGTAAATTTTCACTGGTTTTCATCTCAGAATCATGGTCTGAACTCACCATATCAATATTTGCCTGGCTGTCACAAACACCCTGTATAAGGTCTTTTCAAAATTAGTGATTATCTTTTGACACGAAACTACATAGGTAGGTAAAAATAAACAACTTTCACTATGGGACCTACTCCGAAATAGTGAAAAAAAATCGGCTGTTCCATACATTTCAGTGCAGTTATTCGAGATTGTATGGAACAGCTGATTTTTTGCTGATTACTATATTTTAGTATTACCTACTTACGTTAAATTGGTGAGGAAAACTATTTACGTAACCTTAGTCATACATAACGTTAATCACACCATTTTCTGATAATTTCAGATGCTATATTGTGACAAACGACAATTATAACCACAAATCAACGTGGTATTTTTTTAAATAACGTACCTACTATACATACAGGTACCTACTATCTATTATATAATATTATTAAATGTGAAAGTTTTGTCACTTGTGAGAATTTGAAAATGTTTGGATGTTTTTATGCAAATAACCGAACGGATTTTGATGAAATTTGGTTATTATACATATAACCAAAGAAGCTTATACATAAGACTAAAGTTGTGGGCATTAGCTAGTATATAGGTTTTTATGTCTTATCATCGTGGTTTTTTAATTAAAATTTATCCAATTAGTAGATATCAATTTGCAAAAATTCCCACGTGTGGTTTGTTTTATCGTAATAGGTTTGTTATCTCAAACAAGAAAGGAAAATATGGAGGACAATGAAGGTGTGCAAAAATAATGAACCAGCTTATTGGAAGACACAAACATGATCTTAAAGAACATCCAGGCCTCATGTTATTGCAAAATTGGATATTATATAGCGATTTTTGACCGTTCTCTATAACCATTATTAAGTCTAATCATCATCATCATCATCAGCCTATTGCAGTCCACTGCTGGACGTAGGCCTCCCCCAGGGCACGCCACAAGACTGCCATGGGGGGTATTTGCTTATAGTCACCACGCTGGGCAGGCGGGTTGGTGACCGCAGTTTGTATTTTGGACTATGTTGTCAACACGGGAGGTGCTGCTGCCCACCTCCCGGAAACCCTTAATCGCCTCGTACGATACCCACGGGCGACATGGGGTGGTACGAATTCTACTCTGCCGGTACCACGCGGCCAATTATGTCTAATACATACTTTCAAATACACGAACCTTTTTATGTACTGTAACGGATTTACGCTATCAACTCGCAAGCAAAATCTATGTGATACGACAGTGTGACGATAGCGTTACGGAATATTGTGAGGTTCATGCTTACCTACTTGCTTATCACACTGTTAGTTAAAAACTATCGAAAACACCATTCAACTGGAATCACTTCGGAATCCTAAGCATTATTATTACCTTGATGAGTCATTTAAGATTTGGGGTTCTAACTTTGCAAAACGACTACCATACAACGGTTTTTGTGCTACATATTGATTGATTTCTTCTATGCTGCTCTGGGAGTGAAAAAAAAAACGTATAACACTACAGCTGCTTCTCTTCCCGGGCATACTGTACAAGTCAGTAGAGGGACAAGAGGGTTTTGGTGTTTTGTAGGCGACGGGCTGACCACCTGTCACTACTAACCGAACTTGTACATCTCAACTGTACCCTCAAAATTGGTCAGAAGTGGCATCATGTGGTTCTATCGGCCCTTGGTGCTCTGCCTACCCCGTAAAGGATAAAGGTGTGATTATATGTAGTATGTATATTGATTTGGAAATAGAATCACACAATTTAAACATTGACTGAATCTGCAATTCGAACGTGACTGTGTGATAGATCTGCTTTACAGTTTTGGCTATTCCAGTTCGATAATACATCCGTAGTCATGTACGTATGAACCGAGTACAGAATCTTTATTATAGAAAACTTATTTAGTTACTCACTAAGAAATCTACCTACTTTTAAAAAAGAGAAAGACCATTTCCGATAAATCTCAGGCTCGGCCTCGTCGCAGACGCTTCTTGCATTTTTATGGCCCAAAATCAGACTCGACCGCTTTATAAGTGACTACAAAAAGTTCGAAGAAACCCAGTCCAGTCATTCCCATGCATTACTAACTGCGGATTTTTTATATGTGATTTACATAATATCTATACCTATTTTATGTAGAGTCCGTTTTATAGCGTAACTCCTTTATTTTAATTTATTTTATTTTTATGATTTCAGAACTAACATTTTTTGTATGTAGTGACACAGAAAATGTGGACATACTCACTCATACGTAGTAACTAGCGCCATGAAACGCACTCTAACAATGTTAGAATTTATTCTTTTTTCATTTATTGACTCAGATTAACTATGGCTATTAAATAGTTATTTCGCAATATTATGTATTAAATAATAAAATATTTATGCTATTGTTATGTAATTAGTTTTTAACCTATTAAAACAAACCGTATCTATATGGCAATATTTTTCTGCAGGATAAAAAAAGTTTATCCTTTTATAGCTGTTTCAGCAATATAAATCGCAGACATGCGCATAAAAGAAAATAATACTAGAGACAAATGAAGGACCTGGTAACCAGAAAGCAGTCAAAAGCCCTTTAGTTTTACCGCAGTCGTTAAGGCCTCAAGGCAGCGCTTCAGTGAAATAAAATGAGGTATTTAGTACCGTGAAACTGAATGGACACTAACTCAGCCTCTACTTCTCAAGAGCCGGTTGCCAGCTATCGTTAACTTTGCAGAAACTTGAGATTGTCTGGGAATGGCAAATATCTGCATGGTACAGCGGGATCAGCGCTACTTATAAAACAAAGTCGCTTCCCGCTGTCTGTCCCTATGCATGTTTAGATTTTCAAAACTACGCAACGTATTTGATGCAGTTTTTTTAAATATTGAATTGTATCAGGCGTCACTATTCGGAAGTTCAAATCTCTATTGAGGGATCGCCCACCACCGGGCCCTATACCCTCCGCTGACCCTCGGATCTGCCTACTCATGATCACGAACACAAGACACTACAGTCGCAACGAGAAGCCAGATCCAAGCACCTAGCATGCAACCATAAATACATAGCTGCTAATCCGAAAACCAATTAAAATTTTAATCGACATATGTTTCGCCAACTGGCATCATCAGGATTAGTTTTCCATGTTACTATCTACCGAACCGTTAGTTAGTTGGTTCGGTAGATAGAACTAACCAACTAACTAACTGTTAGTTAGTTGGTTCGGTAGATAGAACTAACATGGAAAACTAATCCTGATGATGCCACGGGTGTTGGCGAAACATATGTCGATTAAAATTTTAATTGGTTTTCGGATTAGCAGCTATGTATTTATGGTTGCATGCTAGGTGCTTGGATCTGGCTTCTCGTTGCGACTGTAGTGTCTTGTGTTCGTGATCATGAGTAGGCAGATCCGAGGGTCAGCGGAGGGTATAGGGCCCGGTGGTGGGCGATCCCTCAATAGAGCAGTTTTTTTAAATAGATAAAGTGATTCAAGGGGAAGGTTTATATGTATAACTAGGGAACCGCCCCGGCTTCGATTTCGTGGGCGGCCACTAATACTACATACATATAAGCTAGCAACTTGTCACTGCCAAAAGTGGCTGTACGATCTCCTTTATAATCCTGCAGTTCTGGCTACATCATCGTTTTGGGAGAACGCCGTGTTTATAATGTGTTCTTATACAGCGTGTAAAAAGACAACGTTGTTATTTTAATACCTCGTATTCTTTGTACGTAACGATCATTTTTTTCTATGGAACCAACCCTGGGAAATGATTTTTTTTTATTGCAAGCAATGTATTCGATTGACAAATAAATGTACCTACAAAACTAACATTTTGAAATATTAATATGGTGTCTTTAAAAAAAATGTTTGTTATCTGTTTCCAGATGGAGTTATTAAAAAAAAATTCTGATATTCATGTAACTTTGGACCTCAATATCTTGGAAACCCGTGGTTTCCCAGGGGTGCTTCCATAGAAATAAATGATCGTGATGTTTCAAAGAATACGAGGTATTAAAAGAACAAAGTTGTCTTTTTGCACCCAGTATGTAATGAATGTTTATACAGGATATAATGCAAGGGATGTGTTAAGCGAACTACGGAGAACCTCTCCAATGAGGCTCAAGAATCGTCATCATCAGTCTATTGCAGTCCACTGCTGGACGTAGGCCTCCCCCAGGGCACGCCACAAGACTTGACATATTTGCCCTTAGTCCACCACGCTGGGCAGGCGGGTTGGTGACCGCAGTTTGTATTTTGGACTATGTTCTCAACACGGGAGGCGCTGCTGCCCACCACGGGCAGACATGACGCGGGCTGTCAAATATTTCCAATACTCATTGTAATTGAATAATTACCCTTAATTACCTATTAGAAACTATCGATATAATTTAGTTAGTTAGTGATTATGGAAAGTCTAATTCTAATTCTATTCTACACAATAATTTTGATTATTGTGTAAAGAAGGTAAGTAGGCAGGTAAAATCGGCGTACTATCTCACATGACAGCTTCATATCATGTATGGTTTGGTCACGTGGATCAGATATATCTGGTTTTATGATTAAGAAGATCCGACTTCGATTCCAGCTCAGGGTTTTTTGTTCAGAACTGCGCATATTTTTTATTATTTTTTCGACATAGATGAATTAAAACTCAATAAACACCCATCAATTATTTTTGGTGTTGTTGTATTATTGAAATAACAATTTTGAATCCTTCCTACTCGTAATATCAGCCTGTCTCTCTGTCTAGCTATCACGCTAAAACTAGTGAACTTATTTAAATGAAATTTGGTACAAAGATAGTTCAGGGCCTGAGCACGGATATAGGCTACTTTTAGATCGGAGAAAATATATTTATCCCGTTAGTCAATTAAAACTCTTTGTTTTTTCTGCAGTCCACGCGGGCGGAGTCGTGGGCGTACCATATTTGTTTCATGAATCGATGATCACGTTGTGACACACAACACACCTTATACTCGTACCTAGTTGTACGTTACATGTAGATCTTGTAATAGATACCATAAATGACGATTATTTATTCATATAAATTTGTTGAACATATTATTTTTTCATTATGTTACAGCAGTGCATACTATGCTGGCCCTCATCATTATCATTTTTAGTCATGAGAGATTAACTGCCTAATATACTCGTAGATACCTGCATTCAGAATAATTGCAGTTGCAGCATATGTGCCCTATTTGTCCTATATTCGAAGGCAAGCAGGTGCCTTATCGGCATATTGTCGTGACATGTTATCAAACGGCCATATCTTGCAATACCGCGACAAGAGCATTTTAACATGATAAAAATATTGGGTTAGAGGTTTTGCGGCAGTAGGTACTTTGATGACGGTGGAATGATTATTTCTTTACTATCTCACGCTTATCAAGAAACCCAATTTTTCGATTCGATAGGAAAACCAATCCTAGTATGCATTACTGAAAACTATTAAAAAAGAGCACAGAAATGATTTGCACAACTGATTATAATAATTATTTGAATACAACAAATAAACTCAATATTTTAAATAGGCCGTTATGTAAATTATTGTTTTCCTTATTTACTTATCAAGGGACGCCTGCTTCTCCGTCCGCGTGGACTGCATAAAAGAAACAGTGTCGCATTTTTTTGAAAGAGTAACCCGGGATAAGCGGCTAACCCTGGGCTATCTCTGTAACAAATTTCATTTAAATCGGTTCAGTAGTTTTGGCATGAAAAAAAAACAAATATAGACGGACATTGCATTTTAATATAAGTGGGGATAAGAATTAATTCAATCAATCATATCATTTTCAATCACAATATATCTGGATCGATCCAGGATCATGTGGTCGAAACTAAGAATAAGTAACGTAAATGTTTTGTGTTCAAATAAGTAGCCAAGTATGTTTCCTATGGAAGATGAAGAGGAGAAGGAGCCGAAGTGCAAGAGACATAACATAATATTTACTACTCGAATCGTATACGGTCATAAATTTCAGGCTTATGATATCACGATAAATACTAGTTACAGAAGTATGATCTTGCAAATTACACACAGGCCAGGGATCAATAGGAGGCACGGGATAGTGCAGGCGATATCGCGTGGCTGGTCGACCTTTAACCCCCTTTATCTTAATCGTGGCTTCCAATTACCTATATACCTACTCTTTGTGTTTATGATTTGCTGATATGTTTGTCAAGACTGTAAAAGAGTATCAGTTGGGATTTTCTCAAAACTTTTATTAATATTTGAATGCTTTTTCCCTAGAATAAGGATTCGCTCCGCTCTGAGCGAAGACCAATCATTAAAGTAAGGCTTTTTCATTGTGGTCGCATTCTATAAAATAGACTCTTTTATCAGGTATCTATCTAAATTATTTTACTTTTTGATCACTAACTTTATAAATATTGACAAACATTGTCGATTGACTTTATTTTGTTATATTTGCCAATACCAACAATATTTAATTTTGAATTAGAGACGATGATATTTTTCACTGTATTTTTCAATAGATACCACATTCGACATTGGTATAATTACATAATAGCTTCTAGTAGGATTCGTATGTTTGTAATAATCGTTTTATTGTTGTCACATGTAACGCATTCAACATCAATTAGAACGGCTAATGTCCAGTGACACATTTGTGAATGAGCGATAAAACTGTACACATTTGTAGTTCGTACTAATCGAACGTATTGGTTCACTAAAATAACTCGTGAATGTCGTAAGAGTCGACTAAGGAACTGGGGCATTCTCTCAGCAATTTAACTTGTTACTCATTCATATCATTAATATCAGCTGTCCCCGCTATGCTAAGCGTGGTTGTGGGATCTCGCTTATGGATCTTGCAGCATTGGCTATTCCATTGCAGGAAAACAGCTACGTCTATATGTATGTATGGATAAGTTGGTGGTAAACTAGTTGTTTCTTATTTACCACGGGAAAACCGCGACTTAAAGTTATTTCATTCGCAAATGTCTAATTCATCACCAGTGTTCATGAATGTTAACATGGCCTTGTTATGCATTGCTTTGACTCATTTACTTAAGTACTCTGTGCTATCGGTGATGTAGGTAAATGTAATGCAATTGTAGCCTATGAAGTTGGACTCATTTTTTAAAATCAGGATTTACTTGGACAGGTAATTTGATTTCAGGAACGCTGTAAAATGTAATGTTTACAGCACTCGCAATGAGTGTACATACCTATGTAGGTACTTATATAAACGTAAATAGCATTAGACAGGCTCTACATTTAAAAAATCATAGATGTATAAAAATAATCAAGAAAGGAGAGTACCTAATTGTGATTCCAGATGTGGAAAGATGACTTTTTGGGACCTTAATAAGATGTTGGCTTATGCGTTTGGGTTTTCGTTGCTATATTATTTTATTTTCTTTAAACAACATCTTTTGAGATTGAATTGAGTTGTAATATTATCAAGTAAATAGCAGATGCAAACAGATTCAGCAAAATTATACTTACTAAGATCAAAGACGCAACAAACTAACCAAGATGAAGTCAACCGCGATTTGGTGAAAGTTCTTGAATGCAAATGGCGGCGGTGACATTCCCTAGCCAAGATTACATAGTTAACCTTCGATCAACAACAGCATCTTGATAAAAGTAATTCGGTAAAGAGTTAAACAACCCATCATAATGTATATTCCCTTCAAATCCCTCCAAAAACAAGAAATATTGTAATTAGGCCCAGATAGCTATGATGCAGTCGCCCCGTCTTTTTAAGTTCAAAATCTTTGTTTATGTTGATGTTGTCTCTATATTATTCAAATTAGAAAGACAGCATCGAATTTATCCTTCAGATGATAGGCAATCATAGCAAAAATCACATAGCAAGGATCATAGCAAAAATCGGCTTTTAATATGTGTAACATAGGGAAATAACAATTTAGAGAAAGGATACAGAAATTACAGATGGCTCTTCACAGGTGTGGGGTCTACAGGTGATTTTTTATTGTTTACGAAACACGACAAGGACAATTTCTGGGTGGCGCTTACTGTGGGGTCGATGTAAATAGAGTTTTTTTCCTCTACTAAGTTTCACCATTTCACATATTCAGTTTCTTTATTTCTTGACAATATGATTTACAGACAGTCAACCAAACAAGAGGCTTTTTTTCTTTCAATGTTTCCTATGTTTCACGAACTATTTTTCCTCGTAATGTCTTATTCAATATGTAGTTCGAAGTAAAAATAAGTGTTTCATGTTATCTACGCATACAATTTATCTTTTCATAGATTACTGACTCAGATTGTGATGAATTCTGATGAATGTGACGAATAACTATATCTACTGTGCCTATCCGTAATATTCAGGATATAGTTGGTTGCAACTTGTTGATCTTACACTAGCTGTGTTTTCAAAACAGTGTGGATCACGAAACTGTAGGATGCTGAGGAAGATTCATAGTCGGTCCAGATGTGTAAGATCAACAAGTTGCTAGCTCATCGCTTGTGGGAGCTGCCCTGAGTACCATAGTCGACCCTTACAACATGCAAGCCACGCATCAGTATCGGATAGATTCCACAACTATTTCATATTACATAAGTAGCAATCTAATTCCATGGCAATTATTCTTAATTTACAATAATAGTCAAACGACCTCAATACATGGCGATATCGGGTTCCTTAATGAAGTGACACAAGGGTCTTGAAGATCTACACACTACTGCGCAGTGCCCGCAAGGCCAAAGCAATTGTGCGCCTTCCCGTCACGGGACAACTGCTGTCGGGATGTTATGTGACCACTAGGAACTCATGTTTGATTGGTAAATGGCTATAAATATCAGTGGGTGACTGATTTTATATTCCTTCCTTGCTTATAAGGTCATATTCAAGTGGCCAGCGGAGTTAAAATGCTTCTGATATTTTATTATATTTTGTGTAATCCTAATCAGCATACTCGTAGCACATACGCAGATAACTTTTCGTGGCACCAAGAATTTAAGGCAGGGAAGTTATTATTTCCTTTTTAGTGAAGGCTAGAAAACCTGCTTTTTAGCTCTATCTTTACCTTCAGTAGGCAAATAATCAATCTCTTGCTCCGTGCCTCCTTGCTCCTATGGAAGGAAAAGTGAGAAAGCATGAGAATGTCAGACTCAAGGACCTTTTCTAGTAAGACATGAGGGTGATGATAGCGAAAAAGTGGAGACTCGTTGAAGTCTTTCTCAAGTTCTCTTATTCATTCCTATTGTTCTCAAGGTTCGTATCTGCTTTTTTAACTGTAAACTCTATCAGTATGTCTATATCTAAGTAGGTCCTATATAATTACGATCAGCCATTCAGATCAGTATCAGTTTACTTTCTGGGTAACATAATTGCAATAATTCGCGATTCTTGCCCGCAAGCGCCAGCAAGTGTATGGTACCTATGGTGGAGCATATCAATCTGTTATCGAACCTTTTTATGTTTAATAAAATAAACTAGTTTAATAATGACTAATTTATCAAACCCACCGGCATAGTTTGGCCTTTAAATAGATATAAAAAATGCCCATAAGGCAAGTGAGAGAGGATGTCTAAAAACTGTGATGAATGTCCGTTTGTGAGTCACCGGCGCGGGCGCAGGTAGACGCTTAATTTTCTCACTTGTTAGCCCACAAGTAGGGATGCCTGATTGAGATGTCGATGATGTCGACATAACTTGTCTGACTAGTCAATTATTTTCGTTTATGGTTCTACTAATAGGAGGTAGATGTATTGTTAATCAGTAAGTAAAACTTAATAATTTCTTTTGCTATTTTAGTTAGTTTTATGTTTTAATTACAAGCATTACATCGTCTTTGGTATTCTTAAATAATTTAGTAGTTTTATGACGTATATTGATATAAAACGAAAGAATAAGATATGGTATATCTTACCATTTTACTCCACTGGCCACTTTATCGCACCGTAGTTCAAGGAAATCAAAGCCCGATAACTATTTATCATCTCATCAATCATACCTTATCGACATTGGACATCACTACCATGCGTAAATGTGGTAGTCGATGCTTTTCTAACGGGTCTTTACGTCTCTCTTTTTTGCCCGCTAAGTATCATCATCCGTCCCTGTCTTGCGTAGGTGTAGCCGAAATAACTGGGTATAGAGGATTAGGCAAAAGGTGGGAAGGGCCCTATAATTGTGTGTTCTTTGTAGATGATGAAGAATGTGATTCAAAGCGATACGTTTAGACTTGTCCATGGGAAAGTTACGATACGTGATATTATTTGAATTTAGAGAGCTTAGTCAACGAATTTATTGTTGTGAAGCCGTATCGATATCGATGTTTTTGATCGATATGATTTGAAAAAGGAGATTTGTTGAGGCTTCTTGTTTTGGTAGAAGTTTTTCAGATAGGTCATCAAAAGAGTTTTCCAGTCTAGGAAAAGATCCGAGAAGATTCAGTACGAAATCCTAATGCTGAAAGCTGATGGTCATTTAAACAGTCATAGTGATCATCAGTGGTCGGAGTAGGTATATTGAATTAAGGTCATTGACATCAAACGTATATGTTAATATGGATAGGCCTCCGAGTTTCCGGATACAAATGGATCTTAGATGTTAAAAGAAATAGTTTAAAATTAGAAAATATTGAAAAAATGATAGTTATTTATTTTAATTGTATAGAGACAGAAAAACAAAATGTAGAAATTGTAACCGATGAGGATTAAAAATAATTGTTTTTAATAAAATTGTAATAATGATTATTTGTATTAACAATAAACAATTTTGTTTGGTTACGTATGGTTTTTTATTTTATTACTCTATTTACCAAATTTTTGGAAACTCCGGTACATTCCGGAAAAAATGCATGTCCATGTTATGATATCATGACGCAAGTATGTAAAATCAATATACCTA
Source organism: Carposina sasakii (assembly GCA_014607495.2). Classification (NCBI taxonomy): domain Eukaryota; kingdom Metazoa; phylum Arthropoda; class Insecta; order Lepidoptera; family Carposinidae; genus Carposina; species Carposina sasakii. The sequence goes on from CP053151.1 coordinate 15,132,150, forward strand.
CTCCGACCACTGGTGATCATTGTACTTTGAGCACACAAAAGATTATGCTCCTCAGGTATTTTTCCACAAGTAGGTACCTATTCTTATTGATAAGATAGTACACTTACAAGTTTTCAGTCAATTATATCATTGTCATCCATTGTCCTATAAAGTGCCGGTTATGACTATCTCGATTTCAGTAAATAAATATGTGAAGTGCATAGCTACTAATACTTCACTATTCACAACCTATCTAGCATCGACTACACTTACTGACCTCATTGACTTTACATACTGTAAGGATATTCAGAAATATTAAATGATGATAGTAGGTAGGTAGTTATGGTATCTAGTAACATCTAAGTTATCAACATTTAAGAGCTTTTTTCAGTTGGAATAGCTATAGAGAAGAGTAGGTAGATGGTAATAAGGATGTATGTAGGTACTGCTGTATCGCGATGAAAACTTTTTGAAGTTTATTAGCCCACAGAAAATAACCAAAGATAAAATGGATGATGATTTAGGATTTGTAAACGCATCATCTTCGGACCATGTACGCTTACGTATGCCATTATGTTGAAAAAGCGAGGATGCTCGGTCTTCTAAACTAATTTATGTAATGTTATGAACTTATGGCTCATGTTCGGTCCTTGGAAGAGGTTGAGGCTCTCATATGTCAATGTAAGTATCATATTGTTTCATACACGCTGTGAATCAGCACAATTGCAAAGTTTCCAAGTATTTTGTGCGGGAAAATAAAAATATAAAATCCCTTCGCGTGCCGAAGTGTTATTCCTAAGAAATCCAAAAATATTCGAAAACCCAAAGCTAGACTTTTTATATAAAATTTGCATGAAATCTGTATTCAGAGCTAACCTTGCCTGAGCCGGTCTTGGTGGTGCGCATGAGTGCGTGACACAGCACAGGGAATAAAAGAGTTGTGTGCGTGTGTAAACATAGTATGCAGACACAGGAATAGTATCCACTTCTGAGATCAAGGAATATATTAGATAAGTCATTGCAAAAGTATAACAGAAAATTATCCTCATTTGCTAGGTTACCAACTTAACCTAACATGTTTTGCTTTTATAACATCCACGGTTGGTTGTAATGTAACATGAGGATACTATGTGTGTAGTCCTATATGTACCTATAGTATACCTACTACCATCACCCAATCTTAATCTGAGTGACTTTCGTGAGATGACCATATCTTTACCGAATGATGCATACTGATGCGATTTCAAAAAGCTACTGCCATGTCTATTTATTCCATTATCTGAGTTAGTCCGTATAGCACAGTGTCTGAGGCAGGTCAATGTGTGAGTGATCTCCAGGTCAAATGACTTCGACGTTTGTGGTCTACGAGACTGTTATGTGATGTCTTCAAATTATTGCCATTAGCGTCGTATTGGTCATACTTCAGGATCAGTTATGTAGATATTGGATAATAAGTAAGTCGTTTTGTAGAAGTTTACGGTGTTGATGTTTTATGCAGGGAATTTTGGATATTTATTATAACTAGCTAGTATTTACAAATTTTATGTTTTATTTTATCCTGTGCTGATGCGGAGCTTCACTAAAATACGCTCAACGTATAGAGGACTTAATACATTCTATTATTTACTTCTAAAAGTTACTTACATACAGTATTTTCAAATGTAATTCATAGGTTTGTAGATTATAACGATGAATCATGGTTGGGAATATTAAAATTTTATTTCTATTTAATTACATTACCTATAAATTAAGTAGTCCAACAAGTAGACCGTCTACTTGTTTGAGCTTAACTTCTTTTAATTTGATAGCTATCATACAGAGTTTGCTTGACCCTGAATACTTGGTAATCTAGAAATTAACGGAAGAAAATTCACATTCTTCCGTTACCATTACATCACATGATCCTAGAAATGAAATGTTTAAAAAGTACACATTACGAGGCATCTTAAATTGTAGAATCATGGCAACCTATTATAAAAGAAACTTTAAAAAGTTAATTTGGAGTCGTCTTTAGCAAGACCGTGAGAAGGAATGCAGTATTACTGGCTCCTACTGGCCGCACACATACGACGTTCACTTCCACAGCCACAGGTTTGTGATGTGTGGGTGTGCCGGGGAACTATGAAAACTCGATTGTAACTCGATAAATTTATAAGGATTTAAAAAAAGTAATTTTTCCGGAATATGGCAGTATAATATAGCGGTTTCCCTGGCTACCGCCTACGGCTCTGCTCTGTGTTGATAAGACTCATTCTGTATACGCTCTGTAGGTATATTATACAGTTTCAGACTCGAAATCACATATTTATTGTTCCAGATAGTATGTAGAATTCCTTAACAACTCGGGAATGTTCATACAATTTTGAAAAATGAACATGAGATTTCGGATCTCAAATTTTGGAAGTATATAGGTTCTCTATAGTGGGCTATTTACATAGCTTTTCATTTAACATACGTACCCTTTCTGTTACATCCTGTATAAATGTAGTACATCATCATTTCATCGAAAAATAAACCCTACGGAATTGTTGGTACTGATTAAAGAACGATTTAGAAAATGTTGTCTTATGAATAACCTAAACTACAAATGACATTAGTTACCTAAACCGACTACTGAGCATGTATAAATATCATGAAATTCGATGAAGCAGACGAGAAAGAAAGACGCAGATAGATGTATCTGGAGCATAGCAAATGGATATAAATACCTCATATCTGCCTATCTATATGGAAAATAGCATGATTTTATGTATTAATGAGTAAAACGATTAAATCCCTACGTATTTACATACTTACAGTCTAATGAAGTTGGTCGCAACCTAGATCGAGTCATGTTCGAGTTCAAGAAGTGTCACTTCATATGTCCAGTTACATGCTTTTGTGTTAGTGCGACCGCAGTTGTGGTGAAATGAACATTTTTTTAATGCAAATCGGACCTGGGACGTTATTAAAGAATCAATATGACACCGGTTTTGCTCGTAAAATATTAATTTGGCATGCGCTACATAAGCTATTTGTAGATTCAATTAAGAGTTGAGTAATTAATCTTAATTTGTAGGTTCTTTATATTAGAAGTTAGATTTACCTACAGATTAATATTGTTATCGCTTCGAAAGGGGTGATAGCGGATAGTCCAATAGTTAAGACGTGGGCCTTCTAGTCGGAAGGCATGGATTCGATCCCAGTCACGGGCCTGTATCACTGAACTCATTTCATGTACGGATTTTCTAAAATTGTCACTTAGCTATACCCGAGGAGAAATGGCGTCAGGCAGGCAGCCGGCCGTAAAACAATTGTCAAATCAATTTAAGTTTCGAAAGAAATCATATTGCTCCGACACCATAAATAATAGGGTAAGGGCAGGAAGATGATGATGTCTTCGAAAAAGCCCTAGCAGGCATGGCCAGATAGTTGACCTAAAGAAGATAGATTTAAATTGATTTAAATTTATATTAATATAATTACGAGTATGTCCGAAGTAAATAACAATAAATTTAATGAGATATCTAAATTATATTCGGGAAATAAGGAAACATATGTAGGTAACTGATTAATAAAATACAACTATTTGCCAGGCGATACGGAAGTTATGAATTAAATTAATAACATCATACATACCTACTTACGTAACCTATTGTCATGCATGAGTATTTACAAGAACCTATACTTACAAAGAAGTATGACGTTAAAAACAAAATTATTCATTCATTATTAAAATAGCAGTTTCAAATGAGAAATTAATGCCTAAACAAAACTATATTATTACAATTGTTGTATTAGATAGAGTTTATGGTTTGTTTCATAGACAAATCAGATTAGTTCGGTTATTCATCATCATCATCAGCCTATTACAGTCCACTGCTGGACGTAGTAGGCCTTCCCCAGGGCACGCCACAGGCCATGCCACAGGGGGGTTTTGCCCATAGTCACCACGCTGGGCAGGCGGGTTGGTGACCGCAGTGTGATTCGGACTATGTCGTTGTTCAGTACGGGAGGCGCTGCTGCCCACCTCCCGGAAACCCTTAATCGCCTCGTACGATACCCACGGGCAGACATGGGGTGGTACGAATTCTACTCTGCCGGCACCACGCGGCCAAGTTCGGTTATTACGAGCGGGGAAAAATAATAATTACAAAAAAATCGTTACATAATTTTAGTTCAGATATAAATGAGAAGTAGGCTTTAAAATGTAGGTATATAGACGCCTAATATCAATTAATAAAAAGTAGAATCCGATTTGATTTTTTTTTGAAAATATTGCATTGTTCTAAACAACAGAATAGCTCTTTGATTATAGCTATTAGCACGAGTGTGCTTTCCTTCATTTAAGCTGCACCATTATTCAACTGAAACTCCTGTAAATTAAGAGGCTTCTGATTCTACTCTTCAGCCGCGTGGATTTCAGATATAAATTTTTCTAGCAATGTAAGATGAGCAAGACAGCTTCATCAATGTGTGAAATTCAGTTGTGAAGATGAAGAATTTGATCAAATTGTTAAGTTAGTTTATTTGCCTTCTTTGCTAAAAGTGGCTGAGGGATCTCATTTATGGTCTTTCAGTTCTGGCTACCCATTTCTGCAGCCATGTGTATATGTATGTATTTTGGGTACATAGTTTTATAAAACAATTAAAATTTTTATAAAAGGTATTTTTTAGTCGTCAACGTTTCCGAAAACTACGGAATCTCCTCATCATCACGATCATTTTTCTCCATGGAAGCATACCAGGGAAATGTCTGGTTCCCAAGATATTAGGGTCCAAAGTTGTGTAAATAGACTGTTTTTCTGCATAAATGCACATTGACACGCGTAGCAAGATTTTTTCACGAGAAATAATTAATATCTTTCTATGAAAAAACTAGCATAAACACTGGACACTATTAATTTCGTCCGATTAAGTATTAAAAGTTTTTTGTGTTCAAAAAAAATTTTTTTTTGCATAAATTTACTTTATTTGATACTTTATACGTACCCTTCGTTAAGGGTGGCAACGAAAAAACACCCTGTAGATTTACTCGTACTTATTTAATTACTCAAGGTTAAAACGAGTGTTGTAAAAAAAGTAAATATTTTTAATAAACAACCGTCTAAATAGGTTATCAAGAGTTATCGGAACCTACAAGTACAAATTTCAAGTGGAACAAATTGTCTACCTCATCATTACGAGCAGTAGATTTTTTTTATCTCATACTTGATTACCTAATGCTATCGTTAGGTTACGAGTTGATATTTTTGTTAGCTCTTCAAATAGGGAAATTTTTGAATAAAGTACATACATTGGAATCCATCATTTTATCGCAATTCCTTTCAACGATTTTCATTACCCATAAAACGAATCGCAGAACTTTTAGTACAATATTTAACAAATCCTATAATTAGGTTTGATCGCAATTTCATTTCCTCAAATATACATTAACTAAAAACACAGTTCATCATTATTTGTTTCCATGTTTTATACATTCTATCGAAATAGTGTTACATCGAAGTTTTGTTACCCATATTTTTGTTTCATCGTAAGTTTCACTTTGCAAAATAATTGAAACATCGATTTTTACTTAAATAAATCAATTGACATGGCAAAATACGATTTCATGCAATTAATTAGTTCTTCTTTCTAGAGCATTATTTAAAACAAAAATTAGGATGAATGAAAAAAAAGTATTTAAATCGACTCAGTTTACTCCGACTCCACGCAGACTTATCTGCCCTACTCCTAGAGTGTAATGTAAAAGGGGCGAGGCGGCCCGCGAGCTGAGGAGCAGGCGGATGCAACGCTCACCGCAGCGGCTGAGGCTGGCCGGCTCAGCTGGCCAGCAAGCCGAAGGTGCGGTGGTGAGCGTTACATTCATCTGCGACGATAAGCTCGCGTGGGATCGCCTGGGCCCCGCAGCGGCGGAGCCGTGACTGAAACCATGCCTGCTGCATGCTGTATGTTTGCTTGCATGCTGCATGTTTGCTGCATTCTGTATGTTTGCTTGTAAGCCATATGCTTGCTTGCATGCTGCATGCTTGCGTGCATGTTGCATAGTTGATTAATACTAAAAAAGTTGTTATGGGTAAATTTCAACAACCTCGATTTTTGACTAATTACGCTGGCGAAATTTTATATCCACTTTCTATAACTTTTTTGATTCGAAGTAATAGCAAAAATATATAATATTCATCATATGTAATATTTTAAAAACGTATTATTTCTTGAGATTTGCATTAAAAATTTCAATCGCCACCGATATTATTATCAAACCACCGAAATTGTAAATATCTCCACTGAAAATGATTACAACTAGCGGAATTATAAATACAGGAGAACATCATTTCATTTCATCAACATCACAGATTTTTCGTTTATTAGTTGGTAATAATGTTTATCTCATATTATAGTTTAGAAACTTGATAACAAATAAGGAACACGTTAACAGTTAAAAATATTTTATTACATACTTTAAAATGTTCCTAGTGAGTTTTTTCTTAGATAAAACGTAGTGGCCACCTATAAGTTCGCAGTTTGACTACACCATTTCGAAACCTAGCCGTATTTATTTATATGTACGTAAAAATCTTCGAAACAAAATAAGGATCTTTCTTTTCAAAAGAAAGTGCACCTCGATAGCTACGTTTATATATAAGGAATACCCCATCCAAAAATTCACGGTTCGGAGATATGAAAATTTTATGATTTTTTAAAAATCTTCTTTTAGTTTTTCATATAAGATAATGAATCTCATTTTATACTTTGACCTCCCAAAAATCTATCAACATAATGGTCAAGCAAAATTTGTTAAATGTGTTTGCAAATTAACCCCCTACTCTTTTAAAATAATATACTGCGTTATGCGTTCCCTTTATCAAACTAAATTCTATTTAATAAGCTACTCAAAAAGGTGTAACTTATTATGAAAAGCTTACCAGACCAAAAAGGTTTCGAAAAATACATTCCGTGGCGCTACAGCCTATAGCAGTGTTAATTGAGGCAAGTAGAATGTAGAACTCTTTTGTTATCATCAGGCGTACTTGTTCAAGTTACGGTGATCGCAAAGTTACTCGGGTTTATTCGTAACTGTTCATTTATAGATTTTGGGTGGTTTCCTTGAGGTTGAACTAAAGCCAAGTCAATCAATACCACAAAACGTGGGATTGAAGTAGATAATAATTATGTGCTAGTACACCTACTTAGGCCACGTACTTCACATACATACATAAAAATCAAGTCTCTTTCCCGGTTCCTTCCTAGATCTTATAACATCTACTTGTCGATATGTGTACTTATGCTGCATTGACCTACAGTGCTCAGACTCATCAGAACACCATTAGGTATGCTAATCCCTACCAAAAAGGAACTGGACAGAAAAGTGCCGGCCATGTTAGTCGTTTAGACACCGAAAGATAGACGAACAGTGCAACTACTGGATGATACAGAGCGGCTCTGGGGTAGGAGTAAGACGAGATGGAGGTGGCGGTATGATCTCGATCATTGAACTGCATCATGAAAAGGCTTTAGATAGCAGTAAGATCTATCTATATATTATAATGTCAGTTTATCACCTTTGTATTTTTTAAATTTGACTACAAACTAGGTACTTGTTAAAAAAGGTAAATAAATATAAGCCTTTTAAAATTCTTATTAGTCAGCTATTGGTAAGCTTTTTCATAATTATACCTTTTGATTTATTTAATGAAGTGTGCGCATTACGTGATATCTTATTGAATGAATATGAAAGAATCAGGAAAAAAAATTAAAACCTTTTAGTAATTATACTTTGACAATGCCAAGTGATGTCTGTTGTTTTGTCTCAAATGATTATGTATTTATCTAGTTGAATTACTGAAATATACCGTATTTTAGTTTTTTTTTAATGCATTTCATTTAATAATAGGGTATTTTAAAAACATTACAAAATGGGGCATAACCCTGAAGCCATAATTTTTTTAATGGGTCTTCCTACCCATAAAGGTAGAAAATGGGCTGTACTTTTACATCTCAATAGAAATAATACCCGTTTCTCAGTCATCCTGATACAAAAGACAAAATATCAATTACGCCCGTGACATTATTAAATTACGGTGGCCTCTTTTTTGCCACCGGAGCCACTGGAGTTGCGACACCGTCTTAGAATTAAGTAATAAAGTACAAATTATAACGGACACTATTATTTTAAATGTAATAATTCGTTTGCAATTACGTCGATATATCTAATCTTTAATCATCTGTAAAAATTCTTTTTAAACAGCCTTTTAGTTTTTTAAATACAGAATGAAAATTTGTATTCCTGCGCCACCGCTGGATATACTTACGTTTTTGGTGGGAAAACTGTCGTGTATCAATCCTTGTATTGGTATACGATGGCTTGACAGGAGTGCAGGGAAAGATAGCTTAGCATTTTCATTCATTATGATGAAATAGTGTAATGTTCAAAATGGCCAGCGTTATTGACTTTTTCCGCGGGAAATTTTAAAAAGTGTTACTGGTACTACCGGGTAAGTAAATTACTGCTCATGTTAAATAATAGTATCATTTAATGTATTTTTAAAATATGTATGATTCTGTTAAATTATTTCACCCGAAAATGAAATAGGCAAATTTTTTTTGCAATAAGTGGGGACATAGCACCGCAATTAGATTTAGAGCCTTTGTAATTTTTTTAATGCGTAAAAAATAGATTTTGGTCTTAAGTTTTAACGTTAGTCTAGATCACTGTCTGAACTTAATGAAAAAAAATTAATAAATGTGCATTTTGCACTTTCCACTACGTTTTCATCCACGCCGCGCTAAAAACGTACCTGGGAAATTCACCCCTTATGTGAAAAAGATTAGGGTTCGTACACATTGTAACGTGTTTTTACAAAGTTTTCATCGATAACTTAATACTTTTAATGAAATGTAAGTTCAAACGTTTTTCGAAAATCAAACAACTTAAAAGATTTTTTTTTTATAAACGTTTTTCGAAAAAAAACAGCGATGATTAACATTCGAAAATTGAAAAAAATATACAGGATAATTTTTGTCGTCAACGTTCCCGAAAACTATGGAATCTCCTCGTCACACGATATTTTCTCCATGGAAGCATACCTGGGAAGTTCTGGTTTCCAAAATATTAGGGTCCAAAGTTGAGTAAATAGACTGCCTTTTTCTGCATAAATGCACATAGACGCGTGTAGCAAGATTTTTTCACGAAAAATAGTTAATATCTGTCTATAAAAAAGTACAACATAAACACTAGACACTATAAATTTCGCCCGATCAAGTAATTAAAAAAAAAAATCCCAGCATTTTTTTTGGCATAAACTTACTTTATTTGATGTATAGAGTACGTACCCTTCGTTAACGGTGGCCACAAAAAAAACACCCTGTATATTAAAAATCGTGGAATACTTTTCGGTAAAATGAAATTCGATATTTTAAAAAATCTGTATTCTAATAGACACCACATACATACATAAAAATCAAGTCTCTTTCCCAGAGGGGTAGGCAGAGATCATGAATCTCCACTTGCTACGGTCCTTACACACCTCTATCGCTGCTATCTAACATTTTCCTGGGATAAAAAGTAACCTATATGATAAGTGGGACCTGACACAATATATTCGTGAAAACTGCGTCGAAATCGGTTTAGCCGTTTCTGAGATTAGCGTGCACAAACGCACAGACAAACCGACAAACAGACAGACAAAAATTGTACTATTGCGTTGAACATTAATGACAGACTGCGACCCGTTACATTTTTATTATATGTATAGATAAATGTAAATCGACCAACGCCCATTGTAAAACCCTAACAACTATTTAGAAGAAAATGACTCTGTTTACCCACATGATTCACGTAAAGTGAAAACAATTCTAAGGTAAAACTTAAAACATCAATAACTATAATGCCTTTAGTCATAAGTGCCTCATCGACAATTTCGTATATCGCCGTTGTACTTATTTCTGGTATCTTATCATTATCATCTGATAGGTGTGGCGACGCCAGCGCCATTGCCTCGACAGTATGCGCGACTCGTCGCACCTAGTAAGTTATTTAGTGAATTACAATAGTTAATGTGCCAGATAAAAGTTTACGATCTCCGAGAGAGTCATATCTTAAGGTACAAGCTTTCTTATCTTAGTTTGGTACTTACGTAAATTTTGTAATTGGTGATAGTGGTGATTTGCTAGCGTGAAAGGGATTTTATTGGAAGTCTCATCTTTAATGTGTATGATGTGCTTTAGAATGAAAGCTTTCTAAGAATAGTGCCTAATAACCATACGGGTGAGAGTTTCACTCAGATAGAAATAAAAGTCCTTACTTATAGGTTCTATAGGTATATAGATGAAGCAAGGCCTAGTGATTTGATATTAAGGCTGGCTATTTACAGTGACAAAGCCCATAATAAAGCAGTGGGGTAAGCACGAACCTTTTAACGCGGTGTAACGCTAGCGACTCGCTAGCAAAATCTATGTGATTTGACAGTTGGACGATAGCGTTACGGACTATCGAGAGATTCGTGCTTACCCCACAGATATATATTAGAATAGAACTTACAGTTTTATGATTTCCCTTCAGCTGTAATAATAATGAGGTCAACTGAAATCATGTACTGTTATAGATAAACAATTAGTAACGTTGCCAATATGTAATTTAGAAAAGAGATGGTAAAATTCGTCATCCGAGTAATTGACCCGGTGGCTTAGTGGTTATAGCGGCTGGCACGGTTTGCAGTGGTCGTGGGTTCGATTCCCACTCGGGTGAAGAATTTTTTCCATTTTCTTTATTAATAATTTTTGATAATTAGTAATTACTAAATGAGCGAGTTTAATAAAGGTTTCTTCAATAGAGAAGGAGCAAATAGTCCTGTACTGGCTACCTCATCAACTGCTTACAGACTCTGTTGTAGCGTTATGCCTCTGACTAGGGTTGTCATCATCGATATTCTTCATATCAAGCCCATACCGGGATTCGAAACAAAGAGGTTACTATTATACTATACTCATTACCAAGCGTAGGTACCAGTGATCATTATGATAAATTATTCTGTTTCAGTGGATTTGATTTGAAGCAGAGCACAAAGAAATCACCATGTTGGCGGCAACGCTGACGACGCTGGCGCCGCGCATGCGCTTTAAGTTTTACAAGCCGAAGATAGACAATATAGTCTTCAAGCTCCACTATCAACTCACTGTGACCATCCTGCTGGCGTTCGTCATCCTGGTCTGCTCCAGGGAGTACTTCGGAGACCATATCAGATGCCTTGCCGACCAGGGCGTGCCTACTAATGTGATTCAGACCTACTGCTTCTTTATGGCCACTTTTACTATTGTGAGTCCGACTTTAGTAATTTCGTTTGCATGACTTAGCTATATACTCAGATACTTAGTATATGTAGGGTTCTTGTGTTGAAACCAATATTTCGCGTATCTACGTGATTCTTCTTAATCGGGAACTCATAGCTTACACTAAATATTTCAAGTCCCTATTTAATTATTTTTTGGGTCAACGCTTACGCCAACCCTCCTTGGCTATTCTTGGTAATAGAACTAAGTGATAACTCAATAACTTTATAATTCTTTGCAATAGTTATTCAAAATTACAGGTCCGGCATTACAATGAGTCTCTGCTCCAAGCTGGATTCCTCCCGCACCCTGGAGTGGGACCTCTCTCGGACCACGATGAGACCCTTCATCACACCTACTACCAGTGGGTGCCTTTCGCTCTGTTCATACAGTCGCTGTGCTTCTATTTGCCACACTATATTTGGAAGTCTCGAGAAGGTAAGCTAAGCGTACTCCACTATTCCCTTCAGTGCCAAGATCTGTGCCGGTCAGAACTCATACCGGCTACAAATAGGACTGCGCGTTATCATGAAGAGATCTTGACACTTCGTTTAGATAACTCTACTAAACATTCACGAACAACATAGAGCATATCGTGTCTATAGTTAAGACAGTCCAAATGATGAGAAAATTATGTAGTAGATGTGCACTATGGAAGTTTCAAGTGAACGTGCACGTCGTCGGTGGAATGCATCATATCTAAAGAATATTATCTTATCAAAAATGCTAGTCTTTTCTTGTGTGGTTAACAAATAAAGAAATTGGATCATCGCCTACAGTGTTATGTGTCATTCATTACAATGTTTTCTTTCGTTATCTTTTTTAAGAGTAGGCCAGAATTGTAATGCACATATTTAAACACTTCAAATTCTTTATTACGTACCTAGTCAGTCTAAGTATCAACATACTAACAACCAATGTATAAATGCAAGAGTACTAGCAGCGGTACTCTCTTTATCTTGGAATTAAAGCATAGCACATATCGCTTGGGCACCATTTCTGTATGAAAGTTAAACCATCCCCAGTAGTCACTTTTCCTAGTATAGAAATGTACAGCTGCTAACTGCTTCAAGTAACCCTCAGCATACTGGTGTGGAAATAGCTTTTTCAAAAAAGGTATCGTTACTCGTATTTACTGCAGTACGCGGACAAGTGACCAGCTCATGAGAAGTACTTATCTCATATTTTGCATTTCAGGTGGCAGAATAAGCGCGCTGGTCAATGGTCTCCACAACGCGGGACTCTCCCTGATCAATGACAAAGACATGACAGTGAATGGCACCTGTGTACAGTCTCGAGCAAACCTCGATAGTAAGCTGGAAACTATTAAGAAGGATATTCTGCTAAGGTATTTATTGTCATGACCGAGGTTCAGGCGGTTTTAAAGTGCCCATTGAAACAGATTCGGGCAGGAGATATGCGGAGATCCTTTTCTAGTAGGAGGGTCAGAAGCGTCTAGTGGAGATATATACCTATATATATTTTTATAATGCTTATTTTCATCATTACCGTATTGTTGCGGTGGCAAACTTAGACTCGTATGAACAGCAGACATCTGTGCGTGCTAGTACTTGATTCAAGCCTGATATTTGAAGGGTGTCATGCATTAGTTCTTAAAATATTCTCAAGGTACTTATTAATATGTTACAGGTTACGCATCTCACAAACATGGTCCATTTGGCTGGTCTCTATGGAAGTGGCTAACTTGGTGCACGTGGTCATTCAAATATACGTTATTGATAAGTTCCTGAATAGCCATTTCATGTCATTGGGCCTCAGAGTCATGGGCCATAGCAATTGGGAAGATATATCGGATCCTCTAGAAACAGTATTTCCCAAGGTAAGTGCATTAGGTATAGGAATACTCTGGTAACCTTTCTTTTAATACCTACTCCCTGCTACCTCAACTCAAGTAAACTCTACAGGATTTATCTAGAGGTAGATAAAATTAAAATCTTTGGAGCATCTAGGGAAGACTAGACAAGTAGATAGTGCTCACTAATAACAGCACATACTCGAAGAATAACTATTCTATAACCTCCTCTTAAAGCTACAGGATCTTTTCGAAAATTAACATCATTATCTTTATTCTAGGTGACAAAATGCGTGTTTCACAAGTACGGTCCAAGCGGCTCCATACAGCAGCACGACGCGCTCTGTGTCATGGCACTGAACATCATACACGAGAAGATATATACCGTGCTGTGGTTTTGGCTGTTCTTCCTGTTTTTCGCTTCCTTAGCAGGTAAGAACACCACGTAGTGGAAATAGCACAGTATCGGGTGATACGAGTTGACAATAGACAATGTACCTAATATCGTTTTGTATTGACGTTCGTTGTAGAAACCTTCCTACCAATAGCAGTGATATTTTATCATGTAATTTGAAGGCCTCCTTTTGGAGCAACGGTTTCGATGACGTACCTCCATTGATTCGATCGATAAATAATGTTAGTAAATCTAAGTCTACCTGTTGTAATTTACCTATAACAATTATAAAGCCACTTCTAGTCTACATATCTAGTTTTTACTTCTTTCCAGCTGTGATCTGGCGTGCAATATCTTTTGTCATGTACCGGCGCTCCATCAAGTTCAACACCTGGCGCTTCCCCAACGGCATCTCCGATAAATTCAACCCGTACAACGTGCTCCAAGTCGTCAACGGCTGCCAGTTCGGGGACTGGCTGTTCTTGTACTACCTCGCGCAGAATATGAGCTCTTTTGTCTTTATGTAAGTGCATTAATATTAAGAGTAATACATACAGGACCACCACCTAGTCCTCAAGAACAAGATGTGTGCCGAGTGCCGTGCTTGCGGACGTGTCTGCCACTCTAGGATCGGGCTGTAGCCACGAGCGCAGACGTTTTAAAACTGCTTAAATTACCGATCATAGATAGAAATAGGCTCATGATGACGATGACCAGAATGATAACTAACGGAGAGCGTGGACTGTATAATTGAATTAAACGATGGAATGTAGTGGCAAAACGTAATATTTAAGATGATTATAATCTTACAAAGTATAATATGCACAGACCAGATCAATGGAACAAAAGCCACTGACTTGAAGAGTCAGTGCCAAAAAGACAGTATCAAAAAATATTATAAAACGGTATCAAAAAGGTCGCACTACCAGCCAGTCGCCAACATACCCGATAAAGGGTAGGCTACATACATGATATGTAATTCTGTTCCATAATGTTCTGTTTATGTTCTGTTTTTATTATAAGTATTTAACTTTTTTTGTTATGTATCTGGTTGGGCTGAAGGTATTGTATACCAATGCCCGTAATAAATTAATAAAAAAATAATAATTATCGCCTGAGCCGAGTGTTCGAGGTCCTTAGTCGACTCTTACAACGGTGATGTAGATGCATCTGATGTGTTCTAGTGAAGCCCCGCTTTAGCACGGGAAGTATAAGCTACCTTACTTTTTTCAGACGTCTCTACGACAGTCTAGCCGAGGAGCTGAAGAAGCGGGAGGTGCCGACTGGCGAGAAGGACGAGGACAGGGCTGCTGGCGCTGAACCGATGTTGATTTCGTCGAAAATCGACTACAGTGATGAGACATTACCTCTTAAGGAGGACACGAAACTATAGTGCAATATTTACCTTAGGTAGGAGTACCATTAGTAGATTGAGTTACTTAATTGTTATTATAAAATAATTGTTACTTATTTACACTTACATATAGGCAAATTAATTTTATTTCATATTTTAAATAAGCGTAGGTATGTGCCATGATTTTGAATGATGATGGTAGTAGTGTAGTGTGGATGAATGTTTGAGTGATCAATGTTTAATTACATTTATGTATAAGTAAAAAATAAATAAACACCTAATAGGGTTTTCGCTAAGCAAAAGCCAGCAAAGGCCGAAAACCACACTGCAGTCACCAATCCAACTACCTAGCGTGGTTATGGGTAAAACCTCCCTATGGCAATATTATTATGTAACAATTTCTGGTGCTACTTAATTCTAGACTATTTTAAATGATTTGGTAAACAGAGAAAATTATTATGATTCGCTATTTAGATATGGAGCCCAGCACTACTCGGTATCCCACCTTCATGCTAATAAGTAAATATGACAACTAGGTCAATCAGCAGCATACACGAATTTATGTGCCTTCATTGTGCCAAAGAGCATAATTAAATACCCAAACAATTTTTTTTACAATGTAGTAAAACAGACGTGTTATTTATGTATTATCTAATTGCTCAATATCTAGTCTGTTGTTATTTTAACGAATTTTTTGTTACGAATAAAAAGATTTTAAATGGCGAAGATTCTTTATTTATTTCTGTGCTAATTTCCAAAAACTACGGATAACAAAATAGCCTAGCTAAATAGTAAGGGCTTACGTAATGTTTATGTTGATTTAACTAATTTGTTAGTGGGTATACAAATTAAATCCTTTGACCTTTACTAATAGATGGTTGAGGCAGTTAGCGGTAGGTACTTCTCTGTTTATTTTGTGCTCAAATGTTACTAATTGTTTGCTTTTAGCACTTGGTAACAAAACACAGTCACTGATCAAAATGCTAAATTTGACTATTCTTGTTGATTATTCGTATTCGGTAAGTTGCCCACTTATAGTTACTTACTTATATTTACCTATGTACCTAATTAAACCTACTATCTGAATCTAGCAAACTATGTTATCCCTGCCGCTGCGCCGCGCTACACCGGTATTTTCAATTTGACTTTTGAACTATTTGCAATAAGATAATAGTTTTTGAAATAAGATAAATAATTACAATAAAATTTTAAATAATATGTGGTAAGTATTTTATTAACGATACTTACTAGATATTTACTAGAGAACCCACAACATAAGTTTTAGTTTGAGCAAATGTAGTTACCTAGGTTATACTCGTACTCGGTGAAAAGTTTAAAAAAGCACATTTTGCATGTTCCGCAACACATAAAACAACGCAGGCTGATGTAAAAAGTGTGCAATGATTGGTTAGTTGGTAATTGAGTGAGTTTCTTCCTTACCGACGGGTTCACTCAGGAGTATTGACCTCCGAAGAATGCTTCGGGACCACGTCGATGCGCGCTGTATTTACGTGCATTACGTGCAACTTGTGCAAGCGCACTCATGCTACTTGATTGTACATGCTAAATTTCCTAAATAATCATCAATCAAATAATCAGCACTTTCCCTAAATTTAGTTTTTGATGGATCTACGATTTTTGTGTAACTATTTGCGCAGGTAACGTATGTTAAATTATAGACTTTTTGCAGCTTTTTACCTAACAAGATGCAATGTGTGATTATGATATGATGTACCTACTACCTGGGGGCCAATTCTCAAAAAGTCTCGAGTTGGAACGAAGCCGAAACGGAACCGTTGCTCAGAATCAGAACAAAGCAATAATTACCTTGCGGTCACGTAATTAGACACATTTCAACACGAGACAGATATTTCATTTAGACATTCTGTCATATTCGCGACCACCGTATGCTAAAATATACCTTAATACTCCAGCGGTAAGTAAATATTGCTTTGCACCCCGTTTCGTTAACGGTTCGTTAGTGGTTGCGTTTCGGCTCAAAACTTTTTCCGGAATTGCCTCCTGATGACACAGACAAAGTAACACTTGTTCTGTCTTGTTCACGATAGAATCGATAGATGTGCGTCATCGAAACATTTGCTCCAATAGGAAGCCTTTATTTTTCAACGAACATTGCACCAATGCGAAACGATGTTACTTTGTCTGAGCACCTTGATGATACTAAATCTAACTAAGTGGTAGTGTTTTTCCCTTGATTCTTATTCGAGCTGGTAGCACTTTCTGTCCCTAACATGATTGAGCACGATTGGATTTCAGAGTAAACGATGATATAAATAGATGCACACAGTAAGTAGTCAAATTCAAATATTATTTTCAAGTTTTCAATATTGGCGCGAGGGCCGACATCTGTTGGATTGGAACCCATTTTTTAGCTACTTTATTATATTGTAACAAAAATATCAGGTACCCATCTACTTAGAAGTCCCGAAGCATTCGTACTTTCCTGGAATTCGGTCGTACAGGTAGCGAGGTAGCACGCACACAGACAGACAGGCAACCCGTTTAGAGTCCGCCGTTTCATAGAATAACTCCTATGCCTGATTTCGTAACTAACATGTTTTGTATGCAGTGACACAGATAATGTAGTTATATACATAGTAACTAGCGCCATCATCCAAAGGCACTAACTATATGGTGAAACGCACTCCACTGTTGACTCTACATGGTGGTCACCTATCCGAGTATTCGACCATCTATGGGCGCTTGCGCAACTTCAAATTCCTGCCTATTGAAGAGTATCTATGATATTTTAATCAATCGTTGACCCATAAGATGGGAGATGAATAGGGACTTTGTATCTATTAAAGCATGCACCAAGTGCATAAATCCACGACAATAGCATAGACCAGTCTTATTCTGTTGCTGTTGGTATAAATAAACAGTAACTGAACACATATAGACGTGGAGTAGGAACGTCATAACTTTACTCCGAGTTGTAAAGTGACACCATAACGAACAAGCGTCTAAATACGGAATAGAATAGGTTTTTATTTGAGGATTACCTTCATACAATAGCAACAATAAAACAAGACAAACAGCGTAGAAACCTTAGGCAGAAACGAAGACAGTAACATAAATTACAAAAGAGCCGTGCGTATCTGGAGCCTGTCATTTACATCCTGCTGCATCCTGCGTATGTGTAGCCGCCAAACCCTACTCATACTTTTTATTAAATTATGAGTAATTTTCTAAATGCGGATTTTTCTAAACTATGAGAAGAATAAAATTGATGCTGTCTTTCTTTTAAACTTGATAATGATAGGGAAATCATCAACTTTATTCCTCAGATAGGCTATTTGACGTTAGGAAGATCAGCCCTTAAACGGAAAACTTAATCAGGCACGATGGCGGTCTTAGATGAATTATGGCGGTCAAATGTTTGCCTATCTAATAATAAAAAAACCGACTTCCTCCCTAATCAGCCAACACTCGAGCTTACTAAAGATCCTAAAGAGTTCCAGTATCTTAACTGGTTCCTGACCCTTGTTTTGATTAAATTGTAGAAATGCCTAGTTGGTGCTATTCCTATGTAAAACTTCATCAGACCTTTAATGGAACGTATAACCCATGTGGGTGCAAAGTTCTCATTAATAGAAATGTAAAATGTTGAGGAGTTCATTTAACTATCCTTCGTCTTTATCATAAGACCCCATAGAATAACTAATTATTCTATGATCAGACCCCTAATGACAGTCACATTCCACGTAGGTGTAAACTTCTCATTTAAAAAAATTTATCAAGCCCAAACACAAGGAAACTGCTGTAAATCGTCGAAGAGTCCCCTCGACTGTCATTCAGCTCCATCATGAGATCAACTCCAGACCTTCATTAAATAGAAGTGAATTAAAATAAAAAAGATAACAAACGCACAAGTTGTCACAACGATTTTCGAAGATTCCCCTCGATCTATCATCAGATCCTGGTTTACTTCTACCGCCGTATCTGCCGCAATAGATATGTATGTTTGATTAAATTAAAAATGCATATAATCATAAATATTTAACAGGCATTCTAAGGGTAGATAATTGTATGTGAGTAAACTTATATAATTTCGGTAAATACTAGGTTTGCAATAGAAATATAACCTATTTCTAATAGAAATATAACATATTTCTATTAGGTTTGCATTTGTAAATAGATATACCCGCTATAAATAGGTAAGTATTGTAAAAAGATAATATACTAATCAGTTATACATTCTAGTACAGCACATAAGCACAGAATAGGAGTTTGTAAATACCAATATCACATAACATTATTATTTCAAAGGTTTAAAACTTTTCCGACCATACCTATCGAAATAACTTTTTAATACATAACAATTTTTAAATTAATCGCGCGAAGTTGAAACTTCGTCCGTTTCCGATATAACGTTCCTATACACGGCTAATTCTAGCGAGATACTTTTTTGAATACTTGATTCAGGTAATATTAACCTCGTTGATGTCATAAAATAATAAAAAAAATTAAAGGATATTATTGGTAATAGTATTTATAAAAGAGTTTTACAAATAATAAACGATATAGAATAGAAATCAAACATTATTTTGTCTAACGTTTCGTTTCACTGTTATTCTATGATTATTTTTCATTATGGCAATTTTATTCACAAAATGGCGTCGACCCGCCATTATTTCTTTGCAGTCAATGAACAGTTCTGTAGTTGTCTCTTTTTAGTATACGAAATAGCCATAACTGCATCTCTTTCTTTCCTTCTAAACCCATCTCTACTCGTTGGCTGCGTTTCGTAAAACAAAATAAATGTGAGAGTCGGATCAGCCGTGTGTCTGTCGAGTAGGTGCATTTCTTTCCTATTTATTTAAAAATCGAGTTCTGTTGTTATTTGTGTAAATTAAATTGCGAGATTGAAAGAGGAACGTATTTTTGGAACATTTCGTCTTATGTTTTAGTTTTTCTTTTACAATTTTTCGTGAAAATACTGTTCTACGTAATATTGCGAAAATTGTTTCTGTTTTAAATTAAACATTGTTGTGTTTTGTAACACGAAGAAAATACTCTGAAATTGGTAAGTTTAATGAACTGGATTTATGATTAATTTGAATACTAACTCAAGAAATCTACATATCTTTTCTGAGCCAGACTGGATACTCTATTTGCTAGTTAGACGACAATACCTTTTAGTGTATCCAATAGTTTACAGTCCTGTCATAAAATAATTCTTAGGTAGATACACTATTACATTTTACATACAGATGGGTGCTTATTCTACTTGTGTAAGTAAGTACTCACCTACTTGGTTATACTTCATTTTCTATACATATACATAGGTACCTACTGTACATAATTCACTCAAAATTAATTAAACACAAAAGTTGTGTCCATGTCTGCTATTCCTTCTCAAAGAATTGTAGCTTCGCCACATGTCCAAATGCAATTATTGCAAGCAATAGAAAAATATCTCTAAGTCTGTCTATCTGTCTAAGTATGTTTTGTAATACATTACTCTAGGGTCTCATCTCAAGTGTAACAATCTCCATGCTCTCTGTAGGTACTAACAACCAAAATTTATTAATGAGAATAGAAGTTCCGTTCATACCATATCTAACAGCCATATACCTAGTGTTAGTGACTCTACATTTCAAGAGGAAAGTATGTATAACTATGTGTAATAAATACCTGCCTGTAATAATATAATATCTCATATTGTTCTATTCACAAGCCATGTTTGTATATGATATTGTGTGGCGTTCTCACCACTTGTTCATCTATCTTATTCCCAAAACATATAAAATAAACATCATGAAGTTATTGACAGATAGGTATTTAATGATACTCAATAATATATTTCATATACTTATTACTAACTAGGTAACTGTGGTTCCTTGTAACTCAGTCTTTTAGGACTAGATGGAATATAATATTTATTTATTTACTAATATTATAAACGTTAAAGTTTGTGAGTATGGATGGATGGATGTTTGTTTCTCTTTCATGTTAAAATGGCTGGAGTGATTTTAATAAAATTTGGTATGGAGTCAGCTGAAACCCTGAATTAACACATAGGCTACTTTTTATTGCGGGAAAATATTTTAATCCCAGATAATTCAGACATTTTGTTTTTTCTGCAGGTGATCACTAGCATAATATATCACTAGCAAATAAACTAGGTATGTATGTCATCCTTGAAAGATTTTAAATACTGGTTCAAAATTTCCTATTGTAACTCTGTACCTACCTAAACTACATAATATTAAACAACGTTCTAGGGGATCTAAACCATTAATGTTTTAGGTACCTAGGTAATATTAAATAAATATTCACAGTTAAAATAACGAACTGTTTCCATATTTATTTCCACCCATGGTTAATGCAGTAACTTTGCAGTAAATATATACTGGGGTCCTGAAAATGCTCACGGATAATGTACTGATAAGAGATAGTTGTGGTTGATTCTGTTGACCATCACACTTAAACTTGGCTTAAAATTAGCTAGGTATGTCTGTCCCTCTCTTATTCTTAATGTAGATGGCAGACAGACTTTAAGTGTGACAGTCAGAATAACCCACATTGTGTGCTTAGAGCAATTTTCCCAATTCTAACCACATGCACAAGTCAAGCTCAAAAGACCTTACATTTACGGGGCATTGGCGATTTGTTGATAACCTTTACTTGTAGTAAGTGCATATGGAGAGTAAGTACTCTGTACTAAGTTGAAGATAGCCAGTATTCACGACCGCACGTGTACACTAACGATCATGCAACCGCCTGCGCCGGTATAATGACCGAACAATTTCGTGGCCCAAACCAATGCCGTGTAATTTTGTCCATCCTGTTCTCGCGTACACTTTAATCACTATAATGGTACACTGCTGGGGGCGGAACTCTGATGATTTATAGCTCCAATCTCGCCTAGCTGGCCAGCATATGAAGACTTCCAATGCACCTGTTGCTGGGTAATTTCTAATGGTGCTGAAAGGAGGTAGCGTCTCTTGTAGAGGTGGTCGTGGAGCAGCTTCCGAGGGTGGAACGCGGGAGCATTGACTTCCAGTTCGATTAGAGTGTTTCTCTATCTGTTTCGTGATCTGTAATCAGATCATAAGGTCGAAGCCGCCCGTGTCCGAGTCTGACCCTGTGGCGTAAATCAAGAATTGTGCTATAAATTTTAAATTACTTTACTGATATTTATCGTTTGCTTTTTTTCAATTAAGTGCAATGTATGTATTATACTGTCTTGTTGAGCTGATGATATTATGAGTATTTAAGAGTACATAATAGTTTTGCAATGGAACTTGAGCCAGCAGTATCTACTGCACCTTGCACCTTGTATTCCGGCTCGCCTTGACCGCCAACAGGCTCGTTTACATCTAGTTTACTGAATTACGCCTATTTAATCAGTACTGGAGTTAAATGCCACAGTTTTACACGATCTTGACTGGAATCTGCTATAAGTAACTAGTTTGGATGTGCCAGTTAGTCGCTGGTCAATAATAAGGTTTGAAGTTCTATCCCCTGTTAACAAATATTTTGATATTTGATCGTTTTAATTATCACACACAATCTTTGCTTGTTTATTATTTGTATTCATTTGCACCAATGTACTTATTCTAACGATCTAAATAAAATTAAAATACCAGAGAATCCTATTTCCTATTGCATTTCTTTGAATTCAACACCTGCATCGTCTGCATAATTGCTGTGACCTATTTTCGTATATTTCGCGCTATACTTGTCTCGTAAATACCGAATACACAAAATGACAATGTACTTACTACTCACATACCTGCCCCCTGATTACGCGATGTGCGGGACGCGGGAGGACGCTCTCAACATTCTCAATTATCACGATCGCGTTGCTTCGGCTTTGCTATTGCAAGTTACGTAATCACGGGGCTGATGCGTTGAACATGTGCTATCCCACGTCCCCGCTCGCTCAATGCCTCACGAAGGTCACCCGATAGCATCAATCAGACACACAGAATAGGTAAAAATCTGCCATTGCTCTGACATCAGACCTTCAACACAAAGCGTCACTTGCGACATCATATTATAATTTCGGCCTGTGTACTATTTCTATGAAACGTTTGCATGACCACTATAAATGATTCGTATATAAAAATGCCAGTTGAACCTAATCAATGGGATCTTTTTATATCAAACTTTTTTCTGAGATCACGACTATGTCGAGTCCTCGGATCAGAACACTATCTCTCAGTCGTTATGGCGTGATAAAGTAACAGATATATGATCAAAATTTCTTTCTCCTTATAAAGTTACCTACAGTTTTGCATTATTATTGAAATTGATATGCTGAAGAAAGAAAAACTGGATCACCAGACACCCATAATTGCCCAGACAAAAGATAATAGAGAGCTTTGATAAACAGAAAGGGATCGAATTACGAGTTCTGCCTAAGGCGTTTAGCTAATTGCTAACGGTGCGCTCAGACTTGGCTATATTTCTATGCAGCTATGTGTGTATGTAGACCGCGCCTCGGCAAGCGTAGCGTTGGGCGCCCTCTGGCCAGATGGACAGAGGACGGCTGGTAGTGACTGGATGGCAAAAACGGGGGATCGAGCCATGTGGCGTACTCAGCGAGAGGCCTACGTCCAGCAGTGGATTGCAATAGGCTGACGATGATGTGTGTAAGAGATGTAGGTGGTGATCTCATTGGGTTTTACCTGCGCTAATTAAGCCAGACAAGGGTTCAATCCTACTCGTGGGTAGAGATTTCCGTAAGGACGCCACTTCGCGACCCTCACTGACGCATGCTTCATTGCTGGGCAATTTTTTTCAGTGGGACATACTTTCCATCCATCTATGTATTTCCGATATTCGAAGGTAAACAGGTCTAGTTCAGAGAAAAATAAATGCAAATTGCTGACTGTACCAATCAATAGAGTAAACATTGTGCCAAATATTCGATAATACCATTTTCATCGGGTTCTCAAGTGCCCCCAGTGCATCGCGTGCGGTAAGAAATATTTGAGTCTTAGGTAATATGAGTTTGATTCCTTGGAAGAAAATCCTGTGTTCGTTAGTTTCATTCAGCATATCGTGACGGTTCCTCTTCATCATCAGATTTTCCGTTCCGTTCAGGTTTCCCTTATCTACAATTTATCACGTTGACAGTATCCAGATTGTTACTAATATGTATCAATTGTTTAAACCTGCTATAGCAGCAAGTGCTAAGGAATGCCTTATTTACTATCATTAGTTAGTGTTTAATAATGACTATTAGCTGTATATCATTCATTAGTTAGGCGTGTTTGTTAAACATACATTCTTGACAATTCATCTGGGTATTGATAGATAATGATGCACTTGCGACGGAAATTTCTGGACAAACATATCGATGTGGCTCTATTCTTTGTTTAATCTAATAGACAACCTAATGAAAAAGTAAGTACCTATATTTTTGAAACATAATTAAAAAAGTAATTGAAATTTATAATAGAAATAGACTGTAATGTTTGGTTCTCTTATAGTTACGTCATGTATAGGTACTTTAAAATCTGCCCTAACTAGTACGCTATTTTAACTGGGAAAGATATTTATTATGTAGAGAAGGGTGATGGGTTGACGAGTACTTTACTAACCATTATTTATAATTCTGCGACCTAACTCAATGTGAAACCCGTACGAGTGGCAAGTAGATATCCTCAGCGACTATGCTTGCTGTACTAAGTACTAGACCCTGTTAATATTTTTTAAAGACTTTCTCATACCAGTCACCTGTTGATGAAACACACCAGCCACAAGGGGTTTCTTAGTCAGTGTTATGTCCTAAGTCTGCGAGTTCTATTGACATCAAATTTTGGTTATCTACCTGTGAATGCAGCATAATCGAATAATGGATATACGCCTCTGCATTGTAA
Source organism: Carposina sasakii (assembly GCA_014607495.2). Classification (NCBI taxonomy): domain Eukaryota; kingdom Metazoa; phylum Arthropoda; class Insecta; order Lepidoptera; family Carposinidae; genus Carposina; species Carposina sasakii. Next base: position 15,156,854 of record CP053151.1, read on the forward strand.
GTCATAAACATGACCGGCATTCATCGGCTGATCATGCCAATTGGAGCCATTAGATGGAGCACCCAACAAATTGGACAATTTGTACCGACAACGATACTCGTCTCGCTACTCTGCACCAATTCTGGTTTGATTGATATTTAGAACGAATGAATTATAAATGGATCGATTTATTGATGCCTGAAAGAAACTAAATATTGTAGTCAAATTATTGTAGATTTGCTTTAATAATAAAGATTTTTGTCTAGTTCATGTTAAATATTATTTCTCCAAGTCAATCCCTGAGAATGATCATAGTTCTAATTCTAACTGAATTATAATGTAAGATAAATAATACTGTAATGGGACTATACTTTTAAAGTTAATATTCCCTGTTCGAATTGTCCTCTATTCGAGTAGGTGAAAATCACCGCCACGCGCATGTACATTATTGGACATATCGGTGTAAAGTGGCATTTGACTTCTGCCCCTGTGTGACGACACGACGCTGGCTTCATGTAATTTCGCAATTATAACGTCAATTTGAGACTTGAATTTACCGATTATTAAATTTAGGTCTATTTGGAGTTTAGAGTTCGGAAGCACACTGCTGAACTGCATTACCGGCCATTTCCAGATATATGAGTGTATCTTGAATTAAACCCCATTTTTCAATACCCATAACAATTTAAACTAACCACAATTTAATGTATCGCTTTTTTGCGTTCCATTAAAAAGAAAAGGCGGTGGGACATAGTAACACAGTTAATTAATTTCTGATGAGGAAATCCCGATAAGGCTCGATATAATTTCCTGCTATTACAGTTCATTGTGTTTTGGCTGCTCTATTAAAATTAAACAAGGTCTTGCGAGATGTTTACTGTGGGCACTTATCTATGAATTTAATTTTCATGTCAATCACGGCCCAAAATACCAATAGGATAAGTTAGTCACTTTACAAAATGCATTGCTTATCACCTCTACGTCGCCTTGACAAAAATTCTGTATATATTTTTTCTATGTCCATAAAAGGTTGACCATAACGCACTTTTCTTATGAAATGGGATTTTAAAAAGTGCTTTTTTAATAAAAATTCTTCCATTGATTGGTATGGAATGCTTAGCCCCTTTTATCTTCCGTCGGGAGCTGGAGGCACGTTCTGAGACTGAGGGTAAAAAATACCGATTAGAGGAAATAACTGGGATTCCATTTCCGATTGGAACAGGTTTTCGATTTACGAATTTAAACGTTGAAATTAGTTTAGGTTGCTGAAGATTTTGTGTTTCATTTTTGAGGTCGACTTTAATTTATTCTCCTCTATGACTTCAATCTTAGGTATAGTTTGTTTATTGTTCTATTTTTATTTCTAAATAAGTATTTTAGGTTTTGTCATAACAGGCGTCATGAATTATGTGTCGAGGTCCATGTCAGCACGATGGATAGCGTTAATAACATTGGATGTAGTACCTAAAGGTATAGTTACGTTCAATAATCCGTCACGAATAGATCCAAAAAAAAACAAGTATCGACAATTCGTGGTCCATATAACTGATTTAAAACGAAATTTAGAAAGTGTTACGAAACGATCGGTCACGAAATTTGGTGACAAGTCTTTTTTAACAATTCGTTCGAAAGGCTTTTTTTTCTTATCTAGGTATCCACTAACACAAACAATTATTTTCATTTTCAGAACCTACTTAAAGAGGCCTAACCTCTGTACTTACAAGACATTACTGCGATCAAAAATCCAATATTCTTGAACCAAAAAGAAAGGGACGGAAAAAATAAACCCACATAATATGATATCCTGCCTGATCGCATTGGATGTGTGGATGACGGCGACACATGACTTAAACATGAAATGATCAGTTTCTGACCAAAATAATCTGCTAGTTACAAATGCACATAAAATATTATCCAAGACAACTACGCAGGATCATAACTGACAGCATAGGTCATATGTTTTGCATTTGCAACCATTCGTAAATATATCTGCAGACACATAGAGCTTCAGTATATTACGTGAGATACTCATGGGGACTTTATTAAAGAAAAAGTTTTTTTAAAGGTTGAAATACATCAAGCTGTTTCCCGTGACGTCGTCTGCTATAAGAAACATTTGGGCTATTTTATACTAGGGTTCAAACAAACAAAATGACTACTAATACAAATTGAACTCAAGAATTTGTCGTTTCACGAAATAATACTAGGACTTTGAAAAGAACCTTAACATTGACTTCGTATAGGAACTCCACTACATTGAACACCGTACAGGTGCATTATATGGGCGGATGTTTGTATAAGCTCACTAGTTGCATATTAAGTTTCAAACTTGCACATTACCTATACCGATGAAACTTGAGCAGGTATATACCTTTATTATGTAACTCAACATTGGTGCTGTTTCGTCACCGATGAACATCGTGAGGAGCCACGAGAATGTTTCTGACAGATAGACACTACTATAAAGGTTTCATAACAGCTGTAATAAAACCGTCTATCTCTCTGTACGATTAAACGTCTCTATATCCGACACCTGCCTTCAAATTGGCGGGGTCACATATCCGATCATACAGCGAGGAAAGTCGTGTTACCAACTCGCAGGCCACACCATCAGGGTGTCAAGTGTTCACATGTGACCTGAGGTGATCCTGATATTAAACATGACTGAACAATGGTTCATTGAGTAATCGTATATTTACATTGCTCGAGTACTACCACGAACATTGTAGTTATAATCTGGCGAAATATGTAGGTCTTAGACCGAATCATTATTCTAAGTAAGATGTAGGTAAATTGTTTGATGTTTGGGTTTATCACGATTGATTTGCATTGGCACTTTCCTTTAATTTTGTCGATTTATTTTTTAATCACAAAGTAACATTTGTTTTTGATCGAATCGATAGCGGTTCGTCACCAACATCAATAAGTTAACCATTTTTTTCGCGTTCGTCAAGTAACGTGATGAATTCGAACCGCTATTGGTGGGAGAGTTGCGACAACGTACGTCGATGCCAAACGATGTTAAATTGTCTCTTTGTAAAACTCTTCTGAGGGGTAAGCACGAATCTCTCGATAGCCCGTAACGCTATCGTCCAACTGTCAAATCACATAGATTTTGCTAGCGAGTCGTTAGCGTTATGCCGCGTATAAAGTTTCGTGCTTACCCCACTGGTGTTACTTATTGTTGGTGTCTTTGAAATTAACTTCTTGGTAGCTCAGCGCTAAAATGACCGAAGGCTTTAGTTATGATCTGTATGTTATGTATGTCCACATATTATGTATATGCAGGTGGCATGAAATCACTCATATTAGCTGATTTGCTACAGCAGTGCAGTGTAAGCAATATGCAGGTGTGTGGTACGGCCTAGTTGTTGTTACTAATCGTTCTGATTGTTTCGTCTCGGCGGATACGCGATAACGGGTCGTTGAACTCGGCAGGTGGTTTTTAATGGTTGTAAAGTGCTAACATAGTTCACCATTTTACCAATTCCCAATATCTTGCAAAATGTTGATATAAATATATTGACAACCATGTGAGAACATCTCAACACAATTGTTATTTAATTTCACATCCAACTAACCTAATTTTGTTTTGTTTCAGATGCCGGACTCGTGTGATATTGACGCGTCTCCGTTCCCGCGAACTCAATTAAAACAAGACTGATTTTTACTAGCTATACCTAATTATAGACATTCCTTTCAAAATCGTCTCCATCGAGACATGAGACTAAGGAACATGATAAAGACTGAATAAGAAGACAAGATGTTTAAGCTACTCGGTGGGTTGAGCGTTTACTTCAAGTACCAGGCGATCAGGACCGACAATGCAGTGTTCCGACTGCACAACATATTCACCACGGTGATCCTGCTGATGTGCTCGATGATCATCACAGCGACGCAGTATGTGGGCCAGCCGATACAGTGCATCGTCAGCGGTCTGCCCACGCATGTGGTCAACACATTTTGCTGGATCACTAGTACTTTTAGTATGCCGGATGGATTTGCCAGAGAGGTCAGTTCGCTATTTAGTAATCTCGGGTTACCGGTAACACGAGTATGTCTAATGACTATGGCTAAGGCTAATGCATGTCATAACATTGTATAATTCATAGTTTTATTGGAAACATTTCAATTATTATATACCTATTCGGCGAACGGCGCGACGGTTTAGATCTAATGTCAAAGAATGTAATTAACCACTTCTATTTCCGTTTAAAGTTATTAGTACTAAGGTCGAAAGCCGCTGGGCGTGGTAAGATCATATTGATATTTAATGTATCTTTTGGTTGAAACGAATCAGTTAAACTAGTGACGTAGACGTTTTTAATGTAATTATTTGTGTTTTAAAGTCGGTAATTGAACAGCGCGCGTTACGGAAAGTATTTTCCTACTTAGCGCCAGGCGCTTGTTATAAAAATAGATCTTCTATGTAATTGTAGTGTGAACTTAATCGTCACGGTCACCGGTATGACCAAGTGACCATGACTCATTAATTTAATGAATCGGTTTAAGCGGAAATTGCGAATAAAAATAGTAATTATATTATAGTAATTCAGATTTTACTACTTGAGAGATAAAGTGGCCTAGTTAGGTGTTTTTTTAAAATGTATTTGCTTATTCCTTGCTGCTATAATACTCAAGTAGTACTGTTCACGAAATGGGTTAGCCAGAATTGGAGGATCATAAAGAAGATCACACAGGCACGTTTGGCATATCAAAGACAGAGAATCGATCAGTGACAAGTTGTGAGCTTATGGCTTGAGAGAATACCCGAGTTCTTCGTACTCTTTAGTCGACTTTTACGACATGCACGGAAGGATGCAGTTGATGTATTCTAGTAAAACTCTGCATCAGCGCAGGACGAATTAGTAAACATTAAAAAAAATATAAAATTGGGTATCAAGGAAATCCAAAATTGAAGTACAACAAGAAATATGTATAGGCAACGAGTATTGCACATGTGTTTGTTTATATACGCACGTAAACGTACGAGTAGTACGAGTCCGAGTTGGCTTTTTTCCAGGAATATTCGGATTTAGGACATCTTGCAGACTCTTTGTATAATGCATTGTTTGCAAATGTTATGCGGCATTATCGTGGAGATAAAGATTATTAATGGATTACACTAATTTAGTATTTCATTGGAAATCTGTAATAACCATCGGCTTAATTACAATTAGTTTAACTGCTGAGAATTGTAAGTTATCCATGTCGTGATTCGTGAACATGTAGAAGGTATAAAAGAGGAGGTGGGACTATTAACTGAGTCGTGTGGCAATCGTAAGGCCATGACGTCATGATAGGGGCGGAGCTTCAGGGCCAGTATGTGTAACGCAGTAGCTGTAACCACACGCTTATGCAAGTAGTTTGGCTAGTCACTATAAGGTGGTTTCTATGTAAATGTAGTGTTAGGATGCTCCCCTCGTCCCATACTTCACCCCCGCTTAGCAGCACACTATTATTGTATGAAAATGTACTTAGCCGCTGGTCCACTTTTATTTCTTCTCCATGTTCGTGATCATGTTACGCCTACACAACCTACTACTAATATTATAAGAGATAGCTGCACTTTTGGATACTATCGCCAAAATGGTTGATTCGGTGTTTGGAAGATGAAGGGCTATCTTATGATCAGAATGGTGATAGTCTGACCGCATGCGGTCCATCAGGTGACTTGCTATTGCCGCGCAAAGACGGGTTATACCTACTCGTAGTTTCCAAAAATGAACAATACGAGGCTGGTTCCAGTGCAGGGTTATAATATGGGCTATTCCTATGTGAACAGTACAAAAACTGACGATATTCATTGACCAGTATGACCACGCATCGTGGATATCGTATCGTATGACATCGTATCGTCTCTATACAAATTTCAACATGGCGGCTATATTTATCGTATTTTGAGACTTAATGTCGATAAATTGTGTTTCGCAGGTGTTATTATAAGCCGAAAGTGGCAATTTGAAATCCACAAATCTGTCCCATTAAGCACCTAAATACGACTACGGTACATATTTATCAAAGGTATTTATAGAATGACAGCCTCAGGAACTACGGTACTTATTTACGTACACAAACGTATTAGTTACTGTGTAGTGATGATGTTTCGTTTTGAGTTGTATAGTCTAGTCACGTCCTTGGGCGTTTTTTGCTCGTCAGGTACAGTTTTGTACCTTTAGTGCGTAATACGGGGTTATTAGACGTCGATTAACGATCAGGAAATGACTTCCTTCGCAATTAAGCGATAGGCATGATGTTGTTAGGTTGTCATGTACCTATTTACAACCCTAGATTTCAAACGGTATACGAGTATTTTAAAGACGGATAGAGTTAGCATGGGACGCTATGCTTGGGATCTCTCTGCGTGATCGAATCAGAAATGAGGAGATCCGCAGACGTACAAAGATCACCGACATAGCTCAACGGTCCAGCAAGCTGAAGTGGCAATGGGCAGGGCACATAACTCGAAGAACTGATGGCCGATGGAGTCGGAAAGTTCTAGAGTGGATACCACGTATCGGCGAGCGCAGCGTGGGTAGGCCACCCGCGAGGTGGACGGACGACCTGGCCAAGGTCGCGGGCGTCGGTTGGATGCAGGCTGCTTCCGACCGGTCGGAGTGGAGGTTGTTGGGGGAGTCCTATGTCCAACATTGGACTTCTCTGGGCTGTATATGATGATGAGAGTTAGCATAAAATCGAAACGTGTTGACCCAAAAAGGGGAGGTCCACTATTAATAGGATACCATCATTTAATTACGGCTAGGTACTTGTACATAACTAGTAGTAGGACACCATCATTACGGCTAGGTACATGAAAAGGCGTATTTTTAATATTTGTCTTGATAATGCCTTATCAGCATAACTTCGATAACGTGTCCAAGACCTTTGATCTCTTTTGGACAATCTGAGATGACGTCCTCTTGAATTTAATTTCGGTGCAGTTTGCAATTTCGTACAACTCATGAGTACGACATTATAATTGCTATGTTAGTAGGTTTGGGTTGAAGAGTACGCCCACTGAGTCCCCAGCAAAGACTAACTGCCCAATTACCCTAGCTCGCGGTTCATGGCCGTAGCAATCTGCAAGATGCAGAACGAATCCTGACTCCATTACGATACCAATTGAGTGACGCACGCAAATACTAACTGTCCATTTCCTCTGGTCTCGTGATGGCGAAGAATTGTACGTCATTGTAATCTGTGACTGGAGAGATTCAATTGTAATACCTTTGTGTTCGTATAATATGCCTGATATGCTGAATATGTCACGCTGTCCAGGGAAGAGATACTCCTGTAAACGTGCACGTGGAATTCGAATTGTATTAGAATGATACTTGTGGTAGGTAGGCAGACCAAAAAAGTTTGCGATGATCATTATTATGCATAAAAAGGCAAATGTTTTGCCGCAAAACATAGGCAAAAGGTATGGGTACTAATAGTAATAAATAATATAATGGATCCCGCAATGGATTAGGAAATCCTATCCACCCACACAAAAGCTACGACACCTAGAGTCAGTATGTTGTCTGTTGGAATTGATCACCATAGCAGTGATTAGCCAGCAAGGATGCTGTATGATACACTGAATATAATCCTAATATGATACAACTTTATTGGTAGTAAGAAGAGCGTTCAATACAGTTTATTGATTAGTTATAGATTAGTATAGATTTCAATTTAGCTAAAGCGTAGAAATAAAATTGGAATTTCGATACGGTATTTAAAAATTGCATTCGATCAATTTCTGTGGCCTATGTAAAACGTTTCCGAGAACACATAAACTGACTTCTATTATTTACAGATGTTACGCAGAATTTTAACTTGTTCCATTATAAATTCAATTTCATACATTTCTGTAAGTTCTATCCAATGTAAGCATTTTCTGGAAATATCTAGAAATGCCTGACATTATTCTTCGAATTTATACTATCGATTTAGCAATAAATGTCGTGAATTTCCTTCCCAAATTGCCTTCTCTATCTTATTTTGTTTTATGGCTCATACTTTAATTTTAATGGCTACCTTTAAATGTTAATATTATCGGTTAAGTTGAGGATGTAAAATAGACAGACAAGACAGTAAAATCGACTGTCTTGTTTCTAATCACAAGAAATACCGTAAACTGCGAATTAAATCCGAAGTGCCAATGATTTAGAAATTTTAATCTAAGTTCATACATTTTTAGATAGGTGCACATGGAAATCCATGCCTGTAGATTTGGAAAGAAAATGCAATTTTAAAAATTTATAGATACGACGCGAGATTTGTTAGGATTACCTCATGAAATGCAGAATCAAGTAGGTATAGCCTGAAACTAATCTTGATTCCGAGAAACGGGAAAGTCCGGGAGATTAAACTATGATTTCAATTCGCAGGTCGGCAAGGAGGTGGCACATCCTGGTATTATGAACGAGTATGACAGCTCACAGGAGAAGAAGTATTATACATACTACCAGTGGGTGTGTTTCGTCTTGTTTTTCCAGGTTGGTATACCTAATATATTTACGTTCATTTTTTGTTGTATGGTAATTAAGGTGCTTCATCTGGCTTCAAACACGATCGTAGAGATCTCAATCTAGTAAAACTACGAATGATTAGGCACACTTTAACAAACGCGTTACTATTTTTAAATCATGGTTTTCTCTACCTATCAGTCGTGTTGTGTCTCCTACCTGTTGATTTCACGTGAACATAAACAAATAGGTCAACGACAGGGCTCCTACACTTGATTATCCTAATAGAAAAGTCACGCGTACGGTTACCACGATTTCTGGGTTTTGTGTTTCTATTTATGTTTGTGTAGAGTAAGCAATGGCACTTGCTTGCGATATATATTGTCACTTTATTTGTTTCTTAAATGATACTCGGAAGACTGGATTCATTTCGAAGTAAAGGCGGATAAATTAAATTTTGTGCAGATAAATAAAAAAGTAAGAATAATTGAATTCGAACCAAATGAAAGCAATTAAAAACCTCATTCAGTTCATCTGTCCGGTTGAAAGTCGCCGACAATGCGGCTTTGTCACAATATCCTGAATGCACTTTTGGCAAATATTAACGTGGCCTTTTTGATTACACTTTCAGTCTTCACAACCCACTAAAATTACTATTTGAAGTCGAAATCAGAGATTACCTACGTTTAATGTGTTCTCACCACCAATTCACCAACATCAGATTGTCATGATGGTTGTAAGTCATTTGTCCAACTTTGTCCTTGTACTTCTCAGTAATATAATGACAAAATCACGGCATCCATTCATGCCATTGTCAACAACCAGCATCAGGCCAATACATCACAATTTGGGTCACTGCGGCGTCATAACGGTAGCGCCAGACAGCGCTAAATACTGACGTGTGCAGACCCGCAAGTTTTTGGTGACGAATATATGGAAAGAACACAAATTAGTGAAGACGCGTAAAGTGTCGTTCCCATTTTGTGTAAAGCGGATATTTGTTTATTGACCAACATAAGGCTTCTAAATTATACGTATTTCAGCTTTACGTCTTGGCATTACAGCTTCTGCTATTTCTGTATACTGTAAAATCTTCAGTAACAATAAAGAAGTGAGATGTATAATATAAGGCGAGATCGGTCAGTCTTGACACTGGCCATATTGGGAATTAGGGCATAGTAACAGTTGGATAAGTTTCAATGACCTATTGCTCATGTTGGTCTAGTTTCCTTGGCTATGTAATAAAAAAATGTTGCGCTATTTAATTTTTTTAATTACATTTTACGTGACTTTTTAAATATAAAATGAACGCTGAAGCACACGTCGCAATGGGCCTTGTTAATTCTTTTACAGCATTTTTGTAAAATCACAGAATCTATTATACGGTACTATAGTACCTATTTATTTGCGTTTTACCTGTACTAAAAAAATATTAATAAAGAAAATGGAAAAAATTATTTACCCGAGTGGGAATCGAACCCACGACCGCTGTACCATAGAGCCTATACATACAGTGTGTCTGGGATAGAGCTAGCGATATTTTAAGGGCGTGTTGTACACTTCATTTTATCGATAAAAATACTTTCATGTCATTTCTAAAAGAGGGCAGTTAGACCTCCACATGGGGATATTTTTATCGATAAAATGAAGTGTACAACACGCCCTTAAAATATCGCTAACTCTATCCCGGACACACTGTATACGCATTGGCAAGAGACGTCAGCAAGAGCCCGTATCTACTTTGCTCTCACGATATTTGCATACCCCGCATGTAACAATCATCCAATATATCTGGCTATTTATTGACCTCGCTCTTCTAAGAATATAAATTCACTGATAACTTCTCATATTCAAACCGTCTTGCGAAAGTAAACTAACTCTTTCGAGTGCCCTTAAAAATAATTACCACTCAAAATACGAACGTTAAACCGTGAAAGACCTTCAACTTAGAATGCCGATTGAGATAAGTATAAATAATTTTTGGCAGGCGATAATGTGCTACACGCCGAAGTTCCTCTGGGATGCGTGCGAGGGCGGCCTGCTGCGTACCATCGTGATGGGGCTGAACGTCGGCGCCTGCCATCCCGAGGAGAAGGAGAAGAAGAAGGACATCATCATCGGGTACCTCATGAGGTACGAGCGGGTGAGTGGACTTCATGATTTATAGTTAACCTGCAGATTCTATGCTGTACAGAACAGATCACATAGAAAAATTTTAAAATTCGCACTGCTAAAATAACTCAAGTAAGATATTCGAATTGTGTTGATCTTGTAATGGAAAAGTAAACTGTATTCTTATCGTATTTTTCATGGCCATTTACCAGGGTACTGATTGTAAATATTTACAGCTTGATCACAGTTTAAATAGAGACTTCTGAGATGCTACACTTATTATTTAATTTTACCTATTTACTACTGGACGTCTGCAACTCGGGTCTGCGCGGACTGCAGAAAAAACAAATTGTTGAAATTTTCATGTCCTTTCTTAGGGCAACTGTACCAAATTTGAAAGCGCCAGTTACTTAAGCATTTCTAATAGTGAACGGATTAATAATAATAATTCTTTATTGCATAAAATATGATACATACGAGTAAGCTGTAGAACATCATGCAAAATGTCTTTTAAACTAAGCTAAGTCATTGCCTATAGTAACTAAGGTCTGTTCGCGGTATTCTCTAGTACCTAGTCAGTTTTATTAATAAACGTGTAGAACTGCGGTATTATTCGATTAGATATGTGTGAAGGACAGGTGCAAATAACATTTTAGAGAAACAATGTGCTGTTTTAACAACTAGATTTCATACTTATTACACCGGCCATTGATCCATTTTGGCAAGAAAATCAATTTTCAAAGAATAGACACGCTTCTGATTCAGATTGAACTGTTGCTTTTGCAAGTTCTTGAAGTACGTGAAGTATTTTCACTTGTATTATTTATAGTCGGTCTTTTTTCGCCGTTGTAAAGGCCCCTAAGATAGGTTTAAAAACTAATTACATACCTACTATAATATCAAAAATGTGTCATCCACACTGTCTCTTTTATTGGAAACAGAACAATGTACGAAAATCCATGTTTAATATCTATTCTATACATATAATAAAAATGTAACAGGTCGCAGTCTGTACATGGAAGATATATGAGAAAAAATATTAAAGGAGACCTTTATTAATGCAATAGTACCCAAAACAATGATTTTTGAAATTTTTGTTTGTTTGTCGGTTTGTCTGTGCGTTTGTGCACGCTAATCTCAGAAACGGCTGAACCGATTTCGATGCAGTTTTCACGAATATATTGTGACAGGTCCCACTTAACATATAAACTACTTGTTATCACGGGAAAATGTTTTTACCCCGGTTAATTTCGACATTTTGTTTTTTCTGTAGTCCACGCGGACGGAGTCGCGGGCGTCCCCTAGTTATAAAGTAATTTTTTTAGCACTTAGTTCACAGATCTCTGTGTCACCTTACGTTCTCATAAATATAAGAAGGCAATTAGCATTCAAAGATCGCAAATGCCTTTGGGAATCGTGTCGCATCGCGTAAGAAGGGTTCTGAGTATACGTTAGTGGATTCGACGCGAGTGGAATACAGCTAGTAGCAGTAGCGGCTACTTTACCATAATGTAGATAGTTACTTATGCGTGGCGTACAATTGGGAATATATCTATCTTGAATTTTTTAAAGATTTTAGCCAAATATTTGATTTGTACATGTAGAATTTTTGGGATAAAATGTATAGGCAAAGGATAATAACACTGTCCAGCTTCTGGTCTAGAAAAATATGGCAATTAATTGATACAATGCTGATACAAGTAACCAAGCTATAATATTGTCCCTCGATAAAACTCATCGTATTTGCACATATATTAGATTCTCCTATAAATAGCTGCCGACCAGGCATCATGGTTTAGCTATGACATAATCAGCGCCTTATTGCGTAATTTACGTAGGTTCAGATTAAACAGCGTTTATGTAACCTAACTTTTACCAGTATTTTCGTAGGCGTGCGAAACTTATAGAAATTTAAAATATGATAGGTATACAGATTTCGTTATAACTTCAATAGAAACAATCAAGCTAATAATTTTCTTATAAATACTTCTCTAAAATTTATCTTTGTTTCACTGAAAGTTTTCTGTTAATATATTGTCTCACTAATCGTAATATTGTTTCGCCTATTTTAATAGTTCCCTTAAAATTAGTGTTAGTTATTGAGACCTATGCAAAGAAAAGTTAGGTAGCAGATTTCTTCCGGCAGCAAAACAAACCGGCGCGGACGCGTGAATTTCATCACTTTCCTCAGCATTCCACCAATGGACCGTGGCAGACGTGACGGGCTTCGCGGGCTTGTCCAATCGGATCAAGCATGCTTCGGCTTTTTGTATCAAACGGTCAATGCCCATGGAGTTCGTTGCTCGATTCCATGCTATTAATCTAAGAACAAACTATATATAATCTTAGTATTCTTTATTGTACACATAAATTTTTATCATAGACAGTAAGTTGTAAAAGAAATAGTACAAAGGCGAGCTTATCTCTAAAAGAGATTTCTTCCAGCAAACCATTAAGTACAAAGAAAATTTTATAATATATAAAAGGAATATCATATGTGCACACGTACCTATTAAAATATAAATAAACTTAACACAAAATAAATATATTTACTAAATAATAACAATACTTAATTATCTACTTAGATACATACATAATAGGGACATACATATATATAATAAAATATATATTTATAATACTACTACATACTAATTTATCCATACAATACATACAAACATTATATTGTGACCTATTCAAACTATATCAGATAATAGCACAGTGAAAAAATTAAGGAAGAGACAGGTAATAGTTTCTTAACCTATTTTTAAAAATGCCTATGGACGGAGAGTCTCTTATGGAGTGCGGAAGTGAGTTCCACAGTCTAATTGCATATACAGTAAAAGAATACCGATATGCTCCGGAATTATGTCGTGGAGTTTTGAGTAGAGAAGCAGTCATTGACCTTAAGGGTCGCTCCCGTGAGAAAAGGTATTCAAAACGTTCACTTAGATAAGTAGGAGAAATCGACATATAAAGAATTTTATATAAAAGCGATAACATGTGTGCATTCCGGCGAAATCTGATTGGGAGCCATTTCAGCTCTTTTCGAAAATGAGATACGTGATCATACTTGCGTAGTCCGTAGATGTAACGAATACCCAAGTTTTGAAGTCTTTCAAGTTTGTCGAGCAGCTCCTCATTGGCATCGGGGTAACAAACGTCAGCATAGTCAAGTAACGGGAGGATAAGGGATTGAGCCAAATAAATTTTGGTTTTGAAAGGAAGAAAACTTTGAAGTCGCTTAAGGGAGTGAAAAGTGACAAACACCTTTCTACACACATCATCAACCTGAGGCGACCAAGATAGAAAACGGTCCATAGTAATTCCTAGATTCTTAACCTTATGTAAATATGGTATCACTGTTCCACTATAGAGAAGATCAGGAACGTCATGCCGAGTAAGAGAGCTGTGTAAAAACTTGCTACCAATTATTATAGCCTGAGACTTATTAGGGTTTACAAGAAGGCCATAAGACTTAGCCCAGTCTCGAAGGCGATCCAAGTCTAAATTCAACCGTACCACTGCCGTCCCGACATCCTCAACATTAAAGTGCCGATAGATCTGCAAGTCGTCTGCGTAAAGATGGAAAGAGGAAGATAGTCGGCTGGTGACAGAGTTAATAAAAATTGAGAACAAGAGAGGAGAGAGAACGCCACCCTGCGGTACACCTGTAGCAAGCTCGCACCAGTCAGATGAAAACTCGTCCGAACGTATACACTGCACGCGCCCTCTGAGGTAAGTATTAAACCAGGTTACAGCCTCAGGAGAGACGTTAAGAGAGCCGAGGATACCCAATAAAATGTCAAAGTCTACACAGTTGAATGCGCTGCTGAAGTCTAATAGTGTTAAAATGGTGAGCTGTTTGTTATCAATGGCCAGCCGAATATCATCAGTCACCTTCAGCAGCGCAGTAACCGTGCTGTGTCCAGCTCTAAATCCAGACTGAAATGGGTTTAACAGGTTATTGATGGACAGGTAGGAAGAGAGTTGGCTATGTACTACAGATTCAAGGACCTTGGATAACAGAGGAAGGATGGAGATGGGACGATATTGAGAAAAGGATGTTGGATTAGCTGTTTTGGGCAAGGGTATGACATTAGCTTTTTTCCAGGCTGTTGGGAAGGAGCTCTCTGTCAAGGAAAAGTTAATTATATGTTGGATAGTTGATAGGAGTTCATTAAGAATGGGATGCAACATTTGGGAACTAATTTTGTCATCGCCCACAGCTTTGGAGGAAATGGAGAGGATAGCTTTCTTAACATCATCTGTGGCTACGCGACTAAATTTAAAAGGGTCACAAACAGGTTTGGGCTTGTCAATAAGTGACAGAAGAGTGTTACTTTTTATTTTGTCATCCATGGTGACAGGAGGAGTGGAGAAATGTTGATTTAAGGAATTAAGGTCAACTTTGCACGAGGACGACTCTGAACATTTACCCACCCCTAGCGTTTTTAGGAACTTCCAAATCTGTGATGAGTTGCATTTCTCAATTGAGCTATGGATGTGACGTCTCCTAGCATCTGTACACAAACGACCACAAAAATTTCGCAGACTTTTATATAATGCGTGATTGTCAGTAGTAGGAAATTGTTTAAATTTTAGTTTGGCTCGATCACGCTTACCCATATGTTTCCTGATGTCATCAGTCAACCATGGCGCCGGCAGATGCTTCACTCTTGTCCTCTTCAACGGAGCGTGCTTATCAAAGAGACATAAAATAATCCTATTAAAGTGCTCCACCTTATCGTCCACGGTCAAACTGTCAAGTACGGGTGACCAGTCTATTGCCAATGCATCCCTTTTAAGTGCCTCGATATCCACACCCTTAAAGCTCCGGAGCAGTAAGTATTTAGGTTTACATTTTGGAGCACGCACTTTATATGAAATGTAAATAAGGTCATGGTAGGAAAATGGCGCAGTGAGTTGACCATGTGTGACTACTTTAGCGTTCCTAGAAACAATAATAAGGTCTAAGAGAGAGGGATTAATATTTGGTGAGTGATGTGTCGCAGAAAGCGGTAAGATGTGCATGTCGAATGATGAAATTAAGTTACTAAGTTTTGATGAACGTGAGTCATTTTTTATAAGGCATGTATTGAAGTCTCCAAGAATAATGATGTCATCATATTGAGGATTAAATACGTCTAATAAAGATTCGAAGTTGGAGAAATAGTCAACATGAAGAGAGGGACTGTACAAAACTCCCACCAATATTTTAGAGTGGCGAAGGCAAATCTCTATGAACAGATGTTCGGCAGAAGCAGAGTATTGGCTTGGAGATTGGCTTAATACTGTGTATGGAACATCTGCTCACAAATAGATAGCTACTCCGCCGTAACCCTTGCCAATTCTATCGTTCCGAATAAGCACATAACCCGGTAGTCCATACATGGTTGAAGGGAGGGAGGGTTTGAGGAGAGATTCTGATACTAGGATACAATCTATGCGTTGGTTACCAAACGATGCCAGAAGATCAGGATAATGAGCCGGAATGCTTTGCGCATTTATATGAACTATATTCAAATGATTGGGATAGTTACTAAAAATATGACTCAGTCGATCATGTAAGGTCAAGTCCTCAGTAGAGTCCCCACTGACCGCACTGCCATACTCATCTGCTGACGAACAAGTAAAGAAACTGTCATTTAGGTCTGTCATTATAAAAGACTAGATAAATATAATAACTATTACATAAAATAATTAATAAAAGTAACAATAATAATTTTAAGATAACTAACCATGTACTAAAAACTATTAACATACAAAAAACCCCACTCCCCCACAACTATGGGCAACTGGAAAAAACCTTAACAAACAATAATATTTATGGCTGTATGGTTGCAACTCTGCGCATACCCTTACAGAAAAAAAAAAAAGTTTGACAGATGACTTACGAAAAAAGCGTCAGTGTTGACAGCAGGAGACAAAAAAAAAAAAAAAAAAAACTATGTAGGTATTCGTTAACCAGAGAAAAGATTATAAAAGAATATATTTACTCTCTGCCAATAAATAGAATCAACTACCTTCTAACTTTTATAATAAGTTGTTGGACCTAAATATGAGCGAGAAAGGTAAAATTACACAAAACACCGAATCAAGGATAAACTAGCTTGCGAAGAGATACAACCAACCAGTAACAAAATTAACGATGATGATGCTAGCGACTACTGCTTCTTCTCTGAAGCTACGCCGCGCTTAGACCTTGTGCTGTGCTTCACGGTCGGTTGCTCCACCGGTCTCACAATTGGCTCTTTCGTCACCTCAGGACTTATAGGGAACTTAGCAGCAACAGCCTGGAGCTCCATCATCCTCTCCAGCTTGAGTCGAGACTTATCCGGGAGCATCAATATAATTCGTCCGTCGCTAGTCCAGGAATTCCGAACTCCGAAATGCCTACGTGCTTCCAAGAAAACTTCGTGCCTTGGTTTAGTCAAGAACTCGGACACCGTGATCCCTGTACCCTTGAGACAAGTTTTTGACTTCCAAACAGTAGAACGCGACGAGAAGTCGGAGAAGCGGACCAGGATAGGCCTCGGCTTGTCTGTCTTTTTACTACCAAGCCTGTGACAAGCAATAATATCCTTGTCAAACTGTGCTAATTTAAAATGTGTGAGCAATACCTGTGGCATGGAGACTGAAGGGTTATCAGTAGCATCCTCCTCAATCCCATGAAAAAGCAATATGTTTTTTCTCGATGCTGTCTCCAGTCGATCCAGTCCCAGCGTCACCAACTCCATTTGAGACCGAAGCAGTTGGAAAGACTTCAGAGTAAAGCTTTTAAATTCAGTGAATTCACGGGATAATCCTGCCAGCTCCTGATCCCTGACCTGTGGACTTCTAGCTGCAGTAGAAACATTGCGAAGCTCCTGCTCATACTGGGCCATGCGTTGTTCAAACTCCCTGGCCATTTTATCAACGTTTTTGTTCAGTGCATCCATGTTAGTGAAATTTTCTCTTATGTGTTTACTAGTTTTTCCTTGTGTATAGACAAATGTGAATATAGTTATTTGCCTAGTTGTGCGAGGGCTAAAGGTAACTTTTTATATCATCTATGTGCTATAAATATACTTTAAAATATTATTTTACTATTTAACTTTGCAAGAGCTTTTTATTTTTGTGTTGCACCTATGACTACCCTCTGCAGAAAAAGTAATAATCCTTAGGGGACTGACTTTTGGAGTTAGCTAAGATCCTAACAGAATTTTTTTTGTCATTATCAGTAACATTATTGAAGACTCAAAGGTCTTTAAGATAAGTACTGTTTACTGCATCGGCAGGATATCTTTGGACCATAATCCCTAAGACTAGATCTTGTTTTGTCCATCAATGTCAGCAAAATTATTACAAATTCAAAGTTAAGTTGAGTTAAGTGTAGGTATCTAGGTACTTAATTAATAGGATTTCTATCTTTTATTCCTCCAGTTGTTGAGTGGAACTCTTTGTCCTCGCTGGTAGGTCTTCAAAAAACTTCACTTTACGTCATGTAAGACTTTAAGAGTAGGCTGAATGTGGTCGGTTTTAGTTTTTTCGGTGACATAACTATTCGTACTCGTAGTAGCCGGGAAAGCTGTTATTGATTGTACCCCATAGTTGATGGTGGGGCTAATGAGTTTCCAGGAACTGCGTTTGTAATCCGATCGTGTACATGCACGAGCTAATTTAGTTTAATTAAAGAAAAAACCTTATTTATTTGGTAGGTACACGTAGTGAACAATGTTATCTCTATTGTATCTAATTTAATTGTTAATAGAATTCTAAATTAGGTATTGTATTGCAAATTAAGTTTTGATAATATATAAGCCGCGTGGTGCCGGCAGAGAAGAGTTTGTACCACCCCTGCCTGCCCGTGGGTATCGTACGAGGCGATTAAGGGTTTCCGGAAGGCCCACCTCCCCCGCGCGCTCCCACCAGCAGCGCCTCCCGTACTGAACAACAACATAGTCCGAAAGTCACACTGCGGTTACCAACCCGCTTGCCTGTAGGCCTACGTCTAGCAGTGGATTGCAATAGGCTGAAGAAGAAGAATATATAAGCTGGTATGAGCTATGACAATGTTTCACCGAAACGGAAAAGATATTTAAGTATGGCTAATCGAGCTATACCTATAGCTTGCCCGTCACTGGCATATATCCGGCTATCAAATAGCTTTATTTGTAGAGACTCCTGCAACTGGCGGATGTAGCAGGTGCTACTTGCTATTGTCGATTGATTCTTGTTCGTACATTGCAAGGCTGTATCACACAGCTTGTACCGAACGCTCACAATAAATATCGAAAGACACAATGGTGTTACAGGAGAACATAATAATAACTCTACTGAAAATCACAATGGTTTTCATATTATTGGAATTAATGTCTTCATATTATTGGGGGTGTTTGGTATTTAATCTAGCAACTTGTCCTGTTTCCGGTATGCTAAATGTGGCAGTGAGATCTCCCTTAAGATCACGCCGTTCTGGCTTCCCTATACCTATGTACATTATCATAATCTTACACATTTTTTATGATCGTATACTACGATCATTCTCAGTAGCGTTGTTCTAAAACATTGGCTACGTAGAAACGGATCACTCATCAAAGCGCAAAAAATCACCGACAGTGCCTTTAATTTTTTTCTTTCGTTCGTAGACCAGGACACTTCATAAAACTGGACTGGTATTTCCTATAGTTTTTGTCCTAGTTATGTACCTAGATGTATAGACGTTATCATCTCGACTGATCTCTCTATAGCCTTTTTTAGCGTCTTGCGAAGTCTTGCTATGATTTTCTTATCGAGAACAAGTTTGAAAGTTCTATAATTTACCTTGTGTCGTTTATATTGCGTGTTAAGACATCGCGTTGTATGTTTCCCAGCAGGCCTTAGTTATTTTCTGAAAGCTAAAATAAAAATTTTGTATAATAAACATGATAATTTTGTACGATCGAGTATTGTTGGTCTTAGGTTTGTTATAGGTGTTTTCATCTTTCGCGCATTTTACTACAAGGTTTTCTAGAAGTAAAAAAAAAGAATACCGAATATTTTGTACGATTTTGGTGTTTCCATGAAAGGGAAAACATCGTCATTGTAGCATTAAATGACTAGCGAAAGGCGTTTGCAATTTTTTTTTTTTTTTTATATTCACACACTTCACAACACATTAACCTAGTCCCACACTAAGATCCCTAAGGTCTTGTGTCGTGGGTACTAAGTAACGGTATATAAATACATAGATAAGTATAGAAACAACCATGACTCGGAAACAAACATCGATATTCATCACATCAATGTTTGCACCTACCGGGATTCGAACCCAGGACCTATGGCGTCGCAGGCAGGGCCACTACCAACTACACCAATCGGTCGTCAAATTGACCATGAAACCCAGTTCGATGAAACTTTTACTAAATATAGACGTTTCTTTGTACTCCGTCGCGTATGTGGCACAAACTCTAGTAACCAACTTTGGTATCTAATTAGCATTTAGAATCATAATTTGCTTTGTAATTAATACTTTCTTTGTCTATTTGGGAGGATTGTTTAGCTTTAATGTTTGTTTCACATTGTATTTTGATGAAATCTACCTACAATGTTTTTATTGTATTAACGTAAATTGTAGAAACTTATATCTATAATTAGAAAATCCTATGGTAATTATTCGTGTAGGTACATACTTAATATACCTAATTTTCTTAATATCGGTTTGACACAAATCCTACATTTGAATAATATGAAATTGAAACAGTTGTTAAATGTTTTTTCAGTAACTTAAGTGATCCAGTTAACTACTGTCCCGCTTTTATCTGGTTCACGTAAGCAATGTGCTTACTCAAGTGTAGAGAATCCATTCAGTAGTCAAGTGTTTCGCCTGTCCCATTGAAGTTAGCTTTTTTGTTTGTTTTACCAATATTGCGAAAGTGAGTAGGTTCGTTTCTAAATATTTTTGTGATTGGAATATAGTATTTTGTCTTAGAATTTTCCGGTGGTATTACAAAAAGTTTCTGAAGTTAGAATGTCTGAAATAATTAGGCAATCTTTAGCTTAAACAATGTTTAAATTATTTTGTAATAACACGGTTAGAGTTTTAGACTTTCTCTATAACGCATACCTAGTATGTAATTATAATATTTAAGAAGAATACATTATTTAGATCAATATTGTTGATATGGAACTAAAATAATTAAAATATCCTGGTTAAATTCAATTATAGGTATTTAAAAATGTAAGAAAAAATTACCAACTACCTACTTAAAATTTGTGGTACGGCTGTTAAATGCAAATGCTCTTGACATTGAAATAATTCTCGTAATGCTATAAAAATGTTAATGTAAGTAATTAGATACTACCAAGTTAATTGATTATATTTATTATTTTGGGCGTTCCTACTAATATTTTAATGCTTAAGTACGTAATTCTTATCTCGCTTCTCTACCTCACAATGCAAATACTGTCATTGCTCTTTGAATAGGTAATAGGAAATTGAGGATTTAATAGGAATTTAAATACACAAAACAACAGTCTTTTAATATAGTAAACTGTAGTTTAATGCGCTACGGTCACAAATACTAGGTTTCATTGAACCGAGTACATTTTTTGCAGCTTAAAACTCAGTTTTTGTCGAAGTAACGGTGTTTGAGATGTCTCTGTCTCAAGTTTTCATACTCACTGAGCTTAAACTTCCTTAATGTCCGTTAAGCAGTTTCGTTGCTGTCACATAGCGGCCGTATGAACGCAATACAAACCCGTTTTTGGTGGCTACTTGTCAATTCCTTTTCAGCTGTCGCTCAATATGACGGTGCCGCTATATGACGGCGCTTTAGAGCTATAGGTTTAGAGCTATCTTAGTAGTAGGTATATCAAATGGTAGTATTCTTGAAAATGCAATATTTACATAATTAAGTACTTATTGCATTCATTATTATAAACGATGAAAGCCTGAGCATTTCGTGCCATCTTAAATATATCTGTCTATAATTTCATTAGGTATAGTAAAAAATCACGCCTATACAATTTAGTTAGTTAAATAAATGGTTTATTAAACCTTAACAATGTAGCTTAACTGACTAAACCTATAAAAAATTAAATATACATATTTACAAAGTTGCCGTTTCTTACTTAAGAAATTACGGTAGTGGACGGATTTTAAAATCATCATATGTATGGTAACTAGTAACCGTTAGAATCTAACTTTGAATACTAACCATACTTTAGCCATCATCTATTTTCATCTCCATTGTAATCCCCTTATGGTGCAGCAGTGTATACTGCCAGTGGATGTACAAACTATATCAAGTTCAAGGCAATCTGTTGTACTTGTCTTAACAGAGAATACTAATTATTATGCATTACTAACGTATGATGCAATTAATTCGTGCTTAAATATAAATAGGAACTATGTATTATATTTTAAGTTATTGCGATATTTTATTAACATATTTTTTCATCTTGTATACATCTCCCCTCAAAATTGGTCAGAAGTGGCACCATGTGGTTTTATCGGCCCTTGGTGCTCTGCCTACCCCGTAAGGGATAAAGGCGTGATTATATCTATGTATGTATATTTTTTCAAGCTCTCAAGGTATTTCGGTATGTTTTGAAATGTTTTCTTAGAATTTTTGTAATCATATACGTAACAGTGCAAAGAGAGGAGGATGCTATAGTCAATTTAGGTAGATATACGATCGCCAGTGTACCTGTAATATAGGTACTAAGCGCAGTATGAATCAATACTTCTATAATCCTTTCTGAAATTTTGCATATTTACCTATATTCCTTTGGGAACAGCCAGAAAGCTTCGCGGACGAAATCATGGACGGGATCTATAGTTTTCTATAAACAAACTTTATGATAGTTCTGGCTAGCCCATTTCGGGAATTAACATTACAGCTGTTGTCCGTTCTCCTTTCTTCATGGTCCAGAGGTGAAGGCTGCAGCACGACATGGGCATGCAACAGTGTCAACCGGTGCAGATTCTAGTCGCGCTCGCCTTGGCATCCTCAGATACGGTGCTGACGTATGCCGATGCATATGTATTGCGATATATTTCGTGCTTTATGTGAAAAAATGCCCTTGTACCAGTTCTTTATTTTATGATTTTCTTGAATATGTTTATGCGGAAAGATCTGATAGGTCTAATAACTGGTTAACTTTATAGATAGTAAAAGCATATATAAAGAGATTTTTGTTTAAATTTAATTTCAACCATTCTATTTTATTAATAAATCGCATTAATGCGTCTTGGTAGTATTTAATTAATATTATTTCAAACCTTCCGTCACCAATGCTTCATGATGCCACAAGAGTATATAAATATTGTGTATTTTACCTGTACTGACTAGACAGGGGTTAGTCATATGCAAATGTTTTTGGGGTTGGATTTTGACAACACCTCCCCTTTTAATAGATAAGAAAAAAAAATTACCCCAATGTGCTGGTGCTTGCCTATCGCCTATACATTGTATAATTATGTAATATATTCAACTATCAATTTTAAAAAGCCCATTTACCTAATGATAATGAAGTTGTGCTCGTAATTGAATAAATCACTGATAACCATTCAGCAAAAGCGGAAACCGATTATGTTAGTTGGATGTCGCTCTTCTCTGATTTGTACGCTACCCTGGTATCAGGTTTCTAGTAAATATTCGCAATATTTTTGACCAACTTATCAGAAAGTCTTTGGGCCACATTGGAAAATAACACAAAAACACATTTCAAAATCTCGGTAGTAACAACAGATAAATTAACGCATAAAATCACATAAATGTGCATACGAAAATGATAGCTGTACGTATAACGGATTACTCAACTAAGATTATGGTGAACTCTTTTATTTTTACAAAATCCCATTGAGGCCGCAACGTGATTCTTTTTTCTCTCAACCAACAAATCTTGTGAAATCAGCCCAAAATTGTCGCGCAATTACAATGAGGTTGTAATGATATTCTGATAGAGTCCATATTTCATCATCCCAGGTGGCCATGGGAAATCTATTAACCCCGGACAATGGATTTAGCTTGAGTTCCAACACAACTATTGCGCCAGAATTTTCTCTCCTTGCGTTCTTTTGAATTTGAATTTCAAATTTAGTTCAGGTTCTGCTCCAGAATATTTGGAACGTTTTGTTTTTTCATGGTTTTTTCGATTCCCCTAAAACAATTACCATGAGATGGGTTTGAAGCAATCTTTACAGCTTTTGGTTCAAGGTTGGGTTTAAAAACGATTTTGGTGATTAGTTTACCATGCAAAAACTCGCTGGAGGCGAATACATCTGGCCACAATGGACGACCACATGCCGAAGTCCGAGAACAAGGTGGATTTTTTGCTGTTCCATTTCGGAACTTGTTTTTGTCGGTCTATACGTCTTGTGCTATGTCTTTTGAATCGGGGTCTATGATTGGTTATGGCTATTATACAAAGGTTTAATTGTCTTCAGTTGTAAATTATCAATAAGAGAGAGAAGTACCTACACTTTAGTATGTATTATCTCAATTCTCAGGCTTGCTAGAATAAGCATGCAAGAGCTAATAAGTGGGTATCAACTGCAGCGATGATTGCAGCTTGTATGTGTGTCATTGCAACAATGCCCTTATGGTGATGCACCGTGGTATTATGCGATTTATGCGTGACATTTACTTATAGTAGTGATGGGGACAGGTACCGTTATGCATGGTCGCCTTACTTATCCACATTTCATTCAAGTAAATTAATTAACCGACCCCAAATCATTATATGACCTTAATGTACTCTACCTATAATGCTATTGAATAAAGATATTAGAACTTGTAAACAACAGGTTATGTTATAGAGAAATATCTTAAGGTAAATTGCTCTTTATAAAAGATTCAAAAAAATCGATTGCGGCTCTTCATAAAAATAAGACATGGCGGACGTGACCTTTCTCCCGTAGTCCTTCGTTAGGGGAACATCGAACACCTCCCTATTTACGATAACTTATTTCTGCAAACTTATCGCCCAACTTTACGATATTGCAACATGATAACGAGGGTTGAACACAAAGTGCCAGGTGCTTGCGTCCGGATGAATGGCTCGTTTGAAAGGGCACATGCCATCTGCCTGCGGCCCTTTTAGATGGGGCGCTAAAGTCCTTTTCATAGAATAACTCCCGCGCATTATCTTGGAACTAACATGTTTTGTTTGCAGTTACATAGAAAAAGTAGGTTTATACAGAGCAACTAGCGCCTTCGTTCAAAGGAACTATTTGGTGAATAGTAACGCCTTTTGTTAGATCATTGCAGTTTACGATATGCACCTGTTTTGCATGCTGCCGTGTAATATTTAATGGTTATACTCGTAGTTACGCCTCTTCCCGTAATTACCAGTAGCAATTTAATAAAACTGATGAGTTAATAATGAGTTAGTGTGTAGCAAGTTCAAAGGTTTTTTGCAAGTGTTACACACATGTTCAAAAGAGTCTTAAAAGTAGTTACATTCTGACATTAAATTGACCTTTAATTGCGTTATCATATGTATTTACAACTTGACAAATCGGGAAGTTTCGATTTAGGTCAGTCTTCTATCTACGAGTACTTTATTGCCGAATGTTAATCAAACTATAAGATTTAAAGATTTTAAATGCGTGCGGCGACCACATGCAACACAAAGGAAGCCTGGGAACATTTATTAACATTCGCCTTCCGCATCCTCCATGTTCAGCAGAAAAACTCAGATAATAAGTCATCTCTCACATCCCACATTAAGGAAAACTGTTATTCTGATACCCCTCTTCCCAGATATAATGCTAAATCCCATCGCGCACCCATAAATACCTCCAAAGTTATAGAATCTAAATTGAGCGAAGGTGATATTAAAGGAGCTGCAAGGCTCCTTTTTTCAAGCGATGCTATTGCCCCCGATACACCTGAAACCCTGACAAGTCTCCTGGACAAACATCCTTCTCCAGCAGCATCCCCTAACCTCCCTGACAGCCCCAACCCAACAGATGCGGCTCTCGTCGTCTCCGCCGACACAATTCGCCAGGCCGTTTTTTCCTTCCCAGGAGGCTCCGCGGGCGGCTTAGATGGTATCTCGCCTCAGCACCTCAAAGATTTAATCTCTGGAGGCTGCGGTGAGGCCGGCGAGGCCCTCACGAAGGAGCTAACGGCCATGGCAAATCTAATGCTCTCAGGTAAAGTTTGCGCCGACGTAGTCACAACCCTATACGGAGCAAACTTGTGCGCACTGAGGAAAAGAGATGGCGGAATCAGGCCTATCGCTGTAGGCACAACCTTCCGCCGTCTCGTTGCCAAAATGTGCTGCAGGAGCGCCGCCGATGACCTAGCCAAACATTTTCAACCACACCAATTGGGCTTCGGCTCGAGGGGGGGCTGCGAGGCCGCCGTACACTCACTTCGCGCCTTCCTATGCGACCAGGGTAACGGGGTGCTGCTAAAGGTGGATATAAAGAACGCTTTTAACACCGTCGATAGGGGCGCCCTCTTGTCACAAATAAAATTTAAAACCCCGTCTATTTATAATTTTCTTTGGCAATGCTACAGTGCACCCACGAATCTGCTCTACAAGAATAATTTACTACTTTCGGCCGTAGGCTGCCAACAGGGCGACCCCTTGGGGCCGGCCATTTTTAGTTTGGCTATCCATCCAATTATTGAAAAAATGAAATCTAAATTTAACGTGTGGTATCTCGATGATGGCACCCTGGGAGGCGAAGCGAGTACTGTCCTAAGTGACCTAAAACTACTGAGGCAGGAACTGCAGCTTATTGGGCTAGAACTCAATACAGCCAAATGTGAGCTATATGTTCCTGCTTCAAACCCAGTTCGCTCCACCATTATTTCGGATTTTAACATGCTTGCCCCAAATTTAACAATAGTCGACAGTAGCTCGCTTCGTCTATTAGGTTCGCCCATCATGGACGAATCGCTGCCGTCTTTTGTAGAAGACAAAATTCAATACTTCGCGGATGTGTCAGATCGCCTTTTTAAAATCAACACCCACATGGCATACTTCATCATTCGGCACTGTCTTTTTGCACCAAAATTCATGTATACACTCCGCTGCTGTCAGCTTTGGAAATTTCCAGATCTCCTATCCATTTTAGACACAACAATAAAAAACACCCTTTCCTCCATTATAAACATCAGTCTGAATAACCGCTCATGGGCACAAGCCTCTCTACCGATCAGATTTGGGGGACTGGGTGTCCGTAAAATTTCCAGTGTTTCACTCCCAGCTTTTCTATCTTCAGCCCATAGCGTTCAAACCTTAGTAGCCAAAATTCTCAAACAACCGCAACCGGAAATACCGTTCATGGCTGAAGCTAAAAATGCCTGGGAATTGGCCTGCCCAAACGGTGTGGAGCCTTCAAATCCTTGCTCGCAACGGCTTTGGGACGAGCCACTCTGCAAACTGGTACGGAATAATCTCTTAGAAACGTCAGCCAGTTCTGCAGAGCGTGCCCGTCTCTTAGCCTTAGGCGAGTGGGAGTCGGGTCTGTGGCTTCAGGCTCTACCATCCCCCAATATCGGCACCCTCCTAGACCGGACCACTTTCCGCATTGCGACCTCCCTCCGTTTAGGTGCACCATGCAACGTCCTCCATCGCTGCCGCTGTGGCGATGTCGTCGACCAACAAGGCCACCATGGCCTCTCATGTATGAGAAGCGCTGGCCGCATATCCCGCCACGCCAATTTAAATGACGTCATCCGCCGGGCTCTTTCCACCGCCGGGGCACCATCAGTATTAGAACCTGTTGGCCTGGTGCGCGACGATGGCAAGAGACCCGACGGCATGACTCTCGTGCCTTGGAAGATGGGGCGCTCTCTGGTGTGGGACGCAACCTGCGTTGACACCTTAGCAGCGTCCCATCTCCCAGGCACAACAATCAAAAGTGGCTCTGCGGCCAATGCAGCTGAAAACCTCAAACGACGCAAATACGCAAACCTCAGTGGTGACTACCTATTTGAGCCGTTTGGGGTTGAAACCATGGGGCCCAGGAGCCCACAACCTTTTTAAAGATATTTCGAAAAGGTTGGTCGAGGCATCTCATGACCAGAGGGCTGGCTCATTTTTTGGACAGCGAGTAAGCCTCGCTATCCAGCGGGGCAACGCTGCCAGCCTTTTGGGCACATTGCCAGCGGTGGAGGACTTGCAAGGAGTCTTCTATTTGTAAATTTTATTTTATTTTGTAGCTCTAGTTTTTTTACGTAGGTTTAGTTATTATTGCAAATAAATATTAGTAAAGTTAAAAAAAAAAAAAAGATTTTAAACAATATTCTTGTTGCACTATGCAATATTTTAAAGGTATTTGCTGACGTCATTGGATTCTACAGTTTTACCAACTCTCAGTCCAATAGTAGTCCACGCTTAGCGATAGCATTATTGGTGTCATATGATATAAATAATTTATGTAAAAATACTTTCTATGTACTCAAGGCTTCATACAGACTTTGAATCGTAAGTAGAGACACTTCCGAGTGTACAGTTTTCAAATGGCTTTTGTCTCGCCGCCCCGCGATGTCATCGTATCGTGTTTTATAAATATGACCAACAAAACAAGGCATTGTTTGTACGGTACCTAGACTATTGCATATAATAACACTACACAAATTCCTTTATAACGTAAGTGTACGGATGTTTCCTGCCGTATCTACTGATACCGCGTGTTAAATTCCGTCTTACCAGTAACGCAGTATATAAAAGGTTTATGGACCTGCCTATATAATTTTATATTCTGTTAATCGAATTTGTATATCATGTGTGTGGGGCTTCACTAAAATACAGAGCTTCATCTCCTTCCGTGCACGTCGTAAGAGTCGACTAAGTAACTCAGACATTCTCTCAGGTGATAAGTAGGCAACTTGTTCTGTCCCAGCTCGCTATACTAAACGTGGCAGTTGGATATCCATTATGAACCTACAGTTCTGGTTACCACATTTCAGGATGTTCCTATAGCCGTGTATTGTATGTTATTTATAATTCATAGAAAAATATCTTGTCATGCATAATATATTCAGCCGATGGCCGCCATGCATCACCTAACGGTAACCAATTCCTAAATCATAACCCACGTAGTTCATTGAACCTGTTATCAGGTATCTAGTGTGCTTTTAGGTTAGATATAACTAGATAGGATGATCCGGCGAATTTTGACGCAGATTTTATATGATATCGAGTGTAAATACCGAAATACGTGAGTAAATCGTGGGAACATCACTTTATGTGATGTTGCGCCATTAGTTTACCATATTAGAACAACATTGGAACTGACTTCAGTAGTAAAAAAGCTATTTAGTTGTATGCAGGTGTACTAAAGATGTAACAACCTTCTGCTACTTGGTTTGTAAGCATTTTTTACGACTGCTGCTTAAATCTAGCGGAGATAACAAAAACTTCTTCCTTTCTTTTTGACCTTAGGTACGTAATAAAATCTTTCCCTTTGTTTCTAGTAGCCATTATATAGATTATATATCTATCTATCTATCTTCTTCTATCTATATCTATACATATAATCTAAATGTAACGGATCGCAGTCTGTACATGGAAGATACATGAGAAAAAATATTATAGGAGACCTTTATCAACGCAATAGTATTCCCAAATGATTTTTGGAATTTTTGTCGGTTTGTCTGTCCGTTTGTGCACGCTAATCTTAGAAACGGCTGAACCGATTTCGATGCAGTTTTCAGAGTTTTCAGGAATATATTGTGACAGGTCCCACTTAATATATAGGCTACTTTTTATCTCATGTTTTTATCCCGGGCAATTTCGACATTTTGTTTTTTTCTGTTGTCCTCACAGACGAAGTCGCGGGCGTCCACTAGTAGATTAATATATTGTGACGAGTATACAGGTATGTTACATTATGTACCCGTTGTGAGAATCCCAGCTTATGAGCTCTTGCTGATATAGAGATGTTATTATATCTGATGGTACTTTAAGTTTACAAGATCCTCTTTATCGCGTTTTTCTCTAAAAATAACATGTACGTGCGCTGATCTGATAAGAGTAACACACAGTGTGTGACCACCCGCTGTGATGATGTCTTAGTATGTACTTACGAGTATAATTTATAAGTACTAGTGCTGATAGAGTGATGAAAGACATCATTGAAGAAGCACCGGTGGCTATGTAAATATTATAGCGAAATTGATGTGGACTTCCTGATACATTATCATCACTTTTAACCTCTTTAGTAGTTGATTGCATGATTGCTTGAAGAATTTGCCCGCGTGAGAGTGATTTACTCCCGTGCGAAGCCGGGGCGGCTCCCTAGTTATACATTATAAACCTTCCTTGTGAATCACTCTATCTATTAAAAAAAACCGCATCAAAATCCGTTCCCTAGTTTGAAAGATCTAAGCATGCATAGGGACAGACAGCAGAAAGCGACTTTGTTTTACATTATGTAGTGATAAGATAGATTAAGCTTCTAGGCGGTAATACACTATGAATTGCGTAAACGCATGTTCCTACAGGACAGTTCAAAGTCCTATCATTACCCACAATCGATCGCCGACCCATTTACAAATGACTCCCGAACTGGGCTACATTAATTGAACCTGCGACCTGTTAGCTATCGGGGAATGCGAGGTCTATGTTCAGCCGACCCTTGTGTTGACCTCATGAATGAGACCTCTGAGAGGAATGGCATAATGACTACAGTATTTATACTGCATTCTTCATTTGATAGGGGTATCATTGTTTGGAAAGAGATGACTGTGTCTTCAAGGACGATTGATAATGCTGTAATAAGGTTTATCGTCCTGGATTATTGTGGCGTACTTTAAATAATTGCCAACTTATTTAGTAGCAATATCTTTCCTTATCGGCTATTTTAATTGTATTGGCTGGCCATATGTACTTGTACTTGAATGAAGCTTTATACAGTAACGTAGATAGAGCACGGAAAATGATATAACGTACTTGCTATAATATCCAGACAAGACTCGAGTAAACCTAAGTAACGATCGAGATCTTACAGCCAAGCATAGGCAGGGTCGGATGTACTTAAAAAATCAGTGCAAAGTTGTCAGTCCATCGCCGGAGAGAACGCCCCTGAGTTCCTTAGTCTACTCTCACAACATGCTCGGAAGGAGATGCAGCGCAAACACAACTAAGAGCATCTTAATTTTATTGCAGACGCACAAAATGTACGCGCTCCGCTACTGGGGCTGCGAGCTGCTGTGCCTGGTGAACATAGTGCTGCAGCTGGTGATGATGGACAGCTTCTTCAACAACGAGTTCTTCACGTACGGCACCAGGGTGCTGGGCTATGGAGACGTGCCGCAGGAGCATAGGTATGATCAGTAGACTGATATGGATTGTTTAAAGGTGCTTGATACCTAGGGACAGATAGGTGTAATTGGGTTTCCATGGTTATATGCATACCTACAGGAGACGCGGTCGGTCTTTGCGGTGTCTGCCGTCTTCACGCGCGTACACCTGAGGGGTAAGCACAAACCTCTCGATAGTCCGTAACACTATCGTACAAATGTCAAATCACATAGATTTTGATAGCGAGTCGCTAGCGTTACGCCGCGTAAAAAGGTTCGTGCTTACCCCACTGATATACGTTCTGCGACGCTTGTAAAATTGTTACATTGTCTATGTCGATCGAGCGACGTGCGGATGCTGGTCAGCTAGGATATAGGAGGATTTGTTACAGGAGAACAATACAGCATCTAATGAATTAACGCTATTTCATCTGCTAAATAGAAGCGAGCCTCAGAGTCAGCACTAACTTGCTGATCGAAGTTTTGCATGTAGTGGAACTTTACACCGGCTAGACCAGGGGTTCCCAAACTTTTTTTCTCATAGACCCCTTTTATAAGTTTACTGGTTCTGGTGGACCCCCTACAGGCCTACACCACATACGAATTATTTGTGAACCCTCATTTTTTCACGCCAACGTAGACCCCCATCGAGTCTCCTGTGAACCCCTGGGGGTCCACCTGAACCACTTTAGGAACCACACCGCTAGACATTGGACAAACTAGCAACATACATACATATAATCACGCCTTTATCCTTTACGGGGTAGGCAGAGCACAAACTAGCAAGTATAGGATATATTAGTTAAATCTTCAGAACGTTCTACGGGTAGTCTGCACTGTTGTTCATGGCATACTAATATCCATTCCTCAACCCCTTCTTTGCAGATACGACCCAATGATCTACATCTTCCCGCGCGTGACCAAGTGCACATTCCACAAGTTCGGTGCGTCCGGCAGTATACAGACACACGACAGTCTGTGCATTCTGCCGCTCAACATCGTTAACGAGAAAACCTACATCTTCCTGTGGTTCTGGTACATCATACTGGCGTGCGTGCTGTGCTTGCTCGTCATTTATAGGTAAGATCTTGTGTTAATACGACTATTTTTTTTATAAAGGTGAAAGTTTGTGTGGGTGTTGGAATGTCTCTTTCACGCAAAGGCTACCGAATGGATTTTGAGTTATTTAGCTTTTACTAGCTGTTGACCGCGACTTCGTCCGCATAGACTATAGAATATAGCTTGCGTCCATCTACGTACTCCCAACTATGGCTGTGGAAAATGACTAAAATAATGGTTGAGTAAATAACGCGTGCAGAGGCGACAAACAAACCTTTCGAATTTATCATATTTATATAACATATAATATATTTATGTTTTATAGGCGCTAGGTAAATTTTATAATAAAATGTGCCTTGTTCTGAGAGAATGCGATGCATAATTTTTTTGGTTGCTAGTTTTAAATATGTGTTTTAATTGCGCTTCATGTTTCCTTTATGCTTCTTGCCGTAAATAGCGATAGAGCGTATCATGGATGCAAGACAAAGAGGAGATGCTATCGCCAATGTAGCCTACGCAGCCAATCTGATCGAATCGCTGACGTACCTTAGCCAATCACTATATATCTAGTATCTAACCCAGTGTTGCAGATGCCGCATATTTATGGATTGTTTATTCAACTAAATGATGCATAAATAGTTGTCAGTAATCAAATGGCTCATTTTTGTGAGCTGTCATGGGGTAGTTTCCTATGGTTGAATATTAATAACATCTTATTCTTATTAGAATAAATAATCAAAATGATACCTATCTGTAAAAGTACAATTTGATTGATAAGCTTTCAAAGTTAAGTGGGCAAGTCCATTTTTCAAATGTGAAATTAATTGAAAATTGCAACATCACATGTCCACCTGCATCGTTTACTTAATTTCTTTCGCAAATGTTTCTTCTATTTTATGATCTTTCGATATAAATACAAATAAAAAAACTGTAAACGACCCTATTCTTTTGCCTTTACGCGAGCCGCTCAAATATTTTTTTTTTAGTTTTCCTTTTGCCTGTCACCCCCGCAAAGGCGACCATATTAAAGATTTACTAGTCCACCTCCTTTATATAATTCTTCCGTAGCACGTAGGTACTAAGAGATGTCAGTTATCTCTATTTGCTTAGCTGTTACAACAGGAAGCCGGTGTTTACGTCGCGGTTCCCGTATTTACTTGTTTTGAGGAGCGAGGAATGCGTTCTAATATTAAGGCCCACTTGTACCGAGTGCCTAAATCGTAGATTTATATTTATCGCAGTTTAGCTAGGTATATATTTTGTCTTAAGTGTCTGTAATAGTAATGAGATAGCCTATCTGAAGGACAAATTTGATAGGTACGTACTGCCTTTGTCTAAAACTTGATAACTTTATTAGATTTTCAATTGTTATGTTTTTTAACAGCTAGAGAGTATGGCACATTCATAAGTCGGAACCCGCTGTTCCGTTGGATTGTTAAGCTGCCTCACTTATCTATCAGGCTTCAGCTTCGTGGCCTCAACAAAAGAGAAGTACCACAATGGACTTTGAAAAATCCAATTCAGATTTGGGGCCAAGGGACCTCTACTCCTACAGAAGCTTTCAGACCTTTAAATCCGGCACTGCGTGTGACTATTCTGACGTTCGGCCACCCACCATACAACCTTATTCAAAGTATGCCAATGCCAATTACAAATATGTTCTCCACCTTTGCAGGTTAATAATAATCTTCGTGCCAGCAATCCGGCCACGTTTGCTGCACGCGCGAGCGCGTGCCCTTGCCATGGAGACGGCGGTGGTGGTGTCACGCCGCGTCGATATCGGGGACTGGTGGCTACTGTACATGCTGGCCAGGAACATGGACCCGCTCATATACAGGTAGGCAGACTGTTGCAGGTTGCCATGGAGACTGTGGGGGCTGGTGGCTACTGTACATGCTGGCCAGGAACATGGACCCGCTCATATACAGGTAGGCAGACTGTTGCCATGGAGACGGCAGCGTTGCACTGCACCCTCATCAGAGTTGGGTAGACTGTCATCATCCTTTCACTGTCCGAATTAGCATACTAGCGATTAGAATAAAGTTTCCAAACGCGGCTTTATATTTTATCTAAACACCCTGAAAACCAATCCATTTCCCTTCCAGAGAGCTGTTATCCGAACTCGCCAAACGCTACGGCGAGAAGCCGAGTTCCCGCGCGTGACCGCCGCCCCCCGCGCCGCCACCTCCCGCGCCGCCGCGCCCGCACGTCGCCGTCATCGGAGTGTGACCACGCTAGGTATACAGTGCTGCCCTCTACACACTTGACCACACCGAACATCGTAGCTGCAGTTTGAATTAGGCATTTGTTTGAATTCCGCATTGGAATCTAACCTCATTCTATCTACGAGTATAGTGCTGCCCTCTCTACATATTTTTGACTTATTTTGAATTAAGGATTCGTTCGAATTCCGCATTGGAATCTCACCTAATTCAATGTAGGCACAGTGCTGCCATCTATGTTCTTTGTCACTGTAGTTTGAATTAAGAA
Source organism: Carposina sasakii (assembly GCA_014607495.2). NCBI lineage: Eukaryota > Metazoa > Arthropoda > Insecta > Lepidoptera > Carposinidae > Carposina > Carposina sasakii. Next base: position 15,191,178 of record CP053151.1, read on the forward strand.
TTTTTTTATCGAATTCCACATTGGAATCGTGGAATCTAACCGTTTACGAGTAATACCATCTGTGTTGCCTTTTGCTCAGACTGAACGTCGTAGCTGTGGTTTGAATTTGTTACCTTCACATTGGAGTCTATACTCACTAGGTATGCAGTGCTGCCCTCTCTACTCACTTTCGACCACACCAAACGTCATAGATAGCCGTATTGTATGTAAGATTTGATATTAAAGTATGGTGAATAATATTGATGAGGGGTGGTTTGTTCATGAATAGGTTCAAAGTTAAAAAATAAAACTTTTTTAAATTACACATTCAATGAAATGAAGTTACAGTGTTATAGAGAGCAGCTGCTTTTATAATTACTTTGGCTATATTTACCCTAATGTGTGGTTAAATGAATATTAATCGAATAAAGCTGAAAACTCATTTGTGCTTCAAATCTGAGGCTATACTCGAATAAATTTTATCTGTATAGAAGATTTTATACACTAGTTGTAGACTAGGTTTAACATGTAGATAAGCGGTAGGCATGACAATGATGGACGATTTTATTCCTAATGCAGTTGCCATAAGGTCAGATATTCAATAAATCTTTGTAGATTATATATTTTTTATGATAATCACTGCCATGGAAAATAGTAAATAATGTTGTTTCTCAAAGTTTCTGGGATTCTCGATATTTTCGCTCGAATTATGGTTGTTGAATAGGTAGCCTTATTTTTCTATGTTAGTTAGATTGTCATACGTTTATGGGACCTGAAATGAGGTTATGAAGATTTTTTTTACAAAACGACATTATAGCGATTTCAACCTTTTTTGTAAGGTTTAACAAAGAGCTAAGACAAAAAGTGCCAATATCTGTATGCTCTTTTCTACATGATTGTTGGTATGCCCATAGAATTAACTATTTAGTATTGTAAAAGAATCCTCAGAATGCCCTTTGTGAGAAAAAACTTGTCGGCCTTATGAATGGGTTTTGGGTTTTTAAAAGTAGTAATTAAATCTGATTCACTAATGCTGTCTGCCTGTATTTTTCTTGTTATCATATCATGTAGGCTTTTATACATTTACTAGGGAACATATACTTTACTGACGACTTTAATATATTGAGTAATCTCATTTATCGAATGTAATATTATCTTAAAAGTGCACAAACGGTAGCATTACATATGTGAATCTAATATCATATAACACTTTTGTACAACAGTCTGCCAAATTGTTTTTTTTTTAAATGTAAAATTAAAACAACGAAGGCATCTCCAATCAAATTATCTATGTTTATAAACTAATGGACTGGTTTTGCCTTATATGTAATGTATTGTGTGTATATTGATTAGGTATTTGATATTTTTTACACTATTGACGTTCTATAATAATTTTTAATGGACATTTTGGGAATCTCTTGTATAAATGGCAATAATTTATACATGTACAATCGCTATTGATCATGTTTATATACAATAGGCAGTTTTTGTCTGACATGTCATATATCAGAAACATAGTTTTCCTTTTTTAGTATAAGGAGGACGAGAGAGACAGAGAACATCCAAAAGATGTAATATCAGAAACATATAGTTTTCCGTATTTATTTTATCGTGAGAAAGCATCCAAAAGAAATTTTGCATTGCCTATGTTTTAATGAAACAAAAGCACGTATGCTTGGTGGCAGCTGTTCAGCAAGCTTTTTATTAATTTTAACTAAATGAACATACAGGATGATTTTTGGTCGTTAACGTTTCCGAAAACTACGGAATCTCCTCATCATCACGATCATTTTTCTTTCTCAATGGAAGCATGCCTAGGAAGTGTCTGGTTTCCAAAATATTAGGGTCCAAAGTTGAGTAAATAGACTGCGTTTTTGTGCATAAATGCACATTGACGCGTGTAGCAAGATTTTTTCACGAGAAATAATTAATATCTGTCTATGAAAAAACTTGCATAAACACTGGACACTATAAATTTCGCCTGATCAAGTAATAAAAAAAAAAATAAAAATTTTATATCGTTTCCCAGCATTATTTTTGGCATAAACTTACTTTATTTGATGTATAGAGTGCGTACCCTTCGTTATTTGCCACCCTGGCAACGAATAAACACCCTGTATGAATCATGTAATGCGTCAGGCAAAGATAAAGTTCGTTTTTGTAGTTATGAAGTTGAAAGCAGGGACTGAAACAAATGTATCAATGAATGAATTTGACCTGTAAAATTACTTATACAGTGAGCCTTAAGTTCAGTATCATCCAGATACCTGGTAGTTATGTGATAATTATTATTGTATCTTAGATTAACGGTAGACTTCAGGTTTGTTGTAAATTGATGTGACCTATCGCGTTGTCTTGCTCATGCTATGTGCCAGTTTGTAATGACAGAATGAGAGGCAAGATTTTGCATACACTTCAAACCCGGAGTCGACATTGTTAAATGTTTGTATGCATGGTATTTTTAATGTTCTTGTTGCATGTAAGTTTAAAATAAATCGTGTATTTGGCAGGAAAATTTTATCAATTTTACAGACTCACTTAATAGTGGTCTCATTTTATACGAGTAGCGTAACCTTTTCTGTATTGGTAAGGAATATTGACTGAATTTCAGAATAAAATATGAAGTTGTGGCTAAAGTAATAAATTCGGTGTTCATTTTTACAAAATTTTCCCGCATTTTGGGGCGTAAATGTCGTGTTTTTTACAAAATTAATGACCCTTGTTCTTAGCGTAGGAGTTGGCTAACGATTTGTTAAGTTTTAACAATTGATCGTCATTTCATTAAAGTAAATTAACGGTTCTGTAGAAGGGTTTTTTAAAACGTCAAGAATGCCTGTAAAGGTCTCTAACGGTACACTACAGGACCTAAAGTACCTGCACGGGCTATGGTACAACATTGTACCTACTTACGCAGCATACGTTTGGTAACCTTAGACGTAAGTGCGATAAGTGAGTAGGTATTTGAATTGAGACTATACATTTCCAATGTCAGGAAAATTCGTGCAAGTCTCAAACTTGAATATCATTCCAAGTGGTGCATCAATTATATTATGTAGTCATCTGATATTGTATTCTATTCATGTGTTTGCAATTTTTTTGCAATAACATTTAGTGTGTAACTGAGTATCAGTGATATTGTCAGTGAACTAAAATTCATCTTTTGTTATAGTTGTATAGTAGTGAAAATATTGTAACATTGTAATATATGATATATCGCCTCATCTATTCGCTAAAATAGCATTCCATTATCATCTTATACCTACCTATAAATAATTTCAAGATTATAAAGTTACAAGCCTGAACTAGACGAATGATAAAATTCAAGAAATCGTTTCTTTTGATGTCTAAAGTTTTATTATTCGTATACCCATTTCAAACTTTCTAATGACAATAATCTATAGATTTTGAATATAATATGTTAAAAAGGTCGATTCCGGCAGTCACACTTAAACCTAAACGTAAAATTAGTCCTACCTGTCCTTTTCTCTTTCAGCTATTTATGTTAAGAATGGAGAGAGATAGACCAGTGGGGTAAGCACGAACCTTTTTACGCGGCGTAACGCTAGCGACTCGCTAGCAAAATCTATGTGATTTGACAGTTGTATGATAGCGTTACGGACTATCGAAAGGTTCATGCTTACCCCTTTGACTAAGATTAGGTTAAAGTTTAAGTATGACTGCCGGAATCGACCCTAATAATAGCTTAAAAGCCGAAAACATAAAAGTAAGGTTCCTAATAAAGATAATTTTAGTTCACATAAGACGTGTGTTTAGGCTAAGATTTACAAAAGACATTTATGTTTTACTACTGTAATTCGTTAATTTGGTGTAAAACGTGCTTGTTGGAAATACTGCAATTTTGAATATTATCTATGCTGCGATTTTTCTATGTACAGCGTCGTAAATAAAGATTGTTGCACGTTACTCATCTTGTTCGCATCATTATATGATGTAGGTATTATCAGTTTCGTGTGCGATAAACATTAAATATGCCATATTGCATAGGATTTTATAGAAGCTATTCCAGCCTACTCCACATAGAAGCTTGATATGGCTCTGCAAATCTGCCGTGTGTAAGCCTAAGATTTGACTTTATTGTAGATATGGTTGATCGTTTCATCTTTAAACATTGTGCTGAGGGATTCAACTTTGTTTACCAAGATTTGGCTAGTGTATAGCTATCGGGATGAAAAAATAACGTTGCCAATAATGTAATTTAAAAGAGATGGTAAAATTCGTCATCCGAGATAATTGACCCGATAGCTCAGTTGGTTAAAGCGAAAGCACGGTTTGCGAGTGGTCGTGAGTTCAAATCTCACTCGGTTGAAGAATTGTTTTTATTTTCTTATTAATATTTTATTGTAGTGTTTCCAAAAAGTCTATAAATAACTTTCGCATTTATATAAGTTTAAGGTTAAGTTATGGCATAGGATGTACTAATGCTGGGTTTACATTTCGCGAGCAGAGAATAAGGTATGAAAGTGTGAGAGCTTTTGTATGAATAAGGATATGTTTATTGTGCGATTCTGTAACAATGATTCTGTCTGATCGGACTGAGTGTAAGCCAAGCATTATAACTAAAAGCGTACGGTTTAAATATGTGCAGCGAAGTATAGGTTGTATTATTATCCAATTGGGAGCCCAATATGTCTAATATTTGGATGCGTCGGGTTTCCGATTCGTTAGCGAATTTCAAAGTTTTTATTATTTATTTTAAAAAGAGCCATTATTGTCATCGTAATTTAATTTAGTGATATTCAAATGATATTTTCTCAATATGTAATAAATGTTTAAGTTCAGAAGAAATATACGATTTTGATTTTTTTATTAGAACTTCTTTTCATTTGCATCTAGTAACAAAAATATATTTATTAAGTGAGATGAGGATGACTAAGAAATACCTATAATAAAAAATTACAGAACATTACGGTACCTACATACATACATACATATAATCACGCCTTTATCCCTTACGGGGTAGGCAGAGCACCAAGGGCCGATAGAACCACATGGTGCCACTTCTGACCAATTTTGAGGGTATAGTTGAGATGTACAATTTCGGTTAGTAGTGACAGGTGGTCAGCCCATCGCATACGAAACACCAATACCCTCTTGTCCCTCTACTGATTTGTACAGTATGCCCGGGAAGAGAAGCAGCTGTCGTATTATACGTTTTTTCACTCCCAGAGCAGCATAGAAGTTAATCTTGTTTTAAATCGATTGTGCCTGTTTGCTAATCAAGGCTAGCCTTATACATACGAAGTAAATATGATTTGTTGAAGCGTCAGAATGGTTCGACAATAAAACATTTATGATTGGCAATAAGTTTGATTGGATTGATTTATATCAACCAGACGACACATTATTACAATAATTAGACCAGATGACGCCAGAGGCTGTCTATTGCGGGATTTCTGCCATTTGTAACAATGTTTCGTCCTTTATTCCAATTTTAAGTAGTTATTGCAGTGGCGGGCCATACTGTCCTACTGACACTTTATGACTCGTCGTGGAGAGAAAACTAAAGCTTAAATTTTCAAAATTAAGATTCTAGATTCAGCTAGTTGTCAGGCATATATTAGGTATATATGCTATACTATACGCCAACCGTCGTGGCACGCGCTGTCGTTTTATGACTGCGTGTGCCACGACGGTTGGCGTATAGTATAGTAGGTTTTTTTTAATTGGGTGAGATTTCTGAAGCTCATGTTCATACATTCTAAAAGTAGGGTTTCTCTTAAATAAAAATCTAGAATAGTTTTCGTCATTTATTGATATCTCCCATTGTAACCTCATTTTTATGTCCGTCGTCGTCAAAAATTATTTTGGCACAATATTTGGCATTACTTGACTAAATTAGAGAATACTGATTGTTTTCATGTTATATTAATGAATAAAGTGAAGATTCTATGTGTAGTTAAATATCGTGATACCGTGAAAGGTGTGGGTTTACATAATTTAAGGAATTTTTATAATTTATATCAGCGTGTTAATAATACATTTCCACGTAATTACAACAATCTATCTGTACTTTTGTTTATACCCCTTTTAAACAAACAATCTTTTAATTATTACCTACTCACATGCGAAGACAACATTTTTCTCAACAATTTCATATAGGTCGTCTAATACGAGGTAACGAATTAGACACAACTATAATTTTCCTTCTCAGCAAAGTATAGTAAGATGTAAAGTCTGAAATATTTGATATCTATCTATACATATAATAAAATTGTAACGGATCGATGTTTGTGCACGCTAATCTCAGAAACGACTGCACCGATTTCGATGCAGTTTTCAGGAATATATTGTGACAGGTCCCATTTAACATATAGGCTACTTTTTATCACGGGAAAATGTTTTTATCCCGGATAATTTCGAAATTTTGTTTTTTCTGCAATACACGTGGACAGAATCGCGGGCGTCCACTAGATCTCAATAGTTCTGTTCATAACTCGCAGCTTTGACACTCACACAAAAGGCAAGCACAATACAAATATTTCAGGTTTTACAGACTAAGCGATTTCATTCTTTACCTACATACCCTAACTCCTCCTATTGGAAGAATGATTTTAAACTGTTAATTCAGTCAATTAACTTACTATGGAAAACAATTTAACATTAGATTAATTATATTGCTTGATACAGCAACCCAATACATGAAAGGTAAGTGAAAGTTGAAGATGATCTGAGATGATATTCTTTTCTCTATTTAGTTAAAACATTCCTCAATAACTTTACACTTTAATGTCTTTTGTCGGATTCATATAACATTCTCCTAATATCCACTTTGGACAAGAAATAAATTTTAAGACGCTTTTACAAATTTCACTATCGATTACATCATTATATTATCTACTATACTATTCCTATTGGATATTTATATTATTGCTTCATATGTTTGGTCTGTTGAAAAATTCGAGAAGTGAGAAAATGCGTAAAAGTTGCAGTTGTGTGCTTTCTGTGTGCTTATCTCCAATTAATGTTAGAATAGAAGTAGAAATCAAAGCGGTTCTGGTAAATAAGACACTACGAGCAGGAAACTATGAGTAAAATACGTCTAAACGTTGAATACTAGTTTACTCTACTAAAGGATAGCCGTCACTGTTGACTTTTAAAAGGCCTTCGATAGGATTCATCCTGAGATCACGTTCTTATAGATTAAGTACAAACTATTTATTGCGTGTTTAGAATTGCACTGTTATATAGTAAGTTATAAAGTACGTATTGATTAAAAAGTCTTTGGTACACTCCGTAGTATGGTGTCCGCAGCACGGCACGGGATGCCTCAGGGCACCCGCTTGGCCCACTCGTACCAACGAGTTGTCTTCGTGGTGGAGAGTTCACTCGCACCTCAGACGGGGGGGTCCATGTCGCGCTGCAGAGACGTCAGTCACGTGTGGAACACCCACCCGGGTATTGGGGGTCACGCGTCCGGCACGCCGTGGATATGATGCTGGTAGTTGTGGTTTAACTTGTTGGCGAACTCGTGCATTATGTCCCTGAAGATGACCGAGTCGAGATTCTCTCCGAGAATGTACAGTAAGTACCAGTCGCCCATCTTGCTTCTCCTGACTATTGTGTCGACGTTGTCGCGTCGAACGAGTCTGAATCTCATGCGCATCATGTAGACTCGCATGCGAGGGGAGAAGATGATGACGAGTCGGTACAGCAGCGTGATGAACGTGAGGAAGCCGAGGATCACGAACCAGAACCACAGGAACACGTAGATCTTCTCGTTGACGACGTTCAGTGGCAGGATGCAGAGCGCGTCGTGGCGCTCCACCTCGCCTGATGAACCGAACTTGTTGAATAGTGTACATTTCACCATCCTGGAAAACGATATTTGTGGTCAAGAAAAGATAAAGAATTTCTTTATTTTAAAAAAGACGAAGTAATGCTACATGAAGGTATAACATTTTCATCCAGTTAATCAGTATTGCTGGTAAAGGTTTTGTAAGACAGTTTACTTCTTCGTTGTGATAATTTTATGTAATAATGGCATGGAAGTTACCTTGGAAATATGTAGATCATAGGGTCCACCCTGTCTTCCTGGTCGGACTCCATGTAGGCGATGACGTCCAGACCGAATGTCATGAACTCGCCGTCGAAAAAGCGGTCCATGAGGAACATTTGCCCTGCGACAGAATTACTTCTTAGCAGTTTTCTAGGGTCTAAACTACGATACACGATCGAAACACTTAAATAGGCATAGATTTAGCTAGAGTCGAAGATTACCTAAGTACAACAGAATATAGTCATCTTTATCGCATCAGCCTATTGCAGCCCACTGCTGGACGGTCGATTTTACAACGTCCTAGCTTGTCAGCTATAATTTCCATGACATTAAGGTGTTCCTATGATTTCAAAACCTTTGCAAAAGGATCCCAACATAAGGTCTGTAAAAGGTTTCTCTTTATGTTTGTTTTAATTCAATATTGTTATGATTTACAATGGCGGGCATAGTTGGCGATTCAGGGCAGGACTTGCGACAGATGTCCCGCCGATATTTTGGTTCAGGAGTGTCGGGCCACGAGAATAGTGTCTGGTAAAGCTACGGAAATGTAAATTGACTACATGTGCCGGCTCGGGATGTGCATGGAATGTTAATTTATTATTTTGTAGGTATCGGGTGTGTGGTCGAATATTAGTTTAAATTTTTTAAGAAATACCTACTCTATTTACATGTATGAACTTATAATTTAGTTATATGGTAGTTTTCACGCCTTGTATCTTATGAATTCGTAAATCTTAAATCAGATTACTATTGCATTAAGTACCTACTTTGCAAGCTAGTTATAAAATTTGTACGAGTTGCTGCTTGTAAGTACATAATTAGGTATTCAAAGAAAGTTGTTCGGCATGACTACCTATAGGTAGGAGCTACCATTAGATTACCATTTTTCATTAGATTTCTCGAAATACCTAATTGGGCTATATAATATTTTTAATTGCCATTTAGGAGAACTTTATTATAAGCTCGAGTAATATACAGGGTGTGTGTGACAGCCAGGCAAATACTGAGATACTGAACCATTGTTTTGAGTTATACGATAGTGTTATTACTCGCAGGAAATAAATTTATGTTTTGATTATACGCAATGTTTGCTTTCCGCGCCAATTGTATCGGGCGATCCTGTAACTATAGGTAGTTAAATGGGCTTATTGGTTATTGTGTGATACATTGCTGTTTTTTGGATCACTTGTGACTCTCCATTGGGATTGATCAGTTAATTGAACTTTTTGAGAGCAACATTTTTTTTAAAATCATCCATTGGGTACAATTTTGTTTTTAAGTCATTATTTAAGGCTTACTTAAACGAACCACACAATTTTTTCCCAAATTTTTTTTTTTAAAAAAAGTGAAATTTTTTGAATTTTCCTGCGAAAATTTTCACTGGTTTTCATCTCAGAATCATGGTCTGAAGTCACCATATCAATATTTGCCTGGCTGTCACAAACACCCTGTATACCTATCTACGTGCTGAAAATCTTATCCTCCGCTTTAGCAATGGCCCCACAGGTTCAAGAAACGCTCGGCCAGCAAATTGTACAGTTTCAGCAGACGACCTTGTTTTTGTTATTGCGGAAGCGGAAGTCTTGCCTCACTCCCGACTCCGCGGGGTACAAGGATCGAATAATAAGTGTAGCTGCATCTTATTGCTGCATATGGATTATGATTTCGGTAAATAATATCCCTATCGTGGTATACGTAATCGCGGGATTCAAAATTTTTTAAGCGATGAGGTAGGCATAGGCACGGGGACTCATCGGTAAGAATAGAATGATCAAAGAAGCTCACTATTAGGTATTAAAAACAAACAGTTAACTTATAGCACATAAACTAAAACTATAATGCTCCAATTTACTTTTATTTTTGTTTAGACATAAGAATATTGCGTGTAATCTTTTATTTCGCGTATTATTGTGCTCATTAGAGGAGGTATTTACATGAGCTAGAATTATGGTTTCCTATCTAATTGAGACTCCATTGAAATTGTCACCTTCGCCTCCAGTAAATGGGATCAAATCGGGCATAGAATAAGTTCACTCACCTATAACATTGACAAGAGCAAGTCCCTCGCATATGTAGTACCGGTAGGCCCACCAGTTGTGATAGCGCAGGTTCTCCCACAAGTAGTCCAGGATCAGCTTCTTCTTCGTCTTCTTCTCGATCTCTGTGCAGACCCCCACATCCAGGTCCATCATCAGAGCCCGGATCTTGCCCCCCTCCCACGACTTCCATAGCCAGCGAGGGGCGTAGAACAACATTGCCTGGAACAGGGGAAAGCTTTTATTAGTTTGCGTCAATGTTGGGACTTGTTTAATTGACTTTTGTAACTTGGACCTAAGTTGAAGCCTGTTATAGTAAGATTCAGTAGTTTTTTTTATTTTAATAACCGATTGTTAAATCGTTGACAGCATGATGCTAAAAGAAATAAACAGAATAACTTTCAGTATATTTCCATAAATATCCGTTTGTCATATACAAAATTTTATAAAATCTCAGTTACCTATGAAAAACTGTAAAAACATATAGCTGTTGTTATCATGATGTTCAATCAATCAGGGTACCTAGGGTTGGTACCCAATTTTCAAAGTCATAAAGACTTAAGTACAATACCTAAGATTTCATTAGATAAGACTATAAATTGGTTCCATTTATACAAATTTATAAAACAAAATAGGTAGTTAGAGTTCAGTTTATTGCATTTTTATGACCGTATAGTTTTTTTTACATTCTTGTGTTTCACCTTCCAGTCATCGAGACGTCTGAACTATAATGACGCAGTTTCCATTTCATTTGTCAATAAAACTTGAACGTAATCGACCAATTCGCTTAAAAATAGATACTAGTAAATACGAAGGCAAAACTTAATAGCAACGGAGCAAGCAAAATATACAATAAGAACATAGTGTTGGTCGTTGCGATTGTTGCCAAAAGATGGTCTGCATATGACTGGCAGGTTTGACAATATCTCCACAGGGTAGATGGTTTATGGCTTTCCGTTTTTGAAAGTATAAATACCCACAGTTTGACATATCCACACTATATCATACAATAGTGTAAGGGCTACAATTAGAGGATATTTGGAATAGAAACAAAAGACTGCGGTGACGCTACGTCGCCTCACTTCATCCTTTTTGAGACAGCGTACCTTACATAGATACGAGTATGTCGTATTGAGCGTTTTAGATATTACCTAAAAATGCTGGATACTACATAAAAATATAGATAGAGCCTCCTCCAGTCATTATGTCATTCGTAAATCGGAATGGTGTTCAACTATTTTAGATCTACCACTTAATATTCATAGTACCTAATGAAGCAAACCTAAAGTTGTGTTCTAAGATATCGGTCCAGTAATTTAGCTGCCGAATACGCAAAACCCTCTTTACGGCGCCGATATGTTAAAAGTTCCTTCAACTTTTCACGTAGCGTGTCCGCTATCCCAGGAAACCATAACTTAAGTAAATAACTAGAGCTACTGAGAGTATTGTCTTTATACTCAAAACATCTATACGTATGACAGAACCAATCAAGTACTTGCAGACTTCATTGAACTAAATCCGCGAGTGTTGACTGATATTATACTTTATAGTGGCTAAAATAGAGCTGTTATTGCGGAACGAGATCAATATTATCTGGCTAGACAATATCGTAAAACGTTTTATGTGCAAAGCAATATTGCACCTTTCAGCGGGGCCGTTAGACTCCATGGATTTGGGCCACCATATCTCGGCTCGATGGATCCGTGTCGAAACAAATGTAAAAATATATTCTGGAGATTGCCATTATTATTATTTTTGTCTTCCATACATTTTTTGTGTGCATTGCAATCTGCAGGAACGTTGTGTTGGTATCAAATGGGATGGATGGTTATGCGATCTCCTTTAAAATAACAAATATATAAATTGTTATTTCAGCTCACTAATAACGGGTATATGAATACAATTATATTATAGGCAGTTTATACAGGATGATTTTTGGTCGTCAACGTTCCCGAAAACTATGGAGTCTCCTCATCATCACGATCATTTTTCTCCATGGAAGCATACCTGGGAAGTTGAGTAAATAGACTGCGTTTTTCTGCATAAATGCACATTGACGCGTGTAGTAAGATTTTTTCACGAGAAATGATTAATATTTGTCTATGAAAAAACTAGCATAAACACTGGACACTATAAATTTCGCCCGATCAAGTATTATTTTTTTTATTTACATCATTTCCCAGCATTTTTTTTGGCATAAACTTACTTTATTTGATGTATAGAGTACGTACCCTTCGTTAAGGGTGGCAACGAAAAAACATCCTGTATTTTACTTTAAAAAAAAAAAAATTAAATTAAAACTTATTTTCTTTTTTTATAAAATTGAGCTCATTTTTCATATGATCATTAGGCATCTAACCAATACAGTGTAATTGATCAGTAGTTATGGTTAGGTACTATCTTGCAAAGACTCTCTGTAATGTCCCAGATTACTTAATATTTTCTGGAGGCTTTTATTTATCCCAATAAAATATGCATATATAGACATGATCATCACCGGGGATGATTCAAATAAGTCTAATTTCATCATCTTTTCACCAACGCGTGAAGTAATTGAGGAGACAATTTCACCAATATTATAGTACTCGTTAAATAAAAAATTAAAATTATTACCATTAAAATTTTACATTGCTATCTAAATTCGGTGCCATGCAACTTTAATGGCTAATATTATGGAAATAAATGTGGAATTGCAAATGCATTACCTTCCGGGCGGATTAACTCTGTAGTCGCGTTAGCTTAGCTCTCAAGGTGCCTAGTCAGCCTGGCTAGGCAACCTAGACTAGCGGTTTTAGTTGTCTTCGATAGGTAAGTCTAGGATTATTCTCTAACGAGTCATTTATACTTTTCTCTGTTAGTTTAAAATTGGAGAAGTGTAGAAACTTATTGGAATATTTCGCTTATTTGTCTTATTTGGCTTGTTATCATAGTTAAGCAAATTAACCTAAATTATGTAGGTAAGCCAGAGAAAGTTAAATGTGAATAAACTTTTATATAAGACATTCTAATTTAGCTTAATTTCAATATATAAGTTGACTAGTATTATAAAAGCGAAAGGAATGAATAAACCCTAAAACGTTTACATAAAATCCAATGTTCAATAAATCATCAATCAAATGAACAAATACTTAAAGCATTTACCGCTGCAAGTTAAGTGCATTTAAACGACACCAAATCAAGTTTATAGCAAACATAGTTGGCAAAGTCATAAAGAGCAGTAAGGGTGCATGCACACCCGGCGCGTCGCACACGCAACAAGTGCACACTATCGCTTTACACCCGAGCGAATGCTCCCTCGGCCAGAGAGATAGCTCTCGAAGAATCTGGTACATTAAGTTTTAAAAGCCTTGCACTTGTTCCGTAAACCCAGTTTAAAGTCTTATCGGATAGCGAAAAGGGGCTGTTAGCAGTATTTGTTGGATTTATTGGGGAGGAAATTTTATTTTCTTTGTTACCTTCCTGTAGCAAATTGTTGGATCCGTAATATTGGTTTATATTAAAATGTTTATAAGAATTGAATGGCTAAAGATATGCTATGTCAGGTACGCTTACCTAAGTTGTTGTAAGATCAGTCTCATTGTAATTTATGTTATGATGTGTTTCTATTCTTGTCATTATCTAAATCTGATTTGGATAGAGTATACTGCAGTGCTCTAGGTATAACATATTAACACCTTCATATCTACATAAATTCATAGCTTAACACGAATTTAAACATTGGTGTCTGGGAATAAACTTTAGGTGAAACTGTATTGAACCCACGTCTTTCAACATGCAAACTTTAACCTTAAACGAGTCGGTAGGTAATATGTATTATAATTTGACATCACTAAGATCAGGTTTTGTAAATAATATTTTTTTAACCTTGACATGTATTTATATATTGGAAATAAGTTTGTTTGTAAAGGACCACATAGAATATTTCTCAAAAATAAAAGATGCCAAAAAAATGTTCGTTCACAATACGCTTATAGCATTTGTGCAGTGAAAGCCTCTAGCTATATACTCAAGAAGAGCACCTATGTTAATGGTGTTGAGATCTATAATCAATTCCCTAATTTTATCAAAGCGTTAGACGGCATCAAATATAAAAATGTTTTAAAAAATTGGCTTATTGAAAAGTGTTTTTACGATTTACCTGAATTTTATTATTGTAAAACTAAATGATTGCAAGCATGTAATAGTTTTAGTAAATGCATGTACCTTAGCATGCAAGTAACCAAATTGTACGTCCGGAAAGGGCAAACGGTTGTTTCTAAAATGACTTTATATCCTATCAACTTATGTACACAGTTATAACAATAAATGATTATCTTATCTTATCTTGCTTATGACATCTACATTTGTTTGTTATATTAGACTGCATGTATATTTTGCCATTTTCCTCAGTTTCAGTGGGAGTGTAGTGCACAATGAATTAAACACAAGATGCAAAGTGACATTAATGAAAGTATAAACAAGTTTCTGGCAAGAAGACAAGGCTACACGTTAGTCCCTTTAAATATAAAGCATATACATGACTGACTTTATTGTAATTTCCATGAAGTTTGTACAAAACAGTTTTCATCAGAACCAAGGTGAATATGATGTCATTATTATTACGTGTAAAGAAGCAACAAATATAAACATCACCTACCCCTAGTGTGAGTTTAACAATTGCTATCGACCTTCGTTATTATAGAATAATAAGCAATATATTAATACGAAAGCCTTGCATAGGTTTGCGATAACAACCGAAGTGGAAATCCATCGTACTTTAACGACAAATACTCTGAGAAAAGGTGGGCCCACAATACGGTATAAATAACATAATGCCTACCAGCAGGAATGGATATTTACATGCAAAGTTCTTCAAGCCAATCTGTTAAAGTTGTCCCTATCATATAAACTTATAAATTGGTCAGTCTATTGATTCGGAATTGCCTAACTTTGACCCTACTTTGGCCAGTTTCCTGTTTATTGCTAAGATGGACATTGACATGTGTTACTACGGAACTTGTAAAAAGTATCTACTTGCACACTTTTGCACAACTAGGCATTTGTCATTGTTAGGTTGTAAACTGACTATTTTATGCTACTATTATAAATATACATAAATACACACACGATTAAGTTTCCGCAATCGGGGAGCGTGATATCTCAGTATCACGTAGGACAGTGGTTCCCAATTAGTTTTTTCTACGTACCACTCTAAGAAAGACCTCAAACTCGCGTACCCCTTATTGCAGGAACAATAAATAAATAAGAGATGAAATCAGATGTAAGTAGGTATTTAGAATTTATTACTATCAATATACAATACAAGATGACAGAGAAATGTGACAAATGGGCACGTTTTTCTTTGCACAACTCTGAAAAATCTGGTTGCATAAATATTTTTTGGTCATTTTAGTAATTTTGGTTTTTTTTCGGAACGCGTCGCGTACCTCTTGATGCAACGTTGCGTACCCCTGGGGGTACGTGTACCACTAATTGGGAACCACTGACGTAGGAGATCCAGGCTTGTTTAGCATCGGGGCCAGAGATGAAAGATAAGGGGTGAGTTGCTAGCTAATCGCTCGAGAGGACGACCCTGTATGCCTTAGTCGACACTTACGACAGCGACCTGCAAAGATCTCTTTATGTGTTCTAGAAAATCACTGCAGTAGCACTTATTGCCTTACATACCCCAAGTGTCTAGACTAAAATCTGAAGTAAGCGTGCTACTTTTATATCATCAATTATGAACTCAAAGAATCTAATAATAGTACATGTTTATATTATTTTTATTAGTTTTCACTTTAATCTTTATTGATTGATTACGATTCGAGTTCAGAGAAACGTAGACTAAATTGAAGAGCATCAAAAAGGAAGCCGGTTCATTATCAGGCCACAAGGCGTATGGATCCATTAACTTTTGCTCCCACACACACACCTCAATAGTTTTGTATTTACCATTTAATATTATCTGGATAGTGTAAAACTGTAGCACGTGTCACCATTGACACTAGTCTCGTCTTCAGTCTATTGCAGTCCACTGCTGGACGTAGGCCTCCTCCAGGGCACGCCACAAGGCTACTGCCACAGGGGGGTTTTGCCCATAGTCACGACGCTGGGCAGGTGGGTTGGTGACCGCAGTGTGATTTTCGAACTATGTTGTCAGCACGGGAGGCGCTGCTGCCCCCCTCCCGAAAACACTTAATCGCCTCGTACGATACCCACGGGCAGGCGTGGGGTACAAACTCTACTCTGCCGGCACCACGCGACCATTGACATATTTATTTTACCATGATATTAGTATAAGACCTGAATGGGAGTGGGCGTTTGTGTCTCCTAAGTCAAAAGTACGAAAAAAATCATTTCAACCTGATTTCAAAGTTCGTTTATTACGACAATCGAGTCATAACTATGGTATTTTTATTGCAGAATGTTGTACTTTTGCGTTTTGCGTTTTTGCGTTGACTTATTTTTTTTTTTTCACGGGTTAAAGGCGTGTACCGCGTTATCTAGGTATTTTTCCTTTATAGTTGCGCCATGATTCTAGGTCCTAATCCCTTTAGGCCCTTGCGAGTTGCGAGTGACATTATTGCGTTGACATGATTTGATTTTGCTACAGCTTAAAGGTTTATAGACCTGAGTTTTGGTATGAATTTCGCGTTTAAGGAAATCAAAAATGGTTTTCGTTTCTACAGGGTGTAACAAAAAGGGTATGTAGGTTTTGAAGTGTCGAAAAGCTATATCTTTTGAACAGCCCAGTAGACTGCAGCTTCAGAACTTGACTATCCACAGGTACGGAACCCTTTTCAACCTGAGACTTCCGCGTTATCTAGGTATCGCCACATCCCGGCAGTTTATTAACATTTTTTTGTTTTCGAATCATGGATGTAGTATGTTAAGCGAAAAGCTAATTTTTTTGAAAAATACATCTCTCAAGAATTTTCATACAATCTTGAAAAATAAAAATGTGATTTCGAGTCTTAAATTTTGAAGATAGGTTCTCTATAGTGGGCTATTTACATAGCTTTTCGCTTAACATACCCTTTTTGTTACACCCTGTATAATAATATATACTATTGCTTAGTATCGATACAAGACTTCAGAGATTTAGTTTGTCAATATTTATTTATATCTGTAATTTTCAGCCATGAAGGGAAGTCATAAGTCGTCGTAACAACGATTCTGTTTCGACACAAATTGCCCACAAGTTCCTTGGAGTCGGGAACGTGTGCTGTGCCTCAATCTAGGGACCTTGAAGAAGTCACGTCAGAAAACGGGTCACTGGTGACAAATTGCGTGGCGGAAGTGACAAGATGCCAAACTGCATATAAACCCCTCGTTTTTAAAGTCCTGATCTACTGACTGTCATTGTATTTCTGCAAACATCAGCAATTCCCCTAAGTTTCATAAATGATAATCAACTTGTTGAATATTAATCGTTGATTAAATTTATTTAACAAATTTTACAGTGTATTAGCGTTGATCGGCCATCAAGAAATTGTAGATAAACTAAACATTTTATTGTGAAAATTTGGTCTAACACAAGTTTTGGCTGTTATGTTTTTCTTTATTTCTTGCTGATATGGCGTTATTACCCGACTGCAGCAGAAGGAAGGTTATTTATATATAATATAAATATATAATTATGAATATTTATTTGACACGCTATAAAGCCTAAACGACTGGTCGCATTCAGCTTGAGAAGTATCATATCATTTATCTTAGTCGTGATAGTAACGTCGACAAAAAATTTACGCACTCGGGTTTTTTCTTCAACGAAATTAAAAAGGTTATTACAGCATTGTAAGATGCCCTGCATCCGCTCCTCGCTTGCACCAGCTCGCTGACCGCTGCCAAGTGACTCAGCGGCATAGCTCGTTAGCGATCGCAATTAGCTGCAAATCCACCGGCTAATGCACACACCCTGTATACTGGAATGTTAACAAATGGTCGCTAAACTGCTAACTAAATACTTTTTGGGCGATAGGTATTTTGGAGTTACACCAATGTTTGTTAAAAAGCGTTAAAAGTGGCGTTTTTTTTTTAAATTTATGTATGTTAATAATTATAGTTTCTACAAATAAACCTATATTTATAATTCATACAGCTCAGAGCTCATAACAACTCGAATCGTTGCTAACATAAATACTATACTAAATCTTAAATAGCTGAACAGTAAATCACCGTTTAACAATTAACTTTAGAACGAAGATTATTGTCATGATTGATTTGCGTATTTTCCTATACAGGGTGTGGGTGACAACCAGGCAAATACTGAAATGCTGAACAAGTACCATTGTGTTGAGTTATACGACAGTGTTATTACTCACAGGAAAATTATTTTTGATTTGATTATCAGTAATCTTAGCTTTCCGCGCCAATTGTATCGGGCGATCCTGTGACTAATTAAATGGGCTTATTGGTTATTGTGTGACTCATTTCTGTTTTTTGGATCACTTGTGACTCTCCATTAGGGTTGATCAGTTCTTTGAATTTTTTTGAGAGCAACATTTTTTTTTTTAAATCATATTTTGGATTAAAAAAATTTAAGTCATTATCTAAGGCCTAATTAAACGAACCAAACTATTTGTTTCCTGAAAATATGAAAAACCGGCCAAGTGCGAGTCGGACTCGCGCACCGAGGGTTCCGTACAAACCTGCAAGGTTTACAAAGTTCGTTCATTACGACAATCGAGTCTACGCGTTCATGAGGAAAAAAGTAATAAGTTTATATTTATTAAAAAATATATATTTTGTAATGTAACTAAAAATTTAAGGTTTTCGAATTTTTCCTTTATGTGTGCTATAAAACGTTTTCAGCCAAATTTCAAGTTTAGGTCCGGAAGTACCTTTAGGTTTTGATTCCCTTGCGAGACTTGCGATTTCATATGCAGTTAAATTGCTGATTGCGTTGACATAGAAGTTTGATTTTGCACATCTTAAAGGTAATAGACCTGAGTATTTGGTATATTTCAATTTAATACCTCTACGGTTTATGAGGAAATGGGTAGTAAGTTTAAAATTATTAAAAAAAAATATATTATGTGATGTAACTAAAAATTTATGGTTTTCTAATTTTTCCTTTATCATGCTAAACGTTGCTTCGTACCAAATTTCAAGATTCTGAGTTCACGGGAAGCACCCTGTATTTTGTTCCCTTGCAAGTTCAAAATTTGCCTAAACGGCTGTTCTTTTGATTGCGTTGGCTAGAAGTTTGATTTTTTCACAGCTAGGGACATAGCTAGTATTGATATATTTCAGTTCATACCTCCACGTTCCTGAAAAAAGGGTCTTGCAGACGGACGGACGGACAGACGGACAACAAAGTATCCTATAAGGGTTCCGTTTTTTCCTTTTGAGGTACGGAACCCTAAAAAAGGTCGGAAAATTTACCTGCGAAACATGTTTTCCGCCTCATTGGTCTGAACTTAACAATTATGCTAGACATACTATTAGCTAATAAATTGTGTAAATGCACTTTTTTCCTAGACTACGGACTACGGCTGCTACGAAGTGCTACGGTTCGTAGCAAGTCGTAGGCGTCTCTACGGATGTATTATTTTAAAAACTTCTTAGTTACTTGTAAATAAATTGTAAGTTGTAAAAGAAATTGTACAAAGGTGAGATAAAACCATTAAGTACAAAGAAAATGTTACATGTTACTGTTGTACTGTATTGTCGCTATGTAAATAGCCCACTATAGAGAACCTATTTCCAAAATTTGAGACTGAAATCACATTTTAATTTATCAAGAAATAATATTTAAAAATTCTTCATACTATCGTTGTGATTTCGGATCTCAAATTTTGTGGAGTTCTCTATAGTGGGCTATTTACATAGCTTTTCGCTTAACATACCCTTTCTGATACATTCTGTATAGCCATGTTGTTTGTTTATTTTTGTATAAACTATTATTAGTAATTTTTAAAGTATAAATATATATATTTTTTTTTTTTTACAGAAATAAATAGAATAAGAATTATACGGTCCAGCTTAACCAATATATCCTCCTCTTTCATTGATCCATATTATCTGTCATCTCACTTCCAATACATACAAACTTTCAAAGCCTAGCGAAATATTACACATTGAATGACACTCAAAACCACAAATGCATAAGCGTGCAAGAGGTGTCACACTCGGACAATGCGCCGCATAAATCACGGGCGATAAGCCTGCCGATGATGGATGGTGCAGTTCGGCAATCAAACCAGCTCCCTACGTGACTGGCATGCTGGTACTTTTTACGTTGCAACCTGGTTGCAGTATGTGCGCCTACACATAGATAATGTCCGTACCGAATAGCTATATTTAATTGACTATATATAATTGACAAAGTGCATGTTGCGCTCTATATAATTACTTCTATACTTGTACTTCTTAGAGAAGCTTTAAACGAAGTTCTATTCAAACATCTCGCGATCCTTAGTCTATACTTACACTTGTCTATTACCTGGGGACCAATTCTCGAAAAGCTCGAGTTGGAACGAAGCCGAAATGGAACCGTTGCAGACTTACTTTATGGTGAAGTAATTAAACACATTTCAGCACGAGACAGATATTTCGGTGACGTTTCGGCTCAATAAAATTTCAAGAATTGCCCCCCTGTACACGAAACATAGTAGCATTTGAATATGTCTAATTTGAGTAAAATATTCCGGAATATCGATTTGCCATAAGCAAGTTTGAATAGGCGTTCATTCCACAGTTATGTCATATTATTTGGGTCACATCCACAAATAAAAGCTTGCTATCTATCTTTGTAAAGATACTTACGACTTCATCATCATCATCATCAGCCTATTGCAGTCCACTGCTGGACGTAGGCCTCCCCCAGGGCACGCCACAAGTCTGCCATGGGGGGTATTTGCCCATAGTCACCACGCTGGGCAGGCGGGTTGGTGACCGCAGTTTGAATTTTGGACTATGTTATCAACACGGGAGGCGCTGCTGCCCACCTCCCGGGAACCCTTAATCGCCTCGTACGATACCCACGGGCAGACATGGGGTGGTACGAATTCTACTCTGCCGGCACCACGCGGCACTTACGACTTACGACGAGTTTCTCTATTGAGGGATCGCCCGCCACCGGGCCCTATACCCTCCGCTGATCCTCGGATCTGCCTACTCATGATCACGAACACAAGACACTACAGTCGCAACGAGAAGCCAGATCCAAGCACCTAGCATGCAACCATAAATACATAGCTGCTAATCCGAAAACCAAAATCCTCCTTCAATAGAGATTTGAACTTCCGAATAGTGACGCCTGATACAATTCAATATTTACTAATAGTTATATCCATTTTTGCATCCTCCCTATATGAGATGATAGATTTGTGGCATCGCATTATTATTGTTTTGACAAAGTGTTACATATTCGTAAGAGTAGTTGCATGATCTATCCACATTTTCATATTTAATGGGTTGTATAGTCAAGTATTATCTTAAATCATTAAGTTGAAATTGATGTCTCCAAACAAATTCAAACTATTATCATAAATGCGAAAGTAAGTTTATTTGTTACCTTTTTATTTACTTAAACATTTCTTCTTGAAATTGCATAAGTATTTCATGTGATATGATGAATGAATAGACTGTGATATAAGTAGACATCGAAGATATATATGTATGTTTAGGTAAAAAACTCATATACTTAGTATACTCTCCTTTAATAATAGCTCACATCTTCTATCTATACATATAATAAAAATGTAACGGATCGCTGTCTGTACATGGAAGATATATAAGAAAAAATAATATACAGGGTATTTTTGGTCGTCAACGTTCCCGAAAACTACGGAATCTCCTCATTACGATTTTTTCTCCATGGAAATATGGGAAGTGTCTGGTTTCCACCAAAGTTGAGTAAATAGACTGCGTTTTTCTGCATCAACGCGCGTAAGGATTTTTTCACGAAAAATAATTAATATCTGTATAAAAAAACTAACAAAACACTAGAATATAAATTTCGACGATCAAGGAATTTAAAAATTTTGAAATTTTTTTTTTTTTCCCAGCATTTTTTTTGGCATGAACTTACTTTATTTCATGTATAGAATACGTACCCTTCGTTAAAGGTGGCCACAAAAAAACACCCTGTATATTATTTATTATTCAAATATTACCCTTATTAACGCAATGGTATCCAAAAGAATGATTTTAGAAATTTTTGCTGTTACGCTAATCTCAGAAACGGCTGGACCGATTTCGATGCAGTTTTCAGGAATATATTGTGAGAGGTCCCACTTAAAACTAGGCTACTTTTTATCCCGGGAAAATGTTTTTATCCCGGATAATTTCGATATTTTGTTTTTTCTGTAGTCCACGCGGACGGAGTCGCGGGCGTCCACTAGTCTTCAATTAATCCAGAATAAGTAAAAAATATATTCAATAGTTTTAAAAAAAAAACATGGATTAGAGACAAATTTCGTATAATCAAACAACCAATCCTTAATCTTAATAAAATCTTTTTTTCCATTTCGTGATACCCTGGGCTGATTGCAATAATTTTTCGAGGGAATCTACTGAAAGCATTATCTGTGTATGAATATAAAGAAGTCACAGTGATAGTAACAAGTGCAGTATATTATCATTTTGATTGTCTGAACTGAACCTTGCACCTTTGCCAAGTTGTAATAAAATATTGAGAAGCACTTTTGTTCCATGTTAATGAAATAATCCGAATTAATGTAGACGTAAACAAACTATAAAGTTTTATTGTTTTCACCAGTGTTATAATGACATTGAATATACTGTTAGATACTATATAACATCTTCATAGATTTGTAATAACTGTGTATTTTACGTATTTATGTATTATGTTTAAAGACATTAACGAGCATTCTGAAGATGTAATGTCGTAAATACGAGCATCGTAAGAGTCGATTAAAGAACTCAGACGATGAGTTAGAAACAGTCACCGGGTTGGAACGAAGCCGAAATGGAACGGCCGCGTGGTACCGGCAGAGTAGAATTCGTACCACCCCATGTCTGCCCGTGGGTATCGTACGAGGCGATTAAGGGTTCCCGGGAGCAGCAGCGCCTCCCGTGTTGACAACATAGTCCAAAATACAAACTGCGGTCACCAACCCGTCTGCCCAGCGTGGTGACTATAGGCAAATACCCCCCATGGGAGTCTTGTAGCGTGCCCTGGGGGAGGCCTACGTCCAGTAGTGGACTGCAATAGGCTGATGATGATGATGACTTGCGACCAATGCGTGCTAAAATATACCTTATTACTGAAGCGGAAAGTATATATTGCTACGCACCGGGTTTCGATAACGGTTCGTTAGTGGTTGCGTTTCGGCTCAAAAAATTTCAAGAATTGCCCCCCCCTGATCATTTACATCTGTCACCGCTATGCTAAACGTGGCTGTGGGATCTTATCTATGACCCTGCAATTCTGCCTACTCCATTTCGGGAACATAGTCCTGTGTCTGAATATGGAGATGCAATAAATCGGGATGATGATCTCCGACCGTATTTCGGCTTAGATGAATTATCACTAGATTTGACGGCCGATTGGTCTAGTAGGTAGTGACGCTGCCTGCGACGCCATAGGTCCTGGGTTCGAATCCCGGTAGGTGCAAATATTAATATGATGAATATCGATGTTTGTTTCCGAGTCATGGATGTTTCTATACTTATCTATGTATTTATATACCGTTGCTTAGTACCCACGACACAAGACCTTAGGGATCTTATGTGGGACTAGGTTAATGTGTTGTGTAGTGTGTGAATATTTATTTATTTTATTTATTTATTTATTCAGTGACAGCGCTCAAAAAATGACACGACAAATAGCTGCTCAATTGTATGGCTGGGCATCTATTGTCATAAATTGATACAAGCAAAGTCGAGTCTTATGGTAACTACATAAGATTCAAATTTAAAAATCTAATCTAATGTAGTTATTACGTTTACATAGATTTGGTGGTGCCACTTTTTATAAAGATTTCATTATGAAACCCCGCGTCTACCTATATGTCACTGTATTTCGGCCAAGGCGACCAATCTCTACGGAGATTGGCCAGGTACGCAGGAGATATTATAGTGCACAAGTGTGTGCGCAAACACAGATGCACTCTTTATTCCGTTACCCCCATAGTCCGATGGGACGGAAAGCCGACACGACCGGAGAGAGATCAGGCGCAGGACCAACGGTTTTACGTGCTTTCCGAGGCACTTGTCGGGATACTAGTATTATGAACATGTAAAGTTTATTGTAAGTTTAGATCTAGGTAATCTTCGAGAATTTTTGAAAAAGTTTTCAAAAATTTGTTGGAAAAGTGTCACCCAAATTTTGGATTTTACTTAGCATATTATATCTACCTATATCACTCCTCACTTATGTAGTTTTTTCTATAGCTTGTTGGTAAAAACGGCTGGAGCGATTTTAATAAAATTTGGTATGAAGTTAGCTGACACCCTGGATTAACACATATACTTTTTATCCCGGATAATTTCGACATTTTGTTCTTTCTGCAGTCCACGCGGACGAAGTCGCGGGCGTCCACTAGTATTAGTATAAATATATTAAGTTACTCAGTCTATTATGTATAGTATCAGCATTGCACCCGTGCGAAGCCAGGGCGGGTAGCTAGGTATTCTTAGACTGTCACCGTGTTATTACAAAAGAATTTAATCATTTTTTAAGCTAAACATGCCCTAAATTTGGCAGATATGCCATACATTTTGCTGTCAAATGTCATATTTAAATCGAGTCTAACTTTAGGCGCTCTTTTGTAATAACACCGTCAATGACGTAAAATCATTCTGTTTATCATTAGTTTGTGTGTATGTCACAGTTACGTTACTAAGTAGCTCCTAAACAGTTGCACTCTGTTGTTAGTTTGCACATAATTCATTATTTTACGTCTGCTCTTGAATAATTATTAGGCAGTGATTTACGAGGACTGATATATTTATGTAACATTCCAAGGTTCATAATGGTAAGTAGATATTTTTCAGGATGTTAGTGTGTACCGCGACGTTGAAAAAACAAAAAAGATGAAGAAGAGTAGATATATATATACCTATACGTATTCTATACATGAAATAAAGTAAGTTTATGCCAAAAAAAATGCTGGGATTTTTTTTTTTAATTTTTTTTTAATTTCTTGATCGTGCGACTAGTGTTTATGTTAGTAGACAGATATTAATTATTTTCGTGAAAAAATCCTGCTACGCGCGTCTATGTGCATTTATGCAGAAAAAACGCAGTCTATTCTCAACTTTACCCTAATACGGCTTCCATATGATCGTGATGATGAAATTCCGTATAACGTTGACGACCAAAAATATCTTATGTACCTAAATAAATGCACTGTTTTCATAGTAATACCTACATACTAATCAATTTAATACGGCTTTATTAAAAATCCTATACCTACTTACGTATTTAGTACGTCCCTATAAGTATGTATAGAAGAAGAAAAGAGAATTAATACATCTACAATTAATACATTAATACATACTTAACTAAAGTAAATGTCTAAAATAAAAATAAAATTCGTCATCCGAGTTAATTGACCCGATAGCTCAGTTGGTTAGAGCAAAAGCACGGTTTGTGAGAGGTCGTGAGTTCAAATCTCACTCGGGTTATGCATTTTTTCATTTTCTTAATAATATTTATAAAAATAAAACTGTAATATCTTGATGTTGATAGCTTTTCGTCAAGCCATTATGTTATTTAAAAACGAAATCTCAATGAAACGTATTCAACAACTCATATTACAATAATAATTTATTACTTTTTTTTTAACTTTAAAGAACTAAAGCAATATAACATTTATGAATGTAGAATCCGCCATTAGCGAGAAACTGTAAAAGATTAATGCGCGTTGGTTTGGTTAACGCGACAGTAACATATCGCAGCCGAGCTGTGCGTGCGCAGTTCTTAGAATTCTGCAATGTAACAGTTTAGAAGATGGCTTGCAATGTCGTTTGAATACAGACGATAAAATTAAATTTATCAACGATGTTATTTATTGATATTCTATATCTAATATTAATAAACTTAGCTATGTCCTAACTTTACTCTGAGTGACTTTTAGTGTAGAGAAGTAAGGTTGGAGTAAGTTAGTAAGGCAATAATTGTATATACCTACACTTGCACAGTACCTATATGGTACTTAGTTATACAATAGGCTAGTTAATCTAGAATTTGTCCCTGTTTCATTATACAGGATGTTTTTTTGTGGCCACCGTTAACGAAGGGTACGTACTCTATACATCAAATAAAGTAAGTTTATGCAAAAAAAATGGTGGGATTTTTTTTTTTTTTTTTTTTAATTACTTGATCGGGCGAAATTTATAGTGTCTAGTGTTTATGTTGTACTTTTTTATAGACAGATATTAACTATTTTTCGTGAAAAAATCTTGCTACACGCGTCTATGTGCATTTATGCAGAAAAACGCAGTCTATTTACTCAACTTTGGACCCTAATATTTTGGAAACCAGACACTTCTCAGGTATGCTTCCATGGAGAAATATGATCGTGATGACGAGGAGATTCCGTAGTTTTCGGGAACGTTGACGACCAAAAATCAGCCTGTATATAATAAACCATAAAAAGTAAGAAAAATTATTACAGTTGGCACTCAGGCAAAAACATTCAATAATTCTCTGTGACGTTTCAAAAACAAACAGAATGTAGGTAGTCATCTACAAGTATAGATACTACGAATGTCAAAATTATATTTGTAAAATAGGTGATCGGTGATAGATGAATAAATTGATCGACTTTTATACCGCTTTCATAAATCCGCAACGTATATGTTTGACCGTACCTGCCAAACAATAATTTATTTTTGTTCCGAATTACAAACAAACTGACAATAAAATAATCAATGCCAATACATTTCACTGTACATACAAACATACAGTTGACTTTGGAGCTCGTAAAGGTTAACTAACATCTAACATTATTTATGCTTTATTCAAAGGATCCTTGCCACGGTTTGCTATGTTTTTGTGATACAATATGTCTAGTAAACTGTATATTTCTTTACAATGTGAATTAATTAAGAGCTATACAGATATAAGATATTATGTTAAAGGTGCTATGTACCTAGGTAATACCTTATAATTTGAATCATAGAGTCCCAATACCCATGCAAACATTTTCTTACAGTTTTTTTGAATGTGAACTTACCCATTCTTATTTGATTTAAAGAAAAATAGTTAACCATAACAGCTACCTACCATTCTAACTGAATATAACACAAAGCTGCAGAGCAAACACTTAAGATTAATTCTTAAACGCAGTGTAACTTTAACCGGAAGTTATGCCAGCGTAAAACAAATTAGTATCCCGAGAATGTTCGAAATAGAAGTTTAGCGAAACAGAAATATTTTAATAGACCGCATAGAGTGTAAATGCAGGAGGATATTTCACCAGGGGACGATTCTCAGGTCTCTCGACAACTCTAGACTCGAGACATTTGTACAAATATCAGAAAAACAAAATGGCGGGTACTTGTACAGCTGATATCAACGGCAATTTGCGTAGCGTATCAACTGCCAACGCTGAACAATATCTCAAGTGGTAACAAGCCTTAGACAAGGTAACATACTTCTCTATCGATAGAGGTTCGTCATCGACACGTTTGCTCCAATAGGAAGCCTTCATTATCGAGCGTTCGCCAAGTTACGTGATTAAGTCTAACCACTATTGGGAGGTGTGTTGCGATAACGAAAGTCGATACCAAACGATATTACATTGTATAGGTAGGTATGCAACGGCCCTCTTATTACCCAACTAGTAAAAGCAATGCGATAGCGAAAATTGTAAAAAAATTCACTGATTGCTTGTCTAATTCGTTTTACGTAAAATGAATTTCAAAGGAATTTTCACATTTCAACGCGATTATTGTAAAATTGTTGCTATCGCATTGCTTCTACTTTGCTTTTCCAAGATACGTAATCAGCCTGCCGATATCTCGAGTGATAGCGATCTGTAGATATAAATATCGAGTGCTGGTGGTAACCTACAAGAGCCTATGAAAAATATCTGCATCGATAATTTGCAGTTACAGCGAAGTATAAAGAAATTAAGAAAAATTGCACAAAAACTAAGTACGATACAAAATACAATTCTAGATTCAGGTCACCCAGCAAAAACAATACCTTTCAGATTAGCTAATTCTTGGCCGAGGTTAATTTCCACCAATATCAATATTGAGGTCCTGATCGAAGATACCGAGTTATTCCACGCACATAATGTATGAGGCCCACTCATGGAGTAAGAGCACAGAGGATATGCGATTTAATTTGATATTTGATTTAATTTAGTGTGATTTATGAGAATAAAACAATAAAATGTAGGTAATTAAAGTTTAAATAACGTAAATTATAAACTAAGATAGATAGACCTATATTAATGTTGACAAATATGTATGTGCTATCAATTAAATAGGATCTCCTGTCACAGGTAATATATCCGCAATGTTTTATGTGATTTATATTTCTCAATAAAGAATTTTGAATCAGAATCAGAATTTGATAGTAAATGTACTGCCAATGTTACCTAGGTATATAGGCACAGCACTGTAGTGATAGAGTATCTAGACACGCGGTAACGTATCAAGCCAAGTTCCAGCTAGTAGAACTGGCGAGCAGCACCGTGTGTAATTTTACACGAACCATTTGGAGCCACTTTTGACCCCCTCATAATTCAAAAACTATTTCACTTAAACGCGTCAAATTTGGCTCATGTCTTAAGGCGAGCGAGTCTTCGACTCTTCATGTGTACTCCAAATTTCATAAACACTTCTCAAACGGTTATTTGGATATTAACGTTCAAAAATCGTCAATTTTTTACTGCCTGACCTATAGATCAAAACTATAACCCAGTTCCAGATGACCTGGAAAGTTCGAATTTGCCATACAGATATGTAATCAGGTGAATACAAAGAAAATCTTAAAATGGTATATTTTTATCATTTTATTATAATTTTTCAATTAATAGATTGTATTAGGAACACCACATACAAAATTAACTACTACTTGGCAAACTAGATGGCGCTACTGGAGTAGTTATGAATAAGTACCTGCTAATAATTTTATGCACAGAAAGTTGAAAAAAATATCTCATCAAAAACATAAATGTAAAATGAGAGCCAACTTCGTTCCACTTCTTCTTTGCAAATTAGATAAGGGGAACCTTCTTAAACTTATTGACTAATTACCTCACTGACAGAACGCAGCGTATGAAGCTAGATAAAAACATTTATAGTAATGATATACCAACAGCATGATACGGAGTACCACAAGGTAGCATCCTCGGGCCTACTTTATTTCTCATGTACATTAACGACCTAACTAATCTAAAACTAAATAAAGGAAGAATTGTCTCATACGGTGATGACACTGCCCTTCTCTTTGAGGGAGATAGTTGGGCATCAGTATTTCGTAATGCTGAAAGTGGTTTACACCAAACTATTAAATGGTTAAATATTAACCTACTGACCCTAAATACTGAAAAAACTAACTACATTACATTCTCCATCAAAGAGACACTGAACCGTGAAACAAACCTATCCTTGATTGCTCACACTTGCGCCACTGGTATCAACTGCGCAATTGTCAAAAAATTGAAAATGTTACCACTACTAAATATCTCGGTGTAACACTAGGCTATCCTGGTACCCACAACTGGATATCGTTGCAAATAGAGCTAGAAAGCTAATGTGGCTCTTAAGGTATTTGAGAAACATTACCGATCCCAAACTCTTAATAAACATCTATAAGGCATTAGTGCAATCCATCTTATCTTACTGTTTAACTATCTGGGGCGGCACTTTCAAGACCCGTTTTATGAGTATTGAACGTGCACAAAGGGCTATTTTAAAGGTATTACTAAAAAAGAAAAAAATGTATAGCACTTCAAATTATATAGATTGCAATGCATCCTCAAAGTTCACAAAAACAAAACTGTAGACCCACATATCGCTACGAAAAGGAAACCGTACTCGGTAATAAATGAACCCTCCACACGCACAATATTTGCAAAGCAACAATTTTCAGTCCATTCAATCATAATTTATAATAAAATAAACCGACTAAAAAATATCTACACCATGACACTTTTACAATGTAAAAAACATATAAATACATGGCTTAAACAACATAATCATGACCAAACAGAGGGCTTGTTGAGATGCGATTTGGACACTTATACATACCTTAAATACCCTCTATAGTTTCTGGTCATGATGAACTCGCGGTTTAGGGTTATGATTGGTGTATGCACGTTTTTATTTTTATGTTATTTTTATTTTAATATTTACTTATGACTATTAAGTGTATGTATTTATTCTGTATTTATATATGTATTCGGTTTATTTGTATATAATTTTATGTACAGTTCTCTATCAGTATATGTATTTATCTATGATTGTATTTATATACTTACTTAGTATAAGTATTATTAAGATAGTGAAAGAAGTTTTTCACCCGAATGAGATTTGAACTCACGACTTACAGAGTATTTGTTTGTATTACAGCCTAAAAGTAGTCCTATATACATAATGATAGTTATTGCAATGATTGAAATTATTATGTACCAACCATCGAAAGAGCGGTCTTTTCCTAATACAGGTTTTTAACTTAAAAGGAAAGACCATACCATTGTAAAAAAACACTCATGCAATAAAGATTTTGAATTTGAACTTAGGATAATTTATTGTAGACTAAGGTCTGACTTGGCTAGTTTTTATATACGAATTATATTACCTATAGCCTTCGCTAGGTCTAAACCAAGGTTATTATTTTAATGGTCCGAAAATTTGGCTTGCTGGTAGAAACTAGCCATCGAACATAGGGCTCTGCCATGACTATTTAATACTCATAGTAGGTACTTAATAATAATTCGTGTATGAGAACTAGTCAAGTCAGACCTTAGGCTACAATAAATTATCCTACAGTTATAAGAATAAATGATATTTTATGTTGCTACAAATAAATTTCAGGACTGACCATTGAACTTGGCACACATTTAGATTCACTTCTTTTGTCGTTGGAACTTGGCTCTCATTACACATTTATGTTTTTGATGATAGTATACTCACCCAAGTGACCTGATCAGGGTCCTTATTTATCTTAAAATAATGGCGAACAAGACCTGTGGGCTTGGGCTGTCAATTTTCGGGAATAAAATTATGAGACGAGAATTATAGGAAATCTTTTAAATTATCTTCTATGCTGCTCTGGGAGTGAAAAAAAAAACGTATAATACGACAGCTGCTTCTCCTCCCGGGCATACTGTACAAGTCAGTAGAGGGACAAGAGGGTCTTGGTGTTTTGTAGGCGATGGGCTGACCACCTGTCACTAACCGAACTTGTACATCTCAACTATACCCTCAAAATTGGTCAGAAGTGGCACCATGTGGTTCTATCGGCCCTTGGTGCTCTGCCTACCCCGTAAGGGATAAAGGCATGATTATATGTATGTATGTAATTATAGGAAAATGTGTTAGCATTTGACATCCGCTGTATCTATAGGTATGGTCTACTCTACCGCCCGTAAGAAACGTAATCCGCAATTGTAACATCATTTTATGTAAACACACGTCGGTAGGCCACCTCTTCTGTACTCTTCCTCCACGGGCCCACTATTCGGGATTAGGGGCGTCCCCGGGGCCCCACTGGACCCGGGCATTGTGGTGGAACAAAGCAGCTATCTGATGGTGCCAGAAATATGGCGGTGGCTGATTGGCCACATTAATATAGACTGGACATTCTGCTTAAGTTATTGGAAATCAGTGTGTCGAGTGGAAGCCGGATATACAGGATGTTTTTTCGTTGCCACCTTTAACGAAGGGTACGTACTCTATACATCAAATAAAGTAAGTTTATGTAAAAAAAATGCTGGGAAACTATATAATTTTTTTACTACTTGATCGGGCGAAATTTATAGTGTCCAGTGTTTATGCTAGTTTTTTCATAGGCAGATGAAAATTCTCGTGAAAAAATCTTGCTACACGTCAATATGCATTTATGCAGAAAAACGAAGTCTATTTACTCAACTTTGGACCCTAATATTTTGGAAACCAGACACTTCCCAGGTATGATGGAGATTCCGTAGTTTTCGGGAACGTTGACGAAAAAATCACCCTGTAGAAAGCGATTATATTTTTAATATTCTACAACTGATCTCATTTTCTTGTAAGATATATTCTTGGTCGTATGTGTTTTTCATCTCGTCTGAGTTACTTACTCGTAGGTTGGTATCTCATAAGACACGGTACCTTATCTTGCACACGGGTGACTGATCCCATATTGTATACCAATAGTAACATCATGATCATTTTTTTTCTATAGAAGTACCCCTGGGAAACCACGGGTTTCCAAGATATTGAGAATCCAAAATTACATTAATATTATCATATTTTTACATAAATCCATCTGAAATCTGTTAACAAACATTTTTTTTCAAAGATACCATGTCAAAATGTTATACCTAATGTTAGTTTCGTAGGTAAATTTGTACCTAGTTTGCGCATCAAACGAATACATTGCTTGTAATAAAATGACAGTATATTTTAATAATTTTTTTGTCGTTTCCCAGAGTTGGTTCCATAGAAGAAAATTATCGTAACCTTACAAAGAATACGAGGTATTAGCAAAAACATCATTGTCTATTTACACCCTGTATACAATACATACTATACACGACTGTGTTCCTGAAATGGGGCTCTAAAACTGAAGGATTGCAAGGGAAATCCTATGGCCACATTTATCATAGCGGGGTCAGATGTTAATGACTCATAACTAATCATAACGTATTCCCAAAATGTTCAAGAGTATTCACGAGTCCCAACTAGGATATAACCAACCGCCTCATAACTGAATATACCAGACAACATTGTTGTCTCTTACAAAAAAACTAAGCACTTAAAATAACCTGCCCAGTTCCCTGCATAATTCGAGTTCAGCTAGTTATTGTGGGCCGTGCAAGAGGCCGTGCGCACACATAATGTCTCAGGACTCGAATTAGCTTATTATGTCGACATATACACTCGCTATGCGACCGTTACAACTATATGTCGCGTAGTTCACTCATCGAGTTCATTTAAAAAGGTTACTTTTTTCCTGAATGTGAAAACACTAACCATTTAAAGTGTAGATGCCAAATATCATGCCTAACTTTTATCTAGCTAGATACAATAATTTAATCGTCAAACAATTCAAAATACGTAATTAAATAAAACAAATTATATAGTACCTTTTGACCTGTGATGTGATTAACCTTATTCAATTCATATACATACATATAATCACGCCTTTATCCCTTACGGGGTAGGCAGAGCACCAAGGGCCGATAGAACCACATGGTGCCACTTCTGACCAATTTTGAGGGTATAGTTGAGATGTACAAGCTCGGTTAGTAGTTATTCAATTCAATTTATTTAATAACAAAAATATGGGCATAATAAATTATAACATTCTAAGCTTTAATTAAAATTTTAAAATTAAAAAATTAAAATTTAGTAAAATACAAACTGCGGTAACCAACCCGCCTGCCCAGCGTGGTGACTATGGGCAAATACCCCCCATGGCAGTCTTGTGGCGTGCCCTGCGGGAGGCCTGCGTCCAGCAGTGGACTGCAATAGGCTGATGATGATGAAGCTTTAATTAAACTGATTAAGCACATCGCTAAGCACATTAGCAATGCTCACATCGGTATCTATTCCTGTGTCAGCATTTGAATTAAGAAACAAAACAAACGAAACCAACCGAGATAGAAGGAAAAAGGATACTCGTATTGGCAGCCAAGAGAGATAAAAAACCTAGGCAAACGGCCTAGTTATCGCACCCTCTCTCTTCTTGTACCATTTGTATACAAGACGGTTACGACTATTAGCAGTCGAACCTAATTTTGGCAAGTAGCAATGTTGTTATCCAAACGAAGCCGTGCGGAATCTATGCAAATTCTTATAACATGATAATGTTGACTTTTCGGTTAAGTGTGGGTTTGCTTTAGGCGACTGCGTTTGGCAAGTTTAAGCGGGTTAATGATCTGGAAGTTTCGGTATTGAGATTTTAAAATGTTACTTTGTGTATTTATGGCTGTACGCTTAATGTTCTGTTAGTTATAACATTTTAGAAAACGGCATCTAACGTTTTAATATTAGTATCCACTCATGTATAACTATTGAGTTAAAAGTTGTGCTGAAGTTAATTAAACAGACTTTGTTTTTTTTCTGATCCTTTCTACAATATGTTTTTTTTATAAAACTAACATTTATTTATTTATATATACATAAAGAACCTATTGGCGCTATATTGAATTGTATCAGGCAATATTACTCAAAAGGTAAAATTTCCAACAGAACTAGTTTTGATGCACCACCAGTCCAAGCCCTACACCCTCCGCTGATTCTGACCATAAAATAGGACAACTTCGAATCGCTATAAGAAACCAGATTCAATAGTTTTCACATCCCGCAAAAGGAACTCCCGCTTAGCGGAAAGTCGTCATAATAAAAAAGCTCACAACCGCAGCGGTAAGCTCACTGTCGGTTATTAACGGTGATTAGCATCAGGCGCGCGGCCGCGTCGCCTCGTCTGCGCCCTGCCTAGTCGAGCGGGAAGCGCGCCCCAGTTCTTTAGTCACCTTGCTTTACATTACACGACTATTAGGGTATCCGTATGGACTATAGAATAACCTCATTTATTTAAAGAAAAACACCCAAACACTCTCACGACTAAGACGAATCTAGTTCTACCTCAAGCTTAAATGCGACCACTCGTTTATACAGGTGATTTTTGGTCGTCAACGTTCCCAAAAACTACGGAATCTCCTCGTCATCACGATAATTTTTCTCCATGGAAGCATACCTGGGAAGTGTCTGGTTTCTAAAATATTAGTGTCCAAAATTGAGTGAATAGACTGCGTTTTTCTGCATAAATGCACATGGACGCCTGTAGGAAGATTTTTCACTAGAAATAATTAATATGTGTCTATGAAAAAACTAGCATAAACACTGGACACTATAAATTTCTGCCCGATCAAATAATTTTAAAAAAATCAAAAAAATTTACGTCGTTTCCCAGCATTTTTTTAGCATAAACTTACTTTATTTGATGTATAGGGTACGTACCCTTCGTTAAGGGGGGCAACGAAAAAACATCCTGTATAGACTCTAGACCAGGGGTTTCCAAACTTTTATTTCTCATAGACCCCTTTCAAAAGTTCTGGTGGATCCCCAGGCCTACAACTACAGGCCTACATCACATACAAATTAATTGTGAACCCCAATTTTTTCACACCAACGTAGACTCCCATCGAGTCTCTTATAGACCCCTGGGGGTCCACCTGGACCACTTTGGGAACCACTGCTATAGACCGTGTCAAAGAAATAAACATACTAACATACACTCAATAAACATAACCCTCCATCTGGCGCAGACGGATAAAAAATAATACCTATGTCTGTTTTTAGGATACATAGTAGTCTATTTTTCTCAATCTTAACTCTATAGTTATACAAGGTGGATACTTATTTTATTAAAACGTTCAATATACAATATAGTAGCTTTCTAAAAATTTTATAAGAAACAGAACATTAAACTGTACCATTATATACTTTTTTAAGATTTATCTATTATTATTTAAAACTGTTTATTATAGAATTATGTTCCGTCACAGTATTTTAACGAAAAACAGCATAAATCGTAAAACTGACTAATGAACGCCCCGGACCGGACTAAAAATGGGTAACTAGAGAACTGACACTGTAGACTTAATTAGAAATACAAAAAATATCTTAAATGTCTTATTAAAATGATACATATTATTTGGAAGGAAAATACATTTATATATTGATACCATTTTGTCCTTTGAAAGAGCAGTGTGAGCTAGCAAAAACTGTTGTATAATATTATAGGGATAAACACGCCTTTGTACATTGTCAATGTAAAATGTTTTTCCATATAAAATGTCTCTGTTGCTCTAGTAATTACCCATATTTTAAACGATGGCATACGCAAACGTCTTCAGCCTTAGTGGACCTCAGGGCATGTGGGACTAAGTTAATGATCACTGGACTATGTTGTCAGCACGAGAGGCGCTGCTGCTCAGCATGTAGCTGAGGCAATGCGATACCCATGGTACAAACTCTACTCTACTTGACGGCCGATTGGTGTAGTAGGTAGATCCCCTGCCTGCATTTAAATTATAAACATATCCAAGTATTTACGTTATGTTACGTTACGTTACTCTGCCGGCACCACGCGGCTAACATACAATATTAAATATTGGTTTATTGGAATATGCTTTCGTTTTGTTTTCAATGCATTATATAATTTCCTTCCAAGCACGCAGATAACATATGTATATTATGGTAAATAAATTTATAAAAAATATATTAGGATACAAAATATAGGATAATAAAATAGACTCTAATAGCAGTAGTAATACTTTAAAACCACAAAATAAACAACCTCAACTACTACTCTTATTACATCAGATAAGATTCTCAGAGACTGATGTTAATGTTGAAAATTAGTAAAATTAGCAGTTTGGTGTGTACGTAACCCAATCTCAACTAATTTCTGACCAACGTTGACTAATGCAGACCACCTGGTATGTTTACGTTTGAATATATTTGCTAATACTCAGCTTCTAATGTTACATAAATGCTTTTAAAATATAAGGTGCTTTTAATTTTTTTGACTTACTTTTAACACGAAATAACTATATAAATCATCAGAAGTCTTCCATCTTTTAAATATCTCCTATTTTTATGCACATAATGTTTTTGTGACCTAACTATAATGTAGGTTATTTTTAATTATTTACATTTATGTACGACCATATATACCGTAAAGGTACGGCCAAGAAGACATTTATTGTGGTAATAGCAGACACCAAATACGAACATACTAAGCGAACTGTACTTGCGGGGATCATAAAACCGATTAACATTATTTTATTCTATTGTTATACCAACACCTATTTCAGTGCACTACTACCCGGATAAACCGGTTTGTTTCTTTATAAAATTATTTCTTTAGTTTTGGCTGTAGAGTTTTGTATCTATTATAATCTATAAAAAGTCCTGAATGATAATTTTTATCGTGTTATATGACTCCTCTAAACAGCATGAACTGAACCCATTTGTATAAACTGAACATGTAGACGGTTCATAACCGAGCGAGCCTGACGGGTAGCCTATGCTACTCAACTAATAGATTCTATGCAAATTCGGTGCAATGAGACTGAACCAAGTAAATATTCAAGAAAATGGTAATCTGTACTGTTCGTCATTTTGGTTGAAGCTGGAAATAGTGGAAAAGAAATATTATAAAATTATTAATAATATCTTTGACGACCCGTTTTCTTTCTTTCATATTCGTAACCTTTTCGTAAATCACCCCCAGGATTAGTCTTAATTTTATTTTATACAGGGTGTTTGTGACAGCCAGGCGAATATTGATACCATGACTTCAGACCATGATTCTGAGGCGGAAAACATTGAAGATGTTCGCAGGAAAATTCCAAAATTTTCCGACATTTTTTTTTCATATTTTCAGGAAATAATATTTTATTTCGTTTAATTATGCCTTAGATAATGACTTTTAAAATAAAATTTTAACGAAAATATTATTTTCACAAAAAAAGTGACCGTCAAAAATGTTCAAATAACTGATTAACCCCAATGGAAAGTCACAAGTGATCCAAAAAACAGCAATGTTTCACACAATAACCAATAAGCCCATTTAATTAGTCACAGGATCGCCCGATACAATTGGCGCGCAGAGCAAAGATTACTTATAATCAAATCAAAAATATATTTCCTGCGAGTAATAACACTGTCGTATAACTCAACACAATGGTACTTGTTCAGCGTTTCAGTATTTGCCTGGCTGTAATATCTACTGATGCATCTGCTTATTATGTACAGAAAGCATACACTACTGCACTGATACTACTTGTAAATATTGTATTTTTCTCGAATTTGTGTAAGTATGTACTAAGTAATCTTAAGAAAGTTGAGCCTTTTAAAAGTCGTTTAGATATCAACCATTTTATTCTCACTCCCCCAAAATATTTTGATTACCTCAATTCCGGATTCCGTTTTGATTAACGGCAGCCTTAAGTCAGTTTAACTGATCGTTAAACACTGGCGCAGATACTAAAAATTGTGAAATGGGTCGCCTGAATGTAAACACTCTAATAATAGTGTACACAGCGATTGTTTTATTCGATCGTCTGTGATTCGCACCCAGGATAGTACTAGGTGCTACTACACCTCATACACTACTTCGTGTAGTGTAGTACGTAGCTTCTGGCTAGTTTCCGTCTGTTTATACCTAAGCATGTTTCCTTTACATTGACTTTTACTTAATATAGTTATATCAGATAGTATATATAATAGTAGAAATATATCATAGTAGAATCATGCGGTGTGTCAGACCTAATGTTGGTTTTGCCATAAAGGAGAACTGTGTAGCAGCTCTCCTGGATTTCGTCTTTAGGCGACCTTAACTCTTATTAGCTCCACGTTAGTGGCTATTAAGCCCCGAATCGCTAACTTATGCCTGACAAACCGTAACAAATCGCACCTTGGGCTGGTGACCGTTGCCAAAGCAAAAGCTTTGCGATTTTTTTTTGGGTTGTTTAAATTCACCTCCTTTTTTGTTTGGTAGCGGTTTCATTTTTGGAGTGTGAACATAGAAAGTAACATATAATTAGACAATCGACAAACAAGTTGTTAATGCTTTCATGTCGAATAAATGATTTTGAATTTTGAATCAATTATTTATTCTAGTAGTGGTCAGGACGGAAAAACTTCATCTGTATAAGAAAACAAGAACTCACCTGAAAAAATAGGCAAAAGCACACCCATTGGTAGTATTTGTAGATTTTCCTGTCGCTCATATCTTCCTTCCCTTTCTCCCTACTGTTCCCGATGCCCGGATAGGGCACCTCGACGCCGACCTTCTTGTTGAAGAAGCTCTTCAGCGTGTACGTGGAGTGTATCCAGCAGTAGGTGTTGAGGACGTCCTCGGGGATGTCCTTGGTGTGGATGCAGTCGATGGGGTTCCCGACGTACTGCCTCGTGGTCACGATCAGACTGAACGAGATCAGCAGGATGACGGTGATCGAGTAGTGCAGGCGGAATACAGGCGAGTCGATGTGTACATAGTTCACTTTTATGAGATTCTTTAACCCGCGGAAAACGTCTAACATCTTAAACGCTTAAGTCTTTTGTCGGTAACGAGTTCGCTCGGGACTTTCACTAACATTATTTTTGTCGTTTAAGCTATTATTGTTTCGAAGCACCAGATATTTTTTACACTATTGTTATTAGTTCGTTGTCGTTAAGGCACTTATTGCTCTGGCAGTGTTTGTTCCCGTGTTGGTCATGTTACGCCCGCTCACGTTGGTGTATTTTCTTGGGTATCTTTATAAACTTCAGTAGAAGGACTGCTTGTGTCATTTTTTCTTCGTTTCATGTTTTATTTGGCTCGATTGTGTTCATCGGTAAGTGGTGGTGTCCATATTAGTGTGCTATGTAGTCATGGATTCTGTCCTATGAGATGAGCGAGGCTGTAAAATAGACCGTTCGAAGAATTTCGTGAACTAGTTCATTAGGTTAACGTGCGCGATTCGAGACCGGAGCAGTTTGTTAAGATTAACTCTCCAATGTCAGGAGCGGATTAATTTTGATAACATTTTTATCAGATCTTTTGAAACGTGCTTTAAATTATGTGTTTAAGTTTTGTACAAAAAGTGTTGAGGAAAAACGTGAATCTTAACTTTTCTTTAAAACATTGTCCTTCAAACACAAAATATTAAAATATAGGTAGAAACAAAACAGACAGAAGCAGGTGAATTGAATCACCAATGAGAACAATAATTGCTCCAAATAGTTTTCAAAGAAAAAAGATTTTCTTAGAATCTTGTAAAACAATAGTTTATCTGAGCCCCAGTGTAAATCACTAGGCGTCATAATAAAATAAATCAAACAAAACTGACAGTACGCTCTCATTAGCATCTTAACAACTTTGGAAAAAAGAAAAAAAAAACGAACTCAAACCCAACCTTATTATAGAAGATTTAAGAGCCATTACAAGCACATTCATAACCTATAAATATCTAGATGATGAAAGAAAGCGATATTTATGTCGTGTTGTAAAAATAAGATAATAGACTACATTTATTTAGAATCAAACAGAAATATAACGGCCTTGGGTGATACTTAGACAACTTTGTTAATATATTGTAATAGTTACCAGGTATTTTCCTGTTAATATCATGAATGACATACTGTGACAGAGTGTTCTGTTTACGTTTGACACTAAAGAATTTACTACTACCTACTATTTTATTCTTATGACTTTACACAATAATTTAAGCCTTACTGTAAATTCGTGTATAATCGCAATCATAATCCTTTCAGCGATATGATGTCCACTGACTCTCAGAATCATCTCTATTGCGACCGGTAGGAAGCGGCCTGCATCCATCTAGACACCCGTGACTCTAGTTGATTACTCTCTTCAATATTTTTATCTTTGTAGAATAAATACCTAGAGATAGAATCGCTTTACCACAATTAGGTAAAACATTCTACAATGGTAATTGGATAGATAAACCTTTACCTTGGCTTAGGCTAAAACAACATCTTACATTACCACACATGCGACTCCATTCATATTTTTGTCAAAGATATTTTCTATTTCCAAGCAATAATTAATACCCACATCTTTATAATTCAGAGCAATAAATCACTTCTCTCATCAGAACCGGCGTTGGTCAGATTTGTCATAATTATGTGGACAAAGATTCGGAAGTCGCTTCGAGTGAATATACGTTTCACCGTATAGATCCTTTGAATGATGGCGCTAGTTACAATG
Organism: Carposina sasakii; assembly: GCA_014607495.2. Taxonomy (NCBI): domain Eukaryota; kingdom Metazoa; phylum Arthropoda; class Insecta; order Lepidoptera; family Carposinidae; genus Carposina; species Carposina sasakii. The sequence goes on from CP053151.1 coordinate 15,232,060, forward strand.
TGAAGGACTACATTTTTTGTGTCACTTGCATACAAAAAATGTTAGTTCCGAAATCAGGCGTAGGAATTATTCTACGATACGGAGTGTAATGGCGCGGGTAATATACGGCGACTTCACACCATCCGGACATATTATTAACGGCGACTTCACACTAGCCGGACAAATATAATAACATCAGATATTCAACATGTCCGCTATCGTGTTTTAGTATTTAACTGTTTGAAGTGAAGCTTTCATCTTTATAATTTACCATAGTCAAATAAAAATCGGAACAGTGTAGCTACTTATCTTTCTCATGCCCTATAGATATAAATCTCATAATTTATAACCTTTTCGAATATCCATTCGGAACATAAACTACCTTAAAGATCAAGCCATACACAAAACTTTATAAAAGTTGTAGCTGCAACCATATCTTAGACCAAGTGGTCACTAAAGGAAGCCTCGATCTCCTAAATAAAAGCTAAGTACCGTATAAATAAACGGCGATGCTGTTAAAGGAGAATTTATTCCAAATTCCTATGGACTTCAGAGCGATTCATTGAAGTGTAGTGATTCTATGTCGACTGTTGGGACTTAGAAGGACTGACTAACAGAAAATTTATGAATAACCTTCTAAAAGATGCGTTTTATCACATATTGGTACATCCTACCTATGGTTATATCTGTCAGACCAATGTCGCTTAGGTAGTTGAGATTTGACATTATTTGGCTTGATCTATTCCGTTCCGATCCCAACAAGTGATCCCGCAAAGGATCCGTTTGATTTAATTTTATCATTCTATTCATATCCGATCCCGTCCGCGAGATCCAATGAATATTTCAATTATTTTGTATTCCGTTCTGATCCCGTGTGTCTTCTCAATGATTTTTAGTAGGTATTGTTAGCAAGTAAAACAGTAGACACATACAATATTGTTTTTTTAATGATTGTTGATTTTCACTAAGAGATCGAGACTATTTTACTAATTCTTATTTTAATTTTTCTTAACTTTCTTCATTGTCGTTCTTCATTGTCGTTCTTTCAATAAAACAACTTGTAGACTTTCTTTCATTCTTTTATTTCCTATTTTATTTTCTGACCTTACACATTAAAAAAGAACTCCACAGGATCAGACCGGAATCTAAAAATTGTTTTGGTTTATGGGATCAGACCGGAATAGATCATTTGGCTGTATACCTATAGAATTGATCCATTGACTTTATTTTCCTATTTTTCTTTCTAAAGTTCGGAATACAGAACAATAAGCTTGCAACTTGTTACTCACTGATCACCTAAACCTGTCACTACTATGTCAAACATGGCTGTGTGTGGGATCTCCTTTACGATCTCGCAGTTCTGGCTACCGCATTTCGGGACACAGCCGTGTGTATGTAGTTCAAATCATTTTTTTTCATCATCATTGCAAATAATACACTACATATAGATAGAAAGATGAAAGAGAATGAAGCTTTTAGCCGGTATAATTTTAAGTTTCGTAAAGTAGGTATTTGAAAATGTTAAGGAAATTCCCCGAGTCTCGCAAATTCTAAAATTAGTTTTTGGCCGTTATGCAGTCTAGAAAGTGCATCCTAAATAATTCGGGATCCAAGATCGGAATAGTTCCAAACAGTTTGATCGTGTGTGTGTGACCTACTTAACATGCATCTATGTGGAGTTATCTTAATGGTGAGAATTGATAAACTTTGTTAATACGGCATAAGCGAATAGTTGTTTACTTTCATTGTTAATGGAAAAAAAAAACTTATAGGTAATCGGATTAATTTAGCGCGTTGTTTTATTTTTTGAAATACAGAGAGGCGTCATGTTAAAGCTTTTGATTCGTCATGGCGGCTTTGAAGACATAATAATATTTCACGTGTTGGTTACCGTAAAGAGTGCGAGGTTTTGGAAATTTTCTAGGAAACCAAAGCTTTAGTGGGGAATCCACTAAGTAGGTGACCATTTACGATATCGACATTTTCCACCAATGTTTCAAAAATATTTTTAGAAAATAATTGATAGTAAATATTAGCAAATTTCCCTCCGCTATCAGACATCAGTAGTCAACAAGATGTAGTAGTAGAGACAAGTTTATCTTAGTATCAACACTCAGTTACAACCCGAGTTGGCACATCGTGGTGTTGGTGACACACACTCCAATTATATTGTGTTATTCATTCACAAACTGAGCCGAGGACATACTATACTATATGTCAGTTGTATCTCTTAATCTCGTATCTTCATATACAGATTCATCTCACTGTAGTAAGTATAGTATTATAGGTACAAACTGTGACTTTTTAAAGATAGAATACTTTTATATTTTACTAGCTGTTGTCTGCGACTTTGTCTGCGCGGTATTCGATTATCGCGCGGTGGTGTCACCTACCGCAATAAAAGTAGCCTATGTCCATTCTCGGGCTCTAGAATATTTGTGTACCTAATTTCATTCAAATAGGTTCAGTAGTTTTGCCGTGAAAGACGGACAAACATACACACATATAGGTACATACTCTTTCACATTTATAATATTAAGTAGGTATAGATTTCTACTGCTTTGTGAAAACAAAAACGATGACCATATCATTATTAATTCATTATTATGTATTTCGGACATTCTCTCAGGTGATAAACTAGCAACTTATCACTGATTATTCATTACCATTAATTCATTCATCGTCATCATCATCATCATCAACTTTCAAAACTATTCAGTGTCATAATGGAAACTAGAGGCTAAACTTTACGTCAACAGTTGTATCTGATGACCCCACTGGCGACAAGGCTGTGACAATGACTCCACACAGCTCACTTGTGGAAAGCCGCGGGCACTTTCATTGTACGCTAGTCTTTAAAATAAATGACCGTGCTACTTTTAGATTTTTAGCATTGACAAGTGTAACTAAAATTACATAAATGACGTACACATTTTAATGAAAACTAATTATTTTGATTACTGATGAGTCAAATACAACTTTACGTAAACAAAATGTAAGAAAAACCTAATGGTATTCTAGATGTAGGGATTTTTTTTTATATACAACACATTAACCTAGTCCCACATTATAAGATCCCTAAGGTCTTGTGTCGTGGGTACTAAGCAACGGTATATAAATACATAGATAAGTATAGAAACGTCCATGACTCGGAAACAAACATCGATATTCATCATTTCAATGTTTGCACCTACCCGGATTCGAACCCAGGACCTATGGCGTCGCAGGCAGGGTCACTACCTACTAGACCAGTCGGCCGTCATAATATAGCTTGCACTGAAATATGTATTTTATAGGGTGGTGACATAATGTTAATCTTTGAACATGTTTCACTGTGAAATTCACTTCAAAACCTTTTCCTACTTTTACGACTATTATAAATTGTATGTTGACGGTATGTTTAGAAGATATTTAGACAAAATAATCTACAGAAATGTCAAATATGAGCTCACCATTATTATATTATTAATATATTCTATATACCTACCTCAGTAGTACTCAGTAAAGATCGTGATATAAATTGAAGACGCTATATTATGAGCTTTTTATGTAATTTCTCTCCGTATTCCAGTTATTCGTACATAGCTACTTATAAGGTATATGCCTGAAAACTCTATCGGAAATAGTTTTCCAATTCTTTAATAATATTTACTATGGAGCCACAACAGTTTTATTTACCCTGTTCTTTTACAAGAGCTAATAATGCATATCGTACTACTGCGCTCTCATGTAGGTATGATAGAAGAAAGTTACTTCTCAAATTGGTCATAAAACCGACAAATCTAAACATATTATTTCCTGAAACCCAAACAAAGGTGAATACCGACAACGGTAGTATTTTTAAACATCCATAAAGATGCCAATGTTGCCATATCTTCGCCCTAATAAATACCATTGAAAGTCAATGACTCCCCATCTTAATACGAGCGAGCACGAAATTAAATTATTTTTATTCGATGTACGATAAGTCGATAACCCATCTCGCATTTTATAATGATACAGTACCTTTACTAGAAGGTTTAGACAAGTTTATCTTAGTATCAACATTCAGTTACAACGTAAGGGAGCTGTTAGAAAAGTATCAATTATAAATTTTCTCCCAGGCTAACCAAAAATTATTAACAAATAGCATAAGCGTTTTTATTGTGTTCAAGACTTCAAGAGTCATTTACAAAATTTTCCTTCATCACAGAATTAATATTTCTTTATTGGACAGAGGACTGACAATATTTATTCAACTTAAATTTAGTTCTAGAACACCTATAATATGCCATGTAAATTAAAACACAAAATACGCAATTTATATTGCAGATATTATCATGTACCTAGCTCATAGCTAAACCAAAATATCAGCAGTCAATAGATATCTTGTATCGACATCATCATATCGATCGACATGCTACATTAAAAATCTTCTTTGAAGACCCCATCAAATCTTTATTACAAGCACCATAGAATATAGAACTGTTTGACACCGTTATTCCTTTTGATCGTATTAAATAGTTTATTTATGTTAATGATTATGAATATTTTGATCTCATATTCGATGTGTAAATACGGCGTGTTGCAAAATACCTACTGGTTAAATAAACAGAGAGCGATCAAAGAAATCTTTGGGATAAACTATTTATTTTCACGTGTTAAGATCACACGAGTTCGGGAGATAGTGGTCATATAGATACGTGATTATAGCCGTTACACAGTCTATTTGAAATGTTATCGATACAAGTAGTTCTAACAATTGACTAAAAGCGTAACAGAGTGTTCTGTGAACTATAAAAAATCATGGTTTTTGTTTGTAGTGAATGTCAATGTCTTTCATTGAAAGTGATGCTTTCTGAAAACGAAACATTTACATTGATATTTCATAATATTATTTCATTAATATTAGTTTAATAATAACTGACTGATTAACGTTATTAATTATTTATATCAAGAAGAAATTAGTAGCACGTAACATCTTGCAAAGTGAACCAGCCAGTAGCAGTGTAATTACAGAGTAAAATTTTAAGAAAATATAGCATCCAGAAATAAAGATATACAATCATAAAAAAGTACCAACTCAACATCCAAAGAAAGCGTATCATTTGTGTACTTATATCGCATATCAAATAAGCAGCCACAGATTATTCAAAGTTTAAAGAGATTTTCCGAGAACGCCTGAGCAATGCACTGATCTTATTTTCTTGCATTCTTAAGCGCGTGAATCAGAAAATCCCGGAGTTAGTCCCACTTCCGGTCCGAGCATTACTCACGTCCGGAATCTTGTTCCAAAAGTCAAATGAATTCTTTATTTTTAAATCTCATGAAAAGTGGCTAGATGTAGACGATAAAGGCAATGTAGTTTAGCGTTAGATTACGTGAATTCGAAAAGGAATAGCAATTTTATATTAGTGTAACGAAAATTAATATCTTTCTCAGACTAAATACTACTACTCGTATTAGTAAAGACTTTCTTTGATCAAATACCTATGTATGACGCTGTGTACTGCCTAACTGCTACAACTGTTTATACACATTGCATTATTTTATCTAGTAGACAATTAATTAAACAAAATCAAACATTTCCTACTTTTCCCAAAACTCTGATACTCGTACTACCTACACAAACTTAAAAAGTAACTACTAGTTTAAACTTTAGCAATCATTTAAATCAACTAACTCTTAACTTAAGATCTTTATGTACTATGTACTGCACCTGTGTTGATCAAAATAAACTATTTGTATTAGTAATTTTACAAAAATTCTAATATTTTAGTGGTCCTATCGAAAAAAGTCGTTTAGAGAGCCCTTCATCGTTTAAAGGTAATCTATTTTTGGATGTTCGTGCCTTTGACACGAGACTCTTTGTACTGGAATCAACATTTATCTTACATTATTATAATGTATTGATAGAGTACAGAATGTTGGAGGACGTTAAATATTTTTATAATTTCTTGGGAATCTTTTTTTTTTCATTTTATTGAGGTTGGTTAGTCCGTAATTTGTACGGATAACAGTGACTTAAAGGCGAGATTGTCGTTTACAGAGATTTCTTCCATCTACAAAAAAACACAAAGCATGAATTTATTCAAACAATTCCTTTAACAGTTTCACAAATGTAGAAATTTTTAAAGATAATTTTACAATAACTCATTTCACCATTAAAGGTAGCAATAACCAATACATATGTAAACTTCCTTGCTCAAATAAAAACCGGACGTCTTAAGACCGGCTAATCCCTCTAAATCCGTGTGCATTGTCACTCGACAAGTCTCAAGTATGTTTGTTCCAATCGATAGCATTACTACGGGCTCCGGGCATGGAAAACGCGGGAAGAACATCAAATCCGCCTTGTAGCATGTAATACGTGCATAGACGTTGTTTTTATTTTCCTTGTGCGTCGTCGGTGTGTAAAATCGCGTTAGCCTTCTTACGCGATACTTTCATAAATAATGCTGTCTGAATGAATACAACTTGCTGATAGAGTGCGGTGTGTGCGAATGCAACTGCTGTTGCTTCATGTATAAAATTAGGTTTGTGACACTCTTGCCCTTATCGCATTATATATATTTTTGGGGTCAACGTAAACGTTTCTTCCTAAAGACTAGTATTACCACAGATTACAACAGTTATAATAAAATATTTGTTATTTGTTTTGTGGCATTAACTAACATCCAATTGCAGTAACGAACATTGAGAGATTTTTTTGCATATCTCAGATTTAATCTTCTTTCATACCAAAAAATGGATTCATACTTGTATTAAAATTTAAATCTCTAGTTAAATTGACCGTTAGTTATTCATAAGTTCACTCGTACACGATAGTGTTGGAAACGCAGATACCCATAACTGACCGGAATGTCATCCATCCTGTGCAATGTTTAACTAGTGTGATAGATTGCGGAAGCTATTCTCTGTGCCACAAGTTTTTTGTTGGCCTATTTTAATTACTTAACATAAGAAATCTCATAAATGTAGGTGTATAAGTTGTTCTGATATTAGGACCACGTCTGATATGTAACATGGCCTCCATTATTATGCTACCTGTCAAAATTAATATCATACTTAAAACGGTAGTAAATATGTCAATAACTTTAATATCAAATTGTAATACACCACGCAATAACCATGTACTTATAAAACAAGTTACCACTATGCCAAGTACTTATTTTCTTAATAAACTTTTTAAAAAAAAACTCGTAGAAGATATTTGGCAAACAGTGAACTATGCATTTTCATTAGCGCACCGAAAATTTTCTTTATTTCCCACCACCACAACATTAGTATTCCGAACCGAGGCGGTCAAATAAATACGCTGAATAAAAAATTAGCAGGCTGCAGCAAGAAGGTACAACGTTTTATTCTAAGTACGTGACTTAAGTTCGGTTCTCGGGAGATGCAGATCGGATGCATCTTTTGTAGCTACACAAGTAGCTGCTACCAATCCTATCTGGTGTATGTGCAAATTAATAAATAATGAAAACATTGAGAAAAACATAGGGATATATATCTGGAAAGTCACATTTTCCATAATTTAGTTTTGGCTAACTTTTCGTAATCTTAGATTTCATTTTATCCGCGAAATAGCACATATGTCACCTTTGGTAGAACAAAGGCATAATTGCTATTTGCAATTTTTAACAATTGTGCTCTCGTTCCACTGAAGATGCAAATATGCAAGGAGATATCGCGTGGGTGTTGTCATTTAAATTTTATCCGAAGATTAGTAGAGGAAGAGTTGGTGCAAGACTAAACTAAATTCTTACCTCATAACAAATTATATTTTATATGCCTATGAGAATGAGAACATACTAACTTTACAATAGAGACGCTGTCAGAAGTGTATATTCTCGATTACCTATTTAAATCCTCTTACGAATTGTATATAAAAACTTATAAACAAACGTATCGAAAAACGTGTCTATCAAGGAACATGAACTTGGCCGTGAGTAAGGGATTCTTTGAACTAATCGTGTGTTTACTCCGCGATGACTGACGATGCAGTTATATTCAGTGAATCATTTGCAGGTGGATCGTCGCAGTCATCGTCAGTGTTGTGATGTAAAACAACGATATCTAGGTGATAGATGAACGCAAATATATAACTACATAGTGGACGCTTTCGACTCCGTGGACTGCGGATAAAACAAAATTAGACGGGATACAAAATTTGCCCGGATTTGTCTGTGTTTCTAAAAATGTGGGAGCAGAAAACTGCAGGTCCATGAATTCACGAATGAGATCCTCAGAGCCACGATTAGCATAGCTGGAGCAATTCGTTTGTAAATAATAGGAAATTATAATTAAACTAAGATTTAGCAGTAGTACCAGAAATGCAACTAGATCTTTGTATTGTTTTTATTCCCGCTTTGACTGGCAATATCTTGGGAGTATGTTACGTTCCTGTCTGTCTGTCTAACATAAGCCTGGTTTGTATATTATCTTCATTGTAGTAAGTAAAGTACGATTCCGTTACATTATTTTCTTACATGATATTCATCATGCTCCACACCATAACATTAGGTAAACACATAAGACATGATTATGGTAGGAGCCATTAACTTATGTTTTTTTTTATCATATTATTTAAGACAGGGACGAAAACCTAGAAAGCATTATGTCCCGCTATGCACTTTTTCAAAATTTTCTGCATGTACTCGTACTACGTTAACCATCGACTGAACGCACCGAGTTCATTGCACTTATCAAGGAATTGGTAAAACACAGACTATTCCGACATATCGATATATCTGGCATCGATACAAAGTCCGATCGGCTGCCAAATCGATGGCGCGTATCGATCAATGATCGGATATTTTGATTTATGGCCGGATTATTACAGGACTTACTCGTGGTAAGAGCCTGGTCTCTTCCTGTTTCTTGTATAAATAGCTAGTTTATTTCAATATCGATTGTGAAATGTATCGATATGTATTCGCTAAATTGAGATGTATTCGTTGCGGTGATTCATGGTTAGCTTCCTGATTAGTTTAATCAATTATGTAGGTATAGTCGGGCTCGTAATTTGCTTGTCAAAACAGAGTCACCAACGCAAAATTGTTTGATAGACCGGTCAGCTCAGACCGAATATTTGTTGCTGTAGGTACTATAGTCGTGGTGTAGACCTTGAGTTGTGTGTACCATCAAAGTTTCTGATTGCACCATAGATAGAGTAGAGCACAAACACGCATAAAATTATCTTTAGAATATCTTAAGCATTCCTACGTCTAATAATCATAGGTAAGTTTTTAAATTAAAAGTTTATTTTAAATAATAATAATTCTGTGTTCTTCGTATTGAGTCCGCGAAGAATAAAATTATGGAGTCGGAGTGCCTATCGAAAGAATAACTTTTAACGTAGTAACACCAAACTTAGATTGATATAGAAAATTGACTAAGCATTTTTACACACCGTACATTACACTCTTATGTTATAATAACAGCATATATGTGTAATGAGTAGGTACATCGGATTGGGCCACGATCGAGCGGACTCGAAAATAGCGCACAACTGGGTTAATACTCCACTTTTTGCGCCTCGCACCAGACGGGCATAATTTAAATTTGTATTATGTGCGCCGTCATATTGGACACGTGGTCTTCCTTGCTGTGTTTGGAAACCTGCGCTCGCGACTCCGGCAGTAAAAGCTAAGAAAAGCTCTAACGAAACTAAGCTAAAAAAGGAAGGATGGGCTAATCTTTGCGACTTAAATTGGGGACTGCTTAAGGTTATTTTTATGTGTCTAATTATGTATATGTAAATAAAAGCACCTTAGTATTATTACTCGTAATATATCCGAAATGGGTTGGCGTCAAGCGTGCAACCAGCCGTAAAACAAATGCTAAATCCTTGGCAACATGAGTTTAGAGAGAATAGGGGCAGAAATATGGTGAAGATATTCTTGGTAAATCTGTGTTTTATATGTAGCTATAGGTATGGACAATAGACATAGGTCGGATAACCGGAACAAGTCTCATTCTATTTGTTTATAGCCAAAAGAGAAAAAACATGGAACTGTAAGTAAATCTTCCTCAATAACATAAAAATAGTAATTGTATCGACGCACACCGAAACAATCGCGCCATATCCGATCGCATTAAATATGTTATGAGCGAATAACAAAGTAATGTATTTATCAGGGAAATAGCACCGGCTCCTCGCGAGACTTGGCAGGGATTGAGCCGTAATTCCACATTAGCGGAGCTCCCGCGGGAACTTATGGACTGGAGGAGGTTCGCCAAGAGCTGGAGAGCTGACTAATTATGTGACAAATTAGGCTGACTGCCGCAGAGAAGGCGTTAAACAGGGTATTCTGTGGACAGGCTTGGCTAGCAAGCTTAGAGTTACGGAGTTGTTTCTGCTAGAGTTTCACCAAATAGTTGTATGATGGCGCTAGTGTATGACTACATTTTATCTGTAAGTACGACTGTATACAAAGCTACCGAAAATATGCATGAGAGATATTATACAGGATGTTTTTTCGTTGCTACCCTTAACGAAGGGTACGTACTCTTTACATCAAATAAAGTAAGTTTATGCCAAAAAAAATGCTGGGAAACGATGTAATTAATTATTTTTTTAAATCTTGATCGGGTGAAATTTATAGTGTCTAGTGTTTATGCTAGTTTTTTCATAGTCAGATATTAATTATTTCTCGTGAAAAAGTCTTGCTACGCGCGTCAATGTGCCTTTATGCAGAAAAACGCAGTCTATTTACTCAACTTTGTACCCTAATACCTTGGGAACCAGATACTTCCCAGGTATGCTTCTATGGAGAAAAATGATCGTGATGATGAGGAGATTCCGTAGTTTTCGGGAACGTTGACAAGCGAAAATCACCTTGTAAAAAACGGACTCTACCTACTTCAGAAAAGTGTGCAGGTACCATGATAATATATTTGTAGGTACATAAAAGTAACGTATGTACAATTCGTAACTAAAAGTGGAAGTTTGTAAATAGCATATTGTTTCAGTCTTGATATGTATATAGTTGTAAGCTGTTAACTTTCCTAAAATGAATAAATAAATATAAATAAATAATAATGTACCTACCTATATAAGTGGGTAATATTCTCCTAAAATCATAATAGCCTTGACAGTATTTTCTCTGCGTTTTGGTCAAGTGATGAAAAGCTTTCCTACCGTAAGTATTAGAAACGTACAAATTGTTCATCGCCATTATTGTTCATATTTTTCAGACATATTTATTTCGAATTAAATGTATGTATGTATATCTATCTGGCGGTAGTTTACAATAAAAGTTTATGATCAAATACAGCAGTGACTGCAGGAAAACGCATCAAATTGCTTCGGTGATTTTATATCCCGCAGACGGCAATATCACTACAATTGTAAACCAATATACAATGTGATAAGGATATAGTGCAGTTTATATTAAATTCTAATAAATACATAACATATAGTCACATGCCTACTATACCTAAAGATTTGCAAATTACACACTCACTTTTCATCAGTTACCTTATTGAAACCCACATGGATAGGAGTGAGCTTATCGCCGCTTTTCGGGCACAAATACAATAATCTGGCGACCGGTACCGATACCAATAAAAAATATTTTGAACACTTCTTTATTGTACACAAAAACATTTTTGACTAAAAGTTGATCGAAAAAAAAGTACCTACAAAGGCGTGCTTATCTTTAAAAGAGATTACAGAGAGACTTATTAAATAAGACCTGCCTACAGGGCTTCATTTTCTAATTAATAATTTGACGCGACGCATGTGATGTCTTGTTTTTTTTTCGATATAATCTTAAAGAGATATTATAAAAACATTACTTAGCTAAAATTGATTTTAAGATTAAGGACGTAAGTACCGAGAACTGTTTGAAAACCAGTTAAAATAACCATCAAGCTTTAATAGCTCTTAATGTAGGCACTTTAACTGTGACGTATGGTGTTTAGATAATAAATCTTACGTCGCTACAGACTATGTGTGCGCAGTGTTAGGTAGACTAGTCTGTGGAGCTACAGGTGATGTTATACACATATCAGTCTATTGCAGTCCACTGCTGGACGTAGGCCTCCCTCAGGGCACGCTACAAGGCTACTTCCATAAGGGGGTTTTGCCCATAGTCACCACTCTGGGCAGGCGGGTGACCGTAGTGTGATTTTCGGACTATGTTGTCAATATAAAAGTGATGAAAGTGAAAAATATTTATAGTGACAACATACAGATATAGTAATACAACACTGGATAACATATTGGTAGTAAAATGTTTTCATCTGTACACTAATTAGGAGCGTACAATTATCTACCTATCTATTAAGTGGCACCTACAGGATATATAGCAAATTACTTTACTAGTCGACTTGCTTCGTCTTTGAGGTGCAATCAAACATAAAAACTACGAAGTTTATTGAATTTCACAAAAACGAAAATCAGACTTCAACGTTCTAAACTTCCAATTATGTTAATGACATTGTCCGAATTTTTTTTTGTATTTTATTTTTAAACAATCACCGACGAGACAAATTGACACCGTTAAAATATTACGCGGATGTAGAGTTGAGAAATAAACATAAGGTTGACAAGAACCGATGTTGTCTCCATTAAAATTGTTTAGAAGACAGTTCATTTTGCTAATATCTTTCAGTCATGCAATTATCCTGCCGATATTAACGTCAAGGTAGCGAAACAACGGTAGCTTTAAACTTACGCAAGAACTATACGAAGCATAACATCTATAGGTACCCTTTATCTATTGTATTCGCCGGAAGATTCTAGTAAAGAGACCGTAACGTACTTCAACTTACTAACTCCTGTCGCGATACGCCGCCATCGAAGCTCAAGTAAATCCGGCCACATACATATTACCTGAGCGCAAGCACACCCCGCCCAAACAAACAATGATAAATACAGCGCACCAGAGAAAATAAATAAAACCGTCGTGGATTCAAACTTTTCTCGCTACCTAGACAACCGGTGAGAGAATTATAAGCCGAACGAACTTGGCATTCATTCGGTTTTCTAAATCGACAATAATTTATAAACCTCTGTTTGAAATAATGTCGGTGATTTTTCAATATTAACGGAATTATTAGATCAGCTAATAGTCGTGCGTAGGAATGAGTTATTCAGCTTTGTTATAAAATTAAATGTGAAGCGGTGTAAAAAGCGTTTTGTTTTAGTCACGTCTGGGAGTATTTTTAGTGCTTACCGAGAGTACTATGTTCTTATTTCGTCACTACTATAAAATTCATTGGAACTATTTATCTGATACTCAATATTTTCTAGCTCCCTTCCTAGGAAGATTATTGACGACGACGACAAAAAAAAAACTCACGTGTTGCAGGAATCATAATAAAATATAGGTATATATACGCATACCTATCTATGTATTATTTAACACCATTGCAAATCTTTTTGTACATAAAATCCATAAATTTGGCATCGTTGAAGCCTACCAACTATTACAGATAAAACTAATACCTATCCATGTGACAAATAGTCAAATTATTCGCAATATTTTGCACATTTTTCCTATTTTCGAAATATCTCCAGCAAACTAAGGGCATACTGCAACTTTTTGTATCGATATAGCTTTTTCACGAACGCTTTTGCTACATACAGCATTGCTGTTTCTATGTAAATATAACATGGTTTTATGTGGAGCAAATACATTGCCTTATCTGCGCTAAAAAGTCGATATATGTACGTACTGCGTGAAAAAAGTATGACAACGTAAGCGGTGAAAGTATCTTAAACTTTGAAACATAGAGAAAAGATTTCTATAGGGCTCACAGCATACTTATTATGACTTCTAGACCGGAAGCTATTTTTGCCGGGAAAATATCTATTTCCGGTAAAAGTATAACATTGTTGTTTTTAACCCCCGACGCAAAAACGACAACATTAGTAGCAGATACGAGTACAAGCTAGTACAGTCCGCGAGGCGTAAATGCAAAGCTCAGCTTACATCTCGCGGACTGCAGCTACTTATCTAAGAGGCGTATTACATATCTGTTATTTCTATATAGGTAGGTACATACATCTTTGACTTTAAACATTTATCGCGCTTGCTCTAGCTTAAGTCATCATCATCATCATCGTCTCCATAACCTTTTCCCATTTCACATTACTTAGGGTACCTTCTTATCAATATTGTACAACCACTTCAATGCCTCTCGGTGTCGACTCAAATGATTTTTGATTGAACGTAATGTTGTTAAAAATTCTATTTCAGCTTGTGCTGTTTTTACAAATAAGTACATTATTTCGGGAATCACTAATACGATATGCAAATCGCTACTGTTTGTGTGGTAATCAGTAGCAGTAGTTAGTTATATTCATATAAATGGTAATTTGTTAATCAATTTTGATATGCTGAGTTTCTTCAACTTAGATAGTAGAGCACTTTTTGATGGACGTAGATAACATTATGGTCACATTTTCGTTGCTTGGGAGTTTACAGCTACCGAGCGTAAAAAAGTTTGTTTTTACCCCCTAAGTAGATCGTAGATGATAGACATCATCCACGATCTTTTTTGTCATTTATTGTCATATTGGGGGATTTTTGCCCATAGTCATCACGCTGGGCAGGTTAGTGACCGCAGTGAAATTTTTGGACTATGTTGTGAACACGGAAGGTACTGCTGCCCACCCACCTCCCGGAAACCCTTAATCGCTTCTTACGGTACCCACAGGCAGACTTGGGGTGGTATTATTCTACTCTCCTGACACCACACGGCAAAGATCTATAAGTATCTTTGAAAGCGCAGTCGGTTAGTACCTACAGCATCAATTTAAATATAAACTTCCTAGTTCAGAATAGACCGTCTGGTACACTTTTACCGGCTGAATACCACATATTCCATTCACTCGATCAATGTTACTGTTTAAAAAAAATAAACTCGCGCCATGTTGATACAATTTACGCGGGAAATTATTGTAATCTTTTGGTTAGTGTCGGCTCCGTACCAAGGCCGTGCCAATTTCGAAGGTAACGTCTGGTTTTTCACTAACTATTTGGATATCAATCTAGTTAAGACGTTAATTAGTCATTTGTTTCGTTATATTTATGTGATATCTCATTTTGTTTACAACTCAATGCTTTATAGGCGATAGGTGCAACTTTTAAGAACTATAAAAATAGGTAGGTGTATCATCTAGAAGGCTTCTATAAATATTTGGCTTGATTCGAAAACTATTTTCATCATATATATCAATAAACAGTTAGGTAAGTAGGTAGTTTTAATTTTAAGTTTAGGAATCAATTCATTTATATGCGATGTAATAATTATTAATTTAAAATAGACATAAACAACTCTTACGCATATATGTTACCTTTAAGAAGGGTCGTATTCTTGAATTTTTATGAATTGAATTGATTTTTTTTTTATAATGTAGTGTTTATGTTAGTTTTTTTATAGACCTAGTCCTGCTAGTTATGTGCAATTATGAGAAAAACGGTCTATTTACTCAACTTTGGACCCTAATATTTTGGAAACCAGACACTTCCCAGGTGTGCTTCCATGGAGAAAAATGATCTGATGATGAGGAGATTCCGTAGTTTTCGGGAACGTTGACATATATGTTAGTCCTTGAGATTGAATTGAATAATGTACCTAGAGTTCTAAAAGGGGTTATATAGAACCTTCTATGTAGACCTATGTTATAATAAACTATAAGGATTCCGAAACTGTGCGTTGTATGTAATGTTTAGGAAGCCCCGGTCCGGAAGCGAGTTCCGCGTCATGAAAGAACAAGCCAAAATCTTAAGATTTATCGGCGGCTTTATTTTTATCCTGACAAAGCGGACTCTCGAGATTTTTATTAACAACACTTGGTCACATGTTTAATTTTATTGTGTTGCATTTGTGGCATGATTCTATGTTTATCTTATGTGACACGTTTCTATATGACGTCCATTTTATTAGTAAGGAAAATTAGAACGGAAATTTCGGTGGTAGTAATAATATCAAATCAATCTTTACCTTGTTATATTTTTATTACTAAACGCTGTATATAATAGGAAAATCTGAGAAATTCAATAAACCCTAGGTTTATTTATAAAATAGCATCCATGGTTCCCAAATTAGACGGATCCCTGAAACATATACTAACTAATATTCAATATTGACAAACTGTTGACCTCGTTTGTGTGGCTATAATTGTCAGGAACTAGGATTTCTTTTGCCGGTGAAAAAAATTGATGTCGATACCTAATTAAGTTAACTACTGTAGGGTATGAATATCTTTAAATTAGAACCGTTCCCATCGTGGAAGCGGGATGTCGCTCTACAATGTTTATGATGGCGTCTCGCTCCCACAATGGGAACAATAGAAAACTACAACTGGTGGATATGATACAGCTATATTAGCATTCCCGAATAAGCATCTACACGCCTTGTACGAAATTTCCCGAAAAAGTGTAGGCAATGATACTAAATATAGTAGTATCAGTAGTGTAGGTGAGATACAAGGAGTACAGTAAGATAGGTAAAATTAGCAAATAACGAACACCTAGATGTAAACAAAAATACGGTACATAAGTATTAGACATACTTACACAGGATGATTTTTGGTCGTCAACGTTCCCGAAAACTACGGAATCTCCTCATCATCACGATCATTTTTCTCCATGGAAGCATACCTGGGAAGTGTCTGGTTCCCAAAATATTAGGGTCCAAAGTTGAGAAAATAGACTGCGTTTTTTTGCATACATGCACATTGACGCGCGTAGCAAGATTTTTTCACGAGAAATAATTAATATCTGTCTATGAAAAAACTAGTATAAACACTGGACACTATAAATTCCATCCGATCAAGTAATAAAAATAATTTAAAAAAAAATTACATCTTTTGACATAAACCTATTTTATTTGATGTATAGAGTACGTACCCTTCGTTAAGAGTGGCAACAAAAAAAACATCCTGTATACTTAGTTACTTTTATACTGATTGATCTAGAACTTCGCAATGTAATTCAACAAGATTCCTGCATTTCTGAACAATTCAATTTCTTGGCACTGTATCTGTGCAAAGAAGGCAAGATGGAAGGCTTTAATGTTGATATATTAAAGTTATTTATTATAAAAGCTCAGTCTTTCGGTTTACAGAAGATGTATTTTTTACGCAAGATTTCTTTACACATTAATCGTTAAAACACGTAAAGGTTTTAACAATGTGTGTGTTAACAAACGACGTAGAATTTGGTAATATTGATGGATCATGGTCAGGATCAATTAAAATAATTAATGAATAGCATATATGAGATAATGCTTATTTTATAAAACCTCATCTACTTATATAATCCAATCCCATTCAATCATTTTAAAATAACTAAGGGCTCAAAACAGGTTCTCCTCTAGTAAAAAGGCTTCTAGGAAATACAACTGACAGAATCAGAGGTAATCTACTTCTATAATTCTTCGGCAAAGTGTTAGCTTTAGGCACCTACATATTTCTACTGTAACTACCTGCGAGAATATTAAAAGTCATTTAAAGAGATCTATTTAGCCACGCACCGCCTTATTTCAGTGCGCTATGCCAACAACAGCACTCCTATAGGGTTGTCGACCAAAAAAAGCTTTATATATCAAAATACTAGGAAAATATTTGTGGATATACTTTTCTTTAAGATATTTTGCCCTTTTAAAGGCATGAAAATAGTTACTCCAACTTTATCTAAATGAATATAGTACGTATTTGCGTAGTACACAAACAGTATAACAATCCCATAGCGACATAAACCAACTAATTGAAAAGAACATGATTATTAAAATACAATTCGAAACAAGTTTGAATTTTAAACTTTTTACCAAACTGTATAGCAGTTAAAATTTACTGCGGTTTACGACTATACTAAAACGATTCCCCGTAGACAGTAAAGGTGACACTAAACATCCGTGTAACAGGCAAACAGACGAATGTACAAACACACGGAACTCTGTTTTACGAGTAGGCAGCCCTGGGGACACAGGTTTATCTCAACCGTACAGTACAAAATAGATGATATGTCTGGTTAATTGTATTTTCGAACTAACTATTTTAGTTCTAGGTAACAATAAAATTTATTCAATAACTAAGATCTCATAAAAGCTATAACAGAAATTGAAATAGTAATTTATACTAGTGTATAGCTATCGGGATGAAAAAATTACGTTGCCAATAATGTAATTTAAAAGAGATGGTAAAGTTCGTCATCCGAGTTAATTGACCCGATAGCTTAGTTGGTTAGAGCGAAAGCACGGTTTGCGAGTGGTCGTGAGTTCAAATCTCACTCGGGTGAAGAATTTTTTAATTTTTTATTAATATTTTATAGTAATTTTTAAACAAAAGTTTTTGCTAAAGCGAACATCAAAATCAAATTAGCATCTACGTTCAACACTAGAATGTAAAATTGTGTTTACGAGAGACACCATCTCATAATTGAATGAATGGAATAAGTACGTAGATATGTCATGCATTTTAATTAATCAGTTTGCAAAATAATCCAATATGAATGAATGTATATACTATACTATAGAATATAAAGCATATGGGAAAGTGGTCACCTACAACCTGCACCTTATTACAATAAAAGTTTCACATGTGACAAAGCGTGTAAATCATCCAAAAATGACTCTATTTCATTAGTTTACGCATAAAAAGGGTGAAAGCAATAAAAACAACCGAACATTTTTATTAGAAATTCGTTATTTCTGTAGAAAAGCGCGTGTATATGTAGGGGAGAGTTGTTTATCAAAACAAAACGCGTACTATAGCTAATTGAATGGAGCATATGGAGTGCCTTTATTACTAATGTCGCGCGCACAAGGATACAGCGCGAGGTTATCACTGCGCGCTGATTTATAAGATCATCCCGAAATTGAATGGATGACTTGAGCGAACAACGCTTTGTGAATATCTTATAATATGTTGCTATTTATTGGTGATATACGAGTATGAATGGAATTTAACTTTGCACTTGTATTTATAAGGTGTAGTATTAATCAATTTTATCTGTAAAGTTATCTTATAAGATGTTTTGAGGAGTGAAAACGAGATGATGGATAATAAGTATGAATAAATGGAAGAAGAATACATATTATCCGACCCCAGATGTAAGTGACAGGGTGAGTCAATGTAATTTATTATTTCTCCATTATACCTAAATGTAAATATAATTAAAAAATTTATACCTACATGAGTATAATTGTAATACCCTTCCTGGTTAATCAATGACTCGCCTACTAATTTAAACACAGACTAATTTCTTATACACACCCCTTTAGCTCGCAAGGAAGCTATCTTCCCAGTAAATCCGCCAAGGTCGCCAGCAGTTTGGGCTTTATCGAGGGCCCTCCCATTATCGGCCTGGCATCTACTGACATCGTGTGAAGAGTCACGAAAAACGCCGTCTTTGTATGGAGAGACGTCAGCGGTTTTCTGACCTATTTCCGAAATCATTGTCTGGCGAAAGATTTAGAAAAAATGCTAAATTTTTAACATTTGAAAATGGAAAGGAACTGATTAGGATCTGAATCTATAATCTGTGGTGTCAACGATTTTATCTCTACCATTTTTTTCTTGTTTACCATTTATTCTCTACATTGGTGTTTTCGAAGATTACAACGTTTTTAAGCCATTTTTGACATTGGCAATGAGGTGCGCAATGAACAAGTGTTTTATGTAAGGCCTCATAAAAGCTAAACCAAACTTCATAAAGGCTCTCTTACATTCACATAGCGCCGCGATACTCGTAATCTGATAGAACGTAAAGTATCTACATACGTTGATAGCTCCCATGTGCTTAAACTTACAATAACTTAGCAAATAAGATGCTTTGAGAACTCATTTCAAACATTTATAGCAAAATTGAGCTTTAATATTCCGTTTTGTACAACGAAATAACGTTCGTTATCTGTCTCTAGTTATTTATTTATGTTCTTCAGATTTATTATCTTTATTACTAAAGATCAAGAACAAGTGGTTCTGTGTCTTTAATATCGCTTTCAATTGTACATAAAAATGCGATTGCCGCCATTGTAACTATGTTGTATACAACCTCTGTATAAAACTGGCATTATCTCGCTGATTCCTTTGCCTCGTCCTCAATGAGCCACCATAAAAACGCGGGAAATCATCCGATTGAGAATTTATGGAGGCTCATCGGAATAATTTAATAAAATAAATAATGTTTTACTCTAAAAATGTGATAGTATTTGTATGTTTAGATGATAATATTTTATTTTATACCCACCATGGTTATCGTTAAGCCGAGTCCAAATGACATTCGAGGTATGTCAGAAACCAAAATATTCACTCATATCTTGACATTTAGATATCACATAACGATAGTGATCAGCCAAGATTCGGCGGGAAAAGCTGGAAGGGTGCAGGTGTAATTTTCTTGTGAAAATCAAAAAATATTTGTAAATGGCTTGCATGTGTCCGTAAAATGATGTTTTCTGGTAGATAAGTTATATTTTGATTACTTGTGATGTGAATCTAGTGCGTGTGCATGGTTTTATACGCAGGTAAGCTGAGTAAAACTTTAGCCGGAATGATCTCTTCATGGGCCCATGTAAGTTGTTTCTGCAATAATTTTTCGTTTTGACTAACTTTACACTTGTTCTTGAGGATTTTCCCGGCGTTTCCATTCATCATCATTATTATCATCCATCATAAATTCAGAAATCATTTACTAAAGACAATGGCTGTATGGGCTTAGTTCCCCTTGCCTTTCCTTCGGGATAAACTAAACAAAAAAAACACGGCCGTTGGTTTTAACGTGAAACGTCTAGCCAATCGCTTTGTATTGAAATCTTGAGATGGACGCTTTTTAATATAATCAGGTACGGTAGCAAATTTTATATATTTATTGTCAATTTTAAATTAAAAAGGTTTGTATAGACTGTAGCAAATGATCTAAAAAAGAATTTTTCAAAAGACCAGTAGTAGATTAATAGCTTTATAGTAAGATATAAATACTGGAAAAAATCGGTTCAAATAAACTTGACACCACGAAAGGCTATAAAGTCGGAGTCACGAGTCACTGAATAGAACAAGCCACAGACCTCGCAGTTCCCTCCCCCGCGCCCCGCTTGTCAGTGCTCATAACTACTGAGCTGACCGGGTCAATTACTCGGATGAAATATTTACCCATCTTTTTCTAAGATTACATATTAAGGCAACGATGATATTTTTTCGTTACGGTCCCGATAGCTATGGTACACTAGCGGCATTTTAAAGACGTCTCGGCAAACAAAAGTAATCCCTCAGCCAATTTTCATAACCTCTTGAGGGATTTTTAATTAATCTTCGATAGTTATTATATAAAATTTGGAACAGAAAAATTTTCGTTGAATCCCTTGTATTAAAATTGGATGTAGTGTAGGTCGCATGTAAGTAGTTTTTAGTCCTTTAATTTATTTTTGCAAAAAGAACCGCGACCATAAACACCTTCCCAAGTTGACAACCAACAATAATCAAATACCTACTATCAGAAAAGTTGAGTCAGGTCGACGATATTTGAACTTTAATTGATCGGAGACATTCGAAACATCTCAAAATAGTACGGCTAAATATGTCTGCCGGTGTGTCACTATGCAAAGGCATGTTAACTTCTATTCATATCCGTTGGTAGGAAACCACTTAACTAAATACGGGTAAAGATTTATGCACTTCTAAGAGATTCATCGTATCAAGAATTTAGATTTATTGTAACTAAATATTTTTTTATAGTGCTCATTAATTCGTTCTTGAAATATTGTGGTTTCAGATAATTTATTTATTAGCCTATAATTTATATTTAGTAACATTTATTAGAACATTAACAGTACATTATTTGGTGTAGTTCATGTAGACATAATAAATATTTATTATTATACCTACTGATAGTTTTAATACAAGATTGGATTCAGACATTACTCATCTCGACTACAATATTACTTATGGCCTCCTCGGCCGGCCTCTACCTCATTCTCCCTTCAAATTGAACAAAATTAGATCCAGTACTTACATAGGCACATTTTATCTATTGAAAAGCCAGAGGCCGCTATCAGCGCGTCACGTGGACAGATGTTAAATTCGGTTTACGGCCGCAGTACATCGTCTGATTTATGTCTTCCCAAACGCGCGTACAGCACGCGCGTTTTATTGCGCGCACAGCCTTACGTATACACCCGCCCTAAAACATGACCTCGAGGTGTTCGATTTTTAAATTGCATTTTTTTTTTGTTTTGTACCAGTTCTAGTCAAATTGAATAAAAAGTTCTATGGCATGGCATAGGCAACAACATAGATTTTAGGATTCCCTTGGAAAATACGAAAACCTCCTACATGACTGATCCAGACTGATCGAGGTCGCTATCTAGCAGAACTATAAAATGGATTCATCAAACAATAGGTTCATTGTACAATACTGGACACCCATGTATGCAGTATCCACGCTAAATTTGTCAGTGTCGTACGTAGTCGTAGCGTTGCTGTATAAATAACTATTGACTGACATAGTCCCAGTTATAACGAGCCGAATGTAAACGTGTTCCGTTTGCTGCAGAAACTACAAACGGAACCGGTGGTAACTACAGTTGACTGCCGATTTTGATAGCATTAGCATTAGTGATATTTACTTGAAGGCGATTTTAGGATACCAAAGCAAATATTGTGGTTGCCCAGGTGATCATATTGGATGGCATAGATCATTTGAAAATGGAGGTGAGAAAATCTGTGAAATTGAACGGGTACTATTATAGTTACGCATAAACATATAAATATAAGTTATATGATTAGGTACAAAAAAAGTTAGGACGATTGATAAGAACGTGTATTACATGACTCATCACGCCCTTTATCCACAAAAAAGTAGAGATAAATGGTGCAAACCATACACTTTTCACCAGTTACCTGGTTAAGCCCAACGCGGTAAGGGGTGAGCCTACCCACATAACAACTAGGTATAACTGTGCTGTGTCTATTTCAGTTTAT
This sequence comes from Carposina sasakii, assembly GCA_014607495.2. Classification (NCBI taxonomy): domain Eukaryota; kingdom Metazoa; phylum Arthropoda; class Insecta; order Lepidoptera; family Carposinidae; genus Carposina; species Carposina sasakii. Next base: position 15,254,960 of record CP053151.1, read on the forward strand.
GTCAAAAGCAATATACCTAATATTATAATAGCACACGAGTTAGTTCGTGCAAGTTTGACTATGTTGAAGTAATATCGATTTAAAATTAATGATATTGACGATACGAGAAAAACTATAAAGCTGCACACAATTGAAATATTTATTTTCCTAGCCGAATCTGAAGACAACTATTCCCGTATATTTGCAAATTTATAACCAGTATGAAATCTCTGCATAGTTTCTGAAACATTATTTTTCTTCAATTTATCTTTTCTCAGACAATATTTTAAACTAAAAAATTTGGAAACTGTTTACATTCATACAGACAATATGGTGGTCAAATGTTCCATTTATTTACAAAATGCACAATTAAATTTAGAACGCATCGGTCATCATTCCCGCCATAATGATGGCCTTAGGAAAGCGCGGGAAAACAGCCGACGATAACGTAGCCATTTTGTCCCCAAATGCCGTCCGAAAACTTGGAAATGAGGCATAATGTCTGTGCCAAACATCCGCGAGGATATATTAATGACATTTTCAACTTTTTTTATAGGTAACCGCGTAAATAACCGACAGCGAAATGATTTTAAGGTGAACGCTTTATGGCTTACAACTAAAGAGGCTAATGGCTACATAAAACCAGTAATTAGATCTCCGAAACTATAATAATTAATGGGAAAGTTATTAAATGAATACAAACTATCATTTTCATTATGGTGAATTATTTAGGTAGATGCATACTTACTTATTAACTGTCTAGTGCCTTTATGTATTTGAGCAATAAAATATGGGCAATACAGCCAGACAGTCCCTATAAAATTAGTTTTCAAAAAGTCAAATAAGTTGGCTATGTATATTTTTACAATGAATGATTAACGAACAAAAAAAATTCAAAATCTTAATTTTTGCAATTCATCCGAGGAAAATCATTAATTGCAAAAGCTCCCAACCATCTCACGTGGTGCGTACAGGCGTTTCGTTTCACGCAATATGGGTCAACATTGTCCAACCGCCCAGTGCGATGAACTATGAGCTTATCGAACGTTTCGCAACACGTAAATTACTGGCCGCCGAGATTCTATCAAGACTGCATTAGGAGCAAGGAGGAAATTCCCAATTTACCAAACTTTTTCGGCACTGGCATTTGATTTTAAACATCGTGGTGCAGTTTCTCTAACCTCATCTTAATATTATAAAATTTGTTTGTTTGGTTGTAATGAATAGGCTCAAAAACTACTGGACCGATTTCAAAAATTTTTCACCGTTAGAATCCTTATTGGACCTGATGAACATACGGCTATAAGAATCCCGATTTCCCACGGGAGGCGACCAACGGGAATTCAATTTTTTACAAAACCGCTAAATATGAAGCTGAAATCGGGCTTTGTTCATTGGGGACGCGAGGGAGGACTAAAAACGATTTCCCGAAATTCCCACGGGAAGGGGACAAACGGGAATTCATAGTTTTTAGAAAACCGCTATACATATGAAGCTGAAATCGGGCATATATGTTCATTGGGGACAGCGAGGGAGGACTAAAAACGGATTTCCCGAAATTCCCACGGGAAGGGGACAAACGGGAATTCAAGTTTTTACGAAAACCGCTATACATATGAAGTAAATTGGGCATATATGTTCATTAGGGACTGCGAGGAAACACTAGAACGGATTTCCCGATTGTGTGTCTTTGAGTCTGTAGCCAAACTAACATATAGGCTACACTTAACATATAGGCTACTTTTTATTTTTTCTGTAAACAGTCGAATAAAATTAGTCGTCATTTAGGTTAAGAAACACTAAAGTACTAGAGATAGGTAGTTTTTAGGGTTCCGATTTAAATGTTAAAATGGTACCCTTATATTGTGTGTCTTTGAGTCTGTAGCCAAACTTAAAACAGTCGTTCTTAAGAAGTACTAGAGCTATTCCTGAATTTTGGAATAGCATAACATCTATGCTATATCTATATAAAAATATATCAATATTGTGTTAAAAAAGGATAATAAGGCGAAAATGTAAAATTTTAAAGTGAAGGTAATAAGTTCAGTGGATACGGTTACGATAAATCGTTTTAAAATTTTCAATGTAAAAATTTTAGAGGATTTTATGTAGACAAAGGACGTAGACTTAAAATGCAATAATTTCACGTCATGTCAAGCGCAATGTAGAGTTTCATAGTCATAGTTGCTGAAGCAAAAAATATATGAAACCTCGTATTAAAAGTTAGTTACAAATGTTTGGGGTACTAAAGATATCAACGCAAAGCAGAGGCCATGTGTGTAGGGCCTGACGCAGTAAGGACATTAGAGCTTAGCGCAGTCAAGTATTTTCCCTTTATGGGAAACTAGCTGTGGTACGCAACTTCGTTTGCGTAGACCAAGAATGTAGCCTATGTACTTCTCCTTACTCCTAACTATATGCATGCAAAGTTTCATGAATATTGGTTGAGTCAATTGTAATTAAAGCGTGAAGGGTTAACAAACAAACTATACTTTGGCATTTATAATACTTATTTTATTAGTTGAGTTTTATTCGTTATTTATAATGTTAGTTGAGATGAGAGGTATATTTTTGAAAATTATAATTCCCATTGCTTTATTAATAAGTTTAGGGGATAATATTTGGTAACTTATGATTAAAAAGCATGAAGTTTGCATTACTACATCGTGAAAAAAAATGAATCAATGTGTATGGGGCCACAAAAAGTAAGAAAAAAAACAAACCCGGGTAGGTTATACTACATTGGGTCCCAGTAATTGAAGCTCTGAGGGTTCCCTGGTTTTTATTATATTTGCATTCATTCGCAATGCTAATACCCTTACGAATACCTTAGTTATAACACTGCGGTTATTAGCAACAAAACTATGTTTGTTATCATAAAATAGTTCGATTTCGTTTAAATACATCGATAAATTTGGATGATGGTGAAAATTATTTATTTCTAATTGATGATATATAAAAGTTATTCGCAGGCATAGAATAATAAGTCCCAGAACCATTTTCTGTGTATTTTGTAATGTTTTGTGTACCTAATTTTTGTTCGGTTGGCTGGACGAAATCTCCTAAATAGATACGCTCGCTACTGTACACTTTTCCTATGCTTAGAAATTTTTATTATTTAGTGTTAACATTAAATAATGCAATTTTTTCACTGCGTAAGATAAATCACTTCATTATTATGTGTCCCGCAAAATGGATATGGTAGGAGCAATTTTGATAATCTTTTCAGGAACAACGGGTGTTTCGGAAAGACTCGGTCGATTCGTAAGTAGTTTTCTTAGCGTTTTAGCTGTAAAAGAATATAATATCGGCATTGATATAAAACCTTTCATGGCAGTCAAAAATGATTCCATATAAGGCACTCTGATTTGCAATATGGAGGAAAGTGCAAATAATTAAGAAGGCTACATTTTATTTCTGTGTTTAGTTGTGTTTCTATGATGGGGATTTCGAAAGAATAGAAAGCTTAGCATTAGTAGGTATAAATGTAAAAAATATAACTTGATGAGGCAAGGTTTATATTTTGGATTGCTCTAAAAAACTAGGTAGATTCAATCATAGTAAATTCGTCAAGTAAATATACCAGTTTCCCTACATTTATCAATAGAATTTAATAGATATAAAATAAATAAGTTTAATTTGTTTTGTGTAAAGTTGACACAAGTTCCGCTCAACCAGACTCACGTGTCGAACATAAAGGGAGAACATCCAGCCTGCGACGATCGTTTAAACACATAATTTAATGCACGCTTTTTATTTTGTCATTAACCTTCGAGGTGCTCCGGTTTCGAATCGGCAACGCTTTATTTTTGAAACACGGTTACTCGCCGCGGTGATTAGCGGCCGAAACGTTTAACGCGTTTAGAAATCGGCATTTGTCTCGACACACTCACTGTCACGCGTGTCCACACACTCCGCCGGCCGAGCGGCCCCCGACGCCACTGCCTTCCCACTTGCGAAATTTAAAAAGTTAACAAAAAAGCTGACAGTTTCGCGTTCTGTTTTCAAAGTTGGTTTTGGCGGGAGCGAGGCGCGGTCGGGCGCGAGCGGCGCGCTGAAGCGTTCGCGTCGACTGGCCGGCCGCACTGAAAAAGCTTCTTACGTTAAATACATACACGGCCGATGTGCAAGCTATTTATAAAGTTAAGTTGGGCGTGCGGCACGCGCGTGCACTGCCGCGTCCACTGCCTACATTAACATCATAATATTCGAAGTTATTAGGTCAGTCGATGAAACATGTTGCGCTTACACTCTCTGTTTATATTCCCTACAATAAAGATAATTAGAAACGCCCTACATCCGTCGACGGCCGACTCCGCCCTTAAAGATGTGATAATTTATATACTAGTGAGTTGTATAAAATTAAGTAGGTTTGTGAGTTACAAGCAGTAGTTACTGCATTGGAAGGGCTCCAAGAATAATAGAGATGATGCATTACGACGGGCGTGTCACTCATCATTTTAAATATTCTATGAAACAACATATTTAAAGTTATAAAAACATCCATAAATATTGAGTTCGATATTTGATGCTGGAGTTATTTATGCGATCTAAACGTTGGTTGTAAAAATAAAAGCGCGAGCTGATTGTATCTGCGTCAACGTCAGTCGCTGTCATAACTTGTCAAAAAGACGTCAGCGCTGACAAAAAGTGGCTCTGTCTCGTCGAAAAATGTTTTGTGAAATCTGACTAAAAATCTGTACCGTGGGATGCTGAGAGTTTAGATAAGGCAGACTCTAATGGATTACTCTTCGTTTTAATATTTCAATACTAACAAAAGATAAAAGGTTTCCAGTAGGTATTTCTTGTAAGGACTGAAACATAACGGTATCGTTTAAACAACACTAATTACGAAAAGCACTAATTTTCCAAAATGAACTCTGTTACATGTCTTCTGCCTATTTTTTGCAGAGTGTCGAAAAAATAAACGGCCAATTTCAATACGAGAGATCAAAAAGAATCTCGGATTTTTTAATTCCTCATTTGAAATTTTGTATGAAAACAACGGAACATTAAATCTGACATATGCAAAAAATGTCTCAAGCAAGATCAGTTATAGAAATTGGCTGTTAGTGCGCTCTAAGTTCCCGTCAGTAGATACCTACCTACAATAGAAAATAAAATATTAAAAAGTCTATAAATTCTATATATTAAACTTTAATACTATTTCGAATGCATGATGCATTTGCAGTAAAAGTTTGAAGTTTTTCAGCGTTGTAGCTAAAGGCATTAGTTTCAGCGAGGTTGTGCGGCGGACAGGTGTGCCCCCCGGGGCTTCAGCTTCCTTTCAGGATGAAATCTTTCAAGAGAAACAATTAACTATTTTTGTTTTATTCTATACATATTTTTGTGCTTTGTTACGTTTATACGAAGAAGTATTTGCAGCTTTGAGGTAACTTTTACTCTCAATTTTGAGAAGGCCAGGGATTTCATACGAGTATGTTTAAAAAAGTCACTAAAGTAGACAGAATAAATAGGTGTCTAAGTTGAGTCGTTGATTAATGAAATAAGTGTAACTAGGCAGGTACCCATAACCTATTATAGCAAAATGTTTATCAAAGAGTCACCCTACCCAATAAGTCTAGAAAACCACCCAAAAATACATAACTATTGTAATTAACTACATCCCAATATTTTTTTTAGCTTAACTAAATCTATTCCTGCCGCATGCCGCTTCGGTAATTTCCCGCGTGAGCGACAGTTGGCGACACTGGCGTCACATTTGACAGCTCGGAACGACAGCGTATTGTTGCAAGCTTTTTCATACGCAACGGACTGCCAGGCATATTAGTTTTTGATTTATATATCAGCTTGAAAAATCGTTTAAAAATGCTGATGTTTTTGACATGTAAAACTTTTAATATCAAAGTTACGAGTTTGTTGTTTGGTTGTATGTGTATGACTTCTCTACGTTCTTGCATGTTTTCTCTTTATTTTAGTATAATATAACAAATATCATATATGTTACATTAAGATCCCTATGGTCTTGTGTTGTGGGTACTAAGCAACGGTACATAGATAAGACATCCATGACTCGAGATGTTCATCACATCAATGACCTAGGGATTCGATATTCGCAGGTTTTACACCAATCGGCCGTCCATTTTGTTAGTTACTTTGGAATACTTGACAGAGAGAAGAAGAATATTTTATTTCCGCCATTGCAATGTTTGTAACGTAGTATAGTCCGAAAATCTCACTGCGGTTACCAACCCGCCTGTCCATTGTGGTGACTATGGGCAAAAACCCCTTATAGCGTTCCAGGGGACTACAATAATTGATATTTGTGTAGGATTTTAATAATAGGTACCTATAGTCTTTAGAAATTTATGATTTCTCAGCCCGTTGACAAGCAAGGCAAGAAAGTACTAGTTAAGTAAATAAAACACGACAACAATAACTCGCCAACTCGGTGGTTTTATTCGCTGATAAATGCTTTGTTTCTGGTGTAAGATAACCGCTTCCACTGGAGCTGAGCCAAGTTCACCTGAGCGGACACTAGCCGAATAGCTAACGAGGCTGGCGAGCTTCCGAACTTGTTGACATTTTACATGACATGATCTAGTTGATTATATTTGATTATCTTCATGAAAGTAAGGCTGCTTTTCCATCTGCTATGCTACTTTGCTGCAGTCTCAAAAAGTAGCAAACTAAAGTGTCAGTGAGCGGGTCACATTTTTTGTACAACCGTAGCGTTGGACGCTCTCCGAGCGTTGGACCGATGACTTGAAGGGGGCGGCTGGTAATGACTGGGTAGTGAAAACGCGAGATTGAGCTATGTGACGTGCTCTGGGGGAGACCCACGTCCAGCAGTAGACTGCAATAGACTGATGATAATGATGACTTTGCTACGGAAATGTGTCGTCTTCGTCTTCGGCTCTACGCCTAAGTACCGTAACTGCGTGTAAAGTACAAATTTTAGGAAATACGTTTGGAACTTAGATTTTTTTGCATAAATTAACTATATAATTGCAATTAAAATATTAATTTAAATGAAAACAACGCTAAATCATAAGAAAAAATGTAGTAGATTTAAGTATTCATTCATACTGCAGTGAATTTTATTTTAAAATCACCAAGAACACTTGAATTACCTTAAGTATGTATATTAAATGGACAAAGTACCAATTCCCGGAATACCTTGAATGTGTACAATATATCATACTGACATGCCGTGACGACCCAAATCTACAGGTGCTGCGCACACGCAGTACAGTTACCGCAGAGTCCAACAAGAATAGCAGAATGATGCTGACATGCATGTCATGCTTATTTATTATGTATACAGAAGTAACAGCTACTCGTAGGCAAATATTGATATGGAGACTTCAGACCATGATTCTGAGGCGAAAACCACAAAAAAATTTCACATGAAAATTCTAAAATTTTCCGACTATTTTTTTTTTTTTTTCAGACGAAAAAGTAGTAAAGTCCGTTTAAGTAGGCCTTAAATAATGACATAAAAACAAAATTATAACCTGTGGATGACTTTAAAAAAAAATGTTGCCCCAAAAAAGTTCAATTAACTGATCAACCCCAATAGAGAGTCACAAATGATCTTAAAAACATCAATGTATCACACATTAACTAATAAGTCCATTTAACTAGTCAAAGTATCACCCAATACAATTGACGCGGAAAGCAAACATTGCGGATAATCAAATTAAAAATGCATTTCCTGCGAGTAGTAACACTGTCGTATAACTCAAAATAATGGCTGTATGGGCTTAGTTATCCTTGCCTTTCCTTCGGGATAAACTAAACAAAACAAAAACTCATTTAGTATTTGCCAGGCTGTTTCACAAACCCCAATTAGATATTTGAAAATCATACCACACGTCATCTCATCATCTTAAGTACTCCAAAACGAGTAACTTCCAACAAACAACCATAACTAATAAACCATAATAGGTTAATAATCGCCGGAAAATGGCAGAATAGGTGGAAAAGCAATTCACTTATCCGCAATAGTCGAGTAGCTGGCAAGTCATCGTGACTGGAGCCAGTACTTGTACTTGATTGGCCTCTGTATTAGTCGGCACGCACTGTAGTACTGTCGCTGTGAAATGGTCACTCAATTGTCCTTTTTTATCATTACTTATACGAGAATTCCAAATTTTAACTAAAACCGCTATGATGAATCAGGCATGTCATATTCATTGCGGAGTGCGAGGAAGCACTAAGAACGGATCTCCCAAAATTCCCACGGGAACGGGACAAACAGGAATTTCAAATATTTTTATGATATATACCGAAGCGAAGCGAGAGCAGACCACCAGTTACTCATATTTTATTTGTACTAAACATTTTACTGTCAATCTGTATAGGAAAGACATTCATATAGGGTGCACGGTCCTTCCTGTTACTGTTCTTTTCTACATGTGTGTTCTTACCTATTTGCCTACTCTTTTCTATTGTGTCTATTTCTACCCTATTTCCGAGCTATTTCCATTGTCTTGTTCTAGGTTGTTGCTGTCCGTGTATATGTAATTGTCAAATAAATTCTATCTATCTATCTATCTATCATATCGCAAAATTCCTTACTAATATTTAGCTTAACGTTTGAGCCTTTATTTTGCCTTAAAGATGCTTTTGTGGTGGTACCTACTTGTAGCTCAACAAATATATAAACATACTATCCATATCAATTTAAACTTACTTCATAAAATAATACGCATTTTGCTCATACAAAACATCCAATACCGCGCAGCATACTAGAAGGTCTACAAATTACTACGAACTGCTACGAGTCGTAGTCGAATGAAGTTCGTAGTATACGTAGCAGTCTACGAGTACACCAATAACATATTTTCTAATCTTCGAGTTATAATGCTCGTAGTAGAATTATTTGTATTAAAAATGGTGTCAATTTACACCGACGTAACTTTATCAGACTCAATAAATAAGCAATAAACGGTAAAGGATTGTATGCGAGGCTTCCGATACCGGGGCATCAATCTACTGTCCTATACTAGCAGTCATTTGTGCGCCTGGCTTTGCTCGTATTTATTGTCTTTGTAACTAAAACTATTAACTGCAGATACAATTGATGCCACTATTATATGAACCTACGGAAGTTTAAAATTATATAAGTGTGACCTTAAACAAAAAGAAGGTATACAGGGTATGGGTGACAGCCAGATAAATACTGAAATGCTGAAAAAGTACCATTGTGTTGAGTTATACGACAGTGTTATTACTCACAGGAAATATATTTTTGATTTGATTATCAGTAAGCTTTGCTCTCCACGCCATTTGTATCGGGTGATCCTGTGACTAATTAAATGGGTTTATTGGTTATTGTGTGACACATTTCTGTTTTTTGGATCACTTGTGACTCTCCATTAGTGTTGATCAGTTATTTGAATTTTTTTGAGGGCAACATTTTTTTTGTAAATCGTCTTATGGTTTAAATTTTATTTTTAACTCATTATCTAAGGCCTACTTAAACGAACTTAACTATTTTATCCTGAAAATATAAAAGAAATGTCGGAAAATTTTAAATTTTCCTGTGAAAATTTTTAGTGTTTTCCGATTCAGAATCATGGTCTGAAGTCATGGTATTATAATTTGCCTAGCTGTCACAAACACCCTGTATGTGTATAAGATAATGTAGATATGTCGCCTCTGACCAAAATTGCGGATTGACGAACTTAATCACAACCCAATCAAAAATTTCACTCGGGTGAAGAATTTTTTCATTTTCTTATTAATATCATTACAATAAAAAATTATTTCTTTTTTTAAAGAACCATGTCCTCTTGTTAAGTATTGCTAGGGGCGCCGTGTTATAGCGTCGTGATATAAAGCCACATTTTTCTAGTGTATTTCATAAAACATTTTAACTGTATCAAATTTCACCTTCGTCCGTTTGCACAATATCCTAAAAATGTGTACAAAATTTTAGCTTCAGGTATTAATAAATAGATATAGGCCACGCTGAAAAATGTACAGATGACAAGTTTTTCCTCCCACGGGTATTTTATGAAGTAATTTTTGAACCAATTAGCGGTTTGAACGGTTAGCTAAAATAAAATATAAGGAGCTCAAAGATAGATACATAGATAAATAGAATTTATTTGAAAATTACACATACGCGGACAGCAACAACATAGAACAAGGCTATAGAATATATGTACTTATTAATTTCTCATTGTAATCTGATTAATTCTAATTAATTTTTATTCTGTGGTTCTTTTTAATATTATACTTGACGGTGAGTTGATATGTCCTACTGTAATGCCGTCAAGTACGTACGTGTATAAATCTATACATATAATACTAATGTAACGGGTCGCTGTCTGTACATGAAAGATATATGAGAAAAATATTATAGGAGACCTTTATTAACGCAATAATACCCAAAATAATTTTTAATTTGGTCTTTTACTTTTTAATTTTTTGTGTCGTGTTTTCTTCCTCGCAGCGGTTTCAGTCTGTTTATCTGTACTGTTTGTGCACGCTAATCACAGAAACGGCTGAACCGATTTCGATGCAACTTTTGTTTTTTGTTTAGGAATATATTGGGGACAGGTTAAGTTTTTATAGGCTTTTTTATTTAAGCCCGGGAAAATAGTTATTCATATCCCGGAGTACATTGTCGTTTGACCTTTACTTTGCTGTATCCACGCGTACGGTAGTTTTGTTAACTAGATAATAATTATGTCAACAAAACACATATCTCTACTAGTTCTTTTGTTTTGTCTATTGCGCTACCTTATATTCTCACGAGATATTGGTTGACTTAAGTAGAGAAATGCTACATAGCATTAAGTCCGCGTATTGAACATCTTAAGACGTGCTAAAAATAAAGAATCACTCATTATTATTATTTTTGTTCTCATCAAAGGGGAAGTCATACGCCTGCATTTGGATCAAAAGAAGGTCTCACAGACTCGTTTAGGAGCGGGCTTTGTAAAAGATTACTGAAAAGCTAGGTAATTTGTCCGTACCAACGTTTTTTTCTATCGTTCGATAGTCGCGTTCCGCATGAAGTGACAACTTAGGGGTTTCCCCTCTCAAATGTCAGGGGGGAAAAAGACAACTTTTTTCTTGCCTTAGGGGTTGATAATTAATTTTAAGGTTGAATACAAACGACTCAACGTGATTGTACTTTCATAGAAATAGTTCCGATGGTGATGACGCTAATTACTATTATGATCATTTTCTGTGTAAAATTTAAACACAGCTGATACTATATGAAATGGACGTATCCTATTCCCCCCCCCACCGTCGCTCATGTAGATTAAAGTTGGAATTTTTAGTGGTTCTTTAGGGGTTAATATTCAAAAATCTTGTGGGCAACATTGGATGAGTTGGCATACACTGTGTTCCGTCTAAGCGTATTGGATTCGGCGGGAAAAATGCTGGAACGGGTCGCTGTCTTGTGGAAGATATATGAGAAAAAATTATTATAGGCCTTGCATGTACCCGTAAAGTAATGATTTTTGGTGATAAGTTTATTTTTGATCGGTACTTGTCTGTGAATCTGTGCGTGTGCACGCAGGTAAGCCGAGTAACGCCGCTGATTACCGATCTCTTCATGGGCGCATACAGTTGTTTAGGAATAATTTCCCACTTAATTTTCACTATAGGCAACTTTTTATCACTTGTTCTTGATCCCGGATAATTTCCCGACTTTTTGTTTTTTCATCATTGTCATCCATGGAATTCAGAAAATTACTAAAGAACAATTGGCTGTATGGGCTTAGCTCCCCATGCCTTTTCCGCTAAGCTAAGCTATTGTCTTTATTACTCCACCTGATTTCTGGTACCTATAAAGCCGCGTATGCATGGACGAACAGTTTGTACAAATTTTTCTATTGTATTGTTACGGTAGTAATGTACAATGTAATAACCTAACATACTATGTTGTTTCACATCACGCATTATGATAAATATGTTTGTATGTGCGTACGCGGCTCTACACAGAGTCTCAAACTTTAATTTCCTGGAACGTAAAGGAGGCTTGGTTTTGCCTACGTGTGGGCGCTATATTACGGCACCGCTATTCTAGTAACCATAGATTTAAAGCGTTCTGTCGGAACAAAACAAGCCGGCTGACACTCCGGGACCAATAAATAAAATCAATCAACGACCCAATCAAACCGGGACCTAATTTAAGTGACAAATGTACTTATGTCAATATTTATTTAGTACCTTGAGTAGGAAGGTAGGTGTTTGCAATACCTGAAAATAGATGACTGGGCTGAAATATACTTACAATTTTAAACCTGTACCCTAATTAGAAAAAAGATTTTCATGTGGCAAGCTTAAAGATTCTAAACTAACCTGAAAGAACAGCGTAAAGGCGACCCACTGGTAGTATTTCCCGTAGCGTCGCGGCGAGTTCCCCGCCCCCCGCACCCCGGGGTATGCTCCCCCCTCGCTCGCCTCACCCGCCACCGTGAATGTCGAGTGGATCCAGCAGTACGTGTTCAGTACGTCTTCGGGAATGTCCCTGGAATATTAAACTTTATTGTACCTATAATGCTTTTGATCGTAGCGTTGGACGCCCTCCGGCCAGATGGACCGATGACTTAAAGAGGGTGGCTGGTAGCAAAAACGGGAGATCGAGCCTTGTGGCGTACTCTGGGTAGGCCTACGTCCAGCAGTGGACTGCAATAGGCTGACGACGACGAATAATTTTAACATTATAGATTCGAGGGTCAGAAAACCTGTTGGAGACTGTCTAAGCACCTAGTATGTCCTAAAAAGGATTTTATAATCTGATCGATGCATTTGATTGTACTACACGTACTGAAACGTAGGTACAACTTAGGTACATTACTTATGTAGATGCACGATGATCATCCGTCATGAAGCATGCAATCATGCGGAACTCGTTTTCTAGCAGAATAATAGGTACTAGCTGTACTCGCGACGCAGCATAAGGTAGGTTTTTTAGCCTATTGTGAACTCATACTGAAAATTCTCTTATAACACGTTGCCTATCTTAGGTGGAATCTAGAAACAGTCTTTCATTTTCAGAAGTAAAGTACCATTATGCCTAATAAGATGTTTGCGTTTACAAATATTCTATTCGCATCGCGTATGTAGTATGTACTTCTCGTATAGGTATAGATTTTCGCGCTACATTATTTCAAATAGAGCCATTGTTTCAGTTCTCCGAAACCCGAAAATAGCGCCATCTATCACTCAACGCCGCAACTACATCACGTACTTACTTTCGACACGCATGTGTAACCTCAATACGAACCTCGTGTGTATGCAGTCAATGGGGTTGCCCACTAGATGGCGCGTGGTCAGCGCGGCGCTCGCCGCTAGAAGCGCTGCTGTCGTCGCGCCGCAATGCAGCCGAAACGCCACCGAGTCAATCTTCGGATTTACGCCTTGCTGCATAAAATTACAATAAAATATTCTTATCGTACATCTGATAAAAAATAAACAGTGGAGGCGCGCTTTATGAGCACTTCGCCTATTCGCGAGAGCATGGAATGAGACGTACCTAACCGGCTGAGTCGCTGTTTCAAAAATCAGCAGTTTGTTCGACATTTTGATGGGAACCAAATAGAAAGACATAAAATGAATATTGCTTAGTTATAATTGTAAATAGGTTTGTACGCTAATAAAAGTTTGTACAACAGTGAATTTAATGCTTGGAGATTTTTACCATATAACAATTATAAAATTATTAATAAGAAATGGAAAAAATTCTTCACCCGAGTGGGAATATAACATTTAACAATCGGTCTAAACGTCTACTAAGCAAATTAAGACCACCATTTAACAAATAAAATACTATCTATGTATCGTCATATCTGTTTGTGAGCGTGATATAGGCCGTGATTTGACGTAGGAGGTTGTTGCATAGTTCATGAACAATTCTACAACTTAGCACTATCAGTCAATCAGATACTTAGTCAAATATCACTAGTATAGTACTTAGGTCCACGAGTACATAGGGATGTAAAGGAGAGTAGCTAAGTATCATCATTTTCAACCATGAGAAGTCCACTCCTGAACATATGCCTCCCCCAACAACCTCCGCTCCGACCGGTCGGAACGGGCCTGCATCCAGGCGATACCCAGCCGTTAGCTAAACATACAAGGTCGGTACCTAGGAAAGCCTTCAACTCAAGTTCTTGAATTACACTACTGAATAATAAACCCAACAACTTTACTTGCAGTAGGCAGATTAATAAAGAATACAGCTTGGCTTACCCCAAAACAGATAAAAAGTAACTTATACGTCCATCTAAATGTAAATATAAGTGGGCGGAAAATAATATTACGTGATTTTATTTATATTTTTCAGAAACAAAGCATTCGTGACCGCCGGACGATCTAATGTAATAAATCATGAGCCCCTGAGGCTTACCGTTAACACTCGCACATAAAGTTTACTTGAAACTTCTCTGTTATACTTACTGTTATACCTGGCATCTTAATAGATACAAATACGCAGTGTTGTATGAGACTAATAGCCGGTTTGTGGTAAAAGTTTGTAAACAGATAGCGATATATGTAAGATCAGATTAAAAAGAAACTTTGATATGACAAAATTAAAACTCTCCTAGTTTTGTACGAGTATATTGAATTCAACGTAGTTATGTATTTGAAGAGTTTTCAGCAATTTGATGGTAATAAACGAACGGACAGACTTACTAACTCTTAATCAAATATTGAGATCTACTTATATTACAATGCTCGTGTAATGATTCAGAAAAATAATCCGCACGTAACGGCGATTTCTGATTGCGAAGTTTAGTTAACCTCATTTCGTCTAAAAATGTCTCGCAAAATCTTATATCGGCGATATTACGGCGAATAATTGTTATGCATCGTCAATAACACGATATATAAACAATCCCAAACTGCTTGCTCCTTTATCATTGATATTCAAATTTGAAGACTTAATAGCATAGTAGATAGACTAATAGTAAATGAATATTATAATGCGCATGGACATCGGAATGTAAAGGCTGAATACTGTAACTTGGAGGGCTTGAACCATGACCTGAGGGGTAAGCACGAACCTCTCGATAGTCCGTAACGCTATCGTCCAACTGTCAAATCACATAGATTTTGCTAGCGAGTCGCTAGCGTTACGCCGCGTAAAAAGGTCGTGCTTACCCCACTGCTCCAGTGCCGACTGTCAGATGCTCGTTAGTTGTTTTTCAGGGTGCACCACGGACAACTTAAGTTTCTTGTGTCCCGCGACATGAATAATAATTAGGAGTAGCCCAATGTTCAGCAAAGGACTTCCTGCAGCTAATATCATGACAGTAACTTAATACTTACCCCACCAGACAGTAGTGCGTATATGCTGGTAAGGATCTCCATGGGCCTGCGCGGCTGCCCGCCGCGGTCCCGGCGCCGCAACGCGCCCGCGCCGGCGACGGCGGTGACCCCCGCTCGCGTCGCGGGCGCGCGCTGACGACGGCCCCAGGCGACGCCGGAGTCCCTAAAACAAGGGCCTTTATAGAACCAGCAGGCCTATCTTTTTGATAGTTTATTTACTATATCTATACCCTGCTACTAATAATACCTACATACATACATACAAAATCACTCCTCTTTCCCGGAGGGATAGGCAGAGATCACAGATGTCCATTTGCTACGATCCTGACACACCTCTTTCGCTTCATCTACTTTCATGATATTAATATTCTTCATGCACGCTCGTGCTACTAATAAATCGCGCATAAAGTTACAACGCGGGCGGCTGGTAGTGACTGGATGGCAAAAACGGGAGATCGAGCCTTGTGGCGTCCTCTGGGGGAAGCCTACGTCAACAGTGGACTGCAATAGACTGACGAGAAAATGACAACGGTCGTTATACTTGATATTTTACAGCAAATTATATGGAATATCTGTAAAATTAAACTGTGAATAGCTTATACCTAGTTTAAAGCTTTTTATTAGTACCTAAAGGCCCATATATTATCATTGAAAACTAACAACATTGTATAAAATATCGGCTCAGCTCCAGTCCTGTAATCCTATTGGTTAATATTTATCCGTTTCTCCGATCCGCAGCCTCGCTCTACTCCGGTGGACCGGCAGCTTACTCCACAATGCTGCAGTATGCAGTGCAAGGTTTACACGGCCTACGTCACTATTGTATTGTACGGTTACTGCATTACGACTGAGTTGAGTGTATATTTTAGATAAAAGGAGCTCTACCGCGACAATGAAATATTATTGTGTCGTAAGCTCGTGCTACGTCTATGTGACTATTTTATTCTAGAATACCTAGAGCAGGGGTTCCCAAACTTTTTTTACTGATAGACCCCTTTTAAAATTTAACTGGTCCTGGTGGACCCCCTACAGGCCTACACCACACACAAATTAGTTGTAAACCCCCATTTTTTCACGCCAACGTAGACCCCCATCTAGTCTATTGTGGACCCCTGGGGGTCCACCTGGACCACTTTGGGAACCACTGACCTAGAGCATTATCACTGTACCTCTCCCCAAACCTTTGTAAAGTGGTCTATGTTTGATTCAAGTCATGGTTTACATCCAATTCACTAGATTAAATACTCCCAAAAATGTTTCTTTGAAATCTTCCTAAACAGTAACCATACAAAAGTTTAAGCCTAATTACACATACACACCGGTTTCTAGAATAACAATAAATTATCTACTTAAAGCAAGATTTATTTAAATTCATTACAGGCAATAAAAGATCTAAAATTAGCGATATATTCACTGGTAGCCATTGAACTTACCGTCGATTCGAGTCGGGAACAGATGTTCGCGTTTCGTAAAAATGCTGCACTAGAGACAATAAGACAAGAATAAACAAACAAAAGCCACGTCTAACGCCCGAACCACACGTGTGCCGGACTAAGCCCAATTTTGAGTGAAAACTGAAAACTAACGCATTCGTGATCGAAATCAACTAAGGTATATTCACAATTGAAATTATTAAATCAATTCATTTATCGACAAGAAAACTATTTGTCGATTTTTGTTTTAAATAATGTTACTTTACGGTTACTTTCTACATTTGTTACGGTCTGCCAAGCATATTTTTTGAGTGCCTAAAAACGAATTCTATGAGAACTTTTAAAATAATTCCCTTCTGACCCATGACACTACCAGACCACACTACCGGTAGTGTCGCGGAGAATATTTCGTCCCTTCTGCACTACTACCCAGTAGTGCCGTGGGTACTTTATGAAGGGTCAAACATCTTCTTTCCCATCGACACTACTACTACATAGGTACTAAATTTAAAAATTAAAGTTTAATATCGACAAGTAAGAATGAACGTAACAGATGACTAAATAATCATGCAAATTTAAAAAATCGGAAGTTAAAATTTACAATAACTACCAGGCCCTCACCCTCCGCTGATCCTCTAACAACTTACAGGCAACTCAATCAATGAAAAACCAGATTGATTTAATCATCAAGTTTGGAGATCAACGGAGGATATAGCCCTGCAAGTAACGTAACTTCAGGTAACTCTAGTTATAAAAATAAACATAATATATGATACACCTACTCAAAATACTAGACAACATGTAGCTCATTGAGAATTCATAAAAGAAATTTTAGTTATAAAAACAAGCAATTTCGTAATTGTTTCGGGAACTAAACAAACATAACAATGGTAACTACAGTATCGTAATAGTTTACTATATGAACTAAACAAACATAACAATGGTAACTACAGTATCGTAATAGTTTACTATATGAACTAAACAAACATAACAATGGTAACTACAGTATCGTAATAGTTTACTATATGAACTAAACAAACATAACAATGGTAACTACAGTATCGTAATAGTTTACTATATGAACTAAACAAACATAACAATGGTAACTACAGTATCGTAATAGTTTACTATATGAACTAAACAAACATAACAATGGTAACTACAGTATCGTAATAGTTTACTATATGAACTAAACAAACATAACAATGGTAACTACAGTATCGTAATAGTTTACTATATGAACTAAACAAACATAACAATGGTAACTACAGTATCGTAATAGTTTACTATATGAACTAAACAAACATAACAATGGTAACTACAGTATCGTAATAGTTTACTATATGAACTAAACAAACATAACAATGGTAACTACAGTATCGTAATAGTTTACTATATGAACTAAACAAACATAACAATGGTAACTACAGTATCGTAATAGTTTACTATATGAACTAAACAAACATAACAATGGTAACTACAGTATCGTAATAGTTTACTATATGAACTCGGCTTTACGTATTTAAGCGTAAAACGAAACATTTTGGATAGATTCCAAATTGTCCAAGGAACAGTGATATATGTACCATTGAGTGCCCTTACAATATACCATGCGAGTTCGCGTCAAATTCCTCATCCTATTAATCGTTTCACGTCTTCATTTACATTAAACTACAGTTAAATAATTTATTGTGTTGACATTACTAATAAATCTTTATAGAATTTATGAGGTCGTACCATAACCTTGACATTCTATTCAATTTGCTTTTTAATCATAAAATCAAGATAAAAGGGCAGATTCAGTTTCAATAAATCCAAGGAATATACAAATAATTTTTTCCCAGTTTTAAATAATACCTCATATAAATAAGCGTCACTAGTATCGATACTAAGTCGACGCGTTCTGTGGACCAGCAATTAAATAGACAGGGTGATGACAATAAGTTTCCGTTCATTTCCACCGAGTTGAGAAAACGTGGTACTGTCAAATACATCCCACGGGAAAAAAAAACAAGATTGACGGTCGAGCAACTGTGCGGATCGGAGTGAGGGCGTCCGTCTGCTAGTATTTTGAATAGCAATGAATCAGATGTGGTGATAATTCTGGAAGTCGGTCAATCGCCCGAAGTATGCTTTGAACCAATTAGTTTGTTTCCGACTTTAATGAGCTATTAACATTGGCAATAATTTTAGATTAAAGCACTATTTTCTCATTATTACCTAATGTATGCGAATTCTGTTTCATTCATTGGCTTTGTAGGCTTCTTTATTGATAGTTTAAGGGCCTCGCCTGGATATTTTCAGAGTAGGGTTATACGGGAAATACTTAACATACTACGTTGGTACCTACTACAGTATTTTGCACTATACAGAGTGAAACAAAAGGAGTATGTTAAGCGAAAAGTTCATACAATCTTGAAGAACAAGCATGTGATTTCGAGTCTCAAATTTAGGGATACGTTCTCTACAGTGATCTTTTTTCATAGCATTTCAATGAATATACTACCCCTTTTGTTATACCTGTACAAAAAATAATTAGATTAGATTTATTAGAGATTTTTATAATTCCGTACTTCTCAACATAATTATAGTCATTTTATTTGTTACTCTACAGATATTTTTTAACTTAGAGCTACAATCTATAGTAAATTAGTTACAATTTGCTATTATAATTACTAAGTTCTAAGCTAAACTCATCATCATTGGGAAAGGCCTATATTCAGCAGTAGACTTCCTACATAATGAATATAATAAAAATGTAACGGGTCGCTGTCTGTACATGGAAGATATATAAGAAAAATTATACCTAGAATACAATTAAAGAAATGGAAAAAATTCCTCACCCAGGTGGGAATCGAACCCACGACCTCTGCATTTCGTGCCAGCGCTCTTACCACTGAGCCACCGAATATATAGAATACCTTTATCAACGCAATAGTACCCAAAACAATGATTTTTGGAATTTTTGTCTGTTTGTCGGTTTGTCTGTGCGTTTGTGCACGCTAATCTCAGAAACGGCTGAACCGATTTCGATGCAGTTCGATGTGACAGGTCCCACTAACATATAGGCTACTTTTTATCCCGGGAAAATGTTTTTGTCCCGGATAATTTCTATATTTTGTTTTTTTTTCTGTAGTCCAAGCGGACGGAGTCGCGGGCGTCTACTAGTAATGAATATAAACCGGGGTTAACACATTAGCGATGATGAAGAAACTGTAGTTTTTTTACGGAATCCTAAAAGGGGTAATAAATAAATCTATAACAATGCAATTAAAGTAACCTTTATAAATAGAATTTCGAGATGTACAGTGAATTAGTTCTATAACGTAAACTGTTCCGAACCTTGATCTGGCGATGTGTTTATTTGCTCGCGAATTGTAATGAACAATGGTGTACTGTTCATCGTTACGATACAAACATTTTTATATTCAGTTACATAATGTACGTAGTTAACATTGACACTATCTATTTTATACAGGGCAGTTAACTGGCGGCCGCCCGTGACTTCGTCCGCATTAACATTAGGACTCTTGTTATTAACCGTTCTCGTGGGAATTTTGCTACATACTTTCTTTAGATGCCTACGTAATTCAAAGAACACGCCCTCCAAGTTAAAGATCTCTAAGATCAACGGTTTAGGCTGCGTGTTGATCCGCCCGTCAGTTATTCACGGGTAAGTAGGTTTAGATATAGATTTCGCGGACGGAGTCACTGGCGACCGCTAGTTCAATATAACACTATAAAAGCTTTCAAAATGTCCAATTACTCGTACTATGGAAAACTAAAAACAAAGCAATATGTCCTAAATTCTAATAGAGTCAGTGATCAATTCAGGACGATTCGGAAAGTATCAGCATCCAAGTTTAATAATTATACCTTCGTGTACCGATCCTCTGTGGGCGTATTCCAGCGTCAGGTCGTCCCCCAGACGTCTTTCCCATCGGGGGGTCTGCGAGAGACTGTGCAGGTTAGCGTCTACCCGCCGTCGCATGCACACGAACTGCCATCATGTGGCTTTCTCGTACAACTGTAAATAAAGAAACAAATTAAATTATTTGTATTTATTTACTGGGTAAGTCAGCTTCAACTGCGACTGATCGCTTTGCATTAGGTTTGACACCGCAATTTCATTAACAAAACTGCAACGCTAAAATCAGACTTTTGCGTTGCGGCGCGGCGGCGTCGCGAAAAAGAGCGTTTTTTTTGTCGTATGATAGAGTAACCAGTTCTAAATAATAACAAACAAGCAATGACTTTCTTACGATGATCTATGGCAGAGACACGTCACGTATCCACTATCAAAAATCATGAGATACTGGTTACCTTATACCATACAATAATAAAACGCTCTTTTTCGCAAGCCCCAACCCCGCAACGAAAACTGCTGATTTTAGCGGCGCGGCACCGCAACGCGGTTATATGATTCGGCCCTTAGTTCCCCTCAAACTTAGTTGGGTAATTACATGACCAGAATGTAAATAAATAAGATATAACTTTATACGGATACAATATGACAATAACCATTTAAAAATAATAGATTGGATACGTGCCAAAAAATTGTGAAAGATATTATGCAAACCGTACAACATCCCGAATGAAATTTCACGGTCGACAAGCGAGCAAATGTTTAATCCTCAATTTTCTACGTTCGTTGGTTAGGGTAAAAATACTATCTTATAATAAGTACGAGTATCTAGAATATATATCTTGTTACCAAAATTGTAAATAACGCCAAATTTTAAACGATATAAACGATCACCGACGAACGTGCATGAAGAATATTATGAAAGTAGATGAAGCGAAAGAGGTGTGTCAGGATCGTAGCAAATGGAGATCCGTGATCTCTACCTACCCCTTTGGGAAAGAGGCGTGATTGTTATGTATGTGTGAATATATCTATATCACTCAGAAATTGAACCTAAATAAAGACTTAACTGCCGAATTATGGCACCATTTAAGGCTGATTTTTCCAAGCAACGGATAGCCTATCAGAAGAATAAAGTTGATGCTGTCTCTACCATGATGAAGTTTTCAGAGATAAACAGCGCCAACTTTATTCCTCTGATAGCCTATCTGACATTAGGAAAAATCGTCCCTAAACCAAATAAAGCTATGAGAATATTTATCTCACAATTGCCATTGCTAATTTAATCTAGTCGCGTGGTGCCGGCAGAGTAGAGTTTGTACCACCCCTGCCTGCCCGTAGGTATCGTACGAGGCGATTAAGGCAGCAGGGCAAAACCCCCTTGTGGCAGTAGCCTTAGCAGTGGCGTGCCCTGGGGGAGGACTACGTCCAGCAGTGGACTGCAATAGGCTGAAGAAGAAGAATTGCTAATTTACTAGGTACCTGGTGGAATAACTTATTTTATGATAGGTATATAGCGCGCTATATGTGGGCCAGACTGAGTTAAAATTTAAACGAGGTCCACTTTAAAAATGATGTTCATCCGAATACTTTTGTGCCTTTAATGACTTCCGTCAGTGGAACAATACGGCAGATATTAAAGCTCTGCCTTCAGCTGCAATGTGATAACATTATACTGTAAATATTATATACCTACTCGTCACACAATGTAGATACCCTGTATAATTTTATTGTTAACTGCCCAATAGTCAAATAAGTCAGGCTGCCTCTTTTTTTAAAAAAATATCTGGAATAAACTCAGTCAATACCATCAGAGAAAAACAGAGTTCAGCTAGATGAAATAGCAGATAGTTTCCGATAATTCAAGTATATATTGTTTAACAAAACTCTACCTCATTTTAAGATGACGAGGTATTTGCTATCGGGAAATAGTATTCTGGAAACTGGCAATGGGACCGCGAGTCTCAAGATGGTTTATGCGTTTTAGATTAATTTGTTTAGAGTTGCCTCGTCTTAATTTACGTTTATTTAACTCCGAGGATACCGTGAGAATTGAAATCTCAGTCTATAAATTTATAGGGATAAGTGAAATAAAGGGCATAGTTTATATTTTTTGCTAGACTAGCTCATAAAGTAAGATGAGGTCGTAAATGAACGTACACGGGTGTAGTAGCGTAGATATTGTGAATATCTGGAATATTTTTTCGGAATACGATCCGGCACAACAATCGAATGCACCAAAGAACTCATACCTAACATTGTTTTAAGGGTAGATGATATGTATGATGATTATGATAGGCAAATCGTTTTAATTAATTAATTAATTGATAAATAAATTAAGTCTTTCTCTAAAACTTAATCCATGTAGGGTTAGCATCAACTTTGTCCTTTAAATATAATTTTATTATATAATATAATATAATCTTACTACTGAAATAATCGGACCTTAAACAACAATGCTTTTATGTATTAAAATATGTTTTCAGGAATAACACATTACTTTATATGAATGTAGAGTTACATGTCTTTAACACAAAAAAAATATTTGAGGAGAACTTAAACTAAAGTCTATACCTCAATATATCAACTCGATTCCTAAATCAACCTAACTTCTAGGTCCAGCCTATCAAACTAAGCGGAGGGCCCAAAGAGCGTTCTTAGGAAAGTATCCGAAATAAATAACACGATTAGCCTGGTCGTTACCTAAGTAGGTCAGAGTACTGAGTCCCTTCGTGTTGACAAACCGACGCGACGTCGACGAATACACTGTACGATAGTGTTAGATCATTGTATAGTGTTGTTATAAAAGTGCTACCGATGGAAGGGGCAAAAGAATTCAGAACTTAGATCATCTAATTTTGCTTTATAGTTTTGCGGTATGAAAATTATTATAGCAACAATACATACACGGCTGTGCTCCCAAAAATGAGGTAGTTAGAACTGCTGGATAATATTTTCCCAAGAGAAATCCTACAGGCACGTTTAGCATAGGCACAATAGCAATAATAAAAAAATTGTTAGGTACTTATTAAAAAAGTAGGTAATGTCATAATAATTCTCTAATGATCGCAATTTTGCCGAACCATCAGTCTTCATTTATGCATTAGCTGGTCTGATAAACCTTCTTTAAAAATCTGTACAAACATATCAGAATGTACAAATTCATTACATCCCTTGTTTGCAGCAACCTGCAGGTTCCCAAAGGCGGCTAAGTACGTTCGCGCACGGTATACTAAGCACGGTTTCCACTAAAGCTCCGTAGAGTATCGCCGAGTAAAATGGGCCAATTAGATAGCAGATAAACGAGATGACGTGATAATAGCACGATCCTATTTGCTGCTTCGAAAGATACTTGTGTCTAAGCATATGCATTTTCGTTTTCGTGATCTGGTAGAACAACTTCTCTAGTATTTAGCTGAATATTCATGCTACGTTTAAATAGGTAGACAATAATGGTATTTCTATTGGGACCATCTTCTGTATTGTATTTTATCATTGTATGTATCATGTTAATCTATGTTACACTTTAATGACGGAATTGATTAAAGTTAATGCACTAAACACATTTTAATTATTATGCATAAAATATATTTGTCTAGATTAGCTTTACCTCTTAGCAAAACTTGGTTCTCTGTACCATATCAAAATATAGCCTAAACTCATCGCAAAAGGCCCGTTTTGACATTAGTGTTCGCGACCTAAGTAGTGATGTAACCATGCGACTTAATACTCGATACTCACGATAAATCGATTCAAGTTTGCATGAGTATTTTGTCTGCATAAATATGAATTGTAAAGTGCATTGGATTAAAGTTCTGATTTGAAAATTTATCATTTTAGTCCAAAGTTTACATCGATCATCGTAATAAAAAGTTTCTATGGCTGGATGAATTTTTGTTACTCTTTCACGCAGTAGGTAATAGTTTGACGGATCAGGCTGAAATCTATCTAGATCAGATGGTTCGAAATAACATTTAAGCTACTGTTTATCCTATTAGCTAGTTTTCTATATAAATATCTTGATCGATTTATTTTTTTCCTTAACCTATTATTAATATTCTGTAACAATATGAAAAAATCGTATGCACAGCACTTAGCCGAGTGGGCGGTACCCATCAATGAAAAATTTAATTACATTCAGAACATTTCGATCTGTAAAAAGTAGAAATATTTATAGGCGTGAACTGTCAAAACCGGCCTTTTATTTTGCGATGAGTATAAATATTTATAGTGTTCTGTGATATTTATCAACTAATAGCACGGAAGCACGCTCAGTGGGCGACAGCCGTAGACCGCTGTCAGTGGCCTATCCGTCAGTTTACCGCCAAGGGGCCGGGGACCCGAAACGTCGATGTGTTGACAAAACGTATTCTATTTCCCTAATAACCGGAGCAACACTGAAGAGTGCCGCACTTCGGCATTGGCGACTTGAGAAATTTAGAGCGATACCTTTTACTATTAGGTATTTTTTATAAACTTTTTACTAAAGATAGAGTAAGTATAAAGAAGTTGGAGATATCTCAAATGATATAATCAATTAAACGTAAAGCATTATTTATATTATAAAAATTATTAATAAAGAAATGATTTTTTTTTTACCCGAGTGAGATTTGAACTCACGACACAAACCGTGCTTTCGCTCTAACCAACTGAGCTATCGGGTCAATTAACTCGGATGACGAATTTCACCATTTTACATTACATTGATGGCAACGTTATTTTTTCAGCCCGATAGCTATACACTAGCCAAATTATTTATGTTGTCTTAATTATATTAAGTATTGATTGTCATTTGTCAGTCAGTTGTCTCTTGTAAGTCCTACTCAACTCCTAGTGGTTTGATTATGGAAGTTAAATAGCTTTTTAGACGGCAAAGCATTTGTTTCTTGTTAGGTTGTTAAATAGTCCTAAGATTTGAAATTATCTTTTATTTAATCCAAAAATTTAACTTTGCATAAAAACCTGCTCAAACACAATAAACCTTTCATTTATATGCAAAACAAAAACGAACTATAAAAGCCGTTGATATCTGAATTCACTAACAAGCGGCCACAAAGGCAAAAGTTAATATTTTTTGCAAATAATTGTGTTCCATGCGAGGCTCTTTATAAAGTTGGCATTGTGAAAATGTTCGCGTTCAGAATAGCAGACACAGCATAGCTAATACCTCACTTCACAGGCGTTCTGCGGCTGGACTTTTGGCGTTTGAATGTTCACGAATTTAACAACAAAGTTGAGACTATGTTAGCAGGAAACAGCGGATTATGATTAATGTAGAATCTTTAAGTATAAGCTTTATCTATATTTCTACCTTCTATATCTTTTATCTACCACATAAGGTTAGGTAAATGTATCTTGAGGAAAATGTATTTTTTTTTGTTACTTGCTTTACATAAAATTATCTAATTGGTTATAAGTTTTCAGTAATCCAAAAGTTTATTATGTACGAGTAATAGAGCCCATGTTAAACACTAATCATCGCCATTATATAATATTAATTACATCGAATCGTTTTTCATTAGCAATCATAAAAATCTAGATTACATAAAAACCGACTTCATTTACGCTATGTCACTCACCCTGTCCGCAGTCTAAAGTAGTTTGTCGGGAAGTGTGGAGGAAATTGAATCGCGTATCGTTCGCGATCCGCCGGATAAGTTGTGTTCGGACTGCCATACGTTGTTTTTGCGACAAGTCACTATGTGTGCTACTTATAAACCGTATGTGCATCCGTTAAACACGACATTTGACAGAAAAATATATCAATAAATTAAGCAGTGATTAGCCTAACTAAACAATGTTTAAATCTATTTATAAGTAAGGCCTATGTGTACATATACTTTATTACAAAAATGAGGGGTATTACTAACCTAACCTAACAGGTCATTAGGCTTAACACCTAACTTCTTCTTCAGCCTATTGCAGTCCACTGCTGGACGTAGGCCTCCCCCAGGGCACGCCACAAGGCTACTGCCACAGGGGGGTTTTGCCCTACACCTAACTATACAGACGTTATATAAAAATTCTATACCGCATACTGGCCAATTTACAAGTATAAAACCCGTTTTCATATTAAAAAGTTGTATTTTTTTGTTAAGATTAAAGACCACTAACACATAATATATTCATATGCACACAATGACATAAATGTGAATGTATCCCATTGTTACAAAAAACAATGCCTCGGATATCGGACGTCCGAATTCCATTTTAAAGGCTCGTAACTGTAAACTATTCAGTTTGTTTAGTTTTTAGTATTTATTCAGAAGTACAACGATACAAATTTTTATGTAAACAAATAAAAGTTACACGCATAGACGCATATATTAATGGTAACATGTTATTTTACATAATGTAAACGTACATAAGTTACAATTTTACTAGTATAGGTAACGTGTTTTTCATGACCAAGTTCAGTTTTTTTTATGCTTACTTAATATCCAAGTCCCGTGCTGATGCGAGGCTTCACTAGAATACATCAGCTGCATCTCTTTCCGTGCACGTTGATGAATCGACTAAGGAACTCAGACATTATCTCAGGCGATCAGCTAGCAACTTGTCACTGATCATTTACATCTATCTCCGCTGTGCCAAACATGGCTGTGGTATCTCCTTTATGATCCAGTACTGGCTACCCCATTTCGCCACACAGGCGTATGTATATCAAAATCATTTTTTTTTTCACTTCGCCAGATATCTATCAATTCTATTAAAAAACATATCCGCACAAAATCAAAGGTTCTCATTCTCACCCTTTCACCCCCGCACATAAAGCAACCCCCTCTCGCGTGTGGACAGATTCATGGCCGGCACCGTACTACGGGAAACAATGCTTCCAAAATACCAATTTGCATTTTCCAAGCGAATGTCTAAAATATACGATACAAGATGTGATAGTATATCAAATTATATTTGTACATTATAAAACTGCACCGCATTTAACTCATAGTTTTGATGCTGCATCAAATTTTATCTGTCTATATGTATAAGGTGATTCTAAAATAAACTTCTTTTTAACACGAACTAGTTAGATCACAGCATTTAATAGAATTGAAAGAAAGATCCTGCAAGTTCTAATGACACATATTCAAATCAAAGTTTCTTTTTAGTAAGTATTTTTATTCGCTTACAGAAGCCGCCTTGTGTTGTGTTAAAAGAAAATCGACAATTTAAGAGCACTTTAACCTACCTACTAAAATATAATAGAGCTGCATATTGGTCTATACTTTTTAAAGATTTTTAAAACAAAATGCTAGCAGTCGTAATAAAAGAGAAGCCAAAGCAATGGTTACGCAATTTATTAACAAATGGTATTTTTAAGTGAATAAAAGCAAAATCATAGCCGCTTTACTTCCCAATGAATTGAGCGCACAGACTAAATTATAACAACTTTAAAGCTTTTGCTTCTACGATAGTGTAACAAAATAAAGTAATATGTTTTTAGACCGCCATGATATAAAATGCCGCGTAAAGTGTATCCTCGATGTAAAACACACTAACTTTCCATATAAAATATCGAAGTAAAGTTATGACAACTCCACGTCTAGCATTCTAACTATGTTTGAATAGTCGAGGCCTAAAATTCAGTACTATAATATTGCGACATCTCATTATTTTTCCCCGAAAATTTTAATATACAGGCTTCGTTATTTCTATATGCACATTGCACAGTCTAGAGTGCATGTCTTCCATTCAAATAGAATTCCTTCCGAAGTTTCAGTCACGAGCTACCAGGTACCCGATGGGCGTTTTTGTACAAGACGACACGGCCACGGCATGACCACGACAACGACACGACTACGTCTTTTTTGGCAGCAAAAATGTATTAGATAGTATGGCTCGTTTTTCCATTAGACAACATGACCACGACACGGCCCATATTAGATGACGAAGTGTCGTGTTGTTGTCGTGTCGCTTATTGGAAAAACGCCCGATATCAGACAGTTTCGCAATAGGACTGGAGTAGGTCGATTTATTGCACTTCTCCTCTATTATCATGCAAACCTGCCGATTGGTTGGCAACCTCATAGATAGGTATCACGGAACATCGCCATTTGTATCTGTCACGTTTTTGCTATTCAATTCAACTTTCGGCCTTCAAAGTTTTTAAAATGATATTTCGGTTAGAAAGATTTTTTTGAAATAGCAGGCAATAGCTATAATGTCACTGCACTCTAACCTGTAATTGCCTAATAACAGTTTCATATAAACATACAAAGGACTTCACAAAATCATAACCGGACGAAATAAATAATTTCTGGACTAAAAATCCAGGAGCTTTCTTCTAAAGGGCAAACCACAGGGACTGGGCCACTACATTAGTGTGCAGCGCCACGTCATGCCACGTGCATTTTTTATCAGAGCACCTGACCTACGATGCCACCTTTTTAAATAGAGCGGTTTTAATCTTATAACTCCAGGCCCTCAGGCCAGTAGTTAACTACTTAAGTTTGTTTAAGGTATCATGAAATATATCTTTATTACATAAAGTGTAAGTAAATCATGTGAAAGATTAATTAAGTTGAAATTGTATTTAATGTGGAAATGTAATTTCCAAACACGCGGAAATTCTATCTCAATTCAAGTCTTTCAGACAGAATAAGTAATAAAAATTAAAATGCACACCGATACCTACTCGGGAGAGGATAAAAACGTATTCTGAGTACAAAAATAAAAATTTAACGTCTGTCCAGCCGGAGCCCGGAGCATTTTCACTGCATTTTGCTTCACTAACCGAAATTTTCCGGAAAAAATCCCGGAAACAATTCAATTCGCGTTCGAGAAACGAGCCTGCTTTTACATCGTGTTATCGCAAATATCAGTTACAAAAGATTTCGCAAAGTAACAGTTTACGGTTGAAACACATTTTGAAACTCGTATACTGCCGCTTGTGGTCGTTCGTTTGAATTTTAAATCGCCGAATTCGTTGAATATTCCCTGTGTACTCTAAAATAAAAGTGTTAGTGTTAAAATAAAATGAGTATAGGCAGTTAGGGTGAATACTGCAACGCGGAATGCTGCCTTTTGGGACGCTACTGGCCGTATGCTTGTTCAGGACTATGGCGATGGAGGTGGACCAACAGGAGGTATAATTGTTTCGTTTCGGCCATATTTTTTATTATATTCTCTCGGGAATTCTGCGTTTGAAAGCGTCCCGGTTAAAATAACAGAGTATAAATTCGACGCGAAAAATCCTTTTTTAAGGAAGGTTGTTATTGTATTGTGAGAAATAAAATTTTCATCTGGTGTATATGACGGCCGGCGCGCAGCTGCAGTTCTCGTCATGCAATATAAACATTTGGTACATTGGCGTGACATGAAAGAGCATATTATTTTTTATTACATTCAGCAGAACAAATAAGAAAATAACGTTTAAAATATATTACATGATAAAACATTGGTCGTTGAAAGTATGAATTGGATTTGAGAATCGATTTATGTAATAAGGAGCACATTTTTTAAACATTTTTAATCAGAAATCTACATTGTCTTGAAAATACGACATGAGTTATCTCCGCTATGTAATTATTTTAAGGGACACGAGTGTATTCCCATAAGGCACTCGGTATTATTACTCTGATAAGGGGCACTAAAAATAGATCTATTTAGATACCGTACAGTAAGCCTTATTTACACCCCTATCCGATCTATCCAATAGGTACTTTTACCCTACACAAAGATAACATTTTTTTTTTAAACGAAAAACCGACTTCCTCCCAAAACTCGAGCTTACTAAAGTACAATTTTACTAAAGGGCAATTATATATTGCGTTAAGCCGTGTAAGAAGTTTAGAAGGCATAATATTGTCAGATTTATATGCCAGCAAATGATTAAATAGGCCACATAACAAAAGAGAGAAATGACTAGGCTTCGAAATTTTACGTCTGACAATATGATGATGATGATGATAATGATGACCTCCGACCGATTTCGGTCATGGCGACCACTTCTACTCCTAGATATTACTAAGTTGGCGTTCATGCGCTCGAAGATGGCTTACATAGCCAATCTTCGCCCTGAACGCCCGCGCACACAGAGGACAGATTAGTGCGCCATTATTGTAATTATAGATAATAGCAGCAGGAGGACGAGTCTTTAGTTCACTTTTAGCGTCAATGTCAGCTTGACGCTGCTCCTCGAACTCGTGAACTTGCTTCATCACCATCCTACGCCACTCTGGTCGTTGTGCTGCCAAAACTTCCCATTTAGATGGATCTATATTGCATCTCTTCATGTGTCTTTTCTGAACATCTTTGTATCTGAGGAGTTGCCCGCCGCGTTTCCGCTTGCCCTCCTCCAGTTCAGAAAAGAAGATGCGCTTAGCCAATCTCTCCTCCGCCATACGAGACACATGACCGCACCACCGAAGCTGCCGACGCATTAAGTAGGCCTCAATGCCATTTACATTGGCTCTTCGCAATACTTCGGTATTACGCACTCAGTTGGACCATCTGATTCTCATGATGGATCGGAGGCACTTGAGGTGGAATCAATCCAGAGTGCGTATGTGGCGACGGTACATGCACCACGCCTCGGAGGAATATAAGAGATTTGGCTGCACAACAGCCATGTACACTGTTATTTAAGCAACATATAATTACACTCCTTCTTCCTGCCCTGTTCCCAATCATTTGAGGTCGGTGCAATATGTAGGTACTTTTCTTTCATTCATCCCTATTATCCGTCATCTCGTTATTCTCATGTCTACCTCTTCCTCTATAACCATCTTACTTCAGACACCGCTTAATGCAACATATAATTTCACGACATAACACAACTATCTTCATCTTCATAAGCCTGTTGCAGTCCACTACTGGACCGCTCCACTATCTTTTTTTTGGCAGCTCCATCATCAGACCCTCGTTTCCTTTATATTATGTGTAGCTGACCAAAATTCTCTATAAAAATCTAAAAACGGACTACTCGTGCCTATAATATTTGAGGATATCCCTAGATTCCTTAGAGATTCCATCATCAGATGTTATGTTTTATATGTAGATGACCAAAACGCTCAGTAAAAGTGTAAAAACAGACTACACGTGCCTACAATATTCGAGGATTGCCCTCGATTTCTCCAAGATCCCATCATCAGATCCTAATGTGGTGAATATGGGACCAACCTGGAAGTATACCATGACCAGCTATAAAAAAAATTGAAATCGGTTCATAAATGACGGAGTTCTGAGGTAACACACATAAAAAAAAAAAAAAAAAAATCATACAGACGAATTGATAACCTCTCTTTTTGAAGTCGGTTAAAAAACAATCGAAATTTAACAAGTAAACTATAACCAACCAAACAAAACAATAATTATAACTTTACACGCGGTTTATTAGTTTCACTAACATGATAACATTACAAAAATCAAAACCATTTTAATACTTACCTAATGACACCCCAGGGAATATCCCTCTCCACAGAGTGACCTAGTTAACAATTTTACTAGTTTGGTTACTTTGTTTAGTCTAAATCAGTTTGCTAACCGCTCGTATCTCATGAAGAACTTTCTAGGCAAACATGTACCACCCTAGGCTGCATCTTGCTTAACTTCAAGCACGATGGCGGTCAAATGTTTGCCTAGCTAATTGTAAAAAAAACATCCGTCTAATGGAAAAGGAAGACATACATACATACATACATGCATGCGTAGCATGGTGTTATACAGGGTGTAACAGAAAGGGTATGTTAAGCGAAAAGCTATGTAAATAGCCCACTATAAACCTATTTCCAAAATTTCAGACTCAAATTCACATTTATATTTTTCCAGATAGTATGAAGAATTCCGAAACAACTCAGGAATGTCCATACAATCTTGAAAAATAAAAATATGATTTCGAGTCTCAAATTTTGGAAATAGGATCTCTCTATAGTGGGCTATTTACATAGCTTTTCGCTTAACATACCCTTTCTGTTACACCCTGTAGACGCATGCCGCATATGTAAATGTTCTTTCCTATTATTTATAAACGTGTCGACGAAATTTCTTTACTTCGAGGTGATATTTTGAATTGTTAAGTCTAGGTTTAAGTTTAGAGTAGATATGTTCGTGACTAAGACGGCAGATTTTTATCAATAAGGCTGTATTTTGTAGAGATACTCTTGCTTTTCCCACTATTACATGCACGGGATTTTACTACGAATCTCTAAATTATTTCATACTTTTATGTAAGTGGTAAGGTAAAAAGCCTCTCCTCCTCATTCTCCTCTAATTCCTCAGTTATTCTTCCAAGAAAACCGGCGACTAGCGAAAACAATAGTGGATGCTCTTCAGGACCCGAGCTTCAATAACGAACTCATGTTCGACCTGAAGAAGGAGAACCAGGTCCATCTCAACCGCACCATGTCACTAGTCATCAAATATATTGTTAAACGGTAAAGGTGAAGATATTACCTGAAGATATCTTGTGAAACAAATTATCTTTTTATTACTCAGTGATCTACTTTGTTATAGTATGTCAAGTATACCTAATTTAGCTGACATATTATACCTTTTTAGAGAACATGAGTTTTGCCACAATACCTAAATTAATTACATTTACATCTATCCTCACTATGCCAAACGTGCCTGTGCGATATCCTTTATGAGCCTGCAACTGGCTAATCCATAATAGTATATTACACCATCTATCATATACCCACTATTATCTCTGAAATGATTTCTAAACATATAATTAATTTCTATGTCGAATAAAGTGTCTCGATATTGTGAAGGGCCAACATAAATGTTTTCTTTCATTTACCTTGCAGCGAGGTAGATAACTACCGGTCACGACGGACAGATGCCATCAGTCGTCGCCTGTACTCCTCACTCATCATGAAACTGATTGACATTGCCAAGGTTAGTGCCATATTCAGGTCACTGGCGTCATTGTCAAAACTTTAAATTTTACGGCTTTACGAGTTTACGGCTCGCAGAAGAACATACATACCTATACTGATATAAAATCAAGCCTTGATTCCGGAGGAGTAGGCAAAGATTACGGAGTTGCTGCGATCTTGACAGACCTTCGATTTATCTATTTTTATGGTATTCTTCATACACACTCGAACAAAGGCTTGAACAAACATGGTATAAAGTATTACAATATTCGCCTCTAAAAGGATTTAAACTCAGGACTGTAGGCTCAAACAGCCTGACCGCAAGTCTAATGTCCTGCAAAACCATACAGAATTCAATGCATTCATATCAAAACAATAGAAGTGATATTACATCAGACTGAATGAGAGATTCAATAATGTAGATGAACATCGCGGCGTATTAATTGCTATCGATGGGCTTTGTTTAAAAACTTCCGATCTGACTATGTCGAGTCGCAATTTTCTATCTACAATAGATCTAAATTGTGAAAGTTGTGGTGGAAGGATCTCTTATGAGCCTTCTCTAGGTATACAGGGTGTATAAAGACAACAATGTTTTTTTAATACCTCGTATTCTTTGTAAGGTTACTATCATTTTCTTCTATGGAACCAACCCTGGAAAACGACAAAATAATTATGAAAAAATACTGTCATTTTATTGCAAGCAATGTATTCGTTCGATGCTCAAAGTACAAATGTCCCTACAAAACTAACATTATAACATTTTGACATGGTATCTTTGAAAAAAATGTTTGTTAGCCGATTTCAAGTGGATTTATGTAAAAAAAAATATAATATTTTTGTAACTTTGGACCTCAATATCTTGGAAACCTGTGGTTTCCCAGGGGTGCTTCCATAAAAAAAAATGATCGTGATGTTACAAAGAGTACGAGGTATTAAAAGAACAACGTTGTCTTTTTACATCCTGTATACACCTACCTATAAACACATTTAGTTCTTAATTAAGAGTTAATTGACCCGGTAGCTCAGTTGGTGAGAGCACTGCACGGAATGCGAGAGGTCGTGGGTTCGAGTCCCACTCGGGTGAAAAAAAAATTTCATTTCTTAAAATATATTTATAACTTTTAGTTCTTACAGCTGTTTGCCGTAAATATAGTAGCTAATACTACAGGTCCACGAAAGAAATACTACAGCCACGTACCTATATCTAGACCAGAAGTAAAAGATCAGTCGTCGTCTTAAGCCTATTGCAGTCCACAGCTGGACATAGGCCTCCTCCAGGGCACGCCACAAGGCTACTGCCACAGGGGGGTTTTGCCCATAGTCACCATGCTGGGCAGGCGGGTTGGTGACCGCCGTGTGATTTTCAAGATCAGTATCAAGCTGAAAATTTATCTGTATTTATTGTAAATGTAGTGCATTGTGTACATACAAAAAACATAATTTAAATAAATTTCTGCTGTCTTAAAACTCATATGTGAGATGGTTGTTAGGCAACTTTAAATCGATATAGATCCTAAACAGTCAGTCGAATCGAAAAATGTTATAAGAAAACTAAAAATGATTTTGAAATATCTATTTAACGATACCCCACTTGATATAGTTTGTTGACTTAATTTTAGTCATTTTCACATAATTGCGTCCAGTAGTCGCCATATTGGATTTTCACTAACGTCATGTCTTTAGTGACACTCGCCGGACTAAGAGGAATCGATTGACGTGTGAATCATAAAAATCGGCCGAAGCGTTTGGTCTGTATAGTGCTTCAAAGGAAAATAAAAAAATAAAAATTAACAGCCTATGTATAGGCTGTTAATTTTTATTTTTTTATTTTATTTTTCAAAGTTATTAAAACACAGCACATAACATGGAATAAATGAATAATTAAGTTTGTATATAATTTTGGTAGTGCCAATAACGGTAATAACACATTACCATACAATAAGAATAAGAATAAACTGTTTGCTCATCGCCTGAAATCTCCAGAGTTCCTTAGTCGACTACATGCACGCCGGAGACACAGCTGATGTTACACGTGATGTTAAATGCAGTGCTCAGCACAGGACGTGAACTGTAATATATAAAATCCATGTTTTTCCAGGACCTCCCTCGTAACGCAAGTGCGACCAGCCGCATAGAGCGAGCGCACCAGTACTACATGACGGTGGAGAGCCGAGACATGCATGATCAGATGGCAGACGTGCAAGTCTTCCATGCGTGTGCGCGGCTGTATGACATCATGTTTACCGTGAGTACGTTCAGGAAATGTAGATTAATAGAGCAGTAGTAGGAAATAGATATATGAAGGATGGCTGTTGGCCTTGTGTATATAGGCCTTAAAACTTTGTCTGTCTAAATACCCAATGCAGAATACTATCTTCACATTATAATGGTACAGGAATATAATTGATTGAGGTTGGTATAGAACTGCTTCGAATAAAGGATCTAGAAAACTATAATATAATCACAGATGGACACTTGTAAATGAATCTTAGGTTAATTTATACAAACGACCCTTCTAGTTGTGTAATAATATTTTTTAGACCCCTAGAATTTTGGCCCACCTGGGAGATCCCAGAGACCTGACACCCAAGATGCTCGTCAGGAAACTAAGGTCCATGGAAATCAAGCCAGTGCACCTTGGAATAGCTCTGCTCATCCAGGTAAATGGCTTCCGAATTTCTTTTACGCTTTGAATACACACTTTTCTATTACTCCTACTGTTATTTATATTATCCACTGAAAATGTATCTATTTAACTTTTCTTTTTCTTTTAACTTTTCCCACGATTTCAATTCTACTTATTTTCTAGTTTTTCCTGTTATTTTAAATTGTAAGTAAGCTATTTAGGAAATAATATTCCTCTATGGTTAAGGTTAGCCTAGTATAAGTAGATACAGAAAGACATCCTAATGATCTCTCACTAAAATATATTGTTAATATGTCTGTAAGTACAATTATGCTATTTATTATTATTATTATTATATTATATATGTAAACAGGCAGGCAGTTGAGGCAACTCTGATTTTGCCTGTATCTGAATGTTCTCTTCTTAGGTTTTTCTAAAATGTTTTTTAATGTGTTTGTCAACTTTGTTTTTGAAAAGAGTTATTGACACTTGGTGCCAAAATCACTTCTTTGGTAACTTTGTTCCAAGTGTGATCTCGAACGCAAATACCCTAGTATTTTCTTAATAAACTTTAATATATTATGCTTTTGAAATTTGCCAAAGTTAAGTAATAAAAATTAATAAAGATATCCTATATTTGATTATCAAGTATTATATTACATGTTTATACTATTGGTGAAAACACTTGGGATAGAACGAAATGCAGTTGAATAAAATGTTAGCAATAGATTTTCTGGGTGCATGAAGATAAGCATTTCTTTGAGCCTAGTATTTAAGCACGCCTCGCAAATACATACTTCTTTTGACATATATAGTCTAATTCATATGTACTAGTAGTTAATGCATAAATTCTGTAGGTATACAGTATGTATTGTCAGAAATAAATATTTATTTGCAACGCCTATTTTTTTTTTCTTATTCTGTCATAGGTAGTCCTAATGCGCCACGCCTCATAGATACTCTGAGTTAGAAAGCTGGTATTTTGCATGAACATTTCCATTACGATGGATCACTGTTTGAGAAACCAGGAAACTTAAAATTCAGAAAAAAAATATTTCGCTCCGCCCTACTCTGTAGGTAGGTAGTCTAATGCACGCCTCTCATAGGACTCTGTAGGTAGGTAGTCTCGTGAATTTCCAAAAAGATAGAATAATAAAATAATTTGTTTTAATATGTACTTAAATATATATTATTAGAAGTATTCTTGGCCGGTGGTCTTTCAAATCAAAATATATGGCGTAAAATGTCGAGAACAAGTTTAGTGTCATTTGCTTGTTGTCGAGCACATTATCGTTCTGTTGCTCATTAGTTAAATAGGTTTTTTTATGATAATAAAT
The DNA here is from genome assembly GCA_014607495.2 of Carposina sasakii. NCBI lineage: Eukaryota > Metazoa > Arthropoda > Insecta > Lepidoptera > Carposinidae > Carposina > Carposina sasakii. The sequence goes on from CP053151.1 coordinate 15,292,288, forward strand.
TTTCTTCGGGTGATGTCCATTTATTTCATCACAGCATACATTTATTACTATAATATAGGTAGGTACTTTTTACATTTTATTCAAATAGAAATTGTACTGTATCAAAACTACAGATTTTTTAAATGTCATGTACTAAGCAAAGGCAATTAAATATTTCAGTACATAGAAACATCCATTATTTGAAAACAAACACGATATTCATGAAACAAATGGGAACGGACAGTAATCAAGCATCACAATTTTCAGTACCACCTCCGCGACACCACCAACTTCGCCATCAAGTCGAAGGTGACCGACATAATGGCGACCAAGCCGCAGCTGGTCGGCGCGGAGGTGGTCGACACCCTGAAGCAGATCGCAGCACACTTCCTGCCGATAGCTGAACTCCTGGATACGCACCTGGCGCATTCCAGTCCAGCTTTCAAGGATAGCTGCCCTTCCACGTGGTTGGGGATCGTTCATAATAAATAGAGCAAGTGATCTGTTGTTTGGATTGCCTTTAGTTAATTTTATGGTATGGGTTAAATATCCCCCTAACCTAGAATTTACCCCCTAATGGTGATAGGTCCTATTACCTGGGTATTTGACCCTTAGAAAACCTATTTAAGAGCTTTAATATATTGACTAAGAAGTGGTTTATTAGGGCATTTTTAAAAAGTTGAAACGAAAACTTGGGAGTGTTTCTTTAGGCCATAAGCTAGCAATTTGTCAATGATCAACTAACATCTGACCCCTCTACACTAAACGTGGCTGTAAAGATCTCCTTTGTGATCCTGCAGGTCTGGCTACCCCATTTTGGGAACACAGTCTTGTGAATATGTATCTATTTATGTATGTACTTTTAAAAGTAGGTAAGTAATATTAAAATAAGCATGTGCATTTATTCTAGGATAAAAAATTGCATGAATTAATTAAAATAGAATGTTAGAAAGTAGTTTAAAGACTACTAAACTAATTAAAAGTTAATAATTAGAATAGTTTGGATATTTTGTTTCTACTATAATTTAGTAATTAAAATCACAAGCATTAATTATATATGAGAGTAGCTAAAAATACAACTAAAATTACAAAAAAAATATATAATCTGTAAAACAAATCCGCATCCCCAACACGAGTGAGAGTGAGACAAAAATACCGCGGTTGATAGCGGCGTCCCACTTACCTTGGCCGATTCCCCCAAAACAATGGCTAACCCAGTTTTACCCCCCACTTGTGGTGTACAGCGCGTGCACTGAAGAACTCCATTTCAGAAGTTGCTTCGGCATTTTTTTACATGTTGTAAACTCTATTGATTATGGTAACACACAAATATGTGCGTAAAAAGAAACCTGATTTCTTTAATACCTATTTCTAATTAAAGTAAGGTAAGGGAAGAACTATTCCACATATGGTGGTTTAAAAAATTGTTTATCTATCTAATATATAAAATTCTCGTGTCACGGTGTTAGAAGTTAAACTCCTCCGAAACGGCTCGACCGATTTTCGTAAATCTTAGCATGCATATCGGTTAGGGTGGAGAATCGGACAACATCTATTTTTCATCCCCCTAAATGTTAAGGGTGGTCCACCCCTAAATTTTTTTTTTAATTTTTTTTTACAAAATTTTTTGTTTTTATTTTTATTTTTTTTATGATACAGCATACAAAAATACATACAACAATGAATTTTCACCCCTCTAGGATCAACCCCTTTTACATGGCAAAACAACGTTTGCCGGGTCAGCTAGTATACATATATAATAGATACGGCTGGCTATGTTCCCGAAAGGAATGGGGTAACCAGAATTGAATGGGGTAACCAGAATTGCAAGAAGGATCCCACAGCCACGTTTAGTATAGCTGAGTCAGATTCAAGTTTGCTAGCTTATCGCTTGAGACACTATTCCTCTACGCCTGAGAGAACACCCGAGTTCCTTAGCCGACTCTTGCGACATGCACGGGAGGAGATGCACTTGATGAATTTTAGTGGAGGCCCGCATCAGCACTGGACAAGTATTTATCATACACCGAATGTTACTAAATGAATAAAAGAGTACAAGAAAAATGTACGTATTTATACAGGATGTAACAGAAGGGGTATGTTAAGCGAAAAGCTATGAAAATAGCCCACCAATAGGAACCTATACACAAAATTTCAGACTCGAAATCACAAGTTTATTTTTCTAGATAGTATGGAGACTTCCTAAACAACTTAGAAATGCACATACAATCTTGAAATGTGATTTCGAGTTTCAAATTTTTGGAATAGGTTCTTTGTAGTGGGCTATGTTCATGGTATTTCGCTACATCCTTACCTTTTGTTACATCCTATATACAAATGCAGGCCTGTCTAAATGTGGTAGCTAACCATAGGAATAACTTCGTAGCTAACGATGTTTATTACACAGAAGGAGGACGCTTAACTACTTACGTAAATAACTGACTTATAACTCAACAAAATCAAATCAATCGATTTAATCCCTTTCGAACGGAAGAAAATCCCGAAACTCCGGTACAAAAACACCAAGAGACACAAGATTAATTCGGAGAGCTTCGGCAAACCTCACGAGGGAGATCTCAGCCTGTTTCCTGTTAAATGTCATAACTCACCAGTAACATTGACAGTTGCTACTGATGAAGAAAGGATGAAGAGGATATTCGATCGTACACTAGGTGGGTATATTATTAATAAAGAAAATGGAACCACCGGCTTAGTGGTTATAGCGGCTCGCACGGTTTGCAGTGGTCGTGGGTTCGATTCCCACTCGGGTGAAGAATTTTTTCCATTTTCTTTATTAATAATTTTATAATATATGTCGCAGATCGGAACGTCAAGTCCGGTTCGACTTGGGTGTATTCGGAGCAGAGGTTGGCAACACTTTGGGGATAGCAACACTACGAGGCGGGCAACATTATGGTTGGATAACGGACAGGCACTTTTGAATTGATCGTTGAGCTGTACGGTACTGTTGTAAAACCTCTGCCCGACTTCACCGCGTTCTAAGTGTTTAACGTTGGTAGTTAATAATGGACCACGAACGCCCAGACCTATCTCCTTCATATATAATATCTTGACTAAGATAAATTTATAAAAACACTTCTCCATTAATATAATCCGTTAGGTGGGTATATTTAATTTGTTTATTTCAAGTCACTACTAGTTATACTTAAATGAAATAGCGTACATACTACATATATTATAGTCACGCCTATTATCGCCTTTTGGACGCGCTTCTTTAGTTAGGTTTTTTTTTACACACTACACAACATATTAACCTAGTCGCACAGTAAGATCCCTAATGCTTCCTTACTAAAAACTCCTCGTCACAATTCAGTTGCTTTTAACTTCTCTTTCACTGTCTATGCGGTAAAGCTATGGAACTCACTGCCTCACTCTGTGAGAGAATATCCATCAGTTGATGTTTTTAGGAAAAGATTGAAGGTCCATTATTTATCTCTCCCATCTTCTTGATAAATAAATAAATAAAATAAAAATAATTACATTTGATGTTATTTTTATCCTTTAGTTTGTATACTATTTATCTATGCTTATCTATGTTTATGCGTTTTATTTAGGTATTTATGTTTATGTAGTCTATTTAGATATTTTTGTTTATTTTAGGTTTATGTCTTTTCTTTTATTTAATTATTTAGTTTATTTTTTATTATTATTTTTATTGGTCTGTTTGTGTGCACACATACCTACCTCTTATGTTAATTTCTCTTTCACGGTTAGTTTGCTGGAAGAAATCTCTTTTAGAGATAAGCACGCCTTTGTACATTTTCTTTGTCATAAACTTTATTTGTGAAAACTTTACTGTGTACAATAAAGCATAATAATAATAATAATAATATCTTGTGTCGTGGGTACTAAGCAACGGTATATAAATACATAGATAAGTATAGAAACATCCAAAACTCGAAAACAAACATTGATATTCATTGACATCAATGTTTGCACCTACCGGGATTCGAACCCAGGACCTATGGCGTCACAGGCAGGGTCACTACCTACTAGACCAGTCGGCCGTCAAATTATTTCAGTAATGTGGTATATTGTGTATGAATTTAATTATACTTTAAGCGGTAGGCTCACCCACCACGTGGGACTTAACTGGGCTAACTAGTAAAAAGTGGATGTGTATTTTGCACACTTCTGCCCAACCGCTTTGGGGGATAATGGACGTGACGATATGCAAGGGCGTCGCCAGCCGATGGGGCAGGGGGGGGCAAGTTGACTTTACCTACTACAATTCATACTTTTCTCATTCTCTATGAATGAGAAAAGTAGGTATGAATTGTAGGTAAAGTCGACAGCACATGAAACTTTTCACTTTTACTACGAGCCTTACATCTACAGCGATTGCAATAACAACAGTATCTTAGTACTATATACATATATATTCTGTGACAGTACAGAGTCTAATGTGTAAAGCTACACGAGCACGAGCTCTTGACTATGCAATATAAAACTTGTAAATGAGTTATAATCAGGGTTATAATAACATTTATTAGAAAAATAAAATAAAAAGGAGTTTGAATTCGATTTTCGACGTACGGGAATGATTGTTCAAGGCTTGAACTTCAAGCAAATCAACTCAAAGACTTAGGACTTTGGTTGTATTATATTTGGCAACTTTTTTAGAATCTCTAGGGGGGGGCAGCTGCCCCTCCCTGCCCCCCCTTGGCGACGCCCTTGACGATATGTATGTAAACGTTATTAGGCCACCTCCTCCCTGTCCTTTGTTCATGGCACGCCACTATTTTTGGTTCGACAGGCGATGCATGCATGTAATCCTATTGATGTCACAGTGTAAAAATATTCCCCTATTTAAATTATATTTATTTTTGTAATTCTGTACAGTTTAAAGGCGATCGGCTTTCTAAATCGGCCAACTAAATCAAGTTAATCATCTAGCTTACGAGTAGCACAGCTCCATCATTTTATAAATGTGAAATTGTTTGCTTGCGGTGCTTGGCTTGTGGTGATTTGCGGCGTAGGAAAAACCAGCGCAACTAAGTGAATCAAGCTTAACTAATTTAGAAAAGCTTCTACCGTACTACAAGAAATGTGGAATATCACAAATTGAAACAAAATTTTGAAAGTAGGTACTCAGAACATTGCGTCGGTACACAGGCTTCAAAGGAATATAGGTATCGAAGGCAAGTCTAATTTGCATAGTCCGAAAACTTTTTGATTGTATTGTGTGTTGAAAGCTGTTTAACATCACAAAGAATGCAACAGAAAAAGTATTGTGAAAATACACGGATCCTACCCTAAGTTTTAGGAGAATATGTTATGTTAGGAATGTCACAATTAAGTTTCCGTATATTTTCACCTTAAGAAAATTTACGCGGAAAATCTAATGGATGGAAGATGAATGGAAATAATTCCCCAAAAAGATTAGACAAAAGTGACACTACCGTCGCTTTACGGACACTATCTAATAGTCAATCTAGCAACTGGAAATAACGTAATGGATTCACCATTACGAAATGTTTTCAAATCCATTTTAAATAATTGCTAATAGGTTATGTAGTGTGTAGATATCACAGAATAGGTAATATCCTGTTCTGTGGTAGATATAAAACTGCATTTATACTTACCCATCACTAAAATTTAGAGAGTTTTACACTCCAGGTGAGCACTAAAAGTCGGCCGTGAGATTGCGCCTGCGTGTATTGCGGCATACCGAGATTAATACCGCGCAACATTTTATTAGACAACGCGGATTTATCGATCATAAAATATATACAGATGCGGCGTCGATCTAACTATCGTGGGGCCATGAAACAGGCTGTAAAACGCGCTCTCATGGGAGTGGTTTTAAAATGTGATATGAGAGAAAACAGTAGCGGGATGAAAATTTATCTCAACTTTTTTATATTTTCGCGTCCTCTGGGAAGCAAGGGAATTATGTGTATAATGTGTTTCTGTCGCGAGTTTTCTGGGAAAGTTTATTTTTATGCACCTAGTAAGACTATGAAAAGGTAGGTAATTTAATGAGCGACTTAACTTCTAATGTATATAAACATATTTCCAGAGTTTGATAACGTTATAGACAATTACCATAATTGAGCGATTGGGTATATACCAAAGTACATCATATTTCAGTTTTTCCTATATTTCATTTAAAAAACCAACTGGTCCAATGTAGATAAAACATAAACGTCCCAATAGACATCCTAAGTACCTACCTTAATAAATAGCATAATTATTATTTGCGATGGAAGCTCTCTCTCGGGTAAATATTGTGAAGAATTATTCTGCTATATAATTTTCACAAAAAAGTTAACGTAACTTTATCTTAACAATCAGCATGGGTATCTACACTATTCCATTAAGTACGAGTAATAACTCGAATTGATTTAGAAACTATAGTAGTGGACGCCCGTGTCTCCTTCCGCGTGGGCTACAGAACAAACAAGTTGTCCAAATTATCTGGGGTAAAAATATTTTTCCGTGTTAAAAAGTAGCCTATGTCCTTTTTTAGGCTCTACCTTTGTACCAAATTTCATTGAAATCGGTTCAGTAATTTTGGCGTGATAGTGAGACAGACAGACAAAGTTACTTTCGCATAATATTAGCAATTTAGCACAGATATTACGTGTATTAACTATTATATTGTAAAGCCGGTTACAATAAAGGCGAATCGAATTTCAGGAACTTGACCTAGTCTCATTACCAAACCGTATTTTTCGTAGCCCCACCGATAATAGCACAATGATGCGTACGCGCATTGTGGACGATTTACGGCCGCAGGTTATGGCTATGGTTATTTTTTATGAAAACATCCATCGTGTTATTATGTTCCGTGTCTGTCACACTTTGGCCCGGACTTTTTACGCCTTAATTTACTAGTGAACTAGATTTTCACGTTTTATATTAGTTAAAATTAGACACTGAAATGTTTGGAAACTTTATATAAGGGCAGACTAATTACCTACCCAGTTAATCTAGACTAACAAGTATGTATGAATTTTCATATCATAGAACATATCTGTAATAAACCTCTATAAATATAACTAACCATTCCGTCCAATTAAACATAACAATGTTCAAGCCCAAGCAAAAGGATTTTCAGGACATCAGCTTTATAACAGAAGCACCTAATGAAAAAAATGTATTTAAAATGCGAAAATATAAAAATACACATCGCTAAATGGTATAATTTAAGTAAATACACAACAAGTACACCTAAAAGCAATATTCCGGCCTCATTTTTAAGGTCCGAGCACATTTCCCCACGGTCCTCCTAAACGATACGCCAAAACATTTTTATGACGAACGAACGAACGAACCGATACGGACCCATATTGAGGGTCCATTCCATCACGCCGAGGTCCGGTCTTCCGGCCATTCTGCTGATGTGTACCCGTGGACATGGAGATACTGTTGCTGGAAGGACCTTGAATATAATGGCGTCGTCAGTATAGGGACATATTTCATTAAATCAATAAGATCCTCGCTAATCTCTACATTTAGGATACGCCTAAATCCGTAAAGAGCTATTTTGTAACTGTGTGATCTAGTGGTGTTCAAAAAAGCTATATTTTCGAAACGCGTGAAAGTGATATGCTACATGCAAATAGCGCGCTATTTTTTCCGTGACGTTATAACGTTACGAGTTGCGCGCAAATCACAAGTCACGAATGAATGACTGAACGAATACGCTATATTCTTATCCCGCCAATGACAAGTCGTGAAAACGCTATATTCTAGTTGACGCGTTTTCATATAGCTGTTGGTAACCAATGACAAGTCACGAATACGCTATTTTCTATTTGACGCGATTTCATATAGCTGTTGGTAGTCTAGTCCGGCGCCGGCCGTTACGCGCTATGCATGTGCGTGTCGAAGGCGCGATGAGTCATGCGTACGCGACACGTGAAGCGCGCATATCGTTATAGCGTTTAGCTTGGAACGAGTCAATTAAATCATTGATTATTGCGCTATGGACAAATAGCATGTTATTTTTAAAAGCTATACGTTATATTAGCTACCACTAGTGTGATCCCATATTAGCACCTTAACATTTGAGTCACCTATGTTTACCTATATTTCTATTTATCTACCTACTTGCAGACAAGACTTATCCAGCAAGGCGTCCTCTAGGTCATCCTTAACCGACATACCGCAGCGGACCTTATCTACCCCTAAGTACCCTGCAAATTGCTATTAAATATTACTCCGGTGGTTAAGCGCCCTAATGAAGATGGTGGCGTGTAGATGCGATGTGAACGCGCCTTAATTAGCTGGAACGATGTTTGAACGTTTTAAGATTTTTCGCTTACGTGGCGCCCATTTGATTTTGTGTGTGAAATTAAGTCCGCTTTTGTAAGGAAAATTAAAATTTACTAGTATTGGTGTTGTTTTTAATTAGGGTCGCCAAGGATGGGTAGAGGAAAGTTTTTATTGTGAACAAGAGCTAGTAAAAGCTTTACACAAAGAATCAAAACTACATACATAATTTTGTAGTATATTATCATAATAAAGGCTATATGTATAATGAATAATAGGATTGAATGTTATTAATTGATAACAGCCAAATTCAAGCTACATTTTTCTATTATAAACAAATAAGAAACGGCAGGCCGTACTAAAGCGCCCCAACTCAAAATCACTTACAATACATCTCAGTTTACGTGAAAACCGCGAGGTTTCCTAATAAGGCAAGAAACATACTTTTGATGCGACTTATGGACGTGTCCTACATAATACCTATAAACGAGTTAGATAGGCTCTAGTTCAATCGAATATATCGTAGCTACGGTTCAGATACAACATCATGTAAAATAATGTGTGTAATGAATGATGTTATTAGAAAAGGAATAAATGTCCTTAAATAAAGGTCCTTAAAGTAAATCTTTATCTATTTACATAAGTTTGTATTTATGTAAGTATCAAACGTTATAATTATATCTTATACATAGGTACCTACATATAATATGAACTTTGATGAGTTTCTGTATAGTACATGTCATAGAAACATTACCTATATGTACTGGTTTGCTTGATATCCTTATCTGTGTCTATCTGTCATAATCAGATATCACATGTATCATTGTACTGCGAAATATCGATGAGATAATGGTGCGATTTTGCCTACTGCCACATAGTAATCACATTGAAATTTTGTACTTGCCAATGATATAACAGCGACATCATACCACTCAATCTTATCCTTCCATAAGTCACAGCTGAAAAATATATTTTTCCCTAAAACTGGGAAAATTTATAGCGCTGACTCTAGCCGTCCCTCCGCGCCGATTAACGCGAAAATGGCGGTAGTTGGCGGTAGATAAAAATTTCGGACCCTCTATATTAAGGCATCTGAAGCGAATCTACTCGCAGTTTTAAGGAAAAGAATTTAGCCCAGATTTCTAAATTACAACCCCTAGCCGACACGAGTTTAGTTTTAAGGAAGAACGTACGTTTCGGGTTTTGTAAAGACAGCTTTTGTCGTGATTTATTTATAAGGTTATTATTCTTAACTGATATCAACCAGTCCACTAGTACAATATCCAATTATTTATCTATCTCCAAACAAAATTTCGTTCAGATCCATTCAGCCCTTCAACCGTGATTAAGTACAAACATCCAGCCAAGTAATAACAACAGTCTAAGTATTTTCCGTTAAAACTTTAAATAGGAGAAAAGCTGCATTTTCTTCGAATGCACTTTATAAAATGGAGTTGCACGAAATGTCCGTTACAGCTCTCAGGGACTGTCTATCAATTGCATTTGCAAGTTTAATATCTCAAATTGAAAAATGTTAAAAGATAAGTACGTCAGCTTGTCTAGTTAACATAAATAAAGCTTTATTTACTCGCTATAAAGACAACTTTTCCTAGTGACTTTAAAATAAGACAATGGGACACTACAACAATATAATTATTTATGTGTTTGTTAAATTTTGACCAAGACAAGATGACGAGACAATATAAAACAATACAATACAATTTGGAAGACATTTCTAGAAGCGTTTCCCGTACTTGTATGTAATTAGTGAGAATTGAATTAAAAGTTTAATTATAGGTAGTATGTTAATTAATAAATTAATTACCCAAATTAAACTACATTCGGCAGCCGGTTTAATACCTATAATAAATATTCACGCACTTCACAACACTTCAACTTAAGTCCCACACTAAGATCCCTAAGGTCTTATGGCGTGGGTACCAAGCAACGGTATCTCTTCACATGGCCTTATTTAACTGTAAAATCTACTTCATGTTTCAAATGCCATTTACCGAAACTTGTGAAAACTGCAGCGCGATGCAATCACAAGCGCATTGTGCTTTGGACAGCTCGTGCTAGAAGGGTGTTTAAACTAGCTTTATTTACTTCTGCAGCAAAATTATTATGTTGCTAGGTAGCTCGAGATTCAATGCGAACTGATGCAGTGATGGCGATGCTCTAATGCAGTGATTGACGCTATTATTATAGTCATTGTGACCAGGTTCCTGAGCTGATGGAGGCTTCACTAGAATGCTAGAATTCACCGGCTGCATCTCCTTCCGTGTATTTCGTAAGAGTCGGCTAAGGCTAATTCAGATGCAAATTTAATTACGAGTACTTACGACTTTATTTCATTAGTTCTTACAAATATTACTTTAAATGTTTGTTTTACTTCTAATTCATGATTAAATTGAGATCTATAAGATCGATCGCTTAAAGATCTGTAAAAAAATATTTTACACTCGCACATAAAAAGGGGTTGTCAGAACTGCATAAGATCATGAGAGAGATCCCACAGCTATAGCTAAATAACATACAATTTTAATTAATATTACTCGTACTGGCAATAATATTACATTAAACACCATGTCCAGTAACTACGAGTACTACCCAACTTAAGTTGTCACAGAGTTTGTTGCTTGTTACGTGCGCTTTGCATTGTATGTATGATAGATGTATGGCAGGTGAGATAGCGATCATCATCATCAGCCTATTGCAGTCCACTGATGGACGTAGGTCTCCCCCAGGGCACGCCACAAGACTGCCATCGGGGGTATTTGCCCATAGTCACCACGCTGGGCAGGCGGATTGGTGACCGCAGTTTGTATTTTGGACTATGTTGTCAACATGGGAGGCGCTGCTGCCCACCTCCCGGAAACCCTTAATCGCCTCGTACGATACCCACGGGCAGACATGGGGTGGTACGTATTTTACTCTGCCGTCACCACGCGGCCAAGAGTTCCAAACAGTACCACACAGGTGGTGTATCTCTAATTTGATGGACTGTATACCATTCATGTACCTACTATTGGAAATAGGATATTCGTGGAAGTCGGGCATTTTTTCAAACGATAAGTTAGTAGTCCTGTCACGGTCGCCATGTAGGGATCGGCGCAGAGAGACCAAATGAAACCAAGGAATGCTGTATAAAGACTGATGTTTATTACTTAGAAACATGATTATATATTGAATACTAATTATAACATATAGGTATAAGGTATACTACTACCACATTGTCACTGATTATTTACATCTGTCCTCGCCATGCTAAACGTAGCTGTGGTATCTCCTATATGATCCTACAGTTCTGGCTACCCCATTTCGGGAACGCAGACGTGTATGTATATAAAAAAGTCTGCGGATGTTTCTATACCTCATTGTGCAATAAAAGCTGTTTTATCTATACTTATGTTAAAGTTACAAAGTGGCAGAAAAGTGTAGAGAGATGCAATCACAGTGCATTGTGAGCGCCCTGCCGTGGACAGTGCTACTGCACACTATTGTGGTACTTGCTCGTCGCTAGTTGTGTTTGTGTATTGTACTTAGGTAAACTAGGCTAGACATGTTTAGCAGTAACCAAGTGGTAGGTACTGGGTTCGACTCCTGGGCGTCGATTCCGGTATCTCACAGGCCGTACGCAGTTGAGTTGTTTTTAGTACTTTTATTTGCTGAAAGTAAATGCTTTTTTCTTGCACTGCACATATTTATAGCTTCATTTAACCAAAATTATAGGCCAAATAACATAAAGTATAGGCACGAAAATTGCTAGCTCCATTTTGCTCTCAAATTGAATTTGGCATCGTTCTCAATCGAGAGAGACTCGTGTCAGCTTCGAAAAACGGCTGAAAACAAATATAAAATGTCTGAACTCAAATATAAGTTCGGGCAAATCACAAACTGAGTTAAATTATGCAGTTGGCACACGCTAATAATTTGATTTCTGGCCTGTTTCCGTCTTTTATCCTTTTTTTGACACTGAATGATAGACTAAGTAGTCTCTACTACTTTAATTATTCTCTGTTTAATATTTTTAAAAAAAAAGTTGCATACAACAAAGTGGTATGGATTTATTTTAGACCTTAAGAAAATAAGATGCATTTAGTACATTGTACAAAATTAAGAGATAAGCTCGCCTTTGTACATTATGTATGTTATATACTTACCTGCTATATATATGTTCTGTGTACAATAAAGAATAAAGAAAGAAAATTCAACAACAATGCCACAGTACCTAAAATCCTCGAAGGAAGGTATTTGGATTTTAGCGTTAAATATGTTTTGACTGAAGTCGTAGCCAAACTAAAGTATAGGGTCGACATGCTTTACAGTAAACTTTAATTCAGTATCTACAATAAACAAGTAACTTCTAAGAAGCACATTTGCTTCAATCATGAAGAAGGTATAAAAGAGGAGATGGGACTTTGAAGTGAGTCGTGTGGCAATCGCGAGGCCATGACGTCATGATAGGGGCGGAGCTTCAGCGCCAGTGTAACGCAGTAGCTGTAAACACACGCTTGTGCTCCGAAATGTAAACGTATTAAAATTACAAAGACACTAGCGCTTTTATCAGGGTACTTTTTTACTAAAACGTAGTATAATATTGCCATCTAGTGATGAGTAATTGCACTAGTAAAACAATCTTGAACCATATTGATAATGAGCAAGTAGTTTGACTAGTCACTACAAGGTGATTTCTATGTAAATGGCAGGACTACAGTGTTCAATGCTCCCCTCGTCCCATACTTCACCCCCGCTCCGGGGTACACTATTTTTGTATGAAAATATACTTAGCCACTCCTCCTCTTTTATTTTTGCTCCATGGCTTTAATTCATAAATCATAACTGATCAATTAATCCTCATATATTAAAGTACGCAACAAAAATCATTCACAACTCGTAAAGTTCAATAGTTGACTATTTTAATGACGTAGAGTTGACGTTCTATTCCATACTTACTCTACCTACTAATAGTTTAAGTTCAATTCACTTAGCGTACATATGGAAACACTCTGTCAAGTGATTCGGTCCGTGAGGAGTCTATTGCCGACACCTGTGTCCGGCGATATCGGTCACTTCGACAACTGGCAGGAATCATTTTACTGCACATAGAATAAGAAATTTTCTATTTACTAACCGGCCAGTCTTTAGTAAAGTTACTTTTGTTGTCGTGTGACGGATGAAGACGTGTTTCAGTTTGATTTATTACATTATTTTAACATACAAACATACATATAATCACGCCTTTATCCCTTACGGGGTAGGCAAAGTACCAAGGGCCGATAGAACCGCGATAGGTGCCACTTCTGATCAATTTTGAGGGTATAGTTGAGATATACAATTTCGTAGTTAGTTTAGTAGTTACAGGTGGTCATCCCATCGCCTACAAAACACCAAGACCCTCTTGTCCCTCTACTGACTTGTAGAGTATACCCGGGAAGAGAAGCAGCTGTATATTATACTTTTTTTTTCACTCCCAGGACAACATAGAAGATTATTTATTTTAATAAAGTTAATAAATGATTAGTTAAAAAGAAAATTATCGTCGTAACTATGTAATTTTTTGGAGTTTTTCTCCCGTATTTACCTTACGGTTTATTTAATTCTGTTCCCTGGAATAATAAAAAAATATGAACTAGGATGAGTTTTTTCTACATCTATCACAACAAAACTAAAAAAAGCGTAAATCCAAGCAGTTTTTCTTACCTACAAGGTAAACCCGCGAAAGTCTCCCTAATCCCGCTTCAGCGTAGTTTAGTCCCCATTATGTTGGTGAGGACAGATCCCGGAATAATCGTTCTAATTGAATCCCGGGATCTCAGAGTCGCGTGTAAAGCCTAATACATTATTAACATAATCTTCGCGTTTTCTTCTGTAATACGCGGGTATTACAGAAGAAACCGCGGGGTTAGAATTCGTATTGTGTTCTTTAGAAACATTGCTGCTCTTTACAAAATGTCTTCATGTTTTTTGTGCCTATTTGAGTTTCATTTATTATTGCTTTCTAGTAAATGAGTATGAGAATATATTTAAAAAGATATATTAAGTACTAAGTGGCGAGCTTCCTACAACTTGACGGCCGATTGGTCTAGTACGAGTAGGTAGTGACCCTGCCTGCGACGCCATAGGTCCTGGGTTCGAATCCCGGTGGGTGCAAACATTGATATGATGAATATTGATGTTTGTTTCCAAGTCATGGATGTTTCTATACTTATCTATGTATTTATATACCGTTGCTTAATACCCACGACACAAGACCTTAGGGACCTGTGGGACTACGTTAATGTGTTGTGTAGTGTGTAAATATACCTACTAAAAAAAACTAATAAAAGAAATAAATAAAATAATATAAATAAAACTAATTTATTTCAGCCTTTACCCATATTTAGTTAGTAACAAAGGTCTTAAAACTATGTTAGTGTACCTATATATATACAAAAGTTGTGGGAGGGTTTGGTGTCTTTGACTAGATGGACGCGAGTCCAGTGCTGCATAACAGCACTGTCCACGTCAAATCTAGCCGCCACCATCCTCACCAGACTGTTGATGCTGCGCCGCACCTGGCGCATCAGTGATGCTGTACGTTTCCTAATAATAGCTGATAAGTGATAAGCTATTAACTTAGCTATTAAATATCTATCTCGTATATGTAATATTTTTATATATATTATACTAAATAGCTATGTATTATGTCAATATTTTGTTATTTGATTTTTCTTATCTTTTTTTTTTCTTATTTCTTATCTCTTATTTTCTTAATTAATAATTGTTTATGGTCCATCCAGCCAGATGGCTTAAAGAGGGCGGCTGGTACCTAGTGACTGAATGGAAAAGCCGAGCCTTTTGGCGTGCTCTGGGGGAGGCCTACGTCCAACAGTGAACTGTAGTTAGGCTGATGATGATGATGATTGCTTATGGTGTAATATGATGTAATTATTTTATTTCATATTTGGATAATTTTACTGTACTATATACAGAGGCATATCAAAAGTCCCCTCACAACAAACAGATAAGCCCAAAGTAAATATATGCAATTTTTCCACCTGTGTCGCACAATGTATTCATAATCCTTTTCACGTCACGCAAAAATTAATACGCTTACACTTACCCCTATCAACGCACAAAATAATCCCGTGATGGGAAAAATCCCGCGGAAAGTCCCGCGGTACTGAATGACGGTAGGTATGAGGTAGGAAGCAGGTCGTTTGTCAGGAGATCACGGCGCCTATCGAGATGACCCTTGCCATGACCCTGGAGGGGGGAGGAACTAACGCCCTTGATTGGCTGTGTTGTAGTTTTTAGGGTTCCATCGGACTTTTCTCTACGCTCATCCGTATTTGATTTGTAGGTATGAACAATTGACTTTAGGAACGTATTACTCTATTGTTGACATCTGTTCATTAACATCTGACCCCTCTATGCTAATCGTGGCTATGAGGATTATTAAGGATCTCCTTTATGATCCTGCACTTTTGGCTACCTCATCTTGGTATTACAGCCGTGTTTATATATGTATTTGTGATACTCTATTGTTGTTATAGATAGCTAATAAAAATTGATTATTGCCTACGTATATCGTATCGCGATATTTAGTAAATCTCCTGAAATATTAAAAGAGTTTGGCGTGAAAACAAGCTAGCATTGTTTTATTTACCCATTAATCTAACTTGTAACTCTGTATCTTTCCTACACTGTGACCCACTCTGTATTCTCAGGCTTCAAATATGAAGTGTCGTAAAAACTAGTGTGGCTGCTGTCAGCTAATATGTTACACACTACAACCGTAATTAGACTCATTTTATTCGTGCCAGTTGCCTATCTATTATAGTGTTCTACTGTAGACTTTTGGATTAAAATTGAGATGTTTGTCTATGACCAAAATATTCTTATCCCGGATAATTACGACATTTTGTTTTTTGCAGTCGACGCGGACGAAGTCCCGGGCGTGCACTAGTGTTACTTAATCTCTCGATCAAATCGATAGAAGTTCATTACCAAAATATTTGCTCCAATTGGAGCCAGTTCAATTTCGTGAGTTCGTTAAATCACGTGATGAAGTTTCACCGCTCTCTGTAATAATGTGACGACAGCGAACGTCAATGCTAAGCGAAATAAATTTTTCTAAGCACCCAGTATCTTGCCTGACACCAAACCAAATTGTGTTTTCAATCTTGAAACTATGCTAAGAACAGCACTTATGTATAGGTAGATACATACCTAGCATGGTCAATATTTACGATTGCCGTGAACAGATCAAACTAATTGACAGAGTATACTACTTATAGGGAGCTATGGCCTATTGTTCTTGATAGATCGATGTGAATATACAACTGGATTTGTATCAGTCCTTCGCGTTGTTTCAAACTTTTATCCACTGATTACAGTGCGACATTCTTGTTTCAGTTCCTTATACTTTAATAAACAATCACTCTACATTTACAACTGCGAGAAACGGCCATCAGACGGTCCTTTTACAACCTTTACGTGAGCAATACGCCACCGCAAGTGCATAAAGCTGTATTGCAGGTATTTTACGGCGCATTAGTGATTTAATATGTGTATTATGTTAAAAAAGCTGTATAAATAGCACTATAGAGAACCTATTTCCAAAATTTGAGACTCGAAATCACATTTTTATTTTTCAAGATTGTATGAAAAGTCCTGAGATATTTAAAAATTCTCCATACTATCGGGAAAAATAAACATGTGATTTCGGATCTCAAATTTTGGGGATAGGTTCTCTATAGTGGGCTATTTATACAGCTTTTCGCTTAACATACCCTTTTTGTTACACCCTGTATATTAGTAAAAGGGAAATACAATCACCATTGCGGAACCTCTGATGCCTTGACGTCACCGAAGAGGTTAGTCTACCTAAAAGTCAACAACTGGGCCAAAGCAGTTTGTTTCGTAAAATGACACAATTCGCTTTTATATGTTAGGAAATATGATTGTAATATTTTACAGTTGTCAAATTAATTTTGAATGTCCCCGCATCTGACAGGCTACAAGTTGGAATATTCGAAAATAAATGACGAAATCTTTAATTTGTTTTGTGAAAACTAAAAAGTCGTTTGTTTTTGTTTCTGTCAACAGCTTTAATGAACATAGATTAGAGAAGAGCAAGTCAAGAGTTCAAACAGTATTAAACTCAAAATTAAGTTGTAAGATAAAAAGCTCATAAGTACGGCGTACAATAATAAAACTTTTGCTATTTAAATCATCGTTTTTTCATAGCATTCCTTTCTAAGTCCTCAACAACAGATGCTCGCCTCTAACGAGGTATTCGAAAGTATTCAGGAAGCAGGCCGTCATCCATCATTCATCATCTAATATCACTGTTACATGAACGCACCTGTAAAAGCGCGGGAGATCATCTGTCACCGCCGCCCGTCAGCGAACTTTCCCGCCAAAAAGTCTCATACAGCCATATCCATTCGCACGCACACATTGTCCCGCACAAATTAAGTTTTTTCCATTGGCACTTTTGGGCACTTAACTTTTCTCTGATAGGTTCTTTAGCATGCCCGATCGGTTTGTGATGCCGCGGGCGCGCGCGTAGGTGTCGACCAACGCGTGATAAGTTTTAGGGCGGACTGGCAAGACGCGTTGTGTCGCGCGCTTTTTTTCTATTTCGCCAGTTTTTCTTCAGATCACATGTTTAGTGGACACTGGGCCGTTCTATATTTAACTGTCCCTAAAATTCTGTGCAATAAAAATCGACGAGATTCTTTAGAATGAAGAAGTGTTTGATGCGCGATTGTTTATAGCACTTGTTTGGGTTTTTTTCAGTGAAGCTCAAGGATTTATCTTTTTCAGACCTATTAGAATGTACTTGCGATTTAATTTGCTCTTATCATCCGGTTTAAGATAGTGCTAAATAAACAAAAAAAAACGTTTGCACATCTTGAAATCTATTTTATTTTCTTTAATGTTTCTTGTTTCTAGGGTAATTATTTACATTTCTGAGCTCACCATATACGAATTATCTACGGTTATCTATGAACTTCCACTACATAATTTCATTGTATTTACGAACACACGCAAATATTTCACCAAAACCGGAAGTAATAAGATCATGCAGAGATTTCAATACACAGCCATCCGTCAGAGCTACAACATCCTGGACAAACAGTGACTATAACATACAATACAATAATATAAAAACTTCTCCCCTCCAGTCACAGTATATTAATGTCAATTACCTAACTTTGTCATAGACCTCAGCTAAATAGATGGTGCAGAATAAACAAACTCGTATGTCCTCAATGGTTTCAGCCCGCTGCTGCCGTCAGCGGATCGTCTATTCGATACTACTTCGATGGCGAAAAATTGAAAGGGGCAGAGCAGCTAGATTTATTTTATTGTCATCTATGTATTTTTCAGATGTCTTGGCCTTTTCAATTGTAGTTTTTTTACCTATTGAACAATGTAGGTACCTATTCCAAATTTTCAATATAGTTAGTATCCGTTCAGGAGTGTTAGATACTCTACTATCTACATATATAAATTTTTACAGTTGATTTTATCAGTAAAAAATATTTTTTTAACTTTTTTACCTTGAAGTGTTTGCCGAACTTATATCAATCGACGTCACTAACCATCCATTGCACCCATGATTGCAATTAGAATTAATAAGAGACTTCGTCAATGTATTTACCTTTCAACGGAATGGTTTTTGGTTATAGTTTAGCTATGTGTCTGTGTCCATTCGACAGCGCGTTTAAAACATTTTCAACGTCTTTCTTTTGGGTTGTAAAAATTTAGCGCGATACGAAATGTGCATAACGTAACGTTTTTGGTAGTGGTTTAGTTTTGATAAATGCGTTCAATAAAAGCGCAATTGCCCTTCTGGTAAGGCTTCCGATTCTGGATTACTTAATCAAGAACCTTAGCATTTATCCTTTCAAAATACATAATTATTCCACCACTACCTTTGTGTACACATTATTGATTCATTTGATAATTCAATTAAGTACGATTGACCAAACTGACTCGCTAATTAATCACGTGTTTACTATTTTAATTCTAATTAATTGGTCTAATGAGAATTGGACATCGCCGGGAATTAATCATGATGTATCCATGTATGTACCTATGTATGATTAGATGGTAGAGAATGTTCTGTAAAATATTTTACTGTAATATATTTTTATGGTCCAATAAAGAATTTTCTTTGTACATGTTCCGTTTGACATCCAGAATAGAGCGATAACAATAGCTATTATAATAAAAATGATTACATTTACACTTGTCCACGTGGATGTAAGACTATACAGGGTGTAACAGAAAGGGTATGTTAAGCGAAAAGCTATGTAAATAACCCACTATAGAGAACCTATTTCCAAAATTTAAGACTTGAAATCACATTTTTTTTTTCAAGATATTATGAAAATTCCTGAGATATTTAAAAATTCTCCATACTATCGGGAAAAATAAACATGTGATTTCGGGTCTCAAATTTTGTGGATAGGTTCTCTACAGTGGGCTATTTACATAGCTTTTCGCTTAACATACCCTTTTTGTTACACCCTGTATAAGGGCGTTTGTAAAGGTCTTTGCCCACCAACAGTTTGTTTTAACAATCTTATTTTTAAACAAGAAATCACTATCTTGATATTACGCAGCACAGTGCACCACATCTCGAAGTACACCAATCGAAAACGTTTTTCTCCAATGAAGGAGAATAACAGGTGAATTCAGTAAGGTATACCTTTGCAGAGATAGGTGTATGAGTTTACGTATTGACGTTCGGTTTACTATTAAACTAAAGTAGGAACGCAATGCTGCGTAGTACAGGAGCATAACCAGCTGTCGATATTTCTATTGAGGAGTTCCGAATAGTGACGCCTGATACAATTAAATATTTAACCAGCTGTCGATAGATTCCATTATGCTACTGGGGTCATAGGTGCTTGCTGGCAATTTACAGTACCTACATTACCTGCCTACCTACCTACATTACTATATGTGAAGCGTAATGTCAACGTATGCAAGCTCTAGTAGCAGCTTATCGTCCAATAGTTTAGTCAGGTTCCTATTTAATAGAATGGCTCACTGTTGAGGGGCTATACTGATATTTAATGTATCTTAAAATATATACCTCCTGAGCACCATGTGGAGCAACTTATTCAGTTTACTCATTCACAACCTACCCAATATTATACCTCTTATATTCGGAAAAGGCGGGATACCACGCAGGCCTGCGTTATGACGGTATGTGCCGTCATTCCCGGGGCGGCATTAATCTCCCAACGAGCTCTAACGACTGTCTTTGAATTATGACATGCTGGTCCTTAGCATGACGTTCAGAACGATCCCAGAAATGCTTTATTATGACCGGAGCTTAGTATTGTTTGGACAATACTTATTTGTGAGTTAACGGATTCGAGTCCAAGCTCAAGCGTATGTTGGGAGTGAAATCTGCGTGGCTAACTGACTGGCCTATATACTATAAAGCAAAGAGTAAGTAGTACCATTAAATTAAATAACCATCTTCCTCATTATACGTGGCCTTTATCGTCCACATATATCCCTCGTATTATCGTAAGCTGGAAAAGACACGTGTACTCTAAACGTATTTATTTTTAAATTATCCAAGTAGATGCGACAAAGGCAATTTATTATCGTTTTTGTTTGTGCACCAGTTTGCGCTCCACCTGTACATCTATTTCCATAACAATTACAGATAGGCGCACACACCACGCGTACAGCGCACGATAAATCGGATCCATACGGATTTATCACAAGCCGGCTTAAAAAGGCTACATTGTGCAATTCTGCTAATAGTTATTGAATACGCAATACTCCTTTTTTTAACCATAATAATTAAACTAAACAAAACTATATATTTTATATCTTCCAAGCGAGGGGCGTAAGATCGTACCCAGTCATTCTGTACCACTGAATTTATTTCATGTACGGATTTTATAAAATTGTGACTTAGCTATACCCGAGAATGGTTGGCGTCAGGCAGGCAACTGGACGTAAAAAAACAAACGCCAAACCTTTTTCGAAATATGACCCCATTTATAATGGGATAGGTAGCAGGAAGATGATGATCTTTAAAAACGATCCCTTCTAATATATTTACAATATTGAATCAAACAGCCATTAAATACAGGCGATATAGTTTAATAAGGCGCAATGCAAGGCCTTTGAGTTTAATCAACCGAATGATTAATATGATAAAGCCTCTAATTATTAATACATAACACATGATATTGTTCTTGTTTCATTGATTTGATATACCTATGTACATATAGATAGTTGAAGATATCTATGTAAATTATCTCTACAATACCTTCTACTGGATTCGAATCCCGGTAGGTGCAAACATTGATATGATGAATATCGATGTTTGTTTCCGAGTCATGGATGTTCCTATAAGTATCTATGCTATATATCGTTGTTTAGTACCCACGACACAAGACCTTAGGGATCTTAGTGTGGGACTAGGTCAATGTCTTGTGAAGTGTGTGAAAAAAAAAACAAAAAAACTTTACAATGTTTAACCAACTCTGCATTTAGCAAATTTACATGATTTACATAGGTAAGTAGTAAATGTATTAGAACTATCTAAATAATATAGATATATAGCGAGCATAGCAAACCATTACAAAATTAAAGTTCTATTTGAATTCGATAATTTTATTCAAATATTGACAGGTCAATGTATGTATTGTTGTGACGTTTGAAGTAAAAATTCTTTCCAAACTTTCAATAGTAAAACGCTACACTTTTGTGAAAGTGTGGGAACCCGCCACGCTTGCGGGTAGGTGACGTCACGTGTAAAAGGGCAATCTGTACTAGCACTCCAGACTTCAGCAAGAGCTCTATCTAAAACAAATGCACTCGAATACCATCCTTCTCTCCTCTCCATTTTGTCTCAACTTCGTTCGCCGATTACACCACATAAACAAAGGCAAACGAAACGCAACTTAAGCGCAATGCAGTATCTGTCATTTTCGGTTACCATGGCACCCATTCGATTTTCAAACCGCGCTTTTGAGTTTCTATCCCTTTTGTCCCCCATTTCTCGTTTCTACCTCTTAAGGCATAGACAACCTTAGATCTTTTATCTTAAAGATGAGTTTTATGTTTTAGTGTAAAAATTTTATGGCGTTTTGATACAAGGGCAGCTAAAATGCATACCCCAGGAAATGCTTCAGGGTGAAAAGGATGGGTAGTGGAGGCTTTAGCATGCATAAGAGGGACAGCTACTGCTTGCTCTTTCTGTCTATAATTTGATTAACGACCGCGACTGAGTGTGGCAACTAATTATCGAAAATCAAGTTTTCCTATTCAGTATTTTTTTGATAAATTATTCTAATCTTTGTTTTTAGTGTGATTGGAACCTATTCCTAAAATTAGAAATATTAAAAATTTCCTAAAATTAGAAATATTTTAATGAGCATTTAAATATTTTGTTATGAGACTAGCTATTTGCCCTCGACCTATAATTTATAAGTACAAAATACCGAGTCCCATTGTGAATTTCACTAAAACTATGTACACAGTTATAACAATAAATTTTATCTTATAGAACTTATTCTTATTGTTTATTGCACATACTCAAAAAATATTAATTACAAGATCTTATCTTATCTTAAAAACTCCACACATAACTCACCAACAAAAAATGAGATTAAAATCACTCGAGTCGTACATTTTTTAAGGGTAAAATAATCCTTATGGAACAGATTTTGAAAATCTGCCCCATGTCTCACTCTCAGATGTTTGCCAGAAAAAGTTTTCGATCACAATCACAAGTATAAAAACAGCTTACTTTCATTATCTACAAACAAACTCCCCTCTTGCGGAGTCCCCCAACATGTGAGGGAGACAGATCGGCCAGCGACGAGGCCACGTGTTTCACCCCTGTAGAGTACCAGCACCGCAGAAATCGATGGATATGCTCAGCTTTACTAGAGACAGACATTAGACAGCATAGTAGTAGTGTGGACAGCTCACACACGTATTCTTAAACACATTGGTGGTTTGACGTTTTAATATTACAAGAGAGCCCACGTTGGGCGCCATTAATTAAAAATAGGTTTATACGTTAAGATAGCAGTAGCTATAAGTTTAATGAATTAAAATTTTAGTGACGTAAGTATTAAAATAGTGTTGCATTATGTAATACAATGTATAGAATTTGTGTCTACAAAGGCCCACGTTGGGCGCCATAATTTAAAAAATACCTTTGTAGTATCAGGCAGCACAGTGATTACTGAATTTAATCATGAATTCGAACTAATGTATTTCCAAGAAATCTGACACTTTATTAGGTAATAGAATAAACACGAACATTAGCCCCTCGTTGGGCGCCTAAACTTAGATCCTAAGTTAACCTGTATAATAACGTAAGTTGTGTTCAATAGAGTGAAATTTTGTTAGGCATTGTAATTATTTAACACCTCAATTATTTTCCAGGTCATATCAACTTACTGTCTGGTATACCTATACTTAAATACTTGTTTTCGCAACGTGATATATTTTTGCCTCTACCTTGGCACACGTTCCTTTAATCGCTTTTGAAGCCAAAGCCGTTTGAGTCGGCTTAGTAGCGAGAGGAAATAGAATACCTGCCTAAACAAACCGCTAGGTTATTATTAGCTATATTCATTAGGAAAATCGATGTTTTATTAAAATTATTTTTCAAAATATAGTACTTATCTAAGAATTCTTATAGTTTTTGTGCATTGCTAATATTATTATGTTTTTCATATGTTTATACAGGGTGCAAAAAGACAACGTTGTTTTTTTATTACATCGTATTCTTTGTAAGGTTACGATCATTTTTTCTATGGAACCAACGCTGGGAAACGACAAAAAAATATGATCAAGAAACAATTTTATTGCAAGCAATGTATTCGTTTGATGCGCAAAGTGCAAATTTACCTAAAAACTAACATTTTGACATGGTATCATTGAAAAAAATGTTTGTTAACCGATTCCAGATGGATTTATGTAAAAAAATGCAAATATTAATTTTACTTTGGACCTCAATATCTTGGAAACCCGTGTTCTCCCAGGGATGCTTCCATAGAAAAAAAATATCGTGATGTTACAAAGAATGTGAGGTATTAAAAGAACAATGTTGTCTTTTTACACCCGGTATACACCCTTAATAAGTCATTTTAATTAAACATACAAATCATATTGCTCTCCATCTTGTGATTTATCCTAAATCCAGGTTGAATCACGTTTTCTCAACTTGCTCACCTAAATCACGTCACGTCACGTTTCACATAACTTCTGAATACTAGCACCGCATGAAGTTTTAGGAGAAACTGAAATGGAAGCCATCTACGAGCAAGATATCTCTTCTCTGCATGAGATAAGCACACTAGCGACACACTTCTCTCGACCATCTGACTAGCAACCTAATTTGGTTTAGATAGGTACCATGTAGAATGAGTTGTTATATGTTATAAGTTATAACTGCTAACTTGTGCTGACACTCGAATTTGACAACTCATTATACCGGTCACAGGCAGCTACAGATGACAAACCAACCAAGCCTATCCACTTTTTTGACAGTTTATAATAATGATTGATACATAAGTAAATGCAAGTGGCATGTACCTACCTACTTATTTGGATGTTGCAAAATTCTTTTTAGACAAAATTTAATGATTATTATACGAGTGACCATCACTGTGACCTGTCAAATAAGCCTAGTATGCAGTACATATCTACATAGCTGCTGTCTACGCTTCAGGAAGCTGGCAACACGGCCGCCCCGCGCACCTGCGCTCTCGCCCTTTTTTGATCTCTTGTTAGCAAAAACGCAGGCCGCACGCACGCGTCTCATAATAAAATTGGTTATTATATTCTTGCATTGTATTTATATTTTGAAAAGTAAACCAGAATTCATAAAATTATACGAAACTTATATAAAATTAGATTATAGAATATTAATCGACATATTAAGTTTCGTTATAAAACCCGTAACACGATCAGGATAATAAACTAAGATTAATTTGTGCTGGTAGTGGGTGAAAACTAAAACTTTTTATGAGAAAAATAATTTACAATTAGCAATCTCCGGGTTGGACTTCAGAATGTAGCCTATGCCGCCTATGCTCTTCTCCGTACTTCCAAACTTCCAACTATAACAGAACTATGTGTATGCAAAAATTCATGAAGATTGGTTCAAGCGTGCAGAGGCAACAAACAAACAAACTTACTTTAGCTTTTTCCTATCTATTATTAGTTGGGATTAGTTTTTTTATTGTACATACATACATAACATACAATCACGCCTTTATCCCTTACGGGGTAAGCAGAGCACCAAGGGCCCATAGGACCACATGGTGCCACTTCTGACCAATTTTGAAAGTATAGTTGAGATGTACAAGTTCGGTTAGTAGTGACAGGTGGTCAGCCCATCGCCTACAAAACACCAAGACCCTCTTGTCCCTCTACTGACTTGTACTGTATGCCCGGGTAGAGAAGCAGCTGTAGTATTATACGTTTTTTATTCACTATAGTATATGCATAGATAATACTCGTAAATTAGTAATACATAGGTAAAGAAAATCAACCGTAGAACTGCAAAACAAGCCACGTGTTTCGCTCTTGATTTGTACTAGCAGTACATAAAGTGTGAATAGAAATTATTGAAACCTAACTTTAATAACTAAAGGTACCTAAAAATTTTACACTTTTATATACAAACACTGTTAGGTATTGTTGTCGTTCTGTTGAGACAATATGTATACATGTAAAGGTACGTATGTATCATATTATATCAGAAATATGGAATTCGTCAAAATAAAAATTAATCTGGTAATTATTTGCGAAAATTCCAAGTAATATTGGCATTAAAATATTACGTAAATATCGGACATCGACCTGAAAACCTTGATTTTAGCACATAATACTTTTAATAGGTGTTTTAGTGGATCAAACTATCGAGTCCAGTCGACTTGTATGGCTGCTAAGTCGTCCTTACCGTTACCATTGTTATTAGTTATTAGTGTCAGACTTACAAGATTTCCTGCATGTTACAATGTGCCAACAAGCTATGCAGTGCAGAGTTATGTGCATTTATTCTTTACCTGCACATGATTTTCATAGAAGTACATACATCATTGACAAAAAATGTTAAGTCTGTTTCGTTTTATAAAATTACATTTACAAAAGCGCCATCTCTTTTTTAACTTACGTACGATCACAAGGCCAAAATTAGGCAACGTTTACCTAGTTACTTAGGGAACTAAGCAAGCGTAGCATTTCGTAGTAATGCTACGGACCGACCGCTACGCGCGCTGAAGACGTAGTCTCAAAAATGGCGGCGCTACAAGCAGGATTTCCTACATTTTTTGCTTCTATATAAATGAAAAGAAGAACCCACGGATTTACACCTACCACATTCATACCACAGAATACTTTAATAACTTAGTTGACGAATCTATCTACATTTTGCACATAGCAGCGCCATCTAGTTAATGCATTCCAAGTTAATTGGACAACTACGTTTTGCATCAAGTTGGTTACGTCTACTCTGTAGGGTTCCGCATTGCAATAAAAAGTCGTTGAATTTAGAACCATACACTATTTCTTCGTTATTAGTGCACACAGAGTACGCTAGTAGGTACAATATTTCCTCTCCGACTGTCAGGCTATCTTTGAATAATACTGGTATTGGTTAGTAATTAGCTATATTTTTTTGTAATTAGCATTAAATAACTTAGCTATACATCCTCGCAGCATTAGCAGAGTATCTCATGTGGAAACCTTCCTAGTGGAAAGGCAGCCTAAGGCATCAGAGATATGTCATACCTACTTAATATGAATGGCATGTGATATCTACCCCCATAACATTGATTAGTGGATCATCATCATCATCATCATCAGCCTACTGCAGTCCACTGCTGGACGTAGGCCTCCCCCAGGGCACGCCACACGGCTACTGCCACAGGGGGGTTTTGCCCGTAGTCACCAAGCTGGGCGGGCGGGTTGGTGACGGCAGTTTGTATTTTGGACTATGTTGTCAACACGGGAGGCGCTGCCGCCCACCTCTCCGGAAACCCTTAATCGCCTCGTACGATACCCAAGGGCAGATATGGGGTGGTATGAATTCTACTCTGCCGGCACCACGCGGCCAAGTGGATACGAGTAGATATCAAATGCTCTTTAGGCAGCCTTACGGGTTACCTTTATGATAAGCTTCAATCATATTTTTTTTATAATAATAATATTCACACACTTCATAACACATTAACTTAGTCCCACATTAAGATCCATAAGGTCTTGTGTCGTGGATACTAAGCAACGGTATATAAATACATAGATAACTATAGAAACATCCATGACTCGGAATCAAACATCAATATTCATCATATCAATGTTTGCACCTACCGGGATTCGAACCCAAGACCAATGGTGCTGCAGGCAATGCCACTACCTACTACACCAATCGGCCGTCAAATAATAAAAATGTAACGGATCGCTGTCTGTACATGGAAGATATATAATAAAAAATATTATTGAATACCTTTATCAACGCAATAGTACCCAAAATAATTATATTTGTAATTTTTGTCGGTTTGTCTGTTTGTCTGTGCGTTTGTGCACGCTAATCTCAGAAACGGCTGAACCGATTTCGATGCAGTTTTCAGGAATATATTGTGACAGGTCCCACTTAACATATAGGCTACTTTTTATCCCGTGAAAATGTTTTTATCCCGGATAATTTCGATATTTTGTTTTTTTTTCTGTAGTCCACGCGGACCGAGTTGCAGGAGTCCACTAGTCTATAATAATATTCAACTTAGGGCATAGCATGAAGTCCATATATCCAAACTTAAGTATGCATTTACATCAAACTAGATGTTACCCGCACCCAGGGCCCTGTGAACTAAGGAAATGAGTCATTATTTTTCAGGACTACACACACACACACACACACACACGCACACACATACACCCTTACACGACACAACAATTTACTAACACAGTAATAAGTTGTCATTCATTAATTAAGTTATCATCATCATCAGCCAATTGCAGTCCACTGCTGGACGTAGGCCTCCCCCAGGGCACGCCACAAGACTGCCATGGGGGGTATTTGCCCATAATCACCACGCTGGGCAGGCGAGTTGGTGACCGCAGCTTTTATTTTGGACTATGTTGTCCATATATGTATGGATATGTATTAATTAAGTAATCTAATAATATTTATGCTCTCTCCTTTTAGTTATATAAACTTAAAATCCATTAATGGCAGTATGCCATGATGATTAATGCTAAACTCTGTACATTTCTAAGTGCTAAGGATTTCTGTAAATAAAATAAATAAAAGGATATTAATTAGATCTTTTGGGCTGAGAAGGCAATGTACCTACTCGTTTAATTTTGCATGATAGATTGAGATATAAGGAAATAGTAAACCTATCTATTAACAGATTTGATTTGTAAACAGCAACCAGCATTATTTTGTCGACCATGATCTTTAGCTATATAAAATACATCATAGGAAAATCTTAAGGTAATACATATTGCTATAATTATAGCAATTATAACATTATAAGCTAATTATAACTATGCCACATGATAACCGCTGTACATCTGTAATCATAATCGCGTATGTGATCAACCTCTAACTCTATATTTAATATGAACCTCTCGCAGGTACTATCTGTAAAATGAAACTTATCTTCCATGTCCTCGTAATACTCAGCAGAGGGGAATATATACTCATCGTTCCTCCTGCCGGCTATGTCCACATTATCTTCGTCGCTTTTAGCTTTCATTTTAGCTGTTGTCGCCGTATCACCCTGAGGGTTACCCACTGATTCTTTTGGCATGGATTTCGTAGTTTTAGTCACGTTAGCAAGGGTTTCCGCATTTGGTACTTGATCTTTTGGACGTGTTACTGTTTTGCTCTCGTCGTCGTGTGTCCGACATAGCTGGTTTTCCAAATCATGTGGATTAACCGGCAATGGATCACTAGAAACAAATTGCACTAAAGCACCATCGTTTTTAAGCGCCTGTTTGTATCTTTGAACATTTTCGTCGAAACTTTCTTCTTTACAATGTTTTCCTCTTGATTGAAACTCAATGTCTTTTAGGTGAGCAATTTGCCAATCTTCATAATCCAGATCTTCAAGGAACCGTTTTGGAATAGATTCAACATTTTTTTTCTCTAATGAGTTTATTGTTTCCCTTTTGTTATCACTCTTAGATTGTTCACTTTTTGTTTTTTGAGTTGTCGTATCAACTGTAACTATTACAAGATCATCGGTTTCTGTATTTTTAATCTTTTTCGTTTTGCTTAAAGTTCGTCTTGCTACTTTTTTCACCGTTTCATCATTGGTAATAGCAATATTATCAGTAACAATTTTTTCAGTGTTCACGGTTTTAATTGTGGTACTAGTATTTTCTGTAATACTATTTTTTTTATTTGAATCTTTGGTAATACTTGTCGGGTTTATTTTACTGCTCGACATATCATCCAAATTTTCAATTATCTGTGTTTCTGTATTTTTAGTCGTCGTATATTTATTTTCTTTTAAGTTTTCCTCTGTATTTGAATGACCTTTTTCACTTTGACCTTCATTTTTTATAGTTGTGTTAATATTTAACTTATCGGTATTTTCTATCTCATCTTTTTGCTCGTCAACTGCTAAATTTGATACGACTAGAGTTAGTATTATGAATAAAACTGTTAAACTATATTGAAAAATTACCATTTTACATGTCTAAGTAATGTACATTCGGTTTATCAATTTAAAATGGAATTTAATTAATGCAGGCATGTTATCGTTACGCCTACTGGTTAGAAAATTCATCCAACAATAATATAAACACACAGCATTCTTTGAGATGTATTTCCCGAGCACTACAACATTGGTCTCTTCAAAGCTAGAGTGAATAGGCACTTTCTAGGCAAACATGTACCACCCTAGGCCGCATCTTGCTTAACATCAGGCACGATGACGGTCAAATGTTTGCCTAGCTAATTGTAAAAAAAAAAGATAACTTTTCCATGGTTTAGTGTGATAAAACATCCCGTGCTGAAACGGGGCTTCACTAGTAGAATACATCACCTGTATACATCTTCTTTCGTATATGTAAGAGTCCACAGAGGATTATAGGGACATTCACTAATAAAGTGATGAGCTAGCAACTACTCATTGATCTTTTTCATCTGACCCTCCCCTCCCCCCCCCCCCTTATCTTAAATGTGGCTTTATAAGCATCTAAGCTAATAGCATCTTCTTAGTGCTGTTACAGGCTAATTCATATTGTGAGCACAGCGGTATATATGTCGTGGCCATATCGTAAAATTGATCATTTCATGAAATGGTCTAGCATTTCATGAAGTGGTCGCATTTCATGAAGTGGCCAATTCAATTTGACCAGATCGTTAAATCGTCTACATTTCACGATTTTGTCATCCACGTTTGGCCAAATCGTATTAACAGGGTGTCCATAAAATCCGAATGTGGTAAGAGCTTATATAAATAATATATACCGTACACCATATATAAGTATACCATAAGGTATGAGGTATGATTTTTTTTGCTATTATTTATGTGATATTTTCACAATATAATATTTAAAAACATAAAAGACTTTACAAAAGCGATTCGCATCTGGCACATCGCCGGACGCTGCCTGGGCACGCTCGCTCCGCTCGCTCGGCTCGTGCGTCATTTGTCATAGTCTAACCTAACCTAACCTAACCTATCGTAATCTAAGGTTTTTGTTTAGCAATATTATTATAAACCACCATTAAGTCTAATATACATTATACAATATAACACACTATCCGTGAACTTCTTCTGCATAGTCACCCTACTCTCTTTAATTTGTTTTATAACCTAAAAAGAAAAATCCGCCATCTTCACACATAAATAAAACGCGCGCAGCGCCTCTACCGGTGATTCATGTAACTATTTTACGATATGATCAATAATCTTGACCACTTCATGAAATGATCGGGCGTTTAGTTGCCCATATCGAGAAACGATTTTTATCATCGATCTGCCCAAACCATATCATGATGTGGCCAATAGACAGTTGAACTTTTCATGAAATGCGACCATTTCATGAAATGCTCGACCATTTCATGAAATGATCAATTCTACGATATGGCCACGACATATACATATAATGTAGTTTGATTGAGTCTACTTTAAAACTACGGCTTTATATCTAAACTAGTAGTAGTAAACTAACCTAGGGATAAATAGATTCAAAGAGGTAATAATTATTTAGTAAAAAATTTAGTAGTTGGAGAATTGGTATCTAAATCGAAGACATAACAAAAGCCTAAAGGTATCATTGTTATTAATTTTAAGTTTATGATAAGTTGAAGTATTATTGTTTCATTCACCTATAGATGTATGTATGAGCTTGTTAGTTTTGCAGCATCCATGGTGGTGCTATCTCATCAGTGATGTAGGTATAGTCTTGTGTAACCTTCTTTTAAGTAACTTGTGGATAGTGTAGTGGACTGTGTACTTATTTATACTTTGAAAACAATACCTAACTATTTATTTTTGTACCTATCTATTTTTGTATACAGTTCTTAACTGTCCCAAATAAATAAAATAAATGATGTATAAGAATAATTAACATCCTTACTAAGAAAAACAACATTAAAAACTTTATTTCCCACGGCCCATAACATAGATGCGTTGATCACATTACCGCCAACAAGTAAACTAAATCATTGCAAATCTTCATAAGCAAACAATCATAGCCGTTAAGTGGACCGAATCACCTCCATTGGCAGATCGTTATCATTGCACTAACTAATCCATTCAGATACGTAACTACCCTCCAAGCAGCGGGAAAATACTTCAATTGCCACCCCATCATCCCCTCAAACATCAAAACAGTCCAATTACCGCGCAGCACGAGCCCACCCTTTAATAAACTCGTGTTTGCCCAAATCTGAAATAAAGACGCGGATAAGTAATCACAATTTTTGGTTCACGACCCGAAATTACCATTCCATCGAGTCCAAAAGGGACAAATTGCTGTGATTTGTAACTTTGTGGCATCGGTGCACCCGCGAGCTTTCTATAAAGTCATATTTGACCCCCATAGTGACATAGCCTATTTGAAGGATGATGCTGTCAGTCTGTATAACATGCATGATCAAGATTGAGACATCACTTTTCCTTTAGGTAGGCTGATGATGGGCAAAATCGGCCCGTAATTGATAGTATGTATTTTGTTTGTGAAAACTTTACTGTGTACAATAAAGAATAAGATATTATATAACAGATATTGTGTAGATTAACAGCCGAATTATTGAATGCTAATAAACCGTTCATTTAACTGTTATTTTACTATAGATTTGACACATTGCTAGTTTCCGTAATCTGTAGTTAATATACCTAATAAGGAATTAACCAACCTTGACAGTCTCTATCGGTCTACAAATTTACATTACTGACGAACATATTTGTATAATTTCCAAAAGAAAACATAACCGCTACATGAGTATTTATTTGCAAAGTGGTTAAATCTCTCTGTCTCCGACTCCATGGCAGATGTTAACAAGTCTCTAAAGGATGCAAATTGCCAGCGGTTGCCGGCGCTGATTCCAAATGGCACGAAACATTTGCATAATGTCAAATTTGTTCGCAATTGAAATCAAACGCCCCACTCCCGCGGTCAAAGTGAGATTAAAACAAGGGTTTCAATTTTTAAACTTCTTTTATTAACACTTGGCGAATTTTTACCTACAATTGTTGTGGGTTGCAACTACGGTACACCGTAATTTTTACATAAATGTTTTGTGAATAAGATTCTATTAATACAGTACATATAGTAGAGATTTTACTATCCCAATGACAGTCAGAAAAAACGCTTAACAATTCAAGTATTCAAGATTGGCCACTTACAAATTTGCTTTCTGTATATGATGCGGAACTTCACTAGAATACATCAGCTGCATCTTCTTCTATGCATGTCAAAAGAGTTGACTAAGGAATTTAGGGGCGTTTCCTGAGGCGACGAGCTAGCAATGTGTCACTGACCTTTTACATCTGACCCAATTATAGTAAACGGAGCTGTAGACTCTAGTTCGCGGATTAATGATTCTGCCTTTCTGGCTACCAATTTTTTTGGAACACAGTGTATGGATGATTAACTTAAAATCTATGTATGTACATCATAAAACGATATAATATTAATATTACTTTCTAAATATCTAGGTGTATCTTAAACCTAACTAAACTAAATTGCACTTTAAATTTTATAATAAGTACTTTAAACTTAATATCTAACCAACTATCTCTACCTATACACGTACTACCTATGTGAACTAGTTCTTGATCAAAGCAAGGATAATTAAGAATTTTCTTTTAATAGAAAAGAATTCATTCACTCTGTTACGTATCCAAGGGCGGATCCAGCTTTGGCGCCAGGAGGGGGTCACATAATCGTGGTCAAGTCAAGAACTTATAATTTAATTTTGATAACAATATATACAAGTAAAAAGTAGGTATTTTATTAATGTACGTAAGTACTGTACTCAAAAATATTTATTCTATATTGTACACTTGAAAAACTTAACTGTAGAAAAAACAGCCTATGTGTTAATCCAGGGTGTCAGCTAACTCTATACAAAATTTAATTAAAATCGCTCCATCCGTTTGTAGACGTGAAGAAGTAAGAAACATACACACTCAAAAATTTTCGCCTTTAAAATAGTATAATAAGTAGTCGCCGGCACTGAATGTGTAAAAAATGTACAAAGAAAATATTATAGCGCGAGCGTAGCGAGCGCAATATTTTTAGGGTTTTTTTTGTACACTGTTGCCATTTATTTCTCGAAAATGCAGGCTCTATCGAGAATTTGTGACGATCGCTAATGCATCATGGTAATGCTGATGCAGGTGAAGCGAACGACAAATTATTAGCCATTTTCTACTATTACTATTAAATCTTCGATTATTTCTTTGTAAAAAATAGCATTTTTACTATTATATTTTATTATTCTCACACAAGAATTTTGTGTTAGGCCAGAGGCGGGTTGGTGACCCGTATTATTGTGAGGTAGGTACGGCTGATGCGGCGCATCCACGTCCTGGAAACTAATCGCCTCGTACATAGAGCAGGATGCGCGGAGTGTGGGGGTGGTGAAAAGGGCAGCGTTTCCGGCCCCACCGAGCCACTAGTCGTTTTTTTTTTTTTTTTTTGAATGACAAATGATGGTAGCCTGAAGGGCTTTGCCATCTTTACCGAGCTAGGTGGCGTGCGCTTAAGGCGCACAACTGAAAGTTTTTATGACTACGCGACCTGTGCATCCCAGTTGCGCTGGGATATTGTAGCATTGGGAAGTTAAACAAATAGTTAAATGACTTTTTATAGGATGACTGGTAGGGATCATGTCCCAGCAGTGTTTTTTTCCCACCCTACTATGACTCTACCTACTAAGGGTTCCAAGTAAGAACCCGCCGCTAAAGAACCCTCGAAAGAACTACGGCGGGGATTGTGTTGGCCATGGAAGGTCAGGTCAGGGCTGCCTGCACGGCCAGTCTCCTGCCTGGTGTGTGAGCTTCTATGAGAGGGGTGCGGCGACCCCTCCGACGGGGGCGCCGCTTATTATTTGTATTAGCAGATCGATTATTTCTCGATAAAGTGGCCAAATACGCCGTGATGGCGTCGTCCTCCTCCGTGAGTACGTCCCGGGGACGCCTACGACGACCCCCCCCACAAAGAGGATGACGGGGCTTGTAGTTAACGGCTTTCCCAACCAGCGGGTTGGAGTGATGGGAGAGACGATCAAAGAAGCGACGTGAAGCGTCCTTCATAAACTTACGAATGGTGGGCAACTCTAAATCGCGATGGAGATCGAGATTTCGGACGAACCACGGACTACCCGTGGCCCGTCTGAGAAACTTGTTCTGGATCACCTGCATTCCACGGAGAGTGGTTTTAGGACAGTGGGCGAAGACGACGCTCGAGTACATGAGTACCGGGCGTATGATCGTCTTGTAGAGCGTGACCTTGTGCCGAAGCCCAAGTTTGCTCTTGGGACATGTGAGGGGATAGAGACGGCTAGCAAAAAAGCGCGCCCTATCTGAGACTATCTTGATGTGCGCCTTGAACGTAAGCTTACGGTCAAGGGTGACACCGAGGTATTTGTAAGTCGCTACCCATGGGATAGAGCGACCAAATAACTGAATGGAGGACACCGACTGGCGTCGGCCTGAAGTGTAGGGGTCGGGGGAAGTCCCGCCAAAGAGCATTGCTGCGCTTTTGTCGGGATTGACTTCCATACGCCAGCGTTGAAACCATGAGCCGAGGGTGGTAGCGGCTTGTTGCAGGATTTTGCAGATAACCCCATGATTCCAATGTGACGTATAGAGAGCGGTATCGTCCGCAAAAAGGGCTAGCTCCACGTTTGGAGTGCGGGGAATATCGCTTGTGTAAAGCGAGTAGAGGATAGGAGAGAGGACTGAGCCCTGGGGGACACCGGCCCTGATGAGGCGGGGGGAGGAGAGTGTTCCATCGACGCGATACTGAAACGTTCGATTAGTAAGGAAGTCTCGTAAGATGAGCACGAGACTGTTAGGCACACCTAGGTGAATAAGCTTGTAAATCAAGCCTTTGTGCCATACCTTATCGAACGCCTTAGCCACGTCGAAGAAGAGCACTCCTGTGGGGACTCGCTTCTTGAACACGCAAAAGAGTCTTTGTTTGGCCCATGTATATATTCCAATAATTGTAAGAAACTTCGATATCGCGTTCTAGCATGTTGCATTAAATTGTGGTCTCTCCTGTATCCGATAGATGGCTCCGCTACATTACTCCCCTTCCAGACCAGAGGTTTTTACGATATGTCTTCGGCAGCACCCAGCGTGTATTCTCACAAGTATGCATTCGGGTCAGTGAGTCGACCGGAAAGTGTTGCGACGAGCGTGCAGGCGAGATGCGTTCTGGTCAGTGAGTCGACTGGGAACGTGTTGCGGCGATGCGTTCTGGTCTTTGAGGCGACTGGGAACGTAATATGGCTGATGTGTTCTGGTCTGCGCGTGGAATGGGAACATGTTGTTCCGTGATGCCGATGCGTGTGTGCGTTGCTAACAGGTCCAGGAAGCTGTCATGGCGGCTTGAGGACTTATGAATCTGCTGGCTACTGGCGTGCTGCTGCAGGAGATGCTGTCGTGGAAGAAGAGGAGAGGTGATGCTGTTGTGTGATACCTTTGCTGCGGAGTGCTGCGATGATGG
The DNA here is from genome assembly GCA_014607495.2 of Carposina sasakii. NCBI lineage: Eukaryota > Metazoa > Arthropoda > Insecta > Lepidoptera > Carposinidae > Carposina > Carposina sasakii. The sequence continues at coordinate 15,328,714 of CP053151.1, forward strand.
TGAAGTTCCTGAAGACTGAAGGTTGCGTATGTCCAGTTCACAGGGGTCACCAATGTGGGGTTGGTGAAAAGGGAAGCGCTTCCGGCCCCACCGGGCCACTAGTCGTTGTTTGGCCCATGTATATATTCCAAACATTGTTAGAAACTTCGATATCGCGTTCTAGGATTTTGCATTCGATTGTGGTTCTCTCTACATTTGGTCCACCAAATTTTTTAAATATAAAATGGCGTAATTGCAAAACATATCCTTCTATCAAGTTAATCAGATTTCCCCTGACATAAAAAGTGTCCGGGTTTTATGGATGGCAGCCTTCTGCGGGCGTCACATCTAAGTTTATCCTACTAGAGTGAGCGAACAACTTCGAGAAAAGCAAGAGACGAACTCACGTTCCATTTCATGGCGTATGCGTTTGTATCGTATTATACGAAATGAACAAGGATACAATACACTGTCTGATTATACATATTTTGTATTCAATTATACGATCTGGTAGCCCTGTGCTAGACGTTACGTAGCCGACGCAAGTGTGGCGCGGTAAATTTCAAATTTTCGATATGCTCGTTCCCAAACGTTTGCCATCATACAAAGTTATTATACTACATATATTAAATTAATTAAATATTAAAGGTATGTAGTTACATAAAATCTGTATGGTGACAGAATATATAAATAAAATCATTATGTTCAATTAGTCGTCCACCTAAGTCCTGGAACCAGCTCAGGGGGGGGTCATGACCCCCATGACCCCCCCCCTGGATCCGCCGATGTACGTATCTGTCGACATAATATGACCACTGAAGAAGCTGTCAATGATGTACTGCGACAATGCAGTATGAACCAATTACTGGCTTACATTTGCCTATACAGGGTGTAACAAAAGGTCTATGTTAAGGAAAATGTTCAAATAAGCAAATATCATTTTTGCCAGTGTTTATATAATTTTGTAATTTATCGATTACATTAAATGAAAAATATAATTACAAATTCCAAGAAGCCTATTCAATTTCGATAGATCGACATTGGAGTTCCAGTGTGTTGTATTCTTGGGTAGTAGGTCATCATCAGCCTATTACAGTCCACTGCTGGACGTAGGCCTCCCCCAGGGCACGCCACAAGACTGCCATGGGGGGTATTTGCCCATAGTCATCACGCTGGGCAGGCGTGTTGGTGACCGCAGTTTGTATTTTGGACTATGTTGTCAACACGGGAGGCGCTGCTGCCCACGTCCTGGAAACCCTTAATCTCCTCGTACGATACCCACGGGCGGACACGGGGTGGTACGAATTCTACTCTGCCGGCACCACGCGGCAAATGTATGGAAAAACTTGCATAAAGTTTATGAGACACTGTATTTTATTCTTTGTGGGATATGTATTATTGATTAAATTTAAAAAAATACCGATATAGGTAATACAAAATAATATTAAACTACAATATACATACAGAGTGTTTTTTCGTTGCCACCCTTAACGAAGGGTACGTACTCTAAACATCAAATAAAGTAATTTTATGCCAAAAAAATGCTGGGAAACGATATACATAAAAAAAATCATTACTTGATCGGGTGAAATTTATAGTGTCCAGTATTTATGCTAGTTTTTTCATAGACAGATGTTAATTATTTCTCGTGAAAAAATCTTACTTTGCGCGTCAATGTGCATTTATGCAGAAAAACGCAGTCTATTTACTCAACTTTGGACCCCAATATCTTGGGAACCAGACACTTCCCAGGTATGCTTCCATGGAGAAAAAAGATCGTGATGAGGAGATTCCGTAGTTTTCGGGAACGTTGACGACCAAAAATCATCCTGTATAGTCACATCCATTATCCTAACAGAGGTTAAGTACAAAGTACACATACACTTTTTACCTATCTGGCTGTATCCCACATGATAACGGGTGAGCCTACTGCCGACCTTATAATTACAGATGACAGTGCATGTACGTAGGGTAAGGAGGTAGGAGTGCACAAGTGAGAGGCAGTGCATGCGTCGACAGCTCTCTTTCTCCGCTGGCTGCTTGTGCTCGAAGCTGCTCCAAACGCAGCTGGGTTTGACGCTTCCACTTCGTTCTAGAGAAATGTTAATGTATTATTATAATGGAAACATAGATATAATATACAATAGATGGGCATCGTTTGAATAGCCCTGAGATTCCCGTTTCATAGAGCTAAATACATTAATCATTATATTTATACAGAATGTAACAAAAAGGGTATGTTAATCGAAAATCTGTATAACCCACTATAAGGACCTAACCTGACCTACATATAACATTTCAGACACGAAATCACATGTTTACTTTTGCAGATAGTAGGTATGGAGAATTCCTTAATAATTCAAGAAGTTTACACAAACTTAAAAAATAAACATGTAATTTGAGTGTCAAATTTTGTGGATAGCTTCTTTGTAGTTGCCTAGTTTCAAAGCATATCCCTTAACATACCCTTTTTTATCCTTTATAGGTTTTTACGAATAAAATTGCCACTTGTCCAGGAGCTGACGTCACAAAATACTCACCGTCTGTTCTGATACCAGGTCTTGACCTGCGTTTCGCTGAGGCTGAGAGCATCAGCCACGTCACCCCTGTCGGCCACGCTCAGGTACTTCTGGCAGCGGAACTTACGCTCCAGGTACGCGAGCTGGGCGTGGGTGAAGGCGGTGCGCCGGCGACGGGGCTTGCGGCCTGAGGTGGGGGTTGAGGACTTGTTTTGCTGGCGATCTGATGAACAGGAGATTATGTTAAAGGTCAGAGAATCTGAGAAAATGGAAATGAGAAAGTTTTTTTATATGTAAGACAGAGTCATGAAGATTGTTAGTTGGTTGTTTACGCTTGTGTTTACAGTACCTACGGAAAGAGTTAAACTGGAAAGGCATCTTCATGGAGAGTAAGAATGCTTGCATGATATTCTTCATTAACGCTCGTCAGTTGAGCTATTCTCTGATCTGACCTTTTTTAGAATATTTATTCAAGAATATTTCTCTTACCTGAAGCATCTGATTCCCTTTGCGAGCTACCAGCTATCACAGTGGCAGCGAATCCAGCCAGGAGCTGCGACTGGAAGGAACTCTTAGACAGGTCCATGGTCCGTCCATAGATACTGTCAGACAATGCCGCACCATGCACGAAAGCAGGGCCCTCTATGTTGTCATCCTTGTCGTTCTCCCCAGTTCGGTACAAATGAAAGATACCGTTGTCGTACAATTTCAGACGGTCATCTCTTTTGTCTGACTCATCATCCTCTTTGAACGGCGAGTTGTAGTTTGAGCTCGATATTCGACTTGTCAAGTTATAGTCTGGAGATGAGCTTTCATTATCATCATCTCTTCGTCCATATTTGTCTTTCTTTGGGGTTGAAGTGTCACTTCGATTGTCACCGACGGAGATGTCGTCGTCTAAATCTGAAGCCCCAAGGTTATGGCTTGTAGTTGGAGACGCTACTTCACGGTTCGCTTGATCTTCATCGTTTTGTAGTCCTAAAATGAAATTGGAGGGTATTAAGGCAACAGACAGTGAAGGGTTTCGAGAACATTCTTTGTCCGCTATCTCATTCCTTTTTACCTAAATGAAAGTTACAAGTAACGAGAACAGTCGCCTGATACTCCACCCTGACTTGCTTCTATACTGGTAGTTATAAAACATTTTAGGTGTTATGGAACAACAGTATACAGTATACAGTGTGAAAACTGAGTTATTTTTAGTATTTTAATAGTACATATACAGGATGTTTTTTCGTTGCCACCCTTACGAAGGGTGCGTACTTTACATCAAATAAAGTAAGTTTATGCCAAAAAAAATGCTGGAAGACGCTGAAAAAAAATTAATTTCTATTTTATTACCTATGTACTTGATCGGGCGAAATTTATAGTGTCCAGTGTTTATGCTAGTTTTTTTCATAGACAGATCTATATTAATTATTTCTGTGAAAAAATCTTGGTACACGCGTCAATGTGCATATATGCAGAAAAGCGCAGTCTATTTACTCAACTTTGTACCCTAATATTTTGGAAACCAGACACTTCCCAGGTATGCTTCCATGGAGAAAAATGATCATGATGATGAGGAGATTCCGTAGCTTTCGGGAACGTTGACGACCAAAAATCACCCTGTATATTCAGACACGGCTGTTGTTGTGAAATGGGGTAGCCGCAACTGCATCATTTAGGAGATCCCATAGCCACGTTTAGCATGGCGGGCTTGGGGTAAATGACCACTGATAAGTTGCTAGCTTCTTGCATTAGAAAAAGCCCGAAATAAGTTCCATAGTCGACTCTTACGACATAAACGGAAAGAGATGCAATGCCTCTGATATACTCGTATTTTAGTAAATAAAAGCCCCGCGTCAGCATAAGGCAAGACCAAAATACATAGTAGTTAGTAATAACTAAAGAAATGCGTCCTGGCTTAAAATCGGAACATAAGCACTTAGGTAATAATTTTAACTACCTATGAACTTATTTAAACAGCCACAGGCAACTTTTTATAATATAACCATATGAGGGTATAAAACTGGACCTGCCATGGTCTTTGGTCTATCCAAGACAATCTCCTCCTCCTCAAACAAAGGTCTCATAGCTTGACATTAAGGCGCGCCACTTAACTCCGAACGCAATAAGCACAAAGGCGGGACCTCGCATAAAGACCTCAGTTTTAAAAAGGAACGGCCATAGAAACGAGTTTCTGCTCTAATTAATGCCTCGGGGCGTTCCATTTCACTCTCCAGCAATTGAATACGACGTCTGTGAATGGTGTTTTAGCGCGCGCGGGAATCTTGTTTATGGTTACGTTTGTGTCTTTTAATTTGCGTGAAAATGGTGAGGAGCAGGCATTCGCCATTCACGCTCGGAGTCATTTTTGTATGTTTTTCTTTTCGTTAAAAACTTTGTATATGCACGTTGTGGTTCGTAATGGGGTATCCGCCGATTACTTGTGTTTTGCGATGTCGAGTCGGTTTCGAGTGGTGTTCTCGTTATAATTTTTGCATAAATATGTTTAGGCCGGAGATTTTCGGAGAAAGTAAGAGGTTTCAATATACACGCTTGAAGTACGCTGTTCACAAAACTCCGCTAACAAGCTCGCAGCCGCGATTGTTTCATATTTTATTTACGTCTACTTATAATATTTTCAGTAGTAAATATAATTATTATGTTAGCAACATTTGAACAATATGGTGACACAATAAATGCCACGTTAGAGAGTAAGTATATTCTACATTCATCAATGTAACTTTATTTATTTATGTCATTGACTGATATGAATAGCTGAGTATTCGTAATCGTTTTCCATTTCTTTATTAATAATTTTATGATATTCGTAATAAATAGACTGTCGATTATTAAGCTATTTATACATAGCCTAATACAAAAGATACCGCAAATATTATATTGCTACAAACACTTCTCGAAAAATAAAGAATACCTACCTAAAACTAAACTATTTAAAAAAGAGATTTACGTACTTACAGGTTTTCAAAACTACTAGCAAGACTAGCAGCAGCATACTATAACGATTGCTCATACAGAAGACTCTTTCACTAGATTTACCTATCTTCATTATATTAGTAATGCACGCTCGTCTGCTTAGTTGATATTTCCCTACCTATCTTTACCAGAGTTTCTCCGCAGAATTTCTCTGATATAGTCGGAGAGTCCCCCTTTCCATCCACACTTAATAATAACAAATAATTAACAGCAATATTTAAAAATATCCTACTCTCGTCTACAATATGTTTTAGCCTGAGTATCTTATGTATGTATGTTTATTTTTATTTTTTATATTTTGTTGTATTTATGCATATGTATATTTTGTAAAATGTAATAGTTTTAGCTTTAATTATAATAGTGTGTGTTCTCAGTGAAACGTGTTCAAGGACACTGATGTAATTAGTATTCTTTTTATACAATTATGTTTTACATATACATCTGTCTGCTTGTTTCCAAATAAATAAATAAATAATAATCATTGTTTGTCCATTTGCCTGACAAAAGGAAATGTTTTCGATGAATAATTCATTACAAAGAGCAACAGAAAGTGTGCTCCGGAATAAATTGACTTTAAATGTACTGAATTCTTTTTATTTGACCTTTGGGGAGGCAGTTATGTAGTCATTTAACATTTTTATACTGTAGCTTTGCTCTAGCTATAACCTGCGTTAGAGAAGAACGTGAGACCGAAGATTTTCCCTAAGGAAACAAATTCTTGGCTGCATTCCCAAAATGGAGTAGCCGGAACCGAGAAGGAGATCACACACTTTAACAGCTGGCACAGTTGATCACTGACAGTCGCTAGCTTATCACTAGAGAGAATGCCCGAATTCCTTTAATTATAAAATTATTAATAAAGAAATGGAAAAAATTCCTCACCCGGGTGGGAATCGAACCCACGACCTCTGCATTCCGTGCCAGCGCTCTTACCACTGAGCCACCGGGTCAATTACTCGGGTGACGAATTTTACCATCTCTTTTTGAAATTACATTATTGGAAACGTTATTTTTCATCCCGATAGCTATACACTAGCCAAATCTTGGTAAACAAAGCTGAATCCCTCAGCACAATGTTTTAATGATGAAACGATCAACCATATCCTAACGGATTATATTATGGAGAAGTGTTTTTATCTTAATCAAGATATTATATATTATAAAATTATTAATAAAGAAATGGAAAAAATTCCTCACCCGGGTGGGAATCGAACCCACGACCTCTGCATTCCGTGCCAGCGCTCTTACCACTGAGCCACCGGGTCAATTACTCGGGTGACGAATTTTACCATCTCTTTTTGAAATTACATTATTGGAAACGTTATTTTTCATCCCGATAGCTATACATAAGCCAAATCTCGGCAAACAAAGCTGAATCCCTCAGCACAATGTTTTAATGATGAAACGATCAACCATATCCTAACGGATTATATTATGAAGAAGTGTTTTTATCTTAATCAAGATATTATATATTATAAAATTATTAATAAAGAAATGGAAAAAATTCCTCACCCGGGTGGGAATCAAACCCACGACCTCTGCATTCCGTGCCAGCGCTCTTACCACTGAGCCACCGGGTCAATTACTCCTTTAATTATGCCTAGGTATGGTCAAAACAGTTAACTGGTTTCTCTTGGGAATTTAATACTATCCCACCTTACACCCTTCTTATGGTTGTATTATTCTAGATTCCACCTAGATAGGTAGAGTGGAAATGCCAATAAAGCAAATAGGCACAACATTCGACGCAAGTTAGAAGATACTGTCCCAAACACTTAACCCTACATTTGACTGTCCGTAGTCGAATCTCGAGTGACGCCAAATTAGTGATGTGCCCCGCTGTGATCATCGACACCCCATAGCCTGCGGCCAGTGACATGATCTAGGTGACTTGATCAGTCTTAATACTTGACGCTTTGACTCACAGAAATGAATAAGGGATATGCTAATTCGTCATTGAATTTTAAACTAACAAATAAGAAAATATTTTAGGGCTTCAAAAGTTATCTCAGAATTTAGTAGACGGTCAAATTTTATTTCGTTTATACCTTTAGTACATTTTTTTTCATAGTTTATCCCGAAGGAAAGGTAAGGGGAACTAAGCCTATACAGCCATTGTCTTTAGTAAATGATTTCTGAATTTATGATGGATGATGATGATGATGGATGATGATGATGATGAATGGAAACGTCGGGAAAATCCTCAAAAACAAGTGTAAAATTAGTGAAAATGAAAAATAATTGCAGAAACAACTTACATGAGCCCATAAAGAGATCGAATTCCGACAAAAGTTTTACTTAGCTTACCGGCATATAAAACCATGCACACGCACTAGATTCACATCACAAGTAAACAAAATATAACTTATCTACTAGAAAACATCACTTTACGGACACATGCAAGCCATTTAGAAATAAATTTTGATTTTCACAAGAAAATTATACCCACTCCCTTCCAGCTTTTCCCGCTAAATCTCGGGTATATACCTCGCTATTTCCCTGTATTCAGGAAATAAGTCGATGTTAGTTGATTACCTACGTAGATTAGCTAGACCTACCCATAGATTTAGGATTTTTTTCGCTACGCAAACATCCTAAATCTATGGACCTACCTACCACACGTCATCTATTTTTACATTCGGCGGGAAAAGCTGGAAGGGAATGGGTGTAATTTTCTTGTGAAAATCAAAATTTATTTGTGGATGGCTTGCATGTGTTCGTCAAGAGATGTTTTCTGGTAGATAAGATATATTTTGTCTACTTGTGAAGTGAATCTAGTGCATGTGCATGGTTTTATCTGCAGGTAAGCTAAGTAAAACTTTCACTGTGGGTGCGCCCACCACTGGGCCCTACACCCTCCACTGACCCTCGGATCTGATAACTCATAATTGCGACAACAGGCACTTGTACTAACTACAATCGCCATGAGAAACCAGACCCGAGCACCTAGCATGCAAGACGATACATTGCACTATTCCGAAATCAAATTTAAAACTTTAAAAAGTAAAACTTTAGTCGGAATACGATTTCTTCATGGGCTCATGTAAGTTGTTTCTGCAATTCTTTTTGATCTTTACTAATTTTACACTCATTCTTGAGGATTTTCCCGACGTTTCCATTCATCATCATCAATATCATCCGTCTTAAATTCAGAAATCATTTACTAAAGACAATGGCTGTATGGGCTTAGTTCCCCTTGCCTTTCCTTCGGGATAAACTAAACAAAAAAAAAAGTTGACGTTTTATTACTGTTAATACGATCTCTTCATGGGCCCATGTAAGTTGTTTCTGCAATTATTTTTCATTTTGACTAACTTTGCACTTGTTCTTGAGGATTTTCCCGACGTTTCCATTCATCATCATCATTATCATCCATCATAAATTCAGGAATCATTTAGTAAAGACAATGGCTGTATGGGCTTAGTTCCCCTTGCCTTTCCTTCGGGATAAATTAAACAAAAAAAATTGTTACTGTTAACGCCACCTAGTTTGTTGCAAGAATAAATCGTAGACTGTGATGGTATTGCCATCTCGCGTTCTATTTTTTATAATGATCATTGATCATTCAAAATCTGCACTGTAACGATTCACTTGGAGAATAAATCGAATGATTTAATAATTTAAAATAATACTCTTCATTTGACCTGAAGTTGGATTCGACTTTATTATAGGCAGGAAAACGCAAGAGGAGGAAAAAGCTGACCAAGCAAACGATAATACCTAACAATTACAGAAAATATTCGTTGTAGCATTGGCAACATCTTGGTACATCAACTAGAAATCGAATCACGTCAGGTTAATAGACCAGAGAATAAGTGGAAGATCAGAAGTGGTCATATTTTAAACGTATGTTTATTGACAACATCGAAACAAATGCATTGCAAGAGTACATACAACAAACTAAATCCGTTTAGTTTGTCATAGAAAATAATTATTATGGATAATATCAACATTAGTAAGTCATACTGCACTTGTCAAACAATCAAACAACAAAACAAGCATTTAAGGGGCACAACACTAGACGATAACCCTAACAATCACACGCCAGCCATTATCTCGGGCCCTTCGACTTATGAGGATTTCAAATACTATATTTTTTTAATTTGTATAAATATTTAAAGGTACCTGTGGCTCTAATATTATTACTAGATAATTTATATCAGTAGTTATGTACTGCCAATATGCAATGAGAAATCCCCGCACTGGCCCTGACTTCGCCTCACTTGTTGACGATTTCACAATCATTTATTTTAAAATGTCTAGAGTTCCAACCTGCATTGACAGTCCTAAAAGCCAAGCAACTAGATGTCCTGGGGATGTCCTCATCGACTTACCCGTCGGCTTATAGTTTTTTTTACAAACCAAATGGTTACCTATTTGTTTTTCTGGGACACGTAACAGAAACTTACCTTGGAAAATGACCCATGACCGTATAAAATGCAACACACGCTCGGGGCTAATCAATCACAATACAATAGTGATCATTTTATAACAAATAGACATGAAATAGGTTATTTTAGATTCATTGAAACTTGATACCATTAGGTATAGGTAACTTGAATTTTATTTACCTACCAATTCACGTAGGTGTGTAGGTATAATACCTTTTTCCCAACATTGTTATTGAGCTTACTATAGCAGCGTCATATTCATGTTCACTCTTAAGTTTTTACCTGACTGGGTCTGCAGGAGGGTTATGTTTTTCGGGTGTATATATGTATATTTCCTTGGCACACTCTAAGCAGCTTGTCGCATTTAAACTTGAGAGGTATCATTAGATTCGTTTTAGTCACGAGACTGAGTGAAAATTTTTACGTATTCGGGTTTTTTTTTATAAATAACCATCTATCAATGCCAGATTACTGACAAATAAACTAAGTAAATGTATATACAATACATCTGCATATGCATTTAGAGATCGCAGCGTGCAGCCTCTTGGACGGGCACGTGGCTCGCACGCGCAGCGGACAGCGCTCCATTGACTCCTTATACGATAACACAAAGTAATCACCATCGACTTCACAGAGAGGCAGAGAGCTCAATTATAGTGTTATAGTTGAAGGTTAAGTGACCATTGTGGGTTAGGTTATAATTTTGTAGTTAAAAGAATAACGCATGATGCATGAAATCTCACAGTCACCTTTAGCAAAGCCCCCACTTTGACAGATGTGAATTATCAGTGACGAGTTGCTGGCGATAAGCAATAGAGAATGCCCGAGTCCCTTAGTCGGCAGGAGATGTGTCTAATCTATTCTAGTTAAGCTTTGTAAAATAAGATATTGAAATTCGTTGTACGTTATTGTAACATTTTTAGAAACAGCTTTTTACTCGTAAACATGGATTCATCATTCAGCAACTATTTCATCACCGCCTCACCTGATGAAATGTGAAGGCAGAGCCGATGATGGTCAAGAAATCCTTATCGATTTGAGTTTCGTAAGAATAAAATGCTTAAAATAAATAAAAATAAAGTTTTTAAAGTTCATACGTAAGTACGTGCACTACGAGTCTGTTAGTAAGTCGTGGAGAGGTCTCGAAGTGTCAGAAGTTAGTGGACGAGTAACGAGCACTCGTCGATTTATTTTTCTTGACCACTTCACGTGTAGACAAAATGAAACTTGTTGAATTTCCTAGAGGGGTCGAAAAGTAATGTTCCGATAAAAAAAACTTATTGACATTGTAACTGGAACCAATACAATAAAATTCCGGGATGTGGCCAGCAGCACCTGCCGTGTTAGTCTGAAAGTTGCACTGCGGTCAACAACCGGCCTGTCCAGGTTGGTGACTACAGGTAAAACTCCTCTATGGCAGTAGCCTTGTAGCGTGCCCTAGGAGGGCCTACGTGCAGCAATGAACTGCAATAGGGTGATGGGTGTGTGTTTGTGTATATGTCATAGAACATCATAGCTTTCAAGCAATCTACTTATTAGTACTTATTTGCTCACTTCCTCATTGCCTACTAACACAGCCAAAAATATCCAGAAATTGGTCATTATTGAGTATTAGAAAATCCCTCTCAGCACGTAGTGGCCAAATCACAATATTTTTTACTGTACAGTCTCTATCGTCAGCAGTTTTAATTTTATATTATAACATATAACAGTCAGTATTATAACATATACATACATATAGGTACATACATAGATATAATCACGCCTTTATCCCTTACGGGGTAGGCAGAGCACCAAGGGCCGATAGAACCACATGGTGCCACTTCTGACCAATTATAAGGTGAGGTGACATCGAATAGTATTTAATTTCCAATTGATAGGGTGTCGTATTAAAAATTCACACCTAGCCTAAGTCAGAATATTAGGGAAACAAAAGTCAACCCTCAGTTTCCATTTCTGCTAGTCACACATACACATAGATAGATACACAAACATCATCCTATTGCAGTCTACTGCTAGACGTACGCCTCCACCAGAGCATACCACAAAGCTACTGCCATAGAAGGGGTTTTTAGTCACCAAGCTGGGCAGGCGCAAGACCGCAGTCTGATTTTCACAGGGTACTTGTGACAGCCAGGCAAATATTGATACCAAAACTTCCGACCATGATTCTGAGGCGGAAAACACTGAAAATTTTCCGACATTTTTTTCATATTTTCAGGAAAAAATAGTTTAGTTCATTTAATTAGGCCTTAAATAATGACTTAAAAATGGTCTGAAGTCACCATATCAATATTTGCCTGGCTGTCACAAACACCATGTAAACGTGTATTGCCAACACAAGAAACGCTGCTTCTCACCTCTGGAAACCCTTAATCGTCTTACGATACCCACGGGCAGACATTGGGTAGTACTATTTCTACTTTACCGACACCACACGGCACACTACTTACAGTCATCTCCAGTGTATGCAGCGACATTTACAATTCATATTAACTACATTAAGCATTCAAGATTGAAAATTAGTTCGTAATGTATGCATGTGCATGATAAAGGCGCGCGCACACTGGAAAATTAGCAGCTTATTACTGCTGAGGGTAAGGCGGGACGCACACTTGAACACGTACACTACCGCTAATACTTTGTTAGTGCACTAAAGTTTAATATTCATGGGATAAAAACACTGTATGGGAAACAGGATAGGTGTTTCTAGATTATACATTTTGATTAATTAAATTACATTATATTTGCAAGAAACTGAATATGAATAAATAAATAAATATTCACACACTTCACAACACATTGACCTAGTCCCACACTGAGATCCCTAATAAGGTCTTGTGTCGTGGGTACTATGCAACGGTATATAAATAAATAGATAAGTATATAAACATCCATGACTTGGAAACAAACATCGATATTCATCACATCAATGTTTGCACCTACCAGGATTCGAACCCAGGACCTATAGCGTCGCGGGTAGGGCCACTACAAACTACACCAAGCGGCCGTCACCTTAAACTTACCAACCTGATGATACGAGTATGCAAAAAATATTATTTTTAGTACGTACGTGGCTTACTAAAGAACTCGGGCACTCGCAGGCGATAAGCTAGCAACTTGTCTCTGATCACTGTCCCCGTTATGCTAAATGTGTCTGTGGAATTTCCTTGGTGATCTTGCAGTTCTGGCTACCCCGGAAACACAGCGTGTACGGGCCTCTGTACAATGACCCCAATTATTCGTCACTTGCCATCTCTATCTATGTAAAATATTGCATGGATCCTTCCATGGATAATACAGTTCTTGAATCTATTCTATACATATTATAAAAATGACACCGATCCCCTGATTACGTAAAAGTAATAGCAAAGCCGTAGCCGCCCGATCGCGATAATTGAGTGTGTGTGCGTGCGCGCAACGAGCGCTCGGCGTCCTCCCGCACCTCGCCCCGCGCATTCACATACTCTCAATTATCGAGATCGCGCGACTTCGGCTTTGCTATTGCTTTTACGTAATCAGAGGGCGGATCACTGTCTGTGGAAGATATATGACAAAAAAAATTATATGATATGATTTTTAAATTTTTTGTCGGTTTGTCGGTTTGCCTGTGCGTTTGTGCACGCGAAACTCAGAAACGGCTGAACCGATTTCCATGCCCGTTTCAGGAATATATTGTGACAGGTCCCACTTAACATATATGCTACTTTTTATCGCTGGAAAATGTTTTTATCCCGGAAAATTTCGACATTTTGTTTTTTCTGTAATCCACGCGGACGGAGCGTCGTCGCGGGCGTCCACTATAATAAATAAATTAGAATTATTATTGTCCCAGAACTTGTGCACCTGTGGAACTCATTTCCCCGTGATCTGTATGTATGTATGTGATCATTTAGTAAAGGTAGCAGGCTTGAGGTATTGAACCCTAAAATAGAAAATTTTATCTTTGAGCTTACTTTCCTAGTACACCGTAGCACGAATACTACGAAAAGTGCTACGAGCGACTACGACTTTCATGCAAGTAACACAAAGCGTGGAATTAAGTTTATTTTAATCGCATTACTAGCATAATACATACTAGTATTCACCCGCGACTAAGTTTGCGTGACTTTAGAATCCCAGTTTTTCCCGTTTTGTATTAGATATTCGGTTAGTTTAAATTGTCCATAAATTCACTTTTTTCAAGTTGGTTAAATAAATTGTAATGTCTCTTTGACCGAATTACGAAATAGACAAAAAATTGCACTACAATGTTCCAGTTCCATTTTTTAATCAATTGAAATATGTAAATAAACAATAAAACCATAGTTATATCAAGTTAATAGTTCTTATTCAACGCGCTTTACGATAATAGTACCTATAATACAAAAGTCAATACAAGTGCCTAATAAAAAACCTAATTTCGTTCTTTCGGATTCTTTCTACTTCTTAATAAAATGAAGTACTAATAAAAAGTTCCGTTTTGAGTTTGCGAAATCTGCTTCTTTATGTTTTTTTGCAAACTTTTTATGGGTAGGTACTATTGAATAGAGTAGCAAACTCAATACTCAATCATTGTTGTTAGTTATTTAAGGAGTTATTTAATGTAGTTAGTTAAGGATCTTAATTAATAATTTACAGATAACATATAACCCTGTTGGGCACAGCAACATGTTTTTAGTGTGGTAGGCAGACTGAAGCATTTCATAGTCAATTTCGGGTTCATTTAAGGTTCAATTTTAATTGTGCCGTTCGTCATGTTAATTATATTTTTTTATTTATTTATTAGGATCTGTTGATGATAGTAATACACAAAAATGTGCCTAATAAAAAACGAAATTTAATTATTCCTGATTCTGTCTACTTCTAAATAAAACGATGTAGCCCGTTTGTGTTTAAAGGATTCATATTATTTTTTGGTCACAGAGTGCTGTTATAATGGCGTCGTTAGCAGATGTTTCTTACGCTAACTTGCACTTGGACTAAAGAAAATAAACATTTTGCTCTATAATAACATAATGCACATATTTCCGGGTTCAAGAGGCCTAAAGCCTTCTGCAAAAAATGGACTTTGTATCATATGAATGTCATTTCCATTTCAGACAAGTAGTTTTAGATTTTTTAGGTTTTAACTAAACTTACCTACTTAACACTATTTTATTACAACAAACAGCAAATTTTCAGATAAGTACTACTTTTATACGAAAATTCCGATATTCTTCTTTGTCCCAGTAATTATGCTTTCCTAAAGTTGTGATAACTCGTGAATGTTAAGAAATTTAAAAAAAAACTTAAAATGTACAGTTAAGTAATTGTAGTGGGCTATGACTAACGTAACTAGACGTCCCGTTTTGAACGGGACAGTCCCTTTTTACAGTTACCTGTCGCTGTGTTAAGAAACAAGAAAACTTTAACTGTTTAGTTAAGTAATTGTAGTGGGCTATGATATGACTATAATGGTCCATCGACCATCATAGACTCTTTCATCTTTGCTTTTTATGATATCCCTAGAAGTTAGTTACAGCTATTTTTACCATTTGTGCTAACTTTTAATAAATAACAATAGATACGAAAGTAATCTCGTTTATAATAATTACTTGGGAATAGACCCTTAGCTCCGGATCCCTCTTATTAGTTTAGTGGTCAGAAACGACACTAAAGTGTAAGTACATGTACTAACGTTATGACAAATGAATGTCTAATTGAAAAGTTCTACGAACGAATTTGATCTCGACCGATCGTAGAATTCCTTTGTCATCAATATGTACCAAACAAAGATATTTGAATAGAAACACATCGTACCTGGTGCTCCAGGTCTCAGCACATCTCCGAGAAGGTCCTTTATCAGGAACGACTTGTGGCTGTCCATTCTTAACTTTCAAACCACACAAACTTTTGACTCCATTATTTGATACAATTTTCCCGATTTCCGCAGAAACTCAAAGGTAATTTTAGATTTTAACTAAATAATTATCGTGTTTTGGAATGAGAAACGATGAGTATTAATTTTTAAAAAGTTCTAAGCAAGTTTGCTTTCCCGCTCCACGATATCAAATGTCCGCCATGTTCGGAAAGACATCGTTCAACCGCGAAAATCTTTTCATTTAAACACCCACCCCCATAACCGACGTTACATACATTTTCTTGCGGTTTTGCCCTAAATCACCGCTTAAACGGGGCTTAAATCGCGTTTAGCATGCGCAGATTTGGTGGGCGTGGCTTCTCAAACTCCGCCCCAATTTCCCGACCAATGGGAGGTGATACAGTAAGTTTTACGCCAGAATGGTTTCAAAAGTACATATTGAAACTGGGGTTTAGACTCGGTTATTGAGTTTTTTAAAAGGCCGTTTTGAATGTAAATCGAAAAGTTACCGGGGTAAAGAGGATGCCCGCAGATCTCCAATTAAATTGATAGTTGACTGGAGTGGGGGGGGCGTGAGTGGAGGGGGGAGGGGGCAACATTCAAGTGTATGTTGTTTACGGATCGTTTCTGCAAATTGGAACGATGAAAGGCTATAATCACTATTGTAAGGTTAATATTAGATCATTAATTAATTCGAAATCAGTTCTAAATAACTGGAAAAACTTGAAATTGGAGTGTAGATAACTATATAATAGTCGTGTTTATTACCCAAATGCCTCTTTCTATCGATGCGTATAGACCTACCTACCTTCTCGTACTTGTTATTCCATGTACTTAAAAGAATTAAAAGAATATATTCTGATAATAATACTATCATGAATAGAATAACATGGCGAAGATTGAAAAAATATTTTACCACTGGTCACTATTTATTTCTAGGGTAAACAAAATTACGGACACTATAGAAATAATTTTGTCTAGGTACACTATTTAGGATACTTATATCATACTACCTAAGTAAATCAGTAGGTAATTCTTCTTTTATTACACAGGGTAATCGGATGAATGGGCGTAGCGAGTGCTCTCCATTGCTCATTGCGAAACTCATCAGCTAGGTTATCACTAGGACACCAGGGGGTTATTTAGGAGGTGCATGATCACTGGTGTCTTGGACAATGTAACAATTTTACGAGCGACAGCGAAGTTCGCAAAGTTATCGGAACGTTTCTACCAATAGCGGTTACATTTCATCACGTCCCCGAAACCCGCTAAAGGCTTCGATAACTTTCTGTATTCGCTGTATGTACCTTAACTCATAAAATTGTTACCTGTCTGGGGTACTAGAAACTCTAGGGTAGTTCCTAATGTGTGCGTTCCCATTGAGGGTCTACGTTGGAATTTTGAGCTTTTGAATGGTTCAGCCCTTAGTAAAAGTTCTCAAACGATTGTAAATTCAACCTCTAATTTGTAAAAGTCGGCACTCAAAAGTTACATTCGGTTAAATGTGGACCCTCAGTCGTGACTGTCAGGTCCCCTTTCTTACAATCCAGTTAAAATTTACAACTCCTGTAAATGACTACTCACTCTTAGTAAAAGATTTGTAAAACTAATTTTATAAAATGTTACCCTTTTCTGTTCACTCAATAGTAAAATATAGCAATCAGAATGTGGTCCCTCAATCAATCGCCATAAGATCACATTAAAAGGAGGCAGACCTTATTTAGCATCTTTTTGATGAAATATGCTGAAACGGGTGCATGTTTGTGAGACTATTACACTATATTCTTAGTACCCTTAACTATGTCATGTAAAGCCAAAAACATGATTTAATGATTTTCGCTCGATAGTTTTGTTTTTTGAAATCGACACGTTTTTTAGTCATTTTTACTTTTATTTCGGCTATTACATGAGGTAGGCGTTTAAAATAAATTCGGATATCAAGATAATAATGATAGTAAACTTTTGTAAAGCCAAAATTAAAAAACAATCATAATTGAACACACAATTAATAAAAATCTTTTTGAGACTTACGCCCTTTACTTCTGAGCTCAATCAGTTGTTTAGCGTGCAAGCGATATTCTACTCTAATGCTTACTGAAAAGCGTTAAATAGTAACTTCGTGCCCGCTGACGCTCAGTACCGCGCTGTGCGCCGACGACGTAGGGTCTATGTCGCTTTCGTCCACGGCAGTGGTATTTTTTATTATCTTGTGGTGTAGGTACATGTAGGTATTACTCGATTGAGTTCGGACTAATGGGAAATAAAACTAAAAAATATGTTTCCAAAAGGAAGATGGCTCAACGTTGGAGAGAATTTTCTAAAAAGGGGAGAGAATCAAAGGTGTAAGTAGCTATAATCATAATTAGTAAGTATGTAAAGTTTAGTGCTGAGAATGCATTTTATAATGGACAGCAGAAAAAACAAAATGTCGAAATTACGGGATAAAATATTTACCCGGGATAAAAAGTATAATGTGTTATTCTGATACGTACCTAAGCTAATATAAGGTCTTTCCGAAATTAGTGATTTGCCTTTGACACGAAACTAGGAAAGTAAAAACAAACAACTTTCACTATGGGGCCAACTCCGATATAGTGAAAAAAATCAGCTGTTCCATACATTTCAGGATTTTGCGTGATGAAGTAACAAACATACACACTCACACACATACAAACTTTCACCTTTATAAATTGGTAGAATTCCTTTGAACGATTGCGCTAGTTGCTTTGTTTATTTATGTAAAAGTCTACAAAAGAAATTAGTTCCGAAATCACACACACAGCATGAGAAGTATTCTATAAGCGCACTGCTTTACACATGAAGCACATACACAAATTTTATATACATTTACGAGTATATGTAGGTACAATATCTTTCACTCACCTAAGGAACTTACTTACTACTACAGGTGAGGCATAAATATTGGAATAGGTATGTGGATTAGGTATTTTTCAATACTAGTCGGTACCTAATACAACGTGATTAGGTCATCATCATCTTCCTGCCCTGTTCCCATTTATTTGGGGTCGGCACAATATGTACTTTTCTTCCATTCATCCCTATTATCCGTCATCTCATGGCTCACTCCCAGTACACGCATATCCTCCCTCACACAGTCCATCCAACATTTCTTTGGTCTACCTCTTCTTTATATCCATCCACACTCATGCACAAAGCTCTCTGTAAAATATGCCTTTCATCCCGTCGCTTTACATTATAGACTCATAAATAATATAGCTTTACATGCCCGTACCAAGACAGACGGTTACTTCGTAACTTGTCTGTGATCGGCGCAACTTTCAAACTTCCTCTTATATACACATTTCTTATTTTATCCATTCTTGTAACTCCACACATCCATCTCAACATTCTCATCTTGCTTACATGGAATTGATTTTTATCCTTCTTCTTTACGGCCCAGCATTCAGATACAAGACGACATTAGGTATTAGGTATCGCATAAAATATCATCTTATTATGAGAAATCAACCGTAAGGCATAGACTATAAGTTTCAATTTTATTATTTAGCAAAAATACTACAATATCATTAGGATATGAAGATAATTTCACCATCTCTAACAAGTTTATAATAGTCCAGCGGTTACATCGGCGGAGTCGAAAATCAGATATTTCTGGTTCGTATCCTGGTACAGACAAGACTTTTTTTCCTTTTTTTTTACAAAATTAAAATCCTTTATTTAAACAAAATATGTGACACAAACTAAAAACAATTTAACTAAATATTAAAAATTTAACCTAATATAAAAAATGCATTTCGCTATTATCACGATATTTTCTATTTCCACAACTATTCTTTCTACGTAGCACAGTGGTTCCAATGTATGGGAGGTGCTGGACATTCGCATCCAAAAAATAAAATCTTGAGAAACTAATTATGCCATCTTGTTTTGTAGATTTATCGATACGCATATTTAGAGGGGCCCTTATTCCTCTATGATTTT
The DNA here is from genome assembly GCA_014607495.2 of Carposina sasakii. Classification (NCBI taxonomy): domain Eukaryota; kingdom Metazoa; phylum Arthropoda; class Insecta; order Lepidoptera; family Carposinidae; genus Carposina; species Carposina sasakii. Next base: position 15,348,390 of record CP053151.1, read on the forward strand.
AACAGAAAATTGTAAGATCCTTGTCATTGTAGTATATTATAATATAAAAATCAAACATTTCTATGTACCGCAGAAAGTGCACGTTTGGCGCACTATGTGTGTTAGCATTAATTGTAGTTCTCTCAAATATAAACACAATACCGAAGACCGCAACTTGAAACGAGGCCGGAATCAAGAGATATGTAAGTAAGTTTGACCATTTCCATAGTAAGAAAACACTATTTCTCAATTATCTCCTCAAATATAACAGTTACAAAAAAACTTTAAATAATAACTTTCAAAGACATTGATCTACCAAACAAGATGGCATAATTAGTTTCTCAAGATTCACCAATTTTATTTTTTGGATGCGAATGTCCAGCACCTCCCATACATTGGAACCACTGTGCGTAGGTATTTATTAGATAATGGATCATTCACCGAAAACCAATACTAAATATTCACCGAATAAAGATTCTACGTATTTATCTAATACGAGTACGTAATGGATCACAGTAATGGAACGGCCATATTGCATAAATATTAGTATGTATTAGGTCGAACAGGTACGATTTTTACCTAATCCGACCCATCTTTACTTACTACGTAGCATCTTCGGCAGCAGTTCCTTATCTACAATATTTTGTTTATAGAATTCAAACTCAGCTCAGGGTAGTTTGCTCAGTAAACACGCGTCCAGTGTTCTTCGTCAACATTTAATTGTTCACAGTGTTAATTCCTAAAAGTTTGTAGTGAAAATTATAAAGATCTATTCGTAAGACAAAGACCTATCATACTTCAAGAAATTGTGCTTCAAAGTATAATCAGTGCCGAGATATTATCAAAAATCTATTGTTCAATACGTTTAAAAATACAAACCATTAGACTCAGTGTCAGTGAACTTGTGTAAAAATATACGCATACCTGCTTTTAAAAAGTTCAAAAGCTGTGGGTCGAAACAGTTCACTATTTTCAAACAATTTGACATCGGTCGAGTGGCCTCGAGGCTTAATTTTGATCTCTTACCTATGAAGAGCGACGGTTCGATCCTTACATCCGGCAAATATTTTTATTTAGTTTTTATTTTTTCTCTTGCTACATATTAATTTCCATATTTAATTCTATATTTAACACACAATATCTGAGTTCAAAGACACATCCGGATTCTGAATTCCGGAAAAATAAAACGAAAACTTTTATCTTTGTGTTCTTGTAACGTCGCCACTGGAAACCCCTACTAAACCCAAACAAGCAATATCACAAACATACTTAAACATTACACCATTATTTTTCTGGCAAGATGTCCTCTGAAAATAACGACTGGGGATGCTGCGGGACCGATCTGGAGGTTGTAGAGCATATTAAATGTAGGACCTGTATTATGAAATTTCATACGGGCTGCATCAGTTCTAACTCAAACGTGAATTTGGGCGATGAATATTGGGAATGTCCAAATTGTTCTAGTCAACGACCAAAGGATAAGAAGAGCGACAATACTCCAGTCCGCTTCAACACTAACGTAACTCAACGAGGCGCGAAACGGCAAGCGCTTCAGTCTCCGCCTCCGACCACATCTACGGGCTTCATGAGTGACATTAAATCTATTATGGAAGAATGTTCCCTAAAATTGTCATCAAAAATTGATAATCTTGCAAGCACAGTTACTTCAGAATTAAAATCTGTGAAGGAGGAAATGCAGGATATGAGGGATTCCATGGACTTTATAAACTCCAAGTTTGAGTCCATGCTTAAGGAGCATACAGAAACCAAGAATGTGATGGCTGAACTTCAAACTGAAAATATCACGCTGAAATCGACAATCGCTGATTTGAGTGTACGTATTAATAACCTAGAGCAAAATGCACGTGCTGTCAATATCGAAATCCAGTGTGTTCCGGAGAAGAAGACAGAAAATTTGGTAGAGCTGGTAATGCACATAGGATCGGCGATAAAGTGCAAAATTGAAAAACATGATATCATTACATGCACACGCACTGCAAAATTTGATAGAGCTAGTCCCCGACCTCGTGCAATCGTCACACAATTTAAGGACAAGATTACCCGGGATGAATTTTTAGCCGCTTCTATTAATTTCAATCGCAAGAAGCAAAAACAGGATAAACTCAACACCTCTCACCTAGGCTTCAGTGGTAAAAGTACCCCAATATATATTACTGACCATTTATCTCCCACAAACAAGCGTCTACATGCAGCGGCAAGAACAACTGCTAACGAAAAGAACTACAAATATGTGTGGATAAAAAATGGACGAATTTATATGAGAAAGACTGATAATTCAGATTACATACTAATTAGAGATATGAACTCTTTGTCTAGTATTAAGTAACTTTATAAAATATGTACCTTCTCTTGTTCATTAATTGCATGTAATTTATTTTTAATCTCATTATAAAATTCAATTCCCTAACTGTATATTATCAAAATACTCGTGGTCTGCGAACAAAAACCCATATTTTTATTAGAAATCTACTTGTATCCTCTTATGATATTATTGTCCTTACCGAAACATGGCTTAACTCTGATATTTTTGACTCGGAGCTGTTTGATGACAGGTACACTGTTTACAGACGAGACAGAGAGAGCTCTGGCTTTGATAAGCATAAGGACGGTGGAGGGGCGCTGATTGCAATTTCTAAACAACTTAATTCCAAAAAAATGCCTCACTGGCAAAGTGATTGTGAAGACGTCTGGGTATTATTGGAGGACTCTCATTCAAATTCTAGCATTGCACTGTGTGCAGTGTACCTTCCATCGCCGCTGCGTAAATCGATTGTCGAGAATTTCATAGATAATTGTAATCGCATTACTGATGAATGTAGCTCACAAGTTTGCATGATAGGTGACTTTAACTTAACTACTCTGGACTGGAGCTTGATAGGAAACCCCTCGTATATATTATCACCTCTCTACCAGATGTTCTTGGACTTTGTTAATATGAATAACCTAAGACAGCTAAATAATTTTAAAAACAAAATGGGAAGAATTCTTGACTTAGTTCTAACACAGTTGCCAGGGAAGAATTCTTGACTTAGTTCTAACACAGTTGCCAGGGAAGAATTCTTGACTTAGTTCTAACACAGTTGCCAGTATGTCAAGTATCTGAGGCAGTGGACATTTTATGTCCCATAGATCCGCTACATCCACCATTAGTTGTGAATTTATCCTCAGCCGAGTCCCCAAGTCTGGGTCTGAACAAAGTAAATAGACCAAATTTCCACAAAGCTGACTACACATCCATTAACAAGCACTTAGGGACTTTTAACTGGAAGGAAGTTTTTTCCGAGCTTGTTGATGTTAATGATATGCTTAATGCCTTTCTCACAATCTTAAGTGATACAGTTCGAAATTTTGTCCCGAACGTACGGGCTAAAGGCAACAAATACCCTATATGGTTCAACAAAAATCTAATAAATCGTTTGCGCGAGAAGAACAAATATAGGCAGCGATTCAGAAAATATAATAATCCACTTGATCGAATTTCATATCGTGTGCTAACCGAACGCTGCCAAAGGCTAGCAACTGAATGCTATAACTCTTATATTCGCGGTATTGAAGACGGAATTACAAAAAATCCAAAAACTTTCTGGTCTTTCGTTAAAGCTAAACGTGGTGGACGCGGTGGCTATCCAGCTGTCATGAGTGATGGTAGCTGCCAATCTAGTGATGGCAACCAGATATGCAACATGTTTGCTTCTTCTTTCTCCTCGTTGACAACAACGACTGAAAGGGAAGCTACAAACCTAGATAAAGTGCATGAGCTTATTGGGTTTGTTGGCGATAGCCTTAGTTCATTGTTCTTGGATGAAAGTAAGATTTATCTCAAGTTAAAGTGTCTGGACACGTCCAAGGGCGCTGGATCAGACAATATTCCTCCTTTATTTATTTCTCGTTGCGCGTCGACACTTTCAACACCTCTCTGCTTCATTTTCAACCGTTCCTTGCTGACGGGAATCTACCCGAATGCATGGAAAGTTTCTAAAATAGTACCGATCTACAAGTCCGGTGGACATCAGCTTGTTAGCAACTACAGGCCAATTTCTATCTTGCCTGCTTTGTCCAAGGTTTTTGAGTCCTTGATTTGTCCATATATTCAGGATTACTTTGATAAGTTTTTGAGTGCTAACCAACACGGATTTGTTAGGGGTAGGTCGACAAACACAAATCTGGTCATCTACACCGAAAATCTAATCAAGCACATTGACTCAAACAAACAAGTGGACGCTATTTACACCGATTTTTCCAAGGCATTCGACAGGGTTAACCATCGAACGCTTTTGGCTAAATTGTCAGCTTATGGTATTACTGGTTCTCTTCTAAAATGGTTCGATTCCTACCTCACTGGACGCTCCTTTTATTTAGTTGTCAATGGTTACCGCTCCGATCTAAAATCTATAATTTCTGGAGTACCCCAAGGTTCTCACCTAGGACCCATTCTTTTCAATATATTCATAAACGACTTACCATCAATCATTACACACTCATCCCCATTCCTGTTCGCCGATGATCTGAAGCTTGTTAAGGCTATTGATACTTGGAACGATGTGTCTGCCTTACAGAAAGACATAGACTCCTTGGCGGAATGGTGTATGGGTAACGGAATGGAACTAAATATTAATAAATGTACTCATATCAAATTCTCTAGAAAAATTCATAACCTTCCCTCTACATACCATCTAAGTGGCAACCAGTTGACAGAATCAGAGATTGTCAGAGATTTAGGTGTATTGTTTGACAAAAAATTAACATTCGTCCCTCAGCTCGATCACGTTATAAAGAAAGCATCGAAACTGCTAGGGTTTCTTATACGGAACAGCAAGGTGTTCAAACATGCCTCTACAAAACTAAACTTGTATAACTGCCTTGTGAGGTCTTGTCTCGAATATGGGAGTACAGTGTGGCGGCCCCATTATGCTACGCACATTTTGCGTATTGAACGCATTCAAAAACGATTGGTTCGATATTTAACATATTCACATCATAGGGATAAAAAAAACATACCATACGACGAAAAGCTTAAACTTTTTAAATTAACAAGCTTAGAGCAACGTAGAAACCTTCTGGATCTAACTTTTTTCTTCAAAATAATGAGAAACCAAATACGTTGCCCAGCCTTACTGGAAGTGTTCAGCTTTAAGATACCCTATCATATACCTCGGAAACCAATTAAACCAATCGTGCGTCCGCTCTGTAGAACTGTCCTGGGCGCTAATTCTCCGATATCAAGAATTGGTAAAATATATAACGCGAGTAGCGGATCTGTGGATGTACACTTTATGTCCCTGTCTACGTTCAAGCGTAAGTTGCGTGAGCATATGTAAATCTACTGCATGGACACTGTGTAACTTAGATCTTACATTACAATTAACTTTTGTCTTATTTTGTTACGTAAATTTCTAGAATTATATATATACTTTTTTTTACTGGCAAATTTCTGTTGTGCATGTGATGTATACCTGTAATTGATTGTGCATTTAGATTAAGTTTTATTTTAAGTAGATAAATGTTTATTGATGTAACAATCGTTGGTATACTAATTAAATAAATAAAAAAAAAAAAAAAAAATTGTGCCGAGCAAAAAGTCCTGGAGTCGCCCGTCAAAGTTTATACCGAACTAATACCACCTGTAATGTTTGAAGAAAAGTGAGTGAGAACCTTCCTACCTGCTATAATTTTGTTGTTTTTGCTCACTTGTTTTCACTTTTGGCTACTAAAACTTTTTTGATATTTTTAAACTCATTTCATATTTTAGCTCTCCGATTGACAGTTTGATGGTAACAGATGAGGTGGAGCATAGAACAGAAGGTATTTTACTGTATAAGGTAAATAGTACATATATATTTCTTGGGGAGTGTAGAGGATTAGTAAGAAAAATAATTTAATTTAATTGTATAGTATTTAAACGCACATCAAATAAAATGATTTTTTTTAGTCACAAATAATTGGAATTCATATCAAAATTACTGACTGCACAGCAAAATCCTCAAATGAGAATATTGCTAATCAAACTGCAATTTATATTTGTGGCATACGCATACCGCTATTTATCTTTAAATGAAGTTTTTTTTATTTATGCACAGCTAATATTGCGAATGCACATTATACATACCTGTTAACCCTTTATTTAAAAAAAACACCTACTATTTATATTTAACATACAGCAATTTACCTAAATGAAACGGCATTTTTTTACATAATCATCTTAATATTAAAATTTGTTAAGTTACTACTTGTAACATTTTAACATATTGACTCACCTAAAAGCCTTTTTAAAAGCGATCTACATGAGTAAATTGGTCCCATTTCACATATGTATCGGATACTATTTTTTGTGATATATAAAATAAATCTTTGATATCTACCATTAATTCGTTTTATTCAAAACTTCCTAATACTTGTTGCATTGGATGAATTTCATACATAAATATAACTATGATGCAGGTAATGTGTTCTATTGTATGAATGATTTTTTAACATATATTACTTATTAATTAATTAATTAATTAAATTTAATTGTATTTTGCAAACAAAAATAAAATAAACATAACATTGAAATCAATTATAATAACGACTCTATGGGTTTTTATGTTCTCTGCGTTTGACCTAGCGTTGACCCGCCTGCTCGAAAGCGCGCGAATTTCGAATTTTAACACTACGCAGATCTTAACGCGTATCCTTGCATTGCGGGTGGCGGGGTATGTGGGCGGAGCAACCGTGGGACTTTTATTTGACTGCTGGCTCTTAAGTGAGAACCACAATAATATTTAAAATATGGGAGTAATGTGACTGAGAGTTAGTAAAAGTACTTGAACCATTGTAAATTCAATCTTTAGTTTGTAAAAGAAACCATTCAAAAGTTTCAATCGATTAAAGGTGGTCCTTGGATTGAAACGTTTGTCATAAAAATAATTCAATTTAGGTATGTAACATTTGGTAGTTAAATTAATTGCTATAGTTTATTATTTAGTAAGTAGCTAGTGGACGCCTGCGACTCCGTCCGCGTGGACTACAGAAAAAATAAAATGTCGAAATTATCCGGGATAAAAAGTAGCCTATATGTTAAGTGGGACCTGTCACAATATATTCCTGAAAACTACATCGAAATCGGTTCAGCCATTTCTGATATTAGCGTGCACAAACAAACAGACAAAAAATCCAAAAATCATTCTTTTGGGTACCTACTATTGCGTTAGGATGTTATTTACAGGAGTTTTAGGTTTTAGGAAAAGCGTCTATTTCAGTCTATGCCTCTGTATCTTAGGTACTATACAGGGTTAATTTTAAAACATCAATAACCTCGCAAGATAGATAAGGTAGATACCATCATAAACAACAACATTTATTCTACGAGTTTTGATAATTTGTCACATTTTACTTTCATACAAAAATAAATATCAATTTAATATTAGGTACCTCTGAATGGTCTTAAGTCTGTACATAATACTGAGGCGCGCGCGTTCGCGGGCGTTGGCAGGCGTCAACCTTTTCATATACCTACGAATGGAACATAGAGTTACAAATGTCACGACAGTACAATAAAAACTTGAAAAATATTTTTTAATTATTGTATAGAGTTATGATAAAACTCGTAGAACAAATGTTATTGTTTATGATTTTAGCTATCTAGTCCTGCGAGGTTATTGATGTTTTAAAATTAACCCTGTCTAGATCTTTTTGGCTTTCAGAATAATAATATCTGGCAAAGCATCAAAATAATAAGGTACCTACCTGCACACGTATATATGAATTTGATGAGAGCGAGATGTCTTACTTTTAAACGTCAAATGCACAGAGCTAAGTAATAACTAGACATGGCAAGTGTTTCTACTTGGTGTGTAAAAAGGTATTGCAAACCACTTCTATCAGCCCTAATTCACTTAGTCCTGGCTTGAGAACGAGTGTCTATTCTAATTCTTAAGTCTATTTTTTACATGCAAAGTACATACACTTAGTTTATCTAGTTATTAATAGCTCTGTGAGTTTGACGTTTAAAAGTGAGACATCTCGCTCTCACCAAATTCATCATACGGGTGCTGGTGCCTACTCGGCTGTTCAAAAATAAAACACTGAATGCGCCACATTGATGATTTTCCAATATGATAGTTTTTACATATGTGTTGTAATAAGACAATAAATGAGTGTAATTTACAAATATTTCTGTTGATATCAATAATAGTGGTACCATTTTATATTTTTTCAACGTTTTCAAAAAAAAAATCTCTGTAACTTGATATTTTTTTAATTAAATGTGGATATTCAGTGTTAGCAATTGCAGCGAATATCCTAATGGTGAAATAAAACCCCTCAGTTCTAATTTCTTTTTATTACTATTTTACGTAGTTTTGTTTTTTATTAATATTTTACGTAGGTAGGAACATCAAATTGTAATAAAATAAAGCAAAATTTTCAATCACTTTCCATCAGCTGCCCTTCTTCTACTAAATCGACCACATTATTTACTGGTAAATTAACCCAGAACTCCTTTCTGCTCTCTGGCATCAGTCTCGCCAGTTTTAGTATGTCTTCTTTTTTCTTCTTTGTTATACCTCGAATACTTTCTTCTACTATTGGCTGTGACTTTTCATCAAATTTAAATTGTAGAAAATTTACTTCTTTGTGTGATTCTTCTTTAAAACTTTCCTTGTAAAGCATGCTTCGTGATCCTCGTTGAAACTTCACTTCTACAATGCCATTGAGTTTTAAGTTTTGTAAATTATTGTCATTTTGACGTCGAGGCATCCTCTTTTTACAAGCTTTTATTTAACTTGCAATGTATGTTTGTTCGGGTGAAATCTTACAACTCAATTTTAAGGCACTTGCCCTCAACCGATTGGGCTGAAATTTGGTGAGCACGTTCAGTTCGGATGACAATGCATGATTAACAGTGTGACGTCATTCTAAATCCAACATGGCGGCATACCCACAATGGCGGACCAATTATTTTTAATGCATTCCTACAATATGGGTATCAAATTAAAGGGCTAGCTGAGAGTAACTCGAAAAAAATGTGACGTCACTCTTAATCCAATATGGCGGACTTCTAAAACTTGAAAATCTATTTTGAAACAGATATTTTTAAGCAATTGAGTTGAAATTTTAAGGGCTCCTCATTGAAGAGCTGGACTGTTCAAAATTAACTGGCAAACGACCTTGCAATAATGATGCGTTGAATGAGATGAACAGACTTAGGAACTTACCAGGTGAAAACTAAAAAGTATAATATAAAATTTCGGTAAAAAAACCTTTTTAAAAACAAGCTTTTATTTAAATGCGCTAAAAGGAAAAAATAAACTTTTACACTAAAACTTTTACTGTTAATTTATAACGTCATTTCAAATTTAACACATTTGACACAATTTATATGTTATAAAAGCTTGTCGCGTTTAAGTACTCGTATTTACTTTCTTAGTTTTAAATTTTTAATAAGTCAAGGTGAGGCCGTGCCGAGGACTGAGTGGCATGATGACATGATGTCGTGAACATATCACCTCGGGGCACCGGGGCGAACCCTGTTGTATCTTACTCTCTTACTCTTCTACACGAAGCTCTGGAAGGGTCGACGGATATTTCTTCGATATGCGTGGGAACAATATGGGAAAATCTGAAACATCAACACAAAGATGCTGCCTAATAAACATTTAAAAGTAAGAACGTAAATACGAGTACTTAAATGTCGCGACAAGCTTTTATAACATATAAATTGTGTCAAATGTGTTAAATTTGAAATGACGTTATAAATTAACAGTAAAAGTTTTAGTGTAAAAGTTTATTTTTTCCTTTTAGCGCATTTTAATAAAAGCTTGTTTTTAAAAAGGTTTTTTTACCGAAATTTTTTTTTATGCCATTTATGGAATTGTATAACTCTGACAACAGTTAAGTTTCGACGACACGTATTTATGATGTCTATTAAGTCCTGGAAATCATACACATCTCCCTTTTTCTTTATAGATTGCTCTATATTTCCATGGATAGCATCAGCAGTCATGTGAGTGTGTCCCTTTGTCAAGTACTTGAAAGTGATCGATTTGATAGGACCTGCAATGTTAGAGTTGACTATTGTAACCAGTGCCGTATATAAGTACCAATTTTTATTTTGACCGACACAATTATCTGCCCAGAACACAAAGTGTTCAATGTCTCTTTCAACTTTTAGAAACGAAAGTAACGAATCCACAATTTGTGGCGCATCCCTTCCTGCGTCAGCTTCATGCCAAACACAACAGTAATTTTGGACACCTGGCTTTAAGGAGGCAAATGTTTCATTGAAAACGATTAGCCGGCTGATAAAAAAGCTGTCTTTAACTTTGGGCATCATTGGAAGTAATATTACTTTTTGTAAATCCATAGAATAGATTTTTAATTCTTTACCTTCTTCTTCTTCTTTATCTTTTTTATATTGTTCTGATGCTTCCTTAGCTTTTTCTGAATGTTCCCTATACTTTAGTTCTATCTCTTCTGGAATGTCATAACCCTTTTCTTGGTAATCTGTTTTTTCTTTATTGTAGAGAGCACATTTGGTACATATATCGCTCTCTGGTTTATGTAAAGAAACTCCCAGGTCACACAGAACTTTTCTGTACGTTTCTTTACTACATACTCCAGGATGTTTCGTCTGGAAGTCTAAATAAATATCTTTTAAACTCAAGCCTATGGGAAGATATCTGGCATTTGGTGCGTTATGACGCCTATAATGTGCTACGCATGGATGATATGAATTTATGTGATCCTCAATTAATTTGTAATTGCAATTTTTTTTCTGTTTTTACGGCCTCTCTTTTCCTTAACCTGTTCGAAAAGTGGTGCTCGTTTGCTGGCTTTTCTAAGTTCTGTGATAACCGAATCTGAAGTGTAACCAAGAGTTTTCAAGAAAAAATTCAGACAAACTCGTTCTTCCTTTTCGTTTTTCATTAAAACGTATATTCGGCTCTCTTTTTTGCGGAAATTGTCTCCTGACCTGCGAACTCTGCGCCTTTGTATAGGAGCTGTTTTCACGGAACTGGCTAACCATTTGCGTCGTGAAGTGTATTCTAAATTCCAGTAAGTATTATAAATGGAAAGACGATCTGTTTCACTGAATTTAACGTTGCATTCTTTTGAGCAATTGTTACATGTGGTAAGATTAATTGGATGCTTTAATTTAAGTTTATTTATCTGTTCAGCTCTTTTCTGTAACTGCTTCAAATTTCTTTTCTCACTCTTGCTGTAATTTGGAATGTCTTGTTGAATTTCGGCATCTAAATTTTCTTGGTGAGGTAATAAGTGGTCTTGTTCTATTGTTTCTTGTTGCCTATTTCTTGGTCTTTCTGCTTGATTATTATTTTCAGGAACATGAGTTTGTGTCGAAGAATGAATTGATGGATTTGGAACAGTTTCATTTGAAATATTGGTTTGTGAGAGAGACACCCGTTCTTCATTTGTTTCTGGTCTCAATAGTGCATTGCATTGGGATGTTACATCTATTGCTTCGAAAAGGGGAGTTGAAGTTCTAAATTCTAAACGGCTTATATTCAAGATAGAAGGTGAACCCTGATCCATATCCATACTGAGGTTGCACAACGTTCCCGTTCTATCTTCGTCAATCGATTCCACCAACTCACCCATGCCAATGTCACATAATGTTTCTATTCTATTTTCTTCATCAATAGCCACATAATCAGGGTCTACCACGCTGTCATCAATTATGGATATGGATAGTTCTGGATCTTGAGGTGGAGTAGATGGTGATGCATTTTGGTGTGAAAAACGGTGATCGCCAGTGTGTATTATTATAGACTCAGTAGTTAAATTAGTGACTGATTCCATTGTATCAAGATCAGTGGGTGTATGTTCTAAATCTTCCAAGTACTCCACCTCTTCATACAACGACTCTGTTGAATCCAAATCGGTTGGGGTTTTTATTAACGATTCGTTCGGAGACATGAGATGTTCACGAACCCCCCAATTAGATAAAGATTCAGTTGGTGACTGGCATCTTGAACTATTGTGGCTATGATTTTTGTCAGGTGGTTCACTGTAAACAAAAGTACACATACTTATATTCAAGTATGGGGGGCTAACTATTGATAGATATCCGTTAAAAAACTAAACTTTAAGGGGTCATTGTATGTACTCACCAATACGAACAACTTTTATTATGGGGCTCATACAAAAACACGCAAAAAAATAATACTATAGCATTATACTGATTTTATTTTTTAGATTATTTAAAGAATAAAAAATAAAAAAAGTTTGAGAAGGGTATGTTGAGGTGGTTTGGGCATGTGGAGAGGATGAGTGAAAGTAAACTGACAAAGAAAGTGTACAACGGAAGAGTGGATGGAAGGGTTGGAAGGGGAAGACCTCGCCGGACTTTCACCGATCAAATTGGTGAAATTCTAAAGAAAGGTCAGGTCAAGAGTACCCTAAACCGACGAGCGTGCATGAAGAATATCATGAAAGTAGATGAAGCGAAAGAGGTGTGTCAGGATCGTAGCAAATGGAGATCCGTGATCTCTGCCTACCCCTCCGGGAAAGAGGCGTGATTATTATGTATGTATGTATGTATTTTTTAGATATGATATAAAAAGTAGGTACTTATGATACAAAATGATCATACCTACACGTGCAAAATGTATGAAACAGCAGATTTTTTTTTGTGCAATTTTGTATAGTAAAAATTTTGCCCCATAGTAAAAGTGGTTCATATTGGTGAATACAATGACCCCTCAAAGTTTTTACGGGGTAGGTACGTATCCGTTACAACTGCCCCCCTAGCATGACCACGCATCGTGGATGACGGCTATATTAATCGTATTTTGACAGGCTAAGTGTCGATAATACGGTTTATCATATCGTGTTTCGCAGGTCATGCTAGGCTTGCTGGTATAAATCTCGTGAGTAACTGAAATAGCCACTCTCAGTTATGGGTGAATTTCCCAGGTACGTTTTTAGCGCGGCGTGGATGAAAATCGTAGTGGAAAGTGCAAAATGCACATTTATTAATTTTTTTTCATTAAGTTCAGACAGTGATCTAGACTAACGTTTAAAACTTAAGACCAAAATCTATTTGTTTACGCATTAAAAAAATTATCAAAGGCTCTAAATCTAATTGCGGTGCTATGTCCCCACTTCATTTGCAAACATAAATTTGGCTATTTCAATTTTCGGGTGAATTAATTTAACAGAATACATACATATTTTAAAAATACATTAAATGACACTATTATTTACACCATGAGCAGTAATTTAACTTAACCCGGTAGTACCTGTAACAGCTTTTTAAAAATGTCCCGCGGAAAAAGTCAATAACGCTGGCGCATTTTGAACATTACACTATTTCATCATAATGAATGAGATAGATGCTAAGCTATCTTTCCCCGCACTGCTCTGTCAAGCCATCGTATACCAAGTACAAGGATGTTTGATACACTGAACAGTTTTCCCGCCAAAAACGTAAGTATAACCTGCGGTGGCGCAGGAATACAAATTTATCATATAACGGTGTCATGTGTATTTAAAAAAACAAAAAGGCTGTTTAAAAAGAAATTTTACAGATGATTAAAGATTAGATGTATCGACGTAATTGCAAATGAATTATTACAATTAAAATAATAGTGTCCGTTATAATTTGAAATTTGTTACTTGATTCTAAGTACGGTGTCGCAACTCCAGTGGCTCCGGTGGCAAAAAAGAGGGCCACCGTAATTTAATAATGTCACCGTAATTGATATTTTGTCTTTTTGTATACAGGATGACTGGAAAACGGGTATTATTTCTATTGAGATGTAAAAGTTAGGCCAATTTTCTAGCTTCATGGGTAGGAAGACCCATTAAAAAAATTACGGCTAATGTTTTTAAAATCGCCTTATTATTAAATGGAAATGCATAAAATACTAAAATACGTGTATATTTCAGTAATTCAACTAGATAAATAAATAATCATTGGAGACAAAACAACAGACATCGACTTGGCATTGTCAAAGTACAATTACCAAAAGATTTATAATTTTTTTTCCTGATTCTTGAAACTAAATTCAAAAGGTATAATTATGAAAAAGCTTACCAACAGCTGACTAATAAGAATTTTAAAAGTGCTATCCTACGGCGCGACAACCTTTTTTAACAAGTAACCTAAGTTTGTAGTCAAATTTAAAAAATACAAAGGTGATGAACTGACATTATAATATATATATTATAGCATAGGAATCTTACTGCTATCCAAAGGCCTTTTCATGATGCAGTTCAACTCGAATCGAGGTCATACCGCTACCTCCATCTTGCCAGTTGCACTGTTCGTATATCTTTCGGTGTCTAAACGACTAACATGGCCGGCACTTTTACTGTCCAGTTCCTTTTTGGTAGGCGATTAGCATACCTAATGGTGTTCCTGATGCAGTCTGAGCACTGTAGATCAATCGATAGACAGCATAAGTACACATATCGACAAGTAGACGTTATAAGATCATAGGAAGGGAACCGTTCCTAAATGAACTAAGTTCTTCCAGGCACTTAAGATTCATCCCTCAATATTAATAGCTGACCAATAAGAATGTAATATTTTTGTGAGTCCTGATTGTTCTCAGAAAAAATATCTATATATTGAATATTCTACTGGCCTAAGTAGGTGTACTCATGCACATAATTATTATCTACTTCAATCCCACGTTTTGTGATATTGATTATGACTTGGCCTTTAGTTCAACCTCAAGGAAACCACCCAAAATTTATACTATAAATGAACAGTTACGAATAAACCCGAGTAACTTTGCGATAAACCCGAGTAGCTTGAACAAGTACGCCTGATGATAAGATAACAGAAGAGTTCTACATTCTACTTACCTCAATATAACACTGCTATAGGCTGTAGCGCCACGGAATGTACTTTTCGAAACCTTTATTGGTCAGCTGCTAGAAAGCTTTCTCATAATAAGTTACACCTTTTTGAATAGCTTATTAAATAAGGAATTTAGTTTGATAAAGGGTACGCATGACGCAGTATATTATTTTGAAAGAGTAGGGGCTTAATTGGCAAAAACATTTAACAAATTTTGCTTGACCATTCCATGTTGATAGATTTTTGGGAGGTCAAAGTATAAAATGTGATTTATTTCTTATATGCCATTCTACTTCTCTAAAAGGAGATTTAAAAAAAATCATATCATTGTCATATCTCCGACACCGTGAATTTTCGGATGGGGTTTCCTTATATATAAAGGTAGCTACCGAGGTGCACTTTCACATGTGAAAAGAAATGATCCTTATTTCTGGTTTTCGAAGATTTTTACGTACATATAAATAAATACGGCTAGGTTCCTGAAATGGTGTAGTCAGAACTGCGAGATCTTAAAAGAGATACCATGGCCACTACGTTTTATGCTAAGAAAAAACTCACTAGGAAGCATTTTAAAGTATGTAATAAAATATTTCTCTAACTGTTAACGTGTTCCTTAAATTTGTTATCATAGTTTCTAAGCTATAATCATGATGATAAACATTATTACCAACTAATAAACGAAAAATATAAAGTTTTCAAGTTCTTATAAAATAAATAAATAGGTAATTCATATGATGTTCTCCTGTATTTATAATTCCGCTGATTGTAATCAATTTCAGTGGAGAGATTTACAATTTCGGTGATTTGATAATAATATCGGTGGCGATTGAAATTTTTAAATGCAAATATCTCAAGAAATAATACATTTTTTAAAATGTGTACCATATGACTGAATATTATATATTTTTGGCTATTACTTCGAATACAAAAAAGTTATAGAAAGTGGATATAAAATTTCGCCAGCGTAATTAGTCAAAAATCGAGGTTGTTGAAATTCACCCTTATGAGTTATGACATATAACCTCCTTCTATTTCTAACTGGAATGCTTAATTTTAAAGTAGTTTCATCCTAGAACATGAATCAATTAAATACTTACCTACCTACCTACATTTGTTCATTTTACAAAATCTAACAAAACTTAAATACCTAAGATACTTTTTGCGATCTAACTTCTACAGACAAAAACTCAATATAACTCACCTCATTATTGTTTTGTGTCACACAAACAATAATTAACAACTAATTCAATTCTTATATCAATAAAAACAAATGCCGTCTATAACAAGTTGGAACTCATAATGGGTGCAAACGGATTACGAAAAGAGAACACGAAGTAATGAGCGAAATTTTCCGATCTCTTCCGAGTCCCAAACATTTTTTTAACACAGTACCTATGTGAGTTGACAAACACAGTATATCCAAGTCAAGGTAAAAGCACTGTATGTCCAAGCACATTCAGTGTTTTCAATTTGTTATTGTAAGATACTTTGTTTTAAGTTGGTTATTTCTAATTTTATGGCGTATTCTGTGTTTTTGGACCTTGGTATCTTTGCCATTTTAACCATTTTCAAAAAACGGATTTTTGATTTAGGTACGGATGCATACAGAACATCCAAAATTGGGATAAACAGTATTTTCACAAAAATGGCATATTCAGTGTTTTATTTTGGGACAGCCGTACTATCTAAAGCAACCAAAGGCAGTAAAAGCATAGAAAGCTGCTTGTTTTTAAAGAAACAAATTAATACCGACCGAGAACCTCAAATAGGCTGTATGTACATTATTCAACCTTTGCTTGCATATCTACTTTATAAAAAAGATAAAAACGTCAAAACAAAAGTTTCAGTTTCAAACAGTGTTGGCAACCGTACGATAATTATCGTACATGTACGATAATTTGATACCAGCGTACGATGTACGATTGCGATTCATTATCGTACACAAATGTACGATAATTTTCGAATTTCCCAAATGTTTTCAAATTGGACCGGAAGATTCCGAAAGTCATTAGTTTGTAATGGATTTCGATAGTTTCGTTCACTCATATATAGATAAGAAATATATAAATATATATCTCGTTGAATATTACATATTTTGTCAATTTATGTGTTCATGAATAAATTTAATAATCGACTGATCAACTTTGGAGCCATTTTATTTTTGTAAAACTTTTGAAACACACAAATTTTCTCGTCATTTTCTACGCAATGTACCCATGTGAAAATCATAAAATTCGAAAAAGGACATGACGAGCGGCTGAGCGCAATATAAGTTCGTAATAATATCTATTTTATTAATAATTAACGTTTTTTATGTCATTCAAAAGTATACGATAATTTTTCGTCAGGTACGATAATTTTACGCCCCTGGTACGATCAGCGCATCATTCTAGGTTGCCAACACTGGTTTCAAATAGTTTCTGAATTTCCTAGAATTCGAATAAAATTATATATATTAGTTATTAAGTATGGAAGAAAATGAAAATTTAATTATTATTGTAGACTATGAAAAACTGTGCCGTTTATGTTTACATTCCACCGGAGCAATGTCTGATATATTTAACATTGAAGGCGAACTTTCGTTGAAAGATTTAATATTTTCCGCCACTGGTTTGCTGGTAAAATTCTTATTTATTTACTAGCGGACAATCAATGTTTCTGTATGACGTAATAATTTCTATTAGTTTCTTTTACGTAGGTAACGCCGGACGATGGACTTCCGAGGAGTGTATGTCACAAGTGCCGCTACATAGTAGAACTATGTTGTGAGCTCCGCGAAACAGTTGCCAAGTCACATAGGCTACTTCTAGAAGCTTCTGGGTACAAGGAGATTGTGGAGGATCCGGAGGATAACTTGGAAAACAAAGGTCTATAGAGTTTTAACTTCAATGCAAAGGTTTTACTTATGACCTCACAGTTGTTTTGGGCACCCAATGGTTTTAAATTTAACTTATGTGCATATTATATGGTTGCCAACCATCCTCTATTCCCAAGACATGTCCTGCTTTTTGGGGTGTCCTTGGCTGTCCTGGATAGTTTTTAAGCATCGTACTGAGTTTTAGAGTCCTGACACATTCGCTATCGGCAGATTTTCTAAGGGTGTCGACATCAGGTCAACGCCTAGTGCGACGACGGAAATAAGCGTCAACGGCACCTCTAGAACGCCTACAAGAAGCAAATACATAGTGCTGTCTTGAAATTCACACACTAACTCTCTTCATTCGTACCTATTGTCACTGGGCTCGCACATGTATAGCACTGGCTTTTAATCAAAATGTCCTGGTATTTCTTTATCAAATCCTGGTTTTCAAAGTTTTGAGATGACAACCCTAGTATAGTAAGATATTTGTCAAAACTAAACTTTTACTACTTTAATCAAACAAACTAGATTATATTTTAAAGGAATAAATCAGGTATCATGGAAATTTATAGGTAGGGCATAAAACAAAATGAATATGCTTTAATATTTTAAGTTACATAACAGTTACATTACTTTATTCAAAGTGTATTGCCAGACGTTTTACGCTTGCAGTCTATGGGCTGACTATACGCAGAAAGCCTATGGTGTCCTACATGTCCAATATAACAATGCCTTTAGGGTGATGTCAGGGCTGCCGCGCTAGTGTAGCGCATCGGACATTTTCTCGGCGGCACAAGTTTATGATTACTACTGCATAATGTGCCGCTGTACGGCAGCTACGGTCCGTCTATTGCGCGCCAGTCCCAATAGCATCCTAAAGGTATTTTCTGACAGAGTAGACAGCGCACTGATGAAGCATTGGACATCTCTGCATATGCCCACACCTTTTGGGATATCAATCCTGTAACATGCACGACCGCCCATTGCTCAGATTGTCAGTTCTTTTGTGTTGTATCTGTGTATCTTATTTTTTGTTTTCTTGCACTATATAACTAACATAAAATTTTAAGTTTGTGTAATACTTACACTATGGGCACAAGCCTGAAATAAAAGGATTTTATTTTTATTTTATAACAAATTGTTTTAGAACCCTACAAACCAACAAATTTAGAACAGGATATGAGACTGGAAGCTGGTGCACCAATAGAACAGGAGTTAAACTCTACACAAAACACTTGTACGGAAGCAGAGCAAAGAGAAAACAAAAATAATGTTCATTTAAGTAAGTTATTGTCATTCCACTTTATTTACACAACAAAAAAACCTTTCTCCATTATTGTCCATTTTGTCTCATAAATTAATAAGATAATTCTAATTAGTATTATAGTTGTAATGAGAAACCAAAATGGTGGCACCTACCTAGCGTACAAGATGTGCAATACATATATGTTACACCAAAATATAAACTTGTTTTGTTTCTAAAGGTGTCACACATGATGCTAAACATTTGTAGAAATACTTACATAATACATGGCTGTGGTCCCGGAAATGGGGTCTGGCTACCACAGGATCATAAAGAAGATCCCCCAGCCACGTTTAGACTAGCAGAGAGTAATGTGAAGCTGAAGTGGCAATGGGCAGGGCACATAGCTCGAAGAACTGATGGCCGATGGAGTCAGAAGGTTCTAGAGTGGATACCACATATCGGCAAGCGCAGCGTGGGAAGGCCACCAGCGAGGTGGACGGACGACCTGGTCAAGGTCGCGGGCGTCGGTTGGATCCAGGCGGCTTCCGACCGGTCGGAGTGGAGGTTGTTGGGGGAGGCCTATGTCCAACAGTGGACTTCTAAGGGCTGCAAATGATGATGATGAATGTGAAATTGTAAATAATAGTTTCTCACAAATGTGTGATACTCACTTAGTGATTAATATAACAAATGGTTATTATATTACAGTGAAACCTGGTTAAGTGGGACCTGGATAAATGAGAAACCTCTATTATTGAGAGTTGCAACGAAGTCCCGGTTCTTTTTCATTAAATTACCTCTGTTAATGGGACTTTTTGAACCTGGTTAAATAGGATTTGAATTCAAAGACTTTTTCGATGTTTACCTCTATAATTGAGACTCTGTAGCTCAATTACCTGTATAAGTGAGACAAATTAATCAGATTTCAACACGTTTTGACGTGTTTGTTTACATACATTTCGCGTCGTCTTTCGCGTATGCTTTGATTGTCAGTATACTATCTCATGTTTTGACCTAAAAACAAGGGAATAAATGTGTACAAAATGTCCAAACGTAAATATAAAACGTTATCAGTAGCTGAAAAATTAAAACTTCTATCACATTATGATTGTGGAAATGTGGGGGCCTCTGTAAATGAGACAACTATAAATTTAAACCTGCTTATTGGAAAACTGGATTAATGGAAACCCTCAATAATTGGTACATATGTCTTGGTCCCTTGAATTCCCAATTATCCAGGTTTCACTGTATTTGCATGTTTGTATGAGAAAATAGAAAAAATAGAAGGTATGTGACTCTTGCATAGAAGACTATGGTAGAAAACAATGTGATTCTGCTACTATGTTTTAATATTTTCATTTATAGCATCAGAAAGAGTGAGACAAGCAGCTCCCAAACACCTCACTTGCCAGATCTGCCTTCTCTCTTACTCTACTGCGGAGGAAGTAAAACAGCATGCTGAAACACACTATAACAAGTCTGATCTCACACCTTATTTAGAACTAAAGGTAATCTTTATTATGGTTCTGTATACAAGTATTAGGCGATTAAGGGTTTTCGGGAGGTGGGCAGCAGCGCCTCCCGTACTGACAACATAGTCCGAAAATCACACTGTAATCACCAACCCGCCTGCCCAGTGTGGTGACTATGGGCAAAACCTGTGGCAGTAGCCTTGTGGCGTGCCCTGGGGGAGGCCTACGTCCAGCAGTGGACTGCAATAGGCTGAAGAAGAAGAAGATATATACGAGTAGAGGTGGCTACCAAAATTTATCAGTTCATGTAAGTAGAGCCTTAGCCTCAGACTAAGGAATCACTGGAATCAATGTGCTTATACTGAAAGAAATAATATAATGAAAGAGTTAAGCCTAATTGTTGTACAGGGTGTAACAAAAGGGGTATGTTAAGCGAAAAGCTATGAATATAGCCCACTATAAAGAACCTATCCACAAAATTTGAGACTCGAAACACATCTTAATTTTTCCTGATAGTATGGAGAATTTCTAACCAACTCACGAATGTCCATACAAATTAAAAACATGTGATGTGATTTTGTTTGAGTCTAAAATTTTTCGCTATATTCATAGCTTTTCGCTTAACAATAAGTACATACCTAATAAATTCATAGCTGTTATTGTATAATCTTCAATAATGCTTAATATTTTTTTATAGAAAAGTTGTAATTAATTGCAAACTTCCCCTTTCAGAGACCATATAAATGTGAAGTGTGTAAGGGAGCAGACATAAGTAAGAAACAACTGATATTGCACCATCGCCAACACCTCAATGTCAACCCTTATGTATGCAGACATCCTGGATGCACATACAAGGGGAAGAATAGAGTGAGTTTAGTATGTCATTATTCTACAAATGAAATTGTATTAGGCGTCACAACTCGGAAGTTCAAACATTCACTATGGGTGCGCCCACCACAGTCAGTCAGGGTCAGTGGAGGGTGTAGGGCCCGGTGGTGGGCGCACCCATAGTGAATGTTATTATTGTATTTAAACATGGAAATTTGTGAGAATGTAAAAATGTTTAAATGTACAATTTAGTACAACAAGTAGTATTAGATACATGTGCGTGCATGTCCTACCAAAAAACGGCTGGCTTCCTAGGATAGCGGTGCCGTCATATAGCGGCCGCACGTATGCAAAACCACGTCTTCTTTACGGTGCTAAAATTGGAAATGTTATATCTAGTCTATAATCCTAAGAAACCAAAGCTATAACGCCCCTAGCGGTCATCTTAAAGCCCCGCCCCTACTTAATATTATTCGCTATTATTGCTACCAGACTCTTTATACTCTACGCTACTGTACTGTGTGCTCGGTGTATTATATTTGCTACTTTGTGTATGACCACATTTTCTGTGTCGCTACAAGAAATATTAGTTCTGAAATCAAGCATAGGAGATACTCTATGAAACGGCGTATAGGACTCGCTGCGGCATCACTTATCTGGTTCGCACGGCTCCCGTCGCTGGGTGTGCACGCGGTGCGGCGCTCGCTTCCGCCGCGCGGACGCGCTCCGCCAGCACGAGGCGCGTGCGCACTCCGCGCCGCGCGCGCACCGCTGCCGGCGCTGCGGGAAGCTGTACCGGAACGAGTTCACGTACAAGGCGCATTTGGCCGTGCATGACGGCCCGCCCAAGTGAGTAGCGGTTGGAACACGTTATTTTTAATGTTCGATAAAAATAATTAAGCATAGGCTTATTCCGTACCTAAAGGGACGTATTGTCATCATCATGAGCAGCATTTCAGCCATTAAGTTTACACACGCACAAAGACCTCTTACAATAACCTATGACCGGCTGGTTTGCATCTAACAGAGATATACGCGATTGTTCCTGATATTCTTGTAAATTTTTGTTAACTTACTGTTGCGTGCGTGGTGGTACTCTTGAAAAGCTGTGTATTAGATAGTTTTGTTACACTATCACGGTTGTAACACTCGGTGACTGTCTCCCGTAGATGGGCGTGTCCGTTCCCCGGCTGCGGCAAGGCGTACCGCGCACGCTCGCAGCTGACGGCGCACGCGCGCGCGCACTCGGGCGCCAAGCCGCACGCCTGCGCACGCTGCGCCGCGCGCTACGCCACGCGCAGCCTGCTCAATAGGTCAGCTAATATACCGCGTTTTTTAACATAGATATTTTAGCTTCGAAGAAATAAACATTAGCACATTCGATCGTACTTGTAAGATATGAGTGACGTTTGATGTTTTTCCATGTCACAACGCGTTGAGCTATTTTAAACCCGACTGCGCCAAAAGTAGGTTTATATTTTTCGAGTGTATGTTTCTTTAGCACGCTTTAGAATTTAAACGAATTGTCGCATTTGTGCTTGAGAGATCATTTGATTCCCTTACAGCCAATTTCTATAACTGATCTTGATAGATTTTTTGCATATCTCAGATTTAATTCTAAATTGTTTTCATACAAAAAATGAAAAAAAAATCGAGATTCTCTTAAATCTCTCGTATTGAATTGGCCGTTAGTCGGGTGGGTTTTCCTTAAATAAATAAAGTTATTCGCTGACGCGTTTTCGGTAACATAGATAACCAAACGTGTCCGTATCGCAGACACATGCGCATGCACCAGCGTTCGCGCGTGTCCCGCTGCGACAAGTGTCCGGCGTCGTTCTCGGACTACGGCGCGTTCTACTCGCACCGCGTGCGCGCGCACGGACCGTGGCAGCCGCATCGGTGCGTCACGTGCAATAGGGGGTGAGTGACCAACAAACACGGGTAAACTGTACAAGGATTATTCTTCAAGGATATCATAAAGGGAATGGCAGCAGGACCGGCGGTGCGCTAAGTGCAATAGGGAGTGAACACGCCAACAAATAAGTATACAAGGTCACGTCAGCATATGCAGTCCACTGCTGGACGTAACCAATCTTGCAATAGGGGGTGAATGCGCCACACGTATACAGGAGTCAGCGTATGCAGTCCACTGTAGGCGTCCTCCAGGGCACGCCACAAGCTGGATCTCGTTTTCGCCATCCAGTCACTACCAGCCGCCCTCTTCAAGTCATCGGTCCATCTGACCGGAGGGCGTCCAACGCTACGCTTGCCGAGTCATCGTCTCCATTTGAGAACACGCCGTAGATACATACAGGGGTATGAAAAGCTATGAAAACTCGAAATCACTTGTTTATTTAGAGATAGTGAATATTTGGAGATTATAATAATATGAACATTCCTGACATGTTAAGGAATTCTCCATACTATCTTGGAAAAATAAACTCATGTTTTTGAGTCTAAAACTTTTTTGATAGGTTTTATATAGTGAGCTATTTTCATAGCATTTTGCTTAACGTACCCCTTTTGTTACACCTTGTATATATGTATATGTATGTGCTATATTTGTGCTATAGTATAAGCTAGTTACAAATCTATACATATAATAAAAATGTAACGGATCGCTGTCTCTACATGGAAGATAAATGAGTAAAAATATTATAGAAGACCTTTATCAACGCAATAGTACCCAAAAGAATATTTTTTTCTTTATTTTTTTGTCTGTTTGTCTGTGCGTTTGTGCACACTAATCTCAGAAACAGCTGAACCGATTTCGATGCAGTTTTCAGAAATATATTGTGATAGGTCCCACTTAACATATAGGCTACTTTTTATCCCGGGAAAAGGTTTTAATCCCGGATAATTTCGACATTTTGTTTTTCTGTAGTCCACTAGTACTGAATAATTCCCGCGCACGGAACTGGCACATTTTTTGTGTGCAGTTGCAATCTCTATAATAGCACATGGATGTTCAATCGAAAGCATTATACCTCACCTCAAAGCTAAACAAAGATTAACAAACTTGTTTGTTGAACTGAATCAATCTTTTTCTAACCAGTTATCAAACTCTTGCCAAACTCGAGGCTCATTTGGAACTATGTGGGGCACAGCATACACAAGAACAAGCAGACAAGCAAGCAAGTAATCTGCAGGTAAATAACATAAATCACAATAGAAACTAACAGTAGATTCGATAAATCAATGTTGCCTTGTGTCAATGTAGCCTATGCGGTGTGAACTGACTAACATGCACTCGCAATTGTGTTATCTATGAATAAATGTTAGGCCCTTCTTGTTGTCTCTTCCGTGGTATCTACTCTATCATTTTGCAATCTCTAGTTATACTCAATGACTATTAATATATTTAACCTGTAGCCATATCATAAAAAAGTTAAAGATGATAGATTTATGATGATAGATGATAGATATGATGCATAATTTTCATAATCCATCCAAAATTTTCTGTAGGTTCCTTCAGTCATTATGGTGTCTAACAACCTTCTAAAGTTGCAACCAACCAAACCTCGTATTTATAGATGCCTATGTGAAGTTAATCCTATTTTTATATTTATTTACAGGTAGCAATACCAACGACTGCAGTGAAGCAGATAACGGCTAAAGAGTTGTTAGAGAAGCTGAAGGGACAGTCCTTACTGGTTCAGACCGAGGGGACGGATCACACCAACGATGATATAGGTAAGGAAAACCAAAGGTTATTAGATTAGATGTGAAGCATTGTTGTATGACAAGTAAACAAGCAA
Organism: Carposina sasakii; assembly: GCA_014607495.2. Classification (NCBI taxonomy): domain Eukaryota; kingdom Metazoa; phylum Arthropoda; class Insecta; order Lepidoptera; family Carposinidae; genus Carposina; species Carposina sasakii. Next base: position 15,373,363 of record CP053151.1, read on the forward strand.
TGTCAGGTGGTAAAGTAACATTGCGGTATTTCTCGCTATGTCGAAATCACGATAATCTCACTGCGATAGTGTTAGGAGTGCTTGATTCTTGGCTTTTTATATTCTAATTTTTCTGTACTATTTCAATTAAGCGCAGGCCACACCGCTAGCGGGCGGGCGGAGCGAGCTAGGCGGGCGGGCTAGGCGAGAGAAGGAATACACGGAATATTGGCGAGCTAAACTAAGGGGGTCACACCGAAAACTACGGACGGGCGAACGAGCGGGCGGAGCGGGTGAACCGGGGGGTGCGCATGGGAGAGCGAGAGGATAGCGTCGACTAGTCCGTACTCGAAACGGGGAGGACGGGCGAACGAACCGGGCGAGTGAGCTGGCGGGCGAGCGAAGCGTGCGCACCTAACGAGGTGAACGAGTAGCTTCGCTGGCATCGTTGGATATTTCGTTAGCTTCGCTCGCATCGCTGACGTAGATTAGTCGGTAGCTCGCGGTGTGAACCGAAGTATGTAAAGAGGTGAAACGATGTCCGCTCGCTTAGCTCGCTCGTCCGCCCGCTGGCGGTGTGGCCTGCGCTTTAAATGAATCATCACCTTGCAATCCATTAACACTAAGATTACATACAAATTAATCTATATACCTATACAAGGTGTATGTAACAGAATGGGTATGTAAAGCGAAAACCTACATAAATATCGGACATATTAAATGATTTAACTTTCAATCTTGTATGAACGTAGCATTAACATACACCTTTTGTATAAAATGTGGTCTATACTCGAAACCATAATTCGAGAGACTAGTTTGACAGTTCATTTTGCACAAGTGTTGCCATGGCTAATGCTGTTCGTATCGATATTTTAAAAATACAGATTGGTATTTTACGTATATATTTTTTTATTAAAACAATCAAATTGTTAATTAATTTACAATGCGAGGTATAATATTACAATTCAAATCAAGAAAAATTGTTGTTTGTATTTTTAGCGTTCGTAATATTATTTATTGGCATCACTTTTACATAACGTTTTTGCAATTCGTACAACAGTATTTGGGTTCCAACATGAGCACTTATTCTTCATTGGAGTTAAAATTGTCAATTTAAACAATTTATACAGTCAAGTCTCATTTGATTATAATCATATCGACATTGACTATAACGTCACTATTTAATTTCTTCTAATACTGGTAACCTTGCATCTGTCACATAGTTGTCAAATTAGTCTCTCGAATTATGGTTTCGAGTATAGACCACATTTTATACAAAAGGTGTATGTTAATGCTACGTTCTTCTTGTATTTTTCAGTATTACAAGATCTATCGGGTGACGGACTGGTATACATCGAGGTGGAGACTCAATCAGATAATGAACAGTGGGACCAGACGTAAAAATACTTAATTTGATCTAGATATAGTACGGAAAACGCATTACGAAGAATATCATACTGTTGTCGCGTTAAAAAATTATGTTTATTCAAGTGTCTTATATTAGGTATATGCTCACACCTACATCTTAATTTAAATATTTATACGTGGAGATTTGTAATTGGCATAGTATATATGGATAGTCTTAAAGTTAATAATGTCATATGTATCTTCCCTAAGAGTAAATAAATAAATTATTTTGTACTAAAGGCTCTACCATGCAGTGATGAAGTTGATGTGCTAGTGACAGAGATAAATAGAGGTCGTTATACGAAATCCTTCGTAATCGGTGTCCGTACTTTACGTCCGCATCTTGTTATGGTGGCTGGTGACAATGGTGCTAGTGTCTATCTCTATGTAGTTCGAACTATTTTTATACTTTTCTATTTACTTTCGTAATACTAACACATGCCATCATAACATGTTGCTATTTTAGTAGGTATTTCCAATGTCATGTTTTAAGTTTAATTTAGTATAGATTTTAGCAACAAAAATATTACCTAAGTTTGTCATTTTATGCGTAAAAATTATGGAAGATTTGTTGATTTTGTATTGCAAATTTTAAAACCTACTTTTTAGAACTATTTAGAATTTATTAATAAAATATTAGTCAATAATCAAAATTAGTTTATTTATACAATAATAATTAATAATAGATTAGTCAGTACATGATTCAGAAGGGCGCGTGCTGCAACATCGCCTTGATGTCTTTAAGAATGATGTCGATGAAGTCGCGGCTGGACTGAGGCTGGTTCTGTGAGAAAAAGGACAAAACATATTCATCTTCATCTATCCTAATGTTATTATATATGGGCTCGGCCTTTCTTTACATTTTTTTCCCAAAATTGTTCTGTGTATGTATTCTCTGGGATACATCAGATGCATCTCCTTCCGTTAATGTTATAAGAGTCGACTAAGGAACTTGATCATTCTATCAGGCAATGGGGTTGTTTCCTATGGTTGAATCTTAATAACATTTTATGCTTATCAGAATAAGTTATCAAAATCATACCTATCTGTAAAATTACAATTTGATTATGTGTCCAAATGAGGTAGTAATAAGCCTTCAAGGTTAAGTGGGCAAGTCCATTTTACAAATGTGAAATTAATTGAAAATTACTACATCACATGTCCACCTGTATCATTTATGCTCCGGCCACATTATCGCGACAAGATTTGTGTTGCGTTGTCGCGATAAAACTTCGTGTTAGACTTTACGACGAAGCGCTTGGCCACATTATAAAAACTTCGTGTTGTCGCGACAACCTTGAACCATAGAGGTGAGGCATAAATATTGGAATAGGTATGTGGATTAGGTATTTTTCAACATTAGTCGGTATCTAATACAACGTATCGAGTATTAGGTACCACTTAAAATATCATCTCATTAAGAGAAATCAACCGTAAGGCTTAGACTATAAGTTTCCATTTTATTATTTAGAAAAAATACATATTACAATATACTACCTATAATATCATTAGAATACGAAAGTAAATTTCGCCACCTCTAACAAATTAATAATACATCAGATGGCAAATCGGACGAAATTGAAACCAAATATTCCTGGTTCGAATCCGGGTTCAGACCGACTTTTTTCCTTTTTTTTTACATAATTAAAATACTTTATTTAAACGAAATATGTGACATAAACTAAAAACAACTTAACTAAATACTAAAAATTTGACCTAATATAAAAAGCGCATTTCGCTATTATCACGATATTTTTTATTTCCACAACTATTCTTTCTACGTAGGTTATTTATTAGGTCATGGATCAGTCACCAAAAACCGATACTAAATATTCACTGAATAAATATTCTACGTATTTATCTAATACATAATGGATCACTTAATAGTAATGGAACGGCCATACTGCATAAATATTAGGAACAGGTTTTTTTAATATTAGTTTTAGGTGGAACAGGTACGATTTTTACCTAATCCGACCTATCTCTACTCAAGCACGCAAAGTGTGGCCAACTACACGAACTTTGTCACGATAAAACCCTTTGATGTGCGGCAATTTACCGACAATGGCGCGAAGTACATTTTGTGTCGTGATGATGATTCGCGACAGGAAGAACTCTTTGGCCAGACATGTCGCGACAATGTGGCCGGAGCATTACAGCAACTTTTGTAAACGTAATATTTAATATAGCTGTAGAACAAAAGTTCTTTTACGCGCATACAAGTTACTGAAAGAGTGATGTCATATTGTGGTAGCCGTTTGTATGGAGCGTTTTTTGGCAAGTCTAAAATTGTGAATTTGAAATCGTTATATCCCGGAAAGTTTTCACGCTAGCAAATTTATTCTTTCGCAAATATTTCTTTTATTCTATGATCTTTCGATATAAATACAAATAAAAAACTGAAAACGACTTTATTAACATATAATATGTCCCTTATTTTGTGATAATAAACTGTTCTCCTTCCACATACCTTAGCAGTCTCCAGCAGTTGTTCTGCGAACCGGTCGTTGAGAACGTTGACGAGTTCCTTGCGGAGCTCCACCGAGTCGTCCTCGTTGCTCGGCTTCTGCCACGACGAGGTTTCGTTCATAGCTAAGTAGATACACATGTAGCTGTTATACTTGTTGCTTAAGGGCCGATTTTATTTTAGCCTATCAGAGGAATAAAGTTGATGCTGTCTCTAAATCATGTTTTAGAAAAAGACAGTCAACTTTGTTCCTCTGATAGTCTATGTGACGTTTGGAAAAAAAATCATGGTAACGATATAGCAGGCAAGAAGACTACAAAAAAATAGTATAGCAAGTCTAATCTATACATACTGGGTGTAAAAAGACAACTTTGTTCTTTTAATACCTCGTATTATTTGTAACATCACGATCATTTTTTTCTATGGAAGCCCCCCTGGGAAACGAAGGGTTTCCAATATATTGAGGTCCAAAGTTACATTAATATTATCAGTTTTTTTACACAAATCCATCTGAAATCGGTTAACAAATATTTTTTTCAAAGATATCATGTCAAAATGTTATAATGTTAGTTTTGTAGGTACATTTGTACTTTGAGCATCAAACGAATACGTTGCTTGCAATAAAATGACAGTATTTTTTCATAATTTTTTTGTCATTTCCCAGGGTTGGTCCCATAGAAGAAAATACAAAGAATATGAGGTATTTAAAAACATTGTTGTCTTTTACACCCTATATAATAAAAATGTAACGGATCGCTGCTGTACATGTAAGATATATGAGAAAAAATATTATAGGAGACCTTTATCAACGCAATAGAACCCTTGTTTTAGTTTTTTCTGTAGTCCACGCGGACGGAGTCGCGGGCGTCCACTAGTCTAATCTATAACCTCACATTAATTGAAAGAACTAACAATTATCTATACCAACGGCGGCACTAAATTGGAGCCTTACAATCGTCTACCAACGGCGGCATTAACCTGGAGTCGGACGGCAGCACTAAGTTGGAGCCTATCTTTAGTATCTACTTACAATCGTCAGTACCGACGGCGACACTAAGCTGACTCCGCAAGGCGACCCACACGACGTAGAGCGCGAGCTGGCCCGCGTGCGAGCAGAGCCGCAGCTGCAGCTGTCTCTCTCGCACGTCGGCGCGCAGCTGTGACGTCACGCACGCGCGCACCTCCGCCGGCGATGACGCCACCGAGTCCGCCGGGAGGAGCTTCTTCATGTCTGTTGTGAGGAAAATTGTATTTTAATTATAGAATTATATAAATTTGAATTAGGTACATACCATTACAATATTTAGCGTCGCTCATTATTGTCTTTTTACACATTATAAAATTATTAATAAAGAAATAGAAAAAGTTCCTCACCCGGGTGGGAATCGAACCCACGACCTTTGCATTCCGCGTGCCAGCGCTCTCACCACTGAGCCACCGGGTCAATTACTCGGATGACGAATTTCACCATCTCTTTTTGAAATTACATTATTGGAAACGTTATTTATCATCCCGATAGCTATACATAAGCCAAATCTCGGCAAACAAAGCTGAATCCCTCAGCACAATGTTTTAATGATGAAACGATCAACCATATCCTAACGGATTATATTATGGAATATTTTTACACATTTACATTCTAATTTGGAAGTCGAACAAATAGAAGGTAAATCTAGAACCAAAAAGGCAATTTTTAATTATTCGACACATTGTCTATTCACACAGATTTTGCTTGCGTGACGATATTGTAACGGATTGCACGAAATACCTACTGAATTAACTTTATTAGGTAGTTTATAAGCTATGTGCGACACACAGTCACGCAGCACTCACCGTGCGCAGTGAGCTCGCTGCGCAGTGTGTGCAGCAGCGTGGCGAGCGCCTTGTCGAGCTGCGCACAGTGCGAGCGCAGCCAGCGTGCCAGCGCCAGCGCCGCGCTACCCGCGCTGCCCGGCAGGGGGGCGCCGCCGGGGGGCGCGATGTGCCGCGCGTACGTCAGCAGGTTGCACACGATCTGGAGGAGAGAAAATAACAGACTTCGATGATGGTAAAAAAATTGCGGTAGTCACTATGTAGCCAGCGCGCCAGCATGAGGCGGCGCACGCGCTGCAGGCTGGCGGCGCTGCACACGTACCTTGCAGTAGGCGGTGGCGCGGCGCGGGGGCGCGGGCGGCGGCGCGACACGGCAGCGCGCCAGCAGCGCCAGCATGAGGCGGCGCACGCGCTGCAGGCTGGCGGCGCTGCACACGTACCTTGCAGTAGGCGGTGGCGCGGCGCGGGGGCGCGGGCGGCGGCGCGACACGGCAGCGCGCCAGCAGCGCCAGCATGAGGCGGCGCACGCGCTGCAGGCTGGCGGCGCTGGGCTGCAGCGCGGTGTCGGCACGGACCAGACCGAACACCTCTCGGTTGGATGCTCGCGCGATCACCGACGTCAGCGCCTCCAGCTCCAGCAGCAAGCCTTCGGGGGAGTTCGGGTGGGCCGTTCTGTAGATAAGCCCACGATTTTTTAAAACTCAAACTTTGGTTTCCTAAAATTATGACCGCAATACAGCAGTGACTAGACAAGATTTTTTATGCATGTAAAAAAAGCTGTTGTCAATTATACCGCAGTTGTCTAGGAAACCGCATCATTTTTATTATATAGACATCGTTCTAGTGACGTAATTTCTATATTTAAATTACGGCTCAATATAACGGCACCGCTATCCTAGGAAAGTAGACAAATGCAAATTACTTAAAAAAATAACGATAGATGGCGATAGATATTTAACCTCTGATGAAGTTGACCGTTGTAAACTACAGTGATTATTTACTCCGTAAGCTTCACGTTTGGAACCTCCACAAACGCCTGTTATTACTAGTTTATTTTGGTAGTACATACCTCAATATAACATCAACGGTCTCGAGATGACTGAGCAAGAAGTGCGTGACGTGAATAACACAGCTGTGGTTTTCCGTACCAAGTGCGGTTAGCAGCGCGTCGCAAAGAGACAGCGCTGGGACCAGGATCTGACGGAATCTGAAACAGGCCTCTTTATTATTCCTTACAACCCTGGTGGTTGGTTACCATGAAAGGAGTATTGTTTCCATTATGTAAGCTAAACGCTGCTTGCTGTAAACAGCGTAAAATGACATCAAAATTTCATAATCAATGCAATCTCCTCTCGCTTGCTTACTTCGGCTCCTTACCTGATAATACTAGGTAATTGCGACGTATACTGCACGAATTTGATAATCACCGACCAAGATATAGGTACTAAAATGCAAGGTGTAGATTGCAGCTTCAACCACTGGCGGCTCGTCCTAAGGAGCGCTTGTGCAGTGCACTCCCACCCACAAAGATTACGTAGGCAATCTATATTTCTCTATATTTATAATTATCTTTCAATTCTACTATGTTTATACAATACCTAGTGTCTACGCGTTCGTCTCAAGTAAGTTGTAATCTTATGTAGCGAGTGGAGCGCTAGCGATCGCGCTCCAATTAAACGAAATTTGGTACGATTCCTAGTACTGTATTCAATGAGTGCGAAAGAGACATACCGACTAGTGTATAGAACCGGGAAATCCCGGTACCGAAATTCCCGGGAATTCCCGGGATTTAGAAGCGGTAAAAGAACCGGGAATTAAAATACAAGAACCGGGATTTTCGGTACTTTCGGGAATTATTGAAATCGTAAATTGACATCATAAAAAATTCGTATAAAGCCCTTTTTTTTCATATTAGCTGTAATTTATAGTTTATACACATAAATCCGTATACATATATGGTAATTGGCAACACTGACACTACGCGTGAGCAGCAGGAGTGGAGCGGCCACTTTCTCGCCCAAATAGTAACGAAATGTGCAATAAGATTGTATTACCTACTACTAAAATGTACTAGTCCCCCACCATCAACAACAGCCCAACATTCACACGCTCATCAGGTTATTGAAATAGAAGAGGACTTAGAATCCGCAGTAGAAAGAAGTAATCTTACGAAGAGCGACGAACTAAATGCAGCACTCCAGAAGATTAGGAAGGAACGTGTTAGATCAACGAAGAATGACGACCTTGAAACAAATATAAGCGTTGAGATGGCCCTTTTCAAGAATGGAGGCGATCGTGGGTGACATTTATCATAAGCTTATGACCATCTTATGAGTATTCCACCCACCAGTGTTGAGCCTTAAAGAATTTTTTCTTCGGCTGGCCTGCTGTGCAATAAAATTAGATCGCGTTTAGGTGATGTAACTTTGGACGCGTTGATCTTTTTGAGGACATATTACAATGAAAAAAGCTTTCAAAAAGACCAAATAGTTCCACTTCATCTGTGAAGGCGTAGATTTTATTTGATTGTTATCGATTTGAATTCAATTTATTCTAGCCTCTCCCACCTCTTATGGTGGATTCTTATTAATCTTACTGCGTTAATTACGAGTACTTTCAATAATAGTCTGATTTTAACTAGATTTTAATTAATATTAAGTTTGATTGTCATTAATCATATTTAAAAAGCCTCGACCAGTCTTTTCGAAATGCCCTTAAACATGCATGGGCTCCCGGGCCCCATGACCCCATGGTTTCAACCCCAAACGGCTCAAATATGTAGACTTCACTGAGGTTTGCATATTTGCGCCGTTTGAGGTTTTCCGCTGTGGCGGCCGCAGAGCCACTTCTTATGGCTGTGCCTGGGGCATGGGACGCTGCCAGAGTATCGACGCATGTAGCGTCCTATACTAGAGAACGCCCCATCTCCCAGGGCACGAGGGTCATGCCGTCCGGTCTCTTGCCATCGTCGCGCACCAAACCAACAGGTTCTAAAACAAATGGTGCCCCGGCGGTGGCAAGAGCCCGGCGGATGATATCGTTAATATATCATGACGTGGGATGCGACCGGCACTCCTGGCACATGAGAGGCCACGTTGTCCGAGTTGATCGACGGCGTCGCCACATCGGCATCGGTGGGGGACATTGCACGGCGCACCAAGGCGTAGGCGTGTGGCAATGCAGAAAGTGGTTCGGTCCAAAAGTGTACCGACGTTGGCTGACGGCAGTGCCTGTAACCGAAGGCCCGACTCACACTCGCCCAAGGCTGTAAGGCGGGCACGCTCTGCGGTACTGTTTGACGTGTTTAATAGGTTTTTCCGTACCAATTCACAAAGCGGCCCGTCCCACAGCCTCTGCGACGATGGGGTAGACAGTTCAACTCCGTTTGGGCAGACCGCCTTCCAGGCGGTTTTGGCTTCAGCCATATGTGCAATTTCGACCTGGCTTTGGCTGTTTAAAATTTTGATGACTAGTGGGAGAGTGCTATGGGCTGAAGCCAAAAAGGCTGGGAGTGCTACACTAGTAATTTTGCGTACACCTCCAAACCTTATCTTGGCCCAGGAACGATCATCTAAACTGATATTGATAATCGAGGAGAGGGTCTGCTTAATAGTTTGGTCTAAACGAAGAAGAAGATCCTGAAATTTCCAGATTTGACTGCAGCGGAGGTAGTACATAAATCTGGGGGCAAAAAGGCAATGGCGTATTATATAGTAGACCATGTGCGTATTAATTTTGAAAAGGCGATCTGAGGTGCCGACAAAATTTTTAATTTGTTCATCCATGAAAGAGGGTATCGACTCATCTAAGATGGGCGAGCCCAAAAGGCGAAAAGAGCTTTTATCCATAACAAATTTGGAGCCAATAGGTTGAAAGCAGAAATTATTTCGTTACGGGATGGGGTGGAAGCGGGGACATATAACTCACATTTTCCCGTGTTGAGCTCAAGCCCTATTAATTTTAATTCCTGCTTCAGGAGTTTAAGATCCCCTAGGACAGAGCTCGCTTCGCCTCCTAGGGTGCCATCGTCTAGATACCACACGTTTAATTTTGATTGCAGCTTCTCGATTATCAGGTGAATAGCTAGGCTAAATTGGAATAAGTTAATTATTGTAGCTAATGTTGATGCCCGATGATGATGATTGATCTTATTCAATGACAGACTGAATTTATCTAGATTGTAAGTATTGTATAATAATAATAATAATAATAAGTTTGGCTGTAGCTGAAAGCTGATTACTACTCAAATAAAATATTCATTTGTGATTTTTATTTGTAGTCTTATTCTTGATACCGTCACAATTTCAATTTATCAATTAGCATCATATTATGTATGGTTGAAAAAAAAAACCGAAAGTACCGAAAATCCCGGGAATTCCCGGTTCCAGCATGGTCCGATACCGAAAATCCCGGTTCCTTGAAACATATCCGGTTCTCTATACCCTAATACCGACATAAGCCGGCGCGTGAAACAGAAGATTTTGTATCAAAACTTAGCCTAATCTGGAGCGCCGCTCACATTAATTCGTAGTGTGCGTATGCGGCCACTAGATGTCGCTTAGTCCGAGTTAGAACGCGATATGGTTGTCTTTAATGTGTTTCATTAGGTCATCTGAATTTTAATAAGAGTGGGGATTAAAGCATATAGTGTTCTGTGGTGAGGATAGTTTCATTCGTTAAGGCATCACGCGCGGCGTTTACAAAATTGTAATTTTGCATACATATAAAAAAAAAAAGTGAACTCTCATCTAAAAATGTCAGTAGCCGCCACTGGCCTCCACAACCAAGTTTTTATTTACAGCGTTTAAAACTTCATTCTCGAAAAAATACGTCTATTGCCACGAATCTAATAATATATGTCAAGCTCGAATGCGACCAGCTAATTAGGCTCAAGATCGTGACAAAGAAATTTACATACATGTGTGGCGGACATCTCGACAACATCAACTTATTTACATATAGAGAGCAAAGCCGCGCGCGTTACTATAGTCTCGCCGAAGAGCGAGCCACGCGCCGGCGCCCTACTGACGCATTCGATCGCAGGCTCATAGTGTAGGTATTGTTTTATATTCATTGTAAATATTTCTCCTGTAATATATATCATCCGACCATCAAGCTGTACATTATTCCCAACACGCCTACACATGAAAACTTACATATACTCGAAAAGCATAACCCTCCCTTCTGGCGCATCAGATAAAAGGAAATATACTGGCTTACCTAGTAGCAGGCGGCGGCAGTAGTTCCCCGCCCGGCCGCTCGGCGTCGCCGGTGTGTATGTCGGGATGTGCGCTCAGGACTTTCATGTTAGCTAAACATGATAGCGCTCCCTGAGACAGGACCGTTTCCGCGCCGACGCGGGTCGACGCTATCTTGTTTATCAACGCCATCTTTGATTCGTACACGTAGATCACGCGAAGAGATTTTGGATTGGGTTCTAGGGCCTGGAAGTTTAAAATTCCACATTAATATAAGAATCAATTACTGTATCCAAAATGAAATATTACAATAGTAAACATAAATAAAGCTCACCTCTCTCAACCCTTCGTCATCTTGCAGCAAACTGTCGATCAGATTCCTCAAATAACCCTGATTGGTCAGAGTGCTCATCCAATCAGCGCGCGGGTTGATTTCCAGCAGCGTGTCCAAACAAGCTAGCGCCACCATGCGGCAGACGTCATGCCCCGCCCCGATACAATCCCCACAGACTATAGAACACAAGTTGTCACCGAAGCTACTGATCACATCTATCACCATAGACTTTAGAGACGATTCTTCTTTACTAGGCTTAGCTTTAGAGCTGTCCAATCGACTGACGTATGTCGCTGAGACTTCCTCTTCGGGCTCCGCTGGACTCTGCTTCAAATTAACGATATTTAGGAAGTTTAGCAACGCACCATACAAGTTTACACGCATCTTCTGAGTCGAACTACCCGATACTAGGATCCAGCTTAAAATCTTGTGCAAAATAAACTTTAACGTCAGCGATTTGGTTTGCATGATCTGATTGGACGGCCCGAAGAATGTCGTTTCGAATTCCGACGATTTTAGATTGGTATCTCTCTTTTGTAGGATGTAGCAGTGGCGTAGGTTGACTAGTAATAGCAACACTGTGCCTGAAGCTAAGTTTCCGATTTGTGGCAACACTTCGGCAGGTGGTATTTTGTTTAATAGATCTTGGAGGATGTTTAGAAGGAGGTTCTTTCTCGCTTCCAAGCTGAGGATGTCTTGTGGAGCGACGCAGAATATGATTTCGGTGAGTTGTCGCCACGAGTCGTAGTAGTGTGTCAGGGTTGCCGCTAGGTTGCGCTGTCTGTTCACTTCTGTTACGTAGTCCAGCACCTAGGGGAAGAATGGCTACATGAATGACAATATAAAAATAATCAGATTAACATCATAGATGATGATGATGATGATGATGAAATATGTCCTTGAAGATAGATAGTTATTTTATATCAAATTGGATATCTTACTTGGGCTGATATGGAATTGCTTTTTACATACATTGTCAACTTCCTGCCCTGATCGCATTAGGGATTGACAAAAATGCACAATATGATATTCTTTCAACTGAATGATGCCAAGGTATTGGCATTAGTTTTACAGCCGCCATAGCGCCAACCCTTCTTTTACTTGGGCTACTTTCCACATACATAAATTCACCCCTTCTTCGTTACTTTCAGCTGTAAACCAATGAAATCACTTTAAAACAGTATCAACATGAAATATGTTTCCCTACCTTCTGTATCTCGAGTAAGACGAGGTTCCTCTGCGGCGCGGTGGCGTGTAACGTCGCCAGTTCCCGAGACAACAGCGCGTGTAGTCGGGACACGCTGATGCGCTTGCCGCCTAGCCCTGTAATCATCACTACATAGTATAAAACAAACTCGCTTCCCTATGTATGCTTAGAGCTTTGAAAATACGCAACGGATTTTGATGCGGATTTTTTAATAAGTTATTCAAGAGGTAGGTTACGTCCGTCCGCGTGGACTACAGAAAAAACAAAACATTTTCCCGGGATAAAAAGTAGGCTATAGGTTAAGTTGGACCGGTCACATCACAATATATTCCTGAAAACTGCATCGAAATCGGTTCAGCTGTTTCTGAGATTAGCGTGCACAAACGCACAGACAAAAATTTCAATAATAATCATTCTTTTGGGTACTATTGCGTATGATAAAGTTCTCCTATAATATTTTTTCTCATCTATCTTCCATGTACAGACAGCGATCAGTTACATTTTTATTATATGTACAGATTCCCACTCAAGCGGACGTAATGAGTTGGTGTGCTGTGAGTGTGGGTACCGGTGGGCGTGTCGACAGCGGCGATGGCCTGACGCAGCTGGTGCGCGTGGAACAGCTCCCAGCTCGGCTCGGGCGCCGCCGCCACCGCCACCGGCAGCGCCTCCAGCGCGCGCCGCAGCAGGCACCACTCCCACTCCTGCACAGAGTGGTGGGGTTTAATAAGAACGTATGACAGGTACACGACTGATTTTCTATGTGTTTGATTGGATCCAGGCAAGGTTTATTTGGAGCCGACATAATGATGTCTACCTGCGTGTGTCGCGCCTGCGTGAGCGCCGCCAGCAGCGCCGCCAGCGCGGCGTGCTGCCGCCCCGCCCCCGCCGCGCCCCCCTCGCACGCCGCCGCACGCAGCACCCACGATCTTGCTGAAATACTGATTACTGACGCCGTCTGAAATAGATAAACTCATTAAAGTTATGTAATGGTGTTCGCATCAAAGTTAAAATTTATTAACAGGAAGGACATAGACAGGACGTAGTCGCGGGTGCGCAGGAAGCGCAGCGCCGGCGCAGACGTGTTGTATGTGCACTGACCTCCAGGTTGACATGCGCGCGCACGTGACGCGACAGGAAGTAGTCGCGGGTGCGCAGGAAGCGCAGCGCCGGCGCAGACGTGTTGTATGTGCACTGACCTCCAGGTTGACATGCGCGCGCACGTGACGCGACAGGAAGTAGTCGCGGGTGCGCAGGAAGCGCAGCGCCGGCGCAGACGTGTTGTATGTGCACTGACCTCCAGGTTGACATGCGCGCGCACGTGACGCGACAGGAAGTAGTCGCGGGTGCGCAGGAAGCGCAGCGCCGGCGCAGACGTGTTGTATGTGCACTGACCTCCAGGTTGACATGCGCGCGCACGTGACGCGACAGGAAGTAGTCGCGGGTGCGCAGGAAGCGCAGCGCCGGCGCAGACGTGTTGTATGTGCACTGACCTCCAGGTTGACATGCGCGCGCACGTGGCGCGACAGGAAGTAGTCGCGGGTGCGCAGGAAGCGCAGCGCCGGCGCAGACGTGTTGTATGTGCACTGACCTCCAGGTTGACATGCGCGCGCACGTGACGCGACAGGAAGTAGTCGCGGGTGCGCAGGAAGCGCAGCGCCGGCGCAGACGTGTTGTATGTGCACTGACCTCCAGGTTGACATGCGCGCGCACGTGGCGCGACAGGAAGTAGTCGCGGGTGCGCAGGAAGCGCAGCGCCGGCGCAGACGTGTTGTATGTGCACTGACCTCCAGGTTGACATGCGCGCGCACGTGACGCGACAGGAAGTAGTCGCGGGTGCGCAGGAAGCGCAGCGCCGGCGCAGACGTGTTGTATGTGCACTGACCTCCAGGTTGACATGCGCGCGCACGTGGCGCGACAGGAAGTAGTCGCGGGTGCGCAGGAAGCGCAGCGCCGGCGCAGACGTGTTGTATGTGCACTGACCTCCAGGTTGACATGCGCGCGCACGTGGCGCGACAGGAAGTAGTCGCGGGTGCGCAGGAAGCGCAGCGCCGGCGCAGACGTGTTGTATGTGCACTGACCTCCAGGTTGACATGCGCGCGCACGTGACGCGACAGGAAGTAGTCGCGGGTGCGCAGGAAGCGCAGCGCCGGCGCAGACGTGTTGTATGTGCACTGACCTCCAGGTTGACATGCGCGCGCACGTGGCGCGAAGTAGTCGCGGGTGCGCAGGAAGCGCAGCGCCGGCGCAGACGTAGTCGCGGGTGCGCAGGAAGGAAGTAGTCGCGGGTGCGCAGCGCCGGCGCAGACGTGTTGTATGTGCACTGACCTCCAGGTTGACATGCGCGCGCACGTGACGCGACAGGAAGTAGTCGCGGGTGCGCAGGAAGCGCAGCGCCGGCGCAGACGTGTTGTATGTGCACTGACCTCCAGGTTGACATGCGCGCGCACGTGACGCGACAGGAAGTAGTCGCGGGTGCGCAGGAAGCGCAGCGCCGGCGCAGACGTGTTGTATGTGCACTGACCTCCAGGTTGACATGCGCGCGCACGTGACGCGACAGGAAGTAGTCGCGGGTGCGCAGGAAGCGCAGCGCCGGCGCAGACGTGTTGTATGTGCACTGACCTCCAGGTTGACATGCGCGCGCACGTGACGCGACAGGAAGTAGTCGCGGGTGCGCAGGAAGCGCAGCGCCGGCGCAGACGTGTTGTATGTGCACTGACCTCCAGGTTGACATGCGCGCGCACGTGACGCGACAGGAAGTAGTCGCGGGTGCGCAGGAAGCGCAGCGCCGGCGCAGACGTGTTGTATGTGCACTGACCTCCAGGTTGACATGCGCGCGCACGTGACGCGACAGGAAGTAGTCGCGGGTGCGCAGGAAGCGCAGCGCCGGCGCAGACGTGTTGTATGTGCACTGACCTCCAGGTTGACATGCGCGCGCACGTGGCGCGACAGGAAGTAGTCGCGGGTGCGCAGGAAGCGCAGCGCCGGCGCAGACGTGTTGTATGTGCACTGACCTCCAGGTTGACATGCGCGCGCACGTGGCGCGACAGGAAGTAGTCGCGGGTGCGCAGGAAGCGCAGCGCCGGCGCAGACGTGTTGTATGTGCACTGACCTCCAGGTTGACATGCGCGCGCACGTGACGCGCGAAGTAGTCGCGGGTGCGCAGGAAGCGCAGCGCCGGCGCAGACGTAGTCGCGGGTGCGCAGGAAGGAAGTAGTCGCGGGTGCGCAGCGCCGGCGCAGACGTGTTGTATGTGCACTGACCTCCAGGTTGACATGCGCGCGCACGTGGCGCGACAGGAAGTAGTCGCGGGTGCGCAGGAAGCGCAGCGCCGGCGCAGACGTGTTGTATGTGCACTGACCTCCAGGTTGACATGCGCGCGCACGTGGCGCGACAGGAAGTAGTCGCGGGTGCGCAGGAAGCGCAGCGCCGGCGCAGACGTGTTGGGACGCGCGCACAGCCAGTACACCAGCCGGTAGCACATCTCGATCAGGTTGGACGCCTCCCTGTCGACAAACCATACTCTGTAGGGCTACCTTTCCACCAGAGACTCATACATGTGCAAAGTTTAGCAGGGGAGTTACGTATCTTGCAAAAGTAAAGCCAAATGTGAATTCTAAACGTGTCAGTGCGCAAGTGCAAGGTTGCCAACGTCCCGCGCACTCGTACGCTCTCCATTTTCGCCAGCCCCATTAATGTAATCATGCTAATAGTAACTAGCACCATCATCCAAAGGAACTATTAGGTCAAACGCACTTTAGTTACGTAATCAACCAGCCATCTAGGTACCATTCTAGAATATGTTATTCATGTTAGGCATCGAAATAGTATCGACGAATATACACTTTCGACTTTTCGTACCAAAACAAAAAAGTTTACCTAGATAACAACCTCAGCTATAACAGTGGGAGGTCGGTGAATTGGGAAGTTGGTGAAGTGGGAGGTTAGTGTATTGGGAAGTTGGTGAAGTGGGAGGTTGGTGAATTGGGAAATAGAATTGGTGGGTTGGCTATTTGGGAAGTTGTCTTTTTAGGACAGTTGTCCAGATGATCCAGATAGACTATACACCAGGTATAGATAGACTATTCAACTAGGTCTAGTTCTTGTACTGGTACTCTTTTGTATCGCTGTTGGTCTTCCGAAAATTTATTATTTATTAATTACAGCTCTGTGGACAACCAACAGCTTATAAAACAATATAATATATTCTATAGCAACAAAGAAGCCAATTACAGGCTATCACATGTAACAATAACATACATAGTTTTTAGAGGTTTAATAAATTGTAAAATAAAATAAAAATAAAATAGGTTCCACCTACCTTTCCGGGTTATTCTGCGCTATATGCTTGTCCAGTATGTCGAGTATTGAATGTAGACACGTGCGAGGGTAGCCCGCCACACCGGCTTCGTTCAGGGAACTGCGGCTTATCTGCAACACATAACAATATTATTACTTATTTCTAGTCATGTTCCCTTAATAATAAATTAAAAATTAGGTTACTTTATATTCAACCAAGAACGGCGAAAGGAGAAGGGCGAATTCGTAAGTAATTTGCAAATTCCAATTTTCACTGTCGCATTTTGCTTCGGCTTTGCTACTGCAAATTAGGTAATAGTCCTGCCAGCATTATTTCCATTATGTCCTTCATCTATTCACACAAACGAACGTCTCTCTTACATCAATTCAAGAGTGTGGTAGAACAGTTGCAGCAACAAAGTTAAAACATCTTTCACATGCCGCACATACTATTTAGGCTACAGTAGACAAAACTTACGTCATCCCCAGTCTGGTATCCGAGCAGGAAGTGCGCGAAGTTCGGCGCTCCGAGCGGCAACAGTTGCAGCAACAACGAGAGAACGCCCTCCTTCGTCTGGCGAACTATCTCCACTTGCTCTTCCTCGCCCCACTCCTCCGCTTCGAGGCATTCGACGAAGCCGTGCCTGGAATTACAATACGGTTAGTTTTACACGTCAATTTTCATATTGGAAAGGGAGAAAACACGTTACAGAGGATTTTTCGTGTTACTTCGCGTAGCTTCAGAAAATCATTGTGAACTTGTTTCAAATGTGATCTCCTAACATAGTGAGGAGCCTTCGTTGACGGTAGCCGATCTGATTGGTAAAAAGATCAGATAACGTAAATCCACCATTTCGGCCCCTTCCTACTATTAGGTTGGGTTAGGTTGCAACAAATGTTCTGTGTGCCGTTGCAACAGGCTCTGAGGCGCGCCCCTGCCTCCGTGTGTACAGGGTGTACCTGACGAGCGCGGCGTACGGCGCGGCGCGCGCGCAGTGCAACAGGTGCGAGGGCGCGGCGCCGGGCCGCAGCGCCGCCGCCAGCAGCGCCACGCTGAGCCGCGCCACGTTACCGCCGTGCTGCAGCAGCAGGCAGCAGCGGACCAGCCGGTCGCAGTGGGGGTTGCCTTCCTCAGCTAAAAACGTACATCATAGATACAATTTCAAAAAACTGTTGACATAAACAAGGTAGGTAGAGCTCCTATTTTAATGGAAACGTTAAATAAGATGAGTCCGAACCAGGACAACAACAAAACTTCTTTCCACAAGTACATTTGACCCCTAAAAGTTGAGGTTTCATCGACACCGCGAGACTATCCTTACCCAGTATGAGCTTGGAGAGCGGCACTATCAGCACAGCCTGGCCCGCCTCGCCGGCCGCGTCGATCAGCGCTCGCTCCAGCACTAACGCTCGCTCCAGCATCTCCAACGCGAACACGAGGCATTCTTCTATGTAGTTCTGCAACGAAATTTGTTTTAAATTCGGGGAACCGTAACGGGAAGACAAATTTGACATTAAATGTAAAGGAACCGAACTAAATGTAAACGTTAAAGTTACGGGTACTATTTGTAAGAGAAAAATTGGTTTCTTTGGGCATGTAAAGGTGATATTCCAGTTTCAATTCATAACATTGATTCTCAAAGGTAAACTCACTGGAATAATATCTCCTGGATCTCCAGACTTGGATTCGAAGATAGCACGTCCCAAATGATGAGATTGTTGCATATTGACACCATACCTAGTTAATCTATAGAATGCGTTTAGAATGTCGTTTGTCTACGGTACATATTTACATAAAGTGCTTCTATTTCTTAACTCGAATGTATGAAGTGATAATGAGCCTTATAATTTTGGGTACCATAAATAATCTTTACCTTTCCTAAAGGTTGTACGTCAAGTAGATCCTGGGCTTCATCCATTGTGCTAAATAACAAACGCAGCAGTTCGGATCTGGGGACAAAAAGTACAGTCACGTTACAGGAAATTACGGCTTCTTAATATTAAGTAGATGGATCATGTTAATGCAAGGTCTAACCCATTGCATAATCAAGACATTGGTTGTGCAGCAAGTTACGTAATAGCTTGCGGCGGATGTACTATCCATACAGCGCCCTCTCTCTTCTCTAGTACCTACTAACTTGTAGTGTGGCACCGTAAACTGTAGAACACAGTCACTTGTTTATTTTTAAATAGTTTATCCCGAAGGAACGGCAAGGGGAACTAAGCCCATACAGCCATTGTCTTTAGTAAATGATTTCTGAATTTATGATGGATGATAATGATGGTGATGAATGGAAACGTCGGGAAAATCCTCAAGAACAAGTGTAAACTTAGTCAAAATGAAAAATTATTGCAGAAACAATTCATGGGCCCATGAAAAGATCGTATTCCGGCTAAAGTTTTACTCAGCTTACCTGCGTATAAAACCATGCACACGCACTAGATTCACATCACAAGTAATCAATATATAACTTATCTACCAGAAAACATCACTTTACGGACACATGCAAGCCTTTTACAAATAATTTTTGATTTTCACAAGAAAATTACACCTGCATCCTTCCAGCTTTTCCCGCCGAAAACACAGTCACTTGTTGTGTAGTATCATAGACTCACTTATTGTGTAGCAGCATGAGCACACGGCGGCCGGGCGGCGGCGCTGCGGGCGCGGGCGCGAAGTCCGGCGCGGCGGGAGAGTACTGCCGCAGCCAGCGCGCCAGCACGCGGAAACACGCCGACAGCATCTGTGGACACGTAAATGTCCGTTTTAATACAACAGCTCCTATGCCTGATTTCGTAACTTAACATTTTATGTATGTGTGCACATAGTAACTAGCGCCATCTAAGCCATCGGCGAAGTGCTCCAGGCCGGGCGGGCTCACCTGCCACTTGTGCTGCGGGATGGCGTAGCCCCGGGCCGGCGCCGGGAGCGCCAGGCGCGCCAGCACGTGCTCGACGTAGGGCTCCAGGCCGGGCGTGCGCGAGCCGGCACCGAGGGCTCGCGGTAACGGCGCGGCGGCACACAGCGAGTCCAGCAGAGACAGGAAGGCCAGCGACAGCGGGTACTGCTCTATGCGGCACTCCGTCTGTTGATTGCATAGTACATATTTGTGATAGCCCAGTGGTTAAGACGTGCACCTTCCAAGCGGGAGGCGTAAGTTCGATCCCAGTCACGGGCCTATACCAATGAATTTATTTCATGTACAGATTTTAATATTGCTAGATTGTCACTTAGCTCGTGCCTCGGAAAGCACGTAAAACCGTTGGTCCTGCGCCTGATCTTTTTTTTATTTATTTATTTATTCCATATACATTACACACTCTTATAATCTATATAAACTGCTAAACTGTACCTATTTGCAGCAGCGGAGCCGAAGCAGTGCGACAGCGAAAACGAGAACCGCGATCGTGTGCGTGCGCGGGGCGACGCCTCGCTTCGCGCACGCACACACCGCCAGTCCTCGCCGCCGCACCGCCACCGCCCCGCCTCTCTCTCCGGTCGTGTCGGCTTTCCGGCCCATCGGACTATGAGAGTAACGGAATAGAGAGTGCATCTGTGTTTGCGCACACACTTGTGGACTATATCTCCTGCGTACCTGGCCAATCTCCGTAGAGATTGGTCGCCTTGGCCGAAATACGGTCGGAGATCATCACGCATTCATCATAATTTTAGGGATGAGAAATCTACCGCTGAACATTACCCCAATGACCTGCTTAAGCAAATTAAGACTGTTATCGGTTGGCAGCGACCGGCATCCAGCAGATGCCCGGGACCTCTCTGGTAGCCATTGGTCTTCTCACGTTAAGCTTGTCATTTCTCCAATTTAGACGCCTTCAGCCCCATCGAATCGCTTCGGCATATGCTACTTTAGCTAGCGAAACCGTCGGGCTCACTCTACGTCCACACGTCTCATGACGGAAAAAATTCTATTACACTAAGAATTTTAATAAAACCTATACCTCTCTAAGCTCCCGAGCCAGGCCCCGGTCGTCCCTGGCGGCGCACAGCTGCCCCGCCTCCAGCGCCGCCCACACGCGCGGCGCGGTGGCGGAGTGCGAGCCCAGCGCGCACAACGCGTAGCATAGTGCCGCCTTCAGCTGCAGCGGCACTTGGCAGCAGATCAGCCCTGGGAACCATTCCAAGTTAGGACCGCCGCTGATAAAGTACGGAAGCGGATTGGGCAGAATGGGGAATATACATGAATTTATTTTTAGGTTCCACGTTTTCCCTTGGAATGGCATATCTAAGTTTAACCGTTTTGGATTTACAGCGATTCAAAAAGACGAGCCGGCGAAATCTTTTTGAAACGCTCCGTGTGCTCCATACTAAATGGCGTAGACTGTGACGTGTACTATGACAACAACGGTCTCAAATTAGTTTGGAACAAAATTGCAATTTATTTTATAAACGTAATATGGTATTTATGTGTACAGTAGTCAATAAAAATTGTTTATCGATAAGTACAGATATCATTGTCTGTTTGTCCGTAAGTCACAGCCACTTTATTATAGCTTAAGATATTGTCACAAAGTAGGACTTACCAAACATAGTATTAACAGCGTCCCACTGCAGATTCTCGCAAATACTGATGGACGCGGCTTCATCCTGCTTCGCCACTGCTTCTATCAGTTTTAACGCCGCTATCATGGCTTCCACCTAGAAAATAGGCAATAAATAATCAAATTTAAGAGATCTTGCGCTACGTGAAAACAAATATTAAAGCATCCAAAGTGGTTGATCTAATTTTACCGTCCGAATTCTACATTTGACAACTGTTTCAAATAAAATCTATATAAAAATGAATCGCTAATTGTGTTGCTAAGCGCAAATCTCGAGAACAGCTTAACTGATTTCGCTAATTCTTTTTTTAGTGTATTCTTTGAAGTACAATAATGGTTCTTACGGAGAGAAAATTTTAATAAATTGCCTGAAAAAAAAAACACTTTTCTATAGCGCCCGCCCACGACTTGTTCATGTGAAAGGGCATTACATCCAGTTTGTTTCGCCAAATAATATGCAGGTTGTGGGTGACAGCCAGGCAAATACTAAAATTCTGAACAAGTACCATATATAGTGTGACATATTGCTGTTTTTTAGATCACCTGTGACACCTGTGTGTTGTTAGGGTTGAGCAGTTATTAGAACTTTTTTAAGGGGAACTTTTTTGAAAATCATATTTTGGTTAAAATTATAAGGCCTAATTAAACGACCAATTTTTTTTCTGAAAATATGAAAAAAATGTCGGAAAATTTTGGAATTTTCCTGCGAAAATTTTTAGTGCGGTCTGAACTCGACATATCAATATTTTCCCGGCTGTCACAAACACCCCGTATGTGTGGCACGTTCTATAGCCGAACTGACCTCCTCCTGCCTCACGAGCAGTTTCCCCGGGCGGGCAGCCGGCGTGACAACAGCGGACGCGCCCAGTGACGACGCGTGCAGGTGCTCGGAGAACGGTGACGGGTCTGCGCGCAGGTTGCTGCCCACAACAACATGCTTTATAAACCCTTTGTCATTCAAACTTTGTATGAACACGACTCGCTTCTACCGAGCAGAGCACTTTGGCAATATTATAGAAGATAAATGTAGGTATTTATAGTGGTAGGTGGCGTGCGGTGTCTGGATGAGGTAATTTAGGGGTTTCCGAGAGGACAGGATGGGATGGGCAGTAGCCCCCACCGATCCCATGTTAACAGCATAGTCCGAAAATCACACTGCGATCACCAACCCGCCTGCCCAGCGTGGTGACTATAGACAAAAACCCCCTAATGGAAGTCTGTAGCCTTGTGGCGAGCCCTGGCGGAGGCCTACAGTACAACTGCAATAGACTAATGATGATATAATATATCATATATCACACAGTTTCAACAAGCCTTGAACACTACTCACGCATGATATCTTTGCAGGGCGGACAGCAGATGGTGTGCGGACAGCGCGTCCCGCCTCGCCAGCAGCTGCCACGTGTGTCTGGGCACGGCCAGGCCGGCTAGCGCCCGCAGGTACGCCGGCAGCAAGGCCGGGCAGACTAGCGAACCGGACAGGCGGACAAACTTGTATAGTGTGGCCGCGCGACCGCCGGTACTGGAAGGGAAGAGGGGCTATTAATAGGAGCAGGTGCATGATTTGATAAAAACTTTATTGATATAATACTTGGCATTTGAACGACATACTGTGTAGCAGCTACGACATTGCTATAATTAGCTGTAGCCGCTACCACGATATTGCTACGCCTAGTTGTAGCTGCTATTACATTGCTATAACTAGCTGCAACACTTTATAAGATCAGTTGCAGCAGCTACCACGACATTGCTAAGACTAGCCGTAGCAGCTGCTAACATCGGCTGTAACAGCTACTACGACATTGCTACGATCGGCTGCACCTTCTACGAGATGGCTACGATCACCTGTAACTACTACGAAATTACGAAAATTCGTAGCAGCTACGCTAACGTCGCACTCACCGGTAGTTGGCCTGCGTCTTGTCCTGCGCCTCCCAGTAGCAATGCCGCAGCCCGCGCGGGTCGCGCTCGTACAGGCGCTCCACTATGCGCAGGAGCGCGTCGAGGTGCCCGCGACTGCCGCCCGCGCCGCCAGGGGGCGCTATGCCCTCCGCTAGGTACATCTGCGTGGCGCGCGCTGCCTCGTCCGCTCTGCGAATGTTACAAATACGTTACTTATTGCAGTAACTAAGTATTTAAAAGTTTTACCTTTGGAAAATTTGCAATAAGTAGGCGGCTGACAATAAAAACAACAAAGAAGAACAGAATGGGACCTAATGCCGGTAATGCCGAGTACAGATTTACGAAATATAACACGAACGAAGGGAGCATTGGGCGCGCACGAACCGATTACGGAGATTCCTGAGCTTATACATCAGAATAACAGACTACAAAATTTACGCAAACAAGTCGCGGATGGTCGCTAGTTGACAACATTTCTTTGTGTGTACAATTAAGAATGAAAGAAAGAATGAACTAACAGCCATTTTTATTTAACAAAAGAGATAAAAAAAAACGTCGGATTTTTTCATGTCAGAATTTTGAACAATTTGAAAATTAAATCAATCTGAAAAATGCAAAAAAAATCCCAAGATTTGTTATTGAAATTAGGGGCCATCCATATATTACGTCACAGGTTAAGGGAAAGGGAGGGGGGTCGTCAAACTGTGACATTATGTGACAAGGGGGTGGGAGGGGTCCTAAATTTCGTGACGTCACATTTTCATTCAATAATCTCGAAATATAAATTTGCAAAAAAGCTAAATGTGACGTCACACTAGGGAGGGGGGGGGTCTCACAAATGTGACCATATGTGACAAGGAGGGGCGGAGGGGCAAAAAATCATGAAATTCGTGTGACGTAATTTATGGATGACCCCTTAGCGGTTAGTTAATATGTATTTGTCCACTCACTTGACCCTCATCTCCATGAGCTTGGAGTGCATCAGCACGATGAAGTCGGTGACGAGGCTGTGCAGGCGGCGCTGGTAGAACTCCTCCTGCGCCACGAGCGGGGACAGCAGCGCCGTGTCTATGTACTCGAACACCTGGGAGAGCGTATTCTTAGTCGTGCGGTGAGGGCATGAGGTGGAAGGGTGGTAGTGGTTATAAGACTTATGAGTGTCAGTACTCAACGGTCAATGACCGAATTTACTTTTGTTTTGTAATAATATATATAAACGCAATATTTAATACAGGGTATTTGTGACAGCCAGGCAAATATTGATACCATGACTTCAGACCATGATTCTGAGGTGGAAAACACAGAAATTTTTCCCGGAAAATTCCAAAATTTTCCGACTTTTTTCATATTTTCAGGAAAATATATTTTTTTAAACGAAAAACCGACCTCCTCCCGAAACTCGAGCTTAATGAAGTAAAATTTTACTAAAGGGCAAATATATATTGCGTTAAGCCGTGTACGAAGTTTAGGAGGCATAATATTGTCAGATTTATATGCCAGCAAATGATTAAATAGGCCACATGACAAAAGAGAAAAAGGACTAGGCTTCGAAACTTTACGTCTGACAATATGATGATTATGATGATAATGATGACCTCCGACCGATTTCGGTCATGGCGACCACTTCTACTCCTAGATATTACTAAGTTGGCGTTCATGCGCTCGGAGATGGCTTACATTTACATAGCCAATCTTCGCCCTGAACGCCCGCGCACACAGAGGACAGGTTAGTGCGCCATTATTATAATTATAGATAATGGCAGCAGGAGGACGAGTCTTTAGTTCATCACGTTTAGCGTCAAGGTCAGCTTGACGCTGCTCCTCGAACTCGTATACTTGCTTTATCACCGTCCTGCGCCACTCTGGTCGTTGTGCTGCCAAAACTTCCCATTTAGATGGATCTATATTGCATCTCTTCATATGTCTTTTCGGAACATCTTTGTATCTGAGGAGTTGCCCGCCGCGTTTCCGCTTGCCTTCCTCTAGTTCAGAAAAGAAGATGCGCTTAGCCAATCTCTCCTCCGCCATACGAGACACATGACCGCACCACCGAAGCTGCCGACGCATTAAGTAGGCCTCAATGCCACTTATATTGGCTCTTCGCAATACTTCGGTATTACGCACTCGGTCGGACCATCTGATTCTCATGATGGATCGGAGGCACTTGAGGTAGAATCGATCCATTGTGCGTATGTGGCGACGGTACATGCACCACGCCTCGGAGGAATATAAGAGTATTGGCAGCACAACAGCCATGCACACTCTTATTTAAGCAACATATAATTACACTCCTTCTTCCTGCCCTGTTCCCAATCATTTGGGGTCGGTGCAATATGTAGGTACTCTTCTTTCATTCATCCCTATTATCCGTCATCTCGTTATTCTCATGTCTACCTCTTCCTCTATAACCATCTTACTTCGGACACGGCTTAACGCAACATATAATTTCACGACTTAACACAACTATCTTCATCTTCATAAGCCTATTGCAGTCCACTACTGGACGTAGGCCTCCCTCTGCCATAGGGGGATTTTGTTACTAAAAAGTTCCACTATCTGTTTTTCGGCGGCTCCATCATCAGACCCTCGTTTCCTTTATATTATGTGTAGCTGACCAAAATTCTCTATAAAAATCTAAAAACGGACTACTCGTGCCCTTTATATTTGAGGATATCCCTAGATTCCTTAGAGATTACATCATCAGATGTTATGTTTTATATGTAGGTGAGCAAAACGCTCAGTAAAAGTATAAAAACAGACTACATGTGCCTACAATATTCGAGGATTGCCCTCGATTTCTCCAAGATCCCATCATCAGATCCTGATGTGGTGAATATGGGACCAACCTGGAAATATACCATGACCAACTATAAAAAAAAATTGAAATCGGTTCATAAATGACGGAGTTCTGAGGTAACACAAAAAAAACATACAGACGAATTGATAACCTCTCTTTTTGAATTCGGTTAAAAATAGTTAAGTTCGTTTATTTAGGCCTTAGATCAGTGGTTCCCAATGTGGTCCAGGTGGACCCCCAGGGGTCCACAGGAGACTAGGTGGGGGTCTACGTTAATGTGAAAAAATAGAGGTTCACAATTAATTTGTATATGGTGTAGGCCTGTAGGGGATCTACCAGAACCAGTTAACTTTTAAAAGGGGTCTATGAGTAAAAAAAGTTTGGGAACCTCTGCCTTAGATAATGACTTAAAAATTAAATTTGAAACGAAAAAAAATTAAAAAAAACGTTGCCCCCAAGTCACTAGTGTGCCCCGGCACAGAGCCGGCTGCTGTACCTTGTTGTCGAGGGCGGCGTCCACCAGCGCCTCGTCGCAGTCGAGCGCGGCGGGGGCGGGGCGCGCGCGGGGGGCGGCGGGGGCGCGTCTCAGTGCGCTGAGGGCCAGGCCTAGGGACAGCTGGCATAGTGCGCGTGGGCCGCTCACTGAGAAAGGTACAACGTATACAATTAAATACAAGTATTTGCACCAGAAATCCGAAATTTGGAGTTTAAAAAAAATTGTCAGTTTACAGATTTCGAGGATTATTCCACCGCCACCACACTGGGCAGGCGGGTTGTTGGTGTGAAATTTTCGGACTATGTTGTCTGTCAACACCTGCCCAACTTCTGGAAACTCATAATCGCCTCTTACTACACCCACGAACAGACATGGGTGGTGCTATTCTCTCTATCACCATACCACACAACCTCATGTTACAACCTATTTATTGAAATCATAAATTATCCGGGATAAAAAGTAGCCTATATGTTGAGTGGAGCCTGTCACAATATATTTGTGAAAACTGCATCGAAATCGGTTCAGCCGTTTCTGAGATTGGGAACAAAGTAAAATAGCACAGATCCTCCCCCCCAAACTCATCTGCAAGTAGCATGACCTGTGAAACACGATATGTTAAACCGATTTATCGACATTTAGTCTGTCAAAATACGATAAATATAGCCGCCATATGTAATTTTGTATAGAGACGATACGATATCGTACGATACTGGGGGCGGTCTATTTGGTAGAAACTTGATACTCCGAAACCTATTTGGGATAACTGACTTCGCAGAAACTTCTTTAGTCGATCATTTATTAGGCATAAAAAATATTTGACATAAATATTTTTAGGTATAATGTGCTTATGACCGAATTTAGAATGGCATACATTTAAGATAGTAGAATTTTTATTGGCATATTTACCTTTGGCATAGTTATAATTTTGTATAATATCATTTAGCATAACGTTCATTTAGAGTACAGATTATTTGGCATAATTTAACTAGGCATACTATGAAGATCATAGAATTTCAATTAGAATAATATAGATTGGGTTACTTTCTTCTTTAAAAATGCGTAGGTTAGGTTAGGTTAGAACTGTGACCTCTTATGCACGAGCCGAGCGAGCGAAGCGAGCGTGCCGCGGCAGCGGCCGGCGAGTGCCAGAAACGAACATGCTCTCATGGGCAAGGATATAAAAACCAAATAATTATCATTAAATCAACTTTTATTTATTACAATTATTAGAAAAAAAAACAATTAAATTAATCAGAAAATAAAATTATACTAATCTTATATTAGCTCCTATTGCTTTAAGGTACCCACATTCTGTGTAATCAGACTATTACTACCTCCAACAAATAGCAATAGTAAAAATGATAACGCCTGATTAGAAAAGTGTTGCAATAATCATAAAAGATGATTCTTGCTGTAAGCATTATGGTTCGAAATGATGGTTCTACTTTTAAATAGTTATGGATAAGAAATATATGCCAAAAGATGAATCTGGTTTTGAACTTTCTGCGATGTGATGATTATACATTGTGATTATTATGGATACCAAAATTATGCGTACAGATAATTCTGACTTACAGAAATATGGGTTTCAATGTATGCTAAATGAGTTAATGCCAAACGATATTCTGCGAAAAGAGGTTTATGCTATTAGTTGTTATGCAATATAAAATTATTACTTAAAAAGTTCTACTATAATAGGTATACCCTACGATACTGTGTGCGTGCGCGCAACGAGCCCTCGGCGTCGTCCCGCGCCCCGCACCTCGCCCCGCGCCCCGCGCCTCGCCCAAGCACTCACATACTCTCAATTATCGCGATCGCGTGGCTTCGGCTTTGCTATTGCTTTTACGTAATCAGGGGGCCGATAGCCACGATGCGTGGTCATGCTAGGGGGGCTAGTCATATATCACCTACATGTACTTCGCATACCTTTCTCGGGCGGGTCCGGCTGGCCGGCGGGCGGACACAGCTCGGCCACCAGCGCGCTGATCAGCTCCGGATCCTGCATCAGCGGCAGCTTGCGAGACAACTCCTCGCCGTCTTCGCGCCTTAAGGGGAAACGGTTAACGTGTACAGTCCGTTTTATAGAATAAATCCGTGTCATAGATTTCAAACCTAACATTTTTTGTGTGCAGTAACACAGATAATGCAGTCATGTCCACCATCATTCAAATGAACTTTTTGGGGGAATGCACTTTACGATAGTGCGGTTTCTTTAACGTCAATTTACAGTATTTGCCAACCAATTTGTTGTGTAGGTACAATAATACAGATTTTTCTTTAAGATATAATGTTCGAAATATATCGAGGTAGGTAGCAAGAGATAAATATAAAAGAGGAACAACTAGAAGTCAGTAGAGTAGCTTACATATGTAGTTAACTAATCAATTTAATTGGACATTATCTGCACTTCATGAATATTTTCATCTTTTCACCAACTCAACAGAAAAAGCATCTAATAAACATGATAAAAGTGACAATATTAAACACGACTTACGCGTGCAACACCGACAAGTCGAGTGCGTACAGCAGCGCCATCTGCAACGCGAGCGAGGTCTCGTCAAGGGCGCCGGTCGGACCGAGGGACGGGGATGCGCTTTGCTGAAACAAGCGCATTGTTCATAAAGTTTGTGTGGGTGGTCCGCTTCTGGCCCCACCGGGCCACTAGTTGTTGTTTGGCCCGTGTATATATTCCAATCATTGTGAGAACCTTCGAGGATTTGTATTGGACTGTAGTTCTGTCTTGCGTTCGATAGATGGCCCTGCTACAGAGTTTATTGATCCAATATTGACATTTAAAAATTACAATGAAACATAAGAGCTACAGTTATATTTTAACAGTTTTTGTTTTAGAATCAGGTGCAGTATTTCCAAAATATTTTGCAGACAAAGTTACTGAATGAATGACGTCACAAATCGTGAGTTGGAATGTTTGTTGTTTACGTTTAAGTGTGACTGCCCGAATCGACCATAATGCCATTTTCAGGTTTTCAATTTAAAATTTTAATCACGATCTTAATAAGTTGAAAATTACCAGTAATAATAATTATATTCTCACCTCTGCTAATATCCGCAGTATAATATCTTTACTCAAGCCGCGCTGCGCAGATGCCGCAAATATCACACCTGCTAACAGTTTTCTGCCAAAAACACAAATTAAAATAATTAAACTATGCTTTATTTATTACTTAAATTTAAATCTATAGATAGATACTAATATTATAAAGCGGAAAAGTTTGTTTGTTTGAACGCGCTAATCTTAAGAACTACTGGTCCGATTTGAAAAATTCGCAGGAAAATTCCAAAATTTACCGACTTTTTTTTCATATTTTCAGGAAAAAATAGTTTAGTTCGTTTGATTAGGCCTTAGATAATGACTTAAAAATAACATTTTAACCAGAAGATGATTTAAAAAAAAGTTCCCCTTAAAAAAGTTCAAATAACTGATCAACCACAAGTGATCCAAAACAGCATTACTCGTATGTCACCTTAGATGAATTATTACTAGATATAGGGTCAGCTCTCAATATACGGAACGTCCGTGATATGCTCAAAACTGTCGAGCGCAGATCACAAGATTTAGTTCATCTATGACAATAGTATAGACAAGACGTTGTAAATTGCAAAAAAAAGTCCTGAAAAGTGAATGTTTCTGAGGGAATATCATACTTTAAGTGAATAATCTTCAAAAGGTTAATAATCAGCGGATAATATCACATTTTCAATCAAAAATACTTTCCTGCGAGTAATAACACTGTCGTATAACTCAACACAATGGTACTTGTTCAGCATTTCAGTATTTGTCTGGTTGTCACCCACACCCTGTATAAGTTCCTTCAACTTTTAGGCCAATTTTAAAGTCACGCTGACGTGCGCTGACGGTCGGCAGTCGGCGCTGATGGAGTCAATTTGTATGTAGTTACAGGTAGCGTTTTTGAGTCACGCTGGACCGCTCAGCACTGACGGCCGTACAAAACAACAAATATAAAACAGTTATTTCATCTTTGTAAATAGAAATGTAATCTGTTATAGTGGAAAATAAAAAAAATACAAACCTAGTCTCCTCAATGGAGTTAACAAGTCTCGAGTAATGCATGCCGGGCGGCAAGGCGCGGTTGTTCTGAAGTAACTCCAGTTCCGAGGCCAGTGTGAACCGACTGAGAGCGTCCAGCACATTGCCTAGCAACCCGTCGGCGACTAGTTGGTCCACGTAACGGGTCACGTACGTGACTATCTCCTCGCGGGCTGAGATCGACCTGGAGGCAAAGGTGACGTGTTATAAAGGGCCTACTATAATTAGTACCAACCATGAAGAAGGTATAAAAGAGGAGGTGGGACTATGAAGTGAGTCATGTAGCAATCGTTAGGCCATGACGTCATGATAGGGGCGGAGCTTCAGGGCCAGTTTAACACGGTAGCTGTAACCACACGCTTGTGCTCCGAAATGTAACCGTAATTAAAATTACAAGACACTAGCGCTTTTATCGTGTTACTTTATTACTAAAACGTAGTATAATATTGCCATCTAGTGATGAGTAATTGCACTAGTAAAACAATCTTGAACCATGTTGATAATGAGCAACTAGTCACTACAAGGTGGTTTCTATGTAAATGGGCAGGGCTACAGACTTCCATGCTCCCCTCGTTTACGCACACTATTTTTGTATGAAAATATACTTAGCCGCTACTCCTCTTTTATATCTTCTCCATGGTACCAACGATACAAGACCAATTTACAGGATATAAATCATAGTCAACGTCTTATGTACGTCTCGTAGGTATCGATGGCAGAATGGATTAGTAGACGTCGATCGATAGTTTACTAGTCCACCAGACTAGTCAATCAAGTTCCATTAAAGCCCATTGATGACATTCATAAATCATCGATCAATTGGTCTGGTAATACACACACATACATTAGCTCTATGTAGGCTCTTTGTTGCAATTATGATGCTCACTACGTAATGCCATCTTGGCTATGTCTAGAAATGCGCAGAATGTGTCATTTAAAAGAAAAGAATGATATATATATCATTTGAATGAAGAGATATATATCACTCAATTAGCTCTTTAGCTCAGTGACGCGTGTGTCTTTCTTTCTATGATCCATAGTATAGAATGAACGAATTATTTCATTGCTGAGTGAGCGAGATGTACCTACCTGCATTACGCTACAGAAATAATATTAACCGATTAAACTAATTAATTTGTTCATACAATTTTACAGTCGTAAAACAAAAATTTTCTCTGAACAATTCAAAATTTCGCTCGTCCTGTGTTTAGAATAAATAACACTCAAATTAGATACATTTTTGCATAAATTAATATTGTTTTCCCTCTCTTGCACGTGGGTCCCGATCTGAGCGATGTCGGAACCTTCGACATTGCCCGATCGGATGTATGTATCTCTCTCCCTTACTCTCGCTTAGTAACTCAGTTCTACAATATATCGAAAATGTGTCCTATATCATGCGGAGCTAGAGATATATTTGGAAAGCAAATGAGCTAGTGACATATTTGGAAAGCAAGTGAGGAGTGATTAGCTCACTTTGAAAGATATGTTTCTTTTATATCACTCACTCATGAG
Source organism: Carposina sasakii (assembly GCA_014607495.2). Classification (NCBI taxonomy): domain Eukaryota; kingdom Metazoa; phylum Arthropoda; class Insecta; order Lepidoptera; family Carposinidae; genus Carposina; species Carposina sasakii. The sequence goes on from CP053151.1 coordinate 15,405,408, forward strand.
CTACTCATCTCTAGCTATGTCAGTGTACAGTACTTGTGAGTAGGTCCTATTGTATGGTGCTCATTAAGATACGCCGCTCCTGGGCATGATGAGCTGACACAGTGACTATATATGTAGTTATTTATAACTCGGATCATGTGGATCACCCTTGTCGGCAGCTGCAGACACACACTCACCACGCCACGCCGTCCCGCGCCGTGACGAGCTGGCGCAGCGCGTGCGCGGCGGCGCGGCGTCCGTCCGCCAGCAGCAGCACCGCCAGCAGCCCGCGCGCCAGCCCCGGGTGCCGCGGGGCCTGCCGCGCCGCCGTGTGCAGCAGCTCCAGGCACTGGTACTCGTTCACGTTGTACATGTCTGCGCGGAGACAATGCCGTTAGGTCGCTTGTAGACATGAACGGACAACAGACCGCCAAAATTCAACGGTAAAATACACCACCGTGGTTTCCGTTTTTTGGCGGTCCATTATCCGTTCAGGTCTATAAGCGCTCATACAGTGCCGCCGCCCCCTGATTACGTGACTTGCAGTATATGACCCCTCAAACTCGTCCCGCGCACGGACACAATTTTCGCTATAGCATTGCTTCGGCTCTGCTACTTTAAATTAGGTAATAGCCCTGCCGTTACTTCGATGGCGCCAGTTGCTATGTTTATAACTATTCTAGTGGCCGCCCGCGACTTCGTCCGCGTGAAATTGATATTCCTTTGAACAATGGCTATGTTTATATGTATAGCTTTACTAGCGGCTGCTCGCGATTTTAATACACTTTATAGCCTATATATTATTCTGACGTATCTGGTAAAAAATCCATGTTATATTATTAGGATTATCTGTGCAACTGTGTACAGTAAAAAAATCTGGTTATTCTATAAAACAGAGTCTAACCGACACAGTGTAAAGGCTACAGAGAGTAAATACACTGCAGTATTGCGGTAGGGTGCAAGTTGTGTTCAACCAAGCTACACCTGTCACATGCACAAAGTGGCAAACAGGCACAGTTTCTGTCACCTTTATAATATTAGTAAGGATAAAATTCAAAGTATACATGCACAATACAAAGCGTACCAGATATAATGATGGCTTCATCAATAAGCTCCTTTGAAATGAATGTTCGTCCAATGCTTGGCAAGTTCACACCTTCTGTAACACCTTTCCTTATCTCTTCCCGACTAGCTGGATTTTTTACCTAGAAATAATAGATAGATAGATCAAATTCTTTATTGTACAAGGGTGTTATTACAAACATGCATACATTTGCAACTCAATTAATAACAAACTATGCATGTTTAAAAAGATTTTGATAGCAATATGTATTGAATATCTGGCAAAGTTAGACGAGATGGTTTATTCCAGCAGTCACACATAAACCTTAACATCTAAAATTAGTCCTACCTGTCCTTTTCTCTCCCAGCAATTTTGGTTAAGAACGGAGAGAGATAGACCTGACTAAGATTAGGTTTAGGTTAAATAATCTGTAAATTTTGTTAGAATTCGATCTTACTGTTTATGTGGGTTGGTTCCCGTTTGCATAACTACGTCCAATTGTGAACTGGTGGGCTTCCAGTCGGGCAATGCTTTATAAATCAGTATGTACCTATACATATATTTGATTTTTAGGTCTAAAAGAGAAACATATGGTGATTCTGCAGTTGGATATGTACAAGTTAAACGGGAGGGGAATATATGCACAGTGAAGGCTCGCATAACACCTGAATACAATGTAAGACAGAAGTGTTATTCTGTAACACTTGTGTGTGATGGATGAGACTGAAGAAACTGTCTCATCAGTTCAATGTGATTGTGTTCCCACAGAACACTATATTTATAAATACAAGAATTTATATGCTATTCACTTTTGTTTGTTTATGTGTTGTATAGACAGTTGTGGTTTAACCAATTAATTTGACACGCAACAAGTTTGACATAACACAGCAACTAAAGCTGCCTACTCACCACATTCGATGCAGTTTCCACGTGACTATGACAATTTCGCACCTATTCAATCTGCATGCAGATTCAATTTGATTAGGTGCAGGAATACTGTGCTATATTATCGGTATTATAACATAGACTCCAAGTAACTAAATATATGCCGTCATCTCTATGTTAACCCTTATTAACTGCAATAGGTTCTTTTACCATCTTGCAGATTACTTTTTCCCCATACAAAAAGAAATATTTTTATTTTATATTGACAAGTTTTTAAAAACAAATGTCTGTATTGATCATGTATTGATAAAATAAGTATATAGAGAAAAATATCGGTGCTGGTCGACCCATCCACTTTTTTTGTCTATCCAGGCCCACTGCACGACAGGTTGAATACGAAATTGGATCATGAGTAGCCAGCTTTACTTACTTGATGGATGTTTGATCAATGATTGATTGTACAGACTTTGACATCACGAAAAGCGCACCTAAATGGTGGCTGTTTTTAGCCCACTACTTTAAAACAATTTATTTTTTACTAAATACTGTATTTACGGTGCTGATATTTTTATTACATATATGTAATTATGTAAATAATAATTTAAAATCATAAAAAAAATATGTGCATATTCCCTATTGGCCACCCCTACATTACAGAAAAATTATTTGTACTTTGGAATGCTGAATTTTTTACAGGAATATAAAGTTATACATACTGAGACAAATGCTATAGCTTACTTTATTATATATCTGTGGTGTTTTTATGTGATTTAAGTAACTCTTACCCACCTTAAGCTATTCCTGCAATATACATAATTATAAACAATTAGTTTTTGCAACTTACAGGATTCTTTAATATAGATAGGAATGTCTGTTTGTGGCGTCGGAGCACTGACTCAAATGTGTGAACAGCATACGGTGCTAAGCCACTTTCTTTATTGAGGTATCCTTCCACCACAGCCAATAGCTCTTTAAATGGTGTCCATAGGTCTTCAATTGTATTACCTGTAATTAAAAACGGTTAGAAACAGTAATAATGGCACAATTTGAGACAGACTCATATAAATTAAACGTTATTATCACTATAGCTAGATTTACAGAATAAATAGGAATACCGCCAACAAGTTTTAAGGTTATAGGTTAACAAAACATTTTAGCTTACCATCGGTAATATCCATTTTCGGGCAAGTGTTTATAGATTCACAGATATGCTTCAATGCAAATGCCACAGTTTCATTTCAATCCCCAATAATAAAATATAGTTCTTTTGGTGCTACTGTAAAATTATTAAACTTGCTGTTTTCGCTGTTTTCGCTTGCTTTTTTTTTTGTTTAGTTATCCCGAAGGAAAGGCAAAGGGAACTAAGCCCATACTGTTTTGCTTGCTGCCTGCCAACCAAAGAGTATTGTTATTATGGGATAAAAGAACCACTCTAGCTCGTGGATTTTCTGCTAACTGTATTTAAAGCGCCTCTATTTTTTGGATCCGAAAACGTGAATATGTGTCTATGTATATTTTGATTACTTGTGATGTGAATCTAGTGCGTGTGCATGGTTTTATACGCAGGTAAGCTGAGTAAAACTTTAGCCGGAATACAATCTCTTCATGGGCCCATGTAAGTTGTTTCTGCAATTATTTTTCATTTTGACTAACTTTACACTTGTTCTTGAGGATTTTCCCGACGTTTCCATTCATCATCATTATTATCATCCATCATACATTCAGAAATCATTTACTAAAGACAATAGCTGTATATGTTAGTTCCCCTTGCCTTTCCTTCGGGATAAACTAAAAAATATATATATACATAATGTTTTTTCGTTGCCACCCTTAACGAAGGGTACGAACTCTATACATCAAATAAAGTAAGTTTATGGCAAAAAAAGTGCTGGTAATTGATGTATGTGGTAAATTGAATAAAAGTATAAATGTAGGTAGTCATAATTTTAATAGAAATTTTATCTCACAGAGACAGACATAGGTACTTAAACTTAGGTACACTGACATTATCTAAATCTAAAGGATACTTAATTAATAATTTGATCAATAACTAATTCTTTTTGAATAGTATCCAGGTATTGCATACATTTGTTCCTGTAAAAAGTGTTGTTAAATAAAACAACATTACTGAAGAAGTCACCAGTGTTAGTGACCTGCACTGGCAACACATTTAACACATCTTTGGTTTTACTCCTCACTTTAATGCACTCTTCTTCGATTTTGAGAAGATAATTTAAAAGATTTTTGTCAATCAGTGTACATAATAAAATTCTACCACATGATGTTACACCAGTTCTCTCAAAACTGAGTGAAAGGATATACAAAATGCTGACATTAAAATGAGTTAATGTATTGAAGTTTTGAACAGTCATACTTCCTCCAATGGGTAAGATTTTAATCTTGGACACCAGGCCTTCAAGACACATCTTTTCATAAAAACTATAGTGTTCCTTAAAATCAAATTCAGGAAAACATAACTCTATATCAAATATGATATCTAAATTTTCAATAGGTTTGCTGTTTTCCAGGGATGCCTCTTCTATTCTTTTTATTATAATATCTTTGTATTCTGGAACATCTAGTATTTGCAAATACAATTTAAAAATAGGAATAAATATAAATTTGGAACTGTTAACTCTCTGCAATGGCTGGCCATAAGTGAAACTAATGTTGATATCACAATTGCTGTGAATAATCCATTGAACAGCATCATTAATCAAGATCATTGGATTGGACAAAACTTCTGTCTGCAAGAAATAATTAAGGCTGTTTAACTTTTCTTGTGATGACATATATGTGTAGGACTGTCTCTCAGTATATGACCCTCTGTGATATCTAGGGTTAGTATTTAGTTTGTTCTCCTCATGCAGTACACCATTTAAAATCTCATAACTATGTAGCAGAGGTCTTAAATCATACCTCATAAGAAACTCATCAGCTACAATAGATCTTATTCTTTTTATCTCTCTGTGTGCTGTAATATTCTGTGGATAAGTGTCTAGATTGTTGTTAATAACTTTGCATTGGATGGAACAGAAATAATTTGAGCATTCCTCTATTTGTCTGATAAAGCTGGTTGGTATTGCCTCCAAGGGCAACATTGCAAAGTTTCCATAAAGCTCTGTCCCAAATGCAGACTTAAAGATAGGAATATATGGTTCTATAAGCTCACTGCCTTTATAATTGAGACAAATTGTATAAATCTCAGAGTTACCTTGTCGTGAGGTAACAGGCTTGTAAATATTCACTTCAGCAAACAAATTATTAAGTATATACAGGAGGCTTATTGTGCTGTGTTCAAATATAGTGAACAACTTCACCATGAGTGTCCCACCTAAAACAAAAGAATGTAACAAGTAACATAACATTTACAAATCATTATAAATGGATACATTAAAAGTTCTTACCACAATGAAGTGCCTGCAGAGCTGTTACAATTTCGCAGTAATGGAGGGGTGAGGTCACCTCTTCCTGTGCATCTGGCTTTTGAAGGCAGTCAACAGACCCATCAGCAGTCACCAACATTACCTGAGAGTTATTACAGTTATGTCAAATGATCTAGGCATAGTGTGTGTGCACTAAAAATCCATCTAAGCCAGAAATTACATAAAATTCTAGCATTAAAAATAAGTTTCTTTAAATTTTAAAATAATTTCTGTATTATATTTAATATTTCCCTTGCTTACCTTTCCTAGTGAATTAGCTTTACACACAATGGCTTGTGAGTTATCCCAATTCATAAGGTTACCCGTATTATCTGTTCCAAACTCCCAGTTGTCAAGTGTGTGGAACATGAATCGATCATCACTGATCATGAATGAAGGGGAATTACCTTCATAATAAGGGTTCAAAGTATTCGCTAGCCACTTCCACTGAAACATTAATTACCATTTAGCAACCACAGATTAGATATACTTAATAAAATCGTGAAAAAGACAATAAAACAGTTGACCTAACCTCAAGGCCTGCATAGTGCAATTTAAGGTAGTGATTGAGAGATGTGATGAAAGCACCGGGTGCCTCACATAAATGCAATGATACCAATTTTCGCTCTAGAATAGCTACATTTGGTATAAAATTGTATGTTGACACACATTCATAGAACTTGGTCCAAGCTTGGGTGAGAAACTCAGGGTTCACTTGACACCTAACCTTCCAACCAACATCTCCAGCGGGGTTTCTACGCCGGGTATGCGCGCTCCATTCTTCAATATTGAAATCATTTAGTTTACTTTTATGGAAATTCAAACGTGCTTTAAGAGATTCCAACTTATTAATCTTCCATATTGGGACTGAAAACCAGCTAGGACCCGGTGGTAAAGTCCATTCCTTGTTGAATCGAAATTGAAATTTCTTGTTGAATAGTTCATTAATATCATCTTCGAAACCTCCGTTATGTGAGAAGGTATGCCGAGACTGCAGGAAACAACTTTCAGCTCTAGCGAACATATTATTTAGATAAAGGTGCAAATGATTTAAGTTCTTAGTGCATACCATACATACACGGTATTTAATATTTATGCAATTATTTTAGCGTGACGTGACTATAGATAGGGTAGAGCTGTAATATTAAATTAGATTGGTACATGTCTGTCTGGACCATATTTTAAAAATATTATAATTTATTGAGCAACACGCAAAATCAAAACATATGATTTTTTTTGTTTTATATATCTCGAAGGAAAGGCAAGGGGAACTAAGCCCATACAGCCATTGTCTATAGTAAATGATTGCTCATGTAAGTTGTTTCTGCAATTCTTTTTGATCTTTACTAATTTTACACTCATTCTTGAGGATTTTCCCGACGTTTCCATTCATCATCATCATCAATATCATCCATCATTAATTCAGAAATCATTTAATAAAGACAATGGCTGTATGGGCTTAGTTCCCCTTGCCGTTCCTTCGGGATAAACCTAAAAAAATTGGGATTCGACGGGAAAAGCTGGAAGGTGTAATTTTCTGGTAAAAATCATTTATTTGTAAAAGGCTTGCATGTGTCCGTAAAATGTTTTCTGGTAGATAACTTATATTTTGTTTACTTGTGATGTGAATCTAGTGCGTGTACAGGTAAGGTAAGTAAAACTTTAGTCGGAATACGATCTCTTCGTGGGCTCATGTAAGTTGTTTCTGCAATTTTATTTATTTTGATCTTTACTAATTTTACATCCATTCTTGAGAATTATCCCGACGTTTCCATTCATCAATATCATCCATTATAAATTCAGAAATCATTTATCCCCTTGCCTTTCCTTCGGGATAAACTAAACAATAAAAAAATGCTTTACGATTTCAAATCGAAAGTGTTTTCGGCGGGAAAAGCTGGAAGGGAGCAGGTGTAATTTTCTAGTGAAAATCAAAATTTATTTGTAAATGGCTTGCATGTGTCTTGAATTTTACACCCATTCTTGAGGATTTTCTCGACGTTTTCATTGATCATCATCAATATCATCTATCATAAGTTCAGAAATCATCTACTAAAGACAATGGCTGTATGGGCTTAGTTCCCCTTGCCTTTCCTCCGGGATAAACTAAACAAAATAAAAATCAAATCGAAAGTTTTTATTGATTTAATTTTAGGAGAAGGAAAATATTCGCATTACCTACATACATATATAAAGTAAATTAATATGAGCCAAAACACAAACCGTGCTTTTGCAGATCATTTACAGAAGGTGGCGAATTTAAACTGTCTGGAAATGATAACACAAAATCTGGATAAGGAGATACAAGATTCTCAAAATGTTATGAACGAAATCAAAGCTATGATGGATTTAATTCCTAATAGTCTGATTGGCACACAAGAAGCTGGTAACGTTTTACGACACGAAGACTTAGCCAAATTTTTAGAGACAGGAGTACCTAAATTACTCTTGCCTGACATGGCAGAAACTAATTTAGATGTTGATGTAGACGAAATTATAGCGTCAATGAAAGTTTATGTAGAAGAGTTACAGAAAAAATATTCAATGACACAATCCTCACAGGTGTATGAACAGTCCAAAAGTAAAAATGAAATAAACATTGAAGCTTATGCTCACAGCTTAGAACAACTTGGTAAGCAACTGGCTAATGTTAAATTAATAAAAAAGGAAGAATTACATGATCGAAACCCAGAGTTTGAGTTAAAATTTTCACAGCTCTGTGTGGATGTCAATATGTTTTCTGAAGTGAGTATGAATATTCAATTTGCTTGAGACATTATTCACATTGCTTTAGTTCAATTGTGGTTTAATTAGTGCAATTTAATTTCTCCCAAATCTGCAGACATGTCAAAAGATGCTGGTGTTGTAATAACAAACAGTTGCTTATTTTATTGATAATTTGATAGTGCTATTTACATATTGAGTGTTCATTTTAAGCAATATAAAAAAAAACATTTAAGTGTATGTGGCGGACAGCAGCCCATTAGTCATATCTGTTATAAATCAATTTGTTGACCAATGGGTAGGTAGGTATAAATGATAATATTTACTAGATCAGGAATATTAGAAATGCCATATGATCATCATCATTTACAGCCCTGAGAAGTCCACTGATGGGCATAGGCCTCCCCAAACAACCTCCACTCCGACCGGTCGGAAGCAGCCTGCATCCAACTGACGCCCGCGACCTTAGCTAGGTCATCCGTCCACCTCGTCGCACGGGGTGGCCTTTCCACGCTGCGTTTGCTGATATGTGGTATCCATGTGGTAGCCATATGATATTTCTGTCCTAATCAATGGTGTCTATGAACTGATCTTGAGAATATTACTTATTTATAATTACGAGCCCTAATATTAGCTTTAAAATAATGATTTTTGTGATGATGTTATTTTCAGATGGTTCAAGCTAAGACAAAACTGAGTGAGTGCAATAAAAACTGGACTGCATCAGTAAGCGGGGGTGATGCTCTGTATTACAATGATGTCATAAACAAATTGATGACTGGAATTAACGAAGTTACATATATGTTGCAAAATAAAAAGTAATAGAGTACGAAGCATTTAATTTACAGTAAGCTGTTGATTAAAAATAATAGTATTATAATTTACTACCCTACTACCTATGTGGACATAGATCTGTAGGAATTTACTGTTTCTTGTGATAGGTTTAAGATTGTGTGGCTATTTGAAAGAAAATAAAACATAACAATGACATTACATCTAAAGTTTATTGAATAAAAAAATTATTAAACTAGTGTTACTTTCATTATTTAAACCTATGTGTTTGTGCATTCCTACTTACCTATAAACCAAATTGTAGACAAGCTTACAGTAATATCTTCATAATTAAAATGTTGTCTATCTCAGTAGTCTTGTGTGTTGTAAAATACCTGTTTAATGTCATGGGTCAATATATTTCATTCTCTTGCTCTCTGTATCATGTTCAAGTCCCCTATGTAAGTCTATGTCAGTCACATCATGATCTCTAGTATTTTCTTCTTTCTTAGGCTGTTTCTCTTCAGCATTCGCTACAACCAAAACAGATCCATGAACTGTCATTCCATTTACACACTGAATTGCATCTTGTGCAGATTTAACTGATGCATATCGAACAAACCCAAAATTCTTATTAGGGCATAGGGAAACATCAATAAGTTCACCAAACCTACAGAAGATATCTTGTAAAACCTTAATAGGTGGTGGAAAAGGTTTACATACTATAAAACACCTTTGTGCTACTTTGCTATGGCTCGGTGCTAATGGTTGCAAAGAAGGTAGACCACAAAGACGGTCAGGTTCTGCATTGGTCTTTGCAGTTGCAGCTTTAATTACAGTTGAGGCTTGCTCTATTGCTGCAACTAATTCCCCTATGTTTGGAGCACCAGCTTCTAGTGAATTTTTAAAGTTGCCCACAATATCTTTTAAGTCATTTGCTGCTTTGCTTATAGGATCCACATATGGTTTCACAGAAATTATTTCACCAGAAGGAAATTCAAAGTTATTTATTCTTTCTATAGCAAGGGCAGCAGATCCTTTATCAGAATAATTAACAACCGCCTTACATAGACCATTGTAAGCATCCGGGGTATAATTGAAACTGGTTATTCCAGGAATTATATTAAATAGTCTTTCTAAGTACTTTATAGAAACAAGTGGAGTACACTTGACTATAACAGTGTTGGTCATGATGTAGGGATCACCTGGCATATGAGATGGTATATTGTCAGCTTCATAAGAAAAAACATTTTTACTATTATTTCCGTTGAAATTGTCTTCCCAAATATTTCTATTTCTTTTCAAATCTGGCTTAGGAGCAGCAAACATGGGCTTATATTTAGTATCACATTGTTCATATGCCAATGCAGTATCTAGAAAAGATGCGTACTGGATATAAGCAAAACCTTTACAGGTATCGGTCATTTTATCTTTCTGCAAAGTGACTTTTGTGACTGCACCAAACTTGGAAAAGTGTTCTAACAATTCAGACTCTGTCACTATTTTGCTCACTTTGACAAAGAGACGTTTGAGTTTTTGTTCATCCATTATCTGTGTATCATGTTTTTTATTAGCAACCATAACTTTTAGTGGTTTATCACCAGTTCTAAGTTTTTTCATATGCAGATGTTGTATAGCTGCTGCTGCATGAGAAGTTTTGCTATATTTCACATATGCTACCCCCCTCGACTCTGAAGTCTGTCGATCCCTAAGTATATACAAATTTTCTATAGAGCCAAAATTTTCAAAATGTGGTCTTAAGTCATCCTCACTGAGGTGTTTGCTACATACAATGAACAGCTTCGAATAAGGTGGTTGTATGTCTTCTTTGTGGTCATCGTTATGCATATCGGTGAGCTAACTAGTAAGGTCAATCACTTGTATTTTCGAGGAGTAAATGTCTTCACGTTAAATGATTACTGGAATTTAAGTCAGGTCAACAAAAGTTTCAGAGTCGCTGGCGATTTTTCGTATTGTCATTCAAGTCGATTTTCACATTAATATGAATGAAGTAAGGTCCTACAGAATAATAAATTTAATATTTTGTTGATCGTTAATAATTTTGTGGTTTGATTTCACTAAACAAAGTCAAATTTACGACGCCTTAAAAACAAAAATCTAGCTAGACATGACATGACGACATCATGACTGACATATTAATATTTTTTATTTTATCCTACAGCACCGATATTATATTAAAAAAAGAGTAGAACTTAGTCGGAATACGATCTCTTTATGGGCTCATGTAAGTTGTTTCTGCGATTCTTTTTGATCTTTACTAATTTTACACCCATTCTTGAGGATTTTCCCGACGTTTCCATTCATCATCATCAATATCATCCACCAGAAATCATTTACTAAAGGCAATGGCTGTATGGGCTTAGTTCCCCTTGCCTTTCCTTCGGGATAAACAATAAAAATATATAATATATATATATATTAAAAAGGCAAGGGAAACTAAGTCCATATAGCCATTGTCTTTATTATGATTTTTGAATTTGTGTTGGATGATCATGATGTTTATTACATAGATCGGGAAAATCTTTAAAACGAGAGTAAAATAAAAACTGCAAAACCATGTATATGCACTAAAATCACATAACAAGTAAACAAAATAATATAACTTATCTACGGACACATGAAGCGGTGATAACCACAGAATATTATATTGGTGATAACCTAGTGGTTACTCGTAAGACGCGCACCTTTCAGTCAAAAGGCGTGGGTTCGATCGATCCCAGTCACATTCCTGTACCACTGAATTTATATTATACTTACCTACGGATTTTCTAAAAAAATTCACTTAATTAATGCTATGGTATTAAACAAATGGCAAATCTTTGGCAATGTGGGTTTTGAAAGAAACTGTATTGCGCCGAGATACCCCATAAATAATGGGATAAGGGCAGGAAGATGATTGACACATGTAGAGAAAGTTGGAAGGGAATGGGTGTCATTTTTGTTGAATTTTAAATCCAAGTTTGTGCACTTAAGCTAAATAAAACTCGATTCAGATCACAATACCATCATAGGGTAGATAAATTGTCTTGACTGTTAGTTTTATCTAAATTAACACTCATCTTAAGGGCTGAACCACACTAGAATGGCAGCGGCCGGCAGTGACGCGGCGAGCACTTTCAGTGTGAAATAATTTTAAACTAAAATTACATACTTATAACTACTAGTATGGCTTGAAAACTTCGAAAAGGACGCGCGGCTGCCCGCGGTGATGTGAGCGGCCGCCCGACCACGCGCGTCTGTCGGCGGAATATGCTCGCGGCTGACCGAGGCCGCTTGCGGTGCCGCGAGTATCGTAATGTATCGCGAGTTATTGTATCGATACACGTTAGATATCGAATGCCTTTGTATCGATGTTGTAAATATCGTATCGAAAATATCGTATTAGTTGAATTCCAAAAGTAAAACTCATAGAGGAGAATAAGTATAGGTAAAATTTATAATTCAGATGTATGTGGATGATTCTAGACTAATCTATGTATACATATAATAAAATTGTAACCGATCGATGTTTGTGCACGCTAATCTCAGAAACGGCTGAACCGATTTCGATGCAGTTTTTAGGAATATGTTGTGACAAGTTCCACTTAACATATAGGCTACTTTTTATCCCGGGAAAATGCTTTTATCCCGGATAATATCGACATTTAATTTTTTCTGTAGTCCACGCTGATGGAGTCGCGGGCGTCCACTAGTAGAAAAATAAAAATCGGTTTATGATACAATTATATTATATTATGATCAATAAAAATAAAAAACAATTGTTTAATTTATTGTTAATAAAAATTAGTATTAAAAACAGAAAAACCGACTGGATAAAACTCAAAGGATTCCTATAAAATATAACATAAACACATATTTATTTATAAAAAAATAATTAGGGCAGTAATTAGGTACGTGGGTACTTACTATTGGAAGAGCTGGCGATTGTTCATGTTAACTACACAAAACCTCTTTATAGTGTCTTTTTAAATGTATTTGCAAATTTGTAGTATTCCCTTTAGTTTTTACGTCTGACAAACATAACTTTAACTAACCTCAATCAGACAATCATTATTATTATTATTTTTTAAACTTGCATTCCGTACCCAAATAGTGGTTTATAATGAAAAATGACCACACATTTGATTTCTTTCGCGGAGCCATGGCAACTGAATGAATCAAGATTAACTAAACACTCACAACACAGTGTTTAATAACATTATTCGAGTACCTACATATCATATAAATAAAAATCATCAAAGTCATATTTCGATCTACCCGAATCGTATTACACAAAAGTGGAGCTGGCCGCACCTTCAAGTGTGGCGGTATTACAAAAGAAAAATAAGTTTGTTTACATTTTGAATCTTTGTTATTGTTAGCCTTAATATTTCATAGATTCAATCTCGTTACGATACGATATTTTTGATGCGATATTAGGGTGAAGCGATACGATACAGCCAAATATCGCATTGATGTGTATCGATACAAAATATCGTTAAATCGACGTTTTACCGACGAGCGACGACGTTACCATCCATCCATAGAATAAGGAAGCTCCAGAATGTGTCATCAAAGACAAATATATGACGGGTATTGAAGCAAAAATCGACTCGAATGCCCCGCACTTTCATCCCTTCCCCACCGAAAATTATTGCCAGCTCATGGAATACTGCAACTTTTTAGGGTTTCAATAAAAACAATAGTAAGTAAAAATAACAAAAGTATAAGATCAGTGTGAATATTATAAAGAAAACGAATTGCAAATATTACAATGAATGAAATTATTTATTTACAAACTAGTGCACGCCCGCGACTTCGTCCGCGTGAACTGCAGAAAAATCAAAATGTCGAAATTATCCGGGATAAAAATATTTTCCGGAATAAAAAGTAGCCTATGTGTTAATCCAGGGTGTCAAATTTTATTAAAAACGTTCCAGCCGTTTTTATGTGAAAGAGTAGGATTCTTCCATCCATATTTACACACTTTCGCGTTTATAATATTAGTAGGATGAACAAATAAAATCTCTATACTTATCCTATAGTTTATACAGATAAAAAAACATTGGAGTATAATTTTTAATATTAAAATTGTAGTCCTTTTCTTCTCCCAATATCAATCGTTCGAAAATCATAATCCCTAACACGTTTGCACAAACATCACTTTCCATAATATTCGTGTATGTGCATGAAATTGTATAATTATTGCCCAATCGTCTTTATTGTGATGAATACTTACAAAAAGCATAATTTTTTACCCTATTTTTATTTGTTAACAAAAATAGGGAAATAATTTGTATGTGGCATCATTATAATTTTTCTGTGAGAATTCGTAAAATTCGTCATCCGAGTAATTGACCCAGTGGCTTAGTGGTTATAGCGGCTGGCACGGTTTGCAGTGGTCGTGGGTTCAATTCCCACTCGGGTGAAGAATTTTTTCCATTTTCTTTATTAATAATTTTATAATTATGCTATTTATACGTGAAATGTGATCCTAAAGTGTTTACTTAGTGACCCAGTTCAATTTTTACAGGGACCACGCAATTTGGAATAATTAATATCATTAGTTTAATGTTATCCCACTGACGTCTACAGCCCGACTGGATGAACTAGGTTGATTCAACCGACTTAAATTTGCTTCAAAAGTTTTCTTGATCATGGGTTCTGGACCCTCCTTATTCTAAGCATCCATCATAATCATTTATCCCAAATTTGGCTGTATGAACATAATTTCCCTTGCCTTTGTATCAGTAATTCCGATCCGATCCGTTTATTTCTCAGTTTATTTATTCCGATTCAGAATAAACTAAGATTCGGCGGAAAAAGCAGGAAGGGTGCGGGTGTAATTTTCTTGTGATAATCAAAAATAATTTGTAAATGGCTTTCATGCTCATGTGTCCGTAAAGTGATGTTTTTTGGTAGATAAGTCATATTTTGTTTGCTTGTGATGTGAATCTAGTGCGTATGCATGGTTTTATATGCAGGTAAGCCAAGTAAAACTTTAGTCGGAATTCCCATCTCTTCATGGGCTCATGTAAGTTGTTTCTGCAATTATTTTACATTTTTACTAATTTTACACTTGTTCTTGAGGATTTCCCGACGTTTCCATTCATCATCATCGTTATCATCCATCATAAATTCAGAAATAATTTACTAAAGATAATGGCTGTATGGGCTTAGTTCCCCTTGCCTTTCCTTCGGGATAAACTAATAAAAAATAAAAATAAAAAAAATCTCGCAGATGCGGATGTGAAAACGTGTTGAAAATAACACAAAATACAAAATCATCAAAATTGTTAATTCCTCTATTTGCTGTTAAAACAAAAAGCTTTAAGTTCTTCTGATAATCTTGAGCAATATAAATAATGGTGCGAAAACTAAAATTTCATGAACAGAAACTTTTGAAAAAAGTTGATTTTATATCATGGAAGGTAGACAACAATTTAAATGAAGTTAAAGTTATGAGAAAATATCGAATACAAAAACGAGAGGACTATACTAAGTATAATAAAATGTCAAGAGAAATTAGAGAACTAGCTAATAAAATAAAAGACTTGGAAACAAACAGTGATTTTAGAACCGAATGCAGTGCACAGTTGTTAGAAAAGTTATATCAAATGGGACTTATACCAACCAGATGGGACTTAGCTTTGGCTGCTAATGTTTCTGCCAGTTCATTTTGTAGAAGAAGACTCCCAGTTGTTATGGTTAGAAGTAAGTAAATGCAAATCTTTTTCTATTGTTGGCTCATGCAAATTGATGTATACCTAGTTTCAACTTGCACTATACATATGTCTACAACTTTCAGATAAAATGTCAGAAAATTTAAAGGAAGCTACAAAATTTATAGAACAAGGTCATGTACGAGTTGGTCCAGAAGTGGTGAAAGATCCTGCATTCATAGTGAATAGGTCACTAGAGGACTTTGTTACGTGGGTCGATGGCTCGGCTATCAGGAAGCATGTCATGGAATATAATGATATGGTATGTGTAATTAATTGTGACAGCCGATTGGTGTAGTTGGTAGTGGCCCTGCCTGCGACACCATAGGTCCTGGTTTCGAATCCTGGTAGGTGCAAACATTGATATGATGAATATCAATGTTTGTTTCTGAGTCATGGATGTTTCTATACTTATATATGTATTGATATACCGTTGCTTAGTACTCACGACACAATACCTCAGGGATCTTAATGTGGGACTAGGTCAATGTGTTGTGAAGTGTGTGAATATTTATTTCTTTATTTATATTTATAATTCTGTTATGTTATTCATTGCTCTGGTACCTGCTTGTTTTAAATTGTTATGTTATTTCCACTACATACCTAATAATGTTATTTTGTTTCAGAGAGACGATTTTGAAATGGTGTAAACAGATTCATGATTAGATGGTTTAATGATATATAATTAATATCCTTGTATTGTAAGTAAGATAAGAAAAAATAATATCACCTACATATTTTTGTTTATAAAATTATAAATATTGTAATTTGAAACCCTATTGTTTATTATTTCATTCTCAGCAGCTTCTGAAAATCATTACGGTACCACAGTGTTGGGTTCAATTCTGTGCATTACTTCCCTGGACCTACACAAAGGGTTGAAGTATTGTAAAAGGGGTACTTAGGATTATAATGCATATTTTAATTTATTTTTTGTTAAAACCAGTTCCTTCGTTTTTTATTGAAATGGGCAGAGTAGTATATTCTTTGGGCACTGGTATGAGTGGGGTTGCCCAATGAAAATGCATGGGGCCTTGCGAATGTTATAAATCGTCACAACAATTTAAAATAACAAGACTAAGTTATAAATAAATATCTTTGAGCACGTAAAGATTTCTTTCAAACGTATTCAGAATTTCTTGTTTTCTATCATAAAAGATGCACAGTAAATAAATTACTCAACAGACTTGGCTGGCTGTATGGCTGAATATCGTTACTTTGTCTTTCCTTCAGGATTAAAAAAAAAGCTTTTTAATGGACGCAGGGATGGCAATCTCAGAACAAATGGCAATTCTTTCCGAAAAAGATCGATTTTTAAATCGATTCGAATCGTGACCTGCCCCCTGATTACTTAATTTGCAAAAGCAAAGCGACATCGAAAATTGTGCGAATTCTGCACAATTTTCGCATTTAAATGTCAAATTCGTATTAGCTAAGAGCAATAGCAGAGCCAAACCAATGAAGCAGAAGCAAAGCGATAAAATCGTCTTTGCCTCATTTATTTGACATTTTTTACATAAAGTTCGCAAAACGATCAGCCAGCAAACGAACTGTCAAACTGTGATAAATATTATTGGCAGAAACGAACTACCATACAGCCAATTTTGTGGTAAAATAATTTGTATTGTATTCCATTTATATCTCTTTAGCTTTTCACGCCGACTATGTTTTTGCCAAGGCGACCAATCTCTACGGAGATTGTAAAGTTCGCAAAACGATCAGCCAGCAAACGAACTGTCAAACTGTGATAAATATTATTGGCAGAAACGAACTACCATACAGCCAATTTTGTGGTAAAATAATTTGTATTGTATTCCATTTATATCTCTTTAGCTTTTCACGCCGACTATGTTTTTGCCAAGGCGACCAATCTCTACGGAGATTGGCCAGGTACGCAGGAGATATTATAGTGCACAAGTGTGTGCGCAAACACAGATGGACTCTCTATTCCGTTACTCTCATAGTCCGATGGGACGGAAAGCCGATATGACCGGAGAGAGATCAGGTGCAGAACCAACAGTTTTACGTGCTTTCCGAGGCACGAGCTAAGTGACAATTTTGCAACATTAAAATCTGTATATGAAATTCATTGGCACAGGCCCGTGACTGGGATCGAATTTACGCCTCACGCTTGGAAGGTGCACGTCTTAACCACTGGGCTATCACCGCTTATATCGCACCTTTAAAGACAAACTGTTTCTATACAAAAATAAAAATATTAGTTAAATAAGAAATCTATTCATAAACTTTACTCTTATTGTCATATAAGTATTTAATAAAGTTTACATACGTTTCTTCTAAGGATACTTACTTGGGTGATATAAAAAAACACCCGAATTAATGGTAATTATTTAAAATCAAAGAGTGACTTCCATATATTTATTTGGCAGAATTATCTGTCGGATTTTCTAGTTGATAGTTTGTACTTTTCAAATCGAGAATTGTCCTTATGAGACGTGTCTCTTACTGTGTGCCTCATTAAGGAGCTCAGGATCGCACAACGAGTAATGGAGACAGCCAGCTATGCTCGGGATCTCTCTGCATTATCGAATCAGAAATGAGGAGATCCGCAGCCGTACAAAGATCACCGACATAGCTCAACGGTCCAGCAAGCTGAAGTGGCAATGGGCAGGGCATATAGCTCAAAGAACTGATGGCCGATGGAGCCGGAAAATACTAGATTGGGTTCCACGCATTGGCAAACACGGCGTGGGTAGGCCACCCGCGAGATGGACGGATAACCTGGCCAAGATCGTCGGTTGGATGCAACCTGTTCCCGACCGCGAGGAGTGGAGGTTGTTGGGGGAGGTCTATGTCCTGCACTGGACTTCCAGGGCTGAAATGAGGACCTAAGCATAAAAGTAAATGGATATTATACTACAAGTAACAATTTACCAATTAAATAGTGTAACGAATTGCATAATTTTGATAAACATAAAACTGTAATAACATTTTACCAATCAAAATAATTATAAACAATGTCCTTTTTTACTGACGTGAAGCCGATTTATCCAAATAATCGCATTGTCATCTTGTAGCTTACGAAATTTTAAGATTAAGATGGCATTGATAACTCAATTTTGGAAAAATTTCGTTTAGTAACGGTTTGTCTTTAAAGGTGCGATATGTTTTTATAATTTAGCACGAACAACTTGTAAGTGTTATAACACTTGCAAGTGTTCGTAAAGTGATGATTTCTGGTAGATAAGTTATATTTTGATTACTTGTGATGTGAATCTAGTGCGTGAGCATGATTTTATACGCAGGTAAGCTGAGTAAAACTTTAGCCGGAATACGATCTCTTCATGGGCGTATGTAAGTTGTTTCTGCAATATTTTTTTATTTTTACTAACTTTACACTTGTTCTTGAGGATTTTCCCGACGTTTCCATTTATCATCATCATTATCATCCATAAAAAAATCTGAAATTATTTACTAAAGACAATGGCTGTATGGGCTTAGTTCCCCTTGCCTTTCCTTCGGGATAAACTAAACAACAAAAAAATCGCCATTTTACATGTATTAGTTTATTTTTTTGCTACTTTATCGTCTTTGGCGCTAGTGTGCTAGCAAACGATTAGCGAACGATAAGCCAGTGAGTAGTAGGTATTTTTACTTATTTTTCTGTTTCCTTCCCATCACTATTTCGTTTTGGAGTACATTCATTGGCACCTCACATGTATAATGAATGACATGCCGATCATTGTACTTTAACTGATGCCAATGAATATACTCCCAAGGGCCAATGACTGTGTTTTTGGGTCAATTTTCACTTTTTTTGGAAATTAATGTACGAAAATAAAAGTTTTGTTGGTAAGATCGGGTTCATAGCACAGATACTAAAAGTTATTTTTTGTTTAATTTATCCCGAAGGAAAGGCAAGGGAACTTAGCCCATACAGCCATTGTCTTTAGTAAATTATTTCTGAACATATGATGGATGATAAATAATGATGGGCCCATGTAAGTTGTTTCTGCAATTATTTTTCATTTTGACTAACTTTACACTTGTTCTTGAGGATTTTCCCGACGTTTCCATTCATTATCATTATTTATCATCCATCATATGTTCAGAAATCATTTACTAAAGACAATGGCTGTATGGGCTAAGTTCCCCTTGCCTTTCCTTCGGGATAAATTAAACAAAAAATAACTTTTTGTATCTGTGCTATGATTGACATTGCATCATCATTCATTCATTTGTTATTAAAAATATTTGTCACTATCGAATTCCCTGATTTTACTGATTAAATTATAATTATAATATTTGTCTTGTTTTTAATAAAATTGATTTATACGTACATTGTACATTGCAAATTTGAAAAAAGATCGATTATTTGGAAATCAATCTTTAGACCTCGATTTTTTTGTAGATACTAGATAGATTCATCGGCACCCTGATTACGTAAAATTAGAGATCAGCAAAATTCGCGCGGTGGTCGCGCCGAAGATGCGCGATCTGTCAAAAAAAATCGTATTACCTATCGCGGTGAGACATACCAAATCCCTGCGGTGAGATATATACTACATAGGGGAAGCAGTACAATGATTACCCTTTAAGGGATTTGTCAAGTTTGAAATTCAATATCATTATAGTTAGCCATCAAACCGATAAAGAATTGGTTTATTTCAATTATGTATGGATCTAAAAGTTATACAGGATGTTTTTTTGAGGCCACCTTTAACGAAGGGTACGTACTCTATACATCAAATAAAGTAAGTTTATGCCAAAAAAATGCTGGGATTTTTTTTTTTTTTCAAATTTTTTTTTAAATTACTTGATCTGGCGAAATTTATAGTGTCTAGTGTTTATGTTAGTTTTTTTATAGACAGATATTAATTATTTCTCGTGAAAAAATCTTGCTACGCGTGTCTTTGTGCATTTATGCAGAAAAACGCAGTCTATTTACTCAACTTTGGACCCTAATATTTTGGAAACCAGAAACTTCCCAGGTATGCTTCCATGGAGAAAAATGATCGTGATGATGAGGAGATTCCGTAGTTTTCGGGAACGTTGACGACCAAAAATCACCCTGTATTAAACCCGATCTTACCAACAAAACTTTTATTTTCGTACATTAATTTCCAAAAAAAGTGAAAATTGACCCAAAAACACAGTCATTGGCCCTTGGGAGTATATTCATTGGCATCAGTTAAAGTACAATGATCGGCATGTCATTCATTATACATGTGAGGTGCCAATGAATGTACTCCAAAACGAAATAGTGATGGGAAGGAAACAGAAAAATAAGTAAAAATACCTACTACTCACTGGCTTATCGTTCGCTAATCGTTTGCTAGCACACTAGCGCGAAAGACGATAAAGTAGCAAAAAAATAAACTAATACATGTAAAATGGCGATTTTGTTGTTGTTTAGTTTATCCCGAAGGAAAGGCAAGGGGAACTAAGCCCATACAGCCATTGTCTTTAGTAAATAATTTCAGATTTTTTTATGGATGATAATGATGATGATGAATGGAAACGTCGGGAAAATCCTCAAGAACAAGTGTAAAGTTAGTAAAAATAAAAAAATATTGCAGAAACAACTTACATACGCCCATGAAGAGATCGTATTCCGGCTAAAGTTTTACTCAGCTTACCTGCGTATAAAATCATGCTCACGCACTAGATTCACATCACAAGTAATCAAAATATAACTTATCTACCAGAAATCATCACTTTACGAACACTTGCAAGTGTTATAACACTTACAAGTTGTTCGTGCTAAATTATAAAAACATATCGCACCTTTAAAGACAAACCGTTACTAAACGAAATTTTTCCAAAATTGAGTTATCAATGCCATCTTAATCTTAAAATTTCGTAAGCTACAAGATGACAATGCGATTATTTGGATAAATCGGCTTCACGTCAGTAAAAAAGGACATTGTTTATAATTATTTTGATTGGTAAAATGTTATTACAGTTTTATGTTTATCAAAATTATGCAATTCGTTACACTATTTAATTGGTAAATTGTTACTTGTAGTATAATATCCATTTACTTTTATGCTTAGGTCCTCATTTCAGCCCTGGAAGTCCAGTGCAGGACATAGACCTCCCCCAACAACCTCCACTCCTCGCGGTCGGGAACAGGTTGCATCCAACCGACGATCTTGGCCAGGTTATCCGTCCATCTCGCGGGTGGCCTACCCACGCCGTGTTTGCCAATACGTGGAATCCAATCTAGTATTTTCCGGCTCCATCGGCCATCAGTTCTTTGAGCTATATGCCCTGCCCATTGCCACTTCAGCTTGCTGGACCGTTGAGCTATGTCGGTGATCTTTGTACGGCTGCGGATCTCAAAAACACAGTCATTGGCCCTTGGGATTATATTCATTGGCATCAGTTAAAGTACAATGATCGGCATGTCATTCATTATACATGTGAGGTGCCAATGAATGTACTCCAAAACGAAATAGTGATGGGAAGGAAACAGAAAAATAAGTAAAAATACCTACTACTCACTGGCTTATCGTTCGCTAATCGTTTGCTAGCACACTAGCGCGAAAGACGATAAAGTAGCAAAAAAATAAACTAATACATGTAAAATGGCGATTTTTTTTGTTTAGTTTATCCCGAAGGAAAGGCAAGGGGAACTAAGCCCATACAGCCATTGTCTTTAGTAAATGATTTCTGAATTTATGATGGATGATAATGATGATGATGAATGGAAACGTCGGGAAAAGCCTCAAGAACAAGTGTAAAGTTAGTCAAAATGAAAAATTATTGCAGAAACAACTTACATGCGCCCATGAAGAGATCGTAATCCGGTTAAAGTTTTACTCGGCTTACCTGCGTATAAAACCATGCACACGCACTAGATTCACATAACAAGTAATCAAAATATAACTTATCTACCAGAAAACATCACTTTACGGACACATGCAAGCCATTTACAAATAATTTTTGATTTTCACAAGAAAATTACACCCGCTCCTTTCCAGCTTTTCCCGCCGAATCATAAAGACTATAATATATAATAATAAATGTAACTTTTTTTATTGAAGAGAAGTGAAGCGAAGGAGACTAAACACACAGCCATCTCTCGAGTTTTTGAGTAATTAACTGGCAGCACTCTTGCAATACGAGCACCTTCTTATACCAAAACAGAAAAAAATTAAATGTCGAATTTATAGGGTGATGTATTGATCCAATGAATCGATTCAGTACTACATATCGAATAAAAATAATCGAATTTATGGCTCGAAAAGTCGATTTTTCGATTAATCGATCTCAGATCGTCCCCGCCCTAAATTGACGAACATAACCTAAAAAAGTAGGTTTATTTTATCTATTTATAGCATCCTATTTATCTTTTCCAATATCTGTGATCTTTTTAAGTAGGCAAATGTAGATTTATTTACTTTTAGGAGTGCGAGTATAGCATATAAGTGTTGTTGGAACTATGTATGCATGTGAAGGGAAACATAAGTGAGAAAACCTGTAAATAGGTACCTAGGTATCGCTAACCTAACCTAACCACAAAACTACATTTATAGTGTAAATACAAATTTACGTTATTGTGTTAGGGCAAGACCAGTGAAATACATTGTAATATGAAGTCTAAATCGTTTGATCTAAAGCACAAAGATATGGAGAAAAATAGGAACTCCAGAAGTTTTGACTTTGTAAACTTCTATAAACCTGCAGCAGAGACCAGCAATCAGATAGAAAAACAAGCCAATGGGGACAAGGAGAATACTTCAAACCTACAAACGAATAGACCATATGCTAATAAAAAAAAAGAGGAGTATAATGTGCCACTGGATACTACACATGTGAATATAGATGGTAATAGTTTAAATGCTAGTTTATATAGGAATTCACCAGCAGGTGAGAAAGTTACATCCACTCCTAAAATAAATAAGGATTTAAACCGAAAACCGACTGTTAAATCTATTATGAAACATGCATCTGTAGAAGTTGATGAAGCTATTGATGGATCATTTAATGAACCATCTTCATCCACTAAAACAAAGAAAAGAAATAAGTCAGTCAGCTTCATGCTTGAAGATGGAGAAGAAATTGTCGTTAAGAAAACAAAATCTGAAGATAATGTTCTTGGTGATAAGAATTCTACTAAAAGAAAGAATAAATCAAAGATAAATAAACACTTAAAACTTAAGAAAGAAAGTAATAAAATTGATTGTAACAATTTGTCAATAAAGGTACAAGATGTTAGACAAGTCAGAAAAGAGAAATCAGATATTGTCCAGCCATCATCAGATATACAAGATTCATCTTTATCTGGAAGCGAAGTAACTGTTCAAGAAAAAAATAAAAAAGTTAATAAAAATAAAAAACGAAAAATTGTTGAAGATAGCTCTGAACCCAATGATACTGAGGAAACTAGCATAACAGATGTGCAGGTAAAACCTAAAAAGGATAGAAAAAGAAAGAATGGTCATAAACCCTCCAGTTCTACTAGTAATGAATCTGTAAATGATAATGTTAGGAAAATTGACAAAATAGAAGTAAAACCGGAAGCTATTGTTGAAAATCTAGAGAATCTTAGTATTGGTGACAATCCCCATACTTTAGTAAGCTTAATAGATGAAATGTCCGTTGTTGATAAAAGTAAAAAGAAAATCTTGAAGAAAAGAATAAAGAAAACTAAGAAAGATAATGTTGCCAAAAAAGAAGACAAAAGTAATACAGATCAAGATAGTAATGAAAATAATGAAGCAGTAGAAAAAGTGAAATGGAAGAAGCGCAAATGGAACAAAGACAAAAAGGGTGATTTGAGTAAAGACAACATACTAACATCTGTTATAGTTGAGAACCTACCCATATCAATCATGTTAACATACAAGAAATTATTGTCAGATCACTTTGGCACACTAGGAATTATCAAAAAAATTGGGTGAGTCAAATGTTACAAAAATATAGCTCAGGTTTTATTACCATGCTGTTAACTCATTTATAAAAATAGGGTATTATGCTCTCTCTTCTTCAATAGTGCCTAATGCATGATAATCAAGTGTTATAATTCAATATTAATTGTTTGCAGAGTCGCAGAGGTTCACCCAGCAGCGGAACCCACACCTGTGTTCACTACAACTGTTCAGTTTTACAGTGAGGGGGCAGCTGAACTAGTGAGTATTGCCCAACAATGCCCCTTTTTTGATCAGCCATCCAAAATGTGTATTTTTTTATAATCACAGGATATGATTATAAGCAGGGTGGCTCCTGATATTTGTAGATGGGGGTTCACATTTTTTTTTATATGAGCGCATGCAAAATTACAGTTTGGAAACGCCGCGCGTGTTCACTCCCTTAACGAATGAGATGATGCTAGTGCAACCTCACTCTTATTAAAATTCAGATGATCTAATGAAACACATTAAAGACAACCATATCGCGTTCTAACTCGGACTAAGCGACATGTAGTGGCCGCATACGCAAATTAATGTGAGCGGCGCTCCAGATAAGGCTAATTTTTCATAAGAAATCTTCTGTTTCACGCGCCGGCCTATGTCGGTATGTCTCTTTCGCACTCATTGAATACAGTACTAGGAATCGTACAAAATTTCGTTTCATTGGAGCGCAATCGCTAGCGCTCCACTCGATACATAAGATTACAACTTACTTGAGACGAACGCGTAGACACTATTGTATAAACATAGTACAATTGAAAGATAATTATAAATATAGAGAAATATAGATTTCCTATATAATCTTCGTGGGTGGGAGTGGGAGTGCACTGCACCAGCGCTCCTTAGGACGAGCCGCCAGATTATAAGGCAGTGCAACTATGTTACATATTAGTAAAGTGTGATAAAAAGGTATCACTTAATATTTACCTATACATAAAAAGGCAAGGCAAAGGCAGACTTAGGAAACATAACATTTTCAGTAGTGTTTGTAAATAACACCTGTGTAACTCCACAATAAAAAAACCATAAGCATCTTTGCAGGCTCTGCAAGAAAACGGCAAGTTGTTTGAAGGCAACATAATCCGCGTGAAGCGTTCACTCCCTGCCACCGACACGACATTAGTCGTGCGAGCGTACGCCGACCTGTCGGAGCAGAGCCTTAGCTCTTTGTTCACGGAGGCTGGGAGGATCCGAAATATACGGCATCTTGTTAAAGGGAAGAAATCTATTGGTAAGTAAAGTAATCATTTATTAGGGTTCCGTACGTCTGAATACAAAAACGGAACCCTTATAGGATCACTCGTGTGTCTGTCCGTCCGTCGCTTACAGTCAATTATTTCCGAATCTATTAGACCGATTAAGTTGAAATTTGGTACACATATCAATTCCTGTGACCCAAACACAGAGGTGTGACGTGAGCAGATGAAATCTGTATATGGGGGGTCATTTTTGGGGGGGAAGGGGAAAATTAAAAAAAAAAATTCTGAAAACTGCATCGTGTGGCATATCAAATGAAAGGTCTTGTTGAGAAGATCTTAAATGTATTTCTTTGTAATTTTAAAATAAATAGTTTCCAAGTTATTCAAGAAAATAGACGAAAATTGACCATTCCCCCCCCCCTTATCTCCGAAACTACTGAACCTAAAATTTTGAAAAAAATACAGAAATTAGTTTTCTCCTTATAGATTATAGGAAAACCTATAAGAAGTCCATGATATTAAAATAACATGGTAAATCACTCAATATTGTGCGTACCAACTTTTTGTCAGATTTAAAAAAACATGATAGGTAACATCGTACGGAACCCTCTTCACGCGAGTTCAACTCGCACTTGTCGGCTTTTTTATTTTATAAATTGGCTTAACCAGAGTATTGTTTAATAATCCAGAATATTATTAGTGTTTTTAAAAAACCTCTAGAAGCAATTAAGGCGGTGTGATCAGACAAAAGAGGCATTTTAGAATCGATTTTTTAAATACTTGTCCGATTACCACAGCTCTAATTTTTTTATATGTTATTATTTAAATCTTTATCAAGTTTGTGGCCAACGTGGAAACTCAATTACTTGAAAAATTCTCGATAGAATTTCGATTTGAAAATTACCTTTTTTACGTTTTTATAAGCGAAATATCTTGAAAACTACTGTGAATATCAACACGAAACCTGCATAGTTGTATAGCGCTTTATCAGATCTAGTTTATGGCCAAAGTACATTTTTTGTAAATTTTGTAGATAATTAACAATTAATAAAAAACACATCTACAACTACGCTGTGTTCTAATCCTTGCACTGGCCAGTCTCGCTCGGAACATTCAGTACCGCCGTGACCACTGTCAACGCCGGTTCTGTGCTTGTTTTTTCGCGCGCAAATACATAATATAAAATACTATATTTATTTAGTAAGTAGACTTGGGAAATCGTAGTGTAACAAAAGTTAAAAAAGAGAGACCTTACGTAAAAAAAACTTACGTAGAAAACGTTAAATACCTACCTACATAGATACTTTATAGTATGTTTTAGATTGTACTAACGCCCGCCCACGGCTTTGCCCGCGTGAGAAATAATATGTAGTGATTTCGTATTTAAAAATGATATTCATAAGTAGGTAATTATGTTACGTGTCTATTTTACCATTTCTATGACCTAGTATAATTTTATGTATCTACTTAGTTTTTTTTAGATCCACAAAATCCCGGGAAAAAAATCCGGGACTTTTCCGAACATTTTGTGCAAAAGTTTACGTGTGTTAGTTAGTATAGTCCTCTTTATGACATTAAACTGCAAATAACTTAGTATCAATAACAAATATAACAAGTAGCAGTATATACAGGGTGTAACAAAAAGGGTATGGTAAGCGAAATACTATAAAAACAACCCACTGTAGATAACATATCCCGAAATTTTTAGACTAGAAATCGCATGTTTATTTTTCAAGATTGTATGTTCATAATATTCCCGAGTGGGTTAGGTGTTCTCCATACTATCTGGACAAATAAATATGTGATTTTTAGTCTCAAATTTTGGTGATAGGTTCTTTATAGTGGGTTATATTCATAGCTTTTCGGTTAACATACCCCTTTTGTTACACCCTATATATACACCACTTTGGGGGATAATGGGCGTGACTATTATGTATATATGTATATGATTTCAAATTGTTTCGAACATAAATCCCTAAGTTGCCCGCGAATCCCTAGCTGTCCCGCGACTTCGTCCGCGTGAAATAGTGACTTTCGGCAGCATTTTAAATTTTTTTAGGCTAATTATTTTGCAAGTAAAACACATGTACATTAAAATAAGTTATTAAGCTTATTTGAGTACATTTTTATATGCGACGTTTTTAGTACTATTTTTACGATTTTTAAAAGAGCTGTTTGTTACATATTGTCCTGCTTGATAATCATTATGAAGTTATACTCGCATATATGTAGTGAGACAAAACTTTTAAAAATGACGTAAATTCCATACAAACATTCATCCCCTATTTCAACCCCTTACATTCCTTTTTTGCATATGGCGCGCAGTGCTTGGCAAGTTTCTTACTTAATTCTCTGTATTGTTCTGTTCTATATTTTTATTTTCTGAGCCCTAAGCTTTTTTCCGATGTCATCACACAAAATTTTTCACCCCCTATTTTTAGCCCCTTTAGTATTTTTATATCTAATGAAAAGCCTAAAAAATAAGTTTTAAGCTTCTAGCTTAAAAATGACGTAATTTCCATACAAACTTTCATCCACTATTTCAACACCTTACATCTCTTTTTTGCATTAAAAAGTAGCCTATGTCCTTTCTCAGGCTCTGGACTATCTCTGTACCAAATTTCATTTAAATCGGTTCAGTAGTTTAGGCGTGATTGCGTAACACACAGACAGACAGAGTTACTTTCGCATTTATAATCCGAAGGAAGAATTTGAAGATCATACTTTAATACCACTTTGGGGTAGAAGAGTTATAAATAATAATGTGTATTATGCAGCAACTGCAACCTATAACCGATCATAGTTATTTATTTAGGAGATATTTTTTAATTGCACATCAATAAATAATCGCCCATCAATTTAATCTCATCTTTTATATACTTTAAATGTATTAAAGTATATAAAAGCATTAATCAAAGTATAAATACATAATTATAATCACGCCTTTATCCTTTACGGGGTAGGCAGAGTACCAAGGGCCAATAGAACCACATGGTGCCACTTCTGACCAATTTTGAGGGTATAGTTGAGATATACAAGTTCGGTTAGTAGTGACAGATGGTCAGCCCATCGCCTACAAAATATCAAGACCCTCTTGTTCCTCTACTGACTTGTACAGTATGCCCTTTATATACTTTATTACAGCAATTAAATTATTTTAGTACAAATAAACTCAATGTTTTACAAAACAACTACAGCAGATAATTCGAAAATACATAATATCAGCCCAACATAAACTGTTTTCCTCGAATGCAAGACAAATTAATACCTTTTGGTACAAAAATACTACAATCTCATCATAAATACTGACTGCACATCAAATTAACCTTAGTGCACAACTAGTATAAGACGAATGACGTTTTGTCGGTGTAACAGTTCCCTTTTCATACAATGATAAAAATAATAAGTTAGGTTAGGTTAGAGTATGACAAACAACGCACGAGCCGAGCGAGCGGAACGAGCGTGCCGCGGCAGCTGCCGGTGAAGTTTCAGAATCGAATTGATGAAACGATATTTTAGTGTTGATCTCACTCATTATGTTATGTTTTGTTTATTTAATTCGGCCTTAGAAAATGGCTTAAAAACAAAAATTTTACCAATAGACGATTTAAAAAAAAACCAGTTACGCTCAAAACGTTCAAAAACCTGATCAACCCTAATAGAGAGTCACAAGTGATCCAAAAAACAGCTATGTATCACACAATAACCAATAAGCCCATTTAACTAGTCGATATCGCCCGATACAATTGGCGCGGAAAACAAACATTAGGTACGGATAATCAAAATAAAAATGCATTTCCTGCGAGCCATAATATTGTCGTGTAACTCAACCCTATAGCACTTGTTCAGCATTCCAGTATTTGCCTGGCTGTCATCTACACCCTGTAAATTTTTAAATTATATTTACAATTTACGCAGTAAGCAACCCAGTTACAAAATTGATTATACAGGAAAGAAATTAAAATCCCGGCAATTAATCCCGAATTCAACCAGAATACGGATGGCGACAGAATAAGGACGTCCGCGGCAGATTGCGCTGGTTGCGGGGGGCGCCCCGCAGTTACGTCTACCTCAACCCCCTCAAATACCTAAAATTCGTCTATTGGAGCGCCTTAAGGGTTTCCGGGAGGTGGGCAGAGCGCCTACCGTGTTGACCGAAAAAGGTCACATGTGCTGTGCATCAACCTGCCTACCCAGCTTGGTGACCATGGGCAAAACCCCCCTATGGTACTTAATTAGCCATGTGGCGTGCCCTGGGGAAGATCCAGAAGTGGACTGCAATTGGCTGATATTATGAATATATGCAATACTTAATAATAATAACCATAATTACGTTAGTTTTCCGATTTTTATGTAACTTTTCTTCAAATTCCAGCTACTGTATTCGTGGAAATGGATGGTCCCGAGGCGGTGGAACGCGCTCTCATATTGGCCAAGGGCGTAAAAATTGATGGCAAAAAGATACATGTGTCAAGATTTGAGCAGCGCCTTCCTAAGAAGGCCTCGGGGACAGAGAGCCTAAACAATGAAGACGGGGCGGAGTCTAGCGATTAGTCAATGAAGTTGATTTTAAAGTTATCATGGAATATAAAATGGGTCTATTTCCAAAAATGTTCTACTCTGTTTTGCGATTACCAGACCTTTATGTTTGAAGGTATTATGATTGATAGGGTCGTGTGGAAATCTAGACCTTTATTTTTATAAATGAGTTTGCTTTTACAAAGATAGTCTAGCTAGAAGATGATTTGTTTTACGATTTTCAACGATAAAGAATATGTAATATTAGTTTTTTTAAAAATTAAATATGTTGATTTTGTTGGTAATGAATGAGACATTTTGATGTGATATTTATGACAAAATTATGTTGTTGATTGATTAATTTGTTTTAGTAAAAAGTGCCTTGCAATTTTATTTTTAATGTTTTTTTTATACAGACTTTTTATCTTACAAAACGCGAAAGTTTGTGAGTATGGATGGATGGATGTTTGTTACTCTTTCACGTAAAAACGGCTGGAGCGATTTTAATAAAATGTGGCATGGAGTTAGCTGACATCCTAGATTAACACATAGGCTACTTTTTATCCCGGGAAAATATTTTTTTATCATATCATAATTTCGACATTTTCTTTTTTCTGCAGTCCACGCGGACGAAGTCCCGGGCGTCCACTAGTATGCAATAAATAAAGAATATTATTATAAGTTACATAAGTCGAGGCAAGGAGACTACTTCGTTATCTCTTTCATAACAGTCTGAAGTGGCTATAACAATAGTAATATCAACAAAGGGAAATCCCTCAGTCAGTGACAGCTAGTTTAACCCTTAAATGGACAATGTTGTTTTTAAACAACATACTAAACATTACAGATAAAATTGACCTTCTTTTAATTTTTTGTTAATTTTGACAACTAGTTCTTATTTCTGAACGAATTTTGTACTTTTTTAAATGTTAGCACTATCCAAAAAAAAGTATAGTAAGTTCATGTCTAGATTTTTTTACTCATTTTTCCTAGACAGTAATACATGTCTATTACATAAATATATTTTTTTAAAACGTGAAACAAAAATCGTCCATTTAAGGGTTAATATAGTACCAAAATGAGGACAACCGTCAACAAGAGACTACAGAGATCTCTTTCTAGGGGGGCGTTCAGGTATTACGTATCGCAATTTGGGGGGGTCTCGTAAAACGTTACGATGCGTTACAGGGGCGGGAGGGGGTCTTTCTTACAATACGTTACGCAACATTGTTTCTCTTTTTAAATAAAAAATTAGGGAATTAAAACTCCCAAATTGGCAACCCCAGGAGGGGGTGTACAGAAAAACGTTACGGTGCGTTACAAGGGGGGAAGGGGGGGGTCAAAAATCTTCAAAAATTGCGTTACGTAATACTTGAACGCTCCCTAGTACAGACGTTTTATACCGCATTTAGGATTGTAGGCAATCCCCAAACCGGCAAAAAAAAAAAAATGTTTTGCTGACTAGATGAAGGGACAAGACATATAAAATGTTAATTAAACCTA
This sequence comes from Carposina sasakii, assembly GCA_014607495.2. Taxonomy (NCBI): domain Eukaryota; kingdom Metazoa; phylum Arthropoda; class Insecta; order Lepidoptera; family Carposinidae; genus Carposina; species Carposina sasakii. The sequence goes on from CP053151.1 coordinate 15,437,076, forward strand.
TGGAATGCATGAAATTAGGCTTCCATTAAATAAATGATTACCAAAAAGTTTAGTTTTTTTTGTGTATAAATTTCAGTAAGCTAAAAAATATGTTTCCGCCCGGGATCGAACCGGGGACCTTCTGCGTGTTAGGCAGATGTGATAACCGCTACACCACGGAAACTTAGAAAAGACTCGTGAAAAAGTCGATTCGATTGCGGCGATCAGTCCAGTTTTAATCTAAGATTTTAGTTATGTTGTGTGTTACAAAATAAAATAATTTCAGTCTTGAGGGACGGACGGATCAGATCACGGCCTAGACCGCTGGGCGAGTGTGTTCTTTGTATGGCGTAGGCATTCGAAATCTAACTTCAGTTTTTTTTTAAACGAGGTTTTATTATTTGTTAATAAAATGAACTCTTTCTCTTTGAAATGAATTCTTCTATGCTGCTCTGGCAGTAAAAAAAACGTATAATACTACAGCTACTTCTCTTCCCGGGCATACTGTACAAGTCAGTAGAGGGACAAGAGGGTCTTGGTGTTTTGTAGGCGGTAGGCTGACCACCTGTCACTACTAACCGAACTTGTACATCTCAACTATACCCTCAAAATTGGTCAGAAGTGGCACCATGTGGTTCTATCGGCCCTTGGTGCTCTGCCTACCCCGTAAGGGATAAAGGTGTGATTATATGTAATGTAATAAAATGAACTGATCAAATCAAACGAGCCCAAACTCGATGGGGTTGCGTCGTCGTTTAAATACGGAAGTCCTATGGCCACCTTCCAGCTCCATCATCAGATCAGCTCTATGTCATAAATTGGATTGTCATCTGATTTATACATAAGTACATGCAGAATTACGGCTAAATCGGAAACCGGGAAGTGGATCAAATTTAACTTGCAAGATTACAAACAACGGGACAGGTGAAACTAAATAAAATCTTGTAATAATTAAGGGATTTAAAAAAAGTGAAAAATTGGGGCACAGTTTGTATGGGGCAACGTGATAGTCAGATTACATATATCTAACTATCACGTTGCCCCATACAAACTGCGCCAATTTTTCACTTTTTTTTCTGTTAAGTACTTCAAGTTTTGCATAAACATGCATTTCATAAAATTCTCACAGGAACGGGAACAAATTGGAATTTTAGGCGAAGTCGTGTAAGAAATAATAAAAATATCTAAATTGAGGGAACGCCCGCCACTGGGCCCTATACCCTCCGCTGACCCTCGGATCTGCCTACTCATGATCACGAACACAAGACACTACAGTCGCAACGAGAAGCCAGATCCAAGCACCTAGCATGTAACCATAAATACATAGCTGCTAATCCGAAAACCAAAAAAATAAATTTATAATAATATTAAATATATATAAAAAAACCATATCAAGGCTGCACGACAAAGTCATTACCTTTGTCCGATCCTAATGACTTTGTCGTATAGCCTTGATATGGTTTTTTTTATATATATTTAATATTATTATAAATTTATTTTTCTTCTACTAATTTAACAATTAATAACTAATATGTATATTTTTAATATTTATTTATCTATAATAATTTTATATTTCAAACTAATATGTAGGTATTAACATTTTTGATTTTATATTTTGATTGAGGGTATAAAAATGATTTGCAATACATTGGTTTTAGTTGTTAGTTAGTTGGTTCGGTAGATAGAACTAACATGGAAAACTAATCCTGATGATGCCACGGGTGTTGGCGAAACATATGTCGATTAAAATTTTAATTGGTTTTCGGATTAGCAGCTATGTATTTATGGTTGCATGCTAGGTGCTTTGATCTGGCTTCTCGTTGCGACTGTAGTGTCTTGTGTTCGTGATCATGAGTAGGCAGATCCGAGGGTCAGCGGAGGGTGTAGGGCCCGGTGGCGGGCGTTCCCTCAATAGAGATTTGAACTTCCGAATAGTGACGCCTGATACAATTAAAAAAATATCTAAATTATAACATTTGTGAGTTATACATCTATTTACTGATATTGCATTGCATACATAAAAAAATCTGCAAGTAATACCACTATATTACTTAAGTTTAACAAATAAAACGCCAAATTAAATTGAAACAATAGTTTATTGTATCGCTTAAAATCAGTAATAACGCATAAACTATCTATACTGTATACACAAGATTCTTAATAGTCATATATTTAAAACTACTTGCAATTATAAATAAAATACGTTATGTACAATTATTATTAGGAATAAATTACACTCGTCGCGACAAATAATAATACTTTTAAAAACAATTAAATGTATTATGCCTTTTACTTTAAAAAAAATCGCATCTTAAATTCCAGAATATAATTTAAATAATATTCCATTTGAAAAATAAATAAAGAGCAAAATTTTTAATATAATTCAGTTTTTACAAATAAAAGCATACTGAAAAATAAATTGATATATTTTCTGATTACCTACCTATCCGATTATTGTGCGCAGTTCCCTTCAGCGGCATGGGAGGTATTGTAAATAAGTATATTCACAAACACATGTAAAACTAATTAATGTTACCTCAACATAGTTTAATTGTCCATGCCTATCTATTTTCCGAGGGCTCAGTGCGAGTTTTCACTTGGAACTGGATCGCGTAAACGTAAAACAGCCAACCAATCACATTATGGCATGATGACGTGATGTAATGAAAGTGAGAACAACGGCACGATGTGATTGGTCGAATAGTTTACGTTTACGCGATCGAGTTCGAAGTGAAAACTCGCACTAAGCCCTCCTGTACCTATGTTCATAGGCGATCATATTTTTTTCCTGGGCCATTACCCAAGGTATCACTTCGATTTGAAGTTCGTTAATTTCCATCAATAGTGGAGGGACTACGTCATTTTACGATATTTGCGATAACGAACTTCGATGCGAGGCGACTTTACACGAGTGGCTTAGAAATAGTAACATAACTTCTCGATCGCAATTCATCACCGTAATATTTCTGCCAATACGAAGCCTTTATTTGGTAACGTTCCAATTCCAAATGACGTGATTAAGTTTAACCTCTATTGGAGGATAATGTGGTCGATTCTGATGGCTCTATCTCTCTCAGCCATTTACAAAACGCAGAGGGACTTTATGTTTAAGTGTGACATTCAGAATCGACTACAATGTCACGAGAAAGAACGTCAAAGCAGCGATGTCGAATTGTCTATACATCCTTAGTCATTCGTAGAAACGTTTCGACTTCTTGCGGACTACGCAATCGCGACAGATCTTTGCGCTTATGAAGTTCGTGTTCTATCATGGCAGTACATAAATATTATATTCAGGTGCGCAGGAGCAGAAGGCATAGATAGCGACCGCCGCCAGACAATTTACTTTTTCTCGAAGGAATGGCAAGGGATACAGCCATTGTCTTCAGTATAATGATTTCTGAATTTATGTTATTATTTTAACAGTACGGTTATTTATGTTTTTAAGGTATTAGAAATTATCGCGAGTGTATATCTATAGAAAGTTTGACAGCTACGTTTGGTTTTACCTCGGTGGCGCCATCTAGTGAGCCCCCAGTGCGCTTGACACGGAAAACTTCACAGTCGCAAAGATCCGCGACTATAGAGCTATAGCGCCTTGTTTAGACCAGACCAAACGCGACTTTGATTTATATTACAGTTAGGTAATACTTATATAAGTGGAGTCAAGACTAGTTCCCGCCAACAGCTTTATGGATGTCGTTGGCTCGGTACTGGAATCCTGGAAATATAGATAAATAAGTTAAAGATGGCTAGTAGGCCATGACCAGGGCCGGCCCGTCCATACGGCGAACGGAGCAGTCGCTCCAGGCGCCAAATCCTAGAGGGCGCCTAAATGGTAAAGATATAGGTATATATTATTAGGAGCAAACAGGAGAGGCGCCATAATTGGATCTCGCTCCATTCTAAAATTTACTTCGGGCCGGCGCTGGCCATGACTACGTAAAATTGAATACTGATATAAGTTAATTTCCAAGAATTATAATACTAGAAAGACCACTATTGATGTATAATTTCATTTCATACATTATGTAGCCCAAATCAGCTCAATATTAAAATCATAAGATAACGTCGATTGTCATTTGTTCGCTTATGATATGTCAAGCAAACATTGACGCTATCTAAACGCGTCGAATGTACCAGGTGGCTAAAAAGTTGGATTACCTACGTAAAATCGGTGAAATAAGCACAACTTTATGAGCAAGAATGTTGAAAAAAAAAAAAAAACTACACTCACCCGTAAAACGCCGGAAAATTAGTATCCGTATTAAAATGAAAATTGACCGGCGTCTTCGGCGAAGCGCAACTATAGCTCAGGTAGTCATCGGAGGTGTGCAGTTGTCTACTCAGAGTCGGTTCGCTAGCACTGCGCGTGATCTTGGGCATGGCTCGTAACATCGCTTCCAACGCTGCCAGAATCTGTCGGAATAGGGGGCGTTGTTCTCGATCGAACTTCACGCAGTCTGAGAACAGCCGTTTGAGTGCTTGAGGGGCGTCCTGGCGGAGGCGGCGTATGTCCGGTTTGAGGAGCCCGCGTCCTACCATCCATAGGATCTGCGGATGGGGATCACGATTTAATATACGATTATATATCCTGTGGGGAAAACAGGGGTGTCTTGACAGTGTGTAATGCTATCGTGACATTGTCAAATCGCATAGAATTTTCGTTGATAGCGTTACTGCGCGTATCATGTTTATCTTAGTCTACTGCTTCTGAATAAGCGAAAAGGGCCATTAAAGTTCAGCTAGCGTTATATTTGGTGCAAATGTTATCGCTGTTCATCTATTATCAGTTATTGTAAATTACTATTATGTAATAATTAGTTAAGGTCAATATTATGTATGTCCATAAGAACAACAACCCATTTCTCGTACTGTTCCCCTGGCCCCCGCACGCACCTAGTCCTTGTTGCTGACGCAGCAGTAGCTCGGCTGGTCGCACGTTCCCCTGGCCCTCACCTGGTCCTTGTTGCTGACGCAGCAGTAGCTCGGCTGGTCGCACGTTCCCCTGGCCCTCACCTGGTCCTTGTTGCTGACGCAGCAGTAGCTCGGCTGGTCGCACGTTCCCCTGGCCCTCACCTGGTCCTTGTTGCTGACGCAGCAGTAGCTCGGCTGGTCGCACGTTCCCCTGGCCCTCACCTGGTCCTTGTTGCTGACGCAGCAGTAGCTCGGCTGGTCGCACGTTCCCCTGGCCCTCACCTGGTCCTTGTTGCTGACGCAGCAGTAGCTCGGCTGGTCGCACGTTCCCCTGGCCCTCACCTGGTCCTTGTTGCTGACGCAGCAGTAGCTCGGCTGGTCGCACGTTCCCCTGGCCCTCACCTGGTCCTTGTTGCTGACGCAGCAGTAGCTCGGCTGGTCGCACGTTCCCCTGGCCCTCACCTGGTCCTTGTTGCTGACGCAGCAGTAGCTCGGCTGGTCGCACGTTCCCCTGGCCCTCACCTGGTCCTTGTTGCTGACGCAGCAGTAGCTCGGCTGGTCGCACGTTCCCCTGGCCCTCACCTGGTCCTTGTTGCTGACGCAGCAGTAGCTCGGCTGGTCGCACGTTCCCCTGGCCCTCACCTGGTCCTTGTTGCTGACGCAGCAGTAGCTCGGCTGGTCGCACGTTCCCCTGGCCCTCACCTGGTCCTTGTTGCTGACGCAGCAGTAGCTCGGCTGGTCGCACGTTCCCCTGGCCCTCACCTGGTCCTTGTTGCTGACGCAGCAGTAGCTCGGCTGGTCGCACGTTCCCCTGGCCCTCACCTGGTCCTTGTTGCTGACGCAGCAGTAGCTCGGCTGGTCGCACGTTCCCCTGGCCCTCACCTGGTCCTTGTTGCTGACGCAGCAGTAGCGCGGCTAGGCGCACGTTCCCCTGGCCCTCACCTGGTCCTTGTTGCTGACGCAGCAGTACGGCAGCTCCTGCGCCAGCAGTTCGTACAGCACGACGCCGTACGCGTACACGTCGGAGCGGTGCGTGTACGGCGCGGGCTCCTCCATGCGGATGACCTCGGGCGCCATCCACAGGATGGAGCCGGTGGGCTGCTGCCACACCACGCCGCCGCACGCCGACGTGTCTGCAGGCAGAAGCGGAGACCACGTGAAACGTCAAAGATCACTAGTGATGCAACAAATGAATATAGATACGTATTCACCGAATATTGGTATAATTAGAATGGTCGTAATCAGAGATTCAAGAAACACGCTAAGCAAAGACTAGTGTGTATCTGAACTTTATTTACCTGTCATTTATTTCCGAGATTCTAAATCTGTAATATTTTCTAAAAGCCTTATGACCTAACTGCATCCATTTTTTTTTTGCAAAAGTATATGTTTTACGTTAGTATGTTTGCGATATATTTTGAATACAAAGTAATTTTTCTATGCACTTTTAATATCGTCCGTCGCAGTCCACTGCTAGACGTAGGCCTCCCCCAGTGTACACCACATGACTCGATCTCCCGTTTTTGCCATCCATTCATTACCAGCCGTCCTCTTCAAGTCATCGGTCCATCTAGCCGGAGGACGCCCAACGCCACGCTTGCCGAGGCGCGGTCTTTTAATATATTTTATGATTATTCGAAATTAATTAATGTTTCATTCTTCATAAATATTCTTTAAAGAAGTAAAACTGGTCAAAATATAACGCAAATGTGTATCAACTTACCCGACCACCGCACTTTGGCGGTAGCAAGTCCGAAATCTCCGATCTTGACAGACCAGTCGTCCCCTAAGAATATGTTGTTTGACTTCAGGTCCCTGAAAACAACAAAAATAATGAATATTTACTGTTCAGCTGGCTGACGAGATAATGTCCCGTTTTAACTTTATGTCAATGAACTCACAGTTACATAAAATTAATTTTTTCCTTAAGTTTTTCTAAATTCTCTAAAGTACATAAAATATTATACAATCTGCGGTAACATTTCTTGTGGACCACCCTCTGTGATCTTATCACAGAATGATTGTTCCATCTTCAACTCTCTCACCGGTGTATGATACCCTGTATGCTTGTCATGCAAATATTAATCCCCTCACCTGTATACAGGGTGTTTGTTACAGCTAGGCAAATATTGATACCATGACTTCAGACCATGATTCTGAGGCGAAACACTGAAAATTTTCGCAGGAAAATTTAAAAAAAAAAATCGACTTTTTTTGAAATTTTCTTGATACGTTTGTTCTTGATTCTTGAGACGGTTAAGAATTCTCCATACTATCTAGAAAAACAAACATGTGATTTCCAGTCTCAAACTTTTTGAGTAGGTTCTCTACAGTGGGCTATTTACATATCTTTTCGCGGAGAGCAAAGATTAACATACAAATCAAAAATAACTTTTTGTTACACCTCGTATAACTTAACACAATGGTACTTGTTCAGCATTTCAGTATTTGCCTGGCTGTCAACCCCTGACGCCCTGTATAATACTCTTGTTCATGCAAGATATAATAATCTTGGCGTGCAGATAGTCCATGCCCTGTGTATTGGTCTTGTCCTGCCCTCACCTGTCTATGATACTCAGGAGAGTATCATACTCTGTGGTCACACCTTCACCAGTGTACGATACTCTGTAGCAATCCCCTCACTTGTGTATGATACTCTGTAGCAATCCCCTCACTTGTGTATGATACTCTGTAGCAATCCCCTCACTTGTGTATGATACTCTGTAGCAATCCCCTCACTTGTGTATGATACTCTGTAGCAATCCCCTCACCTGTATACGATACTCTGTAGCAATCCCCTCACCTGTGTACGATACTCTGTAGCAATCCCCTCACCTGTGTATGATACTCTGTAGCAATCCCCTCACCTGTGTATGATACTCTGTAGCAATCCCCTCACCTGTGTATGATACTCTGTAGCAATCCCCTCACCTGTGTACGATACTCTGTAGCAATCCCCTCACCTGTGTATAACTGTAGCAATCCCCTCACCTGTGTATGATACTCTGTAGCAATCCCCTCACCTGTGTATGATACTCTGTATCCCCTGTGTATGATACGAGCAATCCCCTCACTCTGTAGCCACCTGGTATAATGCCGTGCACGCGCCACCTGGCGCGCCACGTCGATGAGGTAGAGCAGCGGCAGGGGTGTCTCCAGCACGTGCAGGTGTCGGTACAGTGACGAGCCCTCACACCACTGCGTCACGATGGCCAGCGCCGGTGACGACACACAGCCCATGAACAGCAGGATGTTGCAGTGCCGGGTCTTGCGGAGCACTGCCACCTGCGGATCGGCGGCCTCCTGATTACCTAATATGCAATAGCAACGCCGAAGCAGCGCGATAGCGAAAATTGTACAATATTCGCTTTGAAGTGTTAAAGGAAATTCATTTTACGTAATACGAATTTGACAAGCGATCGGCGAATTTTGTACAATTTTTGCTATCGCTTTGCTTTTCCTGGATAGATAATGTTAACTTTTTGATGAACAAGTGGATGGATAATTATATACATGGACAGAAATATAAGTAGACAGATGGAGCCTTGGATAGATGGATGGATAAAATTAATAGATAAATAGATTAACACATAGATAAAAAAATAGGTGGTAATAACAGTCCAGTAAAAACATAATAGCCTAGCATGGTAACGTACCTCATTCTTGAAGGCCTGCAGCTGCGCCGGCGTCGGAGTCTTGACGTTGAGCGTCTTGACGGCGACCGGTCCGTGCCAGTGCGCCTTGTATACCGTGCCGAAACTGCCCGAGCCTGGGGGGTGATGGTAGATTATAGAGGTGGGCAGCAGCGCCTCCCGTACTGACAACATAGTCCGAAAATCACACTGCGGTCACCAACCCGCCTGCCCAGCGTGGTGACTATGGGCAAAACCCCCCTGTGGCAGTAGCCTTGTGGCGTGCTGGGGGAGGCCTACGTCCAGCAGTGGATTGCAATACTACACAATACTACTTTGGCCCAAATACCTTGAAATAAACGAGTAAAGGGGAGGCATAAAGGTAAAATGATCCTTTTTAGAAATTATAGTTTGCATATGGTTGGCCAAGTAAGTAGGTGTAACATGCTATACCTTATATTAGCCCTTTGTTATATAGGCAGCTAACGTAAAAAGCATAACTGTATAAAAATAGGCAAAATTAAACACTTGTTTCATTACCGTTACCCAGTAAAAAGAAGGGTTAGGTGACTTCACTTTTGGCCACGTACGTATGTATTTACTGACCTATCCTGGCCCCTATGAGGATCTCGTCCGCATGTATGACCCAGTCGTCATAGCTCTCTCGTTGCGCGACCGCGTTCTTGCAGGACTCGTCTGCGGAGCGAGCGCGCGCGCGACGCGGTCGTAATGTACCCGTCGGTGATGCCTGGAATAATATCAACATTATTACAAAATATGACCTATATAACTAAAGTCCCGACCCCTTATTGCCTAACTAGCAAAAGCAAAGCGATAGCGAAAGGTGTACAAAAATCGCTGATTGCTTGTCAAATTCGTATTACGTAAAACGAATTTCATTTATTTTAAAAATTATCGCTTTGCAGTTAGGTAATCAGGGGGCAAGACTAACCGACGCAAATGACTGACCAAACCTCTGCCGTGTAAATAATGCCCACTTCCCAGAGTTCCAGCCGCCACAACACAATACCATCGGCTTACACTTAGGGGGGTGGAAATTGGCTTATTGCCCATGCTGGAGTAGGCCTCCCCACCACAAGGCTACTGCCACAGGGGGTTTTTGGCCCATAGGCTGGGTTGGTGAGCGCAGTCTGATTTTCGGACTGTTTTGTCAGTACGAGAGGCGCTGCTGCCCACCTCCCGGAAACCCTTAATCGCCTCTGCCGGCACCACGCGGCCTATGGAACCTAGGTACAACCTAAAAAAAGAATAAGCATATCCTCACCTGGGTACTCTGACTTTCGGCTTTGTCCTTATCATCTTTACTGTGTCTACTTGAGGTTAGGTACTTGGTGGATTGTGGGGAATTCGTGCACTGGAAACAATGTTTACTCACAGTTAGCTAACAAACGTGACGTAAGGGCCTTAAACATATTTAGATAATCTTTACCTTATTCAGGTATACTAAAAACCATAATTCGAGAGACTAATTTGACAAGTGACAGATGAAGGGTCACCAGTATTAGAAGAAATTAAATAGTGACGTTATAGTCGATATCGATAATTGTCGATATGACTTGACTGTATAAATTGACATTTCGTATTATAGTTCATTTTAACTCCAATGAAGAATAAGTGCTCATGTTGGAACCCAAATACTGTTGTACGAATTGCAAAAACGTTATGTAAAAGTGACAAAAAATTCACGAATGCTGAATTGTTTTCAATAGTCAGCCAGAACAGCATCTACAATGGCAACATATCTGAAAAATGAACTGTCAAACTAGTGTCTCGGATTATGGTTTCGACTATAATCATTACCAGTCCCGCCCCTCGATTACCTAACTTGTAAAAGTGCGGTAGCGAAAATTTGCGAGTGTGTGTGTGATTGCTAAGCTAAGGTTTGCATTTGTATGAGCACATATATGTTATGTAGTTCTGCATCTCATACCAATGCAAAGTTCAGCTTAAGCGTCGCGTTTAGCCCCACTGGTTGCAGAAAATGTGTTTTAAATTTGAGAAAAATCGAGAATGGAAACATCTGATAGCTCTTTCTGTTAATGTCAAAATATGCAGGACAACAACACTGGATCGGATCTAGGTTTAAGCATTTGTTGCAAATGGTCTTAAGACCATGACGGTCGCACATTTGGAGCAACAGTGACACAACTCAAAAAAATGTGATATAACATAACGAAACATAGATTATTATGATTCATACATAATTGATTGTGTGCTGTTATTTGCAGTTGTGTCAATATGTCTCCGTCACACTTAAACCTAAACGTAAAATTAGTCCTACCTGTCCCTTTCTCTCTCAGCTATTTATGTTAAGAATGGAGAGGGATAGACCTGACTGACTAGAAGTTTACGTTTAAATGTGACGGTCAGAATCGACCATAATGTTGCTCCAAATGAGCGAATGCTGCCGCCCTCTAAAACAAACATCAACATCTACATTTCAGACAAGTTTGAAGACTCACATTGACGGGATTGTACTTCCGTTCGTGTTCAGCTAGCGTGATGTGGCGCTGCACCATGTTAATGCAGACGTTCGGCGCAGAATTCGAGCGATCTTGCTGGTTTAGCGACCTCGGGTGCTGTCTGGAAATGGATGGGGACACACATCAATAAATTACAAGTTGGCCAATATATAGGTAGACTAGCAGATGCCCATGACTTGGCCCACGTAAACTTTAGAATTCCCGTTACCGTTGGAATATCTAATCCTCATTTAAAAACATAGGACTTTCATCCAGACTTCCAACTCCTGTTTTATCCCCTTAGGAGTGGAGTTTCGTATAATCAAGTTCTTGGCGGATGTCTACGCCCTATACCTAACCTACCTGCGTCTACTTTCGTATATCAAGTTGAGTGGTTTAAGTGAAGCAGATAACACGAATGGACTCACTTATTGGTGCTAATGTAAGGTAGCCCGAACTGGCCGCGGTAGTGAAGGATACCGGCCTGGGTCTCTGGGTTCTGCGCTAGCAACGCAGCGTAGTACGAGTCTGTCATGCGAACCTGCAAACAACATTACAATTTTGTATGTCCATATCCTCGTATCTTGGTAACAAAGATTCCCATCTATGGAGGGAATTAAAATAATGAATTTGGATTAATATGGTGTTATTTCCAAACCGCGTCTACACTAACGCAAAATGTACCGAATATTATGTAGGTAAAAAAATTACATACATTTGTAACGGTAGGCAAACCTACTTATAGCCTTTTCGCATTAAAAGTGCACTATTTCGAAAAATCTTCGAAATTGACTTAATATTTCATCAGTTTAAAGCAATATGGTCCATTACGGCAGTCACACTTAAACCTAAACGTAAAATTAGTCCTACCTGTCCTTTTCTCGCTCAGTCATTTATATTAAGAACGGAGAGAGATAGACCTGACTAAGATTAGGTTTATGTTTAAGTGTGACTGCCGGAATCGACCCTAATATTTAGCTTAAACAATGTTTAATTATATCTTTTTGTAATATCACGGATATATCTACTATAGTTTAATTTAAATGAATAAATGTTCAATCACGAGGAGCAGGCGAAAGGATGTATGTACATGAAAACATCTACGCCTCCTTCAATGCAGCGAACGAATTATGACGATTGAACAAAAGCATGTAACTATTTAAGCTGTGCCGAGCTAGATAAAATTCGTCGGTATAGATAGATTAGTCAGAAAAAGGACTAACTTCTTAGGTATGCTCCTGGGTGCCCTAGATGGGGCAGAGCGCGTCCAGGGTTTGGCGCCTTCCCACTCCCTCTTGAAAACGGCGACATCGTAAAGTCTAGCAAGACTACTAAACAACAGCTAAGTCACTCACCTGATGGCATATACTAGGCACTTTGTCGGCGCACTCACCTGATGACATATACTAGGCACTTTGTCGGCGCACTCACCTGATGGCATATACTAGGCACTTTGTCGGCGCACCGCTGATGGAACTTGAAGTTGCACTGCGAGCAGTAGAACCCGTTGAACAGCAGCCGCCGACAGCACTCACAGAACGCGAGCGTGAAAAATGTCTTGCGCACGAACTGGTGCGATATGTGCGACATTATGGGCAGCTTGTCCAGTGTCCGCACTGTCACCTGCATACACACAATGGATTGAGATAGGGTTAGGTTAGTAGTGCTGTGATTGCTGTGACAGTGCTTAAATGATCATAAAAAGTGGTTTTTACTGTGCCGATGTGTGAAAGTTCTTTTGAAGTCACTATATCACAAACAAGGTTCGAAATTATTAAGACATTTTTTTTTGATAATTGATAATTATCGTAATAATTATCATGATACTTATCATGGAACTGTAGGTTAATTTATTTACTATTCAAACAATCACATTATGGTGTGATGACATGAAGTGAGACTGTACTATGTAATTGGTTAAATATAATAATAATAATTATAATAATATAATAAAGCTATTTATTCCAATTAGTTCTATGGTTTTTATTACATATTTTCTTTGAAATTCTAGCTAAACTAAGTGGACCCCGCTTGGGTATAAGCCTCCTCCAACTCTTTCCACTTTCCAGAATTGGTTAAATAGTTAACATTAAAGTGAACAAGTTCTAGGTGAAGGTTCATTTCAGGGTTCTAAGTGATAATTATCATGATAATTACTTTTGTTTGACGTCATAAAAACAAATTCTGAATTAAATTGTATATTTCTCACATTTATTCTTTGCTGTTTAATTAATAATACTAAAAACCTACACCCTCCTTGGGATTTAATATATTATCATTTATATAAAGAAAATTTCATGAAGTTAAATGGAAAATCATCTAGTATAATTATCTGATAATTATCAAGATAATTATCAAAAAAAAATATTTATCTTGATTAATTTCGAACCCTGGTTCATTACAATCTCTGTCACATGAAATCAGAGTTCAAATTTATCAACATAAATAACTTCTTGAAATTTTCTTAATTTAAATGATAATATATTTATCTTAAGGAGGGTGTAGGTTTTTCAGTATTATTGATTAAACAGCAAAGAATAAATGTGAGAAACATACAATTTAATTCAGAATTTGTTGTTATGAGGTCAAACGAAAGTACCTAAAGAACAGAATTTCACACTTTTCTCGTCAGAGTAACGGTTTATTTTTGTTTAGTTTGAGGTCTGGCGCGTTTGGATACGCAAATGACGTTCAGATACACATAAATAAATTAGATTATTTTAGTATTTGATTTTTATAATTATCAAAGATAATTATCAAGGTATATTTATCAACATAATTATCGTGATAATTATCAATGATAATTATCACTTCGAACCACTTGAACAAGGTACACAGATTCGCTAACCCATTGAAATCTTCAAAAGCCACAATGTATTGATAAAAATAAAACATTTTACTCAAAAAAATCACACAACTGGTAACTGGCAGTATGTTGATTAAATATAAAATGTTTGTAGAATACCATTTCTGACATAAAACTTTTAAAACAAATAGTTAAAAACCCATAGTGAATAGCTGAGTAAGGGCTGACTTCTACAACTTAACATCTGAAAACTTTTCAGCTATTTAAAATATTTGTGAATCTGATAAAACTCACATCTCCTTAATAATAAAAATGTGTCATCTTAAAATATACTCCAAGTTTAAACTCAAGAGCTTTTCATAGAAAATAACTCAACTACTTATATAGAGTAAAGTTATCCTATCTCTACAGCTAAATTAACTCATAGTATTTAATTGTATCTAGTGTTACTAATAGTAATTAATACACAATTAACATACATAAATACATATATAGACAGAAAGTGGGGAAGGGATTTTGTTTTATTAAAATTATACTGAAGACATTTTAATATAGGTATAAATTCTACATCTGCTGGTATACCTACATTAATAAATTTTATTTTTGTGGGTGAAAAACTTAAAAATAGACTATTTATGGTATACCTCAGACACAGTGTATTAGAAAACACCTAGGTATTAAATTTTTCTATGAACCTAAACTTTTTTGTTTAGTTGACAGAATAATAACTATAGTTATTACATCTCTATCTTACCCTTCCATTTAGTATCTTCAAAATTGAATACTGACCTCTTCTGCATCGATTTCTGTGATGTCTATATCCCATGATATCACTTCATTATTTCCTGTCCTCACCACTTCACACATTTCACAAGTCAAGTTACGTAGCTTGAGCGCCTTGAACAGCGCCTCTCTGAGTGTCACACCTTCTTTAACCTGCACGCTCGTGCGCTGCTGGTTCGGCAGGTATGCCCTAAGAAATACCTTAGGTTGACGAGTAAGGGTATCATATTGTTTAGAAGATTCCTCATACAATGAGCACTCTTCACTTTTGTCCGGCGATTCACAATGTAATAATTCGCGAAGAGTTCGTTCCCTAACTTCTAAATTATGCAACTTTGAGGTCAATTCTTGATATTCAGATAAGTAAAGTGACGGTGGGTGCGGAAGACTGGCAAATTTAGCATTCAAAGCATCAATGTTATTACGAGTCACGTTTATAATATTTTGAATATTCCTAATTTCATATGTGGGATCGGCTACATCGTCGCTGTCGGTAGACGTCGACATATTATCACTATTAAGGGATAACGCAGGTATATTTCCATTAATTTTTTTTGTACAGTTTTCTTTCTCTTGGGTAACTGCCATTTCTTTTCGTGACTTTTTTTATTTTTTGTTTATAATAGAGGCAAAACATCAACTATTCCATACAGCCTTGTACATCTGTTTGATATTAGTTTGACACACTATTTTTAATAAATCTTCTCAATACATCGAGCACATCGGTGAAGTTGGTGGAATGATCCTTCCTTCAGGATAAAGCTAGCTTGCCAATTTATCACTGTTCTAATACAAAAGCAAGTCCAGTTGTGGTCCTGTGGACCCTGTGCCACAGGGTCTGTGGACAGTGGTGACCAGGGATTTGGTATCTCCTCTTGTGGTGACCAGGCCCCGTCAAGTTAGTACGAGCTGCCGTAAGCCTACAGGGGCTGAGTTATTCAGTCCATTTTTATATAATATCCTTGGCTTACAATTCCATTTTTATATAACATCCTTGGTTTACAACGTTCTTGAAGCAAAAAATGTTAGCGCATTCTCGTTCCAATATCTCCCTCGCACATGCCAACGTCCATTACTGCAGTTTGAGATAGACATATTTTGTGAGTGAATGGTACGAACGTGTGGCAGCCCGGGTGTACAGCAGCACAGCAGCAAGCAAAGTAAATCCAACATGGCGTTCGTTTGTTCTGGCGGTCGGTTTGATTGTGAATTTTTCTGTTTATTTATTTGCTCCAGTAATGTTGAGTAGAGTTTCGGTTTCTCCGTTTAGTGTATGAGATACTTAACAGTATTCTGATTGTGATTTAACGTAAGATAGTGACTTTTAATCCAAGATAGTGACTTTTTTTCATAACCTAGTTTTTGCAAGATACTTAGTGTTTTGTGTTTTTTTGTTATTTGTTTATCCTTTATCATGGTTTGGATGGATGGATCATGGATGGATTTTTTGGAAGGATTGTATTTCTTTTTGTGTCATTTCTTTAAATTAAAACAGTAATATCCTCGTTTTATTTGATAAAATGACTATCGTTACGTGTGTGCATATTTCGAATTGGGCATTTTCCCTTGTAGGAAACTAGAGCCAGAACTTTGGTTTGAGTTTTCTGCAAGTGAAAATGCCTAATTCCGGAATGTATCGTACATTTCTAAGTAGGTACCTACCTATCCCTGCATTCCATATTTATCGTCAGTTTTGCGGGGGTGAGGTAAGATGGCAACAGTGAGCTTGCCTTTGATACTTTTGTACGCAGTTGCCCTTCTTCTCCGCTAGGAGTAAATGTGTTCTGTGGTGGTGACCTGCTGAGTAGACTGCTTTATTAAAAAAAAACAAATAACGAACGTGACTTACGAAGTATTTTGTGCACATCTCTATGGCTTCCCTTTTTATTTTTTTTCAATATGGCGCCTGCGCTTTCGTGAATAAAGTGAAGCCGGTTCCATGTTTTCGCGTTAAAATTCGCGTCGTTTCTTGTGGCTATTTGGTAACAGTTGGTTTTAAGTGTATTAACTGTAGCCGGTAAGTGCTCAAGTAAGAATTCATCGATACTAAAGTGAAATTTGTCACTCGTTGATAAGTTGGGACACAGGTTTTCTGGAAATCTCATGATGATAGCATCATCCCATGCTTTACGGCGTGGTCTTTTTCTACGCGTTTTATACTACCGTTATGATTCTTAGCAAACTTTAATTAATATTCCTTCAAAATTAATTGTAATTTAGCGCTTAAAGCATGAAAAAATACAATTGCGATGTAATTTTTGTTTTGCGCCTATCTGTCCTTGAAACATGGGAATGGGCGCCAAGTCGATAACCCGATCTAGGTACGTCCGCGAAAATTTAGGTAGGTAGGTACCTATTGCAAATCTTCAACCAAGCATCTAGGAATATGACAAGTATGAGTCTTGAATGAGTAAGTAAATCGTGTTTTTCAGTTAAATTGAGGTAAAATGGTGGCACAGAAAAAAGGACGCGGAGCTAAAAACCAAGCAAAGAAACCACAACAGGTCGAGGAACAGGCGGAAGTTGAGACTCAGGAAAATATGGAAGCCGAGGATAACGGCGAAGCTGAAGCTGTAGACCAGAGTCTCGACACGGAGGGCGCCGGCAACGGCGAGGGCGAGGGCGAGGGCGACGGTCAGGACACGGCCGAGCCCGGCGCAGACGGCGAGCCTAAACCTGAAGACAAGAAGGAAGAAGAGAAAGTCGAAACTGGTAAAATTCTGGTGGAAAACCTGCCATCCAGCTTCCTCTTTGATTATCAAGAAAAACTCAAAGAAATATTCTCCAAACACGGAGAAATCGTCAGTGTAAAGTAAGTGTTGTTTTGTATTGCCTGAAGTAATTATTTTGTATTGACAAACTATTTACTAACATTCAAATATCAGTCCCTGAATGATCATGATTTCTATTTGCAATCTATTAAAATGACTATTTTATGTTAAAATTGTTGTTCTGTTCTAATGTGCGAGTTGCACTTAGAATGGTGTTTGTGGACGGAGTATTAACAAGAGAAATTTTCTTTCTTTTTAGACGTGGTCCAATCATTGTTACTGAACTGACCACAACTCCGACATTATCGGCTATAGTCGAATTCAAAAACAAAGAGTCTCTGGATAAGGTAAACATAAGTTTATTAACACTTTTTATTTCTATTTTGGTACACATAAGTAGATACAGATTGCCTTTGTTCTTGTGAAAAAGGCTCTGTGTGTGTAAGTCAGAGAATACCTTATTTAATTATAATTACATACTTCATATTCAAAATTATTTATGAAATATTTTGTCCTAAAGTCATGTGCAGAATGAGTGACTATTTGAATGTTTGAAAGGCTGGTCTTCTACTAAAATGAACCCATTCCCGACCTTATGTTATTATAGTTAAGTTATCAAAATTATTTACTTCCATTGAACTGTAGTAGATCAGCTTGTTATCAGTATCTGTTTATTTTGTGGAGTCCTAATATGTGGTGACATCTATCCATCTACAAACATTGAAATTAAACATTTTTATTTGGTTTTTTGTTCTGTACTAGTTGTATTAAAGAAATAACATGCTTTCAACTTTTCCCATGGATTTGATGACAGAATTTCAATGTTTGATTTAGATGTTATAGTAAAAACCTACGTTTTTATCAATTTTTTAAGATATTATTCATTTGGAGACCTTTTTTAATACCTATTTAGTTGTGTTACAAACTTTTGGTATCCTATCTTTTTAAATTCTTCTCAAACTTAAAGGTTTCTTTGAGTAGTATCTTAACAATATTTTAGCAGTAAGTACACTTATAGCTAAGTTCAAAAAGTAAAGAACTTGAGATTGAAATTTATGATATTTTAACAAAGTGCAATAATATTGATTTCTTTCAAATTATACTGCCTCTTGATTATTGAAAATTGACACCAGTAACAAGGTAAGTGTCCTAAAATATTTGAGCCTAAGTTGCAATAAATTGCTTCTAAAGGCAATATACAAATAATTATAAGCTAATATAATTGAACAAGTACATATTGTAGTGTATGTAAATTTATCTTTATTGCTTATACAGCAATCACATTATAGGTATGATTAAATTTTAAAATATAAAATTAGAAAGGGCAATAATAAGTTTTTAACAGTCATTTCATGTTACTGAAAACCACAGATATTTGCTGGTAACTAATATTGTTATGTTAAACCTACAAACTCATACAAAAAACAATCTTTATCTTATCTGTATGTCAATTATGTTCTTGGGACAAACTGTAAACATTTGATTTGCAATGATTTCAATGGTATGGTACCAATATTGATCTAAATTAAATCTATGTTGGTATGTATTTCTATTGATAAACCATTTCTTAGAACCCTCGACACAAGACCTTGTGTGGGACTAGGATAATATGTTGTTAAGTGTATACATATTACATATCTATGTAATTGTAATCTAGGTATGCCTTTGCAATGACAATCAACTAGCATGTAAATGAAGTTAAACAAACCAAATTCAATATTAGAACCATTGCCAGCAACTATCGGTAGGCATCAGCTTTCGTGGCGTATAAGGCTCAAGAAACACTTAACACCCGACCTGACACGCGTGTCAGTACACATCAATCACATTCATTTTAAACAGTCCATGACACATTAACACCCGACGCGATCACACGCACCATACATTATCGGCGTGTCATCGCGTCGGGTGCCGCCAGTGTGTCGTGACGTGACGGCGTGCATGCGCAGGCGCTGTCGGAGGACGGGTCGCAGGCGGACGGGCGGCGGCTGGCCGTGGCCGTGGAGTCGCGCGCCGACACCGCCGTGCTGGTGGGCGTGCCGTACGAGGCGGGCACGCCCTACGTGCGCGAGCTGTTCTCGCAGTGCGGCGACGTCGCGCACATACACGAGTTCAGCAAGACCAAGTACAAGATCTGTGAGTATCGGGTAAAAGGTGGAATGTTTCTCATCAGCGTATTGGTGGACAAAGGCCTGCCACAGATGGTCGCCGCGTGGCTTTTCCCGCGCACGCACACATCCTTAATTTTCGCTATCTATCTTTGCTCTGCTATTGCAGATTAGGTAATCGGGGGTTGGTGTTTTGCGGCTGTGAAGTTCGTGATGGAGGAACTTTATTGTGTCATAAATCCGTTGTAGTTACTGTACTGAGTTTGAGTACACCTGTCTTTTAGTCTTATCATCCTCACAATTATTATGAGACTATTTGTATGTGCAAATGTTGATGGGCCAGTTCCTATCGTCTTCCCATCAATACAGCAATTGCTAATGTGTAATAGTTTATTATGTTAGCAAAATTAACGAGTTTAGAATGCCATAAAGTTTAAACTAAAAGATGGATATGAAAATTGCAAAAAATGACTATCATGACTAGTATTCAAACCTTTCTATAATGATAAATGCTAACAAGAAGTTTGTGTAATGGTGACTACGGCATGATGTCATCATTATAGTACCTTTACCATAACCTTGAGTGATCTTTACCTTGGTCATTGAACTTGCTAAGATGACGTTTTAATGCTCAGTATTTTGGCTCAAGTGCACTGTACTTATGATTATAGGAAATAGAATAATACATAAAAACTGTTACCGTTATATTGAATTTATATTTAAAATATAAATTATAGATCAATTGAATCTACATTTGTAAGTCTTATTAAATAAAACCGTTGACCTTCTCAAACTTATACAAAATGTCTACACTACACCTCACAGAAAATATTTCATACAAGTGTCCATTAAAATAGTGCTTCATTCCCAACACTACGCAATACATAACACAGCCCGTACGTTGCAGTGCGCGTGACGTTCCACAACAAGGAGTCGGTGGAGAAGGCGCTGAAGCTGGACCGCGAGCTGCGCATCAACGGCTTCCTCGTCACCGTCTCCAAGTACCGTGATGAGGACGAACAGAAGGCGCACTCGGCCAATGCCAACAAGGTTGGTACCTTAATACTACTGTTATAGGATAGGTGGAGCCATTGTCATAATTATGATTCTGCAACGGCAGGTTTACATTATACACAAACATTCTAGTAGTCGCTGTGGTTGTAAAAAACAAAGATCCGCCTCGACAACAGTACCATTTTTATAGGATAGATAGATGGAGCTATATGACAGCGCTCGCAAAGATTCTCTGTATATTGTTGTTGTGTATTTTAAATTGAGTGTAATTTTCACATAGTAGGTAAACATAAAAACAGCACATCACGTTCAAACACACCAAACTTACGGCTTAACGCCGCATTTCAGCAAGCCACTTGATATTCGTTGGAGTCAGAAAACCTTAACATTTAACAGAACAAGCGACAGCACCCGGCGAACCAGCAGAACCGAAACAACGCGAACGCCAACAACGCGAACAACGCCAATCGCACCAACAACTTCCGCCAACAGCGCCCCAACAACAACTTCAGTCCGCGAGGGAACTTCGGAGGTAAGCTGATCGAAACTTATATTGTATCTTATACATGAAGGATGCACGGGCAAAGACATGATATCTGGCCTATGCTGCACCAACATGTACCCTATATTAGTGCTACCCACCATAATCTAATTTTCCATGGCACAGGGACACTATTTCTATGAACAACCATTGTTAATTTAATTCACCTCGTCTTTATGTTTCCTTTCTGGTTATATTTAATAGTATTTGTAGAGAAACATATAGGGATTCCTAGGTTTCTTAGATATTTTGGTTATTTACCACATTTTGTCATACAAATATATAGTATGTATAGATATTTTATACAATTTTACAGTCCATTGTATGATAAGATACAACATCCCAAATGCACATGTAGGTATTGTTAATATTCGGGACTAGAGTTGAGTGTACGCCTCGGGCAATCAAACCGGCAAGGGGTCGCTCCCCTCGACTACCCTTTATTCCCGCCCCTCCGCCTACATCCGACGCTTACGGAATGTTAAGAGAATATAGATTTTATTGGGTTTTCTAGAAATTACTTTTTT
Source organism: Carposina sasakii (assembly GCA_014607495.2). NCBI lineage: Eukaryota > Metazoa > Arthropoda > Insecta > Lepidoptera > Carposinidae > Carposina > Carposina sasakii. Next base: position 15,458,637 of record CP053151.1, read on the forward strand.
TACTTAATATTTTGTAAAATTGCAATTATTATTATGCTAATTTATTCAGAAACGTTCTATAAATGGGTACTTAGTAATTAAAAGAGGTTTAGTATCATAGTACATTTTTCGATATCAGTTATGAACTGAAAATAGCAAATAACATCTTAAGTGAAATAGTAACACGCACATGTGAAATAAATAGACAATCATCCCGAGTCAATAAACAACCAGAACATAAATAGAATTTGGGATCTTACACAGCCATGTCACAATACAGCGGGTTAGAAACGAATGTAATGTGTATTACAGGCGGACGCGGCGCGCGCGGCGGCTTCGGCGCACGCGGCGGCGGCGCCTTCCGGGGGGGCTTCGCGCCCATCAACTCGTACATGCCGCCGCAAGGATTCATGGGGCCAGGCCGCCCGGTCAGTATACCACACCGCTAAGGCTGGTCTCAGAGCATGACGGTTTGTCCCGTTCGCTGTCAAACAATGTTCTAGTTCCACACAGCTGTGGGTCTCCCAGATAGCTCGAAAACCAGCCTAACAACGAGTTGCTATATAAAATCTGAATATCAAGGTTGCCGATTGCTTAAACATTAGTTTGAAAAGAAATTTTGTTATGAATATCTTCAGCAAACTTGATATCAAGGTTTTTATTGCAATTGGTTAATCAAGCATGCCTTAGTAATTACTCATCTTTGTTTTAAGCATGTTATTGCTGTTTTTTTTACTTTAATTTGCATGATTCTTGTACATATTTCTTGTTTTTTTACTAGCTGTGTGAATAGCTTTATCCTAGGTTGTGTTTTTTTAAACATTTTTTTTTTACATTTTAAGGCTTGCTTCTTCAGCAGTATTCTCTTCTTTAATAAATTGTTAAATTTTCTACCATGATCTCATTCCACTATTAATTTATAATGCTGTATTTTTTTGCAATAGTTTCAAATATGCTTTTCACTATCCATGTCCACAATATATTTAGGATAACCTATAGAATTGAATGCATAGAAAGAAAATGTGCAAAGAAATGCAGTAAATGCTGATATACTTGTAGGTCTGCAATTTTCTTTGCAACTAACATTTCTGTGCATTCTTTTCAGAGATTCGTCTAATCTAATAGTCAAGACTAATTTTCAGGTAACTTATAGTGTTTGCCAAATTTCCGAATTTGACTTATTAATTCATTTATGTTTTTTGGTATAATTTTTGGTCAACAGCACTCGACTCAGAGACTAATAGTTTCTTTTGTTTCTAAAACCCATAGCCGGTTGGTAGCAGAGACAATGAATATTTAAATTTTATTTCATACCAAAAGACCAAAATCATATGTCACGGAGTCAGGGGCTTTTGACCACAATTGCTGTGTAAAAAAATGTAGCAAATGTGCCTAACATAGATGATAGATTTTAGCAAATAAATTTTAGGCAGGATTTTTTTCCTAGTTTGATAATGTCTAGCGACTACCATACACTATTTTTGTGTAAGTAACATTAGTCTAATGATGTGTTTTCTCACAGCAGGGCCTGTTCAACGATGGACAGCGGCCTAACAAGAGGCTCCGGCAAATGTAAATCTTTTTAACAATAGTGACAAAACCCTCAAACGTGCGTCGCGTCCCGGTATCCGTGTGTGTGAGTGTGCTACAGACTACAGTGACACATTACAGTATGAAATGAAATAAATTAGATAAATTGTATTTACTAAGTACACAATAATTTGTAAGTCTATTGACAGGTAATAAATGTAATTACTAACAGTTTGTGTTTTATTTTCTTTATCACAATGACCGAATATTTTTAGAATCCTAAGCGTCAAGTAAGAAGAGAGCTCTCAGCTCACGCTATCCTGGGGGCCAATTCTTCAAAAAATTTTAAGCCGAAACACAACTACTAACGAACCGTTAACGAAACGCGGTGCGAAGCAATATACCTAAAATATGACTTATTACTCAAGCAGTAAGTATTGCTTGAGTAATAAATAAGGTATATTTAAGCACGCATCGGTCGCGAGTATGACAGAATAAAAACAAATATCTTTGTCGTGCTGAAATGTGACTAATTACATCACTGTAAAATAATTATTGCTTTGATCTGAGCGTCTACAACGTTACCGTTTCGGCTTCGTTCCAACTCGAGACTGAGAATTGACCCCCTGCTCCGACTTTTTCAATACCCATAAAATTAAACGACAAGGATCCTCTAAAAAACTCCGTTTCATGGAATAATTCTTATGTCTGTTTTTGGAACTATTTTTTTTTGTATGCAGTGACACTGATAATGTCGTACACATAGTAACTAGCGCTATCATCGAAAGGAACTTTACAGTGATACGCACTCTAACTGTCGCTCTATGTCAAATTCGCAGAATGTCACTGTCCAATTCTTAATTTGTCTAGAGGTGTCCTTAGTGACTAAGCAATTGTTATACAGGTGTAACATAATATTAAGCAAAATGCTATGAAAATAGCCCACTGTAAGGAACCTAAGCCACAAAATTTGAGACTCGAAATAACATTTTACTTTGTGTTGTACGAACATTCCTCAGTTTTGGGAATTCTCCATACTATCTGGGAAAATAAACATGTGATTTTGAGTCTGTGGGTAGCATAGCAGTTTGCTTAATATACCCCTTATACCCTGTAGGTATAAAGGCGTCGGCGACTCGTAATATTTGGTGAGATTGGCTAAAAGCACAATATCTCTGCACAGAACAAATTGGAGAGAATTAAATCACGAATTAGTCGTAGATTTAGGTATAAATTTTGGGAATTAGTCAAAATTATATAAATGTCCGAGACATTTATGGTGTACCTACCTCCTCGAGGTCTATGGAGTTATTACCAAGGGACTGTGTCCACTATCTCACAAATGACTAAATGTGGGTCGTCTGGCTACTGTCTGCTGTTGAGTGTTCCGGGGCGGAGAAATTCCCTGCTTCGCTTCAATGCCTAAACCGACGTAGTAGAGGCTTGAAAGAGTTGAAAGAGTCAGGGTAGTACTGATTATCCTAGGGGACCATAAAAGGCGGTGTTGGTGTACCTACCTAGGTACTGCAATATATAATAGTAGTTAATTACGAATTGGAAATTGCCTGTGCTAATGCAGGGGTTTACTAGAACACATCTTCCGTACATGTCATAAAAGTAGAGTAAGGAAATAAGGGGTGTACCCTCAGGCTGAGCTAGCAAGTTGTCATTTGATCTCGCTATGCTAAACCATATAGGAATAAGTAATCGTGGCTGCTAAACCATAGAGGAATAAGCTGTGTTCCCATTTTAGTTCCCATTATGCAAAATCGTGTGAATATGTAGTATGTATGCAGTACCCAGTGACGTGATTATAGGGTAGTACCATAGAGGAATATAATCTTATTCGTAGTAGTAGTACGAGTAGATGTATAAATTAAAGCGGTTCCTACCTTAACTTACTTACCCATACCTTACCCACCCACTAATTTTCTATTTCTATTGAATCTGCCTCCAGACAGATTTACCATTATGACCTGATCTCATCTAAGCACCATTTTCGTGCCTTCAAAGAATTTTGTCACACTTATTATTGGCATAATAACTCATAGGTAACATAAAGTAGTCGTATGTTACAATTGTAATAATATTGTCAGTCAGTGCTTAATGTAATATTAAGTACTAGTGGACGCCCGCGACTCTGTCCGCGTGGACTACAGAAAAAACAAAATGTCGAAATTATCCGGGATAAAAACATTTTCCTGGGATAAAAAGTAGCATAAATGTTAAGTGGGACCTGTCACAATATATTGGTGAAAACTGCATCGAAATCGGTTCAGAGATTAGCGTGCACAAACGCACAGACAAACCGACAAACAGACAAAAATTTAAAAAATCATTGTTTTAGGTACTATTGCGTTGATAAAGGTCTCCTATAATATTTTTTCTCATATATCTTCCATGTACCTACAGACTACGACCTGTTATATTTTTAACCGACTTATATCAATTCGTCTGTATGTTTTTATTTTTACCGATAAAAAGAGAGGTCTTCGTCTGTATGTTTTTATTTGTATTTTTATGTGTGTTACTTCCGTCGTTTATACTTCATGGTATACTTCCAGGTTGGTCCCATGTTTTGGGATCTTGGAGAAATCGAGGGCATAGTTTTAATGCTGAGCGTTTTGATAGTGATGAAATATCGAATCTAGTTAAATATAAAGGTAGTCCCCCGGGATTCGCTATGGAACTTTTTAGTAACCAAAGCCCCCTATGCATACGTCCAGTTGGACTCTGGTCGCCTTAAGCTGTCCGAAGTGATGGTTATAGAGGAAGAGGTAGACCTGGCTCACAGGAATGAAATAAGTGGTATTGGGCCAAATTTCATGAGATGTAGAATTCTTCGATCCACCTTGCCTCCGATCCAGTGAACGGCTAATCCCGACCGAAATATACCCACGAAGCCTAATTGGCCTCACTGGCTTGAATATTATGGGGCTTAACGCAATATCTTGTAGGTAGGGAAGTCGGTTTTTTACTTATGTAAAATCTACTTCACTTCACTTTAGTTAGCTTTATAGTGACCCCCGGGATTCGCTACTTTGTTATGCATTTTTCATTCACAGGAATACATGGAGAAGAATCACCCGGTTGTCTATTGTATGTTTATATGAATACCGACTTGATTGATTCTCCGAAAATCATTAATTTGAACGGCGTCACGGTATTAGAAAATACGCTCTCTTGAAAAGTGCTAGTGTTCGCCTACCACAAATGTGGGTAATATCCATCGTGCGTGCATTTATTGAAGTGTCCGAGCGCACGGTGCGCGCACGCATTTTCTTGTAAACAAACAAAACATGTAAAATGAAAATAATAACTGTGTTAACTTGTTTGGTTGTCTGTGGAAGTGGGTCGGCGAAGGTCAATCGTGGAGGGAGAGGCTTGAGGTACCGCGGGGACTTGATGGAAAATCTGTTTAATGTGTATGACCCCTCTTTTCTGTCCGTGGTGTGGCCGAAGATCGCCAACGGAGTGCATCTGAATGTGGAGCACCAGTGCTGGGAGGATCTTGGTGTGTTCTTTAAGGATTTAGGGGATGGTCGAGCTTGGGCGTACAATGGTAAGTATGGATAGGCCTTTGGTGATAGCTACATAAATAACGTTATGATGGGGTCTCCTCTCGTAAGAACTACAGTAGGTAGGTTTCATTTTTAAAAATTTACGATTCAGTACAGGTGCCTAATATTTTTCTTTTTCTAAATGGGCTCTTTTCCTATCCTCCTTAACGGGACATCAACGTGATTGACCTACCCTATAAAAGTAATATTACCTACATAGGTAGGTACTTAAAACCAGAACACGTAGGTAAGTAGAGAATAATAATATTCCTGTATGGTTTAAGTAACTTAAGCTTACGTATTCTGGTTCCTTACGAATATACGACTTCTCTGATGCTTTGATACGTGAGTAGGTAATGGGTATATAAATACTCGTACCCATGTTGATACAGCAACATTATAATAATCTAGTAACGTGTTCTAGATAGATCTATATACGTTGATTGTAGTAGGTATACGAAGTTATGGAAAGTGTGATAGATGACTAGGTAGCTAGATAATTTTAATTAGGTACAATAGTTTTTTTTTTAACATGAAATTAAACATGCACGTGATAATGAAATTATGAAAATGTAATTCAGTGAGTGAGATAAATGTCTACGTTTTTTTACCTAGTTTGTAAAACATAGTTCTGTAATTGGCCATCGTCACTTTTTGTTCGATAGCGTTTCCTAAGTAGGCTCTACCATAGAGGAATAAGATGTAGACATAGAGTGCTAATGTCATACTAACAGTTTCGATGCACCATTAGACTTTTCGGTGCCTCACAATTCCAGTCCTTGACACTTAGATTCTATTTGTGTAATGTACTACATTAGTAATGTATTGTAACGTATAGTAATTCAATCTAAGTGTCAAGGACTGGAATTGTGAGGCACCGAAAAGTCTAATGGTGCATCGAAACAGTTAGTATGACATTAGCACTCTATGAAATCTTATTCCTCTATGGCTCTACCATCAATTTTAGCTTCTCTGGCATGTGTGTGTGTCATATGCTGATGGATGCCATGTGTCATGCAGGGATTCATTAGAATATATAAGCTGCATTTCCTTTCGTGTATGACGTAAGAGTCACTGAGGAACTCGGGTATTGTCTCAGGCGATAAGCTAGCAACTTGTCACTGATCATTTACGTCTGTCCCCTGTTGAACGTGACTGTGTGATCTCTTTTATGATTCTGCAGTTCCAGCTACTCATTTCGGGACACATTCGTATGTATTGTATACATAATAATAATATGTATGTATTCATTTTAGCAAAAAGTGTTATTAATAAGTTTTCTTTCGAGAATTCGTAAAAGTGAATTTATAAGGAAAAGCTAGTTGATAAATGAACATGAAATGGTTATGCAGAAAATGAAACTTTTTTATATGCTTCCGTTTTGAGTGCTTTACTTGGCGAAGGAAGGAAGGAACTAAGGAACTAAAAACTAAAAAAAGAACTGGAAGGACTAAGCAGCAAATAATAACGAAATTGCTCATTTAACGGATCGTCGATTTTACCTATTCACTCTTCATTCATATATATTCATTCTTCATTCATTCAAGAATAATAAGTATTCTAATACATAATGGTAATATTATTCACAAAGAAAAAACGCGCTGACAGCTCCGGTAGTTCACACAGGCGGAACACAACGGTTTCCTGAAATGTCACACATCAGAACTATTTACATTGTGTACTTACCCACACATCCGTTAATTACTATGTTCAGTTAACTTTCTTTCAGTGAAGCGTCCATTCAAGGTCATCACTTTCACGTGAGCAGTGAAAAAACCTGCTCCATTTGAACAGGCCTATAATTATGAATTTCATAGATTGCACATCGAGTTTATGATGCGTGCTTACCTCAGATTGTAGAAAGAATACCTCAAGGATATGAGAGCTGTTAGAGCTGTTTAAATTCAGGTCGAGCTTTCGATGTAGCCTCGTATCTAGGTAGGCACCTAATACCTTTTTTAGGGTTCCGTCCCTCGAAAGGTAAAAACGGAACCCTTATAGGATCACTTTGTTGTCCGTCCGTCCGTCTGTCTGTCAAGACCCTTTTTCTCAGGAACGCGTGGAGGTCTACTGTCCCTAGGAGCTGTGAAAAAATCAAACTTCTAAGCCAACACAATCAAAAGATTATGTCGCAAACCGCAAATTTTCGCCACTCGCAAGGGAATTAAAACCTACAGGGTACTTCCCGTGAACTCAGAATCTTGGGCACGAAGCAAGGTCATATAGCACAGATTAAGAAAAAATTGAGAAAACCGTAAATTTTTCATTACGTCATTAATAAAACAGGTTTGTGCGGAATCCTCAGTGCGCTAGTCCGACTCGCACTTGGCCGGTTTTTTTTTAGTTGATAGGGCGGTTCGTGCACTCTACATAACGCTAGGGCGATATTATTTATTTGCACAAGCTAGATTGCTGCAATTTACTATTGGGAACCGTATACAATAGTCAAGATGACTACGTGAGTTTACGTGACCTATGTTCGTGACACATACGTCACTATGGGTCTAAGCTACGGGTCCGTTGTCATCATATACCAACGTGTAAATAGGTAGGTATATGTACCTACTTTAGAGAAGTGGTTGGGTATAGTATTCAAATTAGATATTTTGTTAAATCTAAAAAGTTTTGTGGCTAGGGTAGGTCTAGGATTTACTTACGCGGACCTAGACTCAGTTTAGTTTATTGGCTTGGTATTTATTGTTTATTACAAAAAAATAACTGTAGATAATCGTTGCAGTGCGTCGCAAAGTAGGTATCATACTTACCTGAAGCAATAAAATTAACCGTTATGCTAGGGCAAAGGCCATGCCGTCAATAAAACTAAAACGTGATAGTTTTTTTCACGATGATGATAAGCGAATTTGGAGATACTCGTAGATAGTAAAAATGATACATTGTAATTAGGTGAAGGTACCGCTAAATTGTATTTAGGTGCTTTCTTGCGTTTTCTAATGTAGCTACAGGGTCCAATTTCGAGATTTAATGTATTTAAGTTGTATTTGACTTCCCTTATGTTACTGTTACTGTTATTTTTTTATTTTATTTATTAAGGCAACACAACAGACACAAAGTAAAAATATTTAACATCTCAGAACAGTACAGTTTTTACCCTAACTTAGTGTCCTAGGCGTGTATGCACAATTTATTAAGCTTAATCAAAACAGTAAAATTACAAAAATTATACTAATATATTCCTGCTACCACTGCTATAAACTTACATACTATGTGCAACTACAATCAATTAAAAAAAACCCCGACCCAAAAAAAGTACGCAATCATTATGACAAAAGGTTTAAAATGCTAACACTACATAAGTACCAACTAAAGCATGTCAGACTATCTACTCGGGACTTTGTGCCACCTTTATGTCGGAGGCATAACCGCTAATTTTGAACTGCAAATGGTTATCTTGGCCTGCTGTTGACCGTACGTATGAAATTTTTGATTACATTTTGTCGCGTCGGGGGACCGCTCTAATTTATTAGCCTAACACATTAAGAAGTCCTCAATCCCATTGTTATGCAAATATAATTGTAATAGCTTACTTCGCTTTAATTCTGAATACCTACTTACTTTAAAACATTATATCAGTAATTATAAATATAATATAATTTTGTTAAGATAGGTGATTTTTTTATACGAATGTTGTGATTAGGTAGGAATAATTTGATTTAGGTAAGTATTTTTGAAGGTAAAAAGCGGTCGTACATGACGTAGTGCTGAGGATGCTGTGGATATCTTTTTTGTACTGATTCACATTGCAATTAAAAATATCAAGTTCGTCGTTATAAGCAATCTCATTATACTTCCGACACATTCTAGCTAGAGGATTCGATAGGACGAGATATTATTCTTGTAAATAGGTAGCACAAAAGTAGGAAGGCGGCGTCGAGGATTATATGTTATGTTAATGTTTATACTTATATAGTTCAGGGATGGCTGACTTTGTTAGAAACGAAACAGTTCACTGTATAATGTAGTACGTGCCCCTAACGACTGGATTAATAGTCGCAATCCACCGGTTGGCCACCCCAGCTATAGTGGTATTGAGTTGGGAATCGCCTTGGAATAAATGGGAGTTCATTTCTATTTCAGCTGTGGATGCATCAGGTCGCTACCACTCGAGTCTGCTAAGTGGGAGCCGCTTCTGGCTCGGCTCTAAACAGCAGTGTCTTGAAATGGTAAAGTACCTACCTACTTATTGTTAATTGTTATACCTTTGAAGGATCGTCAAAATTTTATGCTTTTCATTCGCATAATGTCTGCTAGTTTGCTACGTCACTTGATAAGTTATAGCTAGCTATGTATAAGTACCCAATTGAGTGAGATTAGTATTTTAACAAAAGTTTTGTCTTTCAGAACAATTGCTTTATGAATATGCATGAAAAAACTAATAACACTACGGCTGACCACAATGAAAACCATTACAATTCTGCTCTACATTCCTTGAAACATTTTGAGAGCAGTCGTAAGTATACTTTTAGCATGCGATGGTTTCACTTCAAGTTATCCCATGGATAGAAAGGTCTAAAGGTGAACAATGAACAACAGACGCGATGTGTGTTTTAGATGCCTACTTTACGTATTTTCGAAGTGATTGTTGTTTATTTATCTTTAGTAGGTACCTGCAGTAAATTTAGATATGTAGACTCGTACGAATTCGAATAAAATATTATAGTACCTACATAAATTGTCATAAGAAGATCACACTTACCTACAATTTTTTTTTTAGATTCTGAAGAATGGCAAGCATTGATTCAGAATGACGATTTTGCGCAAAAAACATTAACAGCTGATACCTGTCCATCATGTAGAGTCGCCTATACAGTAGCCCAAGTGATGCTCAATGTTACCAAAGTTCATATGGCTAAGGTAGTAACTAATATCTTACTTAAATTGTATTTTTTACTTATTGTTATTGTGAATGAGTATTGTTTTAAATAATTCACTATATTTCAGATACACGACGTGATAATTGGCCTATGTCTCCCCAAAACTTGTCCCCCGGAAGATATTGCAGCTCTCATAAATTTCTCCATCATGGTCAGCGATAACTTGAAGTTAAACAGCACTCCCCCAAGAACTGTTAAAATCACCTCAGTAAGACCTGTAAAACTCTCTTATAATTTGAAATCAGACATGGGAGTAATCATGTTCATTTGCGTCACAGTCCTTTTATTTGTACTGTCGATCACCGCCACTGTGATAGACCTGGATTTGATCAGATATAAAATAGGTAACTCGAACTCCATGAGCTTCGATTTGCATAAGTACAACACCAATAACGCGGATCACAGATGCATGGAGGACGAAGACAACCGAGCTCGAGTTGTTCTGCCACGAAAAGAGGCCAATATGGTTGATCTGGAAACATTGACCATCAATAATATAAATAACGCCAATAATATTAATTTAGTCACAGTGAAAAAGGTCATAAAGCCGAATGCAATGCCTCCCTCGATTACGCTGGACGTAGTTTCAATGGAGAGAGCGAGCGCCAGTTGCAAGAGATGCGGAAAGTATAAGAAGCAGTGCAGTAGTCCGAGACCTGCCGAGAGCCTTCCACCGTGCCCTCGGGCCAAATACAACACGTCAATGACCAGTCTCAGCACCGACACTCGAAAGAAGAGCAACTTCTTTAGATGTTTGCTGCTTAGTTTTTCCCTCAATTACAGCTGGAAGAGGATCTTTAATTCCAAGTTGGCCAACAAAGACTTGTCAATTATCCACGTGCTGAGAATATCTTCCACTTTGTGGATTATCTTTATGCATGTGTCTACTATCGTGGATTATATTTCAGGTGGGTAAACCTATGATGTAGAAGAATATAGAGATATCTATTGTGAAATAATTATCTGTTATTTTGTTTACAGAGGATGGCGGGAAAGTTAACGATCAAAACAATTCTTATTACATAATAGCAACGGGAACCTTAGCGTTGGATACTTTATTTTTCGCAAGGTTTGTGATCTTATCCACTACTCTCACTTTATCAATCAATATCATTTTTAAACTCTTTCCTGGATGTTTTGATGTTGTTTACCATATATCTCAAATATTTCAGTGGTCTCTTCAGTGCTTACCATTACTTCTACCTCAAATCCCAGTATTCAGTCGAAGAATTAGTCAGTATCGGAGGAAAATGTGGTCAAATATTACAATATGTCTGTTTTGTTACGAATAGAATTGTCAGGTATGCTATCAGGTATGCCTTTCTTTTAATCTGAACACGGTATTCACTAGGTCCTAATAATTTGATTTTCTTTAGGTTGCTTCCATCGTATGCATATGCTATCTTGCTGACATCATCGGTGGCTCATATCTATCGAGAGACATCTGTGCTGACTCTGCCTGAAAGTGATCACCATAACTGCGATCAGTACTGGTGGAGGAATCTACTCTACATTACTAACATTTACAGTAAAAATGAACGTGTAAGTTTCATGGATTTTTCATATCATTGGAATATTTGCTGACCAAAACGTGTATGTTAGTTACGTGCAAGTTTTTGCATCGGACGTCAACCTCTTTGGTATTTATGACACCGCATGCAATGGTAGGTAACATTTTGTTTGGATGCACGAGTATTTGTATTTGCATATGATATTGTGTCCATAAAGATTCATATGAAAATTCTGTATTGTTGTAAGCTATCACAGGGGAAACTCGTCTTAAAGTTAGTCGTCGTCGGGAGATTCCAAGTCGTACACCGACAACCCAAATTTCAGATTCTAGGGATCTCCGTTCAGCACACACTAATAGAATATGTCCTAGCGTAAATACAATTAAAATACTTACTTGAGAGTACGAGTATCCCATGAGGTATCCTTTTGACTACAGTGCATGCAGATATCCTGGTATCTAACTTTGGAGACGCAGCTGCACGCCGCCGGCGCTTTCCTCTGTGCTGTCATGTCAGGAAGGCGTGCCGGGGCCGCCGCCGCCATCGCTGCAGCTGCTTTCTTACTGTCCACTGCTGCTGACGTCAGCACTGCTTACTACGAGTATGGACAACGGTAGGTCACTGTAATGAAGGCTAGAATATTGCTAGATGAGAAGAAGGAATGCAATGGTTTTCGGTTTTTTGCATCTGCTTTGATATCTTTGATTATTATAAATATTTTTAAGAAATGAAAAAAAAAATCACCCGACTGGGACTCGAACCCACGACCTCACGCATTCCGTGCTGTGCTCTAACCAACTGAGTTACCTTTCATTGATTATGCTGATGTGCAAAGTTTTTTTTAATTTTAATATGTGACTATTTTGGCACTGGTAGGTTTCAGGATATCGAAAATAAAATATACACTTATAAAGAAGTACTTAACTCTATGTGAAACCATTGTTCTTACTAATATGACGAAAACCGGCAGCTATATATAACCTACTCTAAAGGGCTTGAACAATATGATATGTAGCAAATGGCTACAACATTCACTTTCTACTCGTTACACAATAGCGCATCATATTACCGACACGTGACTGGATCACGTCTCTACATACGTGTCTCTGTAATCCAATTAATTGTTCACTCATTAATATGGGAGCCATTGACCGAGTCATTGATAGAAACACTCTCGATCTAATAAAATCATCACGCATCGCATGCTCTTGTTCAAAGAGGTTTTTATTACCTATATAATAATTGGTAAACAATCGATATGATACATTTTGTGTGTAGCTGAAATAAATTACGATATACAGGGTGTAATTTTCAAAAAAGTAGCGCTTTAAATGTTTAACTGATCAACCCTTATTGATAACGTCACTAGACACAATTGGCGCGGAAAGCAAACATTGCGGATAATCAAATTATAATGCATTTGCAAAAACACGGTCGAGTAACTTAACATAATATGTCGTACTTATTCAGCATTTCAGTATTTGCTTGGCTGTCACTAACACACTGTGTTGTGATCTAGTATTGTACGGGTGAGCCACAGGAAAAAATTACAATTTGTTATAAGGTTACTGTAAAACCGAGTAATGACATTTTTCAGGTTTTCAACGGCATTTTCTGCGAACCGAGTATATATTTGCATTTTTCAGGTTTTCAAACGCATTTTCCGCGTATGCTGTAATCGTGGACCGCCCGTGGGCGCGCGTGGCTCCTTACTTCATCGGCGTCTTGACTGGATGGATAGTACACAAGAAGGATGGCATCCTTAACGTATCAAGGGTAATTCTAGTAAACTTTGTGTAGAAAATCGCATATAACATGCCTACCTATACATATATTTAGCAAGAGATTAGGAATAAACCATAAACATATAGGTACTAAACATATAGGTGTGTCGTGTGGTGTTGGCAGAGTAGAACAGCACCAACCCATTTCTGCCCGTGGGTATCGTAAGGGTAAGGGTTTATGAGAGGTGGGCAGCAGCGTCTCCCGTGTTGACAACCGCCTGCCCAGCGTGGTGACTATGTACAAAAACCCTACGAAGGCAGTAGCCTGCGTCCAGCAGTGGGCTGCAATATGTTGATGTTTGTATGTGTGCGTATATACTAAGGTAGGTACAGTTCGTAAAGCTAGCTTATACCAAAGACAATTATAACCTAATAATTGTCTTTGTTTATACTACTCGTAATTCTATGTCTCCTAGACTTAGCATTCCTTTAATTTTTTAGTGACTATAAATTTTGCAGGTGACGTCATGTTGCCTTTCCTTCGCCACCCTCTCGACGGTGGTGGCCTCGTCCACCATCCCCTGGGTGGGCCGCGCGTGGATGTCGGCCTGGCTACATCTGTCATGGCCTGCTGCCCTGGTGTGGCCAGCTTTGGTATTCTCCACTGAATATGCTAGTGAGTTTTTTTTTTACAATTAGCTAGGCAAACAGTTGACCGCCATCGTGCCTGATGTAAGTAAGATGCGGCCTAAGGTGGTATATGTTTTCTTTATAAGAGATACAACTTATCACCTATAGGTAGGTCTACCTAATTGCATACATTATAAGTAATAAATAGGTAGTATACTTCGTAGTCTCGAGGACTATGTTACCTATGTCCTTTTTCGTACTCTAATCATATATTTGCAAAATTTCAAGAAGTTTGGTTGAGTAAATAAAGCGTGAAGAGGTAACAAACAAACAAACGTACTTTTAGTATGTTTATAGTTGGGTTAAAGTAAATTATCTAATATAAATATACGGACGGTTATATTCTTAAATAACCACAACTGCAAGATTACTAAAGATAACCTACTAACACGTATAGCATAGCAATAAACAGTGTCGTATATAAGCGACGGACAGTTAAGATGTAGCTGAATTGTCCAGTGTAGTCCTGGGTCTGGACCATATACTAAAATGCATTATTTCAGAGCATACCCGTCGCCTCCTGAACTGCTCATTCATGGCCGCCCTCAGCCGCCTCAGCTACAGCATGCTCCTCACTCACGGCGTGGTGGCGCGGGCGCTGCTGCTGTCGGCCAACACTGCGCTGTGCTCACACTCTATGTGCATTGTAAGTATTACTCGATAGATGGAGTGGCCCCCTGATTACCTATTTTGCAATAGCAAAGCCGAAGCAAAGCGATAGCGAAAATTGTACAATATTCGCCTTGAAATATCAAAGTTCCTTTGAAATTAATTTTACGTAATACGAATTTGACAAGCAATCAGCGATTTTTGTACAATTTTCGCTATCGCTTTGCTTTTGCTAGTTAGGTAATAAGGGGGCGGGTATCAATGTACTATAGGCTGGAATGGGCAGATTTAGAAATATACAGAATGTTTTTTCGTTGCCACCCTTAACGAAGATACGTACTCTATAGATCAAATAAAGTAAGTTTATGCCAAAAAATGCTGGGAAACGATGTTAATTTTTTTGAAAAAAAAGATAATTAATTACTTGATCGGGCGTTTATAGTATCCAGTGTTTATGTTACTTTTCTTATAGCCAGATTATATTTTTCGTGATGAATGTTGTTACACGCGTTTTGCATTTATGCAAAGAAACGCAGTTATTTACTTAACTTTGCTAATATCTTGGGATCACTTCCCAGGAACCTTTGGAAAAATAATCGAGAATGAGGAGATTCGAATTCGGGACGTTGAGAAAAAATATCCAGTGGGGTAGCACGAACCTTGCGGCGTAACGCTGTCGCTATTATGTGATTTGACTTGTACATGCGTTAGATACGAGAGGTTTGTGCTTACCCCACTGAAAACGGCTACCGAAATGGGAAAAATATACAGGACATCCCACCCACAGCCACCTTTAACAAAGGGGGACAGATAAATTAGTGACAAGATCCTAGCCTGAGAGAATGCGGTTTAGCCTGAGTCGTCAAATGCACGGAAAGAGAGATCTATTCCGTTTTCCCTTACCCTAATAGTTCAGTATTTACTTTAAATCCACAACAATTCCGTAGAACCACATGAAATCACTTTTCCTAATAGCAAAATTGACTTTTGAGAATGGTTTGTGCCTTTTATGAAATGACAGAGATCTTCGGTTATAAAATGTACATAAGGAATAAGATCAAACTAAAATGAGATTGCTAATGAAATTCCACTATGGATTATTATATTGACAGTATAAATAGCCGTCAATGTTCCCAGTGGTCGTACTTTGCCGGGACGACCGTTCTGACGTTCCTCTCGGCCCTCCTTCTGGCTCTCCTGGTGGAGATGCCGTGCTGCAGCCTGCTGAGGAGGCTCTGTGACTTCGCCAATCATTAGAATAAGCCAATAATGTATCTTTGCACCATTGTACCTGTCTTACTTTGCCTTTTAAAGGAATCGATGAGTTTGGATAAGTATAGTTACATATAATTTAAAATACTTTTAAGTTATTCCAATTTGTAAACGTAATAAATAATAAAAGATATGTCGACCCACGTAAATGAGAACACAAGACTAATTTATTAAGTATTTTATATTTTGTAAATAGAAAAGTTATCAATAAAGCTTATGTAAGACTAAATCTATATTTACATCTATTTACATAATAACTTATACTAAGCATGTACTTAAAGTTTTAGGTACATTATTTTTTGTACATTCTTCGAGATATTTTTATAGTTCATAAAAGTATTATTTATAAAGATTTTTTCGAATTAAAGTTGTAATTGAAATACTGGTCGGACGCACTGGTAGCTATAACATTTTTCTAGTGACTTTATTTACTTATTTGTTTATTCCAATTTTTATAAGTATATATCCTGATTCTGCAGTGCTGTCTACCCCATTTCTGGTAACACAGCTATGTGTTTTTGTTATTGTAATAAAGCTTATGCAACTTATGATCATCATCATCAGCCTATTGCAGTCCACTGCTGGACGCAGGCCTCCCCCAGGGCACGCCACAAGGCTACTGCCATTGGGAGTATTTGCCCATAGTCACCACGCTGGGCAGGCGGGTTGGTGACCGCAGTTTGTATTTTGGACTTATGATATAACCTCACTGTCATAAGTATAAAATTAGGCTAAGATATGTAGGTACATGCTTTTTGCTGCGACATAATACATATAGGTACCTTTACCAACATTATGATTACGAGAATGAATGCAATCATTATTTAGAATACATTTAGGTAAAGAACCGACCAAAGTCAACGCAATATCACTATAGCATACTTTTAAAAACTTTCCCTCACTGGTAGTTAACTGTCTTATTATTTTACATAATTATTAAATTATATAATCGGAGTATTCTGTTATTGATTCCAGATCAATGACTAACTAATCATTTTATTATAATTAACAGATTTGTATGTTTTATTAATTAAAGCCTTTAAAACAAAACTTATTTGTACAGTCAATCCCATAATCTCCTAATTTTGAATTAAAAAACATTTGAGCACACAAAACATCACGATCCAAAAATGATCTACTTAAATATATTGCAACATTTAAATAAATCTTAAAATAATTTCAAATAACTACATCTTTGTATTATCTGTACACATTCTTCTTATTTATTTTATACATTTCATCATCTGAGCTCCGAAAATGCAAGTGTCTCCAACACACAGATTACCCCCTAATCTGTGTGTCTGGGGTAATCTGTGCTCCAACACCTTGCCTTTAACATAAGAGGCTTACTCTAGTTCTCATTGGAAACTAATCACGGTTCGTATTTATCGAGCAAGATTTATAACACGAATTTGAGCCTTAATCCTAATAAAATTCAATAGTAGAACAGTCTCTGGTTTATGTATCACTGGTAATTAAGTTCACAACCGATGCGGTTTCCGCTGCGGCGAGAGGATCTTCAGCATGGTGACGGTGGGCGCCTCGAACGCCACCGATATCATGAACGCCAGGACGAACGATATCACCGTCAGACCCAGGAAGAGGACGAACTGGGGAATTAAGTTATGTAAACATGGGATTACATTCTGCTCCTACTTGCTTGAGTATGATTTTCGTTTACCTACATTTATCAAATCAGCACCACGGATTACATAACTTAGAATGGTCTTCGCTCCCTTTCCTAACTACCTATATTTTACCTACATCAGCTCAGTGAACTTGTAGAACTAATGTTAGATTGATTTAGTTATTTAGCATTGCTTCGTTGTAAAACGACATCTCATTCCGTTTATAATAGTCTTATTCCTTAGATTTGACCAAGAGATTAAGAGTGCTATACATATTTCATAATTCCATCAATTCTATTTAACCGACTTCGACAGATGAACGGTTCTGTTTTTGGAGTGTATGTAGGTATGTAAGTATGTTTTTTGAAACGCTAAATGGCTTGTAGCATTTGAGCTTTGAGATGGAGTGTAAACTCACCACCATAAGCTCGGACAGGTGTATGGGGCTGGTGAGGTGCATCGCCACGTAGCGCAGCACCACCGGGTGCACCAGGTACGTGCAGTACGTCACGCGCGAGAACGGGTACAGCACGGGTGAAGCCAGCAGGTGACGCACCCAGCCTGGGAAAACATCAAGTATTAGATAGTATAGGGCTGGAGGTTACTACACTTTGGAATGTCGAAGGCTGACTAGCGGCCAATTAGAATACGGAAGATCTAAAAGACTATTAGATTCTTTTATTTCTAATTTGAAATTTTGTATGAAAACAATTGAAAATTAAATCTGAGATACTCGTATGCAAAAAATCTCAATCAATCTATGTAAGAAATTGGCGGTAGATGATTCTATTTAGATGTGGCAATTTCGAAATGGTTATGATAAGAAAACTATTTGTCCATTAAATTTTATCAAAGAGATGTCCGATTCAAGTGATTGCATGGTTGCATCGCAGGTCAAGCCACAAATTACCATGTTAAGTGCTTTAAGCTTCTAGACTAAAACACCCTATTTGTCTCTCTAGGGTGACTCAACGGAAAAAAGACTTACAAAGTTTGATATATCCCCCTTGATGAGCCGGCCGTCAGCCGCTTACCTGTCCTTGCCTTGCTTGTATGTCCTTTAAAGAAATGTAGAGAGCTGCCGCAATCTCTAAACAAGAGCATTTACCTCCATATCCAGTGGAGCAAGCGATAATGATCCATCCAACGGCGGCAGACCACAGCGAGTGAGACACGGCGCTGTAGATGGCGGCCCAGGCTATGTCCAGCTCGGTCTTGTACAGCCCGAAGATGAGGAAGAGCAGCGTTCCCGTGCACACCGTCCAACCTACTGTAGCCCACACCTGAAGAAAATTTTCTCGAAATTCAGTCATATTGCTCGTTTTGAAGTCACAAATTGTAGTTTAAAGAACAGAGACCTTGACAGAGAAGCCACATAAGGACATTTTCAAAAATATATTTTAGATATACAGGATGATTTTTGGTCGTCAACGTTCCCGAAAACTACGGAATCTCCTCATCATCACGATCATTTTTCTCCACGGAAGCATACCTGGGAAGTGTCTAGTTCCCAAGATATTAGGGTTCAAAGTTGAGTAAATAGTATAATTTTTTTGTATAATTTTTTTCTATGGAAGCACCCCTGGGAAACCACGGGTTTCCAAGATATTGAGGTCCAAAGTTATAATCCATCTGAAATCGATTAACAAACATTTTTTTCAAAGATACCATGTCAAAATGTTATAATGTGAGTTTTGTACCTACATTTGTACTTTGCGCATCAAACGTACATTGCTTGTAATAAAATGACAGTATTTTTTCATAATTTTTTTGTCGTTTCTCGGGGTTGGTCCCATAGAAGAAAATGATCGTAATCTTACAAAGAATTTGAGGTCTTAAAAAAACATTGTTGTTTTTTTACACCCTGTATAAATAGACATTTACGAGTACACCTGACTCCGTTACGTTAAACGTACTTGAAGAATATTCTTCGAGATCCTGCAGTTACTCTAGTTTTGGATTACAGCAGTATGTACCTATATGTATGTGTTTTAAGACGGAACTCTGAGCGCCAAGATAGGGTGGAATAAGTGCCTCTTGAACTGTACTTTTGGACTTGGGAGAGGCCTATGCCCAGCAGTGGCTTTCCTATGGCTAAAACGACTTATGGTTACTGAACCAGGTTTGGCACGATATCATATTTGACAATAAGACCTTACCCTGCCCATCCGTATCTTCAGATTTGTCTTGAAGAGTATCCAGCCGGTGATCATGCCGACCAGGTACGGGCCCAGGCGGGTCCAGGGTTTATCGTAGATCTTGTCGAACTGCTCGAAGGGATCCTCGCTGCTGGGGATGTGGTCGTTGGACCACGACACGTAGCCAGTGGTCAGGAGAGAGGATATGAACAGCACGCCCGTCAAACCTGCTGAGAGCCTGAAGTGGCTGCAAGTAAATTGAAGACATGTTTTATATGCAATGTAGGATATCGAAATCGGTTCCCTTGAATTTTTTAAAGCTTGGTTGTTTGTTTCTATCATGGAAGTGAGATGTCGCTGTACTTTGATTATATTAAATCTTTACCTTACCTAATTTTTCTAAGCTAAGTAAAAATATAATACAGCAAAATATGTAGTATAGATAAAAATATGATGTGATTTTTACCTTGTAGCCAATATAAGAAGAATAGCGCTAACAGCGTAGAACTGAGTATCGTCTGACAGATACCAACTCCATAACATGCACTGAAAGGGAATAAGTACCATTAGAGACGTCTAGTATCTGTTCAGTATTTGTTCATAAGATTATAGCTTTACTTTACTACTTATAGAGTTACTACTACTAACTTTAAAGGAGATTTAGCATAGCAGGGATAGATGTAAAAGGTCAGTGACAAGTTGCTAGCTCATCGCCTGCGAGAGTGCCCGAGTTTCTTAGTCGACTCTTACGACAATCACGGATGGAGATGCAGGTGATGTATTCTAGTGAAGCCCCGCGTCTAGTATACCTACAATGTATCACAGAAACATAATAAAAAGGAATCTGTAAAATACGAATCAGCAAGTGTTTCCGAGTTCTGTATAAATATCAATAAAGTCTTACTAAGTTTATCGTTCGATTACTTAGTATATAGACCGGTGGCTTCACAACTTTCATATCGCAAACTAGATCTATGCCATGCTTGTGGTTTATTACTAAATACTATGCTTTCCTTATAACCACAAAATATTATTTTTCACTTAGGCCGCGTAAACATGTGGTCATTGAGCCTAATGGTTCGACTAAACACTTGCACATTGCACCCGTATTTGCTCGAGTCTAGTTCTGTATAATGCTCATGTTTCTGTGCATGATAGCAAAGGATATAATCCGGTAGGTATACGAAACTTTTTCGAATTAAAAATTTAATTATGATAACTTTATGTTGGATTATAGAAGCTAACCATGAGGGTCGGCTCCACTATTGCATATACTGTAGCATTGTTGATGTTGAGAACAATCTTTGAGCAAATCCTCAAAAGCCAGACTGTGGTCTATCTATACAGGGTTATTTTTGGTCGTCAACGTTCCCGAAAACTACGGAATCTCCTCATCATCACGATCATTTTTCTCCATGGAAGCATACCTGGGAAGTGTCTGGTTCCCAAGACATTGGGGTCCAAAGTTGAGTAAATAGACTGCGTTTTTCTGCTTAAATGAACATAGACGCGGGTAGCAAGATTTTTTCAAGAGAAATAATTAATATATGTCTATGAAAAACTAGCTATAAACACTGGACACTATAAATTTTGCCCGATCAAGAAATTAAAAAAATAAATCAAAAAATTTACATCTTTTCCCAGCATTTTTTTTGGCATAAACTTACTTTATTTGATGTATAGAGTACGTACCCTTCTTTAAGGGTGGCAACGAAAAAACACCCTGTATGTACGACTTGACTACGACTGCAAATCTACTAAAGGAACAGTTTCGAATAGAAGACATTTTAAGTAAACGACGGGTAATACAAGTATCTCGAGGCATAAGTGACACAAGAAATATATCGTCATATACATCAACACGAGTCAAAACCCTAACAAAACTTGTCACTCCACTCACCATCTGCTCGACGGGGAACAGCGTGTTGACGTACATCAGGTTCCTCCACCAGTACTTGGGGCAGGTCTCGTGGTCCATCGCCGGCGGCTCGAACACCGCGTTCTGCGCGAACCACTTGCTGGTCACCTCCACCACGCCCAGCATGAACAGGTAGGGGGCCGTCACTCTGAGGGGTTTACATACAGAGGTTTAAGATGCAGGCAGGTTTAATAAAAGAATATTTACACACTCTTCACAATACATTAACTAGTCCCACACTAAGATCCTGAGGTCTTGTGTCGTGGGTACTAAGCAACGCGGTGGTATATAAATACATAGATATGTACCTATAGAAATACCAATCGGCCATCGAAAATCTATATAAAATCTACTGCAGGATCATAAAAGAGATACCACATCAATGTTTAGCATAGCGAGCGGGGATTAATGTACAAGTTGCTAGCCTGAGAAAATGCCTGAGTTCCGTAGTCGACTTGAACGACATGCATGATGGAGATTCAGCTGATCAATGGCGATGAACCAACAAAACAATCATTGTATTGCATGAAGTATTGATGTAGGTTGTTGTTTCGCCTGCGAAACCTGCCTGAGTTTTCCCCTCCACTTCAAAGTGAACTCTTGTCCTACATACCTAGAGAATCACACATTGATTATTTCGACGAGACAGTACGACAGGAGGCCATGGTGTGCATAGTTCTAAATCAGGATTTGAACCTCAAAAGCATCAGTTAAAAGTCCAATGCTTCATAGTAGTTAAATTACCTGGCAAATCTATATCCAATGAGACCGAGGAACTGCAGCACTCCTGAGGTGATCTTCCTCCTTCCCTTTGTGATCTGGTCGAGCTTGCCCTTGGCTTTGGTGCGGAAGTACAGGAACGATACCAGCATACCACTGGAATACAAAATAGATTATGAATATACGGCTCGCGACGGTTGGGTTCCAAGAGACATTGAAGGTACCAATTTGTGTAAATACCTATATGATTCAGGTTGTAGCGCAGCCGTCTATCTAATCGGAAAAGTTCAGTATTTATAGTCAAAAAATTTCAAAAACTTTATTCGTTATGAAAGCATTATAAATAACTTACATACAAATTATTTGTCTATTGACATTTTTTAAATGTTACATTCTACATTTGTTACGGTCTGCCAAGTTTACTTTTCGGGTCTTTATGACCACGAGTGACCACCAATGTGAAAAGTGGTTATTTTCGCCTAATGACAAAATCTAGGAGAACTGTTATAGTCTATTAAACATATGTAAAGCCTTCAAGGCAGCTTACCCGAGGCAGAAGAAGGTGTCGACGCTATACACAGCGCTGATGATGAGTTGGAACAGGAAGCTTTTCTCCAGGATAGCTCGGAGCGCTGTGTTGTCTGCGTACTGAAAATATACTTAGGTTATGAGATACTCTTCATACTACGTAGCTCCTTTTAGTTGCTCATGGTATAGGACACACCTAAGGTACATAACCACCTATTTTGTATTTTATATCACCTTCGTAACTTATATGAATAGATATAACATTGGCATATAAGCAAAAAGTGTGTAAACGCGCGTTGATGTCTTTTCTATGAGTATAATAAAGTTTAAAAGAAACAATATTCATAAAAGTTACGAAGCCAATTGAACATGCAACTTGTCAGACTCGTTAAAAGCAGCTGTAGGTATAGACATTATCTTATTTATTTACCTATACATGCATAGTATAAATGGAGAAGTTTGTGAGGATGTACTAACATAAACGTGAAAGTTTGTGACTATGTGAACACGTTTTGACATTTGTTACTGTTTTAAGCAAAATGTACCTAACGTATTTTAATAAAACTTGGCAGTTATACTATAGCTTATACGTCAGAATAATGAATGATGATAAATAGAGAGGCTATTTTATTGTCACTCGGAAGTTATAAGTATCAGCGAATCATAATCATACCTATACCTACCATTAAGTTCACAGCCGAACATAGGCCCCCAACAGATTTCCACAGATGTCCGCTGCCCTATTTTTATCAGTATCTTAAAGCTTGATTAAAAGGCTGGTCCATACCTTGAAGGCGACGATGCACGTGTGTCCGAAGATGACCCACACCATGGAGAAGACCCTGAGGCCGTGCACCACGGGCACGGTGTCCGCGCCCACGGACTGGTCGAAGATCTGCAGGATGTTGGCTCGCATGGAGAACGAGAGCAGCAGCTCTGACCAGACGCCTGGAACGGAGGTATTGTTAGGTATATAGTATTAGCTTCGCTACCTAGCCGCCCTAGTTGCATAAATAATAAATAAATATTCACACACTTCACAACACATTAACTTAGTTCCAGATTAAACTTACTTACAAACTGAACTTACAAAGGTCGTTACGAGTAATAGCTCGTTCAAATATTTTCCTCTCGCAGTAAATAAAAAATAATATATTGTGTTATATTTTTAAATTGTCATATCTATCTATCTATCTAAACGTGTACTTATAAGTTTGTAGGTAATTTACACCGTCTTTAATTTAGTGTAGTTTTTGGATATTTATGCTACTGGAATAAACCCAATAATTTGGGCAAGTTACAATTTAAGAAAGACAAAAGTCAAATTATCAGAGTAAGATATAATATGTAGTACCATCCAATACTTACTAAGTTTGATTTCATCGGTTGTGGACGCCTGGGAGGACGTCTCTCCTGTCAGCCTTTCTTCAGAGTTATTATTGTTTACGTTGTACATCGATTTACCTACAATAAATAACGCAATGAAATTAATTTAACGGTAACATAAAAGGAAATGATACGATTTTCACAATGCAATTATAGCAAACCACCAAAGTATATAAGAGCTCTATGTTCATTATGTAATATTTGATCGGTATATTCTATGATCTAGATTCATGTTCTTTTCTTCCATTCATCCCTATTATCTGTTTGCTCACTCCCAGTACACGCATATCCTCTTTCATCCAACATTTCTTTCAATTCAATTCAATTCAATTCAATTCAATTCAATTTATTCATTTGCTGCTCACACTAATAGGTACACATGTTATATTGTTGATAAAATTATGTCAATATAGTGCACTGTGATTTGCCATGTCTTTGTCAAAATTTATACACCCAGAGCATTTACATAAAAATAAAATAACAATCACATTTAACATTCAATTAAATTACATATAAAGAAAAAGAACCTACTTCAAATAGGCTTCGCCCTAGACCGGGAAAAAAAATAGAAATACCGCCATTAAATTAACTTAGCTAAAAAAAATGCATTATTATATTATTTGTCTTCTATAAGATAGTAACGCCCTACCAGATGATGTCATTGTATTATGTCTGGAAGACCTTCCTGACCGTCTTGCACTTGCTCTTGAGGATACAAATCAGGAAATGTACGTCTTTATATGTATTATAATTTCTCCATATACGTTTATTGAGGGTAATGTTAATAGTTAAGTGTTTTTAATGAATTCTAAGCTTTCTCTCATGTGACATTCACGGATGAATAAATAGTCGCTGTATATTTATTGATTGCCCCAGAAAATATTCATCTAGATACAACATGTGATAACTGCCGTTATGACTGCTTTTTTATAACGACTTTATTAAATGCATATGAAAATGTCAGCATATTTGAGTGTACGAACTCTAGGTGTGTTTGCCATGATATAGAAAATTATTGTCATGTATTTCGAATACCCATCAAAATTTATTTTTGTCTTCGTTAATTCATTATTTTTCTGTTTAAATTTAATTAAATTAGAAATTTTAGGTTGTTTCACTAGCCAATTGGTTTACTGCATTAAGGCTGGTAATAGATTCTCATCTTCGTGACGAATAATTTTATGTAAACTATTTCTGGTTTTTACTGTATGACATTTGCACGCTTAAAATTAAGTAGATTTTGTAACGTCAGGATGTCGTTAATTGTACATCTGACCATCTTATTTTACACCCAAAATCTAGCAAATAAACTTTACATACAATCTTACTGGGTGTAATAAATAAGAGTGCAAATATGAAAAAAGCCCACTATAGAGTGGGCTATACACCATAACCATTCCCAATTAGCCTCGAATCAAATGATCAATGGTCAAATGCTTTCGTCATATCTAAGAATACCAGGCTTTTTTATCAATTTTGTATGGATTTTATTTGCGAATTCCCAAACAACTATATTGCGGAGGATTGATTTATTTTTCCGGAATCCTTTTTGTTTAAAATCTTAAAAATTAAATTGTGATTTATGTATAACTTTTTCAATGATTTTGGGAAATGGTCTTTATACCACTGGTCTGTATACTGGGTGTAAAAAGACACTTTGTTCTTTTACCCTCGTATTCTTTGTAACTTCACGATCAGCACCCTTGGGAAACTTAACTCAAAATAGGTAGTAAGTACAGCATTTTTTATGACCATCTGGAAACAGTTATTAGTTTTTTTAGACTTTTGATTATGCTATGTATTTCCAGTTAGCTTTGTTTACATAGCTTGATGTAGGCGTCTGTACCATAAAAAGAGAGCATAGTAGTCATTAAATGTTTGGGCTATTATATAGATTTGTTTTCCAGGGTTGGTTCCATTGCTAACGTCAATTCTCTTATGTTTTCATTAGCGACGAGCTCCTGTTTATAATATTAATAATTATATCGCCTTTGATTTATTTGTAGCATTAAGGTTTATATACTAATTTTTGTGTCAATATTACTTAATTGCTGCTATTTAAATGCTCGAAAATGTTTTGAAATGTAACGAAGTCTTTTGACGATTGCCCATATAAAGCTCTTCTACGTTTACTACCGTGTGTTTTTCAATTTTAATATATTCCTTTGGAAATCCATCGTTCTTTTTAGTCCAGTTTTTCTTCTTTACCGGGAAACAAGATCATAGATTAATTTAAAAGTATCATAAAAGGTGTCAAATGCCCCGTCGGCATATACGTTTCCTTAAAGAAACGTTGTATTTAATAACCGTTCTTTGTCTACCTTTCCTTTATATCCATTATTCATACAACCTTCTTAACAATATGCCTTTTCACGTCGTTACATCCCGTATACCATATTCGATTCGTAACTTTTGTAACTATTCCACTATGATTACCCTAGTGTTAATTAGAAAAGCTCAATACTATATTAGAACACGTTGTGGTCCTTAAAAGTAGATATTATAAAACGAATTTCCCTGTTCACAATCACACTGATTGATCACCTTCTGGGTTTTGATGATCAGAATAAGGCTTCGTAATGGTTAAGAACCCTTACCGCTAGCAGCAGCAATGCCATCCAGTCCATTCAGGTCGAGTTTGAGCTCCTTGGTCTCGGCCCTGTCGGCCGCCATGTTGGCAGTGATGCGCCTGCGCCGGCGCACTGCTCTGGATAGGCTCACTTCGTAAGCCGTTGCTGCGATCAACAGAACGGCAACTCCGAGGGTTACTCCACTGAAAGAGAGATAATATGTTTGTGCCGTGAAAGCTTCCAGTTACATACTGAAAAAAAAAGCACTTATATAAACGGCATTAACATATTTAATAATTTGCCTAGATCGATAATCACTCGATTACATGAAATTTAAGAATGCCTTAAAAAAATGGTTAATACAGAAATCTTTTTATGATTTATCGGAATTTTATATAATTGTAAACATGAACTCTAATAATGAATAACTTAGGAATAACTTATTTAATATTATATAATGTATATGACTATTGTACGTCTGAAAGGACAAACTGTTGGATCAAAAATTAAATATGTATCAACAAATGTATGTACCCAGTTATGACTAAAATATCTATCTAATATGTTACTGAATTCAATTCCTTTGGGAAAAACTCTGTATTAGACCATTAGACCAATCTATTATCATGACCTTATCTCATCTAAGCACCATTTTCGTGCCTTCAAAGAATTTTGTCACACTTATTATTGGCATAATAACTTATAGGTACGTTAGTATGTTTTTGTAATAATTTTGTCAGTCAGCGCTTAATTTAATATTAAGTGTACCTATCTTCATACTTCACATTCTATTTTGTCTGTTAGTTTTAATACTTTTTAGTCGCTTGTTAGGTCCACCGGGATTTTCTATGCTTTGATTGCATTTTTCTGGTCGCCTCTGTTGATCCTGGCTTACAGGAGTTGCAGAGGCGGGAATGAGTGGTGGGCCAATCCTATTAACAAACAGCCTGTGCTGATGCGGGGCTTCACTAGAATACATCAGCTGCATCTCCTTCCGTGCATGTCGTTAGAGTCGACTAAGGTTTTCTCAGGTGAAGAGGTAGAAACTTGTCATTGATCTTTTATATCTAGCCGCGCTATAACTGAACTATAGGATCTTTTTCGTAATCCTGTAGGTCTGGATAACCCATATTTAGAACCAGTGGACGCCCGCGAAACCGTCCGCGTGAACTACAGGAAAAACAAAATGTCTAAATTATCTGGGATAAAAACATTTCCCCGGAATAAAAAGTAGCCTATATGTTAAGTTGGACCTGTCACAATATATTCCTGAAAACTACATCGAAATCGGTTCAGCCGTTTCTGAGATTAGCGTGCGCAAACGCACAGACAAACTGACAACAGACAAAAATTCCAAAAATCATTATTTTGGGTACTATTGCGTTGATAAAGATCTCCTATAATATTTTTCTCATATATCTTCCATGTACAGACAGCGATCCGTAACATTTTTATTATATGTATAGATATAGAAATATGTTTAAGTATATGTGTGTGAAAGAGTTTAAGTTTCGAAATATGTACTCGCTAAGTCGAGATAATATTGTTACCAAGATCTAAAGAGTTGATACAAATGAGCCTGAATATTTTATACATTACCTAAGACATCTACAAAATAAGTTATAACCGCTACCGTGACTCCGACGTTAACATTTACGACAATTAACACTAAATATTGAAAAATATGCTCGTAAGTGATACTGAATAACTGAATTTTCGATTTCGAAATCGGTAATGAAACTTTATCTGTTGATGTTTCGTCAGAACCTGAACTGGAGCGGTTTCGTGGAATGCATTTCACATTTCGTGGAGTGAACCCTCACTTTGTGCAAGTGAAAGCTTGTCACATTAAATATAAGTACTTTATAAAATCCTAATAATGTTATAAACGCGAAAGTTTGTGAGTATGGATGGATGGATGGATGAATATTTGGTACTATTTCACGTTAAAACGGCTGAAGCAATTTTTATAAAATTTGGTATGGAGTTAGCTGAGACCCTGGATTAACACATAGGCTACTTTTTAGCCTGGGCAAATATTTTTATCCCAAATAATCTTGATATTTTGTTTTTCGTGCACGTGGACGAAGTCGCGGGCGTCTACTAGTACTAAATAAATGATCATCATCATCTTCGTGTCCTTATTCCATGGCACAATATGGTTTGTTTCAAAAAACGGCCTTACTTCAGCAGTGGACTTCTACTGAAATGATGGGACAATAGATTGGGTGATAGATTGGGAAGTCGGTGCCTAATGTGTGATCCTACCTTCTTTTTATGGCTACACAAAAAAAAACCACATTAATATTAAGAATTTAACCAATTATGTACATATATTCTGTGTTAATTAGCTTAATGTGTTAAACTTTGTGCTATTGATAATTGTGATGTGTTGTAATTGTCTAAGTATCCAATAGTCTGTGGACTTAACAGTGTAAAAAATGGAATTCTCAGTACTAGTGAGCCCATGTAAGTTTTTATTAATGTTTGTTAATTACCTTTAGCAGTTAAGTAAAATATATGTTACTAAAAGTATCATACATACCAATTGGTATTGTTAATTAAACTTTTAAAAGGCGTACTCGTACCAGCCTAGAAAGTGTTAGTAATACCCACTATTATAGTAAATTTATAGCAATTATTATAAATTATACATTAGTTCTAAGTCTGATTTTAATAATAAAGAACCTTTGAAATCAATCAATCAATAATAGATTGGGACAAGACGGTGGCCGTAAGAATTGCAAACGATACAGTTGATGAAACCTAAATTAAATTTTCACAACGCCAAATGGTATTCTCGCCTTTTACATTATGTTAATTATGTTTTCTACATATTGTAATGAATAAAGGAAACTGGCAGATAAATGTGGGTCAATGCGACACAAGATCCTTTACTTGTAAGTTATAACACACTTGTATGTTTATTATCTCGAGGATAGGAAGATAATTATTTCTGTGAAATTTATTTAACAGCGACTTGGGAAATGTCCCTGATGCAATATTTATGTCCGCTTGTGACCTCTGATGGCGACATGTTATGACTAGTCTTTCATGTTGTAAGCGAAATGTCCACATCTACGTAACATGCTTATCCGTAATTAAAAATACGTTTATTGTGATCTGTAGAGAGATGTGAAAACATGGGTACCGCCTACTACAGACCATCCACTGTAACCTACTGAAACACCCAAAGACCTTGCATTGTGCCTGTAACACCTATGCCTATGCTAACGACATGAATACAGTTCAATTCTTTTTTAACCGACTTAAAAAAAGAGAGGTTATCAATTCGTCTGTATGTTTTTTTAATTTTTTTTTAATGTGTTTTACCTCAGAACTCCGTCTTTTTTTTCATGTGTTTTACCTCAGTCATTTATGAACCAATTTCATATTTTTTTATAGTTGGTCATGGTATGCTTCCAAGTTGGTCCCATATTCACCACATCAGGATCTGATGATGGAATATTGGAGAAATCGAGGGCAATCCTCAAATATTGTAGGCACATGTAGTCTGTTTTTATACTTTTACTGAGCGTTTTGATCACCTACATATAAAACATAACATCTGATGATGGAATCTCTAAGGAATCTAGGGATATCCTCAAATATAAGATTTATATAGAGAATTTTGGTCAGCTACACATAATATAAAGGAAACGAGGGTCTGATGATGGAGCCGCCGAAAAACAGATAGTGGAACTTTTTAGTAACCTGAAGCCTTGAAATTAGAGCTTATTTAAAAAAAATCTTGGTTCTACAAAACCAATTCACACTATTTACCTATAAAATTTAATAATAAAAAAATAAGGCTCTGATGATAGAGCCAGATGTGATGGGATAGTAAAACTTTTTAGGGTCTACTAGTAAGGTCTACTAAAAAAATGATGACTTCTGATGATGGAGCCGACAAACAAATATGTAGTACTCTTTAGGGTCTACTTTAGTAAGCTCGAGTTTTGGCTCATAGGGGAGGAAGTCGGTTTTTCGTTTTTAAAAAAATATTCAGTCAAAATCTCAGTAGTTAAGAGCATATAACCAAAGATTCACGTGTTCTTTGGCAACATAAAAACTTCAAGCAAGCTCTCTCTTGGAAATAGAAGGACACTCACAGCAACACCTGGAAGGTAGGGTCCCGTATGTACTCGTACTCTCCATGCTGAGGAGAACGAACGGCTGCCACGGTATGCATCAGCGCAGGTGGCCGCGCCGCACCCACCAGCCGGCCCACCGCCTCGCGGCTACATGTGTAGGGCAGGCAGAGGCCTAGGTGCAGTGTACGGCGCTGGAAGAAGAGGCTGAGTTAGCTGTTTGCCTTCATTTGTAAGTTATGAAAGAAAGGAAAAACAATGGAGCCTTAGAGAAAATAACACTGTTTCTCGATCTAATCAATAGAGCTTCGTAATCGACAGGTTTGCTCCAATGGGAAGCATTCATTTTAGCGCGTTCGTCAAGTCACGTGACGAAATCTAACCGCTATTGATGGGAAAGTTACGACACGAACGTCGATGCCTTAAATGATGTTAAATTTGTCTAAGCATCCTGGTTAGCAGTTGGCACATATATTGTAAGTATTTTTTCAATTATTTGGTAGTAGGAAGACCAACAGCTATATTAAGGCAGTAATAACAACAATAAAGTGACATACAGCTAAATTAAAGTCTCCACAAGTATGCCACAAAATATTACGTAAGACGCAACACACAATTACTAATTCATTTGACTTCTAATTTAGCAAAATAGTTTCTTATGTACTTATCCTCTCCCGGTTAGGTATATCACATATAATTTAGGTTAATTAAAGCAAAAAACTATTTGAAAAAGGATCCAGCTATGGTCCGTCTAACCGCCACAGCACTTGTATCAAACAGATCTATGTCCAATGTCTTACTAGTTAAATTGAAATTACGAGTATTATTATTATGTGTATGAAAGAAAGATAAGGGAAATGTTAACCCGCCTGGAGATCTTGCTACTATGTACTATGGTTTTGGCGTTTTGAAGAATATCAAACAAGAATCTAACGCCTACTTACTCGTATCTGCAGGGTTTAGTTCCACCTAATCTGCTTTTTTCTCGCGTATAAGAAACTATGGCCGTCGGTTTTTCAAAGACGTGACAGCGTTAATTCATTTTAACATTCTGTCAAATCCATAGATCTTGCATTGCATTTTGTCAAATGCATAGTAAAATTACCGTTAAAACTACGGTTAACATCGTTTAGTAATGGTTAAAAAATCGTTTGAGAAACCGGCGGCGGTAAATATTTGTATCATCACGACATTATTGTAAAACGAAGTCGCTTCCCCCTTGCAGTCCCTATATATGCTTAGATCTTTAAAACTACGCAACGGATTTTGATATGAATTTTTAAAATAGATATAGTGGTTCAAGAGGAAGGTTTATTATGTAGGTATAGTATCATAATTACATCCGTGCGAAGCCGGGGCGGGTCGCTGGTCCTACATAAAAGATTTTAGCTAAGTAGACATAAGGAAGAAAGCCGGAGTCTTACAGTTTTGATGATGTCCTGTCTATCGGAGGTGAGCGCCAGACGGACGTTGTAGAAGGCGGTCTGGAAGGGAGGCCCGAGGCCCGACATGGACACGTCATCTCTCCACGCGTTGAAGATCTGGGACCCGTGAGTTTCTGAAACAAAGATTATAAAATATTGCTATTGTAGGTATATGCATGTGATTGCAATCAAGAATCGTTATATAGGAGGGGCTTAGTGCTCGATGTACGAACAACATTCGCATTAGAAATTGTGTTTTCTATTTGTAGATACTTTTAGTGGACCTTAATATTTCTCTAGATAAAAAAATCGGGGATATACCTACTCACTTATACGTGGAGTGGTTGAGGTTTATGTGTAATAATGACAGTTAGAAACTTACTTTGTGTATATGACGTAAAATTTGTTCTTTAGAAAATACATAGTAAATTTACGAAAAGAAAAGGTTTCAACTTATAACATTGTAACGTTCTTGTAATAATTGCGGAGGCATCTCATTCGACAATGGATGCTATTCAAATAACTGTAATTTCGCAGACACATGTTTACTTTCGTGTCACAAGTGAATGAAATATATAAATAAAAATACATGTCACATATAGCTAATGTCGCAAAGTGACCGGCCCACATTGCTACATCGATGAGACATACAGACACACCAAGTAACATAAACTTGACATCCAAAAAAATTGTGACCTACATTGTTCGTAGATTATGCACATACATGAAACACGGATGCATTCCCGAAATTGGGTAGCCAGAATTGCATGATCTTAAGAGAGATTCCACAGCATCGTTTAACAAAGGGGGAGGATAGCTTATCGTCTGAGAAAATGTCGTTATGCTAAAACAACAAAGTTCTGCTATCTCTCACTCGAGTGTCTTTAAGGGAAAAGTTACCTTTAAGAATATGGGCGTTATTCTTTGTAATCATGCTGCAATAATATTGAATGTGCAGAATAAGTATCGAAACCATTGTAAGTACGGCGTCCATCGGTCAGGTACATGATAAACTGACACATAAGTACCTATATTTTGCAACAATTTCAAGAGACTGTTGATGTTGGGTTACAAAATAAATAATAAGGTAGTACCTTATAATGGAAGTAAAAAGTATCTACTGGGCATTGTACAATATACCAAGTATGCCATTCTGAAAAGTGACACGCACGTGGCATAAGGCTACGTCGTATTGTTGTTCCATTGACATTTTGGACTTTGTAGTGTCCTCGTTACACTACTTGACTGATGGATGTTTGTTAGCATGTATCCAGTTTCTGGGCACCAGACATTGCCTTCTTGTATCATGCTTAAGCTGCCTTGATATTGTACAAGACCATCGAAAGTAATATAAAGAATAGATTATGTAATTTAATCATTGTAATAAGTATAACAATAATGTTCAAATTAGATGTTGATTTCAATAATGACCGACATTTATAATAAAAGAACATCGTAGAATAAAAGCTTCTAGCATATATTTCATCCAAAGAGGAACAATACATGCTGGTTGTAACATGTTTAAAAACTAATTTATCGCATTAACCTGTAATGATAAACATTAGTTATGTGTGTGTGAATAAATAAATAAATGTTGCCGCCGAACGTAAAAGTCCACCGTAAAGTCCCTGATGATGTGAGCACGTCAGCTAATCGAGTCCATGATGTCAATTAATTTGGTGGATATCAAACACATCCATAGCAACGTACCATTGCATATCTCAGGTGAAATCTCAGCCTTACCTTACTATATAAGTATGTTTTCTTGTTTACTTTAATAGATTATACACATTAAAAGCTCCTACTGCAGTATACACTATGGTCGTCATACAAAGCTCAGTGTCCGCGGGTCACTTTCTACAAACACGGCGTGGCCTTGCGACCTAGTGAAGTGTTACGTAACGAGTCCGTATGGAGCGTCTCACACACATGTCACAGTGGACGGTTGGGTGCCAGTGAAGATGCTATTACGATGAAGTAGAAGTAGAGCTAAGTTCAATTTACTTACATCAAAAATTGTAAATGAAAATGGGTTCTTTGTAAGAGCTAGCGAGTAAGTAGAGAGAGAAATTGATAGATCTAACTTTAATTATGTGCTAGCGGCCGCCCGAGATTTCGTCCGCGTGAACTTTATAGCTTATGTGTTATTCTAATATACCTGGCAAGTTTCATTAAAATCCGTTCAGTAGTTTTTGCGTAACAAACATGCATAAGTACATCCATATTTACAAACCTTCGCCTTTATAATATTAGTAGGGTACATATTGCAGCTTTCATACTATAGGGGCACATCTCGAAAATGTTTGTGATTTTATAATATATCGGTACAAAATCAATACGCAAACATCTTAAACGCATTTTCCCAATAACCATTTATTTTCGAGTTGTGCCCCTATAGTATGAAAACCGCGATTATGTTGGTCATCAATAACATGAAATAACGTATGACCATAGATGTGTGACACTCCGAAACAAAATAGTCATTTTCAGTACAATCACAATCTTGTTTAGGAGTGTCATACGTTGTTTTCTGTCATAATATGTGAGTATTTAAAGCCTATAATGATTAGTTTTGTTTTTATGTCACAGCTTAAAGTAACTGGAGTCAAAGTATCAGGAAATAGGTAAATAACCAGACTACTAAACCAATTTGTAGAACAATTTATACTCGCTTCAGGCCAGCAATACTCGTAACACCAAATTGTACTATTAGGTTTACGTAAGAAGCTTATTTTGATAGAACTGCCTGTCCTGTAGTTAAAATATAACGAAGTCCTCTGACATAAGCGCTTTGTAATTCAATAATGTTTAATTCTTTTATTATTTTGTTCTATATAAATTCCGTGGGACTTGGTTATTAAAACTGTTAGATATGTGAAAGTTTGTTAAGATAGTATATTTTTTACTATTTCGCGTAAATTTTTCGAGGATATTTATTTTTTGAATATTTTTTACTCTTTCATGCAAAAACTGCTAAACGGATTTCGATGAAACCTGCCTAATTATGTAGCATATACATCAAAATAACATATACTTGGGCTATACAGTTCACCACACGGACAAAGTCGCAGGCGGCAGCTAGTAGGTAATAATGGGACGGCAACATGCGAGAGCGCGTTGAAGTCTTTTGTACGGACTGTTTTCATCAGTACTTCTTCACTTAAATCAGAGGTTCCCAAACTTTTATTTCTCGTAGACCCCTTTCAAAAGTTTACTGTTTCTGGTGGACCCCCTACAGGCCAAATCACATACAAATTAATTGTGAACCTCAATTTTTTCACGCCAATCACCTGGACCACTTTGGGAACCACTGACTTAAATGGACAGTGGTAGAAGTACCCTACTAATTTCATAGTTGTTTACGAAATTGTGGTAAAGGAGTTTTGTAATATTACTTATTTTACAACTAGGTACTGTGGACTAGTCTAAAGTAGATAGATATACAGGGTGTAACAAAAAGGGTATGTTAAGCGAAAAGCTATGTAAATAGCCTACTATAAAGAATCTATTTCCAAAATTTGAGACTCGAAATCACATTTTTATTTTTCAAGATTGTATGAAAATTCCTGAGATATTTAAAAATTCTCCATACTATCGGGAAAAATAAACATGTGATTTCGGGTCTCAAATTTTGTGGACAGGTTCTCTACAGTGGGATATTTACATAGCTTTTCGCTTAACATACCCTTTTTGTTACACCCTGTATAGATTATAATTTATTTATATGTACACGGACTTGACGGCATTACAGCGATACCAAGGTGCCGTTGATAAGGAACATGTGTTATGTTGGCACGAAAATTAGATAACGTGACTGTCCGTTTTTGAATAATCATATTAGACAGTGTTTTATTATGGATATGCACAAAAATAAGTAGTTGGCTATTATTTATATACAGGGTATTATTTCGTTGCCACCCTTAACGAAGGATACGTACTCTATACAAATAAAGTAAGTTTATGCCAAAAAAATGCTGGGAAACGATGTAATTAAAAAAAAAGAAAAGAAATTGATGTCTTCATCGGGCGAAATTTATAGTGTCCAGTGTTTATGCTAGTTTTATCATAGACAGATAGGAATTATTTCTTGTGAAAAAATCTTGCTACGCGCGTCTATGTGCATTTATGCAGAAAAACGCAGTCTATTTGCTCAACTTTGGACCCTAATATCTTGGGAACCAGACACTTCCCAGGTATGCTTGCATGGAGAAAAATGATCGTGATGATGAGGAGATTCCGCAGTTTTCGGGAACGTTGACGACCAAAAATCACTCTGTATATAAAGGGCACATAAAGGTACAATGCATACAATACCATTAATTAAAAAACTTGTATTCGGGTCACGGACATGATTGCTCGCATTTTTTATCACCTACTGTTTAAAATAATTTTCTTCCCAAATTAAACGTTAATGGAGTATTCTTTTACATTGCTGTTAATAATAACTATTTATATCACATAAGGGAGGTGGGCAGCAGCGCCTTCCGTGTTGACAACATAGTCCAAAATACAAACTGCGGTCACCAACCCGCCTGCCCAGCGTGGTGACTATGGGTAAATACCCCCCATGGCAGTCTTGTGGCGTGCTCTGGGGGAGGCCTACGTCCAGCAGTGGACTGCGATAGGCTGATGATGATGATATAACATAAAATCGTGCTTGTTTTTCGTATGAATGAGGTAAATATTATAGTCATACTAGCGGTCGCTCTTGTCTTCGTCCGCGCAAACGTTGTAATTGCCATTTTCCCGTTTCTGCGAGAAATTCGGAAAATCATGTCTTAAATGATGCATTCGTCATACAAACAACATACCCTCAAACTTTCAGCTGAAACCTAGCGGTTTAGGCTATACATCCATCTATTTTCAGGGAAAAGCATTTATGTAGGGTTATCGGCGTTGCTACTCACTGTTCTTGTGCCTCGAGGGAGAGTGGTTCTGGTTGAGGATGCTGCAGAGTTCCTCCGAGCCCGTCCAGTAGTTGTTGCCCCAGTAGAACATGGACGTGTAGCGCCCGCTGGCGTCCTCCACTGGAAACAAAGTTATATCGCTTTAATATCACTGTTTCAATCGGCCAGTTTCAATACTGGAGATAAGTAAGAATCTCTGATTTTTTTATTCCGAAAATTTTGTATGAAAACAGTAATAAAGATTTAATCTGAAATATGCAAAAAATATCTTGAGATCAGTTATTGAAATTTCATTTTATTTATTTGTCTTGCTGTAACTTCCAGCAATCTCTTCTTCCAGCCTGGAAGAGATCTCTTCTAGAGATAAGCTTGCCTTGTATATACAGTGATTTTTGGTCGTCAACGTTCCCGAAAACTACGAAGCATTTTTCTCCATGGAAGCATATGGGAAGTATATTAGGTGTATGTATACACATAGACGCGCGTTTTTTTCTTTTTCTGTCTATATTAAACACTAGACACTTAAATTTACGATGTGTGTGTATAGAATACAATAAAGATACAGTAAAAGAAGCGATGTATAGGTGTATGTATACATCGCTTCTTTTTATATTCACATTTTTATGTGTGTGCAATAAACATTGTGCCTATCTGCAGTAGATTCTGAATCTGAAAAATCTCAAAATCGAACCCTTTTTATGTAAGTAACCTATCTGTATGGTCATGGAGGTGGGCAGCAGCGCCTCCCGTGCTGACAACATAGTCCGAAAATCACACTGCGGTCACCAACCCGCATCCCCAGCGTGGTGATTATGGGCAAAACCCCCCTGTGGCAGTAGCCTTGTGGCGTGCCCTGGGGGAGGCCTACGTCCAGCAGTGGACTGCAATAGGCTGAAGAAGAAGAAGAAATGGTCATGTGAGGAAACACAATATGCGTATACGCACCAAATTGTGTAAAAGAAACTAATTCTATAATAATATTCTTTGATATGGTAACATTTCAAAGAGATCTAATGATGTCCATACATAGTCATGTCATTTTGTCACAAAGGAAGTGACTATTTGTAAGAGGTTGCTACAATATGTCATCTGATGAGACGTGCTCAAACCATGATGAATCAACTTCTTTTCTTGTATTTTCAACAGTACTTCCTGTCATTAAAATCTAGTTTTATTTGGTGTACCTACAGCTACTAGCGCTGTTACTTAGATATAGATAGATAGATAGAATTTATTTGACAATTACATATATACGGACAGCAACAACATACGAGTATAGTATGTACCTGTGAAAGAAATAATTACGAATATGCTGGAACAGGCCTTGCATATGTATTTTAATTAAACATAAAAACCGGCTAAGTGCGAGTCGGATTTACGCACGAAAGGTGACATATGTATATAATTATAGGTACATATACACAACTGTGTTACCGAAATGGGACAGTCAGAACTTCAAAATCACACAGGAGATCCCCCAGCCACGTTTAGCATATCGGGGACAGATGTTACAGTAACAAGTTGCTAGCTTATCGCCTGAGAGTTTGTCCGAGTTCCTTCCACGGTTCATGAGATACATCTTCTTCTTCAGCCTATTGCAGTCCACTGCTGGACGTAGGCCAGGGCACGCCACAAGGCTACTGCCACAGGGGGTTTTACCCATAGTCACCACGCTGGGCAGGCGGGTTGGTGACCGATGAGATACATACTGGGGGCAATTCTTGAAAATTTTTGGGCCGAAACGCAACCACTAACGAACCGTTAACGAAACGCGATGCGAACCAATATATATTTACCGCTTGAGTGATAAGGTATATTTTAGAACGCATCGATCGCGAGTGTGATAGAATAAAAACAAATATCTGTCTCGTGCTGAAATGTTTCTAATTCCGGTTCCGGTTCCGTTTCGACTTCGTTTCAAACTCGAGACTTATCGAGAATTGGCCCCCTATTGACCGACGGACGGCGTAGGTAAAAATTTATGACAGCACCATAAAGCAAAATCGTGTAGTTTAGCTCTTCATTTCACCATAACCATAGAGGAATAAGATGTAGACATAGAGTGCTAATGTCATACTAACAGTTTCGATGCAACATTAGACTTTTCGGTGCCTCACAATTCCAGTCCTTGACACTTAGATTGAATTACTATACGTTACAATACATTAGTAATATAGTACATTACTATACATTACACTAATAGATTCTAAGTGTCAAGGACTGGAGTTCTGAGGCACCGAAAAGTCTAATGGTGCATCGAAACAGTTAATATGACATTAGCACTCTATGAAATCTTATTCCTCTATGCCATAACTGATCGGTATACTGACTTTGGCCCACATTCAGAGAACGACTTATCGCATGTTTGATGGATGTTTAACGACACTGAATTTCGTTAACGGTTATAATACGAGATAATTTACTAGATCGCTACACCAGCTTCAGCCTATCACAGTCCACTGCTGGACGTAGGCCTCCCCCTGAGCACGCCACAAGACTGCCATGGGGGGTATTTGCCCATAGTCACCACGCTGGGCAGGCGGGTTGGTGACCGCAGTTTGTATTTTGGACTATGTTGTCAATACGGGAGGCGCTGCTGCCCACCTCCCGGAAACCCTTAATCGCCTTGTACGATGCCCACGGGCAGACATGGGTGGTACGAATTCTACTCTGCCGGCACCACGCGGCTAAAATACATAACAAGACCATGATTTTTAGAAGTTGTATTATAGAAATGTTACTGTGTGTATTCAAATGAAGTTTTCTAATGGACCTTTAAAACAGTTTTATTAAAACTGATTTAGTATGTAATGAATATTTTTGGATAGTAATATAATATGATGAGATTCTGTTCGAGATTGACGGGATTGGAAGTCAGTCATAAAAAATAGATTTATTAGAGTGTGGAGGAACAAGGGACAGATTTTTGCCGTTTGCATATACCTAATTGTATAGTCACGCAGTTGCCAACCAATGTAAAGTCAGAGAGGGCAATCTCAGCATCTGGGTACATTGTAACGGAAATTAGATGCCGTTTAGCAGATATCACTCTTAATGCAGTTTGTTTTTTAAGAAGCTACTTTCAAAATTACCCGTAACAACTTTTCTATCTCCTATAACTCATTGATTGTTTTGATTGCATTCCCTGCTAGTCTATCCACGTTATCGAATAATATCTCAAGTACATGAAGGAATTATTAAATAGGTACTGGCGATCGCCAGCGGTAATTATTAATATTTATTTTCATAACCTTCCTTTAGGCATGTTGACAATTAGTAGAGTTTACCTCGAGGACTCTAGATTTTAAAATGTCATTAGTTGGTATAATGAGATATAATAGTTGAGATATAATAGTCGAGTCGAGATATAATAGTCGAGTCGAGATATAATAGTCGGTTCTTCTATGCTGCTCTGGGAGTGAAAAAAAAAACGTATAATACGACAGCTGCTTCTCTTCCCGGGCATACAAAACACCAAGATTGCAAGTCAGTAGAGGGACAAGAGGGTCTTGGTGTTTTGTAGGCGAAGGGCTGACCACCTGTCACTACTAACCGAACTTGTAAATCTCAACTATATAAATTGGTCAGAAGTGGCACCATGTGGTTCTATCGGCCCTTAATGCTCTGTCTACCTCGTAATTTTTATTTTATGCAATAGTCGATTCCGGCAGTTACACTTAAACCTAAACGTAAAATTAGTCCTACCTGTCCTTTTCTCTCTCAGCGATTTATGTTACGGAGAGAGATAGACCTGACTAAAATTAGGTTTAGGTTTAAATGTGACTGCCGGAATCGACCCTATTGACACCTGTAGCTATTGTTATACGTCTATAAACTTAAACAAGGTTAAGTTATAAATAAAAAAAGAGTCGATTAAAAACAAGGTACTTATTCATCTCTTTTTGGCGAAAGTCCTTACAGCGTCTTCCTCGTTGCAATAAAATGCAAAGATGTCAATGAAGTACCTTGACTTGTCAACTTTAAGAGATATCGACGGAAATTAAAAAAAACTGAATCAGAGGTCAAAAACATGTCATATGTATTTTTATTTACTTTGATAAAG
Organism: Carposina sasakii; assembly: GCA_014607495.2. Classification (NCBI taxonomy): domain Eukaryota; kingdom Metazoa; phylum Arthropoda; class Insecta; order Lepidoptera; family Carposinidae; genus Carposina; species Carposina sasakii. The sequence goes on from CP053151.1 coordinate 15,499,777, forward strand.
ATTTATAACTAATTGAAAGTAAGAACTTAATTAACTTTTTGTATTTTGGGAATCGCCAATATCAATCGCTATTATAACGTACATTATGTAGATAGGTGTACTATGTAAAAATAGTTGAATACAATTACACTTAGTGTAATTATAAAGATACATAAATACGCCCCCTTTTTACCGACTTTTTACGTTTCCCCTTTGTAACCGTCTTCAAAACGGAGAAGGTTCTCCATTCCGATAAATTCAGAAGTCAAGGCAATGACCTCTCGGATGCGCCGAGGGCATCTCATCGGCTCCTGACCTGACCTCTATTACAGTATGTGTTTCTTTCTTGATTACCCAGTACGGGGTTACAGTGAAATTGCTTCCTGGAGTCAATTTGGCCGCCCAGGATTTCGACATGAGTTATTTTGATGTAGAGCTTTTTTTTTCTTATAAGCTAAGAAACACTAACTACCTATACATATCTAGGTACCATACTAATTTATTTAATTTAATAACAGGATTTGAAATACTAATCTACAATAAATTTTTACTTCCCGTTTAAATGTTTATTTACTATATCAAGGTGGCCAACTTATATTTATACTTATTTGGTGACTTTCGTTAATCTTGACTTGGTAGTTAAGGAGAAGCTTCTGAGTTGTTGTTTTTTTAATTTTATTGGGTATGTAGGTATAAAGGAAATCTGTAGCAATTTTAGTTAACTGATAAGATATTCTTGTTTTTTCCTATTATTAGAAATAGTGTATTATTAGAAAAGTATTTGAACATTCTTAAAGTTAAATGTTGCTTAAATTTGACAGATAAATCCATACATTTTTCTGTCAAATAACATTTTTTGACAGTTTCTTTAGACGCTGTTTTGTAATAACACCGTAATAGAGTGATTAGAAGGACAAACAATACTCCCAAGGAATTAAATCATGATAACCTGTTGTAAGTCTTATAAGATATTAAATTTAAAAAATCGCACTCACGGAGATTTCACTCCAGAATCTTTGGCACAACATGCAATACATAAATAAATGAAAGTTGAAATGATTAATATAGGATAGAGACATAAACTTAAATGATAGTTCAATGTCAATATTAAACTGGCCCAGTTTTTATAGGTACATAGGTATATTTTCTCGCTCGTTTCCATTCATTAGGTATGTCTCTACATCTTGTGAAACTTACCCAGACCTTAAAAGTTTCGCAATTGGTACACAATATCTATACATATAATAAAAATGTAACGGATCGCTGTCTGTACATGGAAGATATATGAGAAAAAATATTATAGGAGACCTTTATTAACGCAATAGTACAAAAAAAATTACTTTTGGAATTTTTGTCTGTTTGTCTGGAATATATTGTGACAGGTCCCACTTAACATATAGGCTTTTTATCCCAAGAAAATGTTTTTATCCCGGATAATTTCGACATTTTGTTTTTTCTGCAATCCACGCGGACGGAGTCGCGGGCGTCCATTAGTTCGTAATAAAAGTGAAGTTAAATGATATCTTGTTGACCGTGATGGCGGACATTTGTAATATAACTTTGAACACCAATATTTAGAAATGTCTTTATTATTTACATATTACTAGTGGACGCCCGCGACTCAGTCCACGTGGACTGCAGAAAAAACAAAATGTCGAAATTATCCGGGATAAAAATGTTTTCCCGGGATAAATTGTGGCCTATATGTTATTCTAATATGTGCTATATTATTGTGAGGTTTCATCAAAATCCATTCAGTTTTGCGTAGAAGAGCAACAAACATATCTACATCCTTACATGTAACAAATATACATCCTCAATAATTGCTGTCCATTACAATGAGTAATTCTATAATTATTGCATTTTTACAATTTTAATTCCCATGTCGAGCTGACGGCAAAATAGGCAATAAGTATATTACGAGTAATGTAATGTAATGTAATGTAATGTAGTGTAACGTAATGTTAGAATAGAAGTTTAAAAGAGGTGGTCAAATTCGTCATCCGAGTTAATTGACCCGGTAGCTCAGTTGGTGAGAGCTCTGCACGGAATGCGAGGTCGTGGGTTCGAGTCCCACTCGGGTGAATTGATAATATATTACGGGAATTTGGGAGAGAGATGTTTGTGCATTTGGTTTCTTTGATATACCTACCAGTTTGAATCAACGACATGGAAGTTAGTCAGGAGTTAATAAACGCAGAAATACGAAAGCCGATGATCGAGTGCTTGCGACTATATCTTCAAATTGATAAATTGCATTTGAGATCTGCTGCAACATCAACATAGACTATTACTCATGGTAGATACCTACCCGCCTACGCAATACAGCCTATTTATTACATTTTGATTAGTTTACTTTCATCACGCGTATTGAAGCAATGGCCTATTCGGGAGGTGTACTCGTAGGTACCTGTCCATATATTTATATTGTAGTAACAACATGCTTTGAAAATCAACTTACCTTCATTACGACATCAAATCATATAAAATACAATTTTAGTGAACATAGTGGACGCCCGCGACTCCGTCCGCGTGGACTGCAGTAGAAACAAAATGTCGAAATTATTCGGGATAAAAACATTTTCCCGGGATAAAAAGTAGCCTATATGTTAAGTGGGACCTGTCACAATATATTCCTGAAAACTGCAAAAACTGCACTGACGCACAGACAAACAGACAAAAAATCCAAAAATCATTATTTTGAGTACTATTACGTTGATAAAGGTCTCCTATAATATTTTTTCTCATATATCTTCCGTGTACAGACAGCGATCCGTTACATTTTTATTATATGTATAGAATAGATGTATAGATTAGTAAACATAAAGTATTCAGATGGAATGCCTGTACCTATAGTAGGTACATAAACTTTCGGTTGAAAACTGGATCAAATGCATCCAAACAAGACAAAGCTAAAGTCCGAGTGACGTAAGTTTTTTGTAGTTTTTGTGGTCTCGATTAGAACCGATATAACATGCAGGTCAAGGTGGGTCACTGAACTTCTAGACATTTCCATGCACATTGTTACATATCACGAAATAGAATGTAAACAACGGCGAGTTGTAAATTAATTTAATATAGCGCTTTGTTCCAGTAATTGCCGACCTGTCGACTTTTATTACGGTTCTTATAGCTTTTTGAGAAAATATTATGCAGGTATGTTTTTTTTCTCGTGAATGATGAGTTTACAAAACTTTTACTGACTGTTAGCTGATTTTAATGTGAAGTTAGTTTAGACATAATTCCTATGAATCATATAGGTAATGTAGGTATATCATATTATGTTTTTGTAAAAGGCGAAAGTAACATAATGTACCTATATTATATTTAGCTCACTACCATAATCTGATGAAGTCAGGTTTATTATAAAGGTTTTTCAAAGTCATAAAAAAATCATTCATTTGTAATAGTGTAATTTATATTACTCGTATTCACATAACTTAATAGAAGTTGGACATTTAATTTAAAAGGAATCTATACATATAATAAAAATGTAACGGATCGCTGTCTGTACATGGAAGATATATGAGAAAAAATATTATAGAGACCTTTATCAACGTAATAGTACCCAAAATAATGATTTTTGGAATTTTTGTCTGTTTGTCTGTGCGTTTGTGCACGCTAATCTCAGAAACGGCTGAACCGATTTCGATGCAGTTTTCAGGAATATATTGTGACAGATCCCACTTAACATATAGGCTACTTTTTATCCCGGGAAAATGTTTTTATTCCGGATAATTTAGACATTTTGTTTTTTCTGTAGTTCACGCGGACGGAGTCGCGGGCGTCCACTAGTGTTTAATATATCTATAAATTTCGCATTAGGTGTACATGATGAAGCTATTCATTTAAAGGAACTATTACAGTCACCTTCGACCCTGGACTGTAATGTATATGCAAGTATGAAATAAGCTCCATTCGACTCATTGCTGGTCACTAGTATAGATCACGCATCGTCCATTACACATGCCTGTCGCAAGTCTCCTGAGCTGCATTCTAATGGGTAATGCAACTGGTGATTAGGCATTACAGTTCTGGAGCTGAAGGTCAAAGGCCATTTGGCTAGACTGAGAACATTCGGAGCTGTGCAGGTGCAGCGTAAAGATAAAACCGTGCGTGGGTGTTAGGCTGCCTTTCAATAAGGGTAGTATTTAAACGAACGTCAAAATGTTTTCTTTAGTCACAAATATTCGGAATTCATATCAAAATTACTGATTGCACAGCAAAATACTCAAATAAGAATATTGCTAAACAAACTGCAATTTATATTTGTGGCGTAGGTACCGCTATTTATATTTGTGGCGTAGGTACCGCTATTTACCTTAAAGTAAAGCTTTTTTTATTAATGCACAGCTTGCTAATGCACATTATATCTGTTTACTGTTTTTTTTTTTTCTATTCTATTTTTATGAATGAATGAAACATTATTTATTTGTACATATTTCGGAAGTTCAAATCTCTATTGAGGGATCGCCCACCACCGGGCCCTATACCCTCCGCTGATCGGATTGCCGAATATCACGAACACAATACACTGTTAAGTAAATACGAAAACCAATAACACATATGTTTTATTTGACATACTATTTGTAACATACTAACATTTTGAAGTTACTATTTGTACCTGATTTAGGTAATATTTCAGTGTTGATCTCATATTACACAATGAGATCAACACTAAAATATTAAATCAGATACTTACAAATAGTAACTTCGAAATGTTTTATCAATTCGATTCTGGCACGTTGTTTGTCATAGTCTAACCTAACCTATTATTTTTATCATTAAGTATATCAATGAAAAGAAAAATGTCATTCGTCTTATATTAGCTTTGCGCTAAGGTTAATATGCTGCGCAGTCAGTATTTATGATGAGATTATACGAGTAGTATTTTTGTACCGAAAGGTATTAATTTGTCTTGCATTAGAGGAAAACAGTTATGTTGGGCTGATGTTGATTTTCGAATTATGTGCTGTAGTTGTTTTGTTAAACATTTTGTTTATTTATACTAAAATAATTGGTGGGAGATTATTTATTTGATGTGCAATTAAAAATATTCCTTTCGATAATAGATGTACTATTGATGAGTTTGGTATCCACCAGTCTAATTCATTGACACCATGGACATGAGTATGATTGGTGGATATCACACATCACCTACCACATTGCCCGGCTGTCACCCACACCCTGTATAAGATTATTAATTCAATTAAAAAACTAGGCATAAAAAATATTATGTTAATGACCCTTGAAATGAATTTTAAACTCGTCCTCATAATAATCAAATCAAAAATATATTTCCTGTCGTCAGGAAAGATTGAGAACACGTAAAAAATATTATGTAGACCCTATGTTTTAAACCGTCCTCAGCAGGAAAGATTGAGAACTCCAGCTAGACTTGTTAAAATATGTTAATCGCATAATTTGAGAAATAATGTCCATTAATAGGACATTAATTCGTTAAACCGACATGTTATTCGCTTTTGTGTTTGTAACAGGTTGAAAAATAGTCCCACAGGTGACACAAAGTCTCGGACACGTTTACCTACTCTTACGAGTAGTAGTTACCTACGTGTGAGGTGATTTGATATAAATATGTTTATATCATGCAGGTTGGGTGGTGCAAGGCATAAGCAGTAACTTGATGTAAATCTCAATTATTACAAACTACCTAGCTGATATGAAAGTTGGTCATCCGAGTAATTGACCCGGTGGCTTAGTGGTTATAGCGGCTCGCACGGTTTGCAGTGGTCGTGGGTTCGATTCCCACTCGGGTGAAGAATTTTTTCCATTTACTTTATTAATAATTTTATGATATGGAAGTGTTAGCCACAAGAGTAATGTGTCTGTTCCAAAAGAATATTATGCACAGATTTAATGCACTGCGATATTTTTTTAATAAGTAAATGTTGTTATGGAAAAGACACTATCACTACAGACATCGGCTAAACGGCAATAATTAAGAATGATAGCCCAATGGTTAAGACGTGCACCTTTCAGTCGGGAGGCGTGAGTTCGATACCAGTCACGGGCACTGTACCATTCAATTTATTTCATGCACTGATTTTTCTAAAAAAATTGTCACTTAGCCATACCCGAGAAGGGTTGGCGTCAGGCCGTAAGAACAAATGCCAAAACTTTGGCAATGTGAGATTTGAAAGAAACCATATTGTGCCGACACCATAAATAATGGGATAAGGGCAGGAAGATGATCATAATAATAATAATAATAATTACTTTGGTAGGTATTAGAGGTCTTAGAGGAGATTGGTAGGTCAGATAACTTCACAATTGCCCCAAGAAACATGAGGTTTTTACTTTCTCTGCTCAATAATCCTCATTTAATTTACTACTAAATTATAAGCTTACATATATTTTTACAATATTAAAGTCATAATATAAATGTGCCATTATAAACTTGCCCCAGCTCGCTTATGATTTGTGCCACATACGGCGCACATGAGGGCAAACAGTATCGCTACGTTAGCTTTCTCATGAATCTACTTAGCTGTGTGTGACCCTATGTCAATATTTTTGAATTCCTAACTTTTAACCATAATTATATGACTGTGACTGTGATAGACAGTGAACTGAATAGACGGACATACTCGTACATGCGAAGCATTTTTCCTGACCCCCAGTTAAGGGGGTACCTTTCACGATAATATATTGTCATTTTTTGAGGGAAAATATTTTTTCTAGTATAAAACGTTTTTAACTTAAATGACTCTTCATTATACATAATATTCATAGCTAGTGGACGCCCGCGACTCCGTCCGCGTGGACTACAGAGAAACAAAATGTCGAAATTATCCGGATAAAAACATTTTCCCGGGAGAAAAAGTAGTCTATATGTTAAGTGGGACCTATCACAATATATTCCTGAAAACTGCATCGAAATCCGTTCAGCCGTTTCTGAGATTAGCGTGCGCAAACGCACAGACAATAATTTAAAAAATCATTCCTTTGGTTGATAAAGGTCTCCTGTAATATTTTTTCTCATATATCTTCCATGTACAGACAGCGATCCGTTACATTTTTATTATATGTATAGATTAAAATTTCTTCTGCCTTCTGCCCATCTAAAACTTCAATTTGATTTCGAAGTATGCATTATAATAATAAATCTAGTGAACTTGACCCAGTATTCCCATTCGCTTGTCGCTTGCGCTGCATGGCAAGTGCGCGTTGCGCAAGCGCAGGGACTCGCTGCTTTCACCGCAGGACCAGCGGCCATGTTGTATGATCGATCATTGATCAATTATAAAATTAAGAATTTAAATTACTAGCAATCTTTTGTATTGCTTTTTATATTGGAATAGGATTAATCCCTAAATAACCTAACCTAATGGTAGTAATAGCTCTTATTTCTATTTGTGCTTAATAATAACTGTAATTAGGTAAGTATTTGTCGAACTTAAATATCTATTTCCCGAGCACTACAACATTGGTCTCTTCAAAGCTAGAGTGAATAGGCACTTTCTTGGCAAACAAGTATCACCCTAGGCCGCATCTTGCTTAACATCAGGCACGATGGCGGTCAAATGTTTGCCTAGGTAATTGTAAAAAAAATATCTATAATTAACTGGTCCTGTGTTTCCATGTTTGAGATCATTAATGAACCTAGACGTGTTTGTAATATTTTAGCTTTTAAAAACGACTTGTATCCTGTTTTGTTGAAATTCTTTACCGATGTTATATGATAATTAATTATGTTCCGTTATCGCGGCACGCCCATCAACATAAAAAGTTAGAAAAATAGTTCAATGGATCAGGTCTGACGGGTGTCCAGGAATGTGGGTGGCTATTCGAACTTTTTTTTGGTGACGCGGCCAACGGCCTCCGGGGATAGGATTTTGGGAAGCTTTTATCAATTCTTATTAGAGGAGAGGAGGTGGTTAATGATTTTGTATCGAAAAAAGGTAGTTATGGAAAGTGCCTTTTGGTTTGTACGACTTGGCAGGTACACGTGCCTGATATTAACTTTCCACAATTATTTGCAGATGAGTAGTTTAAAAGAGATGAGCTGACTATGAAGTCAGGACTCTTCCTTCTTAGGTACTATATCAGGCTATTGCAATTGATGTGGTCTCGTTTTTGACTGTTTTAGAACTATGATTAAATGTTATAGCTGTAGTAACTTTTAGTTACATTTATTTCATCATGTATATCTGAAAAAAATCCAAACTGTACCTATTATATTATCGGTAACAAATAGTACTGGTAAAGAGCAGCTCATTCACGCCGATTAGGTACGGAACCCAAGGCGGAAAGTAACGCGATAATGATACTTAAAAACTGTCATTTTCCGTCACCAGGCCGGCCATTATCGCCTTTGTTTCCTAGGTAATAGGGCCTCTAAATGCCGGTGTCATGGTGCAAAGACCCCGGCGCATCCTTGACTTTCACCTGATTATAACCAGCTCTATAATAAGGCAAAGCATGAGGTAGGGTATGATGATTCAACTGGCATGTAATATCGATAATTTTTTCCATGTTTATTACTTCTTCACATAAAACCATACACTGAAGATGCTAAAGATGTAGGTACCTATAGTAAGTTGCATACATACTTGTATATATGCATTTATAGGTTTATCCATGTATGTATAGGTAAGCCATTATTATGCCAGCCAATCTTCAATTCCAACTAAGTAGTTGATATATCCCATCACTTGCATAAAACAAGACATATTTTATATGCGGTCGTCTCGTTAATTCGCCAAATTACTGCCGTGGCCAGGTGAAACTGGCTTTTGGACGATGTTCACCGAACCTTTACATCCTAAAGCTGAAGTGGTTTTGCGAAATGTAGCCTACTAGTTACGTAACCGATGGAAAATGAGAGTGTTCGCGAAATCTACGTCTCGACACTGAGGCGGCATATAGTGCTTGTGGTTACGATTATGCATTTTAAATGTACGTTTATTATTTAATGCGATTGTGAGCATATTCGTCTGAACCTTAATTACTTGCCTGATGCCTAAAATAGCTAATTCTGATGTGATTCGATAAATGTGTGCAACGTGAAGTATTACGGGTGTGCCAAGTAGTACCTAATTCCATTTTTCTTCACTAAGCGCTCCAGAGGTGCAGAGTTATATGGTGTGGGTTTACACAAAAACGTGATTGACTTTTTAAGTTTCCTTTACCTAACTTTAGCAGGTAGCTATCTTACATCTAACTAAATGTCGTACATAGACAAAGTGTTAAGTAAATTAAAGTAAAAAATGTTCTCGGGAAATTTACCTATTGGTTTTAAGGCTCCCCAATCTGTCTACTAGTGGGCCGCTTGGTGGGGCAAGATGGAATTATCCATAGTAGGATAGGATATTAGGTACCTACCTACATTAGTTATAATTCAACTTAATTAGAGCTTCCTCCTTCTGTCAGAACACATCCACTTAGGTACAGCAAGATAAGCCATCAGTACATGGTTGTCGCGCATTCAGACCGTGTCTAGTTGAAATATTATATACTAGTTACTTAGGTACTACAAGTAATAACTGGACATTTAAATTAAATAAGTACCTACTTACTTAGATTAAAGGACGCTATTTTATTTGTGAAATAGGCTCCATGCTGGATGTCTACAGTACATAGGTACATACATAAAATCACGCCTTTATTCCTTACGGGGTAGGCAGTGCACCAAGGGCCGATAGAACAACATGGTGCCACTTCTGACCAATTTTGAGGGTATAGATGAGATGTACAAGTTCGGTTAGTAGTGACAGGTGGTCAGCCCATCACCTACAAAACACCAAGACCCCCTTGTCCCTCTAGTGACTCGTGCAGTATGCCCGGGAAGAGAAGCAGCTGTAGTAGGTAGGTATTATAATTTTTTTTTTCACTCCCAGAGCAGCATAGAAGATGTCTACAGTATGAAGTTGAAATATTATGTCCCCAAGTATACCTATAGGACAACCATTTGTTACCCTTATAATAATATAAGTTCGGTGAGCTTACAAAGAGAGACTTTAGTACTTTTATGAACATTAGGAACCAACGAAACATTTATTGAGGTAAGTATACTGTATAATATTAGGTACACATAGATAGGTAGACCATTACAAAAAGGTAAAAAATGTATAAAATGACATGATAATAAATTGCAGTTTTTAAATAAACATAATTTTGCGATTCTGCGTCGCAAATCATATTTCTGATTTTCATTTTTATTAATATTATTAATATTGTTTTTAAAAACTCGAAAACCATGTAGAACTACCGTTTCATGTCATCTTGCCATGATGTCCTCTTCCATTATTAGATGGTCGTCCACTTTTTATGGCACATACAATCCACCAAACCTTATATACAGGGTGTAACAAAAGGGGTATGTTAAGCGAAAAGCTATATGAACAGCCCACTGCAGAGAACCTATAATATCACATGTTTATTTTTCCGGATAGTATGGAGAATTTTTAAATAAGGAATTTTCATATATTGAAAATAAAATGTGATTTCATGTATGTTTGATTTACATAGCTTTTGCTTAACTACCCTTTTTGTTAAGGGTATTATAATAACAATAATTGATGGCTTTTGAAGGGGGTTGGGTCAAGTATTATTTTTTATACGAAGGGCCTGGCTTATTTCATCATCATCATCATCATGACTTGACATGTTATAGTCATCGTGAGTTAATGGTTAATTAGCATTTTTATTATACAAACGAATATCAAGAATTAATTTCGCGTAGGGCACACCTACCTCCATTATGAATTCTCACCTGCTGAGACTGCTTAATTATTTTATTATACAAAGAATATTATTATTTTTTGGAGATTTATTTATGTTAAAGGAACACGTTTTTATGACAGATTTTTGATTTTTCAATTCAATCATCGTTCCTCTATGCGTGAGAGTAACTCACGATGGTCTCGTCTCGGAAGATATATCGGTGCAAGCGGGTGTGCGACAGGGGTGTCTTCTCTCGCCTCTCCTATTTCTGGTTGTTCTCGATGGTATCATGTCTAACACAACTGTCCAAGATCTGGAGCGAAATAAAATGTGACGCTCAGAACCGAACGAGATGGTGGACATCTGTGGAGGCCCTCTGCCCCGGCTAGGGGACACAGAAATATAAGTAAGCCTTTATGCCTTGATCTCTGGCCTGGTGTACCAGTAGTGTACTTGGTGTCATGTAATACGTCTCGCTCAACCAATCACAATAGGATTCCACTCTTTCCCACGTTCAGTTACAAATTTGCAGGTGCCTGCGCCTGCGCCCACCGAGGTGAAGGTTTCTGCGCTTCGGCAGACGCGCTGATTGTAATGATGCAGTTAATACTATTTACTTAGAACATCTAATAACCAGTCACGCCGGATGTCACGCGGATTACTGAAAAAACGCTGTATTTTGAATATTTAAATAGTCTTTGGTTACAACGTTTTAGAATTAGAAATTAATCTCTTTTGCTATATATAGAAGGCGATTTTAAAATACGTAAAAATTGCGATTATATTGGTCATGTTTATTGCATATAGGACTAGATAGGTACACAGTACGTAGACAAGAAGAGGTATAAAGTACCTATATATTAGAAAAACCACAGAACACTTAATCATTACTTTCATTACATATTATAATTACATACGCAGGTACCTATAGAGATACTCGTATTTAATAGACATCTATAATAACCCAATCATCTATTGCAGTTCACAGCAACGCCATTCTCGGCAAAGGAAAGTTGGTTCCTTATTGCCACATCCCAGGTGGTCGGTAGCAGGTCGTGTGCACTCGGGTCCGGTCGGAACATTTCGGGTGATGCATATGTCGTTTTATTTGTATCGTTTAAATTGCTGAATTTCGTATGCTTTTCTTCTTTTCTTCTTTTTTTAGTTTTGAATTTATTAATGATTTATAAATTTATTATTTATTGCATTATTTCTTGTTTCTAGAAAAATGTTTACAACCACTGCATATCTGAACACTATTTTTAGTACTAAATGAAACGTATAGCATGCAGATTATTTTGTTTTGTCTTTGCTGACTTCAAAGAGAATATAAGTTTTACCTAAATCATAGAGGAATAAGATGTAGACATAGAGTGCTAATGTCATACTAACAGTTTCAATGCACCATTAGACTTTTCGGTGCCTTACAATTCCAGTCCTTGACACTTAGATTGCATTACTATACGTTACAATACATAAGTAATGTAGTACATTACTATACATTACACTAATAGAATCTAAGTGTCAAGGACTGGAATTGTGAGGCACCGAAAAGTCTGGTGCATCGAAACAGTTAGTATGACATTAGCACTCTATGACATTTTATTCCTCTATGCCTAAATAGACAATCAAATGCGATGTCGTCAAGTAGCGTTTTATTATTATTAGGTACCTACCAAGCAACAGGTAGGTTAAGTTTAACCTAAGCATAGAGGAATAAAAGACCTAAGTTACTAAACAATACTGCCTCACATGAAATAAGAATAGGATCTATTGCGCAATTCAACATTGACGTGTTTCCGTGTCAGTGAGCGACAATCTCACTTTCATCTGCGGTGACAAAAGATGCGCCTGCGCTCGTAACAGCTTTGTGGAGGCACACTATTCATTTGTAACATAACTTTACATGACATTGTGCTTTGAATAATTAATTAAAAGTGTTCCTATTTTATTTTTATATAATATCGAATGAGAATAAACAATTGTTAACCACATAGCTAACAAACCAATCATACACATATAGGTAGGTACACGGCTATGTTCATAAAGAAGGTCCCTTAGCCTAATCTCAATCATTGGGTAATGTAATATTTTATATTCCTGTCAAATTAAAGGATAATAACACTAGATTCAAAGTATCTTAATACTTTAATCGGTTGCCGGTTGAAGTCGCAGTGTGTCCCTGCACTTAGAACAATTGACACCAGTCGCGGATTCGGAAGTAGAGGTCATGGGCTTGTTTCCTTTTCAACAACTGTTAGTGAATATTTTGGTTTACTATACCTAGCTATTTTCTAAATGTAAAAATATTTTTACTATTGAGAGTAGTATAAACCTCTGACCTACAAAACCTAGATGACGTACCTATGTCCAATACTAATTAATTCCACCATTTTTCCAGATTAATTGCAGCCGAAACTCAAACGTTGTGAAAGTATGTATCTATTATTGATTCTCAATCGGGGTTAGATCTATTAAATAGATTAGAGATCTATTATTGAAATTTTAAATAAACATTTGTCATCTGCGTCAAAAGTCGTGTAACTGGTGTATTTATTTTCATCATCATCATCATCATTTACATCCCTGAGAAGTCCACTGTTGGACACAGGCCTCCCCCAACAACCTCCACTCCGACCGGTCGGAAGCCGCCTGCATCCAACCGACGCCCGCGTCCTTGGCCAGGTCGTCCGCCCACCTCGCGGGTGGCCTTCTCATCTTGTATTTATTTTACTCACGGTTTATTAGTAGCCCCGTAACTATATTGAGACCGGCTAGTAACTAAACAGGCTGCGAAAATTATACATAATAAATCCACGTGATTTACATTGACAAATATATGACTAAATCTCTGGTCGTAAAAAAAAAAAAATCGGATTTAATTAACTGAGGTCATTGTTTTATTCATAAAGGCCTTAATTTAGCTGGCAAAGGGCTTTTTAGAAAATAGCTGCGTAATGTAAAATATATAGTAATATCACATGAAATAGATAGTAATATCACATGATCCACTAAATAAATTCAAAAGATATTGGTATGAATTGAAATCGAGTAGGTTCTCTGAAAGCCTTAAATATGCTTATCAAAGTAATCTGCTAATCTCTATAACATAATCGCTTTGGTGTCAAATCTAGAAAATTATCCATCCCCTTTATGTTTATTTATAATGACTTAACCTCAATCATTGAGGTCAAGCTATTTGTAAACTAAATAATACACTAAAGCGATATACCACTGGTTCACTGAGTTCGTCGCATGTTCCCTAGCATGACCTGCGAAACATGTTATGATAAACCGATTTATCGACATTTAGCCTGTCAAAATATGATAAATATAGCCGCCTTGTTGAATTTTGTATAGAGACGATACGATATCGTACGATACGATATCCACAGTGCGTGGTCATGCTAGGGGGCAGGAAATGGTTGTTAAGTAATTAGACACTTTCAGTCGTAACAGGATTACGTATGACCCTATTAATTTCCTTATTATTATGAATACAAAGTAACATGAGGACCGATAAACTTTTGATGGACTTAAGCCTCGTTTAACCATTTTTATACCATTTTCTTGTCTGTGGCGTATATTTTTATTGATACAAAAAAAGCTTAAGCTGCCATTTTTGGCACAATATTCACATTCCCTGAAGCTGTTTTTTTTATTTTTATAAAATGTACTTACTTGGGTCAAGAACTAGGTGCTATGGATGTGTTTGCAATAAAACTAAAACAAATCTCCATTTCCTGTTGCTAAACATCTATATTTGTTGTTGAAATATTTACGTTACTAATTAAATAGTTTTGGATACGTGTATTAACAAGGATGCGTTTATTGCACACAGCAAACAATTATTCATTGCCATAATTCATTATAAAAGTAGGTACCTAAGTGGGAGATTAAAAGTTTTTCCGGAAAGCGAGATTACCTACTTGTGAACCCGGGATTATGCCCAGAATTTGTGTTTAGCAAAAGCAATGGCTATAGATATATCAGTTTATTTTAGAGAACCTAGACTTGAAATGAGAGTAATTTCAGTATATAACGAGTTACCCGAGCCGGTTGACTCAAATTCTACCTCCTCCTCCACATTCCGCGTGGTGTCGCAGGCTGCGCTTGCGCTGGTCGGCCGTTACATAACTATTAGGACATACGTATGCGAAACCAACTAGAAATTACCGAAGGTCACCTACTGGGTAAACAAACTTTGGGTACCATGAGAGAAGTGATATGTACGTAGATATTTCCAACACTAAATAGTAAGGTAATGGTAGAGTCATGACGACTGCTATTTCATAAAACCTACCTAATACTTTTGGACACACGACAGTGTGCCTGCCAAGTTCTGACACCTTTTTCTATTGCAAATGAAATTAGTATTCAATATTGATAATAGAGATGATCTTTAGTGATGACTGTTTACGTTCATATCTTGAGTTATAAATAAATCTAGATCTAGGTAGGTCTGCAGAATTGAATTATAGGTATTTAGGTGCTGTAGATAAATTCCAACTAACATTATAAATGTGAAAGTAAGTTTGTTTGTTTGTTTATTTCTTTGTTTGTTACCTCTTCACGCTTAATTTAGGTACTTACAATCAATCTTCTTGAAATTTTGCATACATAAATATTAGTTGTTGGAAGTTAGTAGTCCACGCGTTCACGCGTATGAAGTTGAGGGCAACAGCTACTAGTATTTCAATATTAGAGTATAAAGAAAAAACTAAGAAGTGAATGTATAATATCTACTTGGCGCTCCTTTAAATTGTTTGTGCTAAAATCGGAATGTTTAGCAAAACAGACATTACTTTATCATTTAGCAAGTCTGTATTATATTTCATTATTTGGGTAAATTTATCATCGTGGTTGGATAGTACGCAACATAAAGCAAATTATCACATCCTTCTGAAGAAGTGCCTATAGCCACCACTTAATCTTCGATTTAATCTTTCAATCAGAGATATTTTATAGTACCACCAAATAATATACTTAGGTTACAAAAAGATATTTCATCAATAACTACATACTGGCTGTGGTCTCAAGATGGAGTATCCAGAACTGAAGGAGATACCAAAGCCTCGTTCAAAGGTGATGTTCTGTCACACAAACAACACGGTGGTTCACAAAAGGTGCATTTTCATTAGTTGCCGATGAGTCATAAATCTTTATATCAACGTCGAAGTTTATACGTGGATATGTACGATATATATGTTCTGATAAATTGCCGACGTACTATGTCTCTAATGTAAAGCAAATACCAGCACAGCCATGCCGGCTAATATTTGTTCAATGAGCAAATATACCTGAACATACATACTAGCTAATTAAATGAATGATATTTCCATGGCTTCCTTGTATGTATTGCTTTAGCTTTAACTATAAATGGTTTTGTGATAGCAGAGGATCACAAATTCCTTTCAGGGTAAGCGAAATCTCTAAACACATCAACTTTCAGCAAAAGTTTCGTAACAGTTTATGGACACTTGGTAATATTTATTTATTCAGTATTTAACTAGTTACGTGACCATACATAATGAAAAATCGCTCACACTACTACCACGACACATTGGGTTTTATTATTTTATACATCAATCTAAGGACTGGCCAAGGTCGCGGGCGTCGGCAGGATGCAGGCTGCTTCCGACCGGTCGGAGTGGAGGTTATTGGGGGAGGCCTATGTCCAACAGTGGACTTCTCAGGGCTGTAAATGATGATGAAGGACTTATTTTTCCAATGGTCCAATAGCCTATCAGAAGGATAAAGTTAATGCTGTCTTTATCTGGATCAAGTTTTAGAGAGAAATACAGCTTCAATTCCTATTTGATTTCAAATTTATCCCTCAGACAGACTATCTAACCGATGAAAAAATCGGTCCTAAAACGAATGCATGAACAAAAGACAATAAGTTCAAGTTGAGCTTCCAAAATGCTACTTATATGTATACCCAAATATGTCGATGTCTTGTTTTTATTTTAACGCCTTTGCTGTTTCTGACCCAGATTTAAATTTTCTGTTTTATAACGTTACGCAACGACCACCGATACTGCCCGGCGAGTGGCCGACATACCTCTTTTACTTTTTAATTTTATTCACTAGAGACAGAGCTCTGCTGCTTGACCGACTTTAGCACAAACAAAATGCTGATTGATGCCAGTATTCACGATAATTGTTATAACGACAGGTAAAATAGTTTTCAAATTAACGAGTTTATCTCACAGTGATGAAACTGCGGTAGTAAACGAAAGTGAAACAGCTAATTCCATATTACTGTAAGCTTAGCTAAGATTGAAATGATTAAATAATATTATGTAAGTTACTCTTGCACAAGATAAGTCAGAACATTTTATAGCTTCAAACGTCATTTCGGTTTCTATGTAGTATAATTTTTAACTTACTTTTCAAGGCCCACAGCTGTCTCTCGTGCAGGCCGTCGACGTAATCCTGCATGTCGTCGAGACACTTCCCGCTGACTCTCTTCTTTATCTCATCCCACTGGGAGACCAGAATGTCGGCGTCGAATACTCGCAGTGTGTTCTCTATTCCCAACAAGTCAGTTACATTTGCTCTATGTAACAGACGTGGTTCTCGTACATTTGAATTATCCCCATTCTCTTTGGGCACATTTTTCCCTTGTTTGGACTCGTTCAACGTGTTCCGGATGGAGTCGGTCAGCTTGCTCAGGACATCGCGGTTCGGGTTCGCGGTGGTTTTTTCGCTGTTCGTCATCTTTACGATGTGCTGGACGTTGTGCGACTTCTCTGTGCTGGAGGATCTATTCTCCTGTTCGACGCTTTCGAACGCCTCAGCAAATGTGAGTCCATCATCATCGGCGAACTCGTCAAAAGAATCCTTTTTAGTAGGTTTCAGTATACTGCTGAGGTTCAGACTGGACACGGAACCTATTAAGTCAGAGTTGAAAGGGCTGCCGTCGTCGATCCCTCCCTTCTTAATATTTTGGAAAGCGTCAATTAAAGCACTTCTTAATTTTTCTTCCCTATCATTTTCTTTGGTTTCACCGGGTAGTTCGGCCGAATTAACTAAAGCTACACTTAAAATTACAATTAACACTAAAGGAGACATTTTGAAAATTTTAAATATTTAAAGTGTATCACTCGCACATGCTGGTCACTGGTTTCGAGTTCGAATATTTTTTTATGTCGAGATGGTCGTTAGAGGTGCGCGCGCGGCGGCATAGTCGAAATGCGACTGGCAGTCGGGGGCGGAGGCTGGTGTGACATAACGCGCGTTACGAGGCTTCTCGGCACTTTCACTGTCGGCTGCGCGTGCGCCGCTGCCGGGCTGGGCCGGCCGCGCGGGCGCACAGGTGCCGCATCCTTGTAGGGCGCCCCGTGTGCGTGCGATCCGAATTATATTAAGCAATGTTAATAGCGTTATGCTTATGATAGCATGTCGCACTGTCCTCATTAACTAATCCTAGGTATGTTAATCAATACCTAGAATTATCACATAAATAGATACAAGCAAGTGTATGAATACTAAGGAAATGTCTTAGGCTTTGTCTTTGTCTCTATACTTCCATATATCCTTAAGTAACCCAAAGATTTATAGCATCTTTGAGGTACCTACCTAAGATTTCGAGAAGCTTTAATGAATTTTATTCTAAGTAAGCATAATTGTTGCCTTAATTACTTTCATACAAAGCAGTTAACTCTCATGTTTACGAGTATAGAATATACCAAAGTGACTTTAGCCACATCTCGGAGCTATCTGTAATCTAGACTAATAAATAAGCTTGTTTTCAAAGCAACACAGTGTCCTACTCATAATAATAAGATCTACTGTTTCAGATAGGTAATTATCAAAATTCTTACGGCGTTTTAATAAAACATAGCATAGGAGGCTAGGTATACTTCTACATAGTCTGTTATTTCAGCTGTGACTGAAATTTTAATTAAATAATACATACATACATATAATCACGCCTTTATCCCTTACGGGGTAGGCTTCTACTTCTGACCAATTTTGAGGGTATAGTTGAGATGTACAAGTTCGGTTAGTAGTGACATAATTAAATAAATAATTAAATTAGTTTGATTGATTTCTCACAGGGATCATCAAGTAGGTACCTTCTTTATTAATCTTTTGGATTCTCTCCGTATTGCCTTTGCAGCATAGGTATAGCTAGGTATAGTTATGTCTGATAAGAATGGGGACCCCCTAACCTTCACAGGTGAAGTTCGGACCGTTGCCTCACAGCAAAGGCCGCGGGTAGTTTCTCCTAAATGCAGATTGCATAATGCTGACTCATGCTAGCTCGGCAATAAACAAACTGTGGATAATTTTGGCTGGCCGCTCATTTTGCATCTTGGGAAATAATTCGTATAAGACAAGTTTTGTGAATGTGAAGGTATTTCCATTGAAAGGTTATCGTTTTGTGATCGTAACTTCAGGGAAAATTGCTCAGGTATTTCATCATCATCATCATTAAATTCTTCTTCTTCTTCAGCCTATTGCAGTACACTGCTGGACGCAGGCCTCCCCCAGGGCACGCCACAAGACTACTGCCACAGGGGGTTTTACCCATAGTCACCACGCTGGGCAGGCGGGTTGGTGACCGCAGTGTGATTTTCAGACTATGTTGTCAGTACGGGAGACGCTGCTGCCCACCTGCCGGGAACTCCTTAATCGCCTTCGCGGTACGCGGCACATCATTACATAAGAGGACATTATAGCCGGCATCGTCCCACTGCTGAGCAAAGGCTTCCCTTCAACTTTTCCACCTGACTCCATCATGTTCAGTAGGTATATCTTTTTTTATCAGATACATGCGTATTAAGTTAGGCTTTAAGTTACCTACTTTATCACTAATGAAATGACTATTAAAAATAGGGCGGCCTATCTCATCATGAGTAGCTGATATGGCACTGGTTTATTTTAAATTTTAACGTTGCTGTGAGTTATTTATGCAAACTAGGAACAGGTCCTAGCACTACTCGTGCTGCCATTTTCTGGGTCTAACATATAATAATTATGATTTCTTTCAAAAAGCTAACTTTCTTTAGTAACAGCCTATTGAACTATTTGAAACCTTTGAATCGTAAGGAGCGTGCCAATCCCAATACGTTGTACTCGTATGTATAAGTATATAGGTATAATTTAAATGAAGTTGTTTAGTAGTATAATTTATTTTTTAAAGGAACTTCTCTTGGTCTCTTGAATGAAGCCATGATACGTGAAACCAGTGAATTTGCAATAGTTTCGTCACGAATCGTACGGTGTACGTTACGTGACGTCGACTTTAGAGGTCAACATTACGCAACGGTGAAGAAGAATCAACTGCTGCAGAGGGACTCAAGACCAATCTATAATTTTCGTCTCTGATAAACATCTTAAATTTCTATCTATTTGTTTATAGTCATTTCCATTATGCCCAAAAACGTTGAGCAAATTAAGTGTGCAAATTACCTACACACCCACATCTGTTAGCCTATTAAGTGCCATGTTGTACATCCTTTGAGTTGTCATGACCAAATGCAAAATCAATGCAATATACAATCACATTACCACATAAGCTCATTTTCCCTATTCACGATTTTCAGCATTGTGACAGTTTTTTAGTGGACGTGCGACGTGGTATAGGGTGAGCCTAGCGCCGCCGCGCCACCGCAAAGCTTAGTCCGTATACACAGCAAAGAAGGTGCACTACGGACAGGTGATGAACCCACCACCTACATCTTATTTATTATTTATTCGAAGCTAAGTATAATCCATCATTCTCTTCCTGCGATAAGAATTTCAGACTACTTCCCCAAGTAGACCTAAGAAAATGGAATTCCTTTCTCTTGTCCGTTGTGTGATGGATACATGTTTTAATAATCGGTTCCACTAAACTCGATCAGTCCCCACCTCGGGGCAACCCATTAAACAAATGTTGTTGTGGAGTTGTTTGTTTGACAAAGGCGGAGCCGACTTAGATTGCCATTCGGAGAAATATTTATGTAACTCGGCTGTAAAACGTTAGATAAGTGCAAGTCATTGTGTTGCGGTTTGAGCTATCCTGTAGCCCAGTTTCAATATTGAGTCCAATATTGCAACTCTACTTTGCATGTTGAGAACAGTATGATCTTGGAGTGAGTCTGAATGGTTGTTGGAAGATCTTTTCATAGCACGCCAGTTATTATTTCCATTTTATTAAACATTACAATTTCCGATAAATTTTTCCTTTCCGTAGAAAATAATAGAACATACATCCATAATTATGCAATACACATGTGGCTTTATTGCGTTGCTAGAACTGCAGGATTATAGTGGAGATCCTATATTAGTTAAGCATAGCGCGTTCAGATATTAATGATCAATGGCAAGTTGCTAGTTTGTCGCTTAAGAGAATGGCCGAGTTCTTTAGCAGACTCTTACAACATGCACGGAAGGAGAAGCAGCCGATGTATTCTAGTGAAGCCTTGCATTAGCACAGGGAAATAATGCTGGTTGTATTGTATTAAATATCTTATTATATCTGAAGAAGCCAGATAATGCCAGATAGTAAATACGGTACCTATATTTGGTAAAGATGTAGGTATTTATGTACCATTATTTTGATGTAATCTCTCAGTACTTTTTTCTGGTACCATACTGTTAGAGATGGGTAACTTTATTGAGTTTTTACTTAGTTTCACACGACACAGTTCTGATTCCTTCACACGTTTTAATACAGGTAGCATATGGGAAAATGTTTTAGACTTTTCGAACAAAATATCGATGCTGCGTATTTGATAGAATCGACACGTTACGTTCGTGTTAACATCAACCTAAATATGTTTCATATAACCGATATAACTGTATATATATATGTATGGCGTCGACTGTTGAATATAATAATTCTCTTAAAAAGTTATATTCATATCGCATGTAGTGATATGTATATAACTTTTTAGATAGGTATTGGGTATACAGGGCTATGTGAAAAATGATTTTTTATCCGAGTACGATTTACTGTGTTGGGATGTCACTACTTTATCAATCATCTTACGATATATACTTTAATGAACCGTACCTTCATCGGGACAGGTTACCTACCTACTATAATTTGCATCAAGTGGTCAATTATGTGGCGTATTTTGATTCTGCGTTGAGTTCGATTCCGTGTAAAATTTCAAAATTTCATGGTTGCAAGATAAGTGGTTTAAATTATGCTACTCGTACTAGATTTGTAACATGCAATATGTGTTGAAACAAAAAAAAAACATGTGTTTTCTGTTCTATCACAACTATTATAGTAATTACAAGAACCAACTCTGTAAATAACAAATACCTAGCGCATAATTTGTGGTTAAGTAGGTATATAATAATGTTAAATTATTATAACGACTAGTGTTTAACCGTTCCTGCTTTTGTGCATTTATGCAGAAAAACGCAGTATGCTAATAAACCAGACACTTCCCAGGTTGCTTCCATGGTGATATCCGTAGTTTTCGGGAACGTTGACGACCATCCTTTGAGTTAATACAACAGTCAAAAATCCTTAGCAACATCTACATCAATATCTGGGATAGCCATCGCAGTGTTAGCCCTAAACATAATCCCACCAAAAACATAAATGTAAAAAAGGAGACCCAAGTTCAATACAAAAATTATGCTTGGCTGTGGGCTTCGCCGCAAAAAGAATGGAGATCTAAATGAGTGCCAAGTTCTATGCAAAATCCAAATATGTATTTATAGGAACAAAATAACATTATGAACAAGTGTTAAACTCTATTTCTTTGCTTTATTGGATATCTATAACAATTGCTGTTATTTAAAAAAAAATGTGAAATCTTAAAGTAGGTTAGATTTGACTTGGCCAGTTTTCATTACATCAGTCATTTTATAAAGTTATTCGACATATGTATATTTTAATTCTGATAAAAACTGGCCAAGTCAAATCTAACCTACTTTAAGATCTCACTTTTTTTTTAATAACAGCAATTCTCTGGGTTCGAGTTTATGGGAATTGGTTGACTAGTTCTATTTGGCTGATGATCATGAGTGCCAATATGTAATTTAGAGTGAAAATTCGTGAGTAATTGAGTGTCATAAACGCGGAATGCGAATTCCCACTGAGGATTTTTTTCTTTCGCTCACTAACTTCGGTTTATGGGAAGTACTAATTTTGATGACATAAATGCGAAAATAACTTCGGAACTAAATGACCTACAGACTTGAAATTTTGTTCTTTTGGATTGAAATTTTTTGGATTTTAAGTATGTGATTATAGCTTACTGGATGAGGAAAATTTCTGCGTTCTGGTCTTCTCTGAAAATGCGGCGAAATGGTTCCAGTAAAGGATGGTACGGCAGTGTTTGCTTCGCGCTGAACTTGGCGGGGCACTGCCGTGCCCCCCGATTTGATTATGTATCTGTCGTGGCCATATCGTAGAATTGATCATTTCATGAAATGGTCGAGCATTTCATGAAATGGTCGCATTTCATGAAAAGTTCAACTGTCTATTGGCCACATCATGATATGGTTTGGGCAGATCGATGATAAAAATCGTTTCTCGATATGGGCAACTAAACGCCCGATCATTTCATGAAGTGGTCAAGATTATTGATCATATCGTAAAATAGTTACATGAATCACCGGTAGAGGCGCTGCGCGCGTTTTATTTATGTGTGAAGATGGCGGATTTTTCTTTTTAGGTTATAAAACAAATTAAAGAGAGTAGGGTGACTATGCAGAAGAAGTACACGGATAGTGTGTTATATTGTATAATGTATATTAGACTTAATGGTGGTTTATAATAATATTGTTAAACAAAAACCTTAGATTACGATAGGTTAGGTTAGGTTAGACTATGACAAATGACGCACGAGCCGAGCGAGCGGAGCGAGCGTGCCCAGGCAGCGTCCGGCGATGTGCCAGATGCGAAATCGCTTTTGTAAAGTCTTTTATGTTTTTAAATATTATATTGTGAAAATATCACATAAATAATAGCAAAAAAAATCATATCATCATACCTTATGGTATACTTATATATGGTGTACGGTATATATTATTTATATAAGCTCTTACCACATTCGGATTTTATGGACACCCTGTTAATATGATTTGGCCAAACGTGGATGACAAAATCGTGAAATGTAGACGATTTAACGATCTGGTCAAATTGAATTGGCCACTTCATGAAATGCGACCACTTCATGAAATGCTCGACCATTTCATGAAATGATCAATTTTACAATATGGCCACGACATATCCAAATGAGTTAGTAATAAGCCTTCAAAGTTAAGTGGGCAAGTCCATTTTTCAAATGTGAAATTAATTGAAAATTACAACATCACATGTCCACCTGCATCATTTAGGTACAGCAACTTTTGTTTCGTGACAATATTAATAAACGCAATAGCTGTAGAACAAATTGCTTAAAGAGTGACGTCACGTCGTGGTAGCCGTTTGTATGGAGCGCTTTTTGGCAAGTCTAAAATTGTGATTTTGAAATCGTTATATCCCGGAAAGTTTTCACGCTAGCGAAGTTTTTCTTTCGCAAATGTTTCTTTTATTTTATGATCTTTCGATATAAATACAAATAAAAAAAAATGTAAACGACCCTAATTTAAGTTTGAACAAAAACTGCATTCAGCATTTACGTTGCGTATTACATAAGCAACAATATAATATCTGTAGATATGTTATTGTCTAAAAGGCACGAAGGCTCATAATACGTGACGCAACACCACTCACTAACCAGCATGTCTTGTCTCGTTAGATGCTGTCAATTAACCTACTAAACCAGTTACCTTGAAGATCAAAAAACAGAAATAACGGAAAGAGTGGGAAAGACAAAATGAGGAAAAACACAAATTGAAATATTTGAAAATATAGTTAAGATTTTGCGCCTTGCATATACCCTTGTAAATCAGTGAGTAAAGCATAATAATGATAAACATATTTTATGGGCTGGGTGGTATCAATTTCCCCCATATAACTTCTAGTAAAATTTAATCCTGACTATAAATTCTACTATAGGTGTTATTCTGTCTATGTAATCCTCTACTACCACTAACGACGCTCTATGAGAATCGAGAATCAATGGCTAGAACTTTATTCACGAAAAACCATAGGTATAAACAAATTTTATATGTTATGAGGAATATATAAGAAATACTTTGGAAGTGCCTACTAATGGTAGGGAAATTCTCACAAAAACCAAATGTTGTAACGCGGAAGAGAAAAATATCCATGGTTATTTCCTTCCTGCGCTTACCATTCATTTGTATTGTTTTTCGTGAACGTGATCATTAGTCAATGTAGAAGTACATACATACATAGGTACCATCTCCCTAACCTCGGACAGTAATTCCGTAAATCACCATCGTTGCTGCCCATTGTGTACGGTGTGCAATTTGGGTGTTCAATGCTCGACCGTCCCATACTAACGGAACTCGAAGTTAATTCGATTACTTTGAGGTATTCTCACCTATATAGATATAGGTACACGCATGGAGGAAATGGTACACGTATAAACTTGTTATCCCTTCACAGGTACATAATCTTACTTCAAAGAAGTTTTTTTTTGTGTATATGAAGAACATTATGGCTCAGGTAATCGGCTAATAAAAAATATCTAGGTGAGGCGAATATTGATGCAGTCATTTTTATTAGGCAATCGAATTTATCAATGTTTCTCGATTAGTTAGGTAGGAAATAAGGGGATTCGAAATATTATAAAAATATCTAATCTAAACATGTAACTAACTGAATTTCTAACTATCTACGAGATAGTCCTGCATCAGTGATGGAGCATCACAGAATTGGAACTTAAGAAAGAGAGTAGAATAGAGTAAGTAGGTAAATTATTCTTTAATCTTCACTTGCGGCCGCCCACGACTCTACTGTATCCGTTTTAAGGACGCGCTACTCAAAACGAGGGTCGAAATTTTGATAAATTTATATAGAAAACGATGCTCCACAACCTTGAAATTTATCAATCACACAGCAAGCCAAAGAATGTGACTAGTCCCTAAAACTTTAGAATTTTAGATAATTATTATGGATAAGTGTAAAAATTAACCTGAAAACCATTAAAAACGTGAAAATCGTACTGCCGCATTCTAACAACTGTGTCGTAAGTATCGAGAGTTATGAAATGAAATTTATCAAATAAGAAAGTTAAAACTATAAAGCAGTCGATGAAAACTATATTTTTTAGTAAATGTATCCCTATTTTCTGCAAAAACACCATAAACTAGCCCAATTTTTGTGCTCAAAATCTTTTGGCGACTTAGAAGTCCACTGTGCATACATACATGTGTGAGTGTGACGTGCGCGAGCCTCAACTGTTGTGTGAGTACTGCTGAAAACGTAAATTTCCCGCGCCGCCGTGTCTCTAGAATGGACCCTTAAAGACCTAAGCATACCTACATAAGGACAGACAGTCAGCAGGACGACTTTTAAAAATTTATATGTAGGGATGATAAATCAGAGGGCTTGTGAGCATTATACATATAAGAACGTGAATGCTTTCAATAATTCTAAGAACCAATAGTAGGTACCGCCCAGTTTATGGGGGCATCACACCAGGAAATGTACGAACCTATCATTTGGTCGCGGTCGGTCGCAGAGAAAGAGGTTACTTTGATGCACTAGTGAGGCAACACCTTTACGTATGCAATAGGGCATTATGAAATGGGTTTAGCGTATATACAGTCTTACTGGCTTGTCTAAGACGTAGATGCAGAGACTCGGGAGTTTTCAACGTTGCTCTATATGGTTTTATTGGAGTGTATGTACTTAGGTAGTTAGCCATACTATTATGGCTATCTTCCATTCGTCGTGAACGGGGTACCGGCAAAACAACGGCGATTGAAGTTACTTTTAAGTCACAATTAAATTTAGGGTAGCTGAATGGAGCTTAAAAGCTTTTTGCCTTACTATTGTAATCTTATGCGTTGTACCGCTTTCGAATGAATAGCTTAGCGTAGAGTAGCGTTAATAATTTTCTAAACTTTCAGAGATATACAGGGTGTAACAAAAAGGGTATGTTAAGCGACAAGCTACGTAAATAGCCCGCTATAGAGAATCTATCCACAAAATTTGAGATCCGAAATCACATGTTTATTTTTCCAAATAGTATGGAGGATTTTTAAATATGTCAGGAATTTTCATACAATCTTGAAAAATAAAAATGTGATTTCGAGTTTCAAATTTTGGAAATAGGTTCTCTATAGTGGGCTATTTATACAGATTTTCGCTTAACATACCCTTTCTGTTACATCCTGCATAGGTAGAACGAGTTAGCTTTGATATACCTACAGCTGGAAAACATTTGACTCGACCTTACTTTCTAAAATATTACAAATGCATTCATATTTTTTAAACATAGAGAAAATAACTAGGCAAGTAGGCAGGTAGGTATAGTTGACGACCTTAGTTAACTAAAACAAAGTAATGAGAGTAAGTAGATGCAAGCTTTCCTTTTCATCATATACTACCTACAATTTATAGGAACGAAAGAGACGTGAGTTTTCAATTCGAACTCGATTGCGTTAACGTAAATGAGCTAATATGGTCGATTCCGGCAGAACATAAAATTAAAATTAGTCCTACCGTCCCTTTCTCTCTTAGCCATTTATGTTAAGAATGGAGAGAGATAGACCTGACTAAGATTAGGTTTGACTGCAGGAATCGACCCTAATCAATCACATTATGACTATCATTAATATTATCACAAGGAAGATCCCACCAGCTGCGTTTAGCACCAGCTTAACACCTATAAAATATTGTTTTTATTGGTCAAAATAAAATACATAAGCACATGAATGTATAAAGAATAGCGGACAGAGTGTTGTCAATACACAGAGTGAGGCATTCATAGTAAGCTCGGTAACGATATTCCATGGAGTAGGGATGTGTAATTGACGCGTTATCCACCTACACATACAAACCATAGTAAGCTCGGCGCCTACTGGAAAATACGCATACACGCGCCGCCAATCTGTGAATTGACAGCATTACGTTCGTTCTTCTTTATACGTTCATGCATAAGCACTCTTATCCTACCGTTTGTTGCTATAGTTGCACCCTACATGTTCACTATATTTTCAATGCGTTGACGCAGCTTCTGACGTAATATTTAGTTCGCGATTCAGAGGCCGCATGAGGAAACTGTACCAAAACAATCCAATACAATAATTACACCATACCTACATGCATGAGAACGATTTTGTTGAAATTAGCTCATATTATGGTCTACTTAAGCAACTAATTGGTATCGTACCGGAGTAGAGGGAAAGAGGAGGCACCACAAGACTTTTTTAAGTAGGTAAAAAAAAACAATGCATTCTCTCAGGCAGTAAGCTAGAAACTTTTCACTATGATCATTTACTTTAGTCCGCAATATGCTAAATGTCGCTTTTTAGTCTGCGTTTCAGTTGCCTATACCTAAAGTGTTGGTTCGAACCCAGGATGCTTCGGATCATGCTTCCTTCCACCAAAATCCTCTATTCCCAGTTCCGTTGAGTAGACTAGGGAGTTCCCTCTGTTATTAACCTAGGTACCTACTTAAGTACATTAAAATCAGCTAAATATCACCAAGGGCCGATAGAACCACATGTTACCACTTCTGACCAATTTTGAGGGTATAGCTGAGATGTACAAGTTCGGTTAGTAGTGACAGGTTGTCAGCCCATCGCCTACAAAACACCAAGACCCTGTTGTCCCTCTACTGACTTGTACAGTATGCCCGGGAAGAGAAGCAGCTGTAGTATTATACGATTTTTTTTTCACTCCCAGAGCAGCATAGAAGTACAAACTATGTTACAGCTAACTATGTTTATTGTAATTTGAACTGTACACGTATTAGTGGACTAGGCTTAATGTGGCTGTAAGGTAGTAAACTCAATCGTGTGTATGAGTGTATACAGGGGCGTGATTCGTTTGGTCAAAATGCACATATATTAATTTTTTTTTATTAAGTTCAACGTTCCTAACGTTTAAAACTAAGACGTTTACGAAAAAAATCAAAGGCTCTAAATCTAATTGCATGTCCCCATCACGCCTATTTCATTTTTGAATTAATTTAACTCATACAAATTTTAAAAATACATTAAATGACACTATTATTTACACCATGAAGCATACCTGTACCTGGCTTTTTAAGTCCCGCGGAAAAAGTCAATAACGCTGTTTTCATTAAATATAAAGGTCCAAAGCCATTGAATAAATAACAGACTGCCTGCGGTTTTTATCTGCATATTTAATGCACAGATAGATTACGCGCATAGTGTCAAGATTTTTACTCACGAGAAATAAGTAATTGATCTGTATACTATGAAAAATTACTATTGCAGCCTAAACCTACGGCTTCAGATACTATATTAATTGCATCGTGTACCGATCACGACATAACTATAAAGTAATTACTTTTTCATATTCATTCAAATAATGATACGTATCGTTTCCCTTAGTTTTTTGAAAAAAATTTTTAAATTCCTTGATCGTGCGAAATTTATAGTGTCTAGTGTTTATGTTAGTTTTTTATAGACAGATATTAATTATTTTTCGTGAAAAAATCCTGCTACGCGCGTCTATGTGCATTTATGCAGAAAAACGCAGTCTATTTACTCAACTTTGGACCCTAATATTTTGGAAACCAGACACTTCCCAGGTATGCTTCCATGGAGAAAAATGATCGTGATGATGAGGAGATTCCGTAGTTTTCGGGAACGTTGACGACCAAAAATCATCCCATGTACCTGTTACCTTGATACTGCTACACATGAATAGCAAGATACGAGAATAAGTAATAATACAGCAAAAACACTAGGACCGATCAGGAGCAATCTCAAAGTTAACTAACACGACACCTTTCTATCTACTGTACAAACTAAAGTTAACTAACAACTATCTGTACTTTTAGCTTTTATCCTAGTATCACGACTGTGACTGAATCGATAACGTATGCAATGGTTATAGTCACCATGTTTGCCGTCGGGGAAACCCAGCAAAGATACCACCCGTCTATATGTAGATTACATAAATGGGCATTTCGGACTTTGGACACAATCTTTTCAACACTATGTCGATATTACATAAATGGACTTTGATCATTTGTAATTTTTGTACTAAGCTATAAAAAAATCGCGTTTCATAACGAATTCTTTGTGTACTGTAAGGTCATCCCGATCGTGGTAAGTAAGTGGACAACATAATGTGTATTGTGTTTAGGGGGTAATCTGTGATTGTGTTCTTTTTCTCCCGGTAACATTGTTGTTACTATCAATGTACATAACCACAATAGGTAGGCACTTAGGTACTTACTTTTTCCTAATGTTAGGCATAAAAAGCTGGACGTAGGCCTCCCCACCTAAGCTACCTTCCAGACAAATTAGATCTTCAACTTGACTAGCTTTTGTGTTTTAGAGTCCGGGAAGAGATCGATGCATAGGTAATACCTACGTTTTTACCATATCCAATAAATTAATTTGTGTTAAATGTTAGCGCCAATCAGTTTCTTAATCAGTTTCTAAGCAAAGCAAATTATAATAAGTTTCACAAACTTACTTAGTATGTAGGTACTTACTGCTTCAAGTACGCTTTAAACGCAGTCGTGGCATGGTCCCGTATTACCATTAATAAATCATTTCAGGCTCTATCTAAGCGTACTGTAACATACTTACTAACATAACATAGGTACCCAGCCAGCACTCTTGAATGACCAATAACATCTGCCGTAGGGCAAATATTAGATCTAATTATAATAAGTATCTATGCACTTATTAAAAAACTACAAAATGTATAATTAAACCAAAAACTAAAGTTCTATGCATGATTCATGTTTAAGTATTTGCTGCATACAGGGATTTGGTATCTCTTGGTGCATTAGGCCATCTCTACCTAATCCGGGGCAGGGTAGGTTTAGATATAAATATTATGATAGTTTTGTCCTAAGGTTTTGTCGTAGAGCTTTGTGAAAGAAATGGTTTTCTAAGCAAGAGAGTAGCATAGTAGGCATCTTTCTTTATTTACGTTTTATTTTTATTTTGGCTGTTTGGGTATGAATGAAATTGTCGAATTTGTTGTAAATGCGTATGTGACAAATTGAAGACTAGTTTTACAAGTGAAACGGAAGATTCGTGAAACGGAAAATCACGTAAACATAACCTCAAACGTAAACTTTAGCCGGATAATCTCTTCACATGTAAGTTGTTTGTAATTTTTCTTTTGACTAACTTTACACTTGTTCTTGAGGATTTTCTTAGAAAATTAAAATGAAAACTAGCTATATAATAGCTGCGTGTATTTGTGAAAATCAAAATTTATTTGTAAATGGCTTGCTGTGTCCGTAAAGTGATGTTTTCTGGTATAAATTATATTTTGTTTACTTGTGATGTGAATCTAGTGCGTGTGCATGGTTTTATATGCAGGTATTAGTGTGGAATTTTCCCACCAATTAGTTTAATGAAATCACTAAAGACAATGGCTGTATGGGCTTATAAAAAACAAATAAAAAAAAAGGAACATTCAAACGTAAACTAAACATTGTTTGTTTTTCTCTTAGAAAATTAAAATAAAACTAGCTTAAATAAGCGTGATTTACCTAAAAATAATATTTGTGGTTTCACACCAATTAGTTTAATGCACATAATTTGCTAAGTAAGAATTTTAATCAATATCTTACTCTGAAAGTTTCATAATTTGTAAAAGGTATTGATTTTTACGTTTTCTTCAGAATACATAAACTTTAACAATGATTTTCCCAGAAAAAGGGTCAGGAAGCTACTTAGATTTATTTATATATTAGGTGCTTAGTGTAGAAACTTGATAAAATTATGTTCTTGTTTATTTTAGTTGTGTTTACATTGTGCACCAGTGGCGTTTCACTACTATGTTTTTGTTCTAGGCATTAAGGTGTAACAATTATTATTATTTAATCCAAGACTATGGCTAATAAAAAACTAGCAGATGTCCAAATACATGCTTCAGAAGATGATGGTTATGACGAAAACTTAGATATTAGTGTGGACCTCATAGATGACAATTTGTATTTAGGTAAGGTTCCTAAAATATTTATAGTTACTTTTATATTAGCATAGATAAGGTTCAGCATCGATATTATGCAGGTTGGATTCTAAACCTGCAATTATAGAAATTACTAGTGGAAGCCTGTGACTCTGTCCGTGTAGACTACAGAAAAAACAAAATGTCGAAATTATTCGGGATAAAAACATTTTCCCGGGATAAAAAGTAGCCTATATGTTAAATGGGACCTGTCACAATATATTCCTGAAAACTGTATCAAAATCGGTGCAGCCATTTCTGAGATTAGCGTGCACAAACTCACAGACAAACCAACAAAAATTCTAAAAATCTTTTTTATTGGGTCCTATTGCGTTGGTAAAGGTCTCCTATAGTATTTCTTCTCATTTATCTTCAATGAGAGTATAGATATTGAGAGTATAGATAGAAGATAGATAACTTTCATTCAATTCCCTGGATTTATTCATTAAACAAATATCTTAATTATGATTATAATTCCATTGAAAACTATACATAAATAATAGGTAACACAAGATTAGATTGATGAAGTTACAAAAACTAAACTTTTCAGGTAACTTGGCCTGTGCTCGGGACTATGAATCACTTATGAAACTACAGATCAGTCATGTGCTGACTCTAGATCTGGTGCCCTTGCCTCGGACTATACTAGACAGGACTGAATTCACATTTAAATTTGTTAAGTGTAAGTATACCATAAGGCAGTGGTAGGCTCACCTCTTACCATATAGGACTTGAAATAAGTGTTTCATGCTTTTAAATATTGTTTGACATTAAGCAGCAATTCTTAGCAAAAAGATTAGATTTCAAGATTCATTGACGGCCAATTGGTCTAGTAGGTAGTGACCCTGCTTTGACGCCATAGGTCCTGGGTTCAATTCCCGGTAGGTGCAGACATTGATATGATGAATATTGATGTTTGTTTCGAGTCATAGATGTTTCTATACTTATCTCTGTATTTATATACCGTTGCTTAGTACCCGCGATACAAGACCTTAGGGATCTTAATGTGGGACTAGGTTAATGTGTTGTGTCATCATCATCATCAGCCTATCACAGTCCACTGCTGGACGTAGACCTCCCCCAGGGCACGCCACAAGACTGCCATGGGGGGTATTTGCCCATAGTCACCACGCTGGGAAGGCGGGTTGGTGACCGCAGTTTGTATTTTGGACTATGTTGTCAACACGGAAGGCACTGCTGCCCACCTCCCGGAAACCCTTAATCGCCTCGTACGATACCCACGGGCAGACATGGGGTGGTACGAATTCTACTCTGCCGGCACCACATTTTAAAACTAAAAGTAAACTAATGTAAATATTCGCAAGCCGCAACCTGTTAATTAATCAAAATTAAGTGTAATTACTTCTAATATTACTATATGTCACGAATTTCACTTACTATTATTACTAATGTGCATGTTATTTTTATTTTATTTACTTATACATTTTACTCATTATTACTAATATAAATACTGTCATTATTCTCTCTATTGGTTACAGTGGCTGATGTACCTAAAGAGGATATAATCACTCATTTCCCAGAAACAAATGAGTTCATCAGGGATGCTATAAGTGCAGGAGGCACAGTCTTAGTTCACTGGTTAGTAAAACCCGAGATAACTGATGTGGGTCAGTAATAAACAAAGATAAACTTTTGCCATCGAAACGTCCTGTGTCTCATTCAGTGACTGCTAATATGCAATGCTAGCTGATGTCTGCAACCTCGTCTGAGAGGTTGAAAATAAAGTAGAAACTATATTTATATGTGTTGGATTTTAGAGGTTCATAATAATTAGTGGTTTACTAATTTCTATAATCCTGAGGATGCCACGGTTGTTGGCGAAACATATGTAGATTATTTATCTAGTTTTTGATTTCGGAATGGTGCAATGTATCGTCTTGCATGCTAGGTGCTCGGGTCTGGTTTCTCATGGCGATTGTAGTTAGTGCAAGTGCCTGTTGTCGCAATTATGAGTTATCAGATCCGAGGGTCAGTGGAGGGTGTAGGGCCCGGTGGTGGGCGCACCCATAGTGAATGTTTGAACTTCCGAACTATATTTCTGTCAAGTTTCATTGATATCTGTTAGCTACTCTTTGCCTGTAATAGCAACATTTGCTAACTTTCTGAAAACATCAAAAAAATTGTAACAATTGTTAGTTAATTAATTAATTACAATTAGTACTTAAGAAAGAAGATAGCATAATGTGGTCAATTCTGATTGCCACATTTAAACATATTTGTTCTTTCTGTCCCTCTCTGTCTACACCATTTTCTTTAAGAATAAATAGAGACAGTATGAAGGGTCCTAATGGGGACGTAAATAGACTGTATACATAGGAATGCTGGTATATTTCAGCTGTTTCAGGTTACAATGTCCCGGACAGTAAGTTGTTTAAGTTAATTTTAAGATGCGCGTGCGATGGCGAGTGCTGTATTTGACCGTCTGCCGGCGCGCCGTAGGTTGGCCTTCCTCCCCTGTGTCTCGTCCCGCGCGATGTCGCAATCGAGTCGTAGACAGACAGACATAACTAATTTCAAGTTTATGTTTTAGTGTGTCAGAATCAACCACATTGTGACTACAGGATGTCTTTGTAAAGCTGGCATACTGCAGATGTTGTTTATAAGAATGAAATAATATAATTATATTCCAAAAGAGATTTTCATTACCCTGGCAGTTATTTCGGAGTGTCCCGGTCAGCAGCGGTGGTGATCGCCTACATAATGGAGAAGTACAAGTTGCTGTCGGACGATGCGCTTGAGTTCGTGAAAGCGAAGCGCCGGTTCGTTAGCCCTAACATCGGGTTTATGGCCCAGCTGAAGTTGTTTGGACACATGAACTATTGCCTGAACAGAGACGATCCTAGGTTCAAACAGTTTCGCTTGAAAATGGCGGGGCAGAAGCTTAAACAAGGTATGCGATCTCTGGTATAAGATAATGAGCTAGAGAGTGAGCAAAGTCTGGTTATATTACTTATGCGACTTATACAGGATGTAACAAAAAGGGTATGTTAAGCGAAAAGCTATGTAAATAGCCCACTATAGAGATCCTATCCACAAAATTTGAGATCCGAAATCACATGTTTATTTTTCCCGATAGTGTGGAGAATTTTTAAATATCTCAGGAATTTTCATACAATCTTGAAAAATAAAAATGTGATTTCGAGTCTCAAATTTTGGAAATAGGTTCTCTATAGTGGGCTATTTATACAGCTTTTCGCTTAACATACCTTTTCTGTTACATCCTGTATACCTCAATAAGTGAATTCTAAGCATACATGTTGGCTCACACCTGGAAAAGTCATACGAAGAATGCATGCTTACTGATTAATTATGACATCGAGCAGTTTCTCTTTCTACCTATACTAAAGTGTAGGTACTATGGTAACGAAGCTTACCATAATCATAAATCTCACTTGTTTTTTTAGTTCGTGTGTTTGTTATTGAACTCATAAACGGCTGGACTGACTTTGATGAATTTTTTTGTGTGTGTCTAAAGTGGATTCAAGAATTGTTAATATTCACAATTCGGTCGACTAGAACAAGTTTTTCTGCAGGCCACGCGGACGGAGTCGCGGGCGTCCAGTAGTTTTTTTTTATAATCGAGTCTCACTGCTAGCATTTCTTTCGCAGTAAAGATCCTCCCGCAACTGTTCGCCGACCTGATAAAGCCGGACCCGGGCCTGGCGCGCGAGCGACCCGAGCCGGTGGTGTACCGCTGTCGCCGGTGTCGCCGCGTGGTGGCGGCGCAGGGCAACATCATACCGCATCTGCCCAGACCGGTGCGGGTCGAGATGGCCAAGAAGGGCGTTCGGCCGCCGCCTAGCAAGCTCACTGGACTTAACTGTGCAGGTTTGTGATGTTTCCCGAGCACTACAACATTGGTCTCTTCAAAGCTAGAGTGAATGGGCACTTTCTAGGCAAACATGTACCGCCCTAGGCCGCATCTTGCTTAACATCAGGCACGATGGCGGTCAAATGTTTGCCTAGCTAATTGTAAAAAAAAATCATGCCATTATTTTATGAGGTCGGCAGGAATATAGTTTCTTTCGAAACTCACACGCTTTCAATTTTCGGTGTCTCATTGCTTCGGCTTTGATACTGCTTTTACTAGCCCTGCCGTTTGTCGCCCTGATGGAGTTGGTCAGATTTCATGACGTCAGATAGCCTATCTGAAGAATAAAGTTGATGCAGTCTTTTTGTAAGGTCTTGTACACAAAACCTACAAGCTCGCACGTCGCGTCGCAAGAACTTGCGAATTGATTCGCATCGCCTTTTCGATTGGTCACCTTAATCTTGCCGCACGAAATAGCATTGCAGCAACTCATGTCGCAGCTTTCTGCGTTGCGAATTCGCATCCCAGTTTTGTGTACAAGACCTAAAACTTGATCATGATAGAGACAGCCTTATACTTACTTCAAATAGGCTATTTGACGTTTGGTATAATCGGCCCTTATACGAATAAATTGTTTGATATATGAATAAACAATTTGACTTTGTTCAGTTCACTATGGGTGCGCCCACCACCGGGCCCTACACCCTCCACTGACCCTCGGACGTAACTCATAATTGGACAACAGGCACTTGCCAACTACAATGCCATAGAAACCAGACCCGAGCACCTAGCATCAAGACGTACATTGCACCATTCCGAATAAAAACTAGAAAATAATCTACATATGTTTCGCCAACAACCGTGGCATCCTCAGGATTATAGAAATTAATAAATTAGTAAACCACTAATTATTATAAACCTCTAAAACCCAACACATTACTTACACAATGTATGCAAAATAGGTGCAATGTACGTCTTGCATGCTAGTGCGGGTCTGGTTTCTCAGCATTGTAGTTATGCAGTGCCTGTTGTCGCAATTATGAGTTATCAGATCGAGGGTCAGTGGAGGGTGTAGGGCCCGGTGGTGGGCGCACCCATAGTGAATGTTTGAACTTCCGAATTGTAACGCCTAATACAATTTCATTTGTTCATCACCAGTTTGACACGTTCATGGTTGCCATTGTAGCTAATCCGCGCATAATAGAACTGTGCGTCGGCAGCTACATACACGTGCGAGCAAGATAGAAACATCGTCCATCTCCTTTGTTCCAATCGTTTGTGATTGGTTAATTTTATTTGTTACACTTCTAACGCCACCTTAGTTACTAACTAAGTCAAATTGTAAATAAATTCATTTCCGAAATCAGCAGTTAAGACTTTTAATACTCTATAAACGCCAGTCTCGAAACCATCTTCAAATTCTGTTTAAAAAACTACTCTCTATTTCCAGAGAATGGTCAGATCCTAATAGAGAAGTTGAAGAGTCTCGCGTGTCAGATAATGGACAGTTCTCAGGGGGAGCTGTCAGGCGGATCCAGCGACGAAGCTAGCGCCGCCGTAGAAGAAGGAACTAGTCAGGTATTGTGCGTTTCACCGTATTGTTTCGCTAGATAATGGCGCTAGTTACTATGTGTATGATCACATTTTCTGTGTATTGCGTTTATAAATATGGTCACAAAGCAAAAGTTGCTGCAAATGATGCAGGCGGACATGTGATGTTGTAATTTTCAATTAATTTCACATTTGAAAAATGGACTTGCCCACTTTGAAGGCTTATTACCACCTCATTTGGACACTTAATCAAATTGTAATTGTACAGATAGGTATGATTTTGACGATTTATTCTAATAAGCATAAAGTGTCATCAAAATTCAACCATAGTAAACATCCGTATTCTGCCAGCACCTGGACGGCTACAGCGAGTCGCACCTGGTGGACCACAGTGTCCTGGCACGCGATGCGCCTGCGCCGGCGTGCCGCCTCATGTGGTTCGTGGAGCCGATGTCGTGGATGTGTGACGTCACGCGCGCCGCCCACGGCAAGCTGCACTGCCCCAAGTGCCGCAACAAGATCGGCAGCTTCAGCTGGGTTATGGGTATGTGGTGTACTTTTTGGTGTAGACATTGAGGGTGTCCTGCGCTAATGCAAGGCTTCACTAGAATACATCGACTGCATCTCCTTCCGTGCGTGTCCGTAAGAGATGACTCGGACACTCTCCAATGATAAGCTAGCCACTTGTCACTAATAATTAACTACTCTCACAGCTATGCTATACGTGGCTGAGGTATCTCCCTTGTGATCGTGCTGTCTATTTGTATCTAAATTATGATAATTTATTGTTCACTTGAACAATCATCAGCGCCGGTCCGCAGTAAATCGAGATCCAATTATGGCGCCTCTCCTGTTTGCTCCTAATAAATGTTATATAACTCGTGGCCATTTGTTAAATTGATCATTGCATAAATGGTCGAGCTTTCATGAAGTGGTCTCATGAAGCTGGCCAATTCACATTTGACCAGACTCTGTTAAATCGTCACATTATACGATTTTGGTCGTCACGTTCCAAAACTCGGAATATCATCACGATCAGGGTTTTTCTCCATAAAATCCTGAATGTGGTAAGAGCTTATACAATAATATATACCGTCGTTGAGTACCATAAGGTACTGACGGTATGATTTTTTTTGCTATTATTTATGCACATGATATTTTCACAATATAATATTTATAAAACATAAAAGACTTTACATAAAGCGATTCGCATCAAGGCACATTTTTTTTTTTTCCCAGCATGCCTTGGCATAAACTCGCTCCGCTCGCTCGGCTCGTGCGTCATTTGTATAGAACCTAACCTAACCTATCGTAATCTAAGGTTTTTGTATAATAGATATTATAAAACCACCATGTATAGTCTAAGATACTTTGTTATTACAATCGCTGTAGATAACACACTATCCGTGAACTTCTTCTGCATAGTCGACCCTACTCTCTTTAATTCATGTTTTATAATCATAGAGAATGAGAAAAATGCCATTGTTACACATAAAGTCAACTTGCGCGCATCGGCTGGCGACGCCCTGCCGGTGACATGCTATTTTACGATACGTGGCTGATCAATATCTTGACCACTTGTGATCGGGCGTTATTTGCCCATATCGAGAAACGATTTTTAATTTCGATCTGCCCAAACCATATTGATGCGTGGCCAATAGAAGTTGAACTTTTCAGAATGGTCCATTATGAAATGCTCGACCATTTCATGTTCTCCTAATTCTACGATATGGCCACGACATATACATATATCTTTATCATTAAGGCGCTCTCTAGGATTTGGCGCCTGGAGCGACTGCTCCGTTCGCCGTATGGGCGGGCCGGCCCTGATATTGTCATCGCCAGTAAGAATAGTTACATTCAGGTTACAATCGAGTCGCATGAAATATTAAGTATTCTATGGTCATATAATATAACGTATTTCCTATAGGATGTCGGTGTCCGTGCGGACAGAAAGTGGCGCCGGCGTTCTACCTCGTGCCGTCTAAAGTGGAGTGGTCCAACATAGTACAAAACGTGCAGGTTACCCTGTGAACACCCGTATCGTGGATAAGACGGGTTAGGAGAAGTATCACATGGTGTAACTATGTGGTGGACGCGGTTACATGTGTTATGGTATTGATGTACCACTAGGAAGCTAGGACTGACTGTGACTGGAGATTACGGCTATGTATGTATACCAACTAGCGCCGCTTCACCGGTGTTGTTTTGATCACCAACTCTGCAGGATAAGTCGATGAAACTGTAAATGTTAGTCAAAGTCATGGCGATCCCATTAACGCATCCTTTGAGGTCACGAAAGTTAGATAGGTATCACCAAAAATGACAAGGGCTTTTCAGGCCTATGATAGTATTTAATTAATAATATTAATAATAAATTAGTAAATAGTTGACCGGTAGCTCAGTGGTGAGAGCGCTGGCACGGAATGCAGAGGTCGTGGGTTCGATTCCCACTCGGGTGAAGAATTTTTTCCATTTCTTCTAAAATTATTTTATTACAATTATTATTTAACTTTCTATTAAAATTATTAATAAAGAAAATGGAAAAATTTCTTCACCCGAGTGGGAATCGAACCCACGACCACTGCAAACCGTGCCAGCCGCTATAACCACTTAGCCACCGGGTCAATTACTCGGATGACGAATTTTACCATCTCTCTTCTAAATCACATATTGGCAACGTTATTCTTAATCCCGATAGCTATACACTAGCCAAATCTCGGCAAACAAAGCTGAATCCCTCAGCACAATGTTTAAAGATGAAACGATCAACCATATCCTAACGGATTATATTAATGGATTAATAACTTAGTTATTAAATGTTGACAAAAGATGGCGTTTTCAAGGCCGATTGAAGAGTGATGATGTTAATTAAAACGCATTTAAATCGTAAAACTATATTAGTGTACGATGTTTGACAATAGTATGATCGATTCTGACCGTTACACTTAAACGTAAACTTAATCTATCTCTCTCCGTTCTTAACATAAATTGCTGAGAGAGAAAGGGACATGTAGAACTAATTTTACGTTTAGGTTTAAGTTACTGTCGGAATAGGCCCTAGTATACTTGTTTAGATTATTGTAAATACCTTTCTTTAGTATGTAAATGTAACAAAATGATGTTTTAACCTTATTCGATACATTGCGATGTGATTACTAATTTTAATAAGGCTTCAGAGCCATATTACTGTCATACGGAATCAAAAAGACGGCCTTCACGTCCGCTATATGACGGTGCCGCTATCCTAGGAAATCTCGTATTACTGTTGTTTGTTTTCACTTTTATTATATCACGTCATGATTTTTTTGTCAATAATGAATCTAGTACTGACAACATAGTCCGAAAATCACACTGCGGTCACCAACCCGTCTCCCCAGCGTGGTGATTATGGGTAAAACCCCCCTGTGGCAGTAGCCTTGTGGCGTGCCCTGGGGGAGGCCTACGTCCAGCAGTGGACTGCAAAAGGCTGAAGATCTAGTGAGTAAATCGAGTACCTACTTTTTTTCCCTCTACAATTTACAAAATCTTCTATACCGGCTGGTTTGCTTGTCTCTGGTTTATACAGCCAACCAATCAGGATCTTATTAAATATTAAAGAACGGCTATTTGATAGAGTTACGGTATAAAATGCAGCTTCTTCATGATGTTAGTTGTTTGTGTAACTCTTTCTATGAAATGTTAACGA
Organism: Carposina sasakii; assembly: GCA_014607495.2. NCBI lineage: Eukaryota > Metazoa > Arthropoda > Insecta > Lepidoptera > Carposinidae > Carposina > Carposina sasakii. The sequence goes on from CP053151.1 coordinate 15,540,508, forward strand.
AAGTTTAACAAACGGTTGTTGGTGTCATCGAATTTAAACTGTAGGTATACATACAATGAGGTATTTGGTATTTATTGTGTTACAAATCTGTGTAGGTAAATACATAGATATGCGGCGTACTCAAGTGCCAAATTAGTAGCTTTTTATTCGTAAAACAGAAACCTGACTCGTGGATATATTACTGTATAGGAGATCCCTCGTTTTACCAAAGAGAATAAAGAGTATGAAATACTAACTCGAAAGGTTTTTTAAGTAATTCTGTAAAATAAATGAAACTCTAATTAAGAATTAACACATAATTGTATTTGAGATTCTTCACCCAGCAATGTCTTTCTCCCACATTTACGCATTTTATAAATATTACAAAGTTAAATACTTTTACATTGGCAGTCTTGTTTAGTTAGTTTAATCCATTTGTACTTAAACCAACGAGCTTATAAATAATCACCGGAGAATCCTTCTGAATACCTACTTGAACCAATTACTAACATGGGTCAGCTATCTCTATCTAACTAGGTTACTTAGACTGAGATAGCAGATAGTAATTTGCTGTATCTATTAAGTATTTGGAGTGTTTCTTCCATTTATCGAAACTAAGGAAATAGGTCAACGTAACATTAGTGGGAAATCTCATAGTATGAAAGACAGGTTATTATTTTACATTTTATTAGAATTTCATAGAAAATATAGCGACATACAGAGGCATTTGCCTAGCAGTGGGTCTTAATTAACCATGCTACATAAAAAGCGACATCTAGCTTATGACAAGATCATTTTGGTGCTTCTATTTCCGCCATAAATCTTCTATTTGTACGTAAAATACTAAAATTGTATTTATTAATATGTAAGTAGTGAATTTGTAAATAATAAATTAACTTATTTTCAGTGTAATAATTGTAATGTTTTATTGTTGCTTGTATAGAGAAATAAAATATATATATATATGTTTTCATACTGAGTTTCATATATTTTAGGCTAATTATAAATATAGGTTATATTTGTTGTTCGGCTGATCCTACATAATGTAGGTTGTTGTTTTCGTTCATTTACTCGTAACTGAGACTTTTTATTTAATGTTCTATTATTTAGAGTCTTACAATAAAAGATAAATGAATATAACAGCTACATGTATACAATAATAATTTGAGTTAACGATTGAAGATATGGGGTAAATGCTCTATATTAGGTACTAGATCCCTTGGCAAACTGAGTATGGGAAAACACCAAAATGTCTTTGATGCACCAAGCCAAATGCCTTTAAGTGCCGCTCGGTATTACTGCTCATCGAACATGTGCATAATCTTCATCTGCATTTCCTATGCATTGGTGCAGGGTCTGTCTGTCATACACCCGGTCTTTGGTATACCTCCATAGAAAGAAGTCGGGGGTAATCGTGGGGGCCACGGTTGAGGGCCAAAGCGACCGATCCACCGTTCAAATAGAGCCGATAGTTTCTGCCGATTATATTATACATTATATAATTATGCAATGTGATGGTGCACCATCTTGCTGAAACCAGGTCTGCTGCAGCTGGGCTTGTGTGTGAGAACCTCCGCAAAATCGGCAATAGTACCTGTTGAGCAGGTCTTGGCACGATAGCCCGGTCATTCTGGGCGGCAAGAAAACAGGGCCCAATTTGTTCGTCAAAGATACCGCACCCACGCCCGTAACCCCGTATTTCCTGTCTTGCGTCCTATGCGGGTGGGTCTTGCGTCCTATGCGGGTGGATCTTGCGTCCTATGCGGGTGGGTTTTGCGTCCTATGCGGGTGGGAATGTGGATGGATCTAGCGTCTTATGTGAATGGCATTGGTAGTAAAAGTACTCTCATCGGTGAAAATTATGTTTCGTGCGAAGCCCGGGCTCGCCTTATTTTGTTAGCCTGGGCAGCAAAAAACAGGACCCAGAATTTGGTTGCCAAAGACAACGAGAAAAAATTATAATTTAATTCATATTTTTTTTTACATTTACAATTTAGTAATTTCTACTTAATACCTACTACTTAACTACCCAATTATCAAAGATGTGCACTTTCTTAACTGTATTATACACCTGTAACATATCTATCATGTTTAATGCAAATAAAGACTATTACTATTAAACGGCTCCAAAGGCACCGGCCCACATATTCCATTGCATCTTACCATTTTGTTTCTTCTCGTCCGTTGGGTTAGTGTATCTGAGAGTTTCTCCTATGCTAGTAAAGGTACTCTCATTGTTGAAGATTATGTTCCGTGCGGAACCCGGGCTCGCTTGGAACTTGTAAATTTTATAGGGCCGCTGTCTACTCCTTCGCAAGGTCATCTACAGTGTGCTGTTGACCACAGCATGCCTCTGTCGGAACCACTTTAATCGCCATTGGTGCTGAAAATTGCTTTGGCACAGTTCGCCTTATGTGCTTCGTTATGTATTTAAATGCCATTCTTGGTAAACTACGCTTCGTCTGTCTAAATCACTCACGCGGCGTCGACTGTAACCTGTCTCCAATACCAATGGTAAACGCTTACAGTACATAAAGCACGTACAAAAAGTCTCCAACCATTTAGCGCCATCTAGCGTGCTCCCTACGTGCCGGGCAACACGGGTCGCCCATCGCGGCGCATGCGCGGGATGTCTGCGAGCGCGAGGCGGTGCGCGCGCATGAGATGCGTCTTGCGCTTCCAGCTGTCGGCGAAGGCGCGCGCGCAGCCCGGGCACTGGTACGGCAGCTCGCCCGTGTGCGTGCGGCGGTGACGCGCCTGCGCATACAACTTTAAAATAAAAATCTAAAAGAAATAAGCCTAGAGTGCGTTGCAACAAATTATTCCTTTAAATTATGGTGCTATGTTTTCGATTGTTTAAAGATCGCAGCTGGTTTGCAATAGCGCCCCACGTTGGGCGCCAGTACTGTTAAGACTTTCAATATCATTGGCGCCCAACGTGGGACCGCTATTGCGACTTATCACTACTTATTATAAAACAAAGTTTCTTCCCGCTGTGTCTCTGTCCCTATGAATGCTTTAGTCTTTAAAACTACGTAACAGATTTTGATGTAGTTTTTTTTAAATACATAGAATGTATGACGAGCGCTCCGCCCCGACTTCGCACAGGATAAATATATGCCACTTGACGCGGACGAAATCGTGGGCGGCCACTAGTACATACATGTACACGGAATCTAAACTGCTAGTAAGTGTGCCGCTACGTACCAAGGCGCTGGCGTCGCAGAAGGCCTTGTCGCAGCGCTCGCAGGCATGCGTGCGCGCCGGGCCGTGCGCGCGCTGGTGGCGCCGCAGGTTGGAGGCGGCGGCAGCGCGGAACCCGCACTGTGCGCACGCGAACGGCTTCTCGCCAGAGTGCGTGCGCATGTGCACTGACAGGTTACCCGCTAGAATGTATGGTGGTGCGTTTGGCAAGGTTGGACGATCGCGCTAGTTACTATAGGTATGTGTAGGTCCGTTTGATAATAAGTACAACATTTTATAAGTTTATTTGGTACCTAATTTACTTACTTACCTTGAGAAAAACTACTGCCGCATATTGAGCAAAGATATTGCTTTTGCCCCTCGTGGATTTTCAAGTGGCATTTTAGCACACTCTTTTTTTTAAACCTGAAAAAAAAATACAGTACTAATTTCAGATTATTCGTGTCAACCGTAGTTTTAATTCTTTCTTTCTAAAAACAATGTACCTCACTCGTAGCCTGGCAGGTTATTTTTAAATTGAGGCTTCATTATATTATTGCTATCTAAGTAATTTTTTAGTATACATCTGAAGTCTATCATGTTTATAGGTATGCTCAAGTCACTTAGTTGCAACAAATGGGCCTTGAAGCTATTTTCCTTGTCTTTACTAAAAGTTACAGGCTTTCCAACTGGTTTATTATGTTTACTTTTCAATTTATAAAAGGTGACTGCGGGTATTTTGTAAAACTTTGAAGCAGCAAGTCTAGATATTGCACCAGAACGAATTTTACTGAGTGCTTCTTCTAGCGTTTCAGGGGTATAATTAATTTTTAACCCATACCTCCTGATGCAGGGGCTTACTTTTTGAGTTTTTCGGGGCATATTTGTGTTACAGCTGTAAAGGACAAATTTTTTATCAAAGTTGAGCAACACTATATACATATTCAATGTTACCAGAATCAATATTTTAATTAATACGGGTACATACTTAGTCTTATCTTACTAGGACGACGTACCTCATCTGACAGCGGTCGCAGGCGAAGGGTCGCTCGTCGCTGTGCGCGCGCGCATGCGCCGCGAGCTGGTGGGAGCGCACGAAGCGCGCGCCGCACGCGGCACACGCGAGCCGCCGCGCCCCGTGACACAAGCTGTGCCGGCGCAGGCGGGACGGGGACGAAAACGCTGCGGACATACACATAAATACATATAGTTTCATCATCATCACTTTCACCCATGAGAAGTCCACTGCTGAACATAGACTTCCCCCAACAACCACCATGAGACGTTAGCATCTGGCCGATACTGAAAGTAGTCCACAAAATCTTTACCTTTTAAACATACAAATACGTCTAGACACGCGGTAGCGTGTCAAGCCAAAGTTCCAGCTAGCAGAACTGGCGAGCAGCACTGTGTGTAATTTTACACAAACCATTTGGAGCCACTATTGACACCCTCATAATTAAAAAACTGTTTCTTGTAATATACTCAGTAGATATGTATATACATTGACTATTAGGTATTATTGTAGGTATTCATTTAGCTATATTGGTACTCTATAGTAACAGACAGGGTATGTTAGGCGAAAAGCTATGTAAATAGTCCACTAAAATGAACCTACCCACTAAATTTCAGACTAGAAATCACATGTCTATTATCTAGAATAGTATGGAGAATTCCTAAACAACTTAGGAATGTTCATACATAGATACATACAGGACTGACCATTGAACTTGGCACCCATTTAGATATCACTTCTTTTGTCTTTGGCTCTCATTTTCACATCTATGTTTTTGATGAGATAATAATCACAGCAAGCATAATTTTCTTTGAGGAATATAAGCAGGCACTGAGAAAAGGTATAACCTAAATTACCACTGGGACCACAAACTTAATGTTATCTGTAGCTTTCCTAGCCCTACATATTCTTATAATACTAATGCTGCACTATAACTACCTATATATAGAGTTAATGATTAGTTTACTAATTGTTTTTACAGATACTATTTAAATATCACAACATAGGTATTCAATATTTCATGAGAAGTTAGCATAGATAAAGAAAGAGGAAATATAATAGATAATATGCAATATGAACCTACATTTAGGACATTTTGTGCACGTATAACTATTTCCAGTATGTTCCTTCTCCATGTGTTTAGTAAACCAAACTTTAGAGGAGAAAGCTTTTCTACAAACCGGGCAGATGTTTTTCTTAGCATTTGTATTTTCAGTCTCATTGCAGCTATCTTCACGCTTGATAGTTTCTTCAACAATTTTTTCATTGAATGTGACATCCTGATAATCAAAATCATTATCTAAAGCAGTATCTTCATCTTTGCAATTACTTTGTGTTTCATTATCAAATAAAGGTATATTATCTAAATTGTCTGCTGTGGTACATACTTTATATTCAGGTAAGGTAAGCTTTAGGTTTGTAACTCTGTTGTTTAGCTCTGGTTCCACAATAACACTGGTTTTGTTTCTTGAGATATAGTTTTTAAATGTAACATTAACCTTTTGGGCTTCAGTTATATATGTGTAAGCAGATTCTATTTTGACCAGACAATCTTCACAAAAATGTTTTGGTAATGGGTCATTTTCTGAAATCTGAAAGAATTCACATAGGTTAGTAAGCAGCAGCTTAGTAATTATTCAATTTATGTTTAAGTGATTGACAAACTGTAGATAAAGATTCTTATGGTTGTCAGTTTACTACAGAATACTGTAACTTCTTTGTTCTGATTCTGGCATGATGCCCAGTATTGGTTACCTATCTACTAAGAATAACAGAGGCAAGGCAGATGTGATTAGGTTAAATAATGAGATATAATTATTGTTACATAGTCAAATCTGGGTAAATCATGATTTTACCTTCTTAATCTGAGATTTTACCTTGATATTTGTGCAAAACGAAAACATTTCTACTGTTCTTTTTCCAGGCGTCGACTCCCAGGTGCTTACTGCTTTCATGCAACTTCTACATAGTTCCGATATATCCATTTATGACGGCCAAATTATAGCGTATGTATGTAATGGAATTAATGATTTAATTTTAATCGCAAAGGCAAAAATCCATCAAAAATCACAACAAAAATGTAAATAAAAAGTCCGCAGTAGTCCGCAAACATACAAACGGACTGTCAATGTCAACGTCGTCGGCTAACCAAAATACGATCCGTTTCGCATGTGTGTTGTTTGCTTTGAAAAGTTCAGAGTGTTTGAGTTGTTATTGCGTGCAGTAATTACAAAATACTTTAGCAATTATCTACAATATTCATTTATCACAATAGCTACAACTAACTTTTAAATATTTGTAAAATAAATAATTTAAATGATACCTTTGCAGAAAGTTCACCAGCGCCATCTATTGTAGAGTAGCCAAACTATATAGTGAGCACACAAAATTAAATTGCATTGACAAAACAAAAAATTAGCTGCTTAGTTACATGCATAGAGGAGAATAACTATAGGTTACATGCACCAACGACTATTTGGTAGCAGTTTATGTCTACAATGGATGACCAAGACAAAAAAATTAGTATCCTTTGCCTGGGACCAACAGGTTCAGGTAAAACTACTTTGCTAAAGAAGCTGCAAGGAGCGGAGGGTATCGACAACACCTATAGCCCAGTCCCCACAATCGGTACGAATATTTACGATATCACCTATTTAAATAAAAATAAACCTGGAAAGAAGCAAATTATTACCGTTCGAGAAGTTGGAGGAGAGATGGCGCCACTATGGACAAATTATTTGGATGGAGTTGAGAAGGTAAGCACACACACTGTTTAATGATCACTACATATAAGTTTTTGAGTGTTTATTATTGCATTATAAAAGTAGATAGAGACCAAATAATCACAGACTTCTAATCAAAGAGAATATGCAATTTCGCATGCAAATTCATCTATGTCGGAAAATTTTGTTGTATATTTTTTATATCTACGTAAGGACCTTTGCCACAGTTTATCTGGTTGGCAAAAGAGCTACTACTACCTATACATAGAACCCGGACAGGAACAACAGCTAATGGTAGATATTTTCATTTATTTCGTAGATACTCTTCGTGGTTGATACTTCAAACTTGTGTCAAATATCAACAGCTGCAGTGATGCTGTACACCTTACTCACGGAACCACGTCTTGCCAAGACTAAGGTACCTAACATCCTCATATTCATATAAATAAAACAGCAGAGGTACCATAATATCTAAAGGATCGAGGATTGATTGAGGATCTAGGTGTCTACCTAGAATCTTTTGCCTCCGAGCATTGGATATAGCGACATATTACTTTGTGCACTGTATGTACAGAACCACGTTCAGCATTGCGGGGGACATAATATGTAAATGCCCATCAGTGACAATTTGTTAGTTCTTGGCCGGAGAAAATGCCCGAGTTCCATAGTCAACTCATACGTGATTCTAGTTAAGCGACGCATAAGCATAGGACCATGAACGTATAAAGAATAACGGACAGAGGGTTGTCAATACACAGAGTGATGCATTCATAGTAAGCTCAGTAACGATATTCCATGGAGTAGGGATGTGTAATGACCACTAGAAAATACGCACACATGCGCAATGCGCCGCCATTTCGGTGCTTCAATCAGTGCATTGACAGCATTATGTCCGTTGTTCTTTATACGTTCATGCATAGGACGTTAACGTGCTAAACGTGGCGGTGGGATATCCTTAAAGATTCTGGAGTTCTGGCTACCCCATATCGGGTACACAGCCATGTTTACACATAGGTATGTATGTAAATGTAGTTATTACGTCTATACAGGCCCGGGTGTTACAGAAAGGGTATGTTAAGCGAAAAGCTATGTAAACACTACACATATAACACTATACTAGAGAACCTGCTTCCAAAATTTGAGACTCGAAATCACATGTTTATTTTTAAAGATTGTATGAACATTCCTGAGTTGTTTAGGAATTCTCCTGTCAATATCTGGAAAAATAAACATGTGATCTGAAATTTTGTGGATAATACTCTTAAGTTAGTGGGCTATTTACATACCTTTTCGCTTAACATACCCCTTTTGTTACACCTTGTATGTACTTTTAAAAACTGTAACCTTTTCCAGTTCGCCCTAGTGCTGAGCAAAATGGATGCGGCATATCGCCAGATGCGCAATGAAGCCCTGCTCATGCTGCAACACGCGCGCCTCAGCCGCGAGCTCGCGAATGCTCCCGTGGTCATCGAGGCCGCTCCCACTCTTGGGCAGGGGATTGAGGAGATCCGCGACTTTATCAAGAGTAGGAATCAGGCAGTGAAGATTACTGCTACTTGAAAAACCCTGACCTAATTTCAAAATTTATTTTGAAAAGCATGTGATGTGGTAAAATTGGTTTAGGAAAGTCATGTAAACAAGAATCATTTATTCGACATGAAAGCAATTACAACTTGTTTGTCGATTGTCTTTTTTTATATGTTACTTTCTATGTTCGTACCCCAGAATGAAACCGATACCATCTTGGGCTTTTCTTTATTCATCATCAACAGCCTATTGCAGTCCACTGCTGGACCTCGCCCAGGGCACGCCACAAGGCTACTGTCATGGGGGGTATTTGCTCATAGTCACCACGCTGGGCAGGCGGGTTGGTGGCCGCCACAGATGATCTGTGGTGACCGCAGTTTGTATTTTGGACTACTCGTATGTTGTCAACACGGGAGGTGCTGCTGCCCACCTCCCGGAAACTCTTAATCGCCTCGTACGATACCCACAGGCAGACATGGGATGGTTTTCTCTCTTCATTAATAATAATAATTTATTTTATACCCAATAATAAGTGAAAGATGAGGTAAGCGATGTCGATGGTATTACAGCAAGAAATATTAATAGTGATTTTTATAATGTCTGTAGTTTATTCAGTTGACTTGAGTTGCACCTAACTGCCTTAAGTCACTATAGATGTAAATGTAAGTACCTATGCTATGCTATTACGGACCACCCTTGGTTACTTTCATAGGTACGGCTTGGCCAAGTCAGGCGAAAGTGTCTCTTCCTCCATAAATTGTCGGTGAAAATTTCCTGCGAGTAGTATCAATTTTGTTGGACATTGTTTTTACCCCTTAAACTTATAAACTAATTTTGCATGCCTGACTGTGGCGAATTGTGTGAAACCTATTTACTTTAAGATATTTGCTATGTACCACATTTATTGTGAATTAAATTATTATTAAACAGTATTCATGGACGTTCTACTCGTATACTGTTTTTGACAGAGTGTTTTTATTTTATAGTTGTAACTTAATTTTCTTATTATATTTGTAGACTATTTTCCTTAATCATCACGTGAAAATAAATGTAACCCTCATATCGTAAAATAATATTGTTTCTTAGATAACAAAAGGTTAAAAATAATTTTATAAAATATGGTGTCATTCGCGACCTCGTCGTAGTGTGTACGTACCAGATTTCACTCACTTACATGAGCAAGGACATGTGTGAAAAAGTATAAATACTATAATCTCCAAATTCTCCAGAAATCATTAAACTACAAATTATGGCAACGAGAGGCTTAATTAATCATCTGCGGTAAATCTACTTTGATCACTGATGACTTTCGAGACCTTACGTAGAATTAAATGACCTCAGTTGAAACTAGAGAGAATGTCACATGTACCTTGCACCCTACCAGCATGATATAAGGTCTCGAGGCCCCAATTCTCACTTACCTATCACTTGCCATATTTGTCCATACAAAATTTGTCCATACAAAATCCGAGAAACAAAATGGCGGATATTTTAACAGATGTTATTATGGAGATCAGGACTTTCCGTTAGGTATCAACTGCAAGTGCTGTAAGTACAGTATTTTGGTGGTCGGTCCATTAAATATGAATATCGAGTGCTGCTGGTATTATACCTACGTACTAGGGAAAATATCCTCCTAAACATAAATCCGCCGTTCTATTTTTAGTTATTTGTATGGACAAATATGTCGAGCTCTGAATTGGAGCCCTGAACGTTGATGCCCATACGTGCTGTTCCAGTGTAGTGTGGTGTCGCTGGTGTCACCTTGAAGAATCGCCAAGGTGCCGCCCCGCACCGTGGGTGTCTCACATTCTCCGAACACTTGTCCACGATGGCCACTCCAACTTTGCGACCTTAAACTTGGGTTACGTAAAGCAAAGTCGGTTAACCCATTGCCATTTTTGACCAGAGCTAGTGATGTCTGTTGTCGATGTTTAAAGCGCTGAATTTTGATGACTTTCTTCGTGCTTACCTACCCACTTCGCCGAAAAATTATCCTCTGTTATTTAAATAAAACATTTTTCACCTATTAATACAAAAACTAATTAAATAGGTAATAAAAATTTATGAACATAGCATTACGTCTACATCGTTTTGCAGTTCTATTAACTCGTAGTCTTCTCATCTCAAAAAATCTAACACAAATAATCTTGTGAGCACAACTTTCAATGTAGAGTTTCTAGTTGAGCTGTAAAGCGCACAAAGCATCTAACTAACTTAAAACATCATTTGACATTGACATAATACATAAATTTTGCAATAAAATAATCATTTACTGTGCAAAAATTTAAAAATGCGGCTCCACTCTATCTAGTCAATGAGGTTAGCAACTGGTAAGCCCGCGAATTTCGGCGCGGGGCTGCGTAACTAGGCCACAGCACCCTTGACCCACTGACTCACTGCCAGCCGCGCGCCATTGTTTTTCAACAATCAATAAATAATACACCGAGTAAAACTCTTTACGCTTGCACTTTGCGCAACACCGACTCATCGCGCCATTTTGTGCCATATTTGTCAAAAGTTTTCGCGCTCATTTGCTTAGCAATTTTTTTTAGGTCACGCGGTTTTTAGACATTTGTAACGTACACAGACAGCATTCAGCCATTTATGGTATAGCGAACAGCAATTGTCTCTGATCTCATTTAATATCAAAGTGATTATTTTTGGAATGGCAAAAATGCTTATAAAGTCAAGATTAAACGTAAATAGCTGCGGTATTTAGTATTTTTCCTTTACTCAGACTTTTTACTGCCCGAGGGCTATTCGGTGAAGGACCTTGGCAAGCTCAGGCTCTGCCGGAATACATCAATGCTGTTCGTAATGCTATTTGGCTGTACTAAAAACAATGAAACAATCCGTGACCCTGTTATTGTGTAGCTAATTGGCGTGATTACGATTCACACGTGAATTGATGTAGGTAATCAAACCTTACCTACAGCTTAATAAATGTTTAGCAAATAACTTGTTCAGTCTGTTTTAAAAATTTAATTAATTCGAGGCGGATAGTATTTTATGACCTCCTTTTTATCACTTGTTCTATCTATCTACAGTTCTACACTTAGTATAACGTTATGTAGTAGGTAGTATAGTAGATATTATAGAAATCTGTGACTCTATGGTGTAAATTGCTTACATACATTTGTACTATGTTAATGTGAATTACCTATCTACAATTTAATATATTATATCATTTGGCTATGTATTTACTGCGACTAATAAATAAAAACACATATACATAAGATTACATACACAGAATGGCCCTCAACTAAGGCCAACACGAAGTAGTTCGTACTACATACCCAAGCACCTTCAAAATATTCGAAACTCCGCACAATTTAAGGCTTTATCGATTTAAAAATACATTCCACAATTCAACGGCTCGATTTATATGATTATATCACAAAATAGGTACGAGTATAATATGCAATTAAAATTTAAAAACTATATTTAAACGTTTTGGTACGAAAAATGATTGAATTGCACTTTTAAACTACCTAATCATGTTGATTTTTATCTGTTTTACAAGTAAGTATAATATGTTAATAAAGATAATTATACTGGATATACATTTTTTCTTAATATCGAGGTCACTATATTATGGGTGAATTTCAACAACCTCGATTTTTGACTAATTACGCTGGCGAAATTTTATATCCACTTTTTATAGCCAAAAATATATAATATTCAGTCATATGATACACATTTTTAAAAACGTATTATTTCTTAAGATATCTGCATTTAAATATTTCAATCGCCACCGATATTATTATCAAACCACCGAAATTATAAATCTCTCCACTGAAATTGTTTAACACCAGCGGACTTATAAATACAGGAGAACATCATATGAATTACCTATTTATTTTATAAGAACTTGAAAACTTTAGATTATTTTCGTTTATAAGTTGTTAATAATGTTTATCTATCATCATGATTATAGCTTAGAAACTCTTAAAACAAATTTAAGGAACACGTTAACAGTTAGAGAAATATTTTATTACATACTTTAAAATACTTCCTAGTGAGTTTTTTCTTAGCATAAAACGTAGTGGCCATGGTATCTCCTTTAAGATCAAGCAAAATTTGTTAAATGTTTTTGCCAATTAAGCCCTTACTCTTTCAAAATAATATACTGCGTCATGCGTACCCTTTATCAAACTAAATTCCTTATCTAATAAGCTACTCAGAAAGGTGTAACTTATTATGAGAAAGCTTACCAGCAGCTGACCAATAAAGGTTTTGAAAAATACATCCCGTGGCGCTACAGCCTATAGTAGTGTTATATTGAGTCAAGTAGAATGTAGAACTCTTATGTTAGCATCAGACGTACTTTGTTCGGCCCGTAAGCAAAGCGATTGCGAAAATTGTACAAAAATCGCTGATTGCTTGTCAAATTCCTATTACGTAAAATGAATTTCAAAGGAACTTTGACATTTCAAAGCGAATATTGTACAATTTTCGCTATCGCTTTGCTTCGGCTTTGCTATTGCTTCTACGTAATCAGGGGCAGGTTAATCGCAATTTTGGGTGGTTTCCTTGAGGTTGAACTAAAGGCCAAGTCATAATCAATATCACAAAACGTGGGATTGAAGTAGATGTGCATGAGTACACTTGCTTAGGCCAGTAGAACATTCAATATATAGATATTTTTCAGAGAATAGTCAGGACTCAGAAAAAATATTACATTCTTATTGGTCAGCTGTTAATATTGAGGGATGAATATTAAGTGCCTGGAAGAACTTAGTTCATTTAGGAACGGTTCCCTTCCTATGATCTTATAACGTCTACTTGTCGATATGTGTACTTATGCTATCTATCGATTGACCTACAGTGCTCAGACTGCATCAAGAACACCATTATGTATGCTAATTGCCTACCAAAAAGGAACTGGATAGTAAATGTACCGGCCATATTAGTCGTTTAGACACCGAAAGAACAGTGCATTTGGCTGGATGCTACAGAGTGGCTGCCTGGGGTAGGAGTAAGACGAGATGTAGGTGTAAAGACCTTTGGATAGCAGTAAAATTCCTATGCTATATATTATAATATCAGTTCATCACCTTTGTATTTTTTTAAATTTGACTACAAACTTAGGTTACTTGTTAAAAAAGGTTGTCGCGCCATAGGATACATAGGATAGCCCTTTTTACATTCTTATTAGTCAGCTGTTGATAAGCTTTTTCATAATTAATAATACCTTTTGAACTTAGTTTAATGAAGTGTGCGCATTACGTGAAATCATTATTTTGAATGAATAGGAGAGAATTAGGAAAAAAAGTTATAAACCTTTTGGTAATTGAACTTTGACTATGCGAAGTTGATGTCTGTCGTTTTGTCTCAAATGATTATTTATTTATCTAGTCGAATTACTGAAATATAGACGTATTTTAGTATTTTTATGCATTTCCATTTAATAATAGGGTGATTTTAAAAACATTACAAAATAACCCTGAAGCCGTAATTTTACATCTCAATAGAAATAATACCCGTTTTTCCAGTCATCCTGTATATAAAAAGACAAAATATCAATTACAGTGACATTATTAAATTACGGTAGCCCTCTTTTTTGCCACCGGAGCCACTGGAGTTGCGACACCGTACTTAGAATTAACTAACAAATTTCAAATTATAACGGACACTATTATTTTAATTGTAATAATTCTAAAATTATTAATAAAGAAAATGGAAAAAATTCTTCACCCGAGTGGGAATCAAACCCACGACCGCTGCAAACCGTGCCAGCCGCTATAACCACTAAGCCACCGGGATAATTCGTTTGCAATTACATCAATATATCTAATCTTTAATCATCTGTAAAATTTCTTTTTAAACAGCCTTTTAATTTTTTTAATACACATGACACCGTTATATGATAAAGTATTCCTGCGCCACCGCAGGTTATACTTTCGTTTTTGGCGGGAAAACTGTTCAGTATATCAAACATCCTTGTACTTGGTATACGATGGCTTGACAGAGCAGTGCGGGGAAAGATAGCTTAATATCTATCTCATTCAATATGATGAAATAGTGTAATGTTCAAAATGCTCCAGCGTTATTGACTTTTTCCGCTGGAAATTTTTAAATAGCTGTTACAGGTACTACCGGGTTAAGTTAAATTACTGCTCATGGTCTAAATAATAGTGTCATTTAATGTATTTTTCAAATATGTATGTATTCTGTTAAATTAATTCACCTGAAAATTGAAATAGTCAAATTTATTTTTGCAAATGAAGTGGGGACATAGCACCGCAATTAGATTTAGAGCCTCTGATAATTTTTTAAATGCTTAAATAAATAGATTTTGGTCTTAAGTTTTAAACGTTAGTCTAGATCACTGTCTGAACTTTATGAAAAAAAAATGTACATTTTGCACTTTCTACTACGATATTCATCCCCGCCGCGCTAAAAACGTACCTGGAAAATTCACCCTTATACAATACATATTATAAATAAGTTTTCCGAGTTTAGATAAGGCCAAGATTTATTTAATTTATTCCAAATACCACCGGAGCAGGCGCCCGGGCGCACTATCTAAAATAAGTTGGTTTTTACAGGTGTTCGTTATTAATTATAGGTATGATTTATAACCTATGTAAAATACTATATTTTAGTATTTCATACAATAAATTACTTTTATTATTTGGAACCTATAATTTCAAATAATTGAAGATTTATTCTGTTTGCAAAAAATCTCTCTAACAGCCAATTTCAATAACCGATCTCGAAAGATTTATTTTGATTTTCAAATTTAGATTTTAAAAGGTCCGAGATACTTTATAACATCTAGTATTGAAATTGGACGTAGATCGGTTATTGAATTTGGCTGTTAGTTAGGTTTAAACTAGGTCAGGTTAAAACCTAAGTTCTTCACAATTGGCTAAAATATAATTGAATTTTTTTAGCCGTCGTTGTAGTACGTCCCTTGAGAATACATTTTCTGGTTGCATAATAAGACACAACTCACACAACCGAAATTTACCATGACTCCTCGTTATGAGTATATAACTTATAACTTTACTCCGAGGTGTACCGTCACATTGTGTGTGGTCTAGGTTGCATTGGCATCAAATACAAGACCTACCTATGAATTGACTAATCACGACAAGAGTTCATAAAATATAAATGCATTTGGAATATTTTTATTGGTTTATTTTATGCTGTGTTCAGAGGAGATACCAAATCCCTGATGTGTTCCAAGTTAAGTTAAGACCCAAATAAAGTTCATTACAGAACCCACCTGACCCGAATCTTGACAAGAAAAAACATCTTTCGTTAGTTGCGAACTTTTTTGGCTAACTTTTTTGATATGGTTTTCTTTTTTGATTAGGTATCTATGTTTTCAATGTCGAACGGCGTCTTTTGTTCTCGACCAAGGCTGTGGGATTAGGCTCAGCTTACACTGAGTACTTCACAGAACACTATATACTCTGAGTACTTAATCTAGCGTCCATCATCATCGTGAAATTAATGACACCGATAATTCCATTATTACTGAATGTTGGGATAAAATTAAGAAGATTTCCCATTCGGATATTGAGTAGGTATACAATTGATGGCATCATTAATTTTATTGTAAATATACAATTGCATTTGATGGCCGATTGGCTTAGTGATCCTAGATGCAGCGGCATAGATCCTGGGTTCAAATCCCGGTAGGTGTAAGCACTTATTTATATACGGTTACTAAGTAGGTACTCGCGATATTAGATCCCAGGGATCTCAATGTATAGGTAGTATTAAGCAAATGTGTCAAATAAACCTTGGAAATCCCGTAAATTTCCCTTTCGGTGGGTAGGTATTTCATAAAATCCTTTTTTATAAAATGCCTACGTGATACACTCTCCAAGTTTCACCCAAGAATACACCCCTTCAAGTTTCAATAGTCCGAATATCGTTATTTAGTAAGATACATTTCTTTATCATTGACAGCCAATTTCAATAAATGATTTTGAAAGATTTTTGGCATATTTCAGATTAACCATCTTCATACATTTTTTAAAATTCGGAATCACATCTAAGATTCTTTTTGATCTCTAGTATTGAAATTGGCCACACGACTAACCAACACAGATACTTTGTGGCTCTATATCGAATCGATATTGCCTCGTCATCGGTCGTTGAGCATCATCGCGTCATCACTGTCGCTTTCTGCGATGGTGAAAGGGAGGCTTGATGAAATGAAAATATTCTTAGAATTTACATATTTTGTTATTCGTCATCCGAGTAATTGACCCGGTGGCTCAGTGGTTAGAGCACTGACACGCGGAATGCAGAGGTCGTGGGTTCGATTCCCACCCGGGTGAGGAATTTTTTCCATTTCTTTATTAATAATTTTATAATATTTTGTTATTTATGTACATTTACGTAAGTATAAGAGCTTTATTGTAGTTCTCGATGTTTTAATGGTGCCTGCACTAGATTCTACGGAGAGTTAGTCAAGCCTCTCTGTTCCTCGCACTCTCGGATAAGGAGCGAAGGCTCTCGGTCGAGAGCGTACCTACATGGTAGAGCTATCTAGGTAACCTTGGCTAGTATTTCTCGCACTCTCGAGTACATTGTAGACCTCTTTCAGTGTTCTTCGCACTTTCAGAGAGACATAGTGAGTGCTCTTACTCGAGAGTAGAGTACACAAAGTAGCCGCTTGACATAGCTCGGTGTCTCTTGGAGTCTCGAGAGACAGCGAAGGCTCTCGTTCGAGAGGTACATGGTTGGTAGATAGCGTGAGAAATAGCATGGTAAAGCTCACCTAGCTCTGATTTTTCTCACACCCTCATCTTCGGGTAGATAGCGAGAGCTGTCGTTTGTTCTTTATGTACTACTATTTTATACGACATGCTATTTTTTAATAAAAAAACTTGCACGATTTTAATTTTATCGATATTTTCAGGTGCGTATGCTTGATTGTCTTTTATCGCGTTATTATTGGGCAGAGGCGATCGCAAAAAAGTAATGTAGCGTTCACGTTAAGTTTTTAATTGATGTCGCTCGTTCTCTCTCCGTCCTATGCGTTTCTGTATCTGCGTCTCGTTCCAAATGCGCATGATAACGCCGCGAAAGTGGCGGGTCGCGTGCGGTGAAAGAGTGAACGACCTGCGCGGGAGCAACGAACGTCTTTGCGCATTGTCGAACGCAGCCGCGCCCCCCGCCCGCGCACCCCTCAGACACGCATGTTATATCTTATATGGAGTGGTTGATGTGGAAATTCAAAGAAAATATTATGATTTACGACGACGCTTTTCCAAGTCAAAAGGACGTCATTGTACTTTTTAAAAATAACTACTTTTTGCTGTCGTTTGCTCCGGCAAGAGCAGTTGCATTAACTTTTATTTATAGGTAACAGTTGATTTTTGATAAAGCGCATTGTCCCTTAAATTGTTTGATTACAGTTAAGCCTACTATTAACTTAAAACGTCTGTCAAAACGTTATTGACTAATAGGTAAGCTTCCCGATCAAGAATTTCGGCATTATGGCGGATTTTCAGGCAGATAGTCTGATGATATATTTGATGCTGCTTTTTTGTAAAACTTGATCAAAGAAGAGGCTGCAATAACTTTATATTTCAATCTGACCATTGGAAAATAGATTACGAATTATAAGCCAATTTTAGGGTTCCAAAATCATAACCAGAAACACTCGTTCTCAAGAGCCATGTAGTAGGATTAAAAATAAAGTTTCATGAAATTAAAAATGCATTAGAAAATCACACGAACAGCTCTTTGCAATGCCCGCGATGCATTAGATGCACACAAGCACAGGCTGCAATCTCTCGCACGCACACTAACGCGTTTCTCTAATAGAAGTGTAAGGGTACCTTCACATTGACCACTTGTCTAGGATACTTACAGATTGTTATTATTATGAAATGAATTTGAGTATTAGTTGTTTTAGTGGATTGTTTTTCAATACTACGGTAGTAACGATTCAAAACTGACCCAAAAAAAACAGGCGTTACAAAAGGCAACGACGACTCTACATAAATATTAAAAGTAATCTTTTAAAGCCATCTTTTGAAAATAGAAGACTCCTAGTTAAGCCGATCCAACTAGAAGCCTTCTGTTTTCAGTAGGAGGCATCATCAGGATAAGTCCGGTCCGGCTAGGTTTATTTCAGAGGTTACAAATTGCTATATTCCTAGCAAAATGCAAGTGAAATTCACGCCCCACTGTACCTTCGCCCTACGAATAGTTTGCAGAGTGAAAGTGTCTGCGCCTGTGTGCACACACACGTGCGCACGCGCATAGGCTGTCGGTTTTCATGCTGGTGCAGCTTTACAGCCATGGCGGTATTCGGAGTGTAGTTTATGTAAAGACTTCTCTGTATACATTATGTATTTGTTCGGTTTGCTAGCCGAAGGATCAATTTCAGGCTGCAGACTATGAAAGTTTGACGCTATTTAGACGTTCCATCTTGCGGATATTAGGGGCTGATCGTGCTAATTTGGATGCGCTTTGTGTTACTTTGTAGTGACTCCTAAATTAAAATAGTTTTGTTGAAATGAGTTCATATGTCAAATGGTATTAAATATAGCGTTTAGCAATTTGTCAAAAACACAACATGCACTTCAGAAAATATGTGTTTCAGGAGCCTGTGGGAAATGAATCAGCCTGTAGATCGCGGAAGGTGGCTCGGCCGGTGGCCGCGCGGCTTTCTATAGAGACCGCACTGTCAGCCGATTTACTCGAATCGCTCTAGACTATACATGATATACGATATACAAACTCCAGAACTGAACTTTCGCAGAATTGAAAGACATAATTGTCTGGAATTAAAATGTAATGTAACTAGTCCTTGCTTTGCCTATATATTAGTCAATGTTATCTACTTGATAACCGTAAAAACCGTAAGATGAAGTATTAAATAGTATTTATTTTCCTATTCTATGCTTGGTTTCCTCACAAGCAGTAATAACAAAGTTTTTCGTTCGTCTGTTTGTCTATTAGCATGCATCTGAAAATTTTTCATAAGGGTTGACAAATGGGAAATTTGAGAACTCTAAGCTTAATAAGTTTTAAATTATAGCAAGCTAGTGATAGAAAGAAAGTACCTATAAAGTTAAGTCCATAGCTATATTTATCGCCCACTCGCTGGAAAACTACAAGTAACTCGTAAGACCTCCCCTTTCTCTAGTCAGGGGCTTATATCCATGCTGTTAACAAAGGCGTTTTGTTTCGACATTGTTCAAATATTGTATACTATCAAATAGTACCTATGTTGTATACAATTATTTTGCTATTTATCTACATCTCCAATTATTATCGCTTATGTTTGTCTATCTATACATACTATGTGAAGAGTATTTTTACACGAATACACAAATAGACGAGAACTAATGATGATATGCATTGAGTTATTTAGATTTAGCTGCAAATATACCCAAATAAAACGCGAATACCAAATAACGATGTGCATGTAGTGGCAGCATGAAATATCATAAATTCCTGCATGACTAATTTAGTCCTATTCTCATGTATCTATTTTCTCCAACATAATAGTGTCTACCTAATTTGCGTAAAGTTAAATATAGAAACCTTTTTGTAAACCTACGTAGTTGTAAATGAGTTGAGGTAGGCATATTTAACCTTTGACAGTATTTTAATTTACACTATTCTAAATTGCACAATGTATTACCGTATAAACTAGTATATTACATACAATTTGTTTTCTTTAAAATCTTATTCAGGCTTATTCTATATTTGCCAGTACTAGAGAGACATTCTCTCTCCTACTCCTACTCTTTTATTTGAACCCCCTAAAAATCTCCGTTTGCTTGCTCATAATGATATCTAAAAGTTTGTAGATGCAGTCTAAAAGTAAAACGTCACAACATCTCATGCTTTCTACACAAACACATACAAACATTACCTCACAGATTACGCGTGATAATGAAAAAAAATCTTAATCCATCACTTAAATTATATCATGCTAAGAGTGTGCAACGATGCATTTCTCTCCCCCCCATGCGCAGGAGTGAATGCACTCTCGCTTGGTGTTATGTAAGCTGCTCTTGCGCACCTAACACACACATGCGCGGGAGTCGGTGCTGCGGCGTCTGCGCAGTTTTTGCTGGGATGAGAGATTACTAGACGCGATTAAAATCGACACTGTAATAATTTAATGAGTGGTGTAAAACTATTCTACGGTGAAGATGGCGTGAGGTATTGTGTTACAGTCAGCTTACTGACAGGATAATGGATACACTTATGTTACAATTAATTAGAATACCATTTAAGACTATAATATAATCAAATGGCTTTCAGAATTAAGTGCGATTTGCTCAAAAGCTGTATGTCGAGGAGTATACATATAATCACGCCTTTATCCCTTACGATGTAGGCAGACCACCAAGGGCCGATAGTACCACATGGTGCCACATCTGACCAATTTTGAAGGTATAGTTGAGATGTACAAGTTCGGTTAGTAGTGACAGGTGGTCAGCCCATCGCCTACAAAACACCAAAACCCTCTTGTCCCTCTACTGACTTGTACAGTATTCCTGGGAAGAGAAGCAGCTGTAGTATTATACTTTTTTTTTCACTCCCAGACAGAGCAGCATAGAAGAAATTTTGTCAATTTTGAGTTTAAATTTTTTACTGATACCTACTTCTTCAAAGATTATGTACTTCTCTAAGCCCACGACTAAGTTTACTAGACGGCTACAACTATATCAAAAACGAAATAATTGCGATAAATTGCATCCAATAATTCACCCACGACCGGAGTATTTTCTCGAATATCTACTTTGTATAAGAAAGCGAGTTTTCAGTCATGGATCGTGATAAACTTTGTATTTATTACTGCGATACCGACTTTCACTCACACAGGAATTTTCAATAGTCCCAACATCTTGTTTAGTTCGCGTTGAATTTGATAGGGCTAGGTGTGTTCTAGTTTTACTTAGTAGGGTTTTTTTACTTGAAGGATAAGGTTGATGCTGACCCTATCTTGATCAAGTTTCAGATGATGATGATAGAATGATGGCATCAAGTTTGTACTTCAGATAGGCTATCTGACCATTGGAAAAATCGTCCATAAATAATGTTAAAATAAAATAAATTATAAAAAAAATGACAATCGACAATCTTTCACTCGATTACTTAATGATTCTAAAAAGAGTAAGGTTGGATAAGAAGGAAGATATCTCTCTTTCTGAAAGTCTGCCGAAAGTTGCTCAAGTTGGATCATAAAATTGACAACAAACGTAGGGTACTGTTTAAGTTGCGTAATAATAAGTTTGTGGTACAATTAAATAGATGTTATAGTAGGATACAGGAGCAGGACCGTGGTCATAGTCCAAAGTACTTCCGATACTTAACAGAGACCTTTAATGCCTTATGTACTGATAAAAGTACGTACCAGCATTAAATTAAAGCTAAATTTAACACATAACCTTACCTTAATATTTGTCTAACCTTGTGATCGCTACAAGGTTACTCAGACCGGTATCAATTCATTTTCATTTTAACTGGTTTAAATTGAGACAATGGTAATTTGTCTTATATAGGCTGGCTTAGTAGTTAACCCTGCATGAGCTACAGGTGCGGATTCGGAACCCAGTTAGGATAATGCTGGTATTTGTGTATCTTTACTTTTTACCCTATTTGTGTATCTTTACTTTTTGGCCGCGTGGTGCCGGCAGAGTAGAATTCATACCACCCTATGCCCGCCCGTGGGTATCGTACGAGGCAATTAAGGGTTTCCGGGAGTTGGGCAGCAGCGCCTCCCGTATTGACAACATAGTCCAAAATACAAACTGCGGTCACCAACACGCCTGCCCAGCGTGGTGATTATGGGCAAATACCCCCCATGGCAGTCTTGTGGCGTGCCCTGGGGGAGGCCTACAGTGTTCAGCAGGTCCAGCAGTGGACTGCAATAGGCTGATGATGATGACTTTTTACCCGACCGCGCCAGAAGGAGAGTTATGTTTTCGGGTGTATATTATTTATTTGGCACGTTCTGCAGCCTAAAACGGCTTGACGCATTTGAGTTTAAGAGGTGTCATTAGATTCTTAGTCGTTACAGTGATACTAGGTCAAAATTTTAGGCAGAGGGGTTTTTTCTTTAAATAAGTGAGGCTACTGTGCCAAATTAACATAACAAGTAGTAGAAGTACTGAGCGGCATTTGATAGTAGTCGTTAATGTAGTCTACTTTAAATGAATCGGTTCATAGACACACCCCCTAGAATCAATCACTGAACAAATATCATGAGTACTAACGTATCAACAGTCATATTAGATTTTCACCAAGTTATGTAAGCTGCAGCGGCTTGAACCAGAGTGTACAGCGGTCAACCAGGATAACTACACCATGTAGTGGCCAGCACATAATATAAAGCTGGGTATACATCTGACGGGGTATAGAGTGCACTGAAGAGAAATGCGGCAGATCAGCTGCGGTTTTGGTGTAGTTTTACGTTACATGTAATGAACTCGTGCCCATATTATATGTAAAAGTACTGTATATATATATCCCATACATACATAGTTACCTACCATTATTTTCTCTCACAAGTAATACTTAAATAATTATAAACTCGTCCTTTTCGATGCTGATGCAGAACACTGTTGCTAAGAGGCGCAGGCGCAGGCGCAGGCTTCACCTCGCCTCAACCCGACCTTACTGAAGGCTAGTAACGCAATTTGCCAATTTTGACGGTCACTGTACCATTGGTTCCATCAACAAAGTCTCACGAACATTCATGGAACTAAATCGAATTAATGTACGAGAGACAGTGTTATAAAGACACTAGCGCCCATATCTGAAGAGTTCATTAATGAAACGAAGTAAAGGTTTGATGAAACTATAGTAAAATTATTGATGCGTGCACGCAGAGATATACGATGTGATTTTTTATTTAATGTAAGATTGAACTATTAGCTCAGCGGTTAAGAATGGCGTCTGAAACTCAAGTGTGTTGGTTTCGTATTTTATGCCCTTTCTGAACAAACAAACATAGGTACCTACATATTGACATACTGAATTTCTGACTTTAGTCGAGTACCTAGATTGAATCATGAAGTTACCAAATTATTGGTATACTAGCGACTACGAAAACTATACATAATAATAATAAACCTTCATCTAGAATCACTCTATCTGTATAAAAAAAACCGCATTAAAATCCGTTGCGTCGTTTAAAAGATCTAAGCATACATAGAAGGAAGCAACTTTGTTTTTTAATCGACTTCAAAAAAAGGAGGAGGTTTTCATATACATAGTACTATGTTATGATTCTTCGTCGCGCCGCTACTAGTTCCAATATAACTTCTTAGATTCGATATCTCCCATATGAAGGTTCACAAAACTTTCCGGCTTCAGTACATGGATAGCCGTATGCACGAGATAAAACAAAGGTAGACGGGTGAGGACCTTGCGGCTCGGTAAAAGGCGGGGCGAAGGTGAACGCCGGCTCACAGTCCGCGGAGGCCCTTATGTGGATAACGATATCCGAAATTCAGTATTTGTTATATCCTACCTCGTTATGTAA
The DNA here is from genome assembly GCA_014607495.2 of Carposina sasakii. Classification (NCBI taxonomy): domain Eukaryota; kingdom Metazoa; phylum Arthropoda; class Insecta; order Lepidoptera; family Carposinidae; genus Carposina; species Carposina sasakii. Next base: position 15,564,422 of record CP053151.1, read on the forward strand.
GGCTCACTCTATGATTAATGGCAGATTATTATTCAAGGTCCTGTGCTGATGAGGGGCTAGAATACATCAGCTGCATCTCCTTCCGTGTATGTCGTAAGAGTAGAGTCTAAGGGCTAAGGTAGATACTAGGGAATTCGGGCATCTCACAGGCGATGGGCTAACAACATATCATTGATCATTTATATCTATCTGTATATATCTATATGCTATGTTAAACATGGCTCGTTCTACCTTCAGCCGGAACACAGCAGTGTATACAGGGTGATTTTTGGTCGTCAACGTTCCCGAAAACTACGGAATCTCCTCATCATCACGATCATTTTTCTCCATGGAAGCATACCTGGGAAGTGTCTGGTTTCCAAAATATTAGGGTCCAAAGTTGAGTAAATAGACTGCGTTTTTCTGCATAAATGCACATAGACGCGCGTAGCAGGATTTTTTCACGAAAAATAATTAATATCTGTCTATAAAAAAACTAACATAAACACTAGACACTATAAATTTCGCACGATCAAGGAATTTAAAAAAAAAAACCCAGCATTTTTTTTGGCATAAACTTACTTTATTTCATGTATAGAGTACGTACCCTTCGTTAAAGGTGGCCACAAAAAAACATCCTGTATAGTATGTATGTTTTATTTGAGGACTAACATCTAAAGGTCCGGCTGAAAGTGTTTGTAGTATTTTAACTTTTAAGTAACCAGTCTCCATACTTAGAATAATTGTAGATTTCATTGATATAACGTATTCATTGGTGTGACACTAACAGACATCACGTAATTTCACTGCGCTGATCAAGACGTCGCTTTTACAGACCGAATCTACGACCAATAGTTCAGCTATCGGTGGTGTCTTTCAACGTAATTCAGCAGATCTATTAAACTCTATAAAATTAAAAATGGCCGACATCTCACCAGATCGATCTAAAGCATAATCATCCGCGTAACTAATGACTGCGGCCGCCAAACTAGCGCCCGGAGGCCGAGGACTCTCCATCAAGATTGAGCTTCCGAGATGATGCCAATCTCACGAAAGATGATCTGGCAACGCCGCTGAAGGACCTTGAGAAGATGTCAGGTGGAAAATCTGAGTTACCCACCTTAAAAACTACTATGCTTACAAAATAGGCCGAGCTGATTTTTCTTAAAAAGAGAGATTGAAATATGTGCTAATTACCGTAGCCTTATGGAAAACGTAAGTCTTTGACTGGCATATAATAAGTGTTTTGGTTACCGTGTTATTTATAAACATCCTTAGACATTGTTTTTAAGCTAAACATAATTACGAATTTGACAGATATATCATATCTTGATATATAAAAATCTTCTGTTCGTGTGTTTGGAATGGATTTCCTTCTAAACAGCTGGATAAATTTTGATGAAATTGTTTGTGTGTATTTAAGTGGGTTCGAGAATGGTTTAGATTCACAATTTGGTAAACCGAATAATGTTTTTGAACTCCGTCCGCGTGGACTGCAGAAATAATAAAATGTCGTTGACCGAATTGTAAATCTAAACAATTTTCGAACCTATTTGAACACACACGAAAAATTTCATTAAAATCGGTCCAGCAGTTTAGAAGGAGTTCAATCACAAACACACTAACAGAAGATTTGTATTGTTGTTGATGTTAGAGAACCTTTTACATAGGATCCGGTAGACTGCGCTGTATTCGCTGTATGTGATTACTCACAAGGATAATAGTTTCAGTTACGCCCGGTAGATGGTTGCTATATCTCGGAAATATTTCCTTTATCTTTATATAATTAATTAAATCTTCTGTTCGTGTATTTGTAATTGAAGTTCTTCTAAAACGGCTAAACCGATTTTTTTAGTGTGTGTTCAAGTGGGGTCGAAAATGGTTTAGATTCATAATTCCGTCAATTAGACAAAGTTTTTATCACGGTCCATATTGTTACAGCTTATTTCAGAAAGGCGTGCGTGGGACAGGACAACGTCTGTCAGGTCCGCTAGTAAGTATGTATTTCGCTTTCATCCGTCATCATAAACGAATCTTTAAAGATTGTCTAAATTTAGATATGATTTTGTAATAAAAGTTTTATAGAAGATTTGTCAGGCTGATTTGCATTCGTTCTAGTAGCTTTTAATGTAAGTATTTTGAAATAACAAGTGGCATATGATGATGATGACAAATAAGTATAGAGTATATAACTAGGGTTGACCAAAGTAAGATATTTTCGATTATCATTTTAAACCCTATTACTTTGTAAGATAAAGCCAACATTAAATATTACATTGCAATACTTTCAACGAATAGGTATGCACGACCTTACCTCACCTTTAATTTCTGAACCCTCAAGAACCCTTTCACATTAACAATTCCACGTTTCTAAAAGGGAAATGTGAACATTGAAATTGAAAATTACTGTGACGGAGGTAGTCGGAAATAGCAATGTTCTAAGTACGAAAGCATTAATGAAGAAAACTAATATTGATTGAAAAGTTTAATGTTTATTTATTTGTAGTAAAAAAATACTCAAAGTAAAAAAATCTAAATAAATTAAAGGGTAGGTAATGAAAAAAGTTATTACGTACGATTAAATGCACCTCTGTAAGTAAAGGTTCAAGTCAGCGCTTTAAATATACAAGGTGTTTCTGACTTCGTAAAGAAAACTTCGAGGGGTGATCCAGTCAATTAATCTAGTGAAAGGTAAAATTTTCCACGAAAATCTGAGGTTTCAGTCTCCTAAGTCAGTCTCATATTACGAACTAAACATATAGTATTATATAGCAATTTATTTAGGCCCACCAACTGTTTAAATATTGAATCATTTATGTTCTCTATTAGCAAAGTTTTATATCGAATAGTTTCAGGTTGTTTTCAGCTCATTGCCCTTCTAGTAAAAATAGCGGACATGAAATAGGTCTATGAGTATTTAATTAGGGAGGAGTATTATTGTTGGCATTGTTGGCGGTTTTTCACGATTTTCAGTTTTCAATCAAAAGTCGGCAATACAATAATACAAAGTTGTGACGTTGGCGGGAAAGATCTTACCTTGTAGTGACGTTCCCGCGCTTTTGACCTCGATGGCGGCCGCGAGCGTTCGGCCGTATTCGGAGGAGCTCGGCGGCTTCGGTCATTTCCGTCGGCCAACAGACGGGGTTTTATCTGAAACGCGAAACGGAGGAGAAAATTGGGAAAATTAGATTTATGGTGAGATTATCAGTTTTCGGGAAAGAGCTAGTCTAATTAAAATTTTAAGTACTTAAGTTTTGTGTTTACTCCATAAAGGACAATTGACTGGCTATTTAAAATGTTGATGACGATAATCGTAGCCTTGGTGGAATTATTGTACCTAGAGGCCTCTTTATTTTGAAATAAAACTTATATTTACTCACTTATTTACGTATAGCCGTACAGATCTACCTAAGTATAATTTGTTTATTTTTAAAATGGCTTTACAACACTACAATTTTATGACAATTATATCAACGATTGCATTTCAATTGCATTACTTTCACGAGAACAGAATGAGAATAAATTATTAGGTCTACGAGTCCGTGTAATAAATATGTAGTTATCAAATATTATATTTACTTAATAATTAATTACTTACGTACTACTTAAGACCATAAACATAAAACTCTACCCACAAAAAAGGAAGAGTCGCATTATAAATACAGAAAGAACATCAATGCATTTTTAGGAAAAATAATCCACTCTACAAATGCCTAAATCGTCCCAAGCCTGACCTATAAAAAAATCAAGCCATTCATAAGTATGATAACATAATTTGGAGCTACAACGAAAATACTAGGTTGGCGCTGGGTGACGGACGGGGGCGCTCGACTCGGCCAGGTTCAGTGACTCGAGCGCCGTGCAGCCAGGCGCACGCCCCGCGCCCACGCGACGTGACTCCTCGGGATCGTGCCACTGCTGTGACAGAGTGCTGTGTGATTCTATACAACTTTTCATAAAACAAATATTTATCTGTATCAGTGCATGTGGACTTGTGGACGGAATGTGAATTTGGATTGCGTTTTATTCTTTTCTCGGACTCGGGTATGTTGATTTGTCATTTTATTTATTATGCTAAACGCACGAGAATGAAAACAAATTGGTAATGATAAAATAATATTGGAACGCTGCTTGGTTGATGAGTTGTGTTTTTGTTTTTTTCGGAGGTCAACGTTTTTGGCGGCCCGAAAAAGACATCAACGCGCTGCATTGGCAACATTTATCTCCAAAAACATTTAATATAAAAAAAATCTAGTTGGTTCTTTATAAATTTATCTACTATTAAATAATTCATAGACGTTTGCTAAAGTATGTTAAATTATTCATTTAATTTGTTACGTTTCTCTCGTTTTAGTTTATGTAACACTCGTATTTCAGCTGCAGCCGACACATGTACAATTTCCCCACTTTCTCTCTAACGATAGAATAATTTGTTATATTAAAATTACTTTCTTTAGAATCTTTGAAATAAATGCATTAGTATTGGTATTGTTTCATAACGCGGTTATATGTATACAATAACTCATTACATAGTTAACAATACATATACTATAGTTATTCAGCCGATTGTACTAGCATGTCATAAAGATAATGAGACCTACCTCTGATTACAAAATGCGTAGTACAATACGCACAACAGAAGCACCTAGTTTCGATTCCCGGTTGGAAAAAGGAGGCAGGTAGGAAATTAACTTGTAGGTAGGTATCTCAAGGTTATGTTGTTTCTCGTAGCTGTAAATTCAGGGGTCTTAGGTCGGTTTCAAAATTATTTCATTTTGGGGGTAGTTAGGAAAAATGTTTACGGGATAGAAAACTCTATTTAGTATTAGGTGCACACATGTATGTCTTTCAGTCCTGTGGGGTAAGCACGAACCTTTTTGCGCGGCGTAACGCTAGCGACTCGCTAGCAAAATCTATGTGTTTTGGGCCTATTCCACTCCAATCCACTGGGCAAATCCATTAATGGATTAGATTACACTTTTTCGTCCACTCTAATCCACTGCTATAAAACTCACTGGGGAGTGGATTAGAGTGGAACATCTATTCCACGTTTGACGATAGCGTTACGGACTATCGAGAGGTTCGTGCTCACCCCACTGTTTCCATATTTTCAGTGTGAAGTTATACCACGTTTAGTATTGGTTTTATACCCTCTTATACCTAAGTGGTATTCCGAAAATATTTCAGTTCCAGGCTTATGTTATCCCATATAATATCTACGTTTCACACACAAATACTGGTGCATGACCTTGCATGAAAACTCCTTCAGTTCTTATATATTTTCACAGGCTTACATATAACACAAATATTATATGATAATTTAAAAAATCTGATGTATAATTATGTATATTTAAACACCCCAAAGTTTAAAATGAATAGATATAGTTTTGACCTTGTACTTACTACGCAGTTCGGTTTCAAGCGTTTTTTTTCAAGGTGCAACTCAACTGTAGGCTGGAAATGTTTAATTCATAATAATAACGACTCCAAATAGGTAGTATGTTTATTTTATTATTATGCTATACTTAGCATAGATTCCTGATTTCTTCTTCAGCCTATTACAGTCCACTGCTGGACCTAGGCCTCGCCCAGGACATGCCACAAGGCTACTGCCACAGGAGGGTTTTGCCTATAGCCACCACGCTGGGCAGGCACCGCAGTGTGATTTTCGGACTATGTTGTCAGTACGGGAAGCGCTGCTGCCCACCTCCCGGAAACCTTTAATCGCCTCGTACGATACCCACGGGCAGGCAGGGGAGGTACAAACTCTACTCTGCCGGCACCACGCGTAACGGATTGATGTTTGTGCACGCTAATCTCAGAGACGGCTGAACCGATTTCGATGCAGTTTTCAGGAATATATTGTGACGGGTCCCACATAACATATAGGCTACTTTTTATTTCGGGAAATGTTTTTTTCCCGGATAATTTCGACATTTTGTTTTTTCTGCAGTCCACGCGGACGCAGTCGCGGGTGTCCACTAGTACTTAATAGTTTTATCTATACTTGTTCAGTGATTTTTTGTTTTTATATTATGTAATATAACGAAGATGCAATTTGAAACGCTGATGATCTGGATGTTAGGTTATGTCTTGATATGAGGTCTATAGGTCTACGTGAACTCTTATTCTGGTTTTTCGATCGTCATTTGCAAATAACCTATGCAAATAAGTGTCAACCTAGATTAATAATGTCTTGAATGATCATAACGCGAGTCCAAAGGTTAGGTTAGATATACATGAATACAGAAACGAATAGCTTTCACTGGGGCAAGCACGAACCTCTCGATAGTCCGTAATGAAATTAATGATATTATTTAACTGTCAAATATCATAGATTTTGCCTGCGAATCGCTAGCTTTACGACGCTCTCATCGCGATCACTCACTTTTACAGTATATACTACTATTTCAACATGGATTCTCGCATCTAATTTTACTCACAGGCATCTGTACATTGTAAAATAAAACCTTGGCGAGCCCTTGACTCTGTGTACCATTACCTTATTTAGTTAGACTACAGTCATCACCTTATCTACGATATAGGTACTTATTAATACGCGTATTTATCTAACCAAAACAATGTACATTTGAGTATAAGTACGTACATTTGATTGTCTGCAGCAGAATTATGAGGGTCTAAAGAGTTTGCTCACTGCTTTCTATACCATGGACCGTAAATTGAACGTGAGAGACACGTAGAGTTTTTAAGGAGGAAAAAAATGTCTCTATGATTTTATATGAAACAAAGCCTACTAGTGATGCACGTAGCGTACCCGTAGCGTATCATGCACGGACCGGCAAAGAATACTCGTCGAGCTGAAGCTGATTCTGTGCATATAATGCTACGTGCGAGACACGTTACTATTACGGTGTGAGATCAGGGGGCAGATTTTATCTACAAAATCTTAATTTAACCAGACATTGGACAGAATACTCTATAAAACTACTTTACTTGACATATGACCTAATTTTACCATGTGGAAAGGCCATAAAAGGTTTACCTTTCTTATTATTTCCATAGAAACTGATTGAATGTCAGAAAAAAGTATCATAATGTCCAATAATCTTTGTAATGCTTCCTAGTTGTCTTTATTTCACTCGGAAGATACATTCGATCTCGCAATAGTAAAACGGTAGTGATGAGATGGCGAAAATTGTACAACTTTTGTTTTCGCATTGCTTTTTCCCTATACCTATTACGGAGTCTTGTCCTTATCAAAGATATTTTCATAGAGTCTTATATCATAACAACGTAATCAGATATTAAGCCATATTTCGTACTACAAAAGTAGTGGTTATTATTTTATTTTCTAGAAGACTTTTAATTCATTCTTAATCTTATTTTTTTCTGAAAGTGAACTAGACATCATATTAAACAATTTTCAGAAGGAATGTTATTTATGGTTATTTATATATTATATCTCATATTTTCACTACACTACCATCATTTTAACCTCTCATCATCATCATTATCAGTGAGATAAGTATGTATATTATTCCATTTATATGTATTTTGATGTAATTAAAACAAGAGCTACATTAATTTCCTTTTCGTAGAATTTAAATAAAATAATGATTCAAATGAGTACGCTAATCATATCAAGATGGATTTAATACTCACAAAGTTTTTTCATGTACCTAACATATTACAGATTTTCGCGCAGTTAAATTGTTTTAGCAGAAGTGCCGTACCTACTACTGTTGTTGCTCCCATGATGAGTAACTCCACCACCTCACATGAGATATTAACTAAACTCAATTAGTAACGGTCATTTGAAAACGAAACCGGCTTTCGTTTCGGCTGAGATAATAGTATTAAATCTTAATAAATGATCGGATCACATGTTGTTCATTTATAAAACTTGCTTTCACTTGGTTACCATTTCATTGTTAATGTTTTAGCGAACATGTAATAAGCATGTGGTTTAACTATTTTGATGGTCATCAACGATGAAATTATGAAGATCTTAAGTAGGTAGACACTTGACTGTGGCCATAATTAAATACGGATTTATTAACTCAACCGTATTATGTGGTCCTGAAGATTTTTGGTAAGGGGCTAACTGTATAAACTAAATTCGTAAATAGATAGAAAATTACGTGATTGTGACTCTACAAAATCAATATTATACTATGGAGATTGAAGATAATGTAAAAAACCGAATCGAAAATCACGAAAACAATATTTTCTTCCTTATTAAGTATGCATTATTACGGCGTTTAGGTAAAAAAGCTAATATCACATAATAATGAACCAAAAGCCTAACGACTTCCGTGGAGCTGCGCACGCGCAGAGCATTCACCGAAAGTGAAAGTCGCGACAAGCATTTATACTAACTTCACTAGAGGCGCCACTCCATATGTCATATTTTATAAAATGTCGCAGAATGGTATTAGATTTCGTAGTTCCCGCTTGCGCCGGCGCCGTCGGTTGGTTGTCACGATTACATGATTTTAGTGACTTTTGTTTTTAAGTTTATTTTAGAACCTGTTTTTATTGTGATGTGAACGTTTATGTTATCACAAGATTTGTAGAGAAAGAAAGTACCTACTCGACTACATACCTACTTACTTATTTTGAAGAAAACAATCCATTTGAAATATTTGGATAATTATTATTGAAAAATAAGTTACATACTTTGATTTATACCACGCGGGTCCAGCAAAAAGACTCACAAAAATAGTATTAGGTACGATTTTTCAAGCAAGACAGAGCAATGTTCTTAAATCTCAAACACTACGTTTATATTTATCCAACTAAATAATTTGTATGCTAGACTATCTCTTATATTATAGCAACAACTGTTTCTATCTAAATATAAACTTACTAAGACTTAATATAGGTATAGTCCGAATTATATAAGGGCATTGAACTCGTGCCTCATTTTACCAGCTGCTATCAAATGAATAGTCGTCTTATCTTTCTCATAAAAGGTGAATGTAATTTCGTTAAAAAATTGACATAAACAGTATTTAATAGGTAAAGCAATCACAATTATATAATGGGTGCCTACGCTTTCGTGTGGCATTCGGCAAGCGTAGCGCTGGGCGCCCTCCGGCCAGATGGACCGATGACTTAAAGAGGACGGCTGGTAGTGACTGGATGGCAAAAACGGGAGATCGAGCCATGTGGCGTACACTGGGGGAGGCCTACGTCCAGCAGTGGACTGCAACAGGCTGACGATGACGACGACGACGCTTTCATGTGGTGCTATATAGACTCAAAGCTGAACTTAACGTAATATGCAATCTCAGGCTATAAGCTATCAACTTCGCATTGATTATTTAGTACATCTGTCACCGTTTTTTTTGGCGAAACATGTCTCTGATCTAATAATGTAATTATGATGATCTCTGACCGTATTTCGGCCAAGGCGACCAATCTCTACGGAGATTGGCCAGGTACGCAGGAGATATTATAGTGCACAAGTGTGTGCGAAAACACATATGCACTCTCTATTCCGTTACTCTCATAGTTCGATGGGACGGAAAGCCGACACGACCGGAGAGAGATCAGGCGCAGAACCAACGGTTTTACGTTCTTTCACGAGCTAAGTGTCAATTTTGCAACATTAAAATCTGTACATGAAATAAATTCATTGGATCGAACTTACGCCTCCCGCTTGGAAGGTGCACGTCTTAACCACTGGGCTATCACCGCTTTTATATAATCTATTAATAACTTTATTGTACTATGTTTTGAGCAAATCAATAAGCATTAATTTAATTTTTAATTTAATTAATTAATTAAATTTAATTAATTAATTTTTCATTTTTATACTAAACGTGACTATGGAATCTCCGTTATGATTGCAGTTGAGGCTTCCATACACACTATTTCCGAAACACGGCTGTGTATTTATCAAATAACGTCTAATAGAAAATTCGCTTAAACTCTTTAATAAACTATATGTTTTTTAAAACTGGACTAATAGAGTATTGCAGCGGGCATTACTTATTATGTTCTACATTATATGATGTACACGATTTTGCTGATACTAGTAAACAAAACCAATCTAGAGTATTAAGTAGCTAGAGTAAATAAAGTGACGACTCTGTTTGGAGTTTGGAGCAAATCATAAGATCCCCGAGATAACAATACTTCCACTTACCATAGAACGATACGGTTTACCTCTTTACCTAGGTACCTGTTGAAAAAGAATAGAATAGAATAAGTTTTTACAAGGTAGATTCTTTATGAGAATGTGGTTTGAAGATTGTTGTCATAAAACTTTCTATCCTGCGTCAACTAAAAAATGCGCCGAAATTTATTGAGCTATTTATTTAATAATATATTTTACAATATCTCCAAGCTATCAAGTTTAGCTATATCATTATATTCACCGATATCAGTACATTAGCTACAACTTCATATGTAGGTACAGCGGTTTTCGTAAAAATTTGAACGCCCGTTTGTGCTAGAGCTTCCTCGTAGTCCCTAATCCGAGCTTCGTAAAATAGCGGTTTTCGTAAAAAAATATTAATTCCCATTGGTCCCCTTCCCGTGGGAATTTCGGGAAATCCGTTCTTAGTGCTTCCTCGCAAATGAACATATATGCCTAATGCTAATTTAAGCGGTTTTCGTAAAAATTAAATTCCCGTTTGTCCCCTTCCCGTGGGAATTTCGGGAAATCCGTTTGTCCTCCCTCGCTGTCCCCAAAACATATATGCCCGATTTCAGCTTCATATGTATAGCGGTTTTCGTAAAAAATATAGAATTCCCGTTGGTCGCCTTCCCGTGGGAATATCGGGAATTCTTGTAGCCTATGTTCATCCAGGTCCAATAAGGATTCTAACGGTGAAAGAATAAATCGGTCCAGAAGTTTTTGAGCCTATTCATTTTTTCCTCTTATAATATTAGTGTAGATTTACCGATTTATATATTTACCGAGATTTGGCTAGTGTACCTATAGCTATCAGGATGAAAAAATTAAAATGTAAAAATAAAAAAGTTTGAAAGAGATGGTCAAATTCGTCATCCGAGTTAATAGGGTATATGCATGATTTTTTTAAATTTTTATATTCTATGGAAAAAAAAGCTTGCCCTTGGAATGGCATACCTAACTTTAACCGTCCGGCAAAATGTTTTTGCAACGCTCCGTTTGCTCCATACTAAAATGGCAAAGACTTTGACGTCATAGAAGACAACCGTCTCAAATTAGTATGGGGAAAAAATGCAGTCTTATTTTATAAACGTAATATTTTATATTTTGTGTATTGTTGTCAATTAAATTTTAATAGGTGCTGATATTAATAAAGTATATATTAAATCAATGAGATAATTCAAAATATGGGTAAAATTGTATGTTTTTACTTCTTTTATGTTGTAAATTTTTTTCGTTATATTTTTCAAACTTTTAAACTTCTGTAACTTTGGTATTTACTAACCGATTCATGTTATTTTTGTACCATTCCGTTTATCTTGTAATATCTTTCGAATAAATTGACCCGTACCTCAGTTGGTTAGAGCAAAGTACGGTATGCGAGAGGTCGTGAGTTCAAGTCTCACTCGGGTGAAATTTTTTCCATTTCTTAATAATATCACTTACAATATACCTATATATAATAATATTACTTGCTTTGATACTCAATTAAAACTGTTATGTACACTTAGTATGCAATAAAATGATTTGATTTGACAATAACATAATATCGTCATCTTGCTGAACTTCTCCATTTATACCTATATGTTTTAGGTGATACTTGTTCGGAATATAATCGCATTGATATCTTCCATGAAACCAATAGAATTCTTCAATAGGTACATAGTACATATACTATCAAGGATTCAAGGCCTGCTTCAAGATAACTATGTACCTAAATGATATCATTGACACAATTTCCATGTAATTTTTGCTGAACAAAATATCATCTGTAAAATACACGCACTTAATTCAGAGACCAGACGAATAAATAAATTTGGCAAGTCCTAATTCTAATCTAAAAGCTCCAAGGTCTGCAATTTTTCTCCGATACGTTCGGTCTCCTTGACACAGATAACATAACGCGATGCGCCCGCGCCGCGCGGACGCGCAAAAAAAACCACAGATAATAAAATATACGCACGCTCGATACATTCGTGAATCATACTACATCCAGATAAGTATATTTGGGTGAACCGAAAGATAAAGAAATGGCAAGATTGTGTCTCTTCTTGACACAGATTAATTAATTACCTAGGCATTATATTTGTCCTAGCATTTTTGCTTTAATACAATATTTGTTTAAATCAACACAACCAACTTCTTAAATACTCGTAATGATGTAAATATTGGATAGTTCATAAATATTAAAATAGATCAATCAAATATCATGGTCTCGTACTAATTAATTGCATAAATATTTTTTTATGTTGCTGGTATATTTTTGGAATGAGGGCGAGAGTTAGTGGAATATCTATAACAAGAACCATCACAATTTTTTAGGGCCAATGCGCTAAATAGGTAGTGAAATAGGTAGTTTACTATTATTAATGTCAAATAAAATAAATGTACTACCTACTCACAATAAAATCATTGGCATTTAGCCAACTCAAAGTATGTTAAAACTTCAAACAAAACTAAAACAATCACAGAACAAACTCTAGGAATGCGGGTTGTCCACGTGTGGACCCTTCACCCTCGCGGCACGAGAAAGCTAAACAAACACAAATACACACACTTTTCGTTCCTACCCCGGTATTGTTCAGGCTTCAACCTAATTGTTTTATTGTGCAGTAAAGGGTTAAAACAAGTTTTTAAAACTATGGCTTGTACTTTTTACGAGTTTTTTATAGGAGCCATAAAAGTATAATTCTGGACGCCAAATCGGTACCAACCGTGAAACAATGTAAGCGTTTGTTAAACCTTCTAATAAAATAAAACTTTTGACAAGATTTCTTTATAGAGTGCGTAAAAAACTACTAGTTGAGACAGACGGTCGTTAATTTTGTGATATTCGTAGAAAAAAAAATACAATGTAAAAGTGATATTGTACCTACTTTAGGAATTTTCATTAAAATGATGGCATCGCAAAATATTTTTGTTAACCGAAAAAGCTTTTATTTAAAAGCAATGAAATAAACATGTCATGCCTTCGTATATACTTACCTGATGTAAGTAGGTATATATATTTATTGTATTTTAACTTCACTTTTAAAAATTGTTGTAAATTGACAGCTTAGAAATTAAATAAATAATGATAAATGCGGCAGTACACCCAACTCATCATCCACTGATCGCATCATTGTTAACTAGCAGTCCGCCCCTGACCGCCCCGCAGCACTCCAAGGCGGCCTTGTCATACAGTTTCGGCAAATTTCGGCAACTATCGTCTTAAAACAACACCAAAATACCCTGACACCGTCCCCCACAAGCAGCATATTCCAATATGAGCTGTAGTACAACTGACGAAGGTACTACAAGTAGCAGGCGAGGTACGTGCGCAGAGGTCAGGACGTGCCGGCAATGGGCCCGGGACGACCTTGGCCTACTTCGATATGGGTCCCGGCTCGGCGCCTTATTTGAGCTGTTAGATAAGATTGATAACGACTTCCTAATTAGAGTTAAATATTTTGACAAACTCCTCTAGTACGACATACTCGTGAATGGCAAGCGTTATGTGACTAAATGTTTATATGTCCTAGGTTGATGATTTATTTGTAAAGTGATAAACTTGACAGAGTGCTTGACATAGTTGATTTGCAGAGTCGGGAATGAGTGGTGGGCCAATCCCGGTTGTTAAGTTGATCATCGTATTGCTTAGCGGCTGTTGATATGCTCAACGGTGAACTTCTCACGGTTAAAATAATGTTGATGACTAAAAATCGTTATCAAATGTGCAGATCATAAATCGAACCTTTGCTTTCATACAAAAATTGTACAGAAATTTGGGATCAAATAATCATACATACCCATAGTCAAAACTGTTAGAGGCTGTTATAAAAACATTTACACTTTATTATTAGTGTATTTCACAAATGGTTCTACTAAACTCAAGCTGGGTCATTACACGGCGTCCAAAGTTCTGACCAGGGGCTGCCCTCAAGGTTTAGTTTTAGGCCCATATCTTTGGAATATTAGCTTCGACGATTTCCTTGATATCCCTCTACCTAATGGCTGTTCCCTGGTCGGTTATGCTGATGACGGACTTCTTTTGGTTCAGGGCAAAACTCGTAATAATTTGGAAATTTTGGCTTCTGAGTGTTTAACTAGAATATCTGATTGGGGTAACAGACATAAACTGGAATTTGCTGCTCATAAAACTGTACAACTTCTACTAAAAGGTGAACTAAAGGTCCCACCGCGTATAATATTCAATAATGTAAGAATAACTTCCTGTAAGCATTCACGCTATTTAGGACTAGTTCTTCAAAACGGTTTTAGTTTTAATGAACATATCTGTCAGATAGGTGATAAGGCTAGAAAAAACTTCCTTGCTTATGCACATATTTCGTTTCCTACCTGGGGACTAAATTTTAAAACTCTTTATGTAATGTATACATCAATATTTTTGGGTAGTATATGTTACGCGGCTCCGGTATGGGTTGAAAGATCCACATTTTCTACTTCGCGTCGTAAATTATTACAAAGCCAGCGTACAGCGTTAATTTTTCTAACAAAAGCTTAAAGAACGGTAAGCACCGATGCATTGCCAGTTCTTGCGGGTGTATTGCCTGTCGATCTGGAACTGCAGCGTAGGGCATCGAACTATTTCAGAAACAAAAATATTAACAACGACTTCGTTAAACTCCGTGATAGGTTTAGAATAAACAGATTATTTGATAAAAATATAAACATTGAGGATACCTTAGTTGATGAGTGGCAGTCTAGGTGGGACTAAAGGCAGAGACTTGTACAATTTTTTCCCGTCTGTATCCGAATGTTTAAAAATGCCATGGATTGAGGTTGATCACCCCACAGCGTAGTTTCTCACTGAACATGGTAATTTTAAGAGTAAACTATACACATTTAAATTAGTTCCAACCAGTGCCGTAAGTAAGGCGGTGCCACTGGTGCCCAGGCACAGGGTGTAGACTCTGGGGGGTGCAAGAATGGCCAATTGGCCAGACCAGGCAGGACTAAATAGGGCGTAGTTATAGAATGGCTTATTATTGGCATAATAACTTATAGGTCACATAAAGTAGCCGTATGTTACAATTGTAATAATTATTGTCTTAGGTAAGTAGCTATACAATTGTAATATATAGTAGTGCTTAATTTACATATCTATCTTCATACTTCACATTCTGTTTTTCTATTAGTTTTAATGCTTTATAGTCGCTAATTAGGTCCCCCCGAGATTTTCTATGCTATGATATGAATTTTTTGGTCGCCTCTGTTGATCCTGGCTCACAGGAGTTGCAGAGGCGGGAATGAGTGGTGGGCCAATCTCGGTTATAGTCAAAACATTCCTCGTCTGCATAGATAACACAATTAATAAAATAATTAATTAAGGCCTATTTATAATTTTATATACATGTTCATGAAAAATTGGGGTCTCCCTGACCTAGTTACCGCGAGGTGGTTTATGAGCGGCTTAATTAGAGCGGCGTGAGAAGCCACGTGTATGATATAATACGTGTGTTCTCGTTTATCCTAAACCTAGAAGTGAATCATATTATTACAGATAAAAATGTCCAAGAAAAAGCTTTAGGAGTATATGGAAGAAGAAAACACCGCACCAAGCTCACGTGTATGGGAACAGGGCAGGAAGAATGCAGGAAGTGTATAGGAGATTTCCTTCTAGGGCTATTATAAATTTTACCCTCAATTTCGCCAGCTAAGATTACAAGAGCATTCAACAACGGACACTCCAAAAATAAGAGTAAAAAAAGCTTCAGTTAAAAAACCTTTTTTTAAAACAAACTTTTATTATTTGTTAATAAAATTAACTTATCGAATCAAACGAGCCCAAACTCGATGGGGTTGCGTCGTTTAATTACGGAGTACCTATGGCCACCTTCCAGCTCCATCAGCAGATCAGTTCTATAATAATATTGCATTGTTATCCGATTTATACATGCATGCAAAATTTCGGCTCAATCGGAAACCGGGAAGTGGATAAAATTTAACTTGCAAGATTTGGTTACAGACAAAGAGACAGATGAAACTAAATAAAAGCTTAGTAGAGCTCATTTATAAGTTCTGTCAACTTTCTGTAAGGGAAAACTATATATAAAACCCTATTTACATAATACCATTTCCTTGTATGTTCAAGAACAATAATTGAATTTAATTATTGATACGCTTTAGTTAACTATGTAGTATAAACTTCAATAAAATTGTATACAACAGGCAAGAAAATGGTATCATTGGTTTTATCTCTCATCCTTCAGATCTGCTCATACACTTGTAGCTCTGTCTAAAAATGTACATGGTAGTAGCTGCTTACTGGAATTCCGACACATAGCAACCCAAATTATAATCGGGTAACCCACGTCAGTCATAATTGTTTTAATCAGGCCAAACTACATATCAACAGATTAATAAGCCTTCATGGCTGGCTGTATGACAGTTTATTTCAAATCCAAACATACCTAAAATACCTTTACAAAGTGAAGCAAAGGTAGGTAGCTAGACGGCCGAAAGCGTAGTTGGTAGAGTCCGTTTCACCAAATACATAGTTCTTTTGAATGATGGCACTAGTTACTATGTGAATGACTGAATTATAGGCGTAATTACATACAACATTTTTTTTCCGAAATCAAGCATAGGTGTTGTTCTATGAAACAGACTCTAGTGACCCTGCCCGCCGCGCCTCAGGTCCTAACTTTGTATCCTGGCAGGTGCAAACATTGATATGATGAATTTTGATGTTTGTTTCCGAGTCACGAATGTCTCTATACTTATGTAGGTACGTATTTACGTACCGTTGCTTACACACAAGACCTTAGGGATCTTAGTGCAGGACTGAGGAGTGTGAAACATATAACAAGTTGTAAGGTACTCGAGGTACCTCCAGTGTGTCGACCTTAAGGCACATTCATCACGTCAGCCGGCGGGACCTTGATCTCAACCTAATACTGAAAAATGTTGCACTAAACACCTAGCTCATTGTCTTGCTGCGCCCGCCCCTAGCCACACACTACCGACTGTATCACTACGTAATAAAGTCTACTATCGTACTAATAGTGCCGATAGACCTTGATGGCTGGCCTTGCTTCTATCTGGCGTACGCTCTTTCCGCCTTCGCCGAATCAATTTGAATGTTATTATTTTCATTGAGTCAGAATTAGAGAATCATATAAATGTTTTTAGAGCATTTTTAGGGCTAAGAGAAGATATGGTTGTCTAGAATTTAGACTCTAGTTTTACAGTAGATTTAGCCCAAAATCAGTACAACTACCTATATATTCAGGTGTAAACTGGTTCAAATCTTTTGAGGTCTTTTTTAAGATTTCTAATAAACTGCGGGACATTGCGTGAAATACCTTCATGAGTAAGTTATATTTCCCAGGATAAAAGTAGCATATTTGTCCTTTCCTATTATATTGTACCTACTTCCTGTATAAGTATAATATAAAAATATATAATAGAACCTAATGATACTCGCATCAGGGTCACTTTTATTTGCAATACCATTGGTACTTAGATATACAAGCGTTTCCTTCCTTAGTCACTAAAATACTCATAGCAAATATATTAAAATTAGGCATCCAAACATTAACTGACCAAGGTTGAGGCGTTAATTAAGTGATTTTATCTGTTTGTTCATTACAATGAACAATTCCGAAAAAGCCTGTGTATTTACTATTGAAGCACAAGTACATACATCGCGCGACCTAGAAACGACATGCGGGCCTTAATTTGTCTGTCTAAAAGTCAAACTGCCTTAAGTACCGATAAAATCTCACTGAAAACATTATAGAGACGCATTCGAAACATGATAAATACAAAATGCATCGTACATTTATCATTCGTTTATGAGCGAATTGCACAGGCGTATTTTTTTCGCGGCGTCACTGAAAATGCGGTATTTTGTGGAATATTTCTATGGAATTATATTTTTTTAAAGTAGTACTTGTACCTACGCTAATGAGGCAATAATTAAAAATGTCTTGTATAGTATATTTTAAGAGATAAAAAATAATTATCTACTCATTTAATATTTTGGTGGTCTGTCCACAAACTACTTTCATGTGTATTTTCATTGTTTAATGAAAAAACGTAAGAAATACGAACAAAACGAATATTATTTTCTGGACATATTAAGTTAATCTACTAATTAATACTATAATCAGGGTATTTAGAACATCGGTTAAATTTAAAACACCGATAAAAGATCTGTCCGAGCGAAATACACAATTTTGGTGAAAATTATAAAAGGGACTCTATACATCCCTACGGTGCGTTTCGAAGAACCAGGAACTTATCCCTATTTTAAGCATGTCTTGGTCACCCACCCATCGTGATCAGTTCTACTCCACGTGCTATAGTTTTCGTCAGAAATTTATGAAATCTTTTTCAGACAACTGCGACAGTTTTTTTTGCAATATTGGTGTCTGAATATTAAATATTGGGAAAACTTGTAACAGAATGAACTTTAATGTACAGCATAAGTAATGGGGACCTATTTAAATTAAAAGATAAGCAAAAAGCGTAAATACTATATGTCACTACTTATTTACGAAAAACTATTTTATTGTAAAATCTCCGCCGTCCATCGGTTTTACGACAGATGTGTCCAGAACACAGTCTTCTGCTGGATAATTGTTTCGGTCTTTGTCCATTAGCGAGATTCCGAGCCTTTCCATACCTTTCCATAGCTTTCGGAGTGAAATGCAATCGGTGGGCCAGCCCCACCGTAAGGTTCCACGTCTCGGCTCCGTAAGTCATGACTGGTAGGACGTACTGATCGAACACCTTAGTCTTGAGGCATTGTGGCAAGGATGACTCAAAGATATGACGCAACTTTCCAAACGCTGCCCAGCCAAGCTGCACTCTTCTGTAGAATTCTCCCTTGAAGTTGTCTTTAACCAAATGTAATGTTTTCCAAAGGTATACATATTTCTGGGCAACTTCTAGGGCTACACCTTCGACAGGAACCGACTTCCAGGTGCATCCCGAGTTCCACATACATCAACGCAGCATTGAGACTAGACAGTATTTCAGGCAGGTCTTGTAGCTAATCAACCATAAGATTATATTATCAAAGAAAAGCGTGAGATATTCACAATTGATGTTGACGTCGTTCTTCCCACTGCAGCGTCTTGAAGACTTTCTCCACGGCATTGGTGAAGAATTTCGGGGATAATTATGATATCACCCGGTCTTACATCTCGGAGTAGTCAGATTGATACCAAACAGGTGTCAGGTAAACAGGTAGGTTTAGATTTGAATGGACATTGTTGCCATTTGGTAGATACTCGTATTTCTTAGTACTCCACATATCGCCAGTCAATTTGGAATCCCTGCAAAGTATTCCAAGGAGTCGAAGACTAATTCATAGTCCACAGAAGCAATATACATCCTCTGACTTCTGCATAACCTGCCATATAGCATGGATGTGATCCACGGTTCTTTGCGAAATCTGGCCTGTTCCGGTATCTGGATGGCGTCAAATCTTAATGCCAGATGATTTGTAACGAGTCTCAAGAACGAATTATAGACGTGGCTCAGGAGTGTGATCGGCTTATAGTTTTTGATGAGCGTTTTGTATCCCTTCTTGAAAAACAATAAACTACACCTAGTCTGTTCCACATCTTTGGAGTAGTCCCATTAGCCATTATGGAGTTAGATAACCTTTTCTGCTCCTCAAGAACCGGTTTTCCCTCAGGTTACGGGAGGACGGAGTGGCCTCTGAGCTTCTTCATGCTCAGAGGCTACTCCGTCCTCCCGTGAGCCTTTCCATTCTTAAGCTGTTTGAGAGCCACCCTGATATTTTTGTCCGGGAGATCGTCCGTAAAGTAGCGGGAGAGTGGAGCTCTGGGTCAGGGGACGCTTTAGCGCATGCCAGGCGTAGAAACCCTCAATATCAGCGAGAACCTAAATAACTGCGTTACATTGTTTTAAGTTACAATTTTTCTCAACTTTCTTAAACTTACACAAAAATTTTATATTTCATGGAACAGCTATGATTTTTGGAAACAGTTAATTTAATAACATGACATTTTAATTAGATAACATAAAAAAAATTTTGGTGACAGCATATCTAATTTTAGTATAATTTTGAACTCTCAGTGCTTTAAAAAACAGTTGAAGCGACTGATTTTCTAATTTTGGTCGTCTATTTTAATTTTGGTGCCTGTAAAAGCAGTTTTTGTGGTCGCAAATAAAATTTTGGTGAGGTAATGCAATTTTGGTGTGCTTGCAATCTAGGTGTAGTGCATAACTTTTAAAGCATTCACTAAAATTAAATTCTTAGTTAAATATACATATAAAACACGTTCCTTGTGCATCTAAGTACAAAAAACTATCAAAAAGTCTTAAGATAAAAAATCCACCAAAATTGGATAAAAATTACAAATGTTGAAATTCACTGTTATGATTTTGCCAAAAAAGTGTGTGATCGTAAAAGTCGAAAACCAGACGGGCGCATACGTTCATACGTAATCGCCAAAGTGTGTCATGATCAGTAGGTTAAGTTTAAATTGATTCGAGGGCCGCGTGTGCGCAAGTAGGCGCCCAAGGTCCTCAGATACCTGCTGGGTGTGGGCCTGGCACATGGCTACCGTCAAGTACTTACAGAATGAGGACGGAAGACTTATTTAGGTTGTCTGGGAAAGACTGGGGGGCAATTCTTAAATTTTTTGAGTCGAAACGAAACCACTAACGAACCGTTAACGAAACGCGGTGCGAAGCAATAATTACTTAACGCCTGGAGTATTAAGGTATATTTTAGCATGCAGTGGTCGCGAGTATGACAGAATAAAATCAAATAACTGTCTCGTGCTGAAACTTTTCGAGAATTGGCCTCCCGATTCAAAATCAAATACCAATCTCGTGAAACATGTCTCTTGCCTAAATGTACTTTATTCTTGAGTTGGTCCAGTATTAGTTGTTTGTCAGAATGGTACAAGCTTAACCTAGAACTGAGGTTCGACACGAGGATATGTACGAGTAAGATATGTGAAAGTATGACGCATACTTTCCTTTTCTTGTCGTTCTGAGCTCGTAATACGTTTGTAGTACAACTGATACCATATTTGTGTTAGTTAGATGTGATGCTTTGTATTTGTAAACATTGAATGGTATTGAGAATAATAATTGGCAGAGAATGAATCTATATTGATAATCCAGATGTAATACATATTATAGCATATCTATCTATAAGTAATTAATTATTGTCAAGCATGTAGGTAATTGTATTTCTGTAAAGGCCGATTTTTGCAATAGTCAACTAGACAAAGCGTAAGCCTATTTAATATAAGAAATAGACTATCTCAAGGATAAAGTGATACTGTCTCTATCTTAAACTAGTTTTGATATGACAACATCAACTTTATTCTTCTGATAGGCTATCTTTGAAAAAATCGGCCCTAAATAATCTTATGTCACTAAAATAATTTAAAGACGATACTGAAATAAATAAAACTGACATGACTCTACCTATAGGTACAGGGTGATTTTTAGTCGTCAACGTTCCCGAAAACTATGGAATGTCCTCATCATCACGATCATTTTTCTCCATGGAAGCATACCTGAGAAGTGTCTGGTTCCCAAGATTAAGGTCCAAAGTTGAGTAAATACACTGCGTTTTTCTGAAAAAATGCACATAGTCGCGCGTAGCAATATTTTATCACGGGAAATAATTAATATCTGTCTATGAAAAAACTAGCATAAACACTGGACACGAATTTCGCGCGATCAAGTTTTTTTTTTAATTACATCGTTTCCCAGCATTTTTTTTACATAAACTTACTTTATTTGATGTATAGAGTAGGTACGTACCCTTCGTTAAGGGTGGCAACGAAAATCACCATGTACATATAAATAACTTTGTACTGAAGTAGAGCCAAGCCTTGCGCAAGGCCTTATGGCACACTTATTGAATTAATAACACTACAGGTTGGGAATAACTAAAGTAAAGCCATAAGTCACGTAAAAAAACTACAACGCTCACAATAGACTCGTATGATACTATAGGTATTTATAAACCTAAAATTTATAAAAATCATATCAAAACGGTACCTTTCTCATCACGAGGTATAAAAATATAGTTTCTTTAAAAAAATTCTTTTAAAATAAAGTTTATAAGTTTCAGAGACAAACTTCGAAGCTACTTTTCATGTTCAAGAACTTGGCCGCTAATAACGTGTGTGGAAAAACACAAATATAACAAGTGAAAAATAAAATGAAACCTGAATCATTTTCTGAAATACAAGTTACAACAAACGTTAGGTAGGTAAAGAAATATTTTGCTGACAGATCATGTGAACAAATTCAGGCCATGATTATTGCGAAATA
Source organism: Carposina sasakii (assembly GCA_014607495.2). NCBI lineage: Eukaryota > Metazoa > Arthropoda > Insecta > Lepidoptera > Carposinidae > Carposina > Carposina sasakii. Next base: position 15,586,788 of record CP053151.1, read on the forward strand.
GACATTTCGATGTAATTGTGCAGTACAGACTCAATTAAAACAATAACAGTTTCATAATGTAACCCAGAATTATTGTATTGCATCGTAAGTAGACGGTTATAACATGTTATTATGTTAAATATTGTTTCATTTTTTTATGTCAGATACACCTAAATATATCATTATATATGGTGTTTTTTCGTTGTCACCTTTAACGAAGAGTACGTACTGTATACATCAAATAACGTAAGTTTATGCCAAAAAAATGATGGGAAAAGATGTAAATTAAAAAAATATATTAATAGTGTCCAGTGCTTATTTTTTAAATATTTCCCGTGAAAGTCTTGCTACGCGCGACTATGTGCATTTAGGCAGAATAACGCAGACTATTTACTCAACTTTGGACCCTAATATCTTGGAAACCAGACACTTCCCAGGTATGAAGTATCATCATCATTTACAGCCCTGAGAAGTCCACTGTTGGACATAGGCCTCCCCCAACAACCTCCATTCCGACCGGTCGGAAGCAGCCTGCATCCAACCGACGCCCGCAACCTTGGCCAGGTCATCCGTCCACCTCGCGGGTGGCCTTCCCACGCTGCGCTTGCCGATACGTGGTATCCACTCTAGAACTTTCCGACTCCATCGGCCATCAGTTCTTCGAGCTAAGCTATGAAGTATACCTGGAGAAAAATTATCGTTGGCGACCAAAAAACACCTGTATAATAGTAGTCGCATGGATAACTAACATTCCCGGGATGAAGGTGATGATGAAGGCCCAGTAGAAGGGTCAACGCAGGTACAATGTAAGGCTAGGTGATGGGCGATCACTTTTTGAACTTCAGCATAGGACTACAATCTACGAATAGTGACTACATTATCTATTTCTTGTTTTGTCTTGTTGAATTCGTGCAATATGAGTATACCCTTTTCCTATAAAATAGGTTGCTCGCCTTTTATGAGAGAACGTCACAATACCGTACTAGTAGATCTAAATGTGACTTTTGGTTCTTGCCCACACCTCCTCTGTTTTACCAAATTAAATTATAGCCAGTACCTTTTACGTCTATGGCAAGATATACTAAGTATATCGGTCAGTTATCTAATTAAATGAAAGGTTGCATAACTTATATTGCTAAGGACAGTCTCCCTTTATGAGCTATCTATTGGCTACCTACCCTGAAAGATAAAAGGTATTGTTCATATTTAGAATCTGTTGGGCAATTTTCTTGAAAAGGGATTCTACAAAGTTTTCGCTTCACGTATTTACAGGAAGTATCTGTGTAAAAAAAGAGAAAAAATCAGCTTAAAACACATAAAACTCATATATGTAAATGAAATATAAAATATAATTGTTTAACTTATAAATAGCGTAGTACAATTTTCTGGAAAATGTAATATATCTATAGGTACTCAACTATTATCTTTACAAGCTTTATTTCTCTCAAGATAAAAATTTCTTCTTCTTTTCCCGGGCAATACTGTACAAGTCAGTAGAGGGACAAGAGGGTCTTGGTGTTTTGTAGGCGATGGGCTGACCACCTGTCACTACTAACCAAACTTGTACTTACATCTCAACTATACCCTCAAAATTGGTCAGAAGTGGCACCATGTGGTTCTATCGGCCCTTGGTGCTCTGCCTACCCTGTAAGGCATAAAGGCGTGATTATATGTATGTATAAAAATTTAATGCAATAAAATATCTACAATCAAATCTAACAACAAATAGGTAGTTACCTAAGCGTTTGTTTTAGTGTAAATATTGTCTAATAATAAAAATAATAACAACTTCTGTAAACTCGCACGGAATCCGGCAGTGTTTCCAACTATACATAGCTAGAGGGGGACGGAGAGAGCGACCACGCCGCACGCCAGACAGAGACGGAGCAACAAGGTTACGCTCATGGCCGCAACTCCGTACTGTGTTGCGTGCACTTAATGAAAATCATTTAAACTAAAGATAATTCGAGATGAACTTATACAAAATTGTAGTTTAATATTTAATGCTCATGAGTTTTAGGGCTTTGGAATATTTTAATTATTGGGCTACCAGCTGCTAAATCTTTAATTATATTCAGTGGGTTCTTAACAACCAAACATAAACATTTATATTCGACAAATGTCCAAAAATTATAGCCATCTTTTATAGATTGAAGTCCATAGCAATACTAAACAAGGATGTAAAATCAAGGTCCATATGTAGATTTGACTTAGGAGGTACTTACCCAAAAGCAAATACTGGATGTGGACTGTATGCAACTCCACTGCCTAGTAACAACACTATGTAGTTATATGATACGTATATTATGTATTAACCCAAGAAAGCTATTCTCTGTCCAAAATTTCATCCCGATCTGTTTAGCTGTTGAAGCGTGAAATTGTATGGACGATCTATCCAAACAAACGTTATTAATATTCTTTATTGCACATTAAAAAAACAGCAAATACAGGAAATTTTATTTATCAAAAAAAATATATATATACATACAGACGAATTGAGAACCTCCTCCTTTTTTTGAAGTCGGTTAAAAATGAGCAGAAATGGCATCCTTATATCGGCAAGGGATTCCTTCCAGAAAACCAAAAATAGAGCAACCTTCGTACAGTTAGTAGCACAAACTCGTGTAGTATTATGTATGACCTAATTGTAATTGTTTTGTACTGAGGCAGTTTATCCAATTGTTATGTTGTATAAGCGTTATTGTTAGTACATAATTCGCATAATTTTTACCTACTAATAACATTTTATAATAAGAGTTCTCTTTGACACGCAAGAAGAAAGGTTTTTGTAACATTTTACGAGCTGTTCAATAGGAATTTGTAAAAAAATATTCGCGAAAATTTTTTAGGAGTGCGTACGCAAACATTGCGTAATATAAGTAATGGTACATGGAAGATATTTTTGATAGCCTTTTGAATTCACCCCCCTAAATGTAAAAAAAAACCAAGTGGCAAGGGACAAGATACCGATGACAGACTGTCGGCAATGAAGCGTGAAGAAGTTGTCTTTAATGTTAATATAATTTGTACATACATACATATAATCACGCCTTTATCCCTTACAGGGTAGGCAGAGCACCAAGGGCCGATAGAACCACATGGTGCCACTTCTGACCAATTTTGAGGGTATAGTTGAGATGTACAAGTTCGGTGAGTAATGACAGGTGGTCAGCCCATCGCCTACAAAACACCAAGACCCTCTTGTCCATCTACTGACTTGTACAGTATGCCCGGGAAGAGAAGTAGCTGTAGTATTATACTTTTTTTTTCACTTCCCTGAGTAGCATAGAAGAAATTTGTGCTTTAATTAAATTGGATATTAAAGTAAGTGAATGTAGAATTAATGACAATTTACTGACGTACAATAAAATTGATAAGTTACGATTATAAAATCGTACCTAGATATTTTAAACTCCTTTTATTGTCCTTTATAAAGTAATTAATATGGATATAATACTCGTAACATTGTACTGATTATACAATACAAGTAACTGATTGTGATGGCATTCATCAAAGTGATCCGATCATATTATATCTACAAATATAATACTTAGTATTCATTTATAATAAATTGATAAGTTTTCACGTCATTTGGATTGCATTTGTTACTATCTATTTGTTGCAACTGAGGTAGACAGACACATCATAAAAAGTCGTGAAAATAGTTCTTACATCTCTAGTTTAATAGCAGCTATTTATAAAGATTTTTCCGACAATATCTGAAGTTCAATACATGCGTCAACTACCCACATAAAGGAAAGAATATTTAAACTGTAGTTTTGCATAAACCATGCATAAATTTCCTTGTTGCAGTACTAGTATGATCCCTGTAAGTTAGTTCCGGTTTATATGAACACACATAAAATCAAGGTTAAATGAAAACGATTATTTATTTGCTCAAAAGCTGGCACAATAAAGTGATGATTACGTTATTAGATCAGAGAGATGTTTCGCCAAAAAATGGGGCATGCAAGAGAATCTGAACAAAAAAAATCTTTTTTTTTTGAGATGTGGAAACATTATGAAAGTTTGAAATTCGATTTCGGGCATGTCCACCGTATCGGGATCGTATGCGAAACCGCAAAAGGTCCGAATCGCCCAATAAGGCCACACAGGAGGTTGGCTGTGAGGCCGGCGCGCTGACATAGACCTACTTACCGCGACATTGCTACTACATTCGACTAAGGTCGCGGTAAAAATAGCCGCGCTGTTTTGATTGTAGTGAATCCGAAATTTTGCACATCGGTATTGAGGAGCATTCGGTGAGATGTACTGTGATAAAGCTTGGAGAAAGTCCAGTAGAAAGTTCAGACTTATTTTTTTGGTTATCTTTGAATAAATTTATACTGAAATGTATTTTATTTCATCTTTTAGTATTGGGGAACAGGTATATGTTAATAGAAATGTAGGTATAACTAGATATATGAATATAAACTTATCTTGGCTTGATGTCAAAAACTAAATAAGAATACTAAGAAACATCGAAAAACCTCAAGTTTTTAGCTGCATCTGTCAAATTATATTATTTCACATCTCGTAAGCCTGAATATTTTTTAAAAAGCATAATTACGAAGTTAACAGGTGCACGGTAAAAAATTAGGTTATCAGCGTCATATGGTGATGGGAGGAGGGCCGTATTTGTCATTTTGTTTTACAAGTAAAGTTGACGTGATTGTGATGCAAGCAAAATGACATTGGACAATGTTACGATTGCGAACTTTACTTACGAAGACTGCATCTTGTTTCTTGGTATTTATAAATGAAATTGTATTAGGCGTTACAATTACCCTCCACTGACCCTTGGATCTGATAACTCATAACTGCGAAAACAGGCACTTGCACTAACTACAATCGCCACGAAAAACCGGACCCGAACACCTAGCATGCAAGATAATACATCGCATGTGGCGAAACATGTGTAGATTATTAACTGAATTTTATATGAAATTTATATTAATTAAATAAATTATATTATGTAATTTATATGAAATAAAATAAATAAATAATCTAGTTTTTGATTTCGGAAATAGTGCGATGTATTATCTTGCATGCTAGGTGTTCGGGTCTGGTTTTTCGTGGCGATTGTAGTTAGTGCAAGTGCCTGTTTTCGCAGTTATGAGTTATCAGATCCGAGGGTCAGTGGAGGTTGTAGGGCCCGGTGGTGGGCACACCCATAGTGAATTCTTGGTATTTGATGTATAACGTAAGAGAGTATGTATCCGATAAGAAACATTTTTTCCAAATTTGCGATCAAAGTCGCGGGCGTCACTCGTCTATACATAAGAAATGTTTTTGGCCTGTATGACTAACGGATCAACACACAGCCTAAATAAACCGCTGATCTTACAAACCTGAAACTTGAAAGGTGTGTTCTGTGCATGACGTAGGCATCCGATAAGAAAAAACTACCCGGGAACGGAAATTAATAGGATTTCATTAGTTTGCGCGGACGAAGTCGCGGGCGTTCACGAGTTTTCAATAAACTACGAAAGATTTAAATCTCAAAACCGAACGGTAGATGTGAAGACCTTGACGTGTTAGGTAACAGATCTATTTAACTAGTTGCCTTCAGTTAGTGACTCACTCGGTTATAAACCAAATCTCTCTTTCTTGTTACATAGATACTTTAAATCTATATAAATAATATTAAAATATATTAAAATTTTCTTTCTATCTCTAGTTAGGATGTGACAGGTAATTTTTGTCACCCTATTTAAGGAGCGGTAGAATGCTACAATATCTATTTTGTGAGTTGATTTTCCGGGCTTGAATGTAGGAAAAATAATAACTTTTAATGGGATCACTTAGCGTTAGTAGTGGACGTATAAATAGCAACAATGCAACATAATATGCTGCAACATATTAATCTTGCTTAAGATCTGGCTATAAAAGAAACTACTGTCTTCATAAATTAACCGTATTATTTTTACTTTAGATACAACCTCGTTTGATAAAAAAAAAATTTATCAAGTATCAAGTCAGCTATTTACAGCTATGTAATATGCAGTTATTAATGTATTAAAATTAACCCTGTATAGCGATAAATTATTACATCTCAAGATGTATTATAATATTACATCTCATAGTGAAAAGCTACAGTCTCTAGCCGAGCCGAGATCTGTCTGCAAAGATGACAGGTGTCAAACACAAGACATGTCCCCAAGGCCGCCGTAAGGTCACCGGTTGACATTTCATATAAGCATGCCTACGATTGGTATATACAGGGTGTTTTTTCGTTGCCACCCTTAACGAAGGGTACGTACTCTATACATCAAATAAAGTAAGTTTATGCCAAAAAAATGCTGGGAAACGATGTAAATTTTTTTGGAATTTTTTTTTTGTTACTTGATCGGGCGAAATTTATAGTGTCCAGTGTTTAGTGTGTTTATGCTAGATTTTTCATAGATAAATATTAATTATTTCTCGTGAAAAAATCTTGCTACATGCGTCAATGTGCATTTATGCAGAAAAACGCAGTCTATTTACTCAACTTTGGACTAATATTTTGGAAACCAGACACTTCCCAGGTATGCTTCCATGGAGAAAAATGATCGTGATGATGAGGAAATTCCGTAGTTTTCGGGAACGTTGGCGACCAAAAATCATCCTGTATATTAGACCCAATTATCAAAGCGCTTAATTTGTTATGTTGTTTTATATGAGTTTGGGACTTTCATAGCAGTAAAATGTCAAAATTTCGCTGCGATAATTTAATTTTAGAGTGTTATTTAAATATATACCTATGTAGCACTATGGCCTTATAAAAGCTACGTGGAATTTTTTATTTGTTTAGAATTTATAAATAAATTGAGACTAGTAGAAATGTAACACAAAAAAAGAAGTCGCTCTTGATCCCGGGACGCCTTCAAATACAAGTAAATTTTAGACTCAAAAATGAAAATAAATACTATAAACCTGCTGTAAATCAATAAAACTATTCAATAAGAGCCTTCATTATACCTATATTATAAGAAATTGTTTTGATTTTAGTAAACGAACAATTTTCCCTATTTCGCTGTAGTGGAACAAATCGCGTAGGCACGTAGCAGCGATCCTTGCTACGCGCTACGCCGTAGAACCTATGCTACGAAGTGCTACGAACGTCCTTTTCGTAAAAAACGTCTCGAGGTTTAAAGTTATTTCGTGAAAAGCTAATTGTGGAGAAATAATAAATATGTTATAAAAAAAAGTGTAATAAATTCATTAAATATTTAATCTATACATATAATAAAATTGTAAAGGATCTATGTTTGTGCACGCTAATCTCAGAAACGGCTGAACCGATTTTGCATTTTGCAATGCAGTATTCAGGAATATATTGTGACAGGCCCCACTTAACATATAGGCTACTTTTATCCCGGAAAAATGTTTTTATCCCGGATAATTTCGAATTTTCTTTTTTCTGCAGTCCACGCGGACGGAGTCGCGGGCGTCCACTAGTAATTGAATAAATATTTTAATATACTACATAACTAAAGAAATAAATCAGCGTTCAATATAAAATAATATGTATGTACCTACTTTCTCTACCTGTAAATTTCTTGATACAATAGATCACCCAATGCCTCCCATTTGCACCCAATGCAAAATTAATTTTAAAAAAACATTTCACAGTTTTCTGGCAGGCGAAATTTAAAGTAATTTTTGTGCCAGGGCGTGGGCTGGGCATAGTACGCGGTTGCTAGGCAACGCTACACGTGCCGACCCCCCCCCACACCCACTCCAATGTAACAGGGAGGGGGGCGGTGGTAATGATAGTACGTAGATACTGCAGTATTAAATAATTCGGCTTGTTAACACGCAAAACAGTTTTTGTACAGGCAAATATGATATTGTTGGTTAAAGGCGTAAAACCTGAATTTCAGAGAATCTTAATACTATTTAAGTAGTATCATATGTATATTTTGTAAGCTATTTGATAATTAATATCATTAGATATTACATACATACATATAATCACGCCTTTATCCTTTACGGGGTAGGCAGAGCACCAAGCGCCGATAGAACCACATGGTGCCACTTCTGACCAATTTTGAAGGTATAGTTATCTTTAGATATTATCCAGTAATTAACTTAAATTGATGTTTCCAAAACGTTTTATTATGTAACCGTAATATATCTCAAGTAGGTTTAAATAATTAGGCACTCTATTTACAACCAACAAATACAAATTTTATCTTCAAAACTCTTTTTCGCCACAAATCTACAAAAAATTCTATTTTTTATTGTCCCTATTCATTTCGTTACGCGTTTTATTTCTTTCGAAAATATAGATACCCTGTTTACAATAACAATATTCATTTGTTAAATTATTACATAATAAAGAGCTAATGCTGAGCCTATTAAGTGTACGGTCGGTAACACATAAACGTACACCGCTAGTGCTTTACAGTTCTGGAATGAAGTTGTTAACATCAGCTGGGGGTGCGGAGTGCTGTTCACCCACAGTTTTGGAGAGCGCGTATATCAATGAAGTAGGCAACCCGGGGGGACAGGTGGGGGGGGGAGTTGTAAGCGGCAGCGGGAAAATGTCCCCCGAAGGTCATTGAAAGATGTATGTGATAGGTTGATGACCAATATTTTATGTTAATTAGGTACTAAATTCGGTTTAATATACGTCACATACATAGATATACAGGGTGTGGGTGGGTGACAGCCAGGTAAATACTGAAATGCTGAACAAGTACTATTGTGTTAAGTTATACAACAGTGTTATTACTCGCAGGAAATGTATTTTTGATTTGATTAGCAGTAATCTTTATTCTCCGCGCCAATTGTATCGGGCGATCCTGTTACTAATTAAATGGGTTTATTGGTTATTGTGTGACACATTTCTGTGTTTTGGATCACTTGTGACTCTCCATTTGGGATGATCAGTATTTTGAACTTTTTAGGAGTACTGTAACGAATGCCTGAGTTCCTTAGACTTTCGACTCTTACGACATGCCCGGAAGGAGATGCAGCTGATGTATTCTAGTGAAGACACGCGTCAGCACAGGATAAGTACTTAATAATGTTCATGTCCAGCGGTAAAAGTAACTTCGTCATGATAAAAATATTGTGTAATCTTGAGTAAAATTACAGGTTCATGACCATTAATTTTTGTGCTATTTGACATACTTACGTTATAATAAAGTCAATCAGTTGTTACGATGAAAATTTAAGTAATAAGCTGTCTGTGCTTATAGAAATCTCAATTAAATACTTTTTTTTATTAATGAAAACTAGCATTTCTGCTTTAGCTTAGCATTCTGTTTTTTCTATTAGTTTAAATGCTTTTTAGTCGCTTGTTGCGACGCTGCTACGCGACAGTTACGCTGCATATGTGATATCATATAACTTGAATATAAGAAAGTTAATTATATAATAATAAAACTGAATAGTTTAATAAGCCAGATTTTGAAAAGCTTGCCAAATTTGAAGAATTCTCATATATTTCTCTTATAACATACTCGTAATCCCCTCGAGTATGTTGTAATATGTTCTATCTTTGGCGACAACCTTATTTTCCGTTGTTACAGTTTTAGAAATACATGGAATAGTTCATCAAATGTTATATAACTGTAACAAAATTGTAGGAATTCCAACTTTAGTTCAACAAACTACTTTGGTTAAAACTTCGAAAACAATAACAAAACTGTGTTCCCTAGTAAAAAAGGTATCTATATATTAGGGATAGTATAAATTATGAGCTACTTGTCGGCGATAGTTATCTTCTAGAAATTGCTTAGAAATCAAAGGATATTTTGGAGTATTCCGGTCAGTCACCTTTAAATTAATTTAACATAATCTTGATACAAACCGCAAACAGGAAAAATCTGAAATGAAAGCCACAAACAGGAAAAATCTGATCTGAAAAGAGAAATATCAATGAAACTACCAGAAATAAAGTAAAACGATATTGAACATATACCATCGTAAAAGGTAAACAACCAAAATTACAGAGTTATAATTTCATAACCCGCGTAACTGGGGGGCGTGGGTCGATAAGGGTGGGTCAAGTGCGGTGCTGCCCCGTGCCAGTGTAGTCACATTCCACGTGGCTCATGACCCGGTAATACTATAGGCCGCTTAAGCTTTTTACGAAGAGTAGGTCTAAATAGATATTCTAATAGTGTACATAATATTTATAATTCAGAAATATTTTCTGTTAGGTAATAGTAATATTATTACGAGTATATTTTTTTTGTAAAATGGGATGTATAGTGTAGATGTTACAAATCATTAACCAGTATATGAAAGCAACTAATGTCTATAAGGATAATTTTATCCCTTTTCTTATGAGGTCGGCAGAATTCAGTAAAGTCAGCACTTGCAAAAGCTCTAAAGATTCTAATTGCTAAAGATTAGTCTTTATGGCCGCCCAACCGACGCCGAAGACAAATCTCCTTGGAATAGTTATATGATGATAATTTTATAATATAAAAATATTGGTAACCTTAACGAATAACATAAAATGTTAGCGTAGGTCCAGGCGGCGAACAGAGAAAGGTGCACACTGCGCCGAGTTAGTTTCTAACACATGCAACACTGGCCATGAAACTATCTGATCCGAGCATGGATTAACTTTCACTCTCAGCGAACAATTAACTTTACTCGGTGTCTTGGGACGTGTGGCCTATTTCAGAAAAGATAGCGGGGTGACACCGGATAAAATTGTACTTACTGATTTGGCTGGACTCTAGATGGTTCTACATTTAAAGCTTACTTGCATAATGTACTTACGAAAGTATCTGCTTTTGATGTACTGTGGTAATTTTTTTAAAGACAATGGTTGGGGTTTTCCATAACAATTTTACATACATCTGCAGTGTACGCACAGAACAGCCCGGAAAATTACAAAAACCATTTATATTTGTGGTTCACGCAGCGTGCAACAACATTGTAAACAATTTAATAGACACCTTAACATAACAGAAAGCAACAAGGGATAGGATATCCCTGGAACCTGACAAGTAACTGTTTAAGTATTTTAAGCTAATACAACTTACGAAGGTATTGACAAACGCAATTATAAGGCTGTAATTTATAAACTCAAAAGCTTCCATATTACTCCATACAACAGATAACATCAGCGTCTCTACGCCCGTCTGAATCACATCGTGTACACTTGTTTGCGCAGGATTGCATTCCTCTATCAGATTATTAAATGCTTTTATTGCTACTAGCGCCTAAATTTGTAGTTTTACGGCTTAGGTACCACTTTAACTGCTGCGATAAACATTTATTACATAAATCATCAATTAAAGTGCTAGCAAATTATTATGTATTTATGATATACCTACTAGCCACCCGCCTCGGCTACGCGCGGGTGCAGTGCTGATCCTATACATATAAATAAACCTTCCTCGTGAATCACCCTATCTATTAATAGAAACTGCATCAAAATCCGTTCTCTAGTTTGAAAGATCTAAGTATACATATGGACGGACAGACTGCGGCCAGCGACTTTGTTTTATAATATGTAGTGATTTATGATATATGTCATATAATCCGAAAGAAAGATGTTAACTAGGACTAAGCTTTTGGTGTCATCTTTAACTATTTAAATATTTATAATTATCACTTATTTTTTGGAGTCGGTGCCAGCCTAGGTAACGTAGTCTGTTGTGTAGATGAACGCGCGCTGCTGGCAAAGCCACACACACGGCAAAAACAATACAGTGTAGTAGGCAGGGCACGCGGTAATGCAATTTCCTATTCTTGGTTTTACTATGAATTTTTGTGTCGGTCAGTTTTCTTAATTACATTTATTTGTTTGGATGGCACCGACTGCAAAAAATAAGTGATAATTATAAATATTTAAATAGTTAAAGATGACTTTGTTAAAGTATTAGGTATTAAGTTGTAAATATTTAAATAATTTTACACATTTAATATGTATTAATTAGATAAATTAGTTACGTTATTTATCGCTTTTTAGTTAAAGTTTGAAGTCGGTTATTTTTTTTTTTTAAGTCAGTTTATTTCTCGATTTTTAGTTGTGTTAATGCTTTGTGGACTTAAATAGATGCTAGTTTATACAGGGTGATTTTTGGTTGTCAACGTTCACGAAAACTACGTAATCTCCTCATCATCACGATCATTCTTCTCCTTGGAAGCATACCTGGGAAGTGTCTGGTTTCCATAATATTAGGGTCCAAAGTTGAGTAAATAGACTGCGTTTTTCTGCATAAATGCACATAGACGCGCGTAGCAAGATTTTTCACGAGAAATAATTAATATCTGTCTATGAAAAAACTAGCATAAACATTGGACACTATAACAGTACCTACCCGTATAAGTATCACGTTAGTCCTACATACAGGGTGTTTTTTTGTGGCCACCTTTAACGAAGGGTACGTATTCTATACATGAAATAAAGTAAGTTTATGCCAAAAAAAATGCTGGAAAAAAAAATTTCAAGGAACACGTTAGCCTTACATACTACTGAATAGTTTTCATCGACCAATTGCAGTACTGTCTCCCAACTCCTAACCGTTAAACAGATCTGTAGCTTCATCATCAGCACAGCAACATCAGATGTTGATTCGAGTTGCACGTTTGCCCTACATACTAATAAATAGTTTCCAAAAATGGACATGCCAACTTAACTTTGAAGGCTTATTACTTAATTGGACACATAATAGATTAAGATGTTATTAAGATTTAACCATAGGAAACTACCTCATTATGTACAAATCTAAATGCTGCTTAAATAGTATTTATTGAACGCACCTGACAACCCTGTCTTAAGGCTGTCTTTCCAACCACGCACGTGCTATGCTACGTGACTATGAATTCGTTTGATATCCATCAGTCAGATTCACCACCAATGTACCTATATAATACATACATACATATAATCACGCCTGTATCCCTTACGGGATAGGCAGAGCACCGAGGGCGATAGCACCACATGATGCCACTTCTGACCAAATTTTGAGGGTAGTTTAGATGTACAAGTTCGGTTAGTAGTGACAGGTGGTCAGCCCATCGCCTACAAAACACCAAGACCCTCTTGTCCCTCTACTGACTTGTACAGTATGCCCGGGAAGAGAAGCAGCTGTAGTATTATACGTTTTTTTTTGCACTCCCAGAGCAGCATAGAAGAAAAATGTATATAATGATATGCAAATATATCACGCATTCGTAGCATAACGTAGCATAATCACATCTCTATTGGCTAAGATACCTATTTAGTGATGAACTTTAAGATATTAGTGAACTATGACTATGTATGTTTAGGAAATCTAAAATGAATACTGTCTAGCGAAAGTTTTTTACAATATTTTGCCTTATCATAACATTAATCACGATGTATTCTCATTATGGTGTCTGACATCAACAGATATCGACTCATAATGTACTCGTACATTAGACTCTAGCCTGATGACCGAAGACTTTTTAAATACTTTTATGTACTTCATTTTACCAACCTAAGTACAGATAATCACGCTTTTCGCAGACATTTGTTATAATGAAAAAACAATTACACCTTAGTTTGTGTTAATTAAAATGACAAGAGTGACCTCATGCGTAATATCATGGCGGGGCGTAATCAACGTAAGTTAATAGACGCCAGTGAGTTTTTTGACCCGTCGAGTTACACTGGAATAGCCGGCGAGTAAATAACCAGATAGTTTCAGCAAACAACCGCCGCCGGACAACCGCCCGACCCGACCGGACGAACTTTTCACTAAACCCCGCAACGTAAATAATAAAACATTTTACACCCATAAAATCATAATAAAGGTGAACGCGTAAAAATCGTTTACGATCGCCGAGATTTCCTGGTGGACTTTCGCGTACCCTGCAGCTCACAGTTTTCGCGACTTTCCTCAGAAAACTATATCTGTCTCTATCGAGTGTATGGCGTAGACTCGCTCGCTCGCGAAGGTCGACGACCGGGGCAACGAGCGCGCGAAAGTACTTTCACTGCGCCGGCGCATGCGAGTCTGCACTAGGTTTGTTGCTACGCGAGGGGCTTAGCTAGAGCCCGATGGAATTAATTCTGTTACTGGAAGATAGAGCGGCGGAGAAATGGACCTTGTAGGGCCCGATGATGAAGCGGCGGCGCAGGCGCAACTGTTTAAACATAACTAGGCGTAATTCATCGAGGAATGTGACTCGTCTGAGCATTCGCCGAACTGAGGTATTGGAAGCGATTTTATTGTATTTCCTTTTGTGCTGCAATTATAGTTTCAAATATGACAACTATAAATAAAAATAAGCAACCAATTTGTAAAACAACATTAACAAATTGCATAACAGTTTTGGCACATTTCTCTAGTACTCCACCTCGACTACTGTCACTCGGCATGATTACTTTATGCTCCAAAAAATAGACAGTTTAATGTCAGGGCCATTGGCTTGGAAAAACAAACAAAAGTAAACGCGATGTCGTGTATCAATGGCGGAAGCGCGCGGAGAAAGCGCTGCGCACGCGCAGGCGGTGCACTCCTTACGTAAACAATTAACTATCATATCGCAATTAAATAACGTGACGGATTATCTCTGGGATCGAAAGTAAAGAAAGTGCTACATAAATATAACATGTAGGTATTCGAACTTTATGATTTGCACATCTCAGCGCCGATTTATTTACACTAGCTGTTGCCGGTGTCTATCCGCGTAGATGTTTGAAAAATACTTACCTAGGAAAGTTATAATAACTTTTGTTTTCCGGGTTAGGGATATCTTAGTATACATACATTGGAAGAGCTTTTATTTTAATCTCATTCTTAGTATATTATAATTATCCATTCCTCGAATGTTGGGATTCTATACAGTATACCAAAATTTTATCTATCCTATCTGCCGTTTTGGCTTGGAATGGGACATGCACTCTAAAAAAAACTTAAATGATAATTTGTCCAGTTTTTATTGCAACTAATCTCACTCGAAGCATAATAATAAAGTTATCAAAAAGAACTAAATAATTAAAGTAATTGCATTGTTTTAATTGACACAATTTTCCGCAGTCATTTCCTAGACCTAGACAATAATGAGTAAAAGTAAGTGTGCTGTAACTGGCGTCATTTAGTATTGTTCTTGCGCAGGCGCAGCGTTGTTTCGCTACTTTTAGATGATAAAACGCGGCGCGTATACAAATAGCTTTAAGGAGCTATGAAAGTTTGATGAGTATTTAAATAACAAAACTCTGTATAACTTTCTTTATTATTGTGATTGGCAGAGATAGTTACTATTTATTTGTACTTATTTGATAAAAGTGTCAAATTATTAGAGACTTTGTTGTCTACCTATCAAATACCTCATAGAAAGCCCGCAATTTTCGAGCAATAAACGTAAGGTCATTATTTCATACTTCTTTACATAAAAAAATTCTGGCACGCGGAATGCAGAGGTCGTGGGTTCGATTCCCACCCAGGTGAGGAATTTTTTCATTTCTTTATTAATAATTTTATAATAATAAAATTTGTCCCACAAAGCAGAAGTAGGAAATCATCGGGATTAAAATTGTTGAATTAATTCAAAAACAATCACCTCACAACTTGCCTAATTCAAATTAGGCAGTAAATTTACAAGTTTTAAGTATATGTCTTCGAGTGGCATCCTACGAACTCCAGGGGTGATAACGCAATAGAGAAGTTTTATTAGATCTTAAATCAACGCTGATTGATAGTAAACACAATTATAATAATAATATATTGCTACAACTATATTTTTCCTCCTACCACGACAATACATATACAAGATCAGTGACAAGTTGCCAGTTAATCGCCCGAAGGAACGACCCTTAAATTTCTATAGTCGACTCTTATGATATGTACGGAAGGATATGGAGCTGATGTATCCTAGTGAAACCTCGCATCAGCACAGGCAATCTTATCACGTGTTGGGTTCAAATATTTATATGATTACATCGATCGATGTTTATATCCGATTTACGGACGTTTCTTTAAAATTATTTATATAACCTATCGTGGGCGGTAAGTAGCAATGGTTTATTTCTAAATGAATTAAAAATACACCATTGCTTAACACCCACGCTAAGTTAATGTTGTAAAGTTTGTAAATATTAATTCATTCAAAATAATCACACGAAATTCTGCACACCTGATATCAATTTATTGTCTAACATGAAAATTTGTGCATTAAATGTTTATCCTGGCACGTAGTTAGTAGGGCTGCGGCACGTTCCGTTTGCGACACCGTCGGCATCACGTGCAGGCCACGTGACCAGCCCTGACAATGGCCGAGGCTCCGGTAATTAGGGCCAAACAAACTTACTCGTAACAAACTTCCTAATTCATCTGAACGTAGAAGGGTTTCTCCGCAGTATTTTCGCGACGGAATCAATTTTACTGTAATTTAGCTGTGTTGGATTATGTTTGTGGTGATGCAGGGCTGCATTAGAATACATCGGTTGCATCTCCTTCCGTGAATGCCGTTCTAATCTATTAAGGACCTCAGGCATTATCTCAGACGATAAACTAGCAACTTGTCACTGATCACTTACCTCTGTCCCTGTCCGCAATATTAACCTGGCTGTTGGATCTCCTTTACGATCTTGTAGTTAAATCTTAAACAGTCATCACTTAAATACTATGGCTGGTAAAACAAAACCATTTTAAAATGCCTCAGCTTTAATCTCGTGGCACAAAAGTAAACTTAACAGAAATGCTCTGAAACATAATAAACAGAAGATAAACAATCAAGTCCAGCCATAAACATCGTATCTAATCCATATCCGTGCACATTCTTGTGTCAGCACAAAATTAACTATAAACCAAACAGCGCCATGCCACCATGCGTTCAGTAATCCCGAAAGAATCTCTAAACTCACACGTGCCTGGCCCGAGGCAGTGGGTTCGAATCCCGGCTGCAGCTATTTTCAGTAAATGGGTCAAACCGCTCCCAAGTTAGATGTAAGAACGAATACAAAAAGAGTAAAGCGGCGGGACGGGTTGCACCACGCGCGGTGACTAATGTTTTACTTGTGGCTAACAGCCGATATAATTTTCGAACTAAATCATGCAATATTTTGTGAAATGAGACCTTCAATTAAAGAGAACATAAAAGGAAAGTTTCATAGAGTTCTAATGCACAATTATTTAATGAAATCTTATTGACTTATCTCTGCTTAAAAAATAATATGTATATTTAGGTATGAGACAATTTTAAAATGTATTTTTTATTAATAAAAGAATAACAAGTTCTTGTATATAAAGCCCGGTATCAGAGTTCAGACGACCAAGGTTGGTATACAAATAGTAGATGACATTGGTTGGCGCAGTAATACATAATTTAAATTACATATTGTATATAAGTATACATGCTCATGACGGAAGTCCTGGGACCGGTTAGCCTTATAAGCAGTGTCGATACATTTATGTCGCTTTATATGTCTATGTTATTTACTTTTGAGGTTGTAATTTTAAAAAAGTACTTCGTTGTCCTTGCCAAGGGGATATAATGATTCAGAGATGATGATATACTTTATCTTTTACGAGGTAAATGCATTTTACTGCAGTTTACTTTATTATTCTCTTTTTTATTTGCAGTCTTCCAAGTAAACCTAGTTTAAGTATAACCACGGTTAAACTGAACCTGCATAGTAGTGAGACCGGGCCTGGCTAGCCGGTGCATCGTCCGCAGTTGCATAAGAGCGCACTATTTATACGCACCCGGTGACTAACGCTGCGCTCCGGAACTACAGAAAGTTCGCGCTATGTCTAGCGGCCCGCCTCTTTTCATCTACACTAAGTGGTGCAACCGGCCTCTAATGAGTTTCTATTTGAAATGGAAACTTCTGTAAAGTGTAAAATAAATCTGAAAATATAATTTTAGTTAGGTTTTGGGTTAATATAATTATTGCAATTTTAAGTTAAATGTACTGTGGTGTACCTCTTTGAAGAGTCCTAAATCTCCTGGTAGTAACTGAAACATAACTGAATTGTAGGGATATATTTTGGATGCTTTTAAATTATACAGGATGTAACAAAATGTATGGTATGTTTAGCGAATTGCTATGAAAATAGCCCACTATAGAAAACCTATATACATTTCATAGTCAAACTCACATGTGTACGTTCCTTTTAACACGAGACTGGGTAGGTCTACTTAAGTATGCGTTGTTGAGTTATTACTCACACGTTACAGGTACTATCATAAACACTGTAGGTAAACCTAAAAAAGCGGGTGGGGCTGTGTCGGGGCACACGGCCGTTGGTTTTAACGTGAAACGTCTATGTTAGCGAATCGCTTTTAAAGTAAAAGATTGAAATGAAAACAAGATGGACGCTGTTTTAAGTATTTTAATAAAAAAAGAACAGGTACGTAATAGAAACATAAAATACATAGCAAATGTTTATATATTTATTGTCACTTTCTGGTTATTTTAAATAGCAGCCGCCCACGACTTCGTCCGCGTGAGGGGGCGTTGTACCCGTGCGAAGCCGGGCAGGTTGTTGTATAGACTGTAGCCTTCCTTGGTAAATGGGCTATCTAACACTGAAAGAATTTTTCAAATCAGACCAGTAGTTCCTGAGATTAGCGCGTTCAAACAAACAAACAAACAAACTCTTCAGCTTTATAATATTAGTATAGATATAAATACTGTCCAAATTACACTTATTTTTGTATAAATCAATCGGTTCAAATAAACTTGACAAACACACGAAAGAATCACCACGCTATAAAGTCGGAGTCACGAGTTACACTGAATAGAAACAAGCGTGAGCGCCGGTTTCGCACAGTTATCGCAGTATCCCTCCCCCGCCGCCCCGCTTGACCCAGACACGAACTCAATATCATACAGCGAGCTGACTATATAAGTGAAATATTTACACCACATTTTTGTTTCTAAGACTAATAGTTTTTTAATTATTAAGGTACGATGATATAGACCTTTTCGTTACGGTCCAGTTTTCAAACCTGGTACCCGTATGTTTCGGCGCGATTTTAAAGACGTTTCACGTCAAAAAGGACACTTGATCTCAATGAAATAAGCTCTATTAAATCCAACGACTACAGATAATAAAGTATCTCAGTCTCAGGGCAATCTGTCTGACCTTAGTATTTAAGGCCCAAGTAAGCATCTAGTTATGTACGAGTACATGCACGAGGCAGAATGAACCTGGTATTTACTGGCCGAAAGTTCAAGTCCGCACTTCCGATAACCGTTCAAAAGTCGAGTCCAATCTGCATTTTTATTCATGGTTTATTAATGTAAATAAAAAGTAAATGGTATTTTCATACAGAGAGTCTGACTCTATAAGTTACCTGTATTTTAAAATATGCGCAACTACGGGATAAAATCGTAAACATACATTTTACACCAGTTAAATGAATGACTTAAATATCTCTGCCTGTCGTCTGTCTTAAAATACTGGGTGTCTTTTCATTGCCACCCTTAACGAAGGGTACGTACTCTATACCTCAAATAAAGTAAGTTTATATGGTTTATGCCAAAAAATGCTGGGAAACGATGTAAACTTTTTTGTATTTTTTTTTATTACTTGATTTATAGTGTCCAGTGTTTATGCTAGTTTTTTAGAGCGATATTAATTATTTCTCGTGAAAAAATCTTGCTACGCGCGTCTATGTGCATTTATGCAGAAAAACGCAGTCTATTTACTTAACTTTGGACCCTAATATCTTGGGAATCAGACACTTCCCAGGTATGCTTCTATGGAGAAAAATTATCGTGATGATGAGGGTATTCGGGAACGTTGAAGACCAAAAAACATCCTGTATGGAGAATTGTGCCATCATTTAGAGTGAATTCTGTACATTCACATGTATATTCTCATGTAATAGTTACAGTCGAACTATAAATCAACAAGTAAAATAGGAAACTTTAATTTTCAGAACTGAATATTAGTAATTTCCATACAATGCTCTAGCGCGGTAACCTGACACTGGTTACACCTTACGGCCGATATAAAAACAATTGCAAGGTGTTCTTGTTTACGAAGTCCTTATATTACCAATAGGAACCCATTAAGCCGCCTAACACGGAAGCGCTAGAGGTACGCATTGTTCCTAACAATTGTTTTCCCATTTTCACGGCGGGTTCCCGCGGGCGTCGCTCCCGCTGACCGCCGGCGACCGTGCGTCGACCTCGCGCGCCTCCACCCGACTGCCGACGCGCTTTTCGCATGCTTTCACGCTATCTCGAATCCAAATTCGAATTCCGAATTGAATTTTTTTTGTGTTACGAAATTTCTATACAGGCTAAAACGTTTCAAGTATACAGCCAGAGTGTCAACTGTCACGCATGAACATTAAACTTAATACACTTAAACTCGTGATTTCGCCAGCTCTTGAAATCAATTCATTTATGATCTCATGTTTCTGGCTACGCTGTAAATACCTGTCAAATATAGCACACCATACATCTGTACCCCGAGAAAGCATTAGTCATGTTCGATCACAAGACAATGTCCGCGCGGGATCGACGCACCCTGGCGCCCCTCCAATCACGCCCACGGCCTACCCCGAACTCGACCGACTCTCACTTACTACACAAACACCTGGTAATTGCCAAAGAAAGGATCTCTAAAGAATAAGCCGGTGGTTACTGTCATGTTTGCGAACATCCTTAGAATACGATTCCATTTTAGCATTTTCCTATTTTAACCGTAAATATTGTTCAAAAATTGAAAAAACAGAATTTATCACCCAAATGGAAGTGAGGTACGAAATTGGAAACGATGCAATACCGATAAAAATATTCTCACTTTTAAAGGATTTTAAATAAACAATGAAACATAGTTCAAAAACTTTTTACTTTCTTAACATCTAAGAATACAAGATAGTTTAAAATACATAAATATAATTAAAAGATACAGATCGTAACAATCGCGATTGTTTTTAAGACTCTCCCAGCATCGTCGAAATCAAAAGTTTAAGTAAATTTAATGCCGGGCCCAAACAGCCATTGTTTCGGATTATATTTAATTTTAACTCACAATACTGAGAAGATGGCGGCTGTTTATCTCTCTCAGATGAAAATCTTACAATTAACTTTTATATAATAACCTGCGTACAAAAGTATCAAACAATATCTCATGTCTTAAAAATATGTCGTATTGTAAGACTTAACATAATTCTTTTCATATTCGATGACTATACTTATTTACGTGTTTTACGTGCTTTCCGAGGCACGAGCTAAGTGACAATTTTGCAACATTAAAATCTGTACATGAAAATAAATTCATTGGTACAGGCCCGTGACTGGGATCGAACTTACGCCTCCCGCTTGGAAGGTGCACGTCTTAACCACTGGGCTATCACCGCTTAATAAAATATAATAAATTGCTTATAATTAAACAAGATCTACTTACTTTCAATTGTATTAACATACAGTCTGTTAAGCTTATAAAATATAGTAACCTGTATAAGTAATACCTTCCTCCATACATGATATAAAACCAGATCATAAACTACAGTTATACAAACAAACATAAAACAATCAGCTTCTATCACAAGCCCCGATAATCTTAAAACTAAATAGGAAACAACTTATGCATGTATGTAAATTTTTTTATCGCATTAATCAATACCTACTCTAATCACTTAAAATCAGTATAATATCCTCCTGTAAACATTGACATACCAACCTCATGATTATAATCATATTATTCTATTTTAAACTGTCATAGAAAATTTATAACAATATAGAATATCAACATACAAAATTAGAGCGACTTCAAGTAGACCACTAATATAAAGTCCGTACACAATATGAAGTGCAATATGAAGTCCGTACACTTTAAACATTAGTTTATTATATTCATATTTTGGGTTTCGAAAAATGTCAGAAGCACCCTTACGATCGCAATTTCCAGGGTTTTCTACTGCACAAAATATAAGCATATTATCTTATTTCTCAGGGACACTTAAAATCTAAAACTGATTTAAATATCCAAATTTCTAATAACAATAAACGAACATTATCACAATATCTCGTCCATCTGCCAATCAATAATCCTCCCAAAACTTGATTAGTCTCAAAAAACCAGTGCCAAAGTACCAGGGCACCATAAATGAACAGAAGGTGACCGCTCACCGTTCCACCAGATTGATAAGAACCACGTGCTCTCCCCGCACCATGAGCTGCGGGATGTGGCGCGCGCACTCCCACATGCCGCCGCCCAGGGCCGTCTCCGTCACCAGTGGAACGGGAGATATGGCTGCTGCCGACCCTGACGCCACTGGCTTGCCTGGGTGCAAGGATATTTGTTACAACAGACTAGAGAGAAACGAAGGCATCTGATGACAGATATTGATTGATAATCATAGAGCTAGGCTAGGTGCCCCATGTAATTTTTCAGCAGCGATAGGGCATCAAAAGGGTTATTTACCCGCCGTGATATTAGATATAGTAGTAAAGTAAGACGTAGTAAGAGATAGTAGTAAAAAGATACAAGGGTGTTGTTACAAAACCGAGTCTAAAGTTAAACACGAAAAACCATTACATGTAATAACAACACGTTTGAAGTACATAACGAAAAACCCCTGTTGATGAAAAGTCTAACTCTATCAATAAACTAAACACCAAACACCACATCACGCACATTGAACAGCTATTAATGTTACTAGGCGCTCAGACAAAAGGAGAGTTGCTCACCCATCATCGGCGGCACTTTCCTCTTGGCCGGCCCCTTCCTCTTCCACACCTCGAGCACGTCCGTCAGCGCCAGATTCCACTGCTTGTCGAACGCCACCAGGGTGGCGTGCAGCGCGCCGCGAATACCTTTGTCGTTACGTGTTACTACCTGCAACAATATGTACTTAACATAAATTAATTAATTAATTAATATAGTCAATTGAAGTCTTTTTAACCGACTTCAAAAAGAGAGGTTATCAATGCGTCTGTATGTTTTTTTTTTAATTTTTTTTTTATGTGTGTTACCTCAGAACTCCGTCATTTATGAACCGATTTCATTTTTTTTAATAGTTGGTCATGGTATACTTCCAGGTTGGTCCCATATTCACCACATCAGGATCTGATGATGGAATCTTGGAGAAATCGAGGGCAATCCTCGAATATTGTAGGCACATGTAGTCTGTTTTTATACTTTTACTGAGCGTTTTGATCACCTACATATAAAACATAACATCCGATGATGGAATCTCTAAGGAATCTAGGGATATCCTCAAATATAAAAGGCACGAGTAGTCCGTTTTTAGATTTTTATAGAGAATTTTGGTCAGTTACACATAATATAAAGGAAACGAGGGTCTGATGATGGAGCCGCCGAAAAACAGATAGTGGAACTTTTTAGTAATAAAATCCCCCTATGGCAGGGGGAGGCCTAGGTCCAGAGTAGTGGACTGCAATAGGCTTATGAAGATGGAGATAATAAGATAATAAAGATAATAAATTAAGTCGTGTAATTATATGTTCCGTTAAGCCGTGTCCTAAGTAAGATGGTTATGGTAAGAGGAAGAGGTAAAATGATTGGGAACAGGGCAGGAAGAAGGAGTGTAATTATATGTTGCTTATATTGTCAGACGTCAAATTTCGAAGCCTAGTCATTTCTCTCTGTGCCCTTTCGTCATGTGGCCGATTTAATAATTTGCTGGCATCTAAATCTGACAATATTATGCCTTCTAAACTTCGTACACGGCATAACGTAACATATATTTTAGAAAAAATTTACTTTAATTTTGGCTCATAGGGGCGGAAGTCGGATTTTCGTTTAAAAAAAATTATAGATTACTCTGTTCTTGTTAGAGGATATATGGCATAAGAGCTTTTGTTTCTCGAGATAAACCTATGTTCACCACTGAATAGAACATGCGCATAGGGCTTTACTAAGTCCCGTGTTCTCTGTATAGCTATATCGTTTTACCTCTACAGTAACCAATCTATAACAAGTAATACTAAAATTATGTAGAAAAACAAACATACGAGTCCAGAGTACCAAAATAATAAATTATCATTTCATAGTTTCCGCTTTAGTGGAAAGTATAAGTAAGATCATGAAAACCATCTGTTTCCGGGTATAAACTTAAACACAATGAACATTTTCTGAATAAATCAATATTTAATTTAATAACTACCAATAATTAAAATCTAAGTATAATTGAACAAAGAAACAATATCTCCGCTTAGCGGAGGATTACGAAAGTTATTTCCTTGAACGCAATATGGCTGCGTTTGCTATCTACTCGTACTAGTCGCATTTTTGGGCGAAGTAAAATGTTATATAACTATATGTAGGTATATTAACGTTCGTCTCCATCTTCCACAGATGCAGGGAGCAGGGCGGACGGACCACCAAATGTGTTCAAACATAACTCTGCCTTCCATATTATCTGTATACAACGAATTGCTGTCTTGGTAAGTGTATACGTCTACGATGTACTCTTTAACTATTAACATGGAATTTAACAAAGTTTGGCATTCCCTTGGCACATGCTTACGTCACTATACAACTCGCTGTAGAGTGAGTTGCACGGTTAAATATTAGATAGTTAATTTAAAACAAAATTCATGCAAATTATTATGATTGACTTCAGGTAATGTTAAATGGCTCAGCCGTGTATGTGTATGTATATAATGTTATTTACTAAAATACATTCTTTAGATCATGATCGTTGCCAAAATAAAACCAGATTCTCGTAACCAGGAAATACAAAGCAAAATATTCCTCTGTATAAATGTAAATAGGCCCTACAATCCAAATATTCCGCACCAAAATAGTTGCGTATGAACATAAATACAACAATGATGTGTGGACAGCCGAAGGTTGTTGTCCTATAGGTACTGACACTAAATATGTATATATTTATAAACTATCGTGGAATATTCTATTTACACGACTTCTATCTCCACTAGGATCATTACCTGAAATATTAATTACTGCTACTACTAATAAAACTGGAGCTTAACTTACGAGTATAGTTTAAGACAGGCGTGCATTTTTTATTAGACCCTCAAATAATAAAAAATACATCTGCAATAGTTTACTGCCACACCCCATCCACAACCAAATGTATTTTTATTCTCCCCATATGTTAATGTCATGGAGTACTCTATTACTACTAAAGTGGACAAATATAAACAAAGAGTGTAATTTACAAGATGGCTGAGTGCCAGTTTTAATTGGATTAGATTTCTAATAGCAATGCCTTTTGTTAATATTATTATAATTTAATCAAAAAAGTCAGTAGAGGGACATAAGGGTCTTAGTGTTTTGTAGGCGATGGGCTGACCACCTGTCACGACTAATCGAACTTGTACATCTCAACTATACCCTTAAAATTGGTCAGAAGTGGCACCATGTGGTCCTATCGGCCCTTGGTGCTCTGCCTACCCCGTAAGGGATAAAGGCGTGATTATATATATGTATGTATGTATCAAAATGTTTTTATGAAATTCCTAAGAGTAGAATATATACTTTAAATTCCGACGTAACATGAATTTTACACATATGTAGTCAGTCTTTGGGTAAACCAGACTGTACATGAAAATACATTACAATCTTCCAGTGTTCTTCACAATACGTTCAGAACAATCTTAGTACTAGCAACTGCGAGAATGGGCGTTTTTGCACTAGACGACACGACCACGGCTCTTCTTCATCTAGTATGGGGTGCCGTATCGTGGTCATGTTGTCTAATGGAAAAACGAGCCATACTATTCAATACATTTTTGCTTCCAAAAAAGCCGTGGTCGTGTCGTGGCCGCGTCGTCTAGTGGAAAAACGCCCGAAATCTGCAAGAGTTCTCTCGGTATTATTTAAACACAAGTGTGTGACGTGACGGAAGCCGCCCGACCTCGAGCGGGGCCAGTAAGTGTCCGCCCAAGGTCCACTCGCCGGCCTTTTACGTACAACTCATTTTAGGGCTTCGCTCGGCGATTTAAAATTAAACTTTTACTGCGTGCTAAGAAAACAACAGTGAGGTGAAACCGCTCTACTTCCGCCTCGGGTTCATTGCCGACGTCTTTTGAATTGCTAAATATTATAGCGAATAAAATAAATTTCAAACTGACACACCAATATACTCGTAATTTAGTAATTGAACAATGTCCATCTTAATTGGGTATCGCGAAACCAGTTGTCATGATTTTCAGTGCATTGTACAACAGAATGCAGCCAATGATAATAAATGTAGAACTAGCAACAGCCGCCGATTTCAATAAAGATATAATATGTAACTGCAACAGAACAATTACAAACAACACATAACTAGGCATTTCGTCACATTGCACGGGTTATCTAATGCTATGCAGCTTTCACTTGCAATGAAATGGCGCACACTGACGCCGAATAGAAAAGCGATTTTATGAATATTTATGCATAAGCATTCGTATATGACGTTTCTCATAATATATCTAAATTTTCTTGTTATGTCACAGACAATCTTATAGTAAAGTTTAGGACGTAACCATGACGTATTCTTTCCAATCTAGCAGAGATTGGACTATTTTCCTATTTCCAAATATTAATTTATATTTTGTTTCTTTATCCCTTAAACCATGTGTTCTTAGTATAGCGTTGCGACAGCGGTACTCGTATCCTAGGAAACCATAGCTTCACTAACATTAGTATACACCCGCGACATGATTCTCGCTTCACGATATTAATCCTGAGGAAATTTCCAGATGAGAAAAAACCTCGAAAATATGACTCACGATAAAATCCCTCACCAATAAGGTTGAGATCGGTACACGTCAGGCACATTGTAAATGCAACGACGAAAATGTAGCCGTTTCCTGGTGGAAAGTTGTCCGGGCAAGGTCGCCGAGGGTCTGGGCGGCTTAACGTCGGGTTACGTCACTTGATACGGTTTTTGCAAGTCGCCAATGACGTGGGACGAATGTGGGACAATGGAACCTCCAGATCTGGTCACAGATGGTTTTGGGCACTTGCATGGGCGGATGGTCTAACAATAGAGCCAGAGATATATACTATAGCAAAGAACAAATTGCCATGTATGTATATCCTTCTACTTATATGTGACTAAGCTATATGTATATCAAGCAGTTTACAAACTGTCATGACAAAATGAAAAAATCAAGGGCTTATGCATGTAAAAAAGTAAAAGGCGGAAGGCAGCCCTAATGGAAATTTGACATACGACTGACCAGTGGCTGCCAATAGATGAACTGATAACTCGAGGTCGCACCAAAAACGTCACAACATTATTATTACATAGAAACTGTAGCTCATTACGCAATATGATCAGCAGATACCTGCATAATATATACAATCTGCTTACACCCACTATCATTTATTATTAATATTTATTTATATATTTATACACTCCGATATAAAAACATATTTATGGAATTGTAATAGGTAGAAATTGATTTAAATAATTAAATTGATAGAAATAGAATTGTGTAGTGTAAAAAAAATAAAAAAATAAAAAATTAGAGTGCAGTTATCGATACAATGATATGCTAATTGATAAAGAGACAGCAGGCGGTATGCGTAAAAGCTACAATAAAGCTTCCTTCCCCGTCCACGAGAGGGCGTTTCCCGAATAGATCTCCATCAACACAATGGCCAAGTGCCCTGTCATTCCTGTCAAGCGACGGTCTTGGGCATTGAAACAATCAGTGCGCCGCCGCGCTGTCCTGCTAGGGGGCGTGCCGTCCCTACACCTGCATTTGCCTCAATTGCCCCTTGATTGGCAAATTGCTTCAATGCTCTTCCGACTATGTTGCGTTTACGTTCCCACATCGCATCGCTGCAATTGCGCCAGGTAACCTTTATTATGAAAAACTGTGTTTATTACATCCTCTCTGATGTCTTCTTGAACAGCAATACTAATGGATATATTGGCTGTATCTGTGGTTTAAAACAAATTGCTTTGTTTTTAACTACATTGCAAATACGCATTATTTTCTTTGCATGGTGGGGCCAGGTAATAAGACCTGAACCTTTAATGATAAAAATATTTTTTGTATTGTAACTTATTAGCCTAGAAATACTACATAATATAGCTCTTTATGATAGTTAATTAAAGGATTTTAATCCAGTCTTTCCCAAAGTGGGCGATAACGCCCCCTCGTTAAGGCCCTAGAAAAAATAGCGCAACTAATATGCTATTGACATTTTTAAGGTGAAATAAAAATGAGGGGCGCTACTGATTTTCAAAGTGGGCATTAGACGAAATAAGTTTGCAAACCTCTATTTTAATCCAATCCACTTATATGTTGGTGCATCACTGTACACACACAATCTCAAAAACACTCACAATGTTTCTTAATAAGCAGTCAATATCACGTTACAAGGATATTCCCATCATAACCTGGGTATTGCGCGCGAGTGTTTTTCCTACAATACACCAATAGATACCGCACATTGCATACTAAAATAGATGTAGTATTACATAATGTGTGCCTGGACGGTGCCCAACGCCCTTCGCCTTGCCATAGCCGAGCCAAATGTCTTCGGCCATCATATACTCCATCTATAATTTCTATATTTATAACAAATTAATTATTTGCTACGTTTTGATATGTCACCCGGAAATATTTTGAATTTTTTCAGCGCTATTTTTACTATTTATATTTACAATCTGTGGCCCTTTGACTCCTCTTTAGTTCCGGGTTGGTCTACAATCTGCCGATGTTTGTGAGTGTGTTGAACACGATAAGAGATCAAAAATGTCAATTGAATATTATTGTAGCATCGGAATATTTGTAAGCGAATACGTCTACCTACACAACTACTCTCTCGTACGTACCTATTGATATTTATTATCTTATTAGTTATATTGTTGCTTAGGTAAATAATGGAATAGATGAAACGATGAAAATAATAACATAAACTTCAACCCATATCAATCTTGCAACTTTCGCATATCAAACTGTTCCAACGTTCGAATTTCCCATGTGTTTCACTCAAAAAACAAATATTCATAGCAATGCATATAATTACGTGGTGTTACAATAGGGTATAACAGTTAGGTACAATAGGTGCAACTATTACCGCTTAGCTCTGTAACAGCAACAACGGAAGGAAAATCAGCCGTGTCGTAACTGCGAAGGTTGCAGCCGTGAACGACGCCAAGGTAAAGGCAAGCCGTGTTTACAATGCGAAATCATCAGTAATCAACGAAACCGGCCGATGGGCGGAGCTTCAGTAAGAGACAGAAGTGGGATTAGATAATGTTTGTGGGTAAACAGTCTTAACATAAAGGGTGGAGTAATCAGGATTTACCATATATGTATTACTTTTATTATTCCCAGCATATTAACACCACCTTAACAAAACACCTTAACAACGTATACTCGTATGTACTATGTAGTTTTTAAATACTTTTTGTAGCCAATGTAGGTATTTTATGAGATCATCACTAAGTAGCTAAGAGGTTGCACTTGCCGAAGTGCATTAGTCTAAACCTGCCAACAAGAACAATGGTAGAACCCACATATAGGATACAGACTGACAAGAATCTTGGCATTAGGTCTGGTTATAGAGTAAGGCCCGTGTTCATCAACGTTCGATTAATGTAAACGCGCGGTTAGTAGATCTTAAAGGTGTTTTATGACCACTAATGTATAAGAATATTGCCATTAAACATATGTGAAATTCGGTCACCAACCCGCCTGCCCAGCGTGGTGACTATGGGCAAATACCCCCATGGCAGTCTTGTGACGTGCCCTGGGGGAGGCCTACATCCAGTAGACTGCAATAGGCTGATGATGATGATGATGATATGTAAAATTACGAACTAATAGTAAATATTTATTAACAACATTATTCATATGAAAAAGCGTCAATAAACACCCTTTCAAAAACATTAATCGAACGTTGATGAACATGGGCCTAAGTAAGACCTCAGGACGCTGACTGGACTAATAATACCTTCTACTACTATCCATATAAATAATATTTCAATAACCTACAAAAGTTTTCACATTTATGTTTAGGCTGTTTTAAATCCTTACTTTACAAACCAATAAATACCAGCCGCTGAACTTTAGCAGATCCTAAACCTTTACCTCGTACCCCACGGTTTCTACGACAGCCATCGGAAGACCTCGGCCGGTCACGTAACCGGCGAAAGTACTCGGAATATGCAACACCACGACTTTGTCCGTGAAATGACATTTCTCCGCACTCATCTCGCTGGACTGACTAAACAACTAAACAGCTGACGCGGAGCTTCATTAGAATACATCAGCTGCATATCCGTCCGTGCAAGTCGTAAGAGTCGACTAAGAAACTCGGGCATTCTCCCAGGCGATAAGTTAGGAACTTATCACTGATCGTTAACATCTAACCCCGCTATGCTACCCGTGTCTGTGATGTTTACTCACCATCATCATCATCATCAACAGCCCTGAGAAGTCCACTGCTGGACATAGGCCTCCCCCAACGACCTCCACTCCGACCGGTCAGAATCTTTACTCGAAAAATGTTTTTAATGGGATAATAACGTCAATTCCGGCAGTCACACTTAAACCTAAACGTAAAATTTAGTACTACCTGTCCTTTTCTCTCTCAGCCATTTGTGTTAAGAACGGAGAGAGATAGACCTGACTAAGATTAGGTTTAGGTTTAAATATGACCCAATTAAGAATTTTATCTGTAAATAAGTCATAAACCTGCATCTAATGCAAAAGATAATTCAACCTACTCATACATAGTTTCTATCTTCTCTCGTGTCTATGCAAACAAGCATGCATGATTAGTTGATTACTTATATCTGACTCTTTGTAAAATGAAATATCCACAAAAAGATTTTGTGTGACGTCGATTTGTGTCATCCACATGATATGTTTATTTAGGAAGGGTCGCCAAACCTGGACAAGTAAACATGTTATGCACAGTATGGAGTAAGGATCGGTTAGTTCTTATTAAATACTAGTGGACGCCCGCGACTCCGTCCGCGTGGACTACAGAAAAAACAAAATGTCGAAATTATCCGGGATAAAAACATTTTCCCGAAATAAAAAGTGGTCTAGAATTCTATAATATTATTATGGAATGAATACTATTGAAGAACATAAAATATTTTCTAATGATCGTAACATTACAACTGAACAGTCGGTATCTATTATCCGACAGCCATAATATTTCAATGGATCCTGGCTGTTCACTTGTTATATTACGATCATTAGAAAATATTTTATGTTCTTCAATAGTATTCATTCCATAATAATATTATAGAATTCTAGACCACCGGACATCTAAGTGCTTATTTTTTTTTCTTTTCAGTTTTTTAAACAGTCGGGTTTTTGGATTTTTTAATTATGTTTTTTTTATTATATGTATAGATATAGACTGAAGCGAAAACATCAGACTAAGAACCAATAAAGCTGATAGAGCCCTCCTAATACGCGGCTAATCCTGGCGAAGGCTACAAAACAATCTATATGCAAATACAAACGAAGTAATTCTGTAAATCATCTCACATCGTTTCACGAAAAATACAAAAACATGTGAGTAGGTTAACCTCAAAACATTTTGCATCATTTCAAATAACCGCTAACCTTGTGAAACTCATAGCCTTGGCTTGCACGAGCATAATGCGTCGCTAATCTTCTCCATGACACATGATGTCATCTTTAAAAGGTGAACAAAAAATTATAAAACAATGACTAGTACTATTTTTCTAAAGTTCAACGGAACTATATCCACATTTTTATGGGGAACTTTATAAAATGAACCTTATTGAGTTGAAGTAATGTTTGTAGTATAGGTATGATCGTGCACCGAGAACAGCAAAAAAGCACCAACAATATGTTTCTTCTTTTGGACCAATTTTACTTGCATGGCATTTTCAAAGATAAAATACATTTGCCATAACGTTTATCCAAAAAAAATGGCCGACCTTGAACATCTCCCCAAAGCGATCGTCGAACGGCACCGTAACGTGACGTGACGTGACCATTGACCGGAGGAGAAAGTAAACAGTGGTGTACCGTACGTGCGGCCTTGACGAGGCCGTCAGCCGCGCCGGTATGTACGCCAAACGCTACTTTATTGCATAACGACAAAGTTCAAATCAAATTAGTGTTAGGCAAAAAAACTGTCACGGCTCAGACGAGACATTAGACTCTACTGCTGTGACAATATGACTGAAGTTAAAGCCTCGGTCCCCACTAACAGTGAAAGTGAACGCATATGCGGAAGCGTGATAGGGTAGCTAAGGTAAAGGTATGATAATGTGATTAGTATTAACCAACCAGTTACGGGTACTGGTTATTCTGGTAATAACATTCAGCATTTACAACCGGCTATCGCTATGAGGAGATAAAATAAGAATACCGTACTGGGGCCAATTCTTGAAGTCTCGAGCTGGAACGAAGCCGAAACCGAACCGTTGTAGAAGCTCAGTACAAGGCAATAATTACTTTACGGTGACGTAATTAGACACATTTCAGCACGAGACAGAAATTTGTTATTATTCTGTCATTTCGCGACCGATGCGTACTAAAATATACCTTATAACTCAAGCGGTAAGTACATATTGTT
Source organism: Carposina sasakii (assembly GCA_014607495.2). Taxonomy (NCBI): domain Eukaryota; kingdom Metazoa; phylum Arthropoda; class Insecta; order Lepidoptera; family Carposinidae; genus Carposina; species Carposina sasakii. The sequence goes on from CP053151.1 coordinate 15,619,166, forward strand.
TTGCACCGCGTTTCGTTAACGGTTCGTTAGTGGTTGCGTTTCGGCTCAATTTTTTTGGCAGAATTACTTCTGCTTCTGATTTCTTTATTACTAGTGATTTCGAAAAGAAAAACTGTCGTACTTGTTACTTTACGTTTAATTTGAAGCGATAATGTAAACCATCAACCGCACCTTTTATTACATAAGCTTTTAGTATTATTCTGGAACTGTTTAGGTAGTTGTTTCACTTTACCATTTGAAATCAAGACCACAGTAGTGTTGATTTCTCTATACCTGTAGTAAAAGCCCGTCTAGGTAAGCTCATTACAGTCAACGATTAACAAATAAACAAAATGTAATAAATGTTTACTAGATCATTATAATTCAAGTCCCCAAAAGCTTCGTAGCAAGTAGCATGCGCGGGCGCAGCTCGCTCCAGATCCGACACTCTCGGTTTCGGGCGCCGCCACGGTGGTTCACGGACACCTGATGGCTTGTCTTTGTTTTTTAATGGCACATTTGCATTAGCACTTTCGTCTTCGTTTAGATCCGCCATTGTTCTTTCCATTTTAGGCGCGTCAGAGATGAAATGCGTTTCCTTTATCTGTTTCGGTGATTCAGCTGTAAAGTGATGTTGAATTGTTGAAGTATTGCGCATTTCTCTTCATAAAGATTGTTTTGTAAATAAGGTTTTGTGGGGGAAGTTCCACTTTCAGGTTTTCCTTCCCTGTTGTAATCTTGTAACTTACATTTTATTTTAATTGATTAATAATTTCGCCCGAATACTCTAACGCTCGCATTGGAATAATTCCCTTGAATGTTTATAGTTGCGGTTCAAGATATGATGCTGTGAAAAGAAAAAAACAGAACGCCGGTTTTTTTTCAATTGGTTACGGTTCACCTTAACCAAATTTTCAAAGGTTAACGTTAATTATTATGCGATAACAACAATGAAGGCATGTCTTCCGCTGTTTTTTCTGTTGTAAATTCAAGGCAAATAAATTCTTTATGAGTGTTCAGTACAGTTGGCTCAGCGATACTCTCGGCATTTATACTCCAGCGGTCAGAACGATCTTCCAAAAAATGAATATTTTAGAAAAACTAATAAAGGCCAATAAAATTTTATAGAAATACTAACCTTGGCCTCTAACAAATAGAATCTGTTTCACCTTGTACCCCAAAACTACTAAAAGGAAACACACGAACTATGACACAACACTGTAAACAAACCGCTCGTAAAACATACGACAGTGATATAAGTGACCTTCCACAACATATTGTGCTCTCACATGTTCGAAGTTCCTATGACATGAATGAACCTAGAATACAAAACAATGGATAGGACAAGTTCGACGACAACATTTTACTCAGACAGTATCAAGTTACCAGCATTATCACACAATAGGTAAAATTCACTTCAGGAAAACACTGGAGAAAACAAATTGCATACAACCTTCGGATAGGAAAAAAAGTGCATTGTGCTACAGATACCGAGGAAGGAAACCGGCAGTACAGGAAACTCCGGTCATCCGTAAAGCACAACCAAAAAAAATCCGGAATCAATTACGGCGCCATCGGCGTCCAAGGGCAGGCCCTTTATCGGCTGATAAAAAGCGATAACAACCAAATGCCTGCCGAAGCAAGGTCTCGGACTAAGGTAGTGGGTAAAGGTCGAGAGGATTTATTATTTTATTGGGCATTAGTTTTTCTCAGCGCTGACATTGATCCGGCCATAAGCCTCGGCACCATCAGACCGTTTGTTCCGTTGTCGTGGTTTCAGTAAATATTATGTTATGTAAGTGAGATAAGAATTACATCATACGTAATGATTAGCTTGGTTAATTATGTGTTTATTTGGACTCAAATAATGTCAATCAATAACCTAAATCTGGTTTTGACAACACGAAAGGAATCAACTTCAAACTTTAACTAAGTGTGTTGGAAAAAACATTATGATAACAAAACTTTTGTAAATTTCTTTGTATTGATTGTTATGTTTTGTGTACAATAAAGAATATATGAGTTTCTTGACATCATACTACAAATTACTACTCTATAGTCAAGAGGTCGAATAGTGATACATAATTAAAATACTAACATAACAACACCCAACAATTGCTCGTGACCTTTGATTGTAATGAAATTGATTTGAAATTCGTTACCCTCTCAGAATGCAGCCATTACCTATTAATACGTCATCCACTTCCGCGTGTCCTTGTCTTGTACACGAACACTAAATTACGCGTGTTAATTCACTCACGTGGCAAAATGGGAAATTAATAGACTTACAACTATTTAAAATCACATCATCAATCATCGACCATGCATATTGCGAAAAGAGACACGAGTTAGGCCTGTAAGTCTTGAAATTGTTGAACTAGAACTTAAAAAATATACTTCACTCATTGTAAAGTGGAAGATCAGGATGAAATAACGACAGTGGCTCTACTATTTATGCAACTCATTGCTTTCTTTTTATGTATAGTGAAAAAACTTAGCATATTATCATCATAGAAAGTACATTTTAGTAGTAGCTGTGCTATTCTCGTTTGACTTGAACAAAACGGATGGTCTAATGTAACATGTCATTATTAACGTAAACATTATATACTTATATGGTATTGGCAAGAAAATGACTTGATAAGTCTAAAAACACAAAGTTAGGTATATCACGCTATGTTTTTTTGTTTGTGTTAAAAATAAATATTCATGCGATAAAATGTTACCTTGAAAAGTTTCCTTTTAACTTGAAATCAAACCCACACATATAGGTACACACACACATACACACACACACACACACACACATGAACGAACCTTAACTAGTCTATGTATTTAGATACAGGGCGTATATAAATAAGTTGACACATATTTTATAAATAATCGGAGTAACCAGTTAGTTATGTGCCAAAAGGCAAACGTACAAAACTATATGTATATTAATGTTATTGAATTTAAAATAAAGCTTATAAAATGTACAGCATATAAAATCTGACTTAGGAAATAAACCAAACTTTAGGTAAAGTCAAAATACCCCAGGACATTACAAACATAGCTTACAAGAGTTTATTAAAATTATTTTCTCTTCTCTCTGTTGACAACTTGACACTGCATAGGTATACACATATTTTACAGCAGCAAACCTACCATAATATACGAAATGATGCATACGATAAAGATAATTATTATAATATCATTGCAATGTCCGAGCTTGCAAAGGTTGACGCCCAATGACCTAGTAGCTCGTTATCGCTGCACTATCGCCGGAGTTACGGGTGTCGCGAAAAGCGCATCGAGCAGGAAGCATGCGCAAGCGCCGGCCATGACAGAGCCGGCGAGGTCGGGTCGGCGTTCAACGACACAGCGCTAACTACTCTATTTTTTTTTTGTTTTAATATACTTAGTCAAAGCAAAACGCCTTTTTTTAGTGTATTAGAATTATCACCTTTGATTTAATTAAATATGCGCGTCAAATTATACTGCATAAGCTTACATTTCCGCGTATTAGATAAGTTTGTATTACTCAGTCAATTACATTCAGTAATATATTAAACAACTCTCTTTGCGACCAAAGTGTTCACGTTAATAAAATGTTTTTACTTCCTCAAATGGTACTAAGCAATTAAGCAGTACTTAATCTACTTTTTATTACATAATATAATTTAGGCGTAAAATGCAGGGAATGTGTAAAATTATATTTTTTCACCGCTGCTCTGTTGCATAATACAGTCCAGTCGATTGCAATGCTCAAACAGTTTGATGCCGAGTGACGTCACAAGGCCGCCCGCTAGAGGATGCCGTCTGCTGACTAAGGTTGTTGCTGTATGGTGTCATCATCAGCTAAACTTGGAAGTTTCGTGTATAGTATACACGACGACGGATAAATCGTAGTAACGTTGAAAATATTTTCTTAACTCATAAAGTCATAAGGAATGTTGAAGGTGGAAATGTGAGAGAAATTCGACTGCGTCGGTACATCCGGAAATGGAAGGTTGTGGTTAGGAGTTGCGAGGATGAGGATCTGATGATCAAATATCGCAACAGCGAGAAAATAGAGCACTCTCTAAGGGTGTCAAACATGTTTTTTCCACCTGTTATAGAAGGCTTGCACTTCAGTAAAAATTGATTTAGCCTTAAAAATTAAATACAGTAATACCTAGATAGTTAATGTCTATTCCATTACGTATACGTTTACATTCCCAGTAAGAAATTTGAAACATACGGGCGTATCAGACATTACTAGATAAAATTAGTATGTATGTGTGTCTGTGTCTCTGTATGTGTGCTGTAGATATTTATTCCACTACGAGTAGGGCATGCTGAACAAGGGTACAGATAAGATTATTTAATAACTCTATCGTAATGCGGAAAACGTGATTTTCTCGATGTCACATGTAAATTATAATAAAATAGATTAAATTAGAATTAAATTATTTTATACAAGAGTTAAATAAAAAGATTATGGTAACTAGTGTGCACAAATTTTAATTAAACAGTTAAAGTAACTAGAAAAACATTATAAAAAAGAAATGGAAAAAATTCCTCGCCCAAACATTAAACATTGATTGATCACCACCATTGATTGGTGTGTAATATTATTTATGTAGTACCAGAACCTCAGACACTTACCTAAAGAAACTTACCAAAAGAAAACACGGAAACGGCCCGACTCGGTATTGATCATAATAAATCGAGAGAATAAAGTAAAGAAAAATAATTAGTTAACATTAATTTTCATAATGTGAACAGATGTGACCATGGCTACAATGACCGATCTATTGGACAGCCGATCGAGAGATTTGAAAAAGGGTTGGGGCTCCCAAACTCTCTAAAGCAGAATTGATTTTGGGAAAGGGCACTAGCCATAAAAAAATAATTTATCTATATCAGAAAAATTCAAGAAGAATTTTAACTGACAGGGGAACGACATTTAGAAGTTAGAGAGGCTTAAACATACAATAGTATTTACCAAGTACTAAACATGCGATTTTAAACACGAATCAAGTAAACTCCTAAAGCAGTTTCTTATACCAAACTCTCCTCGTCCAACATCACCAGCTTCACCTGGCAAATGTCCAGGGAGTTACCATATCAGGTGAAAATGACATGACACTGCACTATGTGCTATAAATTGACTGGCAACAATGATGATAATTAGATAATTACTCATTGAAGTCCAAGGAAAATAACTACAGTTTATATCGACGTTTAACTTCCGATACCAAATAGCACCGTAATTCCAGATTCCATTAACAATACGCCAAATGGCATTATCTTGCGAAGACCGTTCCCCATTATAATTTGCATAAACATAACTGGAATCGTCCATTTGCTTATCCATTGTCATAATCTGAGTGTAAGTGCAGTCGCAATAACCGCTGCGCATGCGCAGCCGCGTAGGAAGACGCTACATAATCATTATGCATGGGCAATTTGCAAGCTCGTTTACCGACCATAGAATAGGCAGCTTTTATTTACCAGACTTTTATTTTAAGATAAATTACTTTAAACGGTACTATGAGTGTAGGAGTAATGAAATGGAATTTTGCATTTAGATCAGATATAGGGCTTTCCTTGTCTAGTAAAAACGGTACCTACGTAAACTTGCTGGATTTCCGTTAAAGAAATTTTGACCTCTGTTTTTACAACAGTCGGTAGCAACCTCATTCACATAATAAATAGACAACAAAATTAATCAATAAATTAGTATAATTTATTAATTGATGCTATTTCATTATGCAAATGGGCTCTCTGTTTGAGATCATGTTTTACGTCTACCGCCTCAAGCATTCGGGCGGCAACTGCGTGCGGGCGCGTCGCGTCGACAGGCGGAAGCGTGCGCGCGCGCACCCGCGCAAGGCTGCGCTCATGACCTCGCCTCGTCTTTGTCTAGCGCTATCTAACGTCTGTTTACCCGCGAGGCCAAATACATCATACCCTTAGTAATACAGAAATAAACAACTGTTGAAAAGATCTGGTACTTAAAAACATGTCTCATTTGATAAATCTATGTCCATATAAATAGCGATCGTAACAACAATATTGTGTTTCAGGTATGGCGCAATATAGATGACACCGAACCTGTGCAACCCAGAAGGACCCTGTGTAATGTAAGTAATGTAATTGACGTAACCTATTTATACACATCACATTCCAAATTCTGCTGACTATGTTCTACATCGACCCACACAAGTATCCTCTGTTCGAAAATAACTTCCCGCCCAGATCTAGAACATGCGCCCGATCAACAGATACAAGGTTCCGCATGTCGGAAATAAGGAAAAGTGTATTTAATAGCAAGAGTTTTGTTTAAAACTCGTTGGCTAGATTATAAAGTGCAATAACAGAGAATTATTCATAGGTACATGTTTTGAGTTCAGTTATATTATCTAGAAAATCCATATATTTTTTTAGAGTTAGTGTAATTCTTAATAGCGAATGCGAACTACCTACTTAGTTTGTTTGCTAAGTAACGAGATGTCTTCTTCTCGTCGTAGGCTACCTTTTCTCTATAGCTTGATCATTTCTATCACAATTATGAACATTTCATTTAGCACAATAAAACAAACTTTAGAGACTGGTGTTTGTAGAGTATTAAAAGTCTTGACTGCTGATTTCGGAATGAATATATTTGAAATTTCGCTTATATTTAAACGTAGGCTAGGTACTTATGAACTAAGGTGGTGTAAGAAGTAATAAATTAAATTGACCAATCACAAACGATCGCAACGATGGGCACGAAGGAGATGGTTGATATTTTTATATTGCTCGCACGTGTATGTAGCTGCCGACGCACAGTTCTAACATGCGCGGAGTAGCTACAAAACTAAAGCAAAACTAACCATCTTGTACACCAAACACATTTGTATATTTGTCACGTCAAATGTATTGTAAGGAAAATGACAAAGGACAAGTTCTGACATTTGTTAATGGATCCCTAAGTATAAGTGCTGCAGCCTCAGTTGAGTGCTCGTTTGGAGGTTTTTTAGCCAAAGCGATTGTAGACGGCCTTGTCGATCAGTTTCGGAGAGAACCGGCCACCGAGAACTATTGTACGAACCACAATACCGCTGCATGTTAAGCACCCACGAAAGTAAATACAACTTTTAAAAAATAGGCTTCAAACCACGTTTATATTTATATATCTCACTCGGGTCATTTTTTTTTTTTCATTTTCTTAATAATATTTATAACGTTTATATTTCCTGAAATACATGGTGGGATAAAGAAAGCAAGTGAATAAAACACAAAGCCATAGCCATGATGACACATATGTGACATTTGCACTTTCAAGCTCTTTTACAAAACAAAAGAACACGAACGCAAATAATAATAAATATTAAATAAACACACCTACAACCTTTAGCCTAGAAAGAAAGTGCTACCTTTGTCCTGGAAACATGGAATTATATGTTTTTGTCTTCAGATGTACAAACAAATACGTCCTTTCAAAACGCAAGTCTAGTAAAGACGTAGAAAGAGAAGACCTATTCTTAACTATTTCCTTTAAAATTTGCCTCATTGAACTTCATCATTTACAGCCCTGAGAAGTCCACTGTTGGACATAGGCCTCCCCCAACAACCTCATTGAACCATGAATATAATTTTCAATGGTAATAATATAATTTTCCAAAATTACAATGCTCTACCAATTCTTAGTCGTAGCTTCACTCCTGGTATTTTCCTCTACAAGCCTTGTCGCTATCAACTAGTATGTACTCCCTGAAGGTTGCCGTTCATTATTATTAGAGTACCTACTAGAGTTTTATCTATTACTTCCTGCTAAGTGTACCTATATATATTCTTGTTCAGTCGCTACTGCTATCACAGCTATGTAGGTACTATTGTTTACCTACTAGATTTATTTGTTATCTTTGGATAATAATATGCTAGTCCGATTTATAACTGACTGTAATGTCATAAGAGCTACGTCGTCATCAGCATATAAAACATGTCGCATGGGCATATTTAAATTATTTGTATTATTTTATTGCAATTTCTCATATTTGACTGCATGATGATTACCTGTTTGACAGCAGGTAAGATTGAATTAAAAATAAATATAAAGTTAAAGCCCAGCTCAAATAAAGATCTGTGAGAATCTTAATACTTGAAATCGCAAGATCATGGAATATATCTGGATGGATTCAACTCATAATTAATACAAAAATCTTTGTAGACAGCTTCAGTCAGAACCAAGACACTATTTTAAACATTGAACTAATATCAAAATACAAAATATTCTCAGTGATTAATACACTCTGGAGATAAACTGAAATCTCATCCTAACATAAACAGCAACCCAAGAGTACGAGCTCAAAACAGAATCGATCACGATTCACATTTGGCACCAAGGCGAGCCAGCCAAAACAACCTAATGACTGATAAATGGAGTGTAGCTGACAAGGAAGTGTCGTGGCTCACTCGTCCTAGGCCCTACACGCACACCGGCGCGCGCACACACACACGCGCCGAAGAAAATGGCCGTGAGATAACTGACATCACTGCAAGGTCTCGGCTGGGACGGATTGAGTAAAAAACAAAGTTTTATTTACAAAACACGATATGCGGTATAATTTATTGATTACACGCAATAATACAGGGGGTTGTTTAATTGTGAAAATAAACATAGCAATTAAGTACTTCAAAGCGGATTAATTTTACAGACTGAAAACTTCACATTTCCACTGCAAATTGTCGGGGAAAGAATAAAGACGAAAACATAGAGAGATCAAATGCTATTTCGAGTGATAATGTCGAAAATCAATGCAGCGAAGGTCAAAACTAAACAGTAAATGAAGAATGTAATACCTATAGATCAACTATCAATAAGCTAAGGGCAACATTAAGTGGTTCTGTCCTGCTGACTGTAGTTCCACGTGCAACACGCATGGCATACGTAAGTAGCGACGACAGTACTGGCACCTCTCAACTGAGGTCGAGTAGATGACACGTACGAGTGGGACAGATCACACTCATGTGACACGGGAAAATATGCAGCAACTGAAGAAAATTACAACAAGAGTTCTCTCGCGTTTTTAATAGAAGTGTATCTACACGTATAGGAGGATACTTCACTATTACATGTAAAAAGGTTCAGTTACGTAGAAATGAATTAACCAGATACAGTTCTCGAAGAAGAAAAACACCTTGTAAACCAATATTCTATAAATCATATGTTATCTTTACAATATCTTTATGCCTACGCTGCGCATATATATTTTTGCTGACCGTACACATTTCAAGGAGAATGATATTAATTTTTTAAGCCAGCACCTATACCACTTTTAGAACAATGGGCATTTTGCATGGAAGGAGGATTGTGGCATATTGCATAGAACTTAGGTAACGTTCTGACCTTCCACTTCTTATGGCTCTTGCTATTAGGTACTAGACAGCATCCATTACTTTACCACCTTAAACTTAATCTAGTTAAGTATAATCGACGGGTTTTTAACCCTCACAACTCGTACAAAGAAATAAGTTTTCTGCATTTGTAAGAACAAATCTGCAATGTGGCCATTGTTGACTGTAGGTACCTAACCTACTACTTTACATAATCTGTGGGTACCTGTCATTATATTGTGAAGCTCGGCATTTTCGAGAACACTTATACTGGTGATAACAACTACACACAGTACTGTGTGACGCATACTGCCGAGGAAAGGCAAGGTTCTTCCTAGACATTTACTTAATTTATTAATTAAATACATGATTCAGGGAAAAAATTCCACTCAGAACAGGATTTGAAGTAGCACTAGCGATCTCGGACAAAGGAAACTGTTTATTTTGCAAGGAGGAAAATATATTTTTGTTTTTATTTCTTAAGTGTAGGCCGAACGCCGTAAATCTCTCGACTCTTTCGCTCTACTTACATCGTTGTCGTCGTCACCCTATTGCAATTTACTGCTGGACATACCTACTCGTAGACCTCAAAAAGTCCGTGCTTTTTTACCCATTTTCATTGTAAAGATATACTAGATATACGTTATTTTATGAATTAATGATAATATAAAATACCGAGACGTTAACATCTTGCAATAGTATGAGATAAGGTTAGTAAAAAAATATCGATATATCAAAATATCGATATTTTTTCCGATATAAATTAGGTATTTTTTCTTGCGATATATCTTTTCGACAGCAAAATCGATATATTTTTAAAGCTCTGCTGTTGGCGTCTGCTCATGCGTCACATCATGTTTTTGATCCGAAAATTTAGCAGTAGGCTGTATGGCTTTAGTTTCTTTGCTTCAAACACAAACAAAAATTACACTCTATGACTTGATGATAATGACATTGCTTGTTGGTTTGGTTGGTATCACTGCACTGGATATTTTTAGTTTAGAGTGTTGGTACGAACGTTGTTTTGTTGTGTTGTCACGAGTAAACTAAGCGTAGCTTATTGTTATTTTTTTTGTGTGAGTTGTATTTACGTTAAATGTCTGATTTTTTTTGGCAATTTTTATAAATAATTGTCGATATATCGAATTACTTGGGTGATATATATCTATATTTGAAAAATATCGATACGATAAATATCGATATTTTTTTTCCATTTGCCCATCACTAGTATGAGATCCCACCGTAGATTTACTACGCTCATCTGTTTATAGATAAATGCCATTATTACAAACATTTACGATTAGGACAATATATTCAATATATTCACTGATTTTTTGTCGACGAATTATGCTCACATGTTTTTTAAATAAAGTATGATTCAGGTGATAGATATATATGTAGAGATTGCGAAAAAACCAGGGTTACCATTTCACATTTGGCCGCAAGTACCTGGCAACCCGCTTTAAACGTATATGATTTTGAGACGTTTCTACGCTCATATGTTAATTCAATGATATGTATATAAAAAATCTTTTTTTTTCTGATTATTATGGTATAGGGTTGCCTGTTCCAATTTGGCCGCAAGTAAGGGTTGCCAGCTGTTAAAGATGCTGAATATTAAGGGATCGCGACAATCAGCTGTATGTATGACACGCGTCAAATCCATCGCGCATTTTTTTTAGTTTATCCCGAAGAAAAGGCAAGGGGAACTAAGCCCATACAGCCATTGTCCATAGTAAAATGATTTCTGAATTTATGATGGACGATACTGATGAATGGAAATGTCGTGGAAATCCTTAAAAAGTAGTGTAAAATTAATAAGTAAAAAGAATTGCAAAATAACTTACATGAGCCCATGAAAAGATCGTATTCCGACTCAAGTGCATCACAAACAAGGACCTCTGTGGAGGTCTTTATGTAAAGTTCGTTTCATAGAATAGTTTCTATGCCTGATTTCGGAACTAACGTTTTTGGTATGCAGTGAAACAGAAAATGTAGTCATACAGATAGAAACTAGCGCCATCATGCATCGGAACTATACGGTGAAACAATAAGTAGACTCCGTTTCATAAAATACTCCAAAATGAGGCTTACAGAATGACTGATATTGCGCTTCGACGCATGTGCGAAATCTATGAGCGTTTTGACGCATGTGCGATGGCGGATTCGGCGGGAAAAGCTGGAAGGGAGCGGGTGTAATTTTCTAGTGAAAATCATTTTTTTTTTATTTTCACTAGAAAATTACAATTACAAATTTGTAAATGGCTTGCATGTGTCCTTAAAGTGATGTTTTCTGGTAGATGGGTTATATTTTGTTAACTTGTGATGTAAATCTAGTGCGTGTGCATGGTTTTATATGCAGGAAGGCTAAGTAAAACTTTAGTCGGAATACGATCTCTTCATAGGCTCATGAAAGTTGTTTCTGCAATTCTTTTTGATCTTTACTCATTTTACATCCATTCTTAAGAATTTTCCCGACGTTTCCATTCATCATCATCATCCATCATAAATTTAGAAATCATTTACTAAAGACAATTGCTGTATGGGCTTAGTTCCTCTTGCCTTTCCTTCGGGATAAACTAAACAGAAAAAAATGCGCGATGGCTTTGACGCGTGTCGCATACATACAGGTGATTGTTGCGTTCCCTTAATATTCAGCATCTTTAACAGCTGGCAACCCTTACTTGCGGCCAAATTGGAACAGGCAACCCTATACCATAATAATCAGAAAAAAATGAGCTTTTTTTGATATACATATCATTGAATAAACATATGAGCGTAGAAACGCCTCAAAATCATTCACGTTTAAAGCGGGTTGCCAGGTACTTGCGGCCAAATGTGAAATGGCAACCCTGGTTTTTCGCAATCTCTACATATATATATCTATCATCTGGATCATACTTTATTTAAAAAACATGTGTGCGTAATTTGTCGACAAAAAATATTTTTTGAGAATTCAATTAAAAATACTTGCGGCCATATTTTGATAGGCAACCCAGTGGATATATATTCTCCTAATGGTAAATGTTTGTAATAATGGCGTTTTATTCTATAAACAGATGAGTGTAGTAAACCTACGGTGGGATTTAGACTACAAGATTTTGTACATAATAATAAGACAAGTAATACCTACCAGTTAAATTGAGTCCATACGCGACACGGAGTGTTTATTTTTATTTACGCGGCGTTTATAGTATGTTAAGTAGTTGTTAAAGGTCGCCTTGCTCATCGGATTGTGTTAGCACTGTATTACTTTGCTCATAAGTTTTTACTGCTAATGAGTCAACATTCTATGTTACTACCTACATGTCGGTTTATTTATGGATCAGTCACGTAGGTTTGTCTACCCACCCCGGAAACTTTTTATTTTCGCAACTTTTGTTTTTGAGATGGTTAGATTTAGATATGGGAGGAAAATCGTATAATGTAGGAATATCCCTCAAAGGATGCCGAGGTAACCTCGAACAACCAATTGAGACTCTGTGATCTCACAGTGAGCGCAGGGAATTTTACCATGTGCCTAGGACAAATTGACATAATCGGTCCAACGCAAAGCTTGAAGTTCTGACAACTCCCGGTCAAATTCAGTATAAATAACAAATTATATCCAACCCAAGACGAGAAGCAATAGTTTCCCATGACCAAACATAAGCACAGCTTCCACTCTTTCCAGAAACACACAGATTAAAAGAAAATGTTGCCAAGCGATCTTAAACATGGTGGTATTTCCGAACCGTTCCTCAAAGTAGACCTAGTTTAGCCATGTTTAGTTCGAGGCATCAGTCAACCCGCCGGTTCCGGGTTGGCTTCCCGCCAAAACTGCACAAAGCGTGCACAGCCGCCATTGTGGCGTTATGACACCCCAATTTAAACATGGCCGACTGAGGACATACGAGTATCGCCGGTTTACGACTTCGCTGGAAAGCTGTAAAAACTGAAAGGAAATTCTTCCAAAAGGGCTACGATATAAAACTATTTGAATGCGTGTAAAATTCCGAAAATATTTTACGGCATTTGATGCAACGGGCATAAAGTTATAACGCAAATTTGTGTAACACGAAAGCAAGACTAATTACTTCTGCTCATCTCAAATTTACGCAGGCAAAAGCAGTGGCAAAACGGCATCTATTCTGACGTTTTTATTGTATAACTAGCGGACCTGACAGACGTTGTCCTGTCCCACGCCTTTGAACTAACGTCACCCAATTGTTTTGCCTTCCCGGACTTTCAAATTTCGAACAAATTGTTTGTATGGGAATGTAGAAAAGGAATGTTTCAGACATGTTCAGGCATTTTTTTTGAATTTTTCTCTCCGTTAAAACCATCCCTGTACTTCAAGGAATACGCTAAAAAAAGAATTAGCGAAATCGGTTCAGCCGTTCTCGAGATTCGTGCTTACCAACACATTTAGCGATTCATTTTTATATTATAGATAGGTATATTAAATTAATCCATCAACCGCTATGGTGCAATCGACGATGGGCTCAGATGCAGCATAAAGTTTGATGATGCAATTTACAAATAGGTGAATTCTGATGCACAATCCTAGGAAAACAAAAGTAACACTAACAAAAGTCGTCTGCCGTCGGTGATCCTAATTCTAACTAATATTATGAATGCTATTTAAAGTTTGTCTGTTTGTTACCTGTTTGAGCTCTTTTCAATCTTCTTGAAATTATACATAGGTACATATACCTACATATAGTTAGGAGTTAGGACAACTACATTCTGTAGTCCACAAAGACGAAGTCGCAGGCATCAGCTAGTAATAAATGATGATATGGATTTCGTAATAAACGTACCTTAATTCTGAGTCTCTTGTCCACGCATTCCTTGAGAGCACCGAGCGGTCCTAACATGCGCTCCATGCGCGTGAGGAGATTATTCTGGACCTTCACTTTCCTTTCCACGGGTGCAACTGTAAAGAAAATAACTGATGATCACATTCTGTTGAGTAAAGTATGAACTTAAAAATGAAAATTTATATCGATTAAGATTTTAAAATAGCCGTATAGTCACGAACTTTTCTCTTTTTATATAAACGCGAGTTGAGATTGCCAGAGCTATTTACGACACTAGACGAAGACGTGTTTGGCAATTTAGTCAGGATATTTAACTTTTCTGGATATATTAAATTTGGTCCTTTGAATCGGTCCGCAATCAACACTAAGTAGGAATACATAAATAAATAAATAAGATACAAGCGCCGACCATGCCAAAGTGTTTAATAGTAATATCTGAACATAAATTACGTTTCACCACACAATACATTCACGGCACACTTCATTAATAAGCATATTTTCGCAATCACTGCAGCGAGTAAGAGCAATGGCCGTGTCATTGTACTCTGCCACTAAATAGGTTTGCACCTGTTAAAATAATATGGAGTCATCGATATTACAGGCGTCATAAACGCCGGTATTCATGAGAATACATGTGTAGAGCGCGTAGAGCGTCATGTTAATGCATACAACTTGCGGAGAATGATAGAGACTGCAAACTAATGTACAATTGTACTATTGGACATTTTATGGAATAAATGTGATTATGTAAATGCTTTCAAAGTGTAAGTCCATTTTTCAAAAGTAAATATTTTACAACATCACATGTCCACCTTAAATTTACAGTTTTGATTTGTGACCATATTTATAAACGCAATATTTAAAATAGCTGCAGAACAAAAGATCTTGCGCATACAAGTTACGAAAGAGTGACGTCATAATTGTGGTAGCCGTTTGTAGGCTTTTTTGGCAGTTAAAATTGTGATTTTGAAATCGTTAATCCCGGAAAGTTCACGCTGCGAAGTTTTTCTTTCGAAATGTTTCTTTATTTTATGATCTTTCGATATTAAATTAAAATAAAAAACGTAAACACCCTTGTATTTGGAGGTTGTGTTTTAAAGCATGTATGTATATTTTGTATTAAAAGTTTACCTCAGTTTTGTTATAACAGGCTCAGTTCAATGTTCTGTGAGTGCTGGCATTGCCCTCCGCTTGTAATCAATTTACAGCACCTTATTATTTTATGTCGTTTGTCATAAAATTGCAGCGGATAACTCGATGCAGGAGTGATTTTATGTGCACAGTTCTAATTGAAAACAAACAGATTGTAAATTACGTACTCCAGTAAATATAAAAAGCTTTTTCTGAGAATGAAAGTTAAAGATTAGATATGAGTATTTTTTGTATCGTTTTGCACAGACCTACATTTTACCGACATTGTAATTTAAGTGCTACGCGTCTAGACTCTGTTTTACGGCGAATCAGCACTTCTTAACTAAGCTTATAGTTAAAAGAAAATTGCTTTATTGCTGCTTGGGATAAATTGGTCTAACGCCGAATGTTAACCCAGTCAAGTTACACCTAACAGTCCTAACTCAGCTCAAATCAGTGACACAGGCAGTCATAGTCATACTTAGAAGCACTAGGATTTTAGACAATCTGTTACCCAACGTTATTCATTTTGTCTGGGTTACCATGGGAAAATCCATTATTTATATTCCACTGATCTAGACCTCATAAATACCTTCTAGTCTTCTCTGGTGCTACACATACCTAATTAAAATCAACGACTCTACTTAAACCCGATCCCCACTAAAATCCAAATACAGTAAGTAATTGTTTATCTTGATTTTACATATTATCTAACTGGCTACTTGTTTCGCTTTCATCGGAAGCTTATGAATTACTTATGAATTACTTTCTTGGTTAACTCATTTATATAATAACTAGTGGACGCCCGCGACTTCGTCCGCGTGGAAATTGAATTGTAGCTTATATGACACGTTTGTCGGTTTACCATAGCAGTGCCATCTATTGATTACTTACTCAATCCAGTCGAAAAGTATCGACATCTGTTAGAATCTTTTGGAGTTAACAGATAATTGTGACTGTCAATCAATTATAGACAAATAATTTGCAATAAAATAAAATTGCGACTATAATTAAAGATCTAAGCTATCCTATCTCTCAAGTTGGACCAGACTGCTCACGGTGTGCCAATTTAAATTAAAATCGGTTAAGTAGTTTAGGAGTCCATCGCGGACAAACATCGTGACAGGAGATTTATATATATTAAGATAATAATAATGGCGTGCAGTTTCAATGGTCTGTGTTTTTAGCCCTAAACCAGAATGTTTTCTTGAACAATGTTTTAATGAAAAATATATTTTCTTAGGTATCTAGATTGAACTTTTAACTTGTTGGTTTATTAATTTAGCCATGTTAAAAGATATAATGTTATCGTTGCATAATACGACTCAGGTGATCTAGGTGACTCTCTATCACGCAATATATATTGACTAACTTATAGCAATATTCCTAGCAATATAGAGCGCGTTATCGTAGGCGAATAGCACCGGATCGTCGGTTTAAAAATAGCCACGTGTGTCGATAAATCTATGCAGCTCGGTGCAAGCAGGGAGGCACGGGCGGCTCGCATGCGGCCGCTCGCGAATTACTTTCACTCGAGTATCCCCGGGCGCTGACCGCGGGGTCGTCGCCCGCCGAGCGCGGGAAACGCCGTCCGCCATCGCCGCGCCATTCAGAAAAGCGCGTGTTTACACAGATGCGCGCCGAAACGCGTTCGTTGCATCACTTCCGGTTGCGTTTCGTTTTACGCGTCATCATTTTGGCGCGTGCTGTATTTGTGATAATTAGAATAATTGAATATTTACCTTTTTTGTGGTTTATTTCGGTAATTAAATTGGTAATGCTATTTCTGTCGAATCTATGTACAACACCGACATAGCTGATCCAGCAAGCTGAAGTTGGGCAGGGCACATAGCTCGAAGAACTGCCGATTCGGAAAGTTCTAGAGTGGATACCACGTATCGGCAAGCGCAGCGTTGGACGGATGAAAGGTTGCGCATGCAGGCTGCTTCCGACAATGGAGGTTGTTGGGGGAGGCATCCAACAGTGGACTTCTCAGGGCTGTAAATGATGATTTCGGTAATTAAATTTCTATTTTGTCAACTATGTTATGGATACATGCATATACCTATACATAATTCATACATAGTTCAACTGGGCATTTTTCACATTTAGCCTCGAAAGTCGAAAGTTAGTGACGCGGAATCGGCCTAAGCGCATCACCACACTATTCGGCTTAACGCCAATCAGCTGTTGCGACGGCTGTTGACATGCGATCGGCAGTCGATTACTCCGCAGGCTGATTTTGTAACTTGCGATTGGTCGGCAACCGGTCGCTAAACGTCAAAATACGACTACGCGAACCGATTCCAAGAAATCCTATTCTGTAATCAAGCAGCATGGTGCACTGATTTTTTAATCTAGTAGGATAATACCAAATGTCAATTTTGACAGAGACTATCCAGCGATTGCGACCGATTTAAGTTACAAAATCACCTGCCGAAGGGCCGTCACGACCTCTGTTCACTTACGTTCGGCTAGGGTTGCCACCCGTACTATACAGAGTGTCTGTGACAGCCAGGCAAATATTGATATGGTGACTTCAGACCATGATTCTGAGATGAAAACCAGTGGAAAATTGCGCAGAAAAATTCCAAAATTTTCCGACTTATTTTTATAGAAAAAAAAATAGTGTGGTTCGTTTTAGTAAACCTTAAATAATGACTAAAATTGATGAAATAAAATTTTAACCTATAAATAATTTTCAAAAAAAAAACATAATTTAAAAAATCCGTAAACCCGACTGCTTAAAAAAGAATCAAATAATGTACATAATTAAAAAAAAACTAAGAAAAAAAAAACAAGCACTTAGATGTCCGGTGGTCTAGAATTCCATAATATTATATTGAAGAACATACGAGTAAAATATATTTCTAATGATCGTAACATAACAACTGAACAGCCAGAATCCATTGAAATATTAGCTTGGCTGTCGGACATAATGGATCCCGAATGCTAGTTTTTTTCTTTTTAGTTTTTTTTATTATGTAAATATAAGGAAAATGTTGAGAGAAACCTAAAAATGAATTTTAAATACCTAATTCAACGATACCCCACTCGATATAGTTTGTCGACTTTAATTTTTTCATTTTCACAAAATGGCGTCCAGTAGTTGTCATATTGGATTTTCACTAACGTCATGTCTTTAGTGACACTCGCCGGACTAACAGGGAATCGATTGACGTATGAATCATAAAAATCGGCTGAGGCGTTTGGTCTGTGTAGTGCTTCAAAGGAACATACAAACATACATACCTACATACATAGGCTGTTAAACACAATACCACTCCTTTGCCTCGCGCAGTCGGGTAATAAGGACTCATGCTGGAACCCAAATACTGTTATACGGATTGCAAAAACGTACCATAAAAGTGGTGCTAGTAAAGATTTTACCTATGTTTTTCAACAGAATTATAACATTTGTTTTCTAGTATTATTACTCCAGCAGAGTCAAATAGTTTACTTCGTGAAAAAAGTGTGCTATCAGCAATATGAAATCATTCAGACACTTTCATCGTTCTAAATGAAAAGGAAATAATAATTACAAACGCAAAAAATACAAACAAGCAGTTTTCTTGTATTATACTGTAATATTATAACCTCGTACTGTAAATAAATTAACAATTATTTGAATAAAAAATATATACGTAAAATACCAATCTGTATTTTAAAAATATCGATACGAACAGCATTACCCCGACCATGGCAACATTTGTGCAAAATGAACTGTCAAACTAGTCTCTCGAATTATGGTTTCGAGTATACTTGGCAGTATTGGGCTTAGTTTCCTTAGCCTTTCTCGAAAGGGAAATGGGGCAATTATGAATACTAACTATCAAGATGTGGAAATGTCGTATGCTACTATTTTTTTCATTCATCTAAATTACATATCATTACATTATAAATAAAATAGAATTAATAATAAAATAACCCTTGAATTTCCCAATAGTAAAAACAAAATAGTATTTTAACTTCAAAAAAAGGTGGCACTAGAGTTCACCATTGCGACTGTTAATTTTTTCGCAAATGTTTATCTTGTTTATTGTTATAATGAACAATTCGTAGATTACTCGCAAAACCGATATAATTATCAGTTATTTCTGTAAATAGGTACCTACCCTACCTACGTACCCACCTACCTATCTGTTTATACTTAAAACTGAACGCCCAATTTAATCTTATCCGTCTGTACTCAATAACGTCGTCGCCACATTAAAAGAAACTGTAGTGACCCGTATCGCAACTTTTTAAGATAACATTTCTTCGGCCGCGAATCTGTCCTGAAGTCAACGACCGATGCTCCATGCTCCAGGGTGCAAGCGAGACGGCATGCATCCCACTCATGTGGAAAGTGGTTATGCAACAATCGCTGCGCATACGCGAAACTATACAATAGCAAATGCAACTAACTAATATTATTTCTAAGCATAGACACTATATTAGATGAGGCGTAGGCTACAGTCATTATCTACAAGTAAATACGTATTAACACACGGCTTTTTTTCAAACGCGGGTAGCCAGAACTCCAAAATCAATCACCTATAGACAGTGAAACGTTACTAGCTAATCACCCGAGAAGACGCAACTAAGTTCCTTGGCTCTTTACTATGCGGAACACAGGAGAAGTAGGCCCAAATCAACAAGATTTACTTTGGTTTATGTTTACTAAGCAGAAAACGACTGTGAGACTATTTTGATCAAAGCTTTCCCAATTCCCACCCACGCTGCCTTCTTGCTAAGTAAGCGCACATATTTAATTCTTTTTTTTTTCCTTTGAGAAATTTCCAAAAAATATCGTACCTGGAAATAGCAGGCTGTCTAATTCGAAGTACTTAGATAGTACATCGATTCGGAAACATATTTCTGCGCGGACATTTATGACATAAATAAAGAAATGTATAACATAATTATTCTTCGAACTAATACGTCCATCCATCTTCCCTTCTCTGCTGACTTAATACCCAGATCTATAACATGCACATGCCGCAAGCGGAACTAGATCGGCCACACGCTCCGAAGGAGATTAACCGCATGACGAGGCAAGCCCTAGGATGGTACCCCAAGGAAAGGGTGAACGTTGCCGCCCTAAGCAGACCTGATGGCGGACGATAATCGCAGAGGAGAAGAAAGTACGGAAAACCTGGAGCGAATTAAAAAGCTAAGCTCAAAACCGAGCGGGATGGTGGAAAACGGGATATCTAGACACGCGGCAGCGTGTCAAGCCAAGTTCCAGCTAGCAGAACTGGCGAGCAGCACCGTGTGTAATTTTACACGAACCACTTGGAGCCATTTTTGTCCTTCTCATAATTCAAAAACTATTAACAAATAATTGTGTAATTTGGCTCATATCTTGAGGTTTGAGATGTGCTCCAAATTGTATAAACACTTCTACGAATAACAACGGTTATTTATATATTAAAGTCCAAAAATTGTCAATTTTATCACTGACTGATATATAGATCAAAACGCTAACCCAGTTCCAGATGGCCTAGAAAGTTCAAATTTGGCATGCGGATAGGTAATTAGGTGAATATAAAGGAAAAAATCTGAAACTGGTATATTTTTACCAGTTTATTATAATTTTTCACTTAATTGATTCTGTTAACAACATCCCATACAAAATTAACTACTACTTGGCAAACTAGATGGCGCTACTGGAGTAGTTATAAATAAGTACTTTCTTCTTCTTCAGCCTATTGCAGTCCACTGCTAGACGTAGGCCTCCCCCAGGGCACGCCACAAGGCTACTGCCACACTGGTTTTGCCCATAGTCACCACGCTAGGCAGGCGGGTTGGTGACCGCAGTTGGATTTTCGGACAGTCAAGTTCATGTTGTCAGTACGGGAGGCGCTGCTGCCCACCTCCCGGAAACCCTTAATCGCCTCGTATGATACCCACGGGCAGGCAGGGGTAACACAAACTCTACTCTGCCGGCACCACGCGGCTAAATGGGTGCCAAGTTCAATGGTCAGTCCTGAAATTTATTTGTAACAACATAAAATATCATTTCTTCTTATAACTTAGAATAAAATATTGTAGCCTAAGGTCTGACTTGGCTAGTTTTTATACACAAATTATATTATAGCCTTCGCAAATTCTAAACATGTTACCTGTCGTTTACCTATTATTTTATTAGTCCGAAAATTTGGCTTGCTGGTAGAAACTAGCCATCGAACATAGGGCTCTTCCATGTCTGTAGTAGGTACTTAATAATAATTCGTATATGAGAACTAGCCAAGTCAAACCTTAGGCTACAATATTTTATCCTAAGTTATAAGAAGAAAATATATTTTATGTTGTTACAAATAAATTTCAGGACTGACCATTGAACTTGGCACCCATTTAGGTCTCACTTCTTTTGTCGTTGGAACTTGGCTCTCATGTTTTTGATGAGATCTAGGGACACAGGAACATAAGTCAAGTCTATGTCGTAATCTTACTCCATGTTCTGAAATTACGAATTATATTAATGCAACTAAAGACATATACAACAGCAATACTACAGAAAACGAGAACTCAACTACCAATGTTGCAACCATGCACGATGAATCACAGCAACAAGAAGCATCCATATTTAGGCACGGGTAAACAAATAACCGAAACCCGCATTACGATCAATACGCACGCTGTTTTCAAACACTGCAGCCGTCGCGGTATATTTCAAAACAATTGCGTAGTTTAATTATCCAAGGATGGCGACTAGTACTAAGCCAGTTGGCTTAAATTAGAACAATTGTACAAAATGAGCCGGTAATAGTACGACGAACAAGGAGCGAGACCAGCTGTGCCTGCGCGTTCGTTGCTGCACTTTCGCGCACCATTTTTGTCAAATTGGCGGGACTAATTGGCGATATCACGCAATTGCATGGCAGTGCTACTATGGCCCCTTCAATTAAAATATTTTACATAAAATATTCTAGAGCCTTTATGCTTTCTTGTATTTCATTTATGCCATACATATCTTATTCCTCTATGGCCATACAAACAGATGACCGATACTTCGTCTGCGTGGACTATATGTTATTTTAATGTATTGAGCTATATAAATAACTACCAAGTTTCATCATAAACGATTGGATAGTTTTGGCGTGAAGAGTAACAAACATCCAAACATCTTTTTCGCAAACTTTTTCGTCTGCAATTTGTATACGTTCCTCCCGCTAGATATAGGATTTAATCAGTACCTATTTATTGCTTGTGCCAGTGTTATTATAATATGTAATTCCATTGTGATGCATGTTTGCAATGATTTAATTTGTAGATAGTCTCGAGGGTCGATAAAACTAACAACTAGGATAGTTATCTTATCTCGAGCACAATGAGTGAGTTACGTCGAGTAACTCAGAGTGGGCACAACTCGTCTGTTATACGCAGTATAGGAAGGGACAGTCACCTCACCTGGTATTGGCATGAGCTGGGAATGCCAACCAAAATAAAGGATCTGGGGGTAAGGCAGAACAAAGTCGAGCAAAACAAAGAGGCACGACCGTACCGACACGAAAGGCTTCTCCTCGAATTTAGATTGACATACTTTGACTTGTGTTCTCTAGATGGGGCAAAGGGCCTTCACAGTTCTACGCCATCCCGGAATGCGAATTTACACCTTCGAATGGATAGCATACGTTCCGTTCCCTGCAAGTTCCAGGCTGGAACATAGGAAAATTTACTTGTCGTTCAACTTTACTGAGTTTGGAATATTAATTTCAGCTATACTTGCCTATCAACATTAGAATCAACAATACATACGTGCAAATAGAAGTAAACAACACCCGAATTACAATATTCATGACTATCAACTACTTATACCTCTACCTATACAAGTAAATAGGAATAAAAATATAGTTTGTGTATAAATGCGCGAGGCCGGCAGGGCACCGGGGCTTCGGGCACCGGGTCACGGGCTCCATGCAAATGAGCTGATGGCATTGTCGATAGTGGCCTGCGTCATCCAGTACGGACGAGGATCGATCCGATTCATTGATGGAGGAGATGCGGCCCGAGATACGAGTGAAACATCGATGCCAATATGGAGAAGAATCAAAACTAGAAAGTTACAGGTGCGTAAGGTGTAAAGGAGACAAATTAATAGGATCGATAGACTACTGAAAACGGCTCATTGGTTCTGTGATCTATGATAGAAACTGATATCGATTAGCTATTCAGCAACTGAGAATGCTAAACTTAAAGCATTTACCATTTGCCTATCTGACATGTCCAGCTATCGGTAAAGATGCTTATAAATGTTGAATGATTTAGCAAATCAAAAGAGATTTTCAATAAATGTTAAGATTTAGAGGAACTGAACGAGCTGCGTGTATTTCCATTCATCTCTGTCCGATGAGACCAACCTCGTTTAGATAACAAAAGGGCAAAGATCGGATTTACAGTGGGAATGGTACAGATTATACAGCCTCTGCGAAAATAATTATCATTGTAACATCTTCTTTCGGGGTTCCTTCTCTAAAATCTCCGAAAGGAAAACGATTTCATGTCCATTATATTACAACTTAGCGATACCAATAAAGAACTATAGGACGTTTTCGAGCTCCACGCTTAAAATTTGTAATATGTAATTTTGACATTGTGTCGGTTCACCTATAATATACTAAGGTGTGTAGCTCCGTCAATACCAATAATTTGGTATTAATGGCTAAACCAATTGAGCTTGAAAACTATATATTATGAAGAATCAACTTTTAAACAATATTGGTACGAGTATCACAGGTGGTTTAGGTATCAGCATAATTTTTATTTTAAAGATGATTTTTCCAATGGTCATATTTCAATACTCAATAATTTATTGCATTCATATGTAGTTAAGGATCTTAACTTATAACCAATATGAAGGATAAAGCTAATGCTGTCTCTATCTTGATCAAGTTTTAGATAGATAGATAGGCTATCTGACCGTTTGAAAATTCAGCCCTTAGAAAATACCAAGCGAATCGTGTTTTCAGCTTGAATTCGCTATTGCACCTAATCTGCAGTTGCGCTTAAAATATTTTCATGAAATAAAATAAAGAATTTGATTTTCTTCACACCCTACATAGCATTTTAAAATCATTATTCGAGAGTTAAGGTCACTCCCAATTTGGATTACCAAGGTCATTCATTCACAGTTCCCTTATACTCCCGTTGTGACGGTAGTGGTAGGCATTACTAAAATCACCCTGGAATGAGCAAGACACGCCACTTCTTACCCAATCAGGCGAAATAGTACCAAATATGCAGACTATGTCTCCTAAACCTGGCCTTCAGCAAATTGGTGAATCCACACAAGTGCTGCCTGGGTGGGCAGCGGGCAGATTAGCCCGGCGAGGCGCGGGACGCGGGTTCATCGCCCGCCGCTGACACAGAGCCGGTGCGTTCAACGGACGGCCTAGACTGACCTCGCGCGTGACCTAACCGATTGTGAGCTTCAACACAATGCGCTTTGAGCTTTGTACGTTTCACTAATTAGTAGTTAAAGCCTTTTACTGCCCCATTAGACTGTGTAAGTACAATCTGCAACGACAGTTTCGCCCGAATCGTGGTGGCCGCGCAATCTGTATTGTTCCCCCATTTTCGCCGGGGTGGAGGTCAAAGAACGCGAAACTAAACGAGTTAAGGAATGTAAGCAAAGATTAAGAAAATGGCAAAAGCAATTGAGTAGATTTAGGGTACCCGCTATCCAAAATATTGTATGTGAACAATGTTATGGACATTTTAAATTCTGAATATGCAAGCTACTACATACTTAGTACAGCAGTAGTAGTAAGATCAAGTACTTGATTCCACTAACTAACTAACTTACTTATTTACAGTTTAAGCGCAAGCCAGCGTTTAGTAGATCCATAGACAAAATTAGCACAATGGTTTGCAGGAAGAAATAAGCTTGCCTTTGTACACTCTCCATGTAACTTTGTGAAGCTGCACTACTTGTCCTATGTTTGTGTGTACAATAAAGAATATCGGGGTACATCTTAACTCAACTGCTAATGATATTAGAATAAAATTCAGTTTGTATTAATTTCAGTAACTAGGTTTGTACATGAAATTTTTTGTTTATGTCTTTAATAAAATAGAAACCAATAGGAGTTGCAACTTGCTTGAATGATGTTGGTATTCCACTACAAATATCAATACACCACACAGCACAATATCATGTTTCATTTAATGGGGAATATGCGTCTGACACGAAAACAGATTTTTAATATTTTATTCGAAAGATATTACAAATACAAATAGATTAGTGCAAAAATAACAGAAATCCGTTAGTAAATACAAAAAAAAATTTAACAAAAAAAAATTACAACATAAAAGGAGTAAAAACATACAATTTTACCCATATTTTGAATTATCTCATTGATTTAATAAATACTTTATTAATATCTGCACCTATTAATAAACAAAATATTATGTTTATAAAATAAGATTGCATTTTTTCCCCAAACTAATTTGAGACGGTTGCCATTATGACATCAAAGTCTTTGCCATTTTAGTGTGGAGCAAACAGAATGATTCAAAAACATTTTGCCAGCTTGAATTGCTTTGAATCCAAAACGGTTAAAGTTAGATATGCCATTCCAAGGGCAAACTTTACATATTTCTTATGTAGAATATAAAAATGAAATAAAAAAAATTCATGCATATACCCTATTGTGGTAGGCCTAGTTTTATGAGTAAAATTATGTATTTCTACTATCCATAAATCTCAACTTGATATCTCCACGCGTTCCTGAGAGAAAGGGTCTTGACAGACAGACGGATGAACGGACAAAATGATCCTATAAGGGTTCTGTTTTTACTTTACAAGGTACAGAACCCTAAAAACAAATATTATTTCACTGTCCTAGTCTTACAAGGCAGTAAATAAATGTAGGTACCAACAAACTAAATCTTGTTGTGATGCACTTTTACATTAAGTTTTAAAAGCTTTTACTGCCCAAGTAAATTTTGGTGTGACCTGCGTCACCTGTTGCCCCAACAAGGCAGACACAAATCTGACAGCCCACTAAAATATGTCAATTGATTGCATTAATATGTGCCTAAAATGCTCAGTATTACCTCACATTATCCTATGAACACTGCTTTAGGTGGTACATCTCATTAACTTAGCTATTATTATTTATTTTTAATTTGTTTGTGCAATATCCCTAAAAAGGGGATTAAATAAAAGTACATTACTTACCCTCATATTTCGCGAAGCGCTGTTTATTTTTTTCTTCTAGTTGCCTCTCCAATTCTTTTCGTTTTTCCAGTTTATCGTGCTCTCTCTTTAAAACTTCCAATTTTCTTCCGACAGCTATGACATCTTTTTCTTTCAGTGACGCCTCAAATTGTTGGACGTTATTATACATCGGCGCATTTTTTATAGGAATCTTCGATTTTGAGGAATACAAAGCTTTTAAAGGATTAAAATTAGAACTACAAGGGCTCACTTCAGATTCCGAAGTAGAAGAATCTGAATTATCTTCTTGAGACATGTTTACTGGAACTTTTCTTAAATAAAATTGTTATTTAAGATCTACTTTAAGTAATAAATGAATCACAAAACACTATATAGATCGGTTTTTTAATGTAACTTCTTTAGTTTCGTGTTTCTATTCTAAGTTACATACTTATATATGTTTTGAGGTTATGTTATTGTTGATGGTGTCACTGTCAATGTCAGTGAGTAAAAACGTTCTGATATTCATATATCAAATGTTTCTTCGTAATTTACAGACGATATAGAAAATAACATTTATTATGTCGTTGAGTGTAATATCATACATATACTACAATTACATTAGTTACCTTGAAAGTGTATAGAAATAAACAAATAGTTAGATACCATCTAAGATAAACACACAGTTATTAACCAACATCGATCAAAACGCAACGTCGAAATTTTCCGTTTTACGCTGATGATTTAACGTAAATGCGTAAACGTATGTAACGTAATAAATAAAATAACAATTAAATGTGGCCAAGATTATCTGTACTTTACGCGAAAATGTAAATATTATTGCAGAATAAAATTTATCCTGCCATTTATTGGCAGCATTACAATCATAGTCTCGTGATAATCGTTTCTTGAAGGCCTAAGTTGAAGGCTCTTCCTCTATTGACAGGACAGGCAATTAATTATAGCGATCATTTGTACACAATATTGCTATTTCAAGAAAATTACACACGTAGTATTCTCGTTATAAGCCTATGTTCTAGGACCTAGGTATTGATTGCATGATCAAAATTTTATTTGCAAGTGTTACTATTTTGACCTATGGAAAAATGTGGGACGTGTGTGTGGTCCGTTGGTTGATTGTACTTTGTATTTCACGGTTCACAACCTGTTTAAGCAATTTTACAGTTTCTACTATTCCATACTAGATGGCGTTGATCTCGTTTGTGATTTATATTTTCAAAATTGAAATAATAACTTAGGTATATTTATCTGTGTCATTGCATACAAAAAATAATTCCCGAAATGTATGAAACAGAAACTTTTAACATGTATTGTATGCAGCTTTAGAATCATAAACCAGGACACAACTAACTAGAGCCACTATTCTAAGGAACTAGGTAATCGCTGAAACAGACCTATACCTACCAATACCCATAATGTAGTAGCTGTTACATAAGACATACCTACAGGGTGCATTTCAATTATAATATTAAAGGATGCCTACGTTCCTTTAATTTAGAAAAAAGCTTCAGTTTAAGAAACACCTTTTTAAAAACAAGCTTTTACCTATTATTTGTTAATAAAATGAACTCATCGAATCGAACGAGCCCAAACTCTATTAGGGTTGCGTCATTTAATTACGCAGTTCCTATGGCCACCCTCCAGCTCCATCATGAGATCAGTTTTATGTCATAATAATATTGCATTATAAAATATTAATAAGAAAATGTTTTTTTGTTTCACCCGAGTGAGATTTAAACTCATAATACATGCATTCAAAATTTATCGTGTAGTGTGTAAGCACGAGTCTAAGGCAAAAAGCTAACAACTTCATTACATTTAGGTGAATTTTAAATCTTTACTAATATTTATGTAAGCTGTAAAATAGGATGACTAAAGGTACGATATAATATATACCTACTTAGGTACCTAATATAGTAGTATAGTAGGGACATAAAACCAACGACGCATGCATGTAGAAAGTGTAGTAGGAAGCGTTTAGAAAATAAAAGTCTTTAGTTTTTGCTGTGCCATCGCTGATTACTATAGGTGAAAGACCGCAATACGAACGCATTGTCATGCATTGCGAGCGTTTTTGTTGTTTTCGCGTTTGATGGCATCGCTATACGTACTTACCTACTACGCTCTTCCGTACATTGTCACTTTTTTAGACACAATTAAAACTATTGTCTTCTAATGAATTTTTACTTTCATTGCATAATGCCATTTGGTTATTTTCTTAATTGATACATTAGCTTTTTAGTGCCCATTATTAGCTAGGTAGGTAAATAGGTGTTTTTAGGATAGGCAGAGCTTCATTTATATCATTTATGTCTATGATGCTCAAAAGTAATACCAATTTTTTAATGGATGTGTTAAATTTGTGTATGTAATGATGATCCAACTAATATGACCTTTGTCTCTTGTTACAGAAAGGCGCATGAGGGACAGCAGAGCGCTGCCTCTATGCTGTGTAGACGCAGATTCGATATACACCGGGACGTCGCCAGGTGGCAATCACCCTTTTTATCTCTATCCCATTTATACTCCAACAATTATAGACATTATATAATATACTTACCCTTCACACTTGCCTCTTAGCACTGATTAGTATTAAAATATCTTTATGCTTTAGTCTTTGCGGTTAAAGTCGCGGGCGTAAGTACTTAACCAGTAAATTTAGCTATTTATGTGCAAAGTACATAAATTAGGCCAATATAGCAAACGGTTTTTAATATTTACCTTTTTAAACCTACATTTATTATTTCTCCGATATGTAGGTGTACCTACCAACCTAACGAGAAAATTAAGGTCTAACTTAATTAATACTTAAGATACCTTTAAAGACGTGAAAGTCTACGCTTTGTATCTTGACAGGTCGCTGCTGAAGAGGATCAGTGTTCGAGGAGTGAGGTAACCTGGCGCGCAGGAGACCACCACGACAATACGCCAACATGTGTTCCCTGCAACCGCGCACCTAAACCTCGCATAATAATACATCGAATAATGTACGATCCGTCCAAAAAACTGCCAAACAATACAAACGAATTTATTAGTGTAGAAACAGTTGACTATTTATCTAATATAGAGTAAGTGTAGTGTAGTGAGTGACAGCGCCTCGGGCGCTAGTGACAGCGCCCCCTGGCGTCAGAGACTACGCCCCTGGCGTCGACGTGACAACGTGGAGGGGACGTATGCGCCTACGGCTCCGACTCTGGCGATGCCCTTTATTGAAGACGAATGGTGGACACCGGAGAATGAGGGCAGAATGGTGGATCTCTCGAATTGCCTTCAGGTAATAGCATTCACTGTTCTATTAATGTTTTAAGCCTCATTTACATATCACTTTCTTTCATGCCTGTTGTCATGGTCTAAACTGCAATTTTTGACACATTGTTCAAGTTTTTACTGAAAGAAAAATTAATTATTGCTCTTGAATCTACAAGAAAATGGCATCATGTAAATGGGCCTTTAGTTAGCAAATAAGATACCCTGTCAATGGAGCTAGTTTTAATTTTACAAATTGTGACCAAATGGTGGCTATGAACTTTGGTCACGTCCTCATTTCTTCATGTAAATACGTGTCTACTTTCAAAATTAAGCCCCCTACAATCCCTTCCAGGATGCAGTGGCAGCAGCGGGGGGGCAGGCCGCTGCCCAACTGCAGCAGATGGCGTCATCTCTCGGCGAGCTGTCGCAGGCCGAGCTCACGAGCATCGTGGGGCTCACGCTGGAGCCCGACCCGGAGGCTGCTGACCCTGACGACATCCTCAAGCAGCTCGGCGAGACCGCCTTCGACAACTTCGACACATTTCTCACAGACCTCACCAATGCTACTGCCTCGGGTGTGCCGCCTATTGAGATTAAGGTTAGCTGAGTTCTGTTGTAGAATCTGTAGTTACATAACATTTTATTGAATAATATAGATTCTGGATATTCCTCAGTTTCTATTAAGTCAATTGCAACTGTTTTCAACATGGTTTTAAAATAAAATGTTGTATGTAGGTGGGTTGATAACTTACCACGTTATATTAAATCTTTTTTTTACTTCTTATACCTGAATGTTTTGCTTATACCACCAATGTATTTTAATTTCAGCAAGAGGAAAACAACAACATCTCATCTCCGGCGTCCAGTAGCCAGTTACAAAGCTACTACCAACCAAACAACCAATTAATACCTAATAACGGTCAGCAACGGTTACAACAACTGTTGCGATCCGGTACCACCGCCATCAACAATGTTGTCACCAGTAACATCAATAATGGACGGTACAACATTGCCTCGGCAAATCCCTTGCTGGCGGAAAAACTGGCGGCGACGACTAGCGGCATCAAGCAGGAGCCATGTTCGGATTACGGGACGAGTATGAACTATGGAAGTTCGTCACCTATGCAGCGAGTGCCGAGTGGGAAACCTCAGGTGCATGATGCTGGCGGAGGAAAAGGTAAGCTTGCGTTTTCACATATGTACAGCTAAAAATAAATCAAGTACCATCATTTGTAAAAAGTACCATTTGTAAAGAAATGATTATTTATAGAGGCAGCCTGGCATTTTCGATAAAAAAAATGTGTGTGAAACTATGTATATTATTTAGTGAAAAATAGCATTTAAACGTTGAGAGAGTGCCATCTAGTATCGAGTGTATAAATTAATTTCTTTAAATGTTTAGCGCCATCTATTATCTAGTAGCAGTACCTAAATATATTTTGGAACCAAATTTTAGCGCCATCTAGAAGAATTGTAGTGTAACTAACGATTTCGTGTAGCGTTATTAGTTTACTAACCTACGTATAGATGGCGCTAAATATAAAATTATAATAGCGCCATCTAACATAGGCTATTCAAAACAAGTGATATTTAGTTCTTTACTTTGTAACTAGATGTCGCTCTCTTCACATTACTGGAAATAGGCTAGATGCACTTAGGTTGTCTATTCAGTTTTCTCTTGCACTAACAATCCACTTTCGATTTCCGCTGGAGGAAGTACTGGTGATTTTCCTTTCAAATGGCAGCTTTTACCTTGTTCCCGATAGTTACGGCTCCGGTCGCATATTCATAAGAAAGTTTCTTATCATTAGTAAGTTGGTAATATTTGCAAGTTTTACTAGTTTACCTATTTATTTTCAAGGAGATATACATAAGTAGGTACATGTATTTTTCTGTGGGAAAAGTAAAATTGGTAAGATTGTGTGATTGGTAAGGTGCCCATAGATTATTAAGTACTTCATGCATTTCACTACAATATTTGTTTACATACTTAAAACATAATAAAATTATCTACATAATAAAAACACAGTAGGTATACACACAGCTGTTTTCCCAAAATAGGGTAGCCAGAACTGTAGGATCATGAAGGAGATCCAGCAGCCACGCTTAGCATAACGGGGACCACAGATTAGGGGTAATCTGTGACGGGGACAGATGTAAATAATCAGTGATGAGTTGCAGCTTGTCGCCTGAGAATATGCCCGAGTTATCCCACAGTGAAACGGCGCAAGCAGTTTTGTGGGACGTTGTATCTAGTCGTTTTTGTAATGAATAAAGATAAATAAACAAATAAAATGTAATATGCTCAATACTTAATTATGAATGTGTAATTAGATCTAACCAATTACCGACCTACTATTTTTTTTTACTATATTTGTGCCGGGAAATTTGCTCTCAGTTTCCGAAAAAGTAACAAAATAAAAACCACCCACTTTATTTCATAAAGATAAAATATTTCCGTGGAATAAATAGAAGAGCCATGATACATATCTAGTATATAAAATATACATGCTATTCAATTTTGTAAAATTGCAATTTTTATCCCGAAAAAATTTACGATACCTACGATTTTTAGTTTTTTTTTTTCACATTAATAGCCTAGCTAGACGACAGGTTTTCAGAAAAACCGTCGTGGCAGTTTATTAAACATCCTAGAAGATGACAATAATAGGTACCTACTTGTACCTACTTAGGCACTAGTAGCTTTAGTACCTACTAGTGGACGCCCGCGACTCCGTCCGCGTGGACTACAGAAAAAACAAAATATCGAAATTATCCAGGATAAAAACATTTTCCTGGGATAAAAAGTAGCCGATATGTTAAGTGGGACCTGTCACAATATATTCCTAAAAACTGCATCAAAATCGATTTAGCCGTTTCTGAGATTAGCGTGCCCAAACGACAAACAGCCAAAAATTCAAAAAAAAAAAATTTTTTTGTCTACTATTGCGTTGATAAAGGTCTCTTATAATATTTTTTTTTATATATCTTCCATGTAGGTACAGAAAGCGATCCGTTACATTTTTATTATATGTAAAGATTTAGATGCAACTGTAGAGACTAGAGATAGACTTTAGGTTTCACGTAGGTATATTCTCTAGGTTAGATACCTACGAGTACGATAGAGCAAACCGGAAGCGAAAGCGTTGCTACCCAACATTGGAAACCGCGAACTTTCTCATTTTATAGACATTTCCCGGCTAGCTAGACTCACAGTGGGTAGGTAGGTAATATTCGTACTCGGACGGGGTCGCGGGAATAGCTTGTATGTGAGAAGGCTTTGCGGCACCTACATATAGCGTTAGGTTGATAGATAGATGGTTTCTGTTCTGATGGAATATCCACATAAAAAACTAGGTATAGTACACATTAGGTACCTATTACAAAACGAAACTATTGATAATGATTTAAAAAATCCAAAACCCGACTGCGTAAAAAAGAATCAAACTATGTAATAATAAAAAAACTGAAAAGATGAAAACAAGCACTTAGATGTCCGGTGGTCTAGAATTCTACTATAATATTATTATGGAATGAATACTATTGAAGAAAATAAAATATTTTCTAATGATGTAACATAACAACTGAACAGTCGGGATCCATTATCCGACGGCCAAGCTAATATTTCAATGGATCCTGGCTGTTAAGTTGTTATGTTGCATCATTAGAAAAAAAATCATTTTCTTCAATAGTAGTCTATTCGTCCCGCGGGACGAATCACCCCATATTTTTATTATTATTGGGCGATTAGTTCCGATATGATTTTTTTAAACTGTACTTAAATCTTTCAAAACAGGTATTCATATCGGAACTCGTCTCAAAACACTCTAAAAACGAGTAGAACACTTTTTAAAAACAATGTGTAGTTTTTCATTAAAACGCAAAAATATGTTTTGTCGCTTACGCTCTTTTAGTTTAAGACTAGCTAGTCCCCGCTCATATTTGTATGGAAATAAATTTCCCTCAGTCGGCGTCCAGCTATGATCGTTTTGGATTTTATTATTGAGCAATGCGGCGCCTTAACATACTTACACCTTTTCTTACACTCTGTATGTATACGACTGGAGGAACTGAAAGTTGGGGAAGTCGTTTTCTATGGAATACTCATAGGTACACACACATCAAGTCAAACAATTTGTGGTCTGTTTATCTACACTCCTAAATATTCTCACTTTACGAGTATCGACTTATCGTCATTTTTTAATGATAATAAGTACTTACCTAGTTTTTTCTGTGGCAAAAACACGCAGTAGTACCGTTACTCACTTAGGGCCCCACACCCACGGGTCCCTTGGGCCCCGAAATAGATCCGACAGAGGCGGAAACCTTTTAAGTTGTCTTATTTTATCTAAAAATCTTAGCTTTTTTGAGGATTTGCGACATAAATGATCAATAACACTTGACTTCGGATTTTTTATAATAGGAAGTTTAAAAAAACATTTTAAAGTTAACAGTTATCTTAATTAGGTATTAAAATAATAGTACGTCCTACTTATGTTGTGTATTCCTGTAGGCAGGTAGTGTAGGTGATCATCACAGTGTGCCCCTCTTTCTTGCTAACATTGTCTCTGGAATACGTAATGAATTAGGAAAATACCCAGATCAATAAAGCTACTACGGAAAGTTTTCACCATTAATATTAGGCTATGTCTTCGGAAAAAACGTATTAATAATCCTAAAAACGATCACCACAACATTCGTAGAATACTTATTTATTTGCCTAGAAATGTTTTAATTTTTACGTAAGTATTTACATAAGGTAGTTACTACAGACAGTTGTATTATTAGGATTTATTAGAAATCTAAATGGCGCATTGTGTCAAGGCAACGAGAGATGTTTATTACAAGTTTAATTACAAAATTATATTTTCGACGGACAAATAAATGTTCATCACAATAATTAAGAAGTTCTTGTGGAACTAGCGCTGAAGCTAATAACAGAAGTTATTCTGTGTTTGGTCAACATTTTTTCCTGTCCGACTTAATTTTCTAATGAAAAGGATATTCTTATTTGTTTATGCATCATGTATTAACACTCGTGGCATTTTGTCCTAGTTTATTTCTAGCAAGAACTTTGCAGCTTTCTGTAAATTGATAATAAATAATTTATGTGTGACACCCGCCGATACCTACTGAACTACTGAACTAATTATGTTCATTAGTGTACCAAACCCTAACGGATTTTAAGCTCGCATTAGAAATAGTCAATGAATGATAGCCTTACGTGGAGCGTGCCCCTGCAATCTCTTGGGTTTTGGTTGGTTATTTCGTAAATCCGAATAAATATTTTAAATATGCATATTTGAGAGATTAAAAAGGTCTTTCATGCAAAAACTGCGTTTTGATGAAACTTGACAGTCATAGAGCTTTCCGAATAGGCTGTAGTAGAGTTTACGCGAACAAAGACACAGGTGTCCACTATTTTAAAACAAGGCAACAGATAGTTATTTATTATCGTCAAAATATCAATTATAATTTTAATAACGGTTACGACAGGATATAAAAAATAATAAGTACTTATCAATAAAATAATTCCTAATCCTACAATTGAGCAATAATAAAATTACCTTGATTGTGTTAAAAATAACAAAGTTACAGTAAAACCGTATAGAGTTACTTACTAACCTAATCTGAAGTACTGTAATTATTTACACTGATAAAGTTCCTCTAGTAGCCCCTGATAAGGGAGCCTTGATAGTTCATTGCTTCATAATAAAGTATTGCGATATATTTACTTAACATTTGTTTCCATAATCGTATGATATTACATTAAAACCTACTTTTCGGAGTTCGATACGCAGACCACGGATATTACTGTCGATATCGACAAATATTAATAGAATTCTTAGATACTGCGAGTATGATTTTTGAGTGTTGTAAAAAGTTTATTATATTATTTTCAGCAGTTCTATGTTAGGTATGTGTAAAAGATCTGAATGTCCACATCAACGTGTCTTTTTCACGACAAAGCTTCTGAAAGTCAGAGGCTTTCTGAGTAGGTGACTTATTATATTATTATAGAAATATGCGAAAAAGGCAATGCAAGGTATTTGGGTAGTGTAGAGGAATATCTAAGGAAGCATGGTTATGTCCAAATATTACCGAAAAATATATAATGATTCCATCTTTATTTAGTAACATTGCTTTATTTCGGCTGAATATGGATTGCATCCTCTAGATAATACTAATACGAAATAGTCAAATAATAATGAATTCTCAAGTTTAGAGCAAGCAGGGTGGCGCGGGCGCGGGCGTGGGTCTCCTCACCTCTGCTCTTATGTTGTAATAATAAACCTTATCGTGTTGTCTACATTCATAATACAATACATAGATACATTATTTAATTTATTTACAATACAAAGTAATGAATAAACATTGCACGGAAAGTGAAATTCAGAAAAGGAATACTAGGCTCATTTATTTGATTAAATTGTAAATTCAATCTATTTAGATATTTGATTAGTTAACTAAAGAAAAAAATGTGATATCATTTTACATAGATAGTCCGGAGATAATCCAGCCCCCCTAGCATCGTGGATATCGTATCGTACGATATCGTACGTCTCTAGACAAAATTCAACATGGCGGCTATATTTATCGTATTTTGACAGGCTAAATCGATAAATCGGTTTATCATATCGTTTTTCGCAGGTCATGCTACTTGAGCAGAAAGAAGATAATTCGGGTGTCTCTATCCGTTCAATGCAAAGAATGTACTTACTCTCTGACAATTCAGTGTATCTATTTTTCTGTCTGTCTGAAAACTGTTCAAGTGGAAGGTAAAATTGATCCCACTTATAAACGCGAAAGTTTGTGAGTATTGATCGATGGATGTTTATTGCTCTTTCACGTAAAACGGCTGGAGCGATTTTAATAAAATTTGGTACGGATTTAGCTGACACTCTGGATTAAGGCTACTTTTTATCCCGGATAATTTCGATATTTTGTTTCTTCTGCAGTCTACGCGGACGAAGTCGCGGGCGTCCTCTAGTATTTTTATAAAACTAGCTTTTCGGGTACCCTTATTATTTTTTAGACTGTATAAGATCCAATTGTTAGCATAGATAAAGGTTTTATTGCTTTGCTTAGTTACAAAAGCACTTGCTCTCTTTTCTAACAGATTAATATTATTTCAGTATAAATATTGAAATAATATTAATCTGTTATCTCTTCAAACTCCTGAAATAAGATAAGTCAATTTTTCCGCGATGCACCGGGTGCAGCGCGTGCGTCACCGCTGCGTCTGTGTGCGTGCGAGTAACCGTGACCCCGTTTTTCGCTGCGCGCGCGCAGTCTGCCCGTGTGTGCGTGTGTGTCTGTGTGCTTGTTATGTCACACGAGATGGAGCGTGCGCGCAGTGCGTGCGATGCGGGCCCTCTGCCCTCTGGTAGCTCTACATATTTTTATTTTGATTGAAATAGAGTTTTCCAATGTTGCTAACCGTACGAATCGTAAGAGTAAAATATTGCTAAATTCATGTAAAATTACTTAATGACAATATATTATGTTTTACGAAATAAGCTACATATATAGCTATATGTATACACTATCCACCTGCAATTTTTTATTTATTTATAAAGCGTAATTTTTATGACCATGCAATAATAGTTAGGATCATAGAGACATACAAAGCATAACCGCAAAATATTGTCGTTTACAATTAGAGCAGTATACCCAGCGCATGCACTGCACCCGCGACGCATGCGCACTCGCCTTGAGCGCAGGCGCAGTTACCGCGACACTGCAACTCCTGCTGCGCCCGGAAACTTTCCTATTTATACACTAAATGGGGACATCGAGGTATTTCGCGAACAGATCGAATCTAGATTTCACTCACCCATGCCCCGGGCCGACATATCTACAGGGTATAACAAAAGGGAAGCGAAATACTATGAAAATAGCCCACTATTATAGAGAGAGGGTCTTGGTGTTTTGTACATCTCAACTATATCCTCAAAATTGATCAGAAGTGGTTCTATCGGCCCTTGGTGTTCTGTCTACGCCGTAAGGGCTAAAGGCGTGATTATATGTATCCTATGTTATAGAGAACCTATACACAAAATTTGAGATTCGAAATCACATGATTATTTGTATACATACCTACATCCATATATACCTACATACATACGTTTGAAACTTAAAATAAGGCATATTCCTTGTATACCTACGTAATTTCGACATTTTGTTTTTTCTGCAGTCCACGCGGACGTAGTCGCGGGCGTCCACTAGTAATAAATAATGGGCTAAGAGCAGAAAGATGATGATGAGACAGGCTTTGAATGATCTATCTATATATTTAACAAATCGGTAACTCAAGTTTGTACATTGGAGATAGGGACATATAAGAAAGGATTTTCCTGAATTCCCACGGGAACGTATTTCAACGGGATTTCTAACGTGGACGTAGTCGCGGGCGGCAACTAGTAATATGTAATTGTAAGATATTTAAGGACATGTAAAGGGTGTTTTTGCATAGGTAGGTACATGGGGTTATGTACGTTTCAACCTAACGTTAGTAAATGTAAAATGCAAATGAGAATATTATGAAAGTATAGGTAGATAGTACCTTACCCAAAGTAGGTACTTTATCTTATATATATATATATATATATCTATGTTGGTATTCAATTATATTATAGTGGAACCCCGCGACTTCATCCGTGTGGATTGCAGATAAAACAAGAAGTCGAAATTATCCGGGATAAAAATATTTTCCCGGGATAAAATGTAGCTAGTATCTTCTATGCTGCTCTGGGAGTGAAAAAAAAAGTATAATACTACAGCTGCTTCTCTTCCCGGGCATACTGTGCAAGTCAGTAGAAGGACTAGAGGGTCTTAGTGTTTTGTAGGCGATGGGCTGACCACCTGTCACTACTAACCGAACTTGTACATCTCAACTTTACCCTCAAAATTGGTCAGAAGTGGCACCATGTGGCCCTATCGACCCTTAGTGCTCTGCCTACCCCGTAAGGGATAAAGGCGTGATTATATGTATGTATGTATAAAAAGTAGCATATATGTTAATCTAGAGTGTCAGCTAACTCCATAACAAATTTTATTAAAATCGCTCCAGCCGTTTTTACGTGAAAGAATAACAAACATCCATCCATCCATCTATCCATACAAACTGTCGCGTTTATAAATATTAGTAATTGTCGCCGCACAGCCGCCGGACCACTGGCCACATCTGCAAACGCCGCCACGAGAAGTTATGTATGAAAAGTACAGGAAATATGCCGGTATGGTCGGTGGCCCGTGTGCAGGAGCCCTAAGATGTATTTCA
Organism: Carposina sasakii; assembly: GCA_014607495.2. Taxonomy (NCBI): domain Eukaryota; kingdom Metazoa; phylum Arthropoda; class Insecta; order Lepidoptera; family Carposinidae; genus Carposina; species Carposina sasakii. The sequence continues at coordinate 15,658,122 of CP053151.1, forward strand.
GAATATTCAGTTATTCTCCGTACGAGATCAAAAGCTTGTTTCCTTCCGCACGACAAATTGAAAAGATAATCAATTCCATGAAGTAGGGTTTTTACAATCTGTTTTTGTAATGATTAAGCAAGAGTAGCTCTGCTCTTGCTTCCATATTCTATCCATTACTTTAATCAGTATCACAAATATGTTGTTATATGTAAACATATAGGTAAATTAATTTACTGCCATAACAATTTACAACGCTGGAAGCACGGATAACTCATCGGCGGCAGGTTCATAAAACTGTTCGTCAGTCAGTATGTACCGCGAACGGAAACACTCGGGATTTCATATTACTTCGATATCAACCATGACCTACAATCTTTACATAACCGTATAACTTTGCTCCGTGCTAGGGAATAAGCTAAAATATATCTTATTGCGAACCGTGTAAGTGAGTCAATCGTATACAGTATCGCGAAATGAGGTTTGAATTGCAATGACTCTGGTTTTTTTCTCATTATTTTTATTAATTACAATTTACGAGTCTAAACTCGCGTATTATTTATCTGTATCCCTGTTCATATAATTGGTTTAAACTTAACATGTAGGTCACTTACATGAGTAGGTAGGTTCCAAAGTGTCTTTTTAAACGTTCAAATTAATTTATGGTAAAAAAATTTTCATGGAATTTCCGTAGAGAGCGGGACACAACTAAGTTTACGAAAACCATCAAAAGCGGATTAGAAAATTCTTATTTTCACGTACATTTTCCAAGCATTTTTTGACCTATTTGGAATATTGGTACAAACCAACCAACGATATCTCATTCAAAATTTTCTGCTTGATCCCATTCTATCTACCTTTCTCGATAACGTAACCTAGTTAATTTCGTCTGTAACCTGCCTTCAACCCTGATAGCACTAGGACATGGCACGGTTCCGCGGAAGCACATTAGCCTTGTCACGGATTGGGGAGTATCTCTCTGTATCTCTATAAATAACATCACATTACATTGACTTTGCGATCATCAGCTGTTACATTACACAACAGTACAATGACCTATTTAATATTTAATACCTGGATGCGATTGTGATGAGCTGTTTGTTGCGCGTGATGAGCTGCGTTTAATTTTTAATTATTTCTCTATCTCTTATGGAGCATCTCATAAGCTTCATCTCTTTCCGTACATGTCGTAAGAGTCGACTCGGGCACTCTCTCAGGCCCAGGCGTCACTGATCAACTGAAAACTTCTGTCCCGCTAGACGTGGCTGTGCAAATTTCCTTATGATCCTGCCGTTTGGGAGCATAGCTATATCTATATGTATGTATGTATGTATATATGTAGCTTCTGTTAAGTCCGTAAGTAAGGCAGTTATAATTTGTAACCCTTGTTTTTGTATAGGTACTATGTACCCGAAATGCAGTATGTCCATTGTACTTATTTAGTTAAATTGTTTAGTTCCTTAAGCTATTAAAAACCTGTAACTGCGAATAAGATTCGAGCGCTCAGTTCCATACAAACTTGTTTGCCGTTTAATAAGAAACCAACCATACCATTTATCACACAAACAGTAGGTACTCCTACCTACCTAAATAAGTAGTCGTTCATTATTCACAAGAACTACCTGTATTGTATTTACAAAACAGAGTAAACGAGTACATTAGGCCGACTGTACCTACTGCACTTTAGCGTATATCTAGGAATCTATAGAAGGAGCCAGCTCCTTGAGTCAGTGCGACAACCTTATCCGTGTCAATGACAATACACACACTGTGCACGCGCACGTAAACGCGACACATCAATCTGCTACGTATCCTGTAGGTATGCGTGTGCGCAGATTGCGTTCACTGCAAGAGTTGGCATCGTTATGTAAGGCATAAATATTTTGATTTTTAGATGACTTGATATTTTTAGATGACTAAATATTTTTAGATGACTTAATATTTCCAAGTTTTAGGTATCTTATTTAATTAATAAAGCCAATTTCATTACATGAATTGTTTGATTGAGAGCTCAATGGTAATATTCCATGATCTACCTATTATGTTACCTATTTATGACATTTCACATCATTATATTAACAATAGACACCTAAAAGTTAGGTACGAGATGTCTGTAAGAACTGCATAACAACCTGAGGACGTGAGTAGCTTAGCGTTTAACTTTTTCATTTCTTTACAATCTAAATTCAATTGAGAAAGTTAGGAAACCAATTTATTTACGTCTTTCCTAAAAATATATCGCGGAAGTTGAATGTAACCGCATTTTGTAATTTGAAACATTTAAAAGGATAGAGCACGATGTGTATGTAACCAATAGTTTGATTGAGGGATGAAACCATATTTGAAAATTCAAAAAACTTCAGTCTAATTTAACACAAACAACATTCTAATTTTGAACAAATTGATATTGAATCTATATAGGCGGGGAACAGACTTTTTTGATGCCCATATTCAGATAATCTATCTATGTGATTACTTAAACTTATCCAACTGCAATAACTTATTTACTTCACATATTTGTTCGTGCAAGTACGAGTATGTGTTACAAGTAGGTATGTCTACTAAATACGTCAGAAGTGTATTCAAGGAAAAACCATCCGAAAATAGGTGTTTGGTAACTTACACTTAGTTAAATACGATCTCAGATTCCCACTGAATCAACAAGAGGAGGTTTTGCAACCAGCCGCATCAGGCGCAACCAGATACACTCATCAATTTTAATGTAGCTTCATAGTGAGGTCTCTATTGAAACTCCCCTTTGTGGCGTTTGAATTCTAACACGCATTTATGTTGTGCGACAAAAGGTGGACATGTTACTGATAGTTTGAGTCGATTGCTCAATTAATGATGGTGTAAACTTATAGTATCAATAAATTAAGGTGCATACGAGTATGTAAGTTGCTGATCGCTGTCCTTTCACCTGCAAATCTCTCAAATTGTATGTCTTATATGTAGTTATTAAAATATAGGTGATTCGCCATCTTATGTTACATTTTGTATTCTACCACGAACGCCTTGTAACACACAGGATATATTTGCAATTTGTAATTTTTCAGTACATCTGTATCCGTTACGGTAATACGTTACGTGATCAGATACGCGTGGTCCTACGCGTTCCAGGAATGATCCAACAACAATCACGTTAAAATCATCCAATATTATTCATAAAATATCGAGTATAGGCACTTAATTGATACAAACACAGAATGAATTAAAATTTCATAACTTAACTACATAATTGATTTCATTCTGTGACTCTTTAATTAATTTTATCCCACTTCGTAATCCGCACTCTTGTCGATATAAATGGTTATTTTATTGCTTCATCCTTTGCAAACATAATGTCTACATATTATACTACTAGCTAAGATATGGTTAAGAATGCCTATGTACTTCATATTATGTCCTCTGCCGACCTCTCCCTTACCTTGGTACAAAATCAAATCATCTAATCATAAGGGATTTTTCTTATCTCCTTGAGTAAGGTGGAATTACGTAGAGCAAATATATAATTACTATGATAAGTGACCCTGCTCGAGCTCGTATACTCGATCGAGTGTCTACAAATCTATCCTTAAACCTGTACTTAAACGATAAAATGTCCGTGTTTAAAGAAATGTGCAAACAAACGTACTTATGGCTTGTTGACTAGAAATATTTGTTAAATCGATGATAGACCGATATTGTCTTTCAACCTACTGGTAATAAGGTCTTAAGTTATTGCAACCCGGCGTTTCCTTTCTTAATTTACCATAAATAAAAATAACATCTTTGATAACATTGTTTTACAAAGGTTCTATAATAAATTACTATTCTCAATCACGCAGCTCCTCCTCCTAATACACATGGAATGCCACTCATTTGGAACTATTCCCCTGAATAGTCTGCACCTAATTAGTGGCAACACCCACTGTTAGGACTAGCCGGTGTTTCCGGCTGAGAGCATCCTTTTACAGTGCAACCTGTTGCGTGAGTTTTAGTGCAGTATGAAAAGTGACACCTTGTTTATTATTTACCTATCTATATATATATATATATATATCTGATTGATATTTAAGTAATTATGTAACTACATAAAAAACCATTGTTTAATCAATAAGCTTACTAAAATAGAGGACTATGATGTATTTTAACAAATTTATTTATTTATAATTCTAATCTAATCGCTGTCGGTTGGTTGAGTTGTACAATGTTTATTAGGTAAAATAAAAACCATAGTTACATAGAAAAGTTGACCCGTATTTAATCATCCATAGCCAGATACATAAGTCATAATATTAAACAGAATTAGATAACAAACTGAGACTGGGTACAAAGCAAGAAAATAATTTGTTTCAATTCTAAATTTTGGCTCACATTCACATAGGTACCTCTTTCTGAGCATGAACACCACTCAAGTAAAATGTAGCGTGAGGCTTCAGGCACTACGATGGAATATTATTACGTATCAAATTAGTACTCCAATATTGATTTTTCCCGTCTGGTAACAAACCACAAAAGAACAATACAAGTACGATGATAATAGTACGCTATTTTAAAAGTAAAAATAGTATCATGAAGCGACCAACTAGCAAACTTATCACAGTCTAAAAATAATGTTAATATCAATACTAAACCAGAGGAGAAACCTGCAAGATTCAGACCTCGAAAGGTGGATTTCAAGAGCTTTTTTATCACAACTTATCTAACTATCTATCTTATTATAAGTAAGGTAGTACACAATACTATCTACCTCTACGGGAATCCGAGATTTAGAATTTATTCCTAAATTTACTTGTAAATAAGTAATATTAATGCAGTAAGTTTTTTATTTGAAAATTACACATACACGACAGAAGTAACATAAGAAAAAAAATTACAGATTAAAAGAAGTAAGTAGACTAGATTAAACGAAGAACAGTAAGTAGGACTGTGTGCCCTAGAGTTAAATGTTTTGTGGACTAAATAACTTGAAATTGTAAAGTGGATTATAAAACATGATATAAAATTATTCCCAGTGTGCACCAAGAAACTCCAACCTGACCCTTTATTTGCGCGATACCAGGGTTAATTAGTTTTTAAATAAATCAGTTTTTAAGTCAAGTTACATTAAAAAAAAAATACACTGGGAACAGTGGGCAAGCGCCAGGCGTGAAGACAAAATATGGGGAAGCATTAATTTAATTTCTAAAATGGGCTGTCATGTCGCAGGCAAGACCTCGCACCATAAACACGCCCTATGGCCAAACAAACCATTATACATGGCCCTTAGGGTCGGTTCACATCTGACGGAACATGCGTCGCGTATTATCGGTCGCGTAACGCCAGAACGATACAAAATGTATAGAAAAACACTCGAACGTTTACACTCAACCGATGATACGTTAGTGCGTCGAGCGTACGTTTACCTGTACCTGGAGACACGCTCGACGCATCTTTCGTCAGATATGAACGACCCTTAACATCTGGAGGACTCTGCAGACGGTACAGAAAACACAAAAAATAAACGCAAGAAAATTTTAATAGACGCATATAAAGAGCTTTTTTATTTAACGTCAGTTTTTTGTCATTTTGGAACAAAATATGCTTAATTTTATTTTTGAAAATAATAAATATTGTCTGAACAAACATAATAACAAACGCCATAACAGCTGGTAACGTGCCCTTACAGTAGGTACCTACACTCTTAGAAAAAACCATAAACAGATTCATCTGATTAACCTTAATATATTAAAACAGATAAATAGGAACGTACTACATGTCGTCTAATACGACTCTACCCGTATCAACCTGTCCCAAGGCATATCTGCACTGATTGATACATTAGTCGGATATTTGTGTCCCATTTTTTGTTTTTTTTTGTCCCCGCTCGGGGACATCACGACGAACATGCGCCACGAATTTTACGCTAACGAATTATTGGAATTTCTCGAATGCAGTTATTTTTTAATATGTCAGTTTCAATGTGACGAGCTATTAGTTTTTGTCTGTTTTTGGTGCCATGTTTTTGGTATACTTTTACTACATTATTGGATAATTTGAAATATATTTTATTATATAACAAATATATATCGGTTGTCTCTTAAACAATTTATTTCCTTTTTTCCAGGTAAGTCATCTTTACGTTTCTCAAACCGAGTGGAAATGTGAATTTTCACGTAAAATTTCAAACACGCGTAAACCACGCAGGGTAAGTTCTTTTTTCTTTTATTGTGGTAAACTGTGAAGCCAAGTAAGTCTATTTGTGATTATTTTATTTCTGTTCACAATCGTAGGAAAATTTCCAGCACAATATTGAATTGTATATAAATTGTGAAATAACTAAACGCAAAAGCTTTATTTTACGATCGGTCTTATTACCATTTCGTCATTTGCCATCAAGGTCTCACAGATATACAAAGATAAAAAATTGAATTCGTCGGTATAATAATTAAATGAAAAACCTTTTAAGCTGCTAAACAGTGCAGTGCCAGTGTAACAATCTCTGTGCGCCGTATATGGGCAATCACACACCGAGCGCTGTGGGTGTGACGTCACTATGTAGGTCAGGGTTATCGCTGCGCGTACAGCCGCGGTAAACAACCTAGTCTTGGTGACAAGCATTTTAGAAAACGAAATCAGAGAATTTTATACCTTGCGTTACCTAGCAGAAGTAATCATAACGTATTAGGTAAGAGTTTTTATAGCCATACGAAATAGATATGTAGACTTTTGATTATACAGAATGTTTTTCCGTTGTCAACAAACAAACAGTACCTACGTACTCTATAGATCAATTAAAGTAAGTTTATGCCAAAGAAAATGCTGGGAAACGATGTAATTTTCCTTGAAAAAAAAATGTAAGTAATACATCGGATCGGGCGAAATTTATAGTGTCCAGTGTTTATGCTAGTTTTTTCATAGACTGATATGAATTATTTCTCGTGAAAAAATCTTGCTACGCGCGACTATGTGCATTTATGCAGAAAAACGCAGTCTTTTTACTCAACTTTGGACCCTAATATCTTGGGAACTAGACACTTCCCAGGTATACTTCCATGGAGAAAAATGATCGTGATGATGACGAGATTCCGTAGTTTTCAGGAACGTTGACGACCAAAAATCTGTATAATGTTTAAATGATACTCATTATTCAAAATCAGATGCACAACTCTTCAGATCAAATAGTGTCATACGAAACTTTTTATTTTTTTGGTGATAAGTAGGGTTTTTAAGTTTTTATTTCCCCATATAAACACACTATTATTATCATTAACAGACAGACTAAATTGAAATTCGAAAACACATACTTATATACTTATACACACGGGTATGTTCCCGAAATAGGGTAGGTAGGCCAGAACTGCAAGATCATTAAGGAGATACCTTAGCCACGTTTAGCATAGCGGAGACAGGATATAAATGATCAGCGTCTAGCTGAAGCAAGTTGCTAGCTCATCGGTTCAGAGAATGACCGAGTTCTTTAGTCAACTCTTACTGGAGCACATGCACGGAAGGAGATGCAAAAAATGAAAAAAAAATTAAAATGTAGGTCTCTTAGGTATCTATTATCATGATATATTCATATTAAATCAAAAGGTCCGTAATCCAATCGAAACAGGATTTGCCACAAGCTGGCCGCATTTGGTGCAATAACCGCAGCACATGGTTACATAAGAGTGGCAGCACACATGCACACTACATCCTGTCCCACATACTGAGGTGAACCGGTGCTAGATATACTATTAGCTTTACTTATACTACTACTGTATCACACTTCGCAAACATACAAGTTGAGAACATGTAATGCTCCCAATATTACTTTGATATAATTTTAAATGCCTATTTCGCAAACAAATATTTCTTGGGCTAAATAAAAATAGTATAGTAGAAGGTAGGGTTAGTTATTTCTGCTCTAAGGGATGCCTGCTCAAACCCTACAGGCACCCTTTAGTGCAGAAATAAACACAAATAAAAAAAATAAAAGGAACGGGGATTTTGTATAGTAGGTATTAAAGCCAGTAATAAAACAGTAAAGAAGCTTCTTGACCTATGTTCTAGACTAGCTAGGCAGACATTGCGCCACTCGATTGTTGCAAGTGCTACATATTTAGCAATAAACTAGCACTCTCGTTCTGTCTGCACCTGTAGCATCTGCTAACACTAAACAAATCGTCGTCACAGACATAATTCTCTGAAATATGAGACACTTGGTGTCTAGACTAGACTACAGAATGTTCTATGTATGTAGGACTTTATCCTTGTCTTTACTCACAAGTATACCTTGGTTTATATATGTACATTATATGCAATATTGATTGAGAAAATAAATCATTAAGAAATAAACAAACAAACTTAGCTTTGCATTTATAGGTAGTATTGGTACTTAATTATCCTTCAAACATTTTCTAATACTTAAATCTTTTTCTTTCTAAATGTAGAGTTCAAATGCTACCTAAACAAATTCTGTATGTAGCCAGTAGCTATAAAAATAGCAAGCAAACCCGCGTACCTGGTGATTAGTGCTGAGTGGAATGGATCTTGGAACCTACACACATGATAAAGCCCAAGGTCTGTGCCGAGTTTCGCAACGAGCGGACACTCTCCGGCCCGCTTGCACAAACGTGTAGAGTTCACGATATAGTTCCTATGCTTGTGGCGCTAGTTGTAATGTATGTCTGTATAATATTTGTAACTATATATATACAATATATTTTAGTTAGCCGTTGATTTTTTTTATCGTCCACGGGAATTAATTATTTTTCATGAAAAAATGTGCTCTACGCTCGCCCTCACGCATATGTGCATTTATGCACCAATCGACACATTTACTACTTGGTTATACATTTGTTAAAATGCATAATGATACATAAAATCAAATATTATTAAATTTTTCATTCCATTTAGAGCATCTGAGAGCATCAAAAAGTGAATTTTCAGTAAACGGCACGACTATATATATACATACATACATATAATCACGCCTTTACGAGTATCCCTTACGGGGTAGGCAGAGCACCAAGGGCCGATAGAACCACATGGTGCCACCTCTGACCAATTTTGAGGGTATAGTAGAGATGTAAAAGTTCAGTTAGTAGTGACAGGTGGTCAGCCCATCGCCTACAAAACACCAAAACCCTCTTGTCCCTCTACTGACTTGTACAGTATGCCCGGGAAGAGAAGCAGCTGTAGTATTATAATTTTTTTTCACTCCCAGAGCAGCATAAAAGTAGTAAATATTACTGTAGGAATTGTAAAAGCTTCGATGGTTAAGATTTTATTATTTTTATTGCATCTGTTTTATATTATACAGGGAGTTTTTTCATTGCCACCCTTAACGAAGGGTACGTACTCTATACATCAAATAAAGTAATTTTATGCCAAAAAAAATGTTGGGAAATGATGTAATTTTTTTTTTATTACTTGATCGGGCGAAATTTATAGTGTCCAGTGTTTATGCTAGATTTTTTTCATAGACAGATATTAATTATTTCTCGTGAAAAAATCTTGCTACACGCGTCAATGTGCATTTGTGCAGCAAAACGCAGTCTATTTATTCAAATTTGGACCCTAATATTTTGGTAACCAAACACTTCCCAGGTATGCTTCCATGGAGAAAAATGATCGTGATGATGAGGAGATTCCGTAGTTTTCGGGAACGTTAACGACCAAAAATAACCCTGTATACCTAAATTGGAAATTCTCCAAACTGTAGAGTCCCGGTCTGTAGTATTGTGAATTTCCAAATTAGAGACTATAAAGGCCCTTTTAAGAGAACTTTTGGAGCGCAGATCTATCTCGATCTATATCGTAATATTAAGATGTACTCGTATCATTTTAACAATTAATGTTATTCACCAAATCTCAAACCCAACATCAAGTCAACCGCAACTCTGCACAAACGCCACCCGAGCATCGATAAAACAGTAGAACGTTTCGTGTTGATTAGGTAATTATCCGACAAGTTAGAGGAACTATAACTATAGGAAGGAAACTGCATTGTGCAGTGTTCGCAATGATAGAGCGGAGGCCAGCAGAGCAGCGGCCGCGCGAGGCCGAGCCATGTAAATGCGCGGCTCAAGGTACGCCCTACTTACAGCAGCCAGCCGCTGCGCACTCGCACCCTACCTTATCTCCTACCAGCAGAGTTGCTATTCCCTACCCCACACTACAAGCACAATCTTGCTATCAAACCATGCAATTGCAGATAACAACGCTTGTATTAGCTCCGGCTAGCGTAGGTTTTCCACTGCTCGGCCCGCATTAGGCAATGATATTCTATTAAGAGTGGCGACGGTGACACGAACGCGATCCCTTTTAGTATAATCGGTGCATTGTAGATAAAAAATATTCTTTTTGCTCCGACACTGCAGTTCATTGGAGGTCAATTTAAGTGTTGGATACTTTTTGTACGACGCAATCTCGTTAATAAACTTGTAGATGTTTCGTTACGTAACGTGAACTACTCACTGTTCTTTATACCTATAGAGAGTATAAACATAACTCTGTGTTTTACGATAGCACTTGGTTATCTCATATCAATTTCTCCTACTTTCTTGCTGAATAATAATTAAATTATTAATCTAAAGTTTTTAACAGCAAACTAAACAAATAATATCCCCGTTGAATCGCCGTTTATATAAAAGGCCTAACATCATTTGATAAGTCTAATTAGACGTCAAGGGCTTCCTTCAAATTTCCATTGAACCCTGTTCCCTTTAGCAGGCATCCATGACCAAGGTTGGCTCCATTCATGATCACCAACTAAGGGCCTTCCATTCACACCAGCGTCAATACCGGAGGCTCAGGGAGGGTCGCCAACTCTGCCCCTCTTATGGTCGGTCCTTTAAGGTGCTGTTTTACATACAATATCTTATTACAATCCAGAAATATATCGTCATTACTTTTTATACAACGTTAACATTGTATTAACTGGCTGACTCAAATGTTTTCTATCATAAGTTAATATAATTAGTTTTGAGACTTAAATTAAAAGAAAATATCTTTATTCACACAAATTACGTGTGCTTCATCTTCGATTCTAGAAATACGTGCTACACCTATAATAAGAAAAGTTTATACAAGATGTAGCAATAGGGGTATGTTAAACGAAAAGCTTTGAGTATGATCCATTTAAAGTAACCTATCCACCAAATAGACTCGAGATCACTTGTTTATTTCACGATTGTATGAACGAAATTAGATATTTCTTCATACTCGTACTATTAGGATAAATAAACCTGTGATTCCGAGTCTCAAACTCTGTGCATAGGTTCTTTATAGTGGACTATATTTATCCCTTTTGTTACAACCTGTATATACTTAGCCAAGCTTGTTTCGAGTAACCTCACAGTTGTAATAGTAAATGTACAGGGTGTAACAAAAAGGGTATGTCAAGCGAAAAGCTGTGTCAATAGCCCACTATAGGGAACTTATTTACAAAATTTGAGTCTCGAAATCGCATGTTTATTTTTCAAGATTGTGTGAAACTGAGATATTTAAGAATTCAAATCTCAAATTTTACACATAGGTTCTATATAGTGGGCTATCTTCATAGCATTTCGCTTAACATACTCCTTTTATTACACCCTACATATGTAACGCATAATATATCACATAATTTCAAATGTTTCCCTATTCCAATTTTGAGAGATAAATACATACATACATACATAATAATCACGCCTCTTTCCCGGAGGGGTAGGCAGAGATCACGGATCTCCATTTGCTACGATCCTGACACACCTCTTTCGCTTCATCTACTTTCATGATATTTTTCATGCACGCTCGTCGGTTTAGGGTGCTCTTGACCTGACCTTTCTTTAGAATTTCACCAATTTGATCGGTGAAAGTCCGGCGAGGTCTTCCCCTTCCAACCCTTCCATCCACTCTTCCGTTGTACACTTTCTTTGTCAGTCTACTTTCACTCATCCTCTCCACATGCCCAAACCACCTCAACATACCCTTCTCAATCTTCGTCACCACGTCCTCATTTATACCACACTTCTTTCTGATCACCTCATTTCTTATCCTATCTTTCAATTTCGAGAGATAAATAGATACATATTATACGAACAGAAAACTCAGCAGAGTACGTAGGTACATACAATACTCGTATCATGTAATATTAATATCAGTAGGTACGAGTACCTACTCGTACTAACCTACTGATAATACAATATGAATATTACATGATGTATGTATCGGACACGTGACCGCCTAGATACAAGATTTAAGGACATTAATACTCAAGTACTAAACTACAGAATACGTAATAGTTAAGTCGAAATTAAATATTGATGGTTGATATTTTATACCATCTATTTTATCGTAATCAGCCCCCGTATGATGAATTTAAACGTCAAATTCACAGAGCTATTATAACTAGATAAACTAAGTGTATGTACTTTGCATGTAAAGAATAGACTTAAGAATTAGAATAGACACTCGTTGAAGAAGTTGTTTGCAATCCCTTTTTACACACCAAGTAGAAACACTTGCCTTGTCTGGTTATTACTTAGCTCTGTGGATTTGACGTTTAAAAGTGAGACATCTCGCTCTCACCAAATTCATCATACGGGTGCACTGAAATATGTAATACCTTTATACAAACTCGTTAAAATTGGCTGAAATCTCCCTAACTTCCTTAACCTAGTATTAGTAATATGGGTAAACATAACCAAAAACCCTCTAAACTAAATATAGAGCATCTTTTAATTAAGAATTCTAACTAATTAAGCATTCTCTCAGGCGAAACATCATTACTATCTGTCCCGGCTATGCTAAACGTGTCGGTAGGAGCTCCTTTATGATCCTGCAGTTCTGACTACCACATTTCTGAAACACAGACGTGTTTATAACTATAACAACTTATTCGTGATTTCGAGTCTCAAATTTTGGAAATAGGTTCTCTATAGTGGGCTGTTTACATAGCTTTTCGCTTAACATACCCTTTATGTTACACCCTGTATAAACTTAGATTACAAGTCGTCTACGAGTAGCTAAATCATTTCAATGCGCTCCAGTCACGCGCAAGCAGCACGGCACCCCTAGCACTACCTTTTGTACAGTATGCCGGTAATATTGGCGCTACTGTCTACAGATCATATAGAGTTTTAATACACTTTCATTTAGTTCCGCAATATGTCGTCGGTCATGACTTGCCGCTGCTTTAAGTCCCATAGTCGATGCAGCACAAACTAGGTCCTTTTTTACGACTTCTAGCTTCGGATATGAAGCCAGTACAAGTAATTCCAATTTGTCTGTGATGCGGTCACGAGACTGGTGGTGCATGTCCCGTCTCCCCCCTCCTCTACGTTTGGGGAAATTCCACTTTTATTCCTCATCGTAAAACTTGGAGCGCTGCAGGTCCTTACCCTTGTTCAACTATTTATGATCTGTGTTATAAGCAAAAATACAATGCACTTGTTTCTGTATATTTTGTTATAATCATACGGATAATATAAGGGAAAGACACCGAAACTTCAGTCTCTCACTTGGTCTTTTTTGGTCTCACATGCACCTAGGGTTGCCAGGTCGAAAAACCAAAAAGCCGGACAGACCAGCCCATTTGGCCGGACATTTTAATAAAAAAGCCGGACTCCCTATTTTATTTAGGATTTTGTGTCTCAGTTATATAGGTATCAATATATAGGTAGGTACAAAACTTATCGTCGCTGAATATTTAAACTGACAACAAACCTACAATTGAAAGAGCGCGACCGACAGTCGAGTTTGGGAGTCAGAAAGACCAATTGCGACCATTTCTTGCATGCGACTGAAAATAAACTTAAAACACGTAATAGTAATAGAAAATTTTTTCTCATATTTAGCACGTAACTCACATACCTAAGTTGCCTATTACTTCTTGAAAATTTAAGCTCTACCGAGAATTTGTGACCATTTCTAAGACATGAGATGGGTTACAAGCGGGTAGACATCTAAACATAATCGTTATATTTAGACTTTTTAGAGTTACTAGAAATCTGTCCGTGCAGAGGGTTTAGACATTGCGATGAGCGATAACGAAGTTCGCAAGGTTATGAAAACATTTTCTCAAATACCTCATGAAGCCTTAATTTAACGCGTTCACTAAATAATATGATCGCTGTTGGTGGAAATGTTTCGATAACTTTACGATATTCGCTGTCGCTTGTAAAATTATTGCATTGCCTAATCTGGCCTAAGCCCCAGCGGGTGGTCATGAGCTCTATGACCCTATGGATCCGCGCTTGGTGAAAAGCCTACCAAAAGCCGGACAGGCCGGACATCGTTAATTTTGGCCGGACACACGACCAAAAAGCCTGACTCTTTCCGGCTTTATCCGGACGCCTGGCAACCCTACATGCACCAAATGTGTAATCAAGCATTTGTAGATGCATGTTTTTTTTGCATAAACAGAGTACCTACGCTCATACATAATACTATTACTAGCAGTGGGGTTTCAAAAAGTAACAATAAATAAAGTAAAATACTTATCGAAAAGAAGAGTGTTTTTTAAATGAAATTATATTATCCGGTGATTAAAAAAATTGATCCGCCATAAACTTGTAACGACTAGAACACAAAAACAAAGTGCATGTTAAAGTACATTCGTTTTCAGTCATGTTCAGAGCCACAGCTCTGCACCCCCGTCGTAAAACTTCGTCGCAGACTTCAGTGGTTCACGTCAACTCTGTGAAAATACATTTTTATGTATAACTAGTGGACGCCCGCGACTCCGTCCACTGCAAAAAAAAACAAAATGTTGATTACCCGATTACGAAATTAGCCTATGTTCTGTCTCAGAAAGATTGTCTGTACCAAATTTCATCAAAATCGGTTGCGAGGTTTAAGCGGGAAAGCGTAACAGACAGACAGACAGAGTTACTTTCGTTTATTACTAGTTGGGATATGGGTAATAACGGTAAAGGCGTAGAGCTTGATCTCTTCAATACCAGTTCTAACATAGCGAGGCGTGTGCTTAGTGAAAAATTTTTCCGCCATTGTCTAGATTTTATCTAGTATAAATTGTATTTTTTTATTATTATTATGTTTGTTTTTGATAAGCTTGTTACACTGATATGTGTGTGCATTAGTACCTGATTAGTATTGCTTCTATAATGTGGACCTGTTATTGGCTTTATGTTTCTACAATTTTTACTATAATTATAAATAGTAAATTGTAAAATAAAATAAAATAAATAAAATAAAATGTGCTGACCTGATTATGTATGCTTGTTATTACTGCGGTCAAAACATTGTCTTATGCACGAATTAAATAAGTATTTTAATTCATGTAAGAATATACATAGGTAAATACATAGAATCACATCTCTTTCCCGGAGGGGTAGGCAGAGATCACGGATGATCTCCATTTGCTACGGTCCTGACACACCTCTTTCGCTTCATCTACTTTCATGAAGCAGTAGGAAAATAATCGTAGACTGAATCAAATATGAACTCTACATTCCTTTTATATAGGACTAGTGGACTCCCGCGACTTCGTCCGCGTGGACTGCAGAAGAAACAAAATTTCGAAATTATCCGGGATAAAAAGTAGCCTATGTGTTAATCCACGGTGTCAGCTAACTCCATACCAAATTTTGTTAACAACGCTCCAGCCGTTTTTACGTGAAAGAGTAACAAACATCCACACATCCATCTATACTCACAAACTTTCGCGTTTATAAAATTTGTAGGATTCCTTACAAAAATGACAACATACATACTTTATTGTTAAACAAATAGACATAAATATCCCAAGTATATTTATTTATAAATAAATGTTACTGTATTTTAACAAGATCGTAATATTCTTATGTAAGTTAGTGCGATAATTAACTTCTGCAATGTTTTGCTTCGAGATTAAATGCAACACTACATGGAGTTAACAATAGGTGGATGTGGCATTAATACATACATTTGTATGCTTTGATGAATGCGATATGTATGCAAAAATAAAATCTGCTAAATATATTACTTTAAAAGTTTTGTATGATTTAGGTACTAGCGGTTGTTGTTAGCGGTTGTGATTTTATACATTTTATGATTCTATTAATAAATTATAGAAAAACAATCTGACTGAAATTACTTCGAATGACCGACCGTCAACCGAGAAATCAATTAAAAGGCTAGCGTTTCGTAAAACTCTATTCATAGCAGATTATAAAATAATAAAACGTGCGGAATATCCTGTTAGTATCAAGGTTCGCGAACGTTTCATAATCTCGGCGAAAGGAAAGTTTCATAGAACGATGCCGCGTCCACGTCCTCATCACTCCGAGTCACCCGCGACGTAGGACATAGCGTGCCGCATTGACCTACTTGTCGCGGGTTCGATACCCGCCGGAGGTCATCGCTAATGCCTACTTGTGAGTCTTCGCGAATCTCGTCTATCAGTGTTGCCACTACGTAAATAAGTTTTAATTAGCGTTTCTAGCCGGAGGAAAAAATATGAGAAAATAGTTTAATTCCTGTTTTCTTTCTATGAAAAACATTATTTTATCCATTCATTTGAGTTTGCCAAACTACAATATCACTAATAAAATAAAACACTAACAACTAATACATCACTTAAGACAGAAATATATCAATCGCAGACATCAATAATCTACATTGAATCAAAGCCTTACCAAACGTAGTAGGTAATAATAAATTGCCGACAACCTAGACATAGGGCTTTCAATGCCCTGATTCCGTAGGCTGCAAGGGCGTCCTGCCGGGCGACGCTCCTGTCTGAGCCCGTGAAGGGCGCCCCGGCATTGCCCGACTTACCAGAAAACACCTTCAGGTGACGTCTCCCTTGAGAGCTTTTGTGAATTATATATTAGACTCTTGTTTACACCATGTTTGTTAATAGTCAAATATATTGTCTAATGAATAAAATAATTCGACTGTTAATAAATAAACAGATACTCTTTCATGGTATTCCTGACCTTATCCCATTATTTATATGTGGTCGGCGCGATATGCCTGACACCTATCCTCCTTAGATATGCAATAATATCTTTGCATTTCCCTCTGTACAGCCATATTTATTTATTTATCGGACTCTCTATCTCAATATTCATTCACTTTCCCTCCATTCTACAGAAGCTCAAGCTCAAACAAACCACACGCTTTGCCTCGCAATATACCTAATAATATATTCCGGCACACGTCCCAAAGCGCTCAGCGTTACAGCTATTACAGTGGGCTGACTAACCTGACGTAACCCCCGTTGCCTAACGTAGCTGCAAGGATGCTGGCCTGCCGCGTCTGGAGGTCGGCCTGCCCGGGCCCGCCGGGGCCGATGCCCGCAACAACCTGCTACGAGTATACGTGAACTAGCTATGAGGTTACCAGTCCTATATATTCCGTTTTTGAACGTTAGATTAAACTTTTTTGTTGTTAGTTCAGCAGGTTTATGAAGCAATTAGGTCATCCGGTTTATTAGTAATGGATCTAGAATTTCTGGGAATAAATAAAGTTTAAGTGAAGTTTGCGGAAAATCTAATTTGATTGTAATTGAAAACGGCTACGATACGGTAAATTTTAGAAATGAGTTTAATTAATAATTAACTCTTTATGCTGCTTTTTTACTAGTCTGACATCAGGTTTGAATTTACTAGTGACTGCAAACTCAGATAGATTAGACATATCTTAATGAAAATGTTCATCCCGATCTGTTCAGTATTTTCAGGGCGTTATTCGAATCTCTGAAAACTTGTAATATTAAGAATATATTATACTTTACTAGCTAGCTATACGGAAACCTTTCAATTTCCCCGGATTATGTAGACTTGCAAATTCATAATTAATTATATAGTATATTTATTATTTTTAGGAACCATGTAAAAAAATTGTGATCCGATTAAATGAATTCTTACTATGTGGTAAGAAGGTCCTAAGTGAATATACCTAAATGCTCATCAAAGGTTCCTGTGAAATCAAACAGGCTGGAATAGACTAGAAATCAATTACAGGTAGACTCTAGGGAAGAATTAGTTTTTTCCTGTCTTGGAAGAAAATACCTAGCTTGAAACCTCGTAAAATTTGTCTCTAAAATTTTCTAGGTATTTTTAATAAACCCTGCATTCAATCGGCTTTATTATTATTATATACATATAATAAAAATGTAATGGATCGCTGTCTGGAACATGGAAGATAAATGAGAAAAAATATTATAGAAGACCTTTATCAACGCAATAGTATCCAAAACTTTGATTTTTTGTCTGTTTGTCTGTGCGTTCGTGCACGCTAATCTCAGAAATGGCTGAACCGATTTTGATGCAGTTTTTAGAAATATATTGTGATAGGTCCCACTTAACATATAGGCTACTCTTTATCCCGGGAAAATGTTTTTATCCCGCATAATTTCTACATTTTGTTTTTCTGTAGTCCACGTGGACAGAGTCTGCGATAACATAAAAATATGACACAGAAAAACACAAATTTTATTTTTTTTATTAGATAATGCTTTTTATCTGAAAATGCGGCCGCAGTTATATGCTACTTGTAACTTAAAGTTATGTAGAAACTAACGTTAGGTATTTTTTGTCATTATGTTTCAAGTTTACCCATTAGACATTATAAACATGGCTGTGTTCTCGAAATGGGGTAATTAGAACTGCACGTCCGTAAAGGTAACCCCATAGCCATGTATAACGTAGCGTAGTCTTCACGTAACGTAACATGGTGAAAGTGTTCCAAAAGCACACATATACAGGTGTTTTTTTGGTAGTCAACGTAAACTACGGAATCTACTCATCATCACGAACATTTTTCTCCATGGAAGCATACATGCGAAGTGTCTGGTTCCCAAGATATTAGGGTCCAAAATTGAGTAAATAGACTGCGTTTTTCTGCATAAATGCACATAGAGGCGCGTGGGTCATTTTCAAAATAATTGCTCATTTCAGAAATGTTACTTTTATGTCACAATAACATAAAAGTAACATAAAAGAAAACAAGGGCTGCATTCACAGTGGTAAATAAAACAGTTTTTTAGTATTTAATATTGTAATAATTAATCAAACACGTACACGTACATTATTATGTACAGTTCGTGAGGTTTAAGCCGAGCTTTGCATTTGTGTGAGTGTGCACATAGACACAGGTTAGGTTTATATCGGCGTAACTCCGTCGCGCTCCTACATTTCTTTAAGTCACTCACATGAATAGCTAGCTTAGCGTAGACCCCGCGGCTGTACTGGACATAGTGAACATAAACATGAAACATACAAAATAATGACAATAATAAAACCGTCAGGGTTATGTTTAATTTGAAGATGGTTACTCAGTTAATCATAAATCGAAAATAAAAATATAATATTAAAATGCGAACTTTGAACATTCTCTCTATCGTCATGATAATACTGCACGATTAACTTCCTAATATTTATATATAATGTCTGCCTATTCATACATGAAATATTTTAACAGTAGCTTCTTAAGTCGTATCTAAAGATACAAAACAACAAAAAAAAAATATTTTAAGTGTTTTTCTTTTTACGAAATTATTATAATTCAATTTTTTTTTATATATTTTGCATAAAACCTTTAATGAAAACCCCTTAAATGAAAGTAAATAAATAAACGTTCTGAATGTTAAAGGTCAAAAAATAAGAAACCAGTATTTATTTTGTAGCTCAAGTAATTTTAAATTATTTAATGTAAATATATTTAATAAAATTAGAAAAAAAACTTTTGAAATGGCTTCGTTATAACCGTCTAACAGTTAAAAACCGTTAGATGATACCCTTAAAATATTTCGTGTATGAATAGGTAGACCTTATATAACTATACATATTATTCACTATCGCTACTAAAAAGATCCCAGAAATTTCTCTTCAAATCAACCGTAGAAACATTATAATATTTTGATGGCTTTTTAACCATCTTTGCTAGATCCTTAGGTTTAAAATTTACTTTAATATCAGATAAAATAGTAACATTTGAAGTAGATGCATTACTGACATGATAATGATTAGTTTCTCCTATAGGTTCGACATCATCAGAATTAGGTAAAACTTTATTGGTTACTAACATCTCTAGGTCTTCTTGCTCAGATTCACTTTCAGATGTAGATTCTATAACAAGTCGTTTTGCTCTTGAACGTTTAACATGATCAGTAATTAATTTGTGACTTTTTATGGCATAACATTGGCAAATATTGGGCTTTAAACAAAAGCAGCTTAAAATTCGATATTGAATTATATTATCTTCGTTTGGTATTACTTGGTGTATTTTTTGCGTATTTGGAACGGCCACAAATTTACAACCCTCAATTTGATTTTCTATTCTCAATATGTCCTCCTGATCAATAAGAAATAATTTTACAGTGGTAGCAGTATTGTGTTCAAGTAATTGAATCGCAGTTTCAGCATCAGGTATATCATGTCCGTATGATATTTGTTTATCTAACAATCTTTTTACTACTCCCCCAACCCCATCCGCTGCACCCTTCCCATGGGCCGCTTCAAAAAAATTCCAGGTTGCAAAAATAAAACCATAAGATTCTATCATTTTGGTAAGAAGGGCAAAGTTCTTCTTTTGCCTGTATTGACTTGACGGACCATCTGAGAAGAAATGTATAGTGTCTTTCAAAGGAAATCTATGTTTAATGTCACGCATCAGGGGCTCCAAGTGAGCCCAGATCGATTCCGGTGTGTGTTTGTTGCAGTTGGAAAATGTACAAAATGATTCGGGATCAGTTTCATCATTATATATAATGCTTGTGTGCAAGGTGATTTGTGAATGTGATGCTCCAAAATGTACTGCTTGTATTTCATTATGAAATTTGCAATTATAATTTTCTGA
The DNA here is from genome assembly GCA_014607495.2 of Carposina sasakii. Classification (NCBI taxonomy): domain Eukaryota; kingdom Metazoa; phylum Arthropoda; class Insecta; order Lepidoptera; family Carposinidae; genus Carposina; species Carposina sasakii. The sequence goes on from CP053151.1 coordinate 15,678,840, forward strand.
GAAGTCACAATGTAGCATAATTTCATTTCTTTGTAAATTCTCCTTCAATGATTTATAAATTTTGTATTGATGTGAAATGTTGTAAATATGAATTTTAAAGCCTCTTAATTCCGTGTCAAAATTTGATAATAGAGATTCTAACATACCTGATATTATTTGTTTAATTGTTTTTTTGGTTGATTTTTTTTCATTGTTCTTTTCATATTCTATGGTTTTGACCGTCCACTCTAGCCATGACACTTTTTCATTCAATTTTATATTCAGTAAGTCATATCTGATTGATTTGTTTTTGCAAATATCACATGTTGAATACATGCACTTTTGGGAGTATAAATCACACACTGTAGACTTTATAACGGTGTCCAAAGTATCACCGTCCTTAAAAATTTTTAGTGTTTTTAGGGATGTAAACTTGAAATCTATATTACTGTGTCTTTTGCAAAGACAAGTATTTCGATTTGATAAATTTGGGATCAATACGTAAAATGGCTTGAAACGTCTGAATGTGGCGTATGAAATTGGAATTCCAGTCTCCTTTACAAATTTTAACCGTAAATTTACCATCGAATCTAGCAAATATCGTCTTTGCATTTTAACTTTATTTTTTGTTTTAGTTTCTTTCTTAGCTGCAGTAGCTCGACTGACATCATCTTGGTTAAAAAAAGTATAAATTTTATTTGCTAGGTTATTTCGTTTAATATTAACTTTTTTTGCATTACGTCTGATTGGGTATTTAATCCCAATAGCAGACTGTAATTTACTTTTCATTTTATACCCTTTTACGATGTCGTTACTTACAATTTCTTTTAATACATTTCTCTTTTCATTACTTCCTGCTGCATTATATTGTATTTTTAAGGATTCTATTAACACATTCTTTTCAAATAACTCCTTTTTAATAATTTCTTTTTCTTCTTCAGTAGTGTTTAAATTAGCAACAAATGAGTTGGTTTTTGATATTGGGCTTGACACAGTATAAAATGACTCTCTGCTAAACATATTTTCTTTTTCTTCGTCTTCTTTTGTGTTTTGCAAAATTTTGTATCTATATATTTTTTTCTTTAAAGCTTTATTCTCTTTGATTAATAATTCAATTTTTTTCTTCATATTTTTATTTTCTTTGGTTAATGTTCTATATCTTTTCTGATATATTCTTTGGTATTCTTTTCGAGTTTTACCCTTTTCTATAACTTCTTGTTTATAGTCTGATTTTTGTTTTAAAGTCCTCCAATATTTTCGCCTGCTTTCTTTCTCTCGATCCGATAGCTCCCCAATTTTTTTTATAGAATTTTTTAGCTCTTTCTAAATTTTTTTCCTGTAGTGCTTTCCATTTTTGAGGATTATTCAATTTTAGTCGGTCTCGGTACCGTTTTTGCCTCTCTGCCGCAGACAAAGGCATATTTTCTGTAAAGAATAAAAAATACAATGTAATAACTCAGAAAATAATAATTAAAAAAATCATATTTAACGATAAAAGCAGTCTATTTTGAAGCATACGTCGTCGTAAAATTTAACGTGAAAATTAAATTTTGCATCACATTAACAAATCACATTGTATACAAGTATTTTGAACATTGAGAATAGTATCAAACTTGTCATGCTAGAATAAGTCAGAGCCTGTTAATGCTAGACGAAAATACTTGGGTTATATTAAATAAATATATTACACTAATAACTCAAAGCTGCAGATCGCAATATACACTCGATCGCGCAACTTGTACAGTATAAACCAAAACGAAGGTATAAAATGATTAGTAAATTACAGTCAGCTATTATAGGGCCAATTTGAGGATTTTAAGTTATCCAAGCATCACTCAAAACACTGAATACGACCATAGAAAAACATGTTTATTTTACTATTGGTTTAATTATAATTTATATAATATTTTAAAATCATGCTGTGGACACGTCTTAATCCAATTTTATGTAACGTAACATAAAAAAATGTTACATAAGTGTGACATAAAGGAACAAGTAAGCATGTTTTTCTACAAACTAACCTCAAATCACAGAACATAATTCACTCGATCGTTGCAGCTAATTAGCGACAGAATAGCACTATCATAATAGTTTCCTGACAATTAAAAATAGTTTAAATTTACTTACCTTGCGTATTTTTTCCAATTTACCAAAAAGAAACCAGATAAATGTTTTTTATCGACGCACACCATACACCCAACTTTTTTGCCGAGAACAAAATGGCTGCTGCCCTGTGATTGGTCGCCTGAGGTTCGGACAGTGACAGCAAATGTTGCCAGTATTAAAGTTTAACAAAATACCTTTTTCGCGACTAAATAATGCGTTACATAAATGAAATAACATCGATGAAGTAATTTTGAGACCAGTTTTATTTTTTATTTATAACTAAAATTAATGTGTCAAATGAATTTTCAAGGATTCTACACACATTTTACAGTGTTATTAGAGAGGATAGCCAATTTTGTTTGATAATAAATAAAATACTTTTAATGTTTTTTCAAGTTTAAAATATCAGTGCTGGAAGTTGGACACACGTTTTTTGTAGGAAGACCAGAAACATGCTTTAAAAATTTCGCAATATATAAAAAATGAAGTATCAACTACCAACAATGACATTATAATACAATATAAAGAAAGGCTTCTTTGTAATGTTCAGTATTTTATTAATATTGCCATTACAGTTTTTTTGTAGAAATTAAGGAAAGATGATGGACAAGATTTTTTTCTGAAATGAGCAATTATTTTGAAAATGACCCGCGTAACAAGATTTTTTCACGAGAAATAATTAATATCTGTCTATGAAAAAACTAGAATAAACACTGGACACTATAAATTTCGCCAGATCATTTTTATTAATTCACATCATTTCCCAACATTTTTTTGGCATAAACTTACTTTATTTGATGTATAGAGTACGTACCCTTCGTTAAAGGTGGCAACGAAAAACAATCTGTATTATAGTACATAATATTATCAGTATCACAATAGGTTACACTCAATTAAAAACCACCTTTAAATCCAGACTATACAGGTAGTTGATATACTATAATAGTCGTATTACACAAGAGAGGTTTTAGGGCGGGGGTGAACGACCCGGCGAGGAAGGGCATCCTTCGGTGCCCTTGCGCGGCCCGGGCGGCCTGGCTGGAAGGTCCCAAATAATTTCTGACAATTCACAGATTTTTCCAGAAAAACAAGACTGGTATGGATTTGTGGAATTTTCCTTTATAAAGTAAAGACTATACGAGTACCTAGGTATAAAAGAGTAGTGAGTAATTTTACAGCTTGCTGAACGGAGTGTTTGATTAGTTCTCGGTTTAGACAAGATTCTAAAAAAAATATCTATTCTATTCTTTATTGTACACAGACATTTTATATGGAAAAACATTTTACATTGACAGTGTACAAATATTTACTTAAATGAAATTATATTAGGTGTTACAATTCGGAAGTTCAAACATTCACTATGAAATATTAACTTTTCTATTTAGGTATTTACTTGGATATTTATCATTTCATTTGATGTCGATTTCTCGTAGATTTTGCTTATTAGGGAAATCACTTAACCCTAAATATTTTCTTATTTCTTGCTCTGTTTCTTTATTTTCAATTAATTATAGCTACAAACATAGTTTTGAAGTGATGACGGCATACCTTTAAAAAAAAGATAAGCGTACACAAACTCTGGTTAGTAGTAGGTACTCGTATATTGTAGTTTTATTTTGTAATATGTGACATATAATTTGTGTAGTATATTATACTTCTAGGTATTTTCTAGCTACATAAAAAATATTGTACATGCTCAGAGTAAATACAGGGTGTGTGTGACAGTCAGGCAAATACTGAAATATTGAACAAGTAGGTACCATTGTTTTGAGTTATACGACAGTATTATTACTCGCAGGAAATGCATTTTTAATTTGATTATCCACAATGTTTGCTTTCCGTGCCAATTGTATCGGGCAATCCTGTGACTAGTTTAAATGGCTTATTGGTTATTGTGATACATTACTGTTTTTTGGATCACTTGTAAGTGACCCTCCATTGGGGTTGATTAGTATTTTGAACTTTTTTGGGTCCAATTATTTTTTTATCTTCCATAGTGTAAAATTTTGCTTTTAAGCCATTATTGAAGCCTACTTAAACAAACTACTTAACTTTTAGAAAAATTGAAAAAATGAAAGAAAAATTTTGTAATTTTCCTGCGAAATTTTTTAGTGGTTTTCGCCTTAAAACTATGGTCTGAAGTCGCCATATCAATATTTGCCTGGCTGTCACAAACACCCTGCATAGATAAGGTTTTTTTGGGATTCAGTGACTAAGCACATCGAACACGAAACGAACACACACAAAACGAAAGCAATTTCAGATATAATATAAAATTATTAATGAAGAAATGGAAAAAATTCCTCACCCGAGTGGGAATCGAACCCAGGACCTTTGCTTACTCTAACCACTGAGCTACCGGGTCAATTACTCGGATGACGATTTTACCATCTCTTTTCTAAATTACATATTGGCAACGTTATTTTTCATCCCGATATCATTCAGATATAACCTTAGCAATGAAAATTTTCCGAAATACCGAGAACCGATACCGCCCAGCGAATTTCCGAGTAGAGGCTAAGGTATTTAGCATGAAATGTGCCTTAAATATGGAGGGACCTTCCCCAACGTAGTGAGTGTTATTTCCGAGCTAAGGGCGTAGTCACACGCAGCGCCTTTCCCAATAGTCTGGCGGCACACGCGGCGGGGCGGCGCTCCGGCACTCACTCTCCTTCCGCACTCAACGCCACCCTTATTAGGCCTCCACGAATCGATCCAAACCGCTTCAGCCCGATAATCCGGTATTTATAGACAAAAGCCCCCGGATTTCTGAAAATTACAACGCTATGAAATTATTTTTTGGCGAGTCAATTAAATACATATACATATTTAGTTTAATGATAAGTCTTCGCTCCGAGCGAAATCATTATTCTAAGCATACATACATATAATCATGCCTTTATCCCTTACGGGGTAGGCAGAGCACCATGAGCCGATAAGACCACATGGTGCCACTTCTGACCAATTTTGAGAGTATAGTTGAGATGTACAAGTTGGTACGTAAGTAAATTAAATACTTGAACATTGATTCATTTACATTCGGTAATTACAAATTAAATGGCAAACGACAAATTGAAATGGAAAAATTTATTTCTCTCGATTTATACTTCATTGCAAAAATTAAAACTAACTTGGAAATTGCGGAATTTTCAAATTAGGCAGAAAATATAAATTCAAAGCCATTTGGACATACAACTCTTTCTATTACAAAGTAAGCGACGTAGCTGAGCTTTCGAAGGTACAGCAGCGGTCGAGGCATCGGCCGTCCTCGGAAGGACGCGCCCTTCGTCCGCAGGTTGTTCCTCCCGCAACCTCTGTACCAGGGCCGCATAACACATAGCCAGTTGCCTGGTTTATGTGGTCTAATAATACCCATTTTACAGCTTTGTGTGCGAGAGTGCTGAATTTTTTCGGCGGTTGATTATGAAATATAAATTGGGTAATTCATTATGTCTCAAAGTGGTTACAAATGTAGCAAGGAATATTTATAGCACCATAGAACCATATCTTTCAATATCGTTTGGAAACTTAACTAAATATATACATACTTAAAGCTTTTTTAAAAGACTTTCCGGAATAATGTAAATTCAATTCTAACGAAATAGGAAAAATGTTAGTTATATTTATTTCCATATCTCACAAAAATATCAAATGAAAATGTCGAACACTACCAGCATGACATAAAAAGTGTATAGTCAATTTCCCAGCGTGTTTACCGTAGTCGCAACAACCTGCCGTCCTTGCTACGCGCTACGCCGTAGACAGTCTACGAGCTACGGGTCTACGGCCGGCCGACCGGACGACTCGGGACGGCCAAAACAGCCTTCAGAATATTATAGAACAACTTTATACTGTTCTATATTGAATTGGTGTCCTATTTTTATTATGTTGGTATAATTAATTTTGGTCAGAAGTGGCACCATGTGGTCCTATCGGCCCTCGGTGCTCTGCCTACCCCGTAAGGGATAAAGGCGTGATTATATGTATGTATGTACGAGTATAATTAAGGCATATTGACAGGTTTCGGATTGTAATGAAACTTTATAAGTTATATTAAAGTACGTCAGGCAAATAATTCAATATGTAAGAAATAATTTTCTGTATATACAATAGGTTATAAAAGAGTAAAGTTTTCTCTTTGTTACCATTTTCGGTTAATTTTACAGTGTCAACACTTTTCTACAATAATTTTGTTGAGAAGTTTGTATAAACACTTAGTTTTAAGTTTTTAATTAACAACTCCTGTCATGAAAATCGAATAATATTTTTGATGGAAAACTTTTCTTTTTCGACGCTTGGGTACAAATAGTAAGCCTGTTTATTAGCCACCTACTTATGTAATTAATACCCACATGTAGTAAATGCGTAAATCTAAATTTAAGTATAAACGCAAGACTGTACCCCCACTCAGCAATATAAGGAAAAAAAAATCAGCTTGTTCATACATTTCAGTGCAGTAATTATTCGAGATTGTATGGAGCAGCTGATTATTTTTTCACTATTTCAGAGTTGGTGAAAGTTGTTTCATTTTACCTACCTAGTTTCGTGTCAAAAGATAATCACTAATTTTAAAAAGACCTTATATATCTGATAACTTACATATAAAAATAACATAATAGCAATGCAGGTATTTCTAAAAGTAAATGGCCAATATTTCGAGTCATTCATCATCATTTACAGCCCTGAGAAGTCCACTGTTGGACATAGGCCTCCCCCAACAACCTCCACTCCGACTGGTCGGAAGCCGCCTGCATCCAACCGACGCCCGCTACCTTGGCCAGGTCGTCCGTCCACCTTGCGGGTGGCCTTCCCACGCTGCGCTTGCGCGTGGTATCCACTCTAGAACTTTCCGACTCCATCGGCCATCAGTTCTTCGAGCTATGTGCCCTGCCCATTGCCACTTCAGCTTGCTGGACCGTTGAGCTATGTCGGTGATCTTTGTACGTCTGCGGATCTCCTCATTTCTGATTCGATCACGTAGAGAGTCATTGCCTACAGCGCTGAGAATAGCATTTTCTTGCGTCGTCACAACGCAATGGAGGAGTTACGTAGAGCCATCCCGCCCGCATCTGGCTAGACGAGGAATATATACGTAGATACTAGGGATGTTTACTATAGTTGAATTTTAATTACATTTTATGATTATTTGGCATTATGTGTTTTTTGGCAAGTCTAAAATTATGATTTTGAAATCGTTATATCCCGGAAAGTTTTCACGCTAGCGAAGTTAATCTTTCGCAAATGTTTCTTTAATTTTATGATCTTTCGACATAAATACAAAAAAAAACCGTAAGCGACCCTATTGTCTTCCTTTTATACCCACACTAGTAGATATCTACTACTTCATTCGCATTAAACGTATACTAATGGACGCCTATGTCTTTGTCTGCGTAAACTTTAAAATTCACGTTTATCCCGTTTCCATGGGAAATTTCTTTCTTATCGGATGCCGTCAGTCATACAAAGTATCTATGTACTTACATACACTTTCCAAGTTGTCCCTTCGAACTGTACCGTTTTACATGGTATTTTAGCCTTTATATAGGTATTGTATTGTATTCTATTCTATTCTATTGTATAACACAAATTTCAACAGTACTTTATATAATAATTGACATATATCTGGTCGTCCCTTTTCGATGCTGAGGGCATTGACAATAAAATCCAGATTTTTAACAAATTGACCACCGCTGTGTACGACATTGTAGCTCCCATTAGACCCGTACGTATGAAACATGCTCCGGCCCCATGGTTAACTGACAGTATTCGGAATCTTATGGCTCGTAGGGATCGACTCAAGCGTAGGCACAAAATCCACAATACGGAGGAAATCTGGCGGGCTTTTAAAGCAGTCCGAAACAAATGCAACCAGCTGATAAGAAATTCTAAACGCCGTCATATTCATGCATCTATCGAAGCTTCCCCTCCAAATAATATGTGGAAGTTTCTTCGGTCACTAGGATTCGGTAAATCAAAAGGGGAATTAAATTCCTCAGTTGATATAAATGCACTGAACAAACATTTTGTTTCTCCTCCTCTGTGTATCGACTCCAACACCAAAATGCGAACGATCTCCAGCTTATCGGCGGAACCGGGGCCTGCGGGTAGCCCGTTTAGCCTTCAACCGGTAACCCCTGCCGATATAAAGAAAATAGTCTCCTCCATAAAAAGTACTGCTGTTGGACATGATTCAATTGGCCGCTCAATGATAATGCCATTACTGGACGTTATTCTGCCATATTTAACCCATTTAATAAATTGTTCCCTGGCTAGTAGTGTTTTTCCTGGTCCTTGGAAGAGGGCCTATGTTATTCCATTGCCTAAAATACCCGATCCAATGGACTTTAGTAATTATAGACCAATATCAATTCTTCCTTTTCTCTCTAAAGTACTGGAGCGTGTAGTTTACCAACAGTTCTCCAAATTCTTAAATTCCAATGGTCTGTTTAACACTTTCCAATCAGGTTTTCGTCCTGCTCATAGCACTTGCACAGCACTAGCCAAAATAACAGATGACATTCGGTTTGCTCGAGACGAGAGAAAGCTAACTATTCTCGTTCTTCTAGACTTCAGCAACGCATTTAATTGCGTTGATCACGACATTCTTTTAGCAATCCTGGCCTCATTAAATGTCTCACAATCGACTATAAACTGGTTCCAGAGCTACCTGGGGGAGCGACAGCAGTGCATACGCATTAATAATACTCAGTCTGACTGGGATAATGTAGCTGCCGGTGTACCACAGGGTTGTGTTTTGTCCCCTCTTCTGTTCAGCATATTTATAAATACTCTAGTTCCTCATATAAAACAGTGTAAATACCATTTATATGCAGATGACTTGCAGATCTACATTAGCACCAAACCCGAGGATTTAACTGCCAGTACTGCGAGTGTTTCGGAAGATCTTGAGGAAATTGTGACATGGTCGAGGTCCTTCGGTCTTGTGGTCAATCCACGGAAGACACAGCTAATGTTGACAGGCAGCAGATATTTGCTTTCCCGGGTCAATTCTCTCACTATGCCTAGAGTATTTTTCGACGGCATTCCTCTTGAATGGTCGCCTAAAGTGAAAAATCTGGGAATCTTTATGAGCGAAGACATGTCTTGGACAGCACAAGTATCTGAGATCAGCAGAAGAGTCTTCTCCAGTATGCATTCTCTTAAGCTATTAAAAAACTTTTTACCCCAATCAGCTAAGATCACACTGGTCAACTCTCTGTTGTTGCCTCTCATCGACTACGCTGATATGTGCTATCCGGACATTACGGAGGAACTACTGGATAAGCTTGATCGCCTGCTAAATGTGTGCATAAGATATATCTTCGGCCTACGCAAGTATGACCACATATCCGGATTCCGTGAGCAGTTAAAGTGGCTCAACATCAGAAACCGACGTAATCTCCATCTTCTCACTTTTCTGTTTAATAATTTAAACCACTCCCTTGCTCCCCAATACATCTCTGAACGTTTTTTGTTCTTTACTTCCTCAGGTAGACCACTTCGGTCTAGTCGCAACAAAACTCTGCGCGAGCCCGAGCGCAATGCCGCTCTCTATTCTAGCTCCTTTACTGCCACGGCCGTCCGGTTGTGGAATGATTTGCCAGTGTCAATCCGCGAATCTACTTCTGTGGAGGTATTTAAGGTCAAAGTTTGCGAGTTCTACCTGAAAAGGCAGAATTCGTAACCATGTGAAATTTGTTTGGGCATTTTTAATTTTACTTATTTTTCGTTTATGTTCTGACATAGTAAGTATTAATCATAATTTTATCAATTAAATTAAATGTTATTTTATTATTAGTATAATTTTATCAATAAATTAATACTATTTTATTTATAATGTAATGATATGTACTTTTAAATGAATGTATTGTTTTTCTTATCCATATCTCTGATAGTGCTACCAACAGATGTTATTCATAAGTAACCAGGTTAGCTGGTAGAGAATGCCTTGCAAGGCATTAAGCTCGCCCTTGTACATGTGTTTTTTGCTGTAGTACAATAAAGAATTTTATCTATCTATCTATCTATGTTTTTGTAAAGGCAATACCATTCTGCAGCTAGAGTAATTATTTATTCAGCGGAATTCGACTTTATACTGTGCTGATTCTGAGTGTGGCCCAGTGAAATAAATACTTACGTTTTGAATTATTAATGACCAATATTGTACTGACAAAATAATATGTAGCATTGTATCATTTTTATCAAAATTACACATCGTTATGCAATCTGTAGTGCAATCTTAATTTTAAAATAATCTAGAAGGACTTATGTAATATCTTTCGAATAACTTTATAAATTATTAAATAAATTAAATTAAATTGTTATACAGGGACCTGGCCGGGCGGCTCGTAGGCCAAAGAATAAGCATAGCCATTCAGCGCGGCAACGCAGCCAGCATTTTGGGCACGCTACCTGATAAAGTAGATCGGCTGACCATCCTGTAAAAATTTGGATGGTCAACCGACCTCCCATAGGTACACCATAGATCTAAAACTACTTCGCTATAATACATTATTTTAAAGATCCTTTATAAAATAAATTGTTATATAATAAAGTGAAATACTTGAGGAAATAAAAATTCTGGTCTGGACATTATAAAAATTATTAACATAAAAAAACTTCAAAAATCATTGATCAAACAGCGAATTTTCCCGGAACCCTGGATTCTGGTGAGCTTTAAATCTCGGAAAACGGAAAAAATGTATTCGGGAAAAATAAAAATGTTGTCACGTATCACCTACTCTAGAATCCTGCCCCCCTAGTACCCACCCCAACCCCCACGTCTGCAGGACGTTTCGGGCAACAGTGCGATGAACCACTGCGGTGCATGGCCTTCTCTGAAATTCAAGTACGAATAAGTACAAAGACAGAAGTGTGTGTGTGTCTGGTATGTACAAGTGTGGTGCACGTGTGTGCGTTCATTATTCAAATTACTTTTGTACCTATTTTTGACGAATGTCTACAACCAGAGTCTATGTCGTAATGTTTGACGCAGAGTATGCGGAAAGCCTGTTACAAACGTTCTTACACCTTATGTAACGGTTTATTTTTACCTCGTTCTCCCTGAAAATGAAGCCTCGTGAAAGTTCATTGAAAATTGTTACAGCTTTATTAATAGAGAGTTGACGTCATTTGGGCAACCCCGCTTGTGCAAGATCGATTAGGTAGGTACATATCTAAAAACATAATTTTAATATGTAATAGCATCCTACATTTGCATTACGAATCTCTTTTGACAGTTTATCCTTTTCAAGTTTATCCTACTGTCATTATAATCCGACATCAAAAAGAAAGTCTGCTTACGGATGTCATGGGCGATGAGATAACATACTAGAGTTCTTTCCTGCAGTCAAAATGGGACTGCAGTTTTGCAAGACTCTGTTATACTGGTTATTATTATTATTATACTGGTAATTTGACAAGATAGTGACAGATAAAGGGTTACCAGAATTAGAAGAAATTAAATAGTGACGTTATAGCCGATGTCGATAGTTATCGATGTGATTAAACAATTGAGACTTGACTGTATAAATGGTTTGAATTGACACATTTTTATATTTTAGATAATTTTAATTCTAATGAGTAATAAGTGGCCATGGTGATGGAACCCAAATACTGTTATACTGGATTACAAAAACCTTCCGTAAAAGTGATGCTAATAAAATTTTTACCAACATTTTCCAGCAGATTCATTTAGTTCATCGGCATTATGAAATCCTTCAGACACTTTCATCTTTCAAATGAAAAGGATATAATATTACGAACGCCAGAAATACAACCAATTATACACCGTAATGTAAATTAATTATCAATTGCAATAACTTTTATTAAAACCGCGACTCCGTCCGCGTGGACTACAGAAAAAAACAAAATGTCGAAATTATCCGAGATAAAAACATTTTCCCTGGATAAAAAGTAGCCTATATGTTAAGTGGGGCCTGTCACAATATATCCCTGAAAACTACATCGAAATCGGTCCAACCGTTTCTGAGATTAGCGTGCACAAACATCGATCCGTTACAATTTTATTATATGTATAGATAGATAAATACGTAAAATACCAACGGTAACCTAATCTATATTTTTAAAATATCGATACGAACAACATTAGCCCGACCATGGCAACACTTGTGCAAAATGAACTGTCAAACTAGTCTCTCGAATTATGGTTTTTAGTACATATACCTATGTTACGTATAATTTATACATATACATACATATAATCACGCCTTTATCCCTTACGGGGTAAGCAGAGCACCAAGGGCCGATAGAACCACATGGTGCCACTTCTGACCAATTTTGAGGGTATAGTTGAGATGTTCGGTTAGAGTGACAGGTACATACAGAATGTTTTTTCGATGCCACCATTAACGAAGGGTACGTACTCTATACATCAAATAAAGTAAGTTTATGTCAAAAAAAATGCTGGGAAACGATGTAATTTTTTTTCATTTTTTTTTTAATTACTCGATCGGGTGTAATTTATAGTGTCTAGTGTTTATGCTAGTTTTATCATGGACAGATATTAATTATTTCTCGTGAAAAAATCTTGCTTCGCGCGTCTATGTGCGTTTATGCAGAAAAACGCAGTCAATTTACCCAACTTTGGACCCTCATATCTTGGGAACCAGACACTTCCCAAGTATGATTCCATGGAGAAAAATTATCGTGATGATGAGATTCTGTAGTTTTCGGGAACGTTGACGACCAAAAATCATTCTGTATAAGATACATACATATAAGATAGAAAATATATTATAACTTTTTATAATCTTTCATTGTTATTGTAAATAAAGCGGGTAAACGACTTATAATACAGTCTTGTACTCGCTGCGCGTGCAGGCACCAGCTCTTAGAACAGAGTACTTCATCCTTTATATCTTAAAGCATCTTTTCCGTAGCATGAAAATAAAAACGAGCTTCAAAGCAATCAAGAAGCGTGTCAATGTTATCTGGGCCCAGTAATTAGTCTCACTTTGAAACCTAACTCTTGCGTAGTCCTCCTTCGTCCGTCAATCTAAGCTACGTACACATCGACAGACGTACAAATGTCACTTCCCCACGGCGAGGCACACACATGCGTCAGTTACGGGCCGCGACGCACACATACGCAGCTCGGACGCACACACGCGCAGGAGTCTAGACAACTTGTTAAAATGCTGTGTTCCGGGGACTCGACATTCGTCTTAGGATAGGTCACGGACCACCGCGACTGTTGCTCTCTCCCTCTAGCACTGACACCCATCTCTATCTTTTCCGAGAACGCCAGGTACGCTCCAAATTCAACTTTGACAACGAACAGCAAGATTCGATTTCTTTTGTGCCCGTACCAGGTATAAATTTCGCTTTCAAAGCTAGCGCTTCAGCAATAGAAAAGTCGTAAGTAAAGAGGGGTTGTTTTCGCAAATGTGGATTCTTAAAGTTGCTGATAAGGTTAGGAATGCAACGTCTGGGATGCTCTACCGTGTCTCCCAGCTATTTGCCCTTGTATTGGTCTGCAGGACGAATTAGTCTAGTAAATAATAATTTATGTAAATGTATGTACTTAGATGTTACATTATACTGTATACATATACTATATTATACTATATATAATATGTATAGCGCGTGTAGGTATTGTAATATTTTGTTAAGTTATCGCACAAAGCTTTTTATATTGGAAAAAATATTTTATGATGTAACTGTTACCAGATAAGACTGAAAATGTGATGATCAGTTTGGTTTAGTACTTGTTACAGTGCGCTGGACTAATGACCAACATATCGTGGGTTCGACTCCTGCCTGAATTATTGTTTACAGTTTGTGTAAGGTCGGGGTTAGGCGTTACTTTTTGCACACAATAGCGAGGTATTGTAATAGAGTTGTTAGCAAATTATGCGAATACATAAATAATTTCGGTTCGTATAATTAAGTACTCGTATGAACCGAAGTGAATTATATAATCAATCAGCAAAGACGTTTAAGAATACTCCAGTTAAAATAGCATTCTACTTTCATGCAACTCCTCCTACCCTCAGCGCATTTAAACTTGCCCCCAGCTAGAGGGTATTTTAACCAAATTTTGGAATAATATATGTATAATGAAACGTTCAACCCTTACATTAATGATAGGGGCGGGGGTTTCCTAGACGGGCCTGTCTGAAGGTCGCCCGGGGAGGGCGTTCACCCCGCACACAGACGCACCGTGTACGCACAGGGTGGAGGGTGCGTGTGTGCGTTAAGATGGGCTAGTGTGTATAGTGTTGTTAGGTAAAGGTCGAGGTGTACGGAGCGCTGTTACATGTTTTAGTAATATGTAATTGCGAAGATCAAAAATTATTTATTGGGTGCTGGTATTTAGTTTGACTCATACTTGATTTGAAAAAAAAACTATATTATTTTATTTTAGTAGTGGTTGAATTTTCTGGCAATAATCTATTTTAATTAATTGTATTAAATATGCAGGATTCATATTTGAACTATGTTCAAAAAATTGGTTGGAGGAAGGAAGGAGAACCTTACTGTATAAAGTATGATAACTCAGCTGAACGAGAATCCGCAAGTAAATTATAAAACAAGAAACAAAACTGAAAATAAAATTATGCTCAGTGTATTCCGACCCTAATACCACATCTGTTTTAATATTGTAATTGAAAGTATTTGCTTATGTGTGCGCGTTTTATACAGACATAGTATATTACTGAATACTGAAGTCGTTTTCAGGGAGGTGTACAGTCGGCTACAGGTACACTTCTTTAGACAAAACATTAAGTTAGGTACAACTTAGAGAGTACCGAGTGTACCTCATGCTATTTGTACAGTAATGTTTGCACATGAAACATGTGTCTCTCTGTGTGTGTGTGTTTGGGGGTGGGTTTTTCAGGTGGTATTTATAGGATGTTGTGTAACGGCTTATAGCATCGTTTTGTTGTTAACTTGAGCGTGTGAACCTATTTTTTTCGGTTTTCCGTAATTTATTGATAACTAGTGGTCGCCCACGACTTCGTACGCGAGAAAGAGCATTACACCCGCGCGAAGCCGGGGCGGGTCCCTAGTTATACATATAAACCTTCCTCTTGAATCACTCTACCTATTTAAAAAAACCGCTTCAAAATCCGTTGCGTAGCTTTAATGATTAAAGCATACATAGCGACGGACAGACAGCGACAGCGACTTTGTTTTATACTATGGTGATTGCTAGGATTTTGTTTATGAAAATTGTTTGGAAAATTAAAATCTATAAAGAAAATTTCAAACGAATAGAAGTTTCGATGTTTCTGTTTATTTTTTCTGCGTAGCCTACTAATTTCAGTGTGGTCTCTATATTTCTTTTTCTTTTAATAATTAAAAATTTAAAACATAATTAAATGCTGTCTTCTCTAAACATCAGCATTACCCTACAGATAGGCTATGACTATTGAATCAATCGGCACTAAAATTATAGCTTACACAAAATAATTGGCACATTTTTAAATGGATAAACTGAAATTTGGCTTTTCCTAGAAGATTATTTTATACCTCAGGTAAAAACACATACTACTTATTAAAAATTAATTGCACAACAAGGCAGTATGCTGTACCTATATATACAATATATACATAAGTGTATCTGCTAAGGTAGACAACAAGGGAACTGTTAGTTGTAACGTTCTTGATATTAACTCCGTCGTATGACCTAATTTCCTAAGAGCTACTAAAAATAACTGTAATTGACGTCCTAAACAGTTCATGAAAGGTTTGCAATCACCGAGACATTGTGTGGGTGTTTCCGGTTTACCTGCCCGTGACGTCAATTCCGTCCTCCATTTTGGAATTCGCGTCCGAGGTTTTTGCTCAAACGGGAAAACTTTTGATTACTCCTGTCTTTGATACCTTATCAAATACACCGTTACATAAAAACAAAACGCTATTATTTTCCGATGATTTATGGTTTCTACGTGTTAAAATATATACACCTACCTATGATATAAAGTGTCTTTCCCAGAGTTGAAAAAATATTCAAATTAATCGGAGACTACATCAATAGTGGCATTATATGAAAATACACAAAAACTTTTACGAGTATTACAATGTTTTTATAGTACCTACCTAGAAGGTAGGTAGGTAGGTACAGCACCTAATCCACAGATTCTTTTTCTTACATGAAATTGTAATCAAAAAAACTATTTACTTATCAGAGCGCCGAACATTGTGTAAATTATACAGGGCGATTTTTGGTCGACAACGTTCCCGAAAACTACGGAATCTTCTCATCGTTAAGATCATTTTTCTCCATGGAAGCATACCTGGGAAGTGTCTGGTTACCAAAATATTAGGGTCTAATGATGAGTAAATAGACTGCGTTTTTCTGCATAAATGCACACTGACGCGTATAGCAAGATTTTTTCACGAGAAATAATTAATATCTGTCCATGAAAAAACTAGCATAAACACTGGACACTATAAATTTTGCCCGATCAAGTAAATACTTTTTTTTTTATTTACATCGTTTCCTAGCACTTTTTTGGCATAAACTTACTTTATTTGATGTATAGAGTACGTACCCTTCGTTAAGGGTGGCAACGAAAAAACAACCTGTATAATTAGGTAATATTTTGCTGAAAATAGACAGAGAAATCTGAAGTCGCCTATCTTTTTCCTATATCTACCAAATAAACTGATTAGGTAACATGAATATAAAAATAAGTTTACAGTAGATAACAGCATTCCTTAGAGATGCGCTTGTCTGAGACACGTTGAGAAGGAAGTAAAAAAATCCAAGAGTTTTTGCAATTCCGCCTCACGTTGACTATAATGACAGGTTTGACATTGACATGTCCTACTGTCAAAGTCCTTGACAGACCTTAGACACGTCTCACCGATGTTCATAGAATTCATTTGAAATTCGTTAACATTTTATAATTTTATTCTGTACATGAAAATTATGTTTGGGTGCATATTACTTTCTTGTAACAATGACGATCAAAAACAACTCGTATTTTTTCCTGTAAACATTTTATGCAGAGATAGAATGCGCAGAAGCATAGCTCTGTTTTTCCTTTGTGCTCTCATGCATATGCACATGTTTCTGTCCCAGTCGCTCTAGAAATGTGATTTCACCGGCGATCACGCGATGCCTCTTCAAATTATCTCTCCTATTAGGAATTATTTGTTTTATCTTCACACTGGGTGGCTGCTAGATACTGCTGTAAATACTTTTTGCACTTATCTGATCGGCCATTTATAAACATTTTTCAGACAAGGAATATCATGATTGGAAATATATGAAAAGAAATATTAAGGATTATACAGTAAACACAAAGTGCCAGTTACACTAAATTAATTTGACTGTTTTTGATTTGTTTACCTAAGCTTAATTATTGTTGTAGAAAATTAACCGAACTTGTACATCTCAACTATACCCTCAAATTTGGTCAGAAGTGGCACCGTGTGGTCCTATTGGCCCATGGTGTACTGCCTACTCCTTAAGGGATAAAGGCGTGATTATATATATGTATGTATATATGTAAAATTATACTTTCACTTTACTTCGCAGACTATGTTTACCCTTGTATTGAATAATGAGATTCCAGTATGTAAATAAACGTGTGGTAAAAAAACTAATTTTTTTTTTCTTTTCAGGTAAGCTTCCCACACCGTTTCTAGTAGATTTCACCAAAACAGGTATCGTGATGACAACTTAATTCTGATAAGTGCCAGTTTTACCACTTGCGGATGAAGTTCCGGATAATCTAAATAAATAAAATAAATATATATTTTTTTGTTTAGTTTATCCCGAAGGAAAGGCAAGGGGAACTAAGCCCATACAGCCATTGTCTTTAGTAAATGATTTTTGAACAAATGATGGATGATATTGATGATGATGAATGGAACTTAGTAGCAAATGATAAAACGTCTAATAGGTCTTAAAATATATCCTACTTCCTACTAATATTATATACGCGAAAGTTTGTGAGTATGGATGGATGGATGGATGTTTGTTACTCTTTCATGTAAAAACGGCTGGAGCGATTTTAATTAAATTTGGTATGGAGTTAGCTGACACCCTGGATTATATATTGGAACACATAGGCTACTTTTTATTCCGAGAAAATATTTTTATCCCAGATAACTTCGATATTTTGTTTTTTCTGCAGTCCACGCGGACAAAGTCGCGGGCGTCCACTAGTTTTGTATAAATTTTACGTAAGTATTTAAAATTATGTACTTGCAAATAAGCAGGAAGGAAAAAATAAATTACGTACTTAGTCAAAATGGAAAAAACTAATTAAATTGTGTCACACTCATTGCCTTTTATTAACTTTTAATCTAAAGGTAAAAAAAAATACAAACCCAACTGTATTTCATAAAAAAAATATACCTTATGTTTAAACTAGGTACATATACAAACGGAAACATTGCAAAATATACTTCCTTAACCAAAAATAGAAACACAGTGCAGTTAGGACGGTGGTCGAGTGTACATTAGACGGCGAAGTCCGCTAGAGCGTGGGAATGCAGTCGCAAGGACGATGCACTAGGAATAAGGGCAAGTGCTCGTCTCTATACAGATAGAGCGCTACATTACGTGGTCTCGCTTCAACGATACATGAGACCGTAAAGTGGAAGCGAGGCAACGTTTTACTGTCGCTATGTGAAAATGATTTTGGTTTTTGTGTGATGCAAAAAGTTATCATGGGCTCATCATAACTGTAAGTAATGGAGCTTGTATACCTAAAGGTATACCTGCCTATATGTATCTATTGGTGTATTATACGCCCCGTAAGTAGTTAGTTAGGTAACCTTAACCTCTAACTTCACTTGCTAAAACAGATTGTAGGTACTTACTTGTACGTTAATCTTTCATACTCATGTAGAGGTCTCAAATGCTAATTAGATGGTGGAAGTGCATCGGATGAGTAATTTAGACATAACTCAGTACTCAGAAAGAGTGTTTCTACTTCACCGATACTTTCCAGTAATATTTTAAACTATTAATCTAAGAAAACTCACACAATGTGGCCATTGAGGAACTTTCGTTTGCAATAACGTCTGTGTGCATGCAGTACATTAGTGTGGGTGAGATATAGATACACGCCAATTGCACGAGATGCATCATAGAGCAGATGTACCGCAGAGCTGACACACAAATTGAGCGGTACAAATATAATCATAAAAAGAGCCCTTAGTTTATCATTTAAGTACATACTCGTATGTAAACTATTAATAAAAATAACTAATGAATTATATTATATTGTTTTATAAGCTGTTGGTTGTCCACAGAGCTGTAATCTATACATATAATAAAAATGTAACGGATCGCTGTCTGTACATGGAAGATATATAAGAAAAAATATTATAGGATACCTTTATCAACGCAATAGTACCCAAAACAATGATTGTTGGAATTTTTGTCTGTTTGTCGGTTTGTCTGTATGTCTGTGCATTTGTACACGCTAATCTCAGAAACGGCTGAACCGATTTCGATGCAGTTTTCAGGAATATATTGTGACAGGTCCCATTTAACATATAGGCTACTTTTTATCCCGGGAAAATGTTTTTATCCCGGATAACTTATTTTGTTGGACGTCCACTAGTAAATAAACAAATAATACTGAAAATATGTCGTATATACCTGTGACATTTTTCTTTTATAACTCGTGTTAAAAAAAAACGAAGAATAGTTTCCGAAAATTCCCGTATAGCTACTCCTACCATTACAAAAAAATACGACAGGTTTATTGCCTGCAACTCTTCTGTAAGTCTACGTAATCTTTGGCGCGCGTTTATATTGCAATGTGTGTGCGTGGTGCATGACTGTGTGTGTGCAGTAGGAAGAAAGTGCATTCTGCCTGCACGGCCGGCTAGCGAGGGAAACTTGACATTCTGCCTGTGGTACAAGTGTAGAAATTGTTGAGAGATACATCCTAACATGATGCAGTTTTATTAGTTTCCTATTACCTGAATCCAAACTAATATTATAAGTATATGCGAAAGTAAGTTTGTTTGTTTGTTTCATCTTCACGCCAAAACTACAAAAAATTTGGGTAACCTAAAGTCCGTAAAAATTATAGGCTACTTTGTATTACGACATATTGTTTTTTCTACAGTCCACGGAACTGCGTCCGCTATTTCAGTATAAGTTGAGTAGTAATGCTCAATCAATATACATATATTTAATTTTTGCATGTAATTCTAAAACATTCATTAATATTTGCTTAGAAACATTAAAATATACTTTATATTTGTGTAATATTCAATACTACGTATTCAAGACATCGTGTTAAGTAATACAATAACATAAATAGCTCTATAAAAGTAGTCATAAAGAACACAATCTAAGATATCTCCGGACGGCTCTTCCGCTACGCTACCGTTCGCGCTGCGCAGGCGCATGCACTTGCACTACTGCACTTGGAACACTTCTGTATCATTATTTCCCTTTCGCGGCGACTACTGGCCGACTATTACGGCGCACGTAAACACAAGCCGCGCACGCTAGTATGTTATTTTGCGCGCACTTGACAAAGCGCTTATTTTAATATGGTTAGAAATTATACAGCTGTCAGAGGACCAAATAACCGTGATTACTCCGAGACGGATGTTAGGTTATTTGTCGTGAAGGTATCCTTTAGCTAGTAGCTTGACAGTCTAGGCCTGTTGTGGCTGTTACTAGTTTAAATTATTCGTGCCAAATGATAATGGACACTATAATCGATAGTTTTACATGAGAACTAGCTGTTTAAAATAATTATTTTTTTATTGAAAAACACGTCGTCCCTGTACAATTGATGCGCGCTTAACATCAATCCTTTTCACCCGGCAACGTTAAAAGATAAGAATGTTGATGAACTTAATCGGAGTTGAGCCGCCTTCAGTCAGACATATATCTAAAAGACTTTTTTTACATGAATTTTATGTGCCTCAATGCATGTCATTCGGTATACCATCTACGGATGAATTTATTTCGGAAGCCGTGCGTCCGAAGTAGGTGTAATAGTGTCAAGGTACACAATGACGTAACCTGTAATATCTCAAAATGGAAATAATGACTTACACAGATATAAAGAGTTCTACTTATAGATCGAGTGGCAGCGTTAGGTTAGACACTTTACTTTATCTAATCCGGGTCAATAAGCAGTTGAATAAAACTAAATCTAGTAAAAATTATATGTAATTTAAATTTAAAGTTGTGTCTAATAACGACATTATTAGGTACCTTTTGTTAAATTCAAAGTATCTCTTCAATCTTACCAGAAAGAAAGTTTTCATTTTCTAGTGCAATCTATTATTTAGGTACCTAATCAAAAAAACCAATTTCACCTACATTTCAGTCTGTCGTAATTTAAGCCCGTTCAGTGAAATTAACATCAAAGGTTCTATACAATAGCTGCTTAGTTACTAGGCCTCCTATGATCAAACGGAGCCCTAGGTACCCGAAGTCTAGACAGGCAGGCCTTGGAGCCCGACCTTGGAATTCCACCCGCTTCCTCGCTACATTACTGACACAAAAACGTTGCTCGATCTAAGCTCACTAAATTGCTAAAAGAGCTTGTTTAGTTTTCATTAATAATAAAATTATGTCGAAGGTTACACGCTAAGTAATTATAATTTTAATAATTAAGTAAGATATAAGAATAGATAAGAATTTTAAGGCAAATACTGCTATAGATATACTTATAAGATTTAATATATTTATCCAATCTGTAAAAAGTAATATATTATTTTCACTATACGCATACTTGGGCGTTTCTGCCGCTTCTCTCGCGCGTTCGCGTGTCCCGCGCATATTATGGCGCATTCAAAAATCATCGCAAAACAGTTCTATCTAATTAGTGACTCAGTTATCGAGATAGATTACCGATCGCGTTTTCCCTGCGCGTTGCGTTTTTGTGTGCAGAACAATGTCATAATTGCGTCGGTTTCCACTTTCGTTTTCGCTGGCGGCTTGTGCGCGCGAACAAAAACTGCAGCCATCCGCCGCGTACCGTGCGCAGTATCCCGCGTGCGCTATGGCGGTATGTGATCTTTAAGAAAGGGTTAAAATAAAATTACTGAATTATTCAACAAAGCAATGTATTCAATATGCAGTTTTTTCTAAAGCGGACCTAATATTTCTACCTCCCACATATAGGCAGTTGTTAAATATACACTTAGCAATTGGAAATAACACCCAGGTAAGACCTAGGTGACACACTCATACATAAACTCAAATCAAAAGGACTTTGAGTAAAGAAAGGACAATTACGGCACGTGTAATATCATTAAATATTAATGACGTCTCGAGACTGCCTAATACCTACTCGTACTTGTGGTATCTAATAAAATTATCTTATTAATCGTATTAATGGGATTAATCTAAAAATACATCGTGTTCGATTCCTCTTTCCTAGATTTCTGAAAAATCCTTTTATAATGACACATTTATCCCTAAAATAAACTTGTTACGCGCATTTTTATAAAGAAATAAATAAAATAAATTCATTTCAGACTGTTTTGATCTATACAGGTTGTTTTTTCGTTGCCACCCTTAACGAATGGTACGTACTCTATACATCAAATAAAGTGAGTTTATGCCAAAAAAATGCTGGGAAACAATGTGAATTTCTTAGATTTTTTAAAATTACTTGATCGGGCGAAATTTATAGTGTCCAGTGTTTATGCTAGTTCTTTCATATACAGATATTCATTATTTCTCATCAAAAAATCTTGCTACGCGCGTCAATGTGCATTTATACAGAAAAACGCAGTCTATTTAATTTTTCTTTTGATTAACTCAACTTTGGACCCTAACATTTTGGAAACCAGACACTTTCCAGGCATGCTTCCATGGAGAAAAATGATCGTGATGATGAGGAGATTCCGTAGTTTTCGGGAACGTTGACGACCAAAAATCACCCTGTATACAATACAATACAATAATACTAATTAATACATTATAATAAACCCTATTTTAAAATTTGAAATCTTATTTTTTCAGTAATAAATGTCACAAGTAATAAACTATCCACCTGTGCTGCTACCAGTACCTGCTGCAACACGTTTGTTTACAATTTTCACTCTCTATATTTTTCTCGCGAAGTGAAAAGCGCTGCGCAAGCGCGTATTACCGGCTGCGCGCGCGCGTGTGATCGCCATGTTTTTGCGCCCGCGCCGGTATTGTGCGACGCAAGCGGATCACTAGATCATGTCGGCTTTGTCATTCAATTCTCTATTACACGTTAAAAAGAGAAACGATTGGAACGTTTATACATTGGACTGGTTAAAAAACCTCATTAGATTCTTTCAAGGGTTAGTTGGAAATTGATCTGATTAAAATGTTTCTGATCAAGGGAATTCGGTAATTTGATCTGTAGCTAGTATAGTCAAAGTAGGTAGTAATACTTTCAAACTCTGTTTCTGTATTGACATAGGTACTTAGTAATGTTAGTAGATTTCAAATTTATACACCTGTGAAAGATGATAACAATACCAAGAAAATAACGTGTTTGTACCTAGATGCAACTCTGTCAAGAACTAAATTTACATTTTTTTTTTCACATTTTATTTTCATTAATTATTTGTATCTTATTTTTACAGTTTTCCTGGAAAGGTAGACAGAAATATACTTCAATTTATTTGCTTCTTTGCGAGTTCCTAGCTACCTAAGTAGATAGATAGACCGGTATTAATTAATATTATAAGAATTACTATATCGAATTTTATCAAAAAGAAAATATTTTCATATTTCCAGTCTATTTCTGTAATTTCCGTCGGATTCATTAAACTACCTATACATAAACAAATCATGAAACCATTATTGTATTCCAAACCTTTTACTATTTTATATAGATATATAGGTAGATTGGATATCTACAAAACACAAAATAGAGCTAAACATGCCTTGAACGTCCAATTAAAGAGTAAAAAATCTAAAACTAATTTAATAAATTGTATATAATTAAAATCCTTTTTTCGTTGTAGGCTCGTAGTACGTACTAATTGTAGCACTCGCTACGATAATAATAATACGCTTTTAGCAACAACTGTTATCATGGTTTTAATTAATTTTACCACACTTGTTTAGCACAGCTGTGTTCGTTTTTCATTGTAGCACACTATAACCAATACACTTCAATATTGAAACCTGGGTCACAAATAAGGTCTATTTTGATCTCTGAGGTTGTTTCAGTGACATGTTTCATATGTCTGCGGAACGAAGTATCTATCCTATATTTCCAGTAATAATTGCCGAATATCGAGGTGGCTCGGTGCGCCTCTGGTCATTTCCTACTATAGAATTTTAGAGGAAATCGAAGAATAAGGGTATTTCTACAATGGGTTCCAGCACATTCGATCGGGTGGCTGATAGGTTAGCAGTCGGTAATGTAATTACGCCGTTTTTTCATTAAAAAAAAATAACTATCACAATTGGTTTTTATAATGAAAGATCGATAAAGGTATATGGTATAGGACAATACAACCACAACCACCTCGATTCCTTGGTTCACTTAAATTAAGTAGAAAATATGTAAAATTGATACTATTTGACACATTCCATCAAATAAATTTGCATATCTCATGTATAACCTAATTGGCTATAAAATAGATAATTTGTTGGTTGAATTTATCAAAAACCAAAATGAAAGAATTATTGATGAGGGAGTTTAAGATAAATTTGTTCTTATAATATTCTCTCTGAGTCACTTGTGCTAAGTTAATTATTCTCTATTAATAATAGGTTCTGAATGAGTTGTGAACCCCCTTTAAAAAAAAAAATTGAATAAAAAAAAAAAAAAAAAACCGAATTTTATCAAAAAGAAAATATTTTCAATTTCGTAGTAGGGTCAAAACTACCTATACATAAACAAATCATGAAACCATTATTGCTTCTATTTTATATAGATTATAGGTAGATTGGATATCTACAAAACACAAAATAGGTCAGGCTTTAAAGAGTAAAAAATCTAAAACTAATTTAATAAATTGTATATAATTAAAATCCTTTTTTCGTCGGTCATAGTAATCGAAAGATTTAAACGCTTTTAGCGTTATCAAAGTTTTGTGTTCGTTTTTCATTTCACACTATAACGAGTAGACCGAAGTATCCCTAGTTTTCCTACTACGAACTACCTTTGTACACGCGCCGTTTTTTCATTCGGTCCGATCACCGGTATGTAGATAATAGAAAGTTATAATATTAGTCATTAATTATTCTCTATGTCAAAAATCCGAAGCAATCAGTAGGGTCATGAGTTTGGTCGGTCCGAAAGATTTGAAAGCTAACCGGCACATATCACCGGCGCAAAAATTCGGCGGCGGCGCCGGCGTCGGCGGCGACAGGTGTATCATAAGATTTTTTTATAATACCAATGATTGTGTTATTATTCATAGTAAAATATTATTCCTCATAGTGTGTCACCTATGTAATTAAGGATATATAAGGTGACTTTATTCAATTAAGTACATTTCTTTATATATGAAGTAATCAAACCTAAAGTAATTAATGAAATAGGTCACAATGAATTTTTAAAAGATTTTTCCTCAAAGAGGAAAAAGAATATTCTGATTCTGAGAATATTTGTTTTAGTATTTTTTCGGAATTTTTCTCCTTATATACTTTTATGACCTGCCCAGTCTACTGTTATATAATTTTCAACTATAAATATATTAATCAGCCCGCATAGGAACACCCATTCTTTTAGCTTTACATTCGCAGATACATCTCTAAATATTTTTTTCTAAATTAAACTTCAAAAACCCTGATCAACGCTAACTGCATCTTTGTTGACCGGATGTGAGCTAAAAATACGTTTGTAATAAAAAAAAAGTAGTCATAGGCAACCAGTCTTCCTGTGCTAATCGATGCCAATTACCGCGCGCATGTGTGCGTACGCGCTGCGTGCGTGTGCGCATAGCCTTGAAGTCGTACGTCGACTGCGCTTGCGCCTCGATTCGCTCGAAAAGTGCACTGTTAGATGCTACTCCTGTTACTAGCTATCCTGTATGCACATACAAATAACACAGGGTTCTGTTCGCTTGACTAAATAACATTGAAGTAACATCACGTAACAAAGACAATTGACTATATTTTGTAATAGTGACCATATATTATATATGAAATTATGTACTTACTTATATTCAGAAAACTTCCAACAAGACAAAGTTCAACTGGAAAAAGCTCTATTAGTCTTTACATAAGTTCAAATTGGAACTAATTTCAATCCACATCTCCTTTCATTTAAGTAAAGGTATAACCGCTGATTTATACATAATTATGGTACTTCCTTTGATATTTCAGTAGTATGTTATGTTAGCGGTGATAGCCCAGTGGTTAAGACGTGCACCTTCCAAGCGAGAGGCGTAAGTTCGATCCCAGTCACGGGCTTGCTTACCAATGAATTTATTTCATGTACAGATTTAAATGTTGCAAAATTGTCACTTAGCTCGTGCCTCGGAAAGCACGTAAAACCGTCGGTCCTGCGCCTGATCTCTCTCCGGTCGTGTCGGCTTTCCGTCCCATCGGACTATGAGAGTGAGGGAATAAAGAGTGCATCTGTGTTTGCGCACACACTTGTGCACTATAATATCTCCTGCGTACCTGGCCAATCTCCGTAGAGATTGGTCGCCTTGGCCGAAATACGGTCGCAGATCATCATCAGTATGTTATGTACGCAGACGAAGTCACGAGGAACAGCTAGTTTGAGTAAGCCATAAGGCATGTAACAAGTTTCGCCCACTACCTACCTAGTTGGATTCATGATATGAAATCCGCAAAGTATTTCAAAATAAGAATACAAGACTGCATAACTTACAAATAAAACAAAAACATCAAGTTTGGTGGCTTAAAATAATATTATTTGTTCTACTAATAAACATGTTAGCTAACATTATAAAGCTTGTATAATCAACGTAACAGGCTAAAAATAATTTTAGTGAAATTATTCCTGTGAGCATAAGTATATATCTATACATATAAAAATGTAACGGATTTCTGTCTGTACATGGAAGATATATGAGAAAAAATGTTATAGGAGACCTTTATCAACGTAATAGTACCCAATCTGTGCGTTTGTGCACGCTAATCTCAGAAACGGCTGAACTGATTTCGATTCAGTTTTTAGGAATATATTATAACAGATCCCACTTAACATATAGGCTACTTTTTATCCCGGGAAAATGTTTTTATCCTTGATAATTTCGATATTTTGTTTTTTCTGTAGTCCACGCGGACGGAGTCGCGGGCGTCCACTAGTAGACATAATATGTAACTTATTTCTTCGCTAGTCCGGAATTGTGCGAAAGAATTTACTGTTTATACCTACTTAAAAACTAGACCCTATTGCCTTCGCAGATAACACAGTTAAAATACAGAGTGTGTGTGACAGCCAAACAAATACTAAAATACTGAGCAAGTACCATTGTTTTGAGTTATACGACAGTGTTATTATTTGCAGGAAATGCATTTTCATTTGATTAGCCGCAATATCTGATTTCCGCGCCAATTGTAGGTATCGGGCGATCCTGTGACTAGTTAAATAGGCTTATTGGCTATTATGTGACACGTGGCTGTTTTGTGGATCACCTGTGACTCTCCAGTAGGGTTGATCAGTTAATTGAACCTTTTTGAGGGATTTTTTAAAATCATCCATGGGTAAAATTTTGTTTTTAGTTATTATCTAAGGCCTACTTAAACGAACTACACTATTTTTTTTCCTAAAAAATAATGAATAATTATCCTGCGAAAATTTTCAGTAGTTTTCGCCTCAGAATCATGGTCTGAAATCGCCATATCAATATTGGCCTGGCCGTCACAAACACTCTGTATAGAATAGAGCTCTAATATCTATATTTTTGTTTAATTATTAATAACAATTACAAACTATGTTGCTTTATCTCAACGAGCTAATAATAATGATGATTATATTAAATCTAAACAGCGTGCCTCAGTTTTAATTGATGTAATTCCGTAGGTTTTAAATGTGAAACTTGTGTGTAACGAGCCACTGCTTGATTTGGCTATCCTTAATGCTAGTGGACGCGGTTTCCATTGTCATTTAGACGATAAAGCTTAAATGAAATTAACCTATTATAAACAGGAGTTAAGACAGACAAATAAATACAATTCCCTTTCGGAAGTAGGTGGTCATGTGCCTCAATGTGACATATAGAGCTTGCTATTAGTGGCATAGCTAGTCTATAGGATATAATCATTGTGATGTTCTCGAATACCGGTCTCTAGTTACTTGTGGTGACTGCAGAAGTGGCGAGTTACCAAAAGCTTTATCATAAATGGGTTCTATAACTAAAATCATTTACTACATTGACCCAGGGATCCTTAAATATGTTAAATTACATAAGTGACCCTCGCGGGTTCGATGACCACGCCACTGATTACACCGCTGACCCCCAATCAGCTGATAACTGCTATCACTGCGCAGAATCTCAGATCTTTTCATAAATACTGGTAATAGACGACTCGAATACTACAATTATTTGTCCACGATTATTTAAACTGTGGCGATTAATTATTACAAACAGAACAGCGAATTTTACTCAAAACTATTGAATTATTTATGTTTGTTACACTCTAACTTTACAATTTATGATTATACAGGGTATTTTTTTGTGGCCACCTTTAACGAAGGGTACGTACTCTATTCATGAAATAAAGTAAGTTTATGCCAAAAAAAATGCTGGGAAAAAAAAATTAATTAATTTTTTTTAAATTCCTTGATCGTGCGAAATTTATAGTGTCTAGTGTTTATGTTAGTTTTTTTATAGACAGATATTAATTATTTTTCGTGAAAAAATTCTGCTACGCGCGTCTATGTGCATTTATGCAGAAAAACGCAGTCTATTTACTCAACTTTGGACCCTAATATTTTGGAAACCAGACACTTCCCAGGTATGCTTCCATGGAGAAAAATGATCGGGATGATGAGGAGATTCCGTAGTTTTCGGGAACGTTGACGTTGAAAATCACCCTGTACATTACCCTTGACATAATATAACTAGTGGACGCCCGCGACTTCGTCCGCGTGGACTGCAGAAAAAACAAAATGTCGAAATTACCCGGGATAAAATATTTTCCCAGGATAAAAAGTAGACTATGTGTTATTCTGATATATAAGCTATATTATTGTAAAGTTTTATTCAAATCCATTCTGTAATTTTTGCGTGTAATAGTAACACACATCCATCCATACTTACAAACTAGTAGGATATAGCTTTGTTTATACGATGTGACTCTTATTATATTAAATTAGCAATGGATTTTCCTTTTACATCGTTGGATTTTCTTTCTAAATCAACAAGTATAGGTATATTTAATACAGCTGTCGTCGCGTGCAACTTCGGTCGCATAAAAAAACAGGATAGATTAATTTTCCGTATATTTAACATGTAAAATAGATAATATTATTACGGGGTGCGGGTTGATAATTTTTCTAACTTATTGCAATGAAAAGTCAGTAAATAAATATTTAATGGGGTTCATACAAAAACCTATATATACATACAACTCGAAGGTCTTTCCATCAAGATAAATACGTTGAAAATTTGCATCTATTTCAGTCTTATTTTGTAATTGCAGTAACCGCAACAAAACTGCTGAAATTTATCTATCCATGAAATTCGAGCATGATATGAAGCCAATTCGGATCAAATCGTCTACAACGATTTTGGTGTATCCTAGTAACTTATGTACAGTATATTACTATGTGTGATGTTTACTTCGCATCCACATCGTAATATAGTCTAACCTAACCTAACCTATCGTAATCCAATATGTCTAATATACATTATAGAATATAGTGTATAGTTACGTTGGCCATACATAAATAAGAGCTCTACTGATTCATGTAACTATTTTACGATATGATTAATCACCACTAAAATTTTTAGTTGCCCATATCGATTTGTCTTCCGACAATAGACAGTTGAACTATGAAATGCGACCATTTCATGAAATGCTTTTCATGAAATGATCAATTCTACGATATGGCCACGACATATCTATCCCAATTGGATGATATGGTGTATCCTAGTAACTATGTCAGTATATTACTTGTGTAAGTGTTTACTTTCCCCCGTAAATAACTATTTCCTTGTACGTTGGCAATACATTAAGAGCTTACTCGATATCGTTTTCACATAAATTTTACAATCATTTGTTTCCGACAACAAGATAGTAAAGTAATTGTTATTAATTGGTATCAGAATAAACTTTAAATTATTCTTACTTGTAATAACATTTTCGATTGGACTTATTTGTTAATGAAATTGCTCTGCTGGAAGAAATATCTTAGAAGTAAGCTCGCCATTACTCATATTTCGGTTTCGTCACCTTTCATTAGAAAATTAATACATATAACACAACCCATAATCCAACCCACGCCCGGATTTGTTTTGCACAAAATTTTAAACTGTTAGATAAGCGCATAATTAATTTAGGAAAAATAAAAAGCTATGACATGGGAAGTACATAACCAAACTTATTGTTATTCATATATTAAAAACAACAGATATTTCCTCATTCACGTTGAACACAATGAAAAACAAATACATCTATCTGCTAGTCCAAATAACCGACTGACATTGACTCTACATTCTACGGTAGCTACCCCGGCTAGAAACACCAACGTAGTCTAACCCCAGCCGAGGCAGCAGTGTGTAAAGAGCCGCGGCTCTACGTAGATTGGTTCTCCGCCAGTCACGTGGTGTGCGCGCGCGCAGCTTATTTGTAAACTCGGTCAATGCCCGAGCGTTAGATAAAAAATACATACAAATTGTTTACACGCTCGCTTGTTACGCAAATCGGAGTTACTGATTGTTACTCGTGTTCCGGTCAGAGATTTGTTATTTTCGGTTTTGTACTGTATTGATATAAGTTTCAGTAATAATATAGTAATATATAGGTCTTCGTTTATACAGGGTGTTTTTTCGTTGCCATCCCTTAACGAAGGGTACGTGCTCTATACATCAAATAAAGTAAGTTTATGCCAAAAAATGCTGGGAAATAAAATGGCGGTGTAAATTTTTTTGGAAAAAAAAATTTATTTACTTGATCGGGCGAAATTTATAGTATCCAGTGTTTATGCTAGTTTTTTCATAGACAGATATTAATTATTTCTCGTGAAAAAATCTTGCTACACGCGTCAATGTGCATTTATGCAGAAAAGCGCAGTCTATTTACTCAACTTTGGACCCTAATATTTTGGAAACCAGACACTTCCCAGGTATGCTTCCATGGAAAAAAGATGATCGTAATGATGAGGAGATTCCGCAGTTTTCAGGATCGTTAACGACCAAAAATCACTCTGAGTATAGGCATTAGTTGCAGCCGTAAAAAAATTAAACTAAAAATTTACATATATGTCGGTCAGTATTGAAAACATGAAAAATATTTTTAAAACTTAAACAAAATATTTTTTTTAATTACCTGAATATTATTGAAGTATCTGTGTCATATTATTATAAAAAAATTATTTCAATTTAAATAACATCTACTTCAAGCACAGAGATTAAATCTCATAGCGTGTATCATACAGACCGGTATAATTAGTGCGCGTCTCGGCGGAAGCCGGCTCCACCGCGGGAAATAAAGGAAAGCTCCCACGAAAGCGGGAAAAGCTCCACACACACACCCCTCACGCACACAGCCGCACGGCCCGGTGTGCGCGCCGCACACACGCGCGCGCCGCGAAAACGAAAGTGTCCGAACATTGCCGAGCGGCGCTCACGAAGTCAGTGGAACTCATCGCCGAAACTGGGACATCAGTCCGCAACTACACGCGAACGGCGGCGGACGCGGCGCTCCGCGACAACTCCTGTGTTCTGTGATTATGGTGTCGGTGTAAACAAGTCAACATGATGGCAGTGGACGCGCGGCCGGCAAGCGCCGGGCCGGTGCCGCGCCGGACCTCGCCGGAGCGGCGTGCGCTCAGTGCCGATACCGAGCCCCGCACGCTGGCGGCAAGGAAGGCCTACCCGGAGCCCGCGCAGGACGACTCTCCCCTGGACCTAACAGTGCACTCGCGAAAGGAAATAGCCGTGCGCGACTTTGCTAGACATTCGTTTGTGGATCCCGCGGACTATGTGCGGGCGCAGGTGATCCTGCGGCAGTCGCGGGGCTTTCTGGCGCCCGGCCGGGACTCCGGCACGGACTCGGACGACTCGGCCGGCCGGCTCAGCCCCGGCGACGACGCCATGACCGGGAAGGCCTACAAGAAGTCACTCATGAAGAGATATAGTAAGTTCACTGTTGACCGGCTTTAGCTCCTATTTTGCAACATTTTTTTTTTCAGAGTAAAATTTTATTATTATAATATTGTAAGTTTTATGTGTTGAGCCTGTATCTGAATTTTCATTTAGAAATGATAATATTACGAGGAAGTTATTAGCTTTTCATTCAAAAAATTATAGACGCAAAATACAGTATATTTAAAAGTTTATCTACCAATTCCACACACAAATCTAAAATAACCACAAACTCAAAAAAGTAAACATAACAACCTAGGTATCCCACGACGACACGGCACGGTAAACATTTCCCCACTAGCTCAGTGGGTGAATTTTCACTTTTACTGTCATTCTGCGAAAGTGCTACGGACTACGAGCCGTAGCGTGCTACGACACGCACTGGACCTTGCTTTCGCTATACGAGTAATTAATACGTGAGGAAACACCACATGTACATACAGAAATTGTATCGTATTTAATATTATTAAATTATTAATATAGTTTTTATGTAATGTAAAGTAAAAAAACTTTCATGTAACTGACGGAACAAGTCTATTGTCATTTAAGAAATGGAAAATTTCTAATGCCTATCTATCTATCTATCAGTTCTGCATAATTTATTCAATGTCTAGACATGGAGAATTCTCTCAAGAGAAATAGGTATTTCCTTTACAAATAGGTACTTATTTCTTATCATGTCTAGTTGATGAAGATAATTTTACGCCTGAATCGTAAAAGCCTTTTACATAATTAAGCCGTAATAATTATGTATGCCGGTACATAATCTTCACAAGCTGTCTAAAAATAACTCTTAAAAATACAAAACTCAATCAATTAATGAACTATCAACAGTAAGTTTTTCAACAGAAATTCATTATTAACATAGCTTTCATGGAAATTTTACCATAAAAATAGTGCTTAGTTACCCTGACCTAACGCAAGGAGGTTTGCGGGGGCAGGGGTAGGCAGCCGTGTCACGCGGGGGGGGGGTGAGGACGAAAGGGCGGCGGAGTGATGAACCTTATATCTATTCACATAACGACGTCTGCATAATACCTCTTTCATAAATATGGTTAGGTAAAAACTTGGTTGGAAATGGTAATAATGTAGTGCATGTTGTTATGTTCTAGAGTCTCGAGCTGTTGTTTTATTGTGTCCTCTTTGTTTATTCATAATCTTGACTAGCTTTTATCGGCGATTCTACGTGGAAATATATGTGTCGTATTTTAAGGAAAAATATAGTTTTTTGGCGATAATGGAATACCTGGGAAGTGTCTGGTTTCCAAGATCTCATTTTGATATACCAATAGCGCAGTCATTTTGTTTCAGCATGTCAAACTTAATTTGATGTATAGAGTACGTACCCTACCAGACGAGCGCAGTCTACTTCAACTTTTACATTATTAACGTAAAATCTAAAATCCGTTTTGTAATTAATGTGTTTCTAGATAACGCGATAGTAGATGTAAAGATTAAATTCTTTTACAATTTATTAACTTTCGCTTGTAATCCCCTTCGGGTGGGGCACAACCATATGAGTAACTTATAGAATGTAAGGTCTGAATTTGAAGGTATAGAAGAGATAGACTTTTACTCGTATCGATTTGCTCACAGCTTGTGAACAACGGATCTCAGATTCGATTCCCCTTTACAAAAATATAAGTAGGTTATCTGTTGGCTACGTCTAATTATACTGTTGACAGCTTATATTACAAACTCTCGCGTGGACCCCGCGATAGTAAATATACAATAGTAAACAAGTCCCGAGTCGCCATTGTTTCGCGAAGCCTCCACCCTCCTCCCTCGGCTGTAACAACATTAAACAGTTTTATTGTTACTTAGTACGCTGTAACAAGACTAATTGACCAAAATTTTTAGGTTATCCAAAGGTATACGTTTAAATAGGTATAATAATAACACACTATGTTTGAAGAACTCCAAACTCCTGGGTATACAGCTATTGGTCTAAGCAAAACAGAAATCACGTCAAAATATGAGAATTGAGAATGATTTCACATTTACTCGGCAGTTCCTATTAATACCAAAAGAAAACAAAAACATTTTCTTTTACAAGTCGTAGGCTGTAAAAATATGTCTAGTTTTTTCATAATATATACATCACATTACTTACGTGATCAAACCGTACCCATTTCTCAGGCTATTCACAAGTACTTAGATATAATACGACCTACATTTCGAAACAACAATTTCTTGAAATATTTTCCTTCTTGTTTATTTTCGCTCAACAGTGAGGGTAGCAAAGAGACGGGGGGAGGCGGGGGCGGGGCCAGCACCCAATTACGTAATGTTTAGGCCCTAGTTCAACAATAGGTCTAGTCTGGGCATGTCATGTGCCGCTTTATAGAACACATTGCCTTAGTTCATTATTAAAGGATTAAATGCCTTAGGGCTAGTACTCGTATGTTCAGGACATGTTTTATACAATGCCGAAAACCTCCGTTATTATAGTAATTACACTGTGTATATTCCTCTATAAAGCAATAGGTATTTCATGTTTAGCTTTAGATTATAATCTTATATCTATATATTTTGTAGCACAATTTAGGCAACAACTAGTACCTATGTAATCTATACAAAAGTGAGTACCTAGCTCTAAATAAAAGCCAGTATAGTGTCTCGCTCGTGTCGGGATAGATTATGTCAGAAATAAAGCCTTTCGCGGAAACTGATCAATATTCATGCTCGAAGGAACGCCAGCTTTCGACTTCGGAAAATAAGACCAACATTATTTGGAAACGGGTTTTAGGGCACATTATATTTGACTAATAGCAGACGACATATACTGCTTATTACTTGTAGTATATTCGCCTGTTTCACATACGCTAATCAATAGTTGACAGTCGATTTAACTGCCATTTACTACGGACTTGACACGTTGTTACATTGTTATAGTTTACTAGTGTTGACGGGTTGTTTTAGCTTAGGTTTTAACTTTGGTGTCTACATATAATTAACTTCCTAAATGTATTCAATAAAGCCTGCTTTAATTGTCATTATGTACCTATACATATATGACACAATTTGTAAAGCACGTTCCGCAGTCTCCCGATTCGTATCTGGGTGTCGACTTGCACATTCGGTAGAAAAACTGCTCGGTAACAACAACAAATATGATTACAAAGCTGCTTCATGCAGTGACACACTTGCAGGTCATTCACCTAACACGGAACACTGTACAATACCTATTTAATGCATTTATACCTATATGAACGCGATGCACTAGGTTTTCGGCGCGGTTCTGCGCATCATTAGAACATACAATTTCAACGCGCTCTATTGTCGAGCGTGCCTTTATTCTGACTATATAGCGTGCGGTGAATGGGTAATTTATTATGACTAATTAACTCTACTACTGAATACTTAAATAATTTATTAATATACTGGTACCAAGCCTAGGTCTCAGGAGCGGGTCATAACTCACGAGGCAGGCTTAATGCGACCTTTATTCACTAACTGTATTACCGGAAACATTCTCTGTACACCTTTCAGGACTCCTGTATGACCTAACTCCGCCATTAAAGTTTATCATTTAGACTTAATTAATGCTACAACAGTTAATTTAGGTCTAAACCCGGTAAAATATTGCGTACAAAAAGACATCGCTTTGAATAACAATATAATTGTTTACAATACAACTTTATTAATATGGTCAGCGGATTGAAAACTGTCGCATCATCGGTCTGATTCGTGGTAGCGGGTTCGATGCCCGCTGGCGCTTCCGAGTATGGTCATCGTATAGACTGATTGGACACGATTTTATATGGAACTCAGGTTATATTTCACTGTTTGTACTCACCGATGAAATGCCAATGTATTTATTTACATTTACCAACCTTACCGACACAAAAACATTAACATAGATCGATCCTGCCGCAACCAGATCGACTGAACACTTCAGGGTACAATTGAAAATAGGGATAGATTTTAAATCTCCGAGAAATATTTTTTAAGTCCACCCAGTTTCGCAAGTATTATTGAGGGAGATGGATGACACATGGCACATAGCTTAATATATTGCACCTGTCATGCACCCGAGCAATCTGGAGCACACTCTTGACACATTTGAGCTGGTGTTCACTTCGGATTAATGGCATCCAAACTAGATCACTATTCATCTCTCCGACCCCATTCCTAGATTCAGGAATTACAAAATAAGAATTATTTTTATGTCACTCGTAAAGTGTCACTCGAGCTATACAGGCTGTTTTGATGATTCACTCTTTTAGCTTATTCGTTAGGTACGCTAATACTTTAAGGTCTATATAAATATATAGTCTAGATAAATTATTTTTTTTCTTGTTTAGGTAACTTACCGTAGATTATATACTGGTAGAGAATGCTACATAGCATTAAGTTCTGTTTAAATTATTATTTATTATACTAGGTACGTATTTAGGTAACTTACCGTACATATGATAAAATTTGTTTTCAGTTATTTGTACGCATATTATTTATTATATTATAATATATATTTGAACTGTCAGATGTCAAAAGAAAAACGACAAACATTCCAGAAGCTATGCACAAAAATCCCCGCTCGTACCTTACCTTACCGCAAAATCTCAACGTTCCCATGCATATTCAAAGGATGTAAAGTTATCGAATAATATCGCAATACAGCTGTCAGTATTGATTATCAGTGCCTTCTTCCCGATACCTGCATGCGCGGGCGCAGGTCGGAAGTGAAAGGTGCGTAAAAAAGTCTCCTACGACGTGATCGACGCCGGAAGCCACCCCCGACGTGATCGGGTTAGCTGGTCGGTTAGGTTCGGGCTTAACCCTTCCGCGCAATGCTAATGAAGGCATCTCACGTAACATAACGTCTCCAAATGTTGGTTCAAAATAAATTCAAAATAAATATACAGGGTGATTTTTGGTCGTCAACGTTCCCGAAAACTACGGAATCTCCTCATTATCACGATCATTTTTCTCCATGGAAACATACCTGGGAAGTGTCTGGTTTCCAAAATATTAGGGTCCAAAATTGAGTAAATAGACTGCGTTTTTCTGCATAAATGCACATAGACGCGCGTAGCAAGATTTTTTCACGAGAAATAATTAATATTTGTCTACGAAAAAAACTAGCATAAACACTGGACACTATAAATTTCGCCCGATCAAGTAATAAAAAAAATCAAAAATTTTACATCGATTTCCAGCATTTTTTTTGGCATAAACTTACTTTATTTGATGTATAGAGTACGTACCCTTCGTTAAGGGTGGCAACGAAAAAACACTCAGTATAATATTATGCGAATGACTTATGTGAGTTTACAAAGCCTACACTCCGTTGTATTGGCATTTATTGTAAATCAGACTTTCTAGGTATTCTTACCTACAGTTTATTATTTGATACTCAAGTATTTTCCTTATGTTAATTAGGTACAATATAACAAAACTTATTTACCCAACTGCTTCCGAAATTCCAAAGACTTTTGATGACAAGAACTTAATGAAACTAGTGACTAGTATGGTAGATACTCGCAGAGACGAAATGTTAATACGAAATGAGGCGATTGCCAAAGATCGTTGTGCCTCTAAAAATTTGCATAATATATTATGTATAATAATGTATATTAACAAACAAAAAACATGAAAAGCTGTTTTTTGATCTTAAAAGATTAGTTGTTTAATGTTAGCTTATTACCAAGTCCACATAGCACTCTGCTCGACTACCTGTTTCCCAAAATACAAAAAAAAATAACAAACGAATTCATTGTCAAATCTTTGAAAATTTCATATAATTCTAAATCTAACTCCACCACAGTGTAATATAAACTTTACAAGTTATTAATAGAGTTTACAATCGACATCGTGTTGTGTAACTTTGTGACGATTTAACTTCGCCTTGACCAACATTGGAGTATGCCCGAAGGAAGGGTTGTTCTTTTTTTAACCAGCTTCCTGCAAATCGTTCATCTCTGTTACTCGTCGAGTTATAGGCGACATTTGAAAGGGACAGAAAATAATAAACACATTCAGTCACCACTACTATTTTTTATGCAGTTTTAGTATTCAAATGACGTAAACGCATCCGTTTTTGGACTTTAAAATAAATAAACAAATCTGCTAAGACAAAGCCCGTCTACTCTGTCTACCATGTTTACAGCATCCCTCCGCAACAAAGATGTTTACAATAAGTAGAACAATCGCAAAGCTGACTCAATATTTGTAAATTAGCAAGTTGTTACTCGTACACTTATTTTGTGTGCTTCATTGATAAAATTGGGCCGAATGATACTATCTTCGTAATAGCTGATAGCATGTAGGATTTATTTATGATATCAGTTATGTATTTATGTGTGCAATGCTCTTTACATCGGGCACATCTGAGCGTGCGCGCGCGCAGTTTTTGGCCGGCCTTCAACCGCGACGCAAGGCTATTAGATTTCACAACACATACAGACAAACAGGCGACCTGTCCGGTCACTGTTACTTTTGGGGCCCCTTACTATGTTACTCGTGAGAATGTAGTTAAATATTATGTATAGATTCGTTTTATATGTGTAAGACTCGACTCGAAAGATAATACAACTAAAGATAGCGCTAGCACGTTATTGCCTAATTTTAATTATTGTTTTTCCTTGTTGTCGTAAGTAGGTGAAGTAAAGTTTTTTATTTTGTCTTATTCTTCAAGATTTATTTTTAACTTTTCATATATTTGATTATTCCTGAAATAGCACCCGACAGACGATGTAAATACTTTGAGCTTTAACTAAAACACACGTTACTAAGCTACCAAACTTTTTTAAACTGCTCTAAACATGTGAACTGATTATGGCCTACAAAAAATATAGTTAATAGGGTCATACGGTTTTAAAGTAAAAAATGCCGGTTTCCGTAACCATACACCGCTCTCCTTGCCCTCTTCATCTGTCGTAGAAAAAAGCGTTTAACCCAATTCTCTATAAGTGCAACCAAAAAACGTACCTGCGCCTGCGCCGGTAGCGGGAGTGCACCCCCGTTTAAAAAAAAACTAGCTAACTGTAAATACTTCTTTAAATTGGCAGTAAATTTTTTGCGAAGTTTTTTCGTGAATTTATGGCCGCTGCGTTCCGAATTTCGCAACGGTACTGCGTCTCTTTTGTCTACGTTTGCAAAATTTTTATGGGTGTTTTTTGTGTTTCCCTTATTATATTGCACTTTTAACCGGGTGTTATTATTTTCCTTGTGCGGACCTATCGATATTGTCGTGCGTCACTCAGCAGACAGAAGCTGGCAGGAGGTAAATGCTGTGTATCAGTGATGTCATCCGCTCGCGGCTTCCGGTCAGACAGACTCCCACACAGACGATCTAACGTGTACATATAGTAACATCATCAACTCTGTATTTGTATGTCTTGTCTGTCTATATTCGCCAGCCATGATACGCCATAAACATTTCCGTTTCTAATTATAGCGAACAGTCTCGATAATCAATATCTTATGGTACATTGTTTTTTATATTATTTAGTCAGCGAATTTAATATATAATTTTGAATTTGCATCTAAAATCGGTCATATGATTTTATGCCTCCGTTCACTTTGACACATTCGAAAGCATTTCACATAAAATAAACATTTCGCCAACAGCTTAACCCTATGGTTACCAGTTATTTCTAGACTTGTATCATCATCATCATCAGCCTATTGCAGTCCACTGCTGGACGTAGGCCTACCCCAGGGCACGCCACAAAACTGCCATGGGGGGTATTTGCCCATAGCCCCCACGCTGGGCAGGCGGGTTGGTGACAGACTAGTAGTATACTACTGTTTAATACACAGTCTTTAATTCTTAAATTAGTAATCTTGTGTCTTTAAAAATGATTTAGGATAAATATTATTGTTTACGTGATTGAATTGTAGCTTTCTTTCAGGATGACATATGCTATTACCTAATGTTTTACATGCTAACAGCAGATGTAGCAACAATAATGAGAATTACAGGCAATGTTTGGAAATATTTGTGAATGTGTTCTGAAAACGTGCTGCTTAGCTATACATATTAATGATATACTTAATCTATATTTTTCGTAAATTGTAAAAATACACCTAAATGAACAATATGTATGACATTTACAACCTAAATATTAAAAAAATTGAAATATTGACATGTTACCCTATTACTAAAAACAAGTGTCTATATAGAAGCGATCGAAAAATATTCTGATGCAAAAATAACCAAATGGTTTAAAGTTTCGGCAGGCTTTTTGTTAAAGTAAGAGAGGCTCAGAGCGTGTGTTGCGTCACTGCGTATTGTCAGTATTGTGCAAGTTTGTCAAACCCGCGCCGGCGCGCGGGCGCACCCGCATCAGAAACAACCACGAAATACGACACCTTACCAGAATTTGGCGGAAAATAACAGAACACCAATTACTGTTTTAGGGAACATAATATAATGTTTTGTGGCATTTATACAGGGTACCATTGTTTTGAGTTACTCGCAGGAAAATTCAGGAAATTAATTTTTTATTTTATTATCCGCAATGTTTACTTTCCGCGCGAATTGTATCGGGCGACCCTGTGACTAGTTAAATGGGCTTATTGGTTATTGTGTGATACTTTAATGTTTTTTGGATCACTTGTGACTCTCCTTTGGACTTGTTCAGTTAATTGAACTTTTTTGAGAGCAACTTTTTTTGAGAATTATCCAAAGGTTAAATTTTTGTTTTTAAGTCATTATTTAAGGCCTACTAAAACGAACCACATTATTTTTTCCTGGAAAATGAAAAAACATTACGGAAAATTTCCACTGGTTTCATCCCAGAATCATGTTCTGAAGTCACCATATCAATATTTGCCTAGCTGTCACAAACACCATGTATAACCTATGTCGGTTTAACAGGGTATTGTGTTATTTGCCCTGTTTTTTAGATGAAATTATTTATATTTCTACACATATAAATATCCTGAAAAAAAATCTAAACTGTTTTCGTTCTGTTTTCAAATAAAAATTTAGAAGTAAGGTTAACACAGTTTTGCATCCTTTAATTAGAAATTATACTTGCATTATGCATTTCAATGTGGTAAGTAGGTACTTAATATATCTGCAACAAATAGGTATATTTAATGTGATTTTCTCAGTTAATGTAACTTTCAAATAGAGCAGTCAGCATTAACGTCTTCCCGTTAAGGAAACGCATTTGGCGTTTAAATTTATTCACCATTACAAAACTACATTTGAGAACATTAATAAATAAGTCTCGCCTGTTCAATTTCCTGTATAAAAATACGATCATGTAGCAATATCCGTTGAGTTAGGTAAATAGCTTTAAAATATCGCTAATGGCTATAAGTAACTATGTAGATAAATCTCAATTTACGTCTTTCATTAGCTTTTATATTTTTCTTCTCAACGTTGAGATGGATCCTCATCTAATAAATTAAAATAAACGAGTACTTTTATTTGCTGTCTCTACAGCAGAATGGTTTGAAAACCCATCACCGAGTAAGCTTAATAACCCTAAACCGTTCTTCGAATCTATCCTTTTTTACCAACCGTACCATAGAATGTTGTGAAAATAAGTATATAAACCAAAAAACCGGTAAACTATTTACTTGCATTGCATACCATGTTAACCGGAAACCGGCAGAATACCGACATTTCACGTTTCCAGCATACTGCGCACGCGCCGGTCCACAAACAAACAAACATGGATGAGATACTGCAAACACACCGTATTGTTTCGACCAAACTGTTATGATACTTCTTTTGTCTGTTTTTATACGAACGCTTCTAAATTAGGGACTATATCTTATTTTGTTTAAAGATTTTGAAGCTTTCTCGTAATGAATGAGAAATACCCGTGTCTTTTGTATATCTGTCTGCTTGCTGGTAAAGTGTGTAACATTTCTTGCGCTACGCTGAGCTGGCCCACAAGCCTCTTTCTGTCGTACAAGGACTAAAAACCTGTTATTACGTATCTCGGCTCCGAAACGAGAAGAATAGCTGTCGTGTGTTGCGCAAGTATAACGTACTCGTTTCACGACCTACCGCTGATTGCGATAAACAGGAAAAGTGTGGAGGTAGGTGTACTTCAAATTTAGTAACACGTCGTGGTTTACCCATTGATCCGCTTTACCTGTTGTTGACTTTGACTAACTCTTGCATCATAAGGTTTTGCCGTGTTCGCAAGTTTTCAGTCAGAAACATGAAGGTCCGGCGGTACCGAAATAAATGGTTTTATCAGTAGAGTAGGTTACATGCGGCTCGTGTGGGGTAATGCGCTTGCGTCAATCCCGCAATTCTTCCGAACACCCGCCTGCAATCAAGAGATTGGCAAACGTTTCCGGTTTTCAACTCCTTACCGGTTTTCGCTGCAACCGACATTTTCGCGCCGTTAATTATGTCATCAGTCAACCGTAAATGTGAGCGCTTTTTATTACAATACGAATCCATTTTAATTACATTGGTCTTATTATGTTACAAGCATGTATAAGGTTTATTCTATGTTTCTAACATAGCAACAGAACGGTTTTTCTATATGGTAACTGCAGTAAACCCGGCTACTAAAATATATATATTTCTAGAATGTTACATACTAACCACGATGGCATTTAGACTGCAATGCAAGTTAGTGCCGGCATAAACAATCCAATATTATTATTTTCGCACACATATGTGTGGAGTGCAGCTCGCTAGCTAGACAAGCTATCTATGTGTTTACTATGATAGTGCGGGCGGCACGGGGAGGAGGGAGGGGAGGGAACCGGGTCAAGGGAGTTGCGATGCACCGTTCACGTGAAATCTCACTTTCGCGCGCTGCACCTCTAAACATGGCCGCCGATAGTGACGCGCGATTTCCTTCTCAATGACATATTTACCGATTTTCCTGTATTTTTCATCTAGTTATTACGCTCGCACCGGTTTCGTAACATTTACACGTGTCCCAAATTGAAACTTTACAAACAACATTAATTATCTAACGAGAACCGATATCCTTGCCCCTATTTCTTATTTCCTACGGTAAGTGTACTGAACGTAATCGTCGTGATAATGTTTATCAGACGCGGTGGCATCTTATCGATGGGCGACACCGAACTCGTTGTTAATGCAATATCTACACTATTTGATAATCAAGTGGAAAACAGAACGCGTAGCGTAACCTGTGCA
Source organism: Carposina sasakii (assembly GCA_014607495.2). NCBI lineage: Eukaryota > Metazoa > Arthropoda > Insecta > Lepidoptera > Carposinidae > Carposina > Carposina sasakii. The sequence continues at coordinate 15,722,218 of CP053151.1, forward strand.
TCATCTGACTTTTGTTGGTTGTTGGCAAAATGTTCATTTCCTATTGAGAAGCAGCAGAAATCATAGACAAAAACTAAAGGTTTGTTTACATGATTGCGACCGTGAATAGAATTAACGAGTGGCTCGAGGCTGCACGTAGGCACAACCTGTTGTTTCCTCTGACAAGGTTGGCGCAGACTACGACCCAAAAAATCTATTGCAACCAACCGGCTTTTAGGACATGACTAATGGACAATGCTTGCGAAACCGAAGCGTCTCGATTGTGATCGGGTATTATCGCTGTTGTGTCAATTTGGACAATTATTTGCTAAGGTTATAACCATGTTATAATACTGTGATCATTTCTTAAAGCTTGGTGCATTGATCGACAAGGTTTAAATAAAATAAACTTCTACATCTGTTGTAAAAAAAACTCTAAAATGTAGAACTATACTTGGCTAAATCCACTCGTAAACCGAACGTACACTGAACGTAATCTATAAACAATTTTACATAATATGTAGTATTTTATAGAGATCCGTATCTATGTGCAATCACCCGTGAGGCTGCAGTCCGCTGCAGTCCACTGCACTAGTGTATCCGCTCACCCGGACATAGCAACGAGTGGAAGGCGCGTAGGAAGCGGCGCGCGCGCATCGTGCCCTTCGCGCCGCCTGACCTACTTCTGAAGCGCACAAACATCGTTACTACACGCTGCACGGCTCCATTCACATATTGTACTGAAGTTTCAATATTATTTTATCACCCATAGGACTTGTCAATCGTATAACTTCGCATTTTTACACTAGTCTGCATTGTACCACTGAGCTGCACGTCACGTCTGGAACGATTCATCCGATCTGGTTCCGGTTGGTCTACTACCTACTTATCCTGCCAGATTTCTCTAAACTTGAGCTGAGCTATCTAGCCTGCCAGATTCTTCTTGGTCTACAACAGACATGTTACCACTTCTCACGCTGTAATAAATGTTATTTCCTCACTCAAATTGGAGATTCAATTCTCAATTGTCCCCTTAAAGGAAGAAGGGTTACGGATTCTCTGACAGATGGTCTACTCGTAATTGCTATCCATTTATACTGCGCTACAAGACTACAAAATAAAATGATGGTAATGATAACAATTTTCAGGTAATTTAACGTAAATGTTTATGAAAAACCGTAGAGTAGCAAATAAACAAACTATGTCCACCGTCTCCTATAAAAGTCCAATAATCTCTGTGAGCTTCAGGGTATCTACACGGATTACAGACAGGCAGATATCCATTGTTATAATTGTGTAGTAACACATGGATACTCGATGTTCGGACAGCTCATGACACGGCCGGCCTGTCCGCGGTGAGTCAGTACCCACATAACACGAGAGAATTGCGTAACTCTCCATAATGTAAGTTACATTTACATAAACAACGACCGCTACATTTGGTCGGATTGCAATTAGCACTTTTTCGTATTTCCGCATGTGAAAACCATGAATAGAACTATTTAGAATACGTGCTTAGTAACTGAGCTTAAAAAATGTGTCATGTGACATTTTTTTCTGTATTTCCAAGTAGGAATAACACACATAGAATACTTTATAATACGAGGTAACATTTGCAATAACTCATTCAGTAGGTATGCGTCAATTTGGTTTCAAGCGTCAACATTGTGTAGGTTCAAATCGCTTTCCTCAATTTTTTCCTGGTATAAATCACATGTGACGTGTGTGACTGCACGGCATTGCATCGCAGTGCAGTAGGTTATTACGACGCCGAGATAAACGTGTTATCATCGTAATCACATAGCAGCAGTTTCCATTTCGCACGCCACGCCGCCCCACACCGGCGACTTTCTTTCATTTCCCGCGCGGGGAAAGTGTTCGCGCGCTTTTCCAAGCTCCGCCATTTTGTATCCGCTCTTCCCTAACGTGTATGAAGTGATTTCAAACGTATTTTGTACGTATTTATAGATCACTAGCTGTTGCCCGCGACTTCGTCCGCGTCAACAGAATAAAATATTTTAAAGTACTTCTGCGTAAATAATATTTTCTTGGGCAGAAGAACATATGATTTTCTCCGCAACCCGATTAAACGCGACATATAATTGGCCGTGTGAAAAGCAGTCTTGAGAGCAATTCCAACGGTTTAAACGTTTGCCCCTGTGATATTAATGTTACAAAAAGATAACTTAACAGGGAATAATTCTTTTAAAATGTTGAATAACGCTATTTTCATATCTCTCAAAATTTAGCTGGGCTGTTAGTTCCATCAGTTATCAACCTTCAATTTTATTAAGTTATTAGAAAGTGCTTACATGCTGAGCAACTTTTCCTAAGACGGTATTTTCATATCTCTCAAAGTTTAGCTGGGCTGCTAAGGGTTCTGATCAGGCAGTCCAACTAATTTTTTTCTTTCATATCATTTCTACGATTTTATTCTTTCATACATATTTTTTGGATAACTTGAACCGTTTACGCAGCGCACGCAACGGAAGTCTCCAGTTGAATAATTTTCCCCGTTTTTTCCACATTTTCCTCTTATTCTTCGTCCCTATTGGTCGCACTGTGATTAATAGCCTAAAGCCTTCCTCGATAAATGGACTATCCAACACAAAAAGAATTTTTTAATTCGCCCAGTAGTTCCGGAGATTAGCGCGTTCAATCAAACAAACAAACAAACAAACTCTTCAGCTTTATAATATTATAATATAATATATAGTATAGATAATAGGCATAATAGATGAAATTAAATGATAGAGCGGACATATTTGTCAATGTACACGCTGAGTTCCGTCAACCGCACGATTCACCAGAATTGATCTAACTAAACGATGGCTATATAGAATACCTACGTGAATTAATAAACATATTGAGCTACCCTAAAGTGTCTGATCAACTAGACCTCCAATTACTAAGGTATTCAACCAAGATACAGGTGTAGTTGTATGGTCATTAGTTGAGGAGTTTGAAATAGCAGTGGCTTCCCGGATGTGCTCGCACGTCAAACATCTCGACAGGTTTACGAGCTACACAAAGCACATTTAATGTCTAGGAAATAAAGCTTAATTTACCATGCTGAGTACTTACAGATTTATGGCATCGATCGTGCTGTTAATCGTAAAGGTATTTCTCTTGTTATTAGGAAGGATAAAATCGTTTTTTATTTGTCAATATCACTTTAAATAAAATCAGTATCAAATTATTTATCCTGTGATTTAAGTTCTATTATTTTAAAAACTGAAGTAATCTAAATACACCTGTTTATGTCACTACGTGCGTCATTCAATCTGTACACAATAAAAAGTTATGTACATACTCATATTGTTACTTTTATTACTTACCTGTTATTAAAACAAGTGACTTTCTATAAAAAATATACCTATATAGGTACTTAAGTAAAGTGCTTCGAAATTTCCGGGACGAAATTAAATATCACAGAGGAAAACCAAATAAACATCACATTTACCTTTATTATTACCTTATTTGACATATTTACCTACTTATCTAAAAGTATCCTAAGTGACTAATCTGTGTTTGGTATACAAAATAAGTAACATATATACATACATAACCTCACGCCTATATCCCATAGGGGTAGACAGAGACTACAGATCAGATCTCCATTTAGTGCGTTCCAAATATACCCCTTTCTCCTTCATTAAATTCTTTATATTTCAAAATAAGTAAAACCTGCTAAAAACCTCTTGACCATCTCATATTGTTAATATAATATCAAACAAGTTAGTATCTATCGACTACGCCGTAGCATCTAATCTACACAAGCCGAAAAGCTTCTGTCAACTTTTCATGGATTATGTAACGCTTCAATCACCTACAAGAAACAAAGCACCTGCTAGCTATAGGTACCCATATGGAAATACTTTTCCTTAAACCTACGTACCTATAGTGGGTATAGGAAATGTTAAGGAATATCTAACGGTAATTAAATTTACTTCGATAGGGATAGGCCTATTAAAGGTACCTATTATAGGAATTGAAATAACATTTGACATTTCCCTTTATCAACACTGGTAGCATGAACACGTAGGTCTGTAAGAAGGTAGACATATTAGTCTATAAAGTTTTAACTTTTGTTTTCTGTACGCGATATGGTCCGCTATTATGTAGGTAGACGAGAAAATCTCTCTTTGAAGGTAGATTTTCGTCTACTCGTAATTTATTTAGGTTTTTGACAAGTTTTCTTGTATAAAAAATCGCGATGACATCTTTTTAGAAATATATAGCAGTCCGAAGATAGACAGCCATTGTCTACTTTGTCAGCATCAGCGTCAGGGCTGGCACGTGTAGATAAGTAGAGCCAGACATTGATCTCATCTCGTCGCCCCGCCTAGATTTGTAGAGTAGACCATATCGATCATACAAAAACAGGTCTCAAACTCGGACCACAATTTTTTTTGACCATCGATCAGTCACCGGCGTCAATAACCTCGATGACTCCTACATTATATGGACCATATAGCTAACCGCTAATTATAAATATAATATTTGCAGAGTTCAAAAGGATATTTTCGAGGCGTGAATCCTCTAATAATTATTTCCTGTTGTTGGTGTAAAAATAAAACGATTATTTTTTAGAAATGTCCGCCGCCACTGCAGCTCTCTTTGTTTAAAGTACGAAAATAGATTAATCCGGTTTGTTTTTTCCTCTTTTCGTAACAAAGTAAAAATATTCTGCTTTAATATATTCCGTAGTTTTTCTCTGTATCTCATTTTTGTTAAAATTCAGCGTATCTTACAAGAAAAATAGCTTCATCCCAGCACGGACACAGTAATACCTCCGGCGTCGTCGTCTAAGCGCAAATACGAGGTCTAATCAACCCCCGCGAACATAAAAACGTTTCCCGACAAATGCAAAAAGGAAACCTCAGTACATTGCACCGAGCCCGCACCAGACATATTTCAGCTGCATGTATTCCGCCACGAAATAATAATGTTGCAACCCTCGCCCACCCACTGCCCCGTGCATTCACCTAGAGCGCGGAGTTTGGGGCACCCCCTTACCACCCGGGCTGAACTTGCATAGCTTATGCAAGTTTGTTAATATTTTATAGAGAAAGTAAAAGTTGTAGTAGTTCTAACTGCTGGCTGTTTATACAGGAGCTTATTCATGTACCTACAGTAGTATTATATTACTTATTGTAGTTATTATTCAGTTTTCTTTAATAGTATGCAACTATAAATGTATAATAAAAGTACATTAAGATAATAGGTGGGTTTACTAATTGGTTCTATGTTTCTTTACAAGGCAATTTGAAAGCTCTTGGAATTGTTGCTAATCACAATATTTTAAGGTAGAGCACCTTAAGTAATTCAGTCTGTTATAAATTATATCAGTCATAAATACAAAGTACTAATTCTAAATACAAAACCACAATATAAAAGTTTTAAAGTAAAGTGACTCCATTATCATATTCTTCTATTTCTATTTTAAGCACGGATAGGAAATAAAAAGCGCACCTTATTTTCCTGAAGCATATTTTAGCGCAGTTCAGCGACCGCTTGAATGCAAAATCTCTTTGTATGCTCCTTCGGAAGCGCTGAATAATTCAGCAAATGCAGCGCTGCAAGCGCAATCCGGAGCCATCGCCGATACAGCCCGATCTGTGTAGGAATTACTCGCTTCCTTCGTCTGAGTACTTTTTTGCATAATCAACGTCAATCGCGGAGCTTTTATACTACGAAAGCTCGTTTCAATAGCGCGCGTTTGAGTCCCGGTCTCTAATATTTGACCGTTTCTTATGTAAACAAATTATAAATACATGTCTGGTATCTACAGGGGTAACTAACTGTCAGACTTTTATAATAATTAATTATCTTTTCCGGAGCTATTTTCCGTTTCAAATTAAGCAAATGGATTCTACATTACATTAGCGGTAGTTACTATACTGAAGTTATCTTTAAAAGAAATTATAACAAAGAGCTGTTAGAAAATCCGTGATGCTATATATATAAAGTAAAGAAACTTGCGTTCTTATCACGACTGTTGAAATCCATCTAAATCCGTATTAATATAAAGGTATAAAAGTAGCCATATCGTGCCGCATTTACCTACGATAATAAGAACAATAAAAACACAGGAAATAGCCCCCACGAGTCAGTGTTTCGGTGAGCGCCGCCACATTTATTACGGTCATAATAATAAACGTGTCGGTACCGTCACCTCGCGTGGTACCCGAGGTACCAGCACCGCATGAGGCACAGTAGATTTGCATAAGGTCTTATCGCCGGCACGGTGGGCTGAAAAACGGCTTTCATAGACATAGGAATCAAAAGTGGCAAATACCGAATTTCTAATCGAATATCGCTTCTACTAGTTATTATCATATACTCAAATGATACTCGCATCAATCTGCACAAAAACAAAGGACTTATAATTTTTTTACGAAAAATTTGTATGAAGCTAGAATAAAAATTTAATTATCTCTTAAACGGCAAGGAAAACCGTAATATCCTTACAGGTAGTTTTAGTACTAATTATTTATGATTTTTTGACGTACTACAAATAACGGTTATCACTGCCGATTTTTTTTTAAAAATCATCAAAATATTTTTATTTATTTTTACATACGAAACGGTTCCTTTTCGTGTTTAAGTTGAGAAACACAGAATTTTAACAACGCAAAATATAAAATTAGCATCCCCTGTCTACTTCCAAAAGGGTAGGCAAAAGTTTATTGTACTTCCGCACTTAGACATCTATTTTCAGTGGGATATTCATCATCATCAGCCCATAACAGTCCACTGCTGGACCTGAGCCTCTCCCGTGGGAGAATGTTGCCATAATCTCCACGCTTGGCAGGCAGGTTGGAGATCGATGTAAAAGACCATAGTATAATGAAAATGCTGCTGCCCATTTTCTGGTCTATTGAGGCTCAGGCTAAACGGCGACTAATACAAGCGTATTAGTCGCCTTTTACGCCCCTGTGTATGGAGGGTTGGTGCTATTCTATTCTGCCGGACACCACACGGCCTCAGTGGGATATTGATCAACCAAAATAAGTTTTCAATTTTAGATACATTAAAAATACCATAAAGAATTGTTAAGTAATTGTTTAGTTTCATTGTAACTAGGTAAGTGATTAAGTAATTCTAATAATTTAGGCTTCTGAAGAGACTAAATAGGTGATTAAATAATTAGCAATATCGCGCAACAATGCAATCTTTGGACTGCATCACTTTTTTCTGATTAGCTAATGTGGTAATTAGTTGTGCTAATGTGTTATATTGTCGACTATAAGTTTTCTTTAGTACTTCTTTGAAAAGTCTAATGGGGGTAGTTAACTAATTATCGATTTTTTGCTATAAAAGGACTAAACTTTTGCTTTTAATTTAAATTGTTCACATCCGTGTAACTGTTAACACTAAATAATATTTGCTCTGTGATTTTAAATCAAATAATGGAAAGTTTAATCACCAATTTAGACTTGTTTGTTCTTCTAAAAAGTGAGACTACTTCATTTAATCATGAAGTATTGTTTGGTGCACTTGTATCCCGCATAGGCGATTGCCTTTCTGTCGAAGATCAAGTAACTGTTAAAGAATTTTGTCGAAGGTTTACGCGAGCTGCTTTACAGAGGTGGCAGAAATCCAGCAGATTCCTTGATAATTTCAGAAGACTGTACGGAAATTGGCTGCAAGCAAATATTGATTGGCCAAGTTGTGTGCAAACTTTGGTTAATCGAGAAACTATTGATGATATACACACCATCTCTCAAGAACCGTCGACGTCATCGTCCGTTAGTGCAGTAACATCATCGTCTGTTGGGACAATGACAAAAAGGTCCCGAAAACCCTTTGAAGATCTAGGAAACAAACAGAAAAAGAGAAGATCTGATGACCATACAAGCGAAGATTCCAGTGAATTGGCCTATGCAGCTGCAGCACGTTTAAAAGAAGAAGGGCATGGAGATATCGCTTCAGTGATCGAATATATGATGAAAAATCCTGAAGCAGCGGCTACAATTAGTGAGACGCTTAAAAAACCAGTGAAAAAAGTGGTTTTTACAGCAGAGAAAGCGCTTGGATTGCTTCTTTCACTAAAACTATCAAAGTGGCAATATATTACATTGCGAGAGGCTGCCATTCGCGAAGGTGCTAATGATATATATCCATCTTACTACAAAGTGCAACAAACTAAGCTTAGTTGCTACCCTCCGAATCAATCAGTGTCAGTTACGGATTCATCGGCTCGAATTACACTTCAAGCTTTACTGGACATCACAGTGACGAGGATTCTTCAAAGTCTTTCTGACGATGTGCAAAATAAGCAGCTAAAGCTGATATCCAAGTGGGGATTTGATGGTGCCTCCAACCAAAGCCGGTACAAGCAGAAAATGGAGGGCGAGCAGGATGATTCCAGCATTTTTATGACCTCTTTGGTCCCACTAAAACTGACAGATGGAGATAATACTTTATGGACGAACCCAAAACCATGCTCAGCTTTGTATTGTCGTCCAGTCCAGTTTACTTTTGTAAAAGAGAGTGAAGCAGTTGTAATTGATCACAAAAGACAAATGGATGATGAAATTAAGGATCTTATCCCCACAGAGAGCAGTAATAATAACAGGGTGACTCATCATCTAATGATGACAATGATCGACGCTAAAGTCTGCACGTACCTTTCTGAAGCCAGATCAAACGCATCGTGCTACCTGTGCTTAGCAAAACCAACAGAAATGAACCGATTAGATGTTGTAACTTCGAAGACTGTGTGTTCTGACGTATATGAATTTGGTTTGTCATCCTTACACGCCCGTATAAATTGCATGGAATGTCTGTTACATATTGCGTACAGGCTTGACTTCAAACAGTGGGCAGCGAGAAGTAATGAGCACAAAGAAATGTTGCAGACAAGAAAAAAAACACATTCAGGACAAATTTAAAGATGAGCTCAATCTGTTGATTGATATAGTAAAACAGGGCTCGGGAACCACCAATGATGGCAATACCGCACGAAAGTTTTTCGAGTTTCCAAATACAACTGCAGCTATTACCGGGTTGGATGAGGAGCTCATAAAAAGATTTGCTGTGATTTTGCAAGCAATAACATCTGGCGAGAAAATCGATGTGAACAAGTTCAAAGATTTTTCCCGCAAAACGGCAGAAAAGTACGTAGAATTATACGATTGGTACTACATGTCGGCAACCGTACATAAATTGTTAATACACGGGGCTGACATCATTGAGAAAAATGACATTGTGCCCATTGGGGCTCTCTCTGAAGAAGCCTCAGAGTCGCGAAATAAAGATTTTAGGAGGTTCCGGGAAAATCATTCGCGAAAAAGAAGCAGGCAAGATTCAAATCAAGATATTTTAAATATGCTTGTCATTTCCTCTGATCCCTTATTAAGTGCACAAAGGCCTAAGCTAGATAGTAAGAGAAAACTAAGCTTTTTTGGTGAAACTCTCGACTTAATCCAGTTTCAGGAAACTGAGTTCGAGTTTTTAGATGTAACTAACTTGGATTCTGACTCAGAATTGGAATCCGACAACGAGAATGATGAAAATTCGTAATATAAGAAAAATATACTTCTTTTCTTTCTTTCTTTCTAATGTAAAAAAAAATACGAATTTTCATCACTCTCATTTTTCAATTTTTTTTATTAATTATGTAAGATTACTGTACTATTTGGTTCAATTATAATTTAATTGAATATTTTGTATAATTAAGAACATTTTTGTAACTTAAAATAAACAGCATTTTTTTATATTTTTCTTGTTTTATACCTATAAATTCATATCATTTGAGTTAACCACATTCATAATATCGATTTTCTTAAGTTAGACAATAAAGGGAACCGTTTCATATGTAAAAATAAATAAAAATATTTTGATGATTTTTTAAAAAAAATCGGCAGTGATAACCGTTATTTGTAGTACGTCAAAAATCATAAATAATTAGTACTAACACTACCTGTAAGGATATTACGGTTTTCCTTGCCGTTTAAGAGATAATTAAATTTTTATTCTAGCTTCATACAAATTTTTCGTAAAAAAATTATAAGTCCTTTGTTTTTGTGCAGATTGATGCGAGTATCATTTGAGTATATGATAATAACTAGTAGAAGCGATATTCGATTAGAAATTCGGTATTTGCCACTTTTGATTCCTATGTCTATGAAAGCCGTTTTTCAGCCCACCGTGCGCCGGCACATGTATTCTCTCGTAAAGAGTTCAAACTCTGTCTAGACGGTTCGACCTGGAAAACGAAAGGGAAAACGAGCAGTCGTCCCACTCTATGCGTCAAACATGCGCACTGGGAACAGAACGAGACAACAGGTGGGCCCTGAATTATTCACGGGGGTGGAGGCTTCAAGGTCACCGTACGGAAGACGTCTGGCCAGGATGTATCGAGATACCGCACCTATCGATTGAGGTTACGGAATCCCTATTAGATCCATTACTAAAGGTTGCTGCATGTGTAGTAATGCAACATACTTAGTAAGGTGATAAAAAAAAACGTTTTCAGTGCCTGTACCAAATACTACTTGATTACTACATATAAGGGCTCGGTATATCTATAAACAAAAACCATAAAGCATCTTCCATTCAATGCACTCCACCTCGACTTTGTGCAATCCGCCTCAAGCCTCGAGAGCTTCATCGAGAGCGAATTCTAGCTCAGAATGAACTTAATCACTTATTTCCCGCACAAACGAAATCTGTATTCGGCGCCTTCACTAGAAGAACCTAAAAGCCCTGAGATAGACAACTATATGTCCCTTTCATCAAAGGATATAACATACATTAGGTATTCTTTGATGTAATTTAAGAATAAATGAGACGTAAAGCTCCTGCCAGGAGGTAAGGTCTGCTGCTAGTAAAGGATGAAACACAAAGAAAGTTTAGTAACGTGGGTAGTTGTAAAACATTCATATAATACCTTTGAAATAATACGAGTAACTGTAGTCAAATTTCAGCCTTTTGAGCAATTTCGAGTCGTTTCCACTTTACTGAAGCAAAAGGAAGTTAATGAAGAATAAAATTTCGAAAAAAATATACAGTCAAGTTTTTAAAAACACGACTGATAAAGAGCGAAATTAGAAGCTCAAAGTGTCTTCATATCCTAAGTGCCTTAAAGTTATTTTTCTTTGTTACAGTGGACGGAGAGCCACCGGGCCTGTCGCTGGGCGCCCGCGGCTCTCTGGGGCGGGCGCTGCTGCATGGGCTCTTGGCGCCCGCGCCCGCCGCAAGGCATCACCTCTACACAGCACCTAATACTGGTAAGTACAGCTTCCAAAACCTTCGCTAAGCTAAAGCCGCAATTGCTAAGCCCTACCCCGGCCCGTACTGCTAATTTAGCCGAGCTCTACATTATATATTATTCACTAGGAGTACTAATTACATACGAGGCAGACAGGCTTCTACTGAGCCACTATTCTTTGTGTCAGTTATCTCAACATTGCCTTTTTTTCTTCAACTAAAGGCCAATTGCTATCACTAAAACGTGGTTGCTATATGAGATTTCAAATGCTGAAAGTTGATCTTGAGGCACTTATATGTTATTTAATGTGTTATAAGATTTTATATGTAATTTAACCGTCACCTTCAGTTATCAATAGTTTTAGCTTGTTGCACAATCAAGAGTTAAAGAAGTTAAATTTAGTCGCTAATAGGTTTAACCACAATAATATTTATAGGTATACAAACATAAATTTTCATTGTGTAGACTCAGGCGTTTTAGAGCACGCGAAGTGTTAATCTACCCCCTTTACAATAAATAAGTTTATTGTTTTAGTGAGTGTGTGGAAAAAAATCGTCACAAATATTTAATTTGATATAATAGTAAAGTAAATAAGTACCTAACGTCTGCTAAATGTTACCGGTGCATCTCTCTCGTGTCATAAGTTTACAATTTCCGATCGAGAAAAGACTCTGATTTTATATTATTGTTGGATATAACAATAATAAAGTATTGTACCTATATTTACACGTCAGTAACTCATGATGTGGTTTTCATGAAAAAATATACAATGAAACTTGGTTAAGTGGGACCTGGATAAGTGAGAAACCTCCATAACAGCACCCGTATGATGAATTAGGTGAGAGCGAGATGTCTCACTTTTAAACGTCAAACTCACAGAGCTATTAATAACTACAAACAAATGGCAACAAACAAATTGAAAATTAACATCCACATTACAAATTCAGCTCCAATAAATTCCCTAACGAATATTTAATAACTCCGCATTTCACGATCTAGTTCAATCAAAACAAACCGCGTTGAAACTGAAAGGCCTCCTATATCACAAATAGGGCTGAATCTAGGTCTCACGGAAAGCACCGCAAAGCTCAAGCATAAAAAATGTATAAGAGGAAGTTGCCGGCAATCGATAGGACCAGCTGATTTGGCCAATGTCACGACCACGGAGCCGAGTCTGCCCATCCTCCCCCACGCACACTCACGCAGCGCGCCGCAGTGTGTACACGCACACCACCACGGGGCGGTAAACTTGCGCCGGTGTGCGTCTGTATCATATTTTCCTGAAATAGCCTAAAACTTAGATTTGAATACTTTCCTGGATTATAGCGGTGTTATAATGTAATTATTGTGTTGCTGATTTAAGCTGTGGAAGGCGAAGTAGCTTTCGGTGTTACGAATTTAAAGCTTTCTTGTTTACAGTACACTAATCTTTTTTAATTAAGATTTTACCAAATCTAGATTACAGCCGGCTATTTTGTGAAATAAATAAACTATTGTTATGAATTAAAATCAAATGAATACGAAGTGTTGCCATAGTAGACACTTAGCAAATTGTATACACAAAACCGGGCATCGATCAATAACCGCTTTCATTCCACATTGTGCAAAATTAAACAAATAAACCCTTATTTAACTTTCCCTTAACCCCTTTTGGCGACATTGCAGATGGCCGAGTGGACCCGAAATGTGCATTATAACAAAGTAAACTTAACCCTGTCCCTGACCGGCAAGTGTGGGCGGATTGTCCCCGGCTGCCTGCATACTGCACATATTGCACCATTTGCACAACCATAAATAATATTTATTGAAAGGGCCCTAATTCGCAACGGCCGAGAATTGTGATTGATTGTTGCATTAATGAAACTATTATTATTATTATTATTATTATATACAATTATTACATGCGTGTGCGTGAATAGTTTTGTATTTAGGTACCTTCTACCTACATAATCTACTACATAACATAATGTACCTACATAACATAGTCTAGCTAGACCACAAGTTTGTTAAGCACCTATTCAGTATTTCCCTAATGATTCATTAGTATGTAGGTATATTATTAAATTATATATCATCATATGAACTGCTCTTATCGGTATAAAGGGAGTTACTTTAGAAAAATTGCTTAAATTAAAAAAAAAATACTTTGTTGTTTGTGTAGAGTCGCGAGAAATAGAATTTGGCGGCCGATTGGTGTAATGGACGCCATAGGTCCTGGGTTCGAATCCCGGTAGGTGCAAACATTGATATGATGAATACTTATTGATGTTTGTTTCCGAGTCATGGATGTTTATATACTTATCTATATATTTATATACCGTTGCTTAGTACCCACGACAGAAGACCTTAGGGATCTTAGTGTGGTGGGACTAGGTCAATGTGTTGAGAACTGTGTAAAAAAATTGTTTGAATATTTATGTATTTTTATTTATTTATTTGGTATTAGGAAGACCAACAGCTATGAACATGAACATAGTAATAACAACAATATAGTGAAATACAGCTAAATTAAGGTCTCCACAAATATGCAACAAAACATTACGTAAGACGCAACACACAATTAATTGATTCGACTTACTAATATAGCATATTTATATTACAAAGAAAATAATATAATTACAAACAATATTGTATAGTAAGGCTTTACTTTAGTTAGCTAATAGTATCAAATCTACCTATACAAAAATGTACAGAAAGCTGTCGGCACGGTCAAAGCGCAACCCCATCAACGTCGACAGTGCCAAACCCAAACACGTCACGTCCTAACCAAACAATCGAAGAGCGCAGATGGTTGCGCACATTGCGCACACGCATCCCACATCTCAGAGCCGGTTTCTATGCAGAAATGGGTTATGCACCTTGCACTGCAATACCGCCACCTCATCGATCACAATAGCCGGCTAATCTGCTCCGTGCATCTCTCTCGGATGTATGAGTACATCTCTTTTTTGCTTTTGAATCGGTTTTCCGGCGCTATTGACACTTGGAAATTAGAATGCCACGCGTGGGTGCGCAAACGCAACCCATTGTGCCGCCGGTATTGTCCGATTCGCAGACACGTATTGCAGGACTCATTATAGTTACCACATCGCCTCTAAATTCATACAATTACATGTTGTTGCGCTGTGGATAATCCAACAGTTTCATACAAATATTCTAGTCTTCAGTTGTATCTTAAACTGACCAACGGTATGTATAAGTAACGTATTATTTCTCTAAGCTTATTTGCATTTTAAAAAGACGAGTAACAAAGCAGCCGATGAAGAGGGGTCAAATGATACACGCCAAGATTCTCGTTTTCTTAATTCCTAACCCTTTTTAAGAATTAAGCGCTCCGTCGTTATTTACCTGCGTGTTAAATGTATATTCATGGGAAAATAAAAAAACTTTAAGCTCATCGACAACTTTATTATACTGAATACTAATCATATAATTTGGTTTGGTCTTTGGCCGTTTTTAAAACTTCATATTAGATATAGAGAATTTAAGTATAAAGATACTTTTAAGAAAATAATAAGTACCTAGTTGGTTTTGGTTGCAATTGCAACTACAACTAAAAATGCAAATTATTACCTTGAATAAAAGTTGTATATTAATTTAACCTAACCAACTAATATAAAAAACATTAATATCTATCCAGCCATTTTATCGTGAAAAGGTAACATACTGAGAGTTTACAGAGCTACTTTCAAATTTACAACATAGTATATTGGCAAACTTGCATAATATGTACTAAATGCTAAACAAGTCATTGACACATATGAATATGCTCGAAGACGTCCACATCTCCCGGGCGGCACATAGCGGCTTATGTACACACGAGTTGCCACACAATCATATTCAGGATGACAGACCCGGGCCAGAATCGAATCTAACTGTAATTCGCAAGGATTATGGTCTAACGCCACCTGGCGGACAAAGGCGATGGACAGCGGGCACTCCATAAAGATGGCCCGATTAAGGAAGGGTCCGGACTCCTCTTTGTTCCTCATTGTGATATTTTACTAATGGGACCGCATTCCGCGTCGACCGGTAGACCTGATTTTGGGACACTGGGACCCTCCAAAAACCCTAGTGGTCATTATTTATAGTTAATTTATTATTATTTTGATACGCGAGATGAAAGGGTTGGCACAAAGGGTCGAATTCCGTATTCCCTGTCGCCGGTCACTCGTGTGTCCGAGTGTCGCCGCTAGGGTGCGAATATTTTTTGTCTATGCCTCCGAGCTTGGGAACGTGAATATGTAAAGATTGTTTATTTTAGGTAACCTTAACAATGTTAAAGTTATCGCCTAAAATAATGCAAAGGAAGTTCAATGCCAAATCCGTTCGCTTCGAGCTGTGGACTTAAGAAAGTAAACCGTGAAGGTTTGATTAATGTAGCACCGGTTCGGTATTACGGCTCTACTACTATAATCTAGGCGGGTTTTGTAAACGATTGTAGAGCTATACGTAACTGACCGGGCTGACCGGCGCAGCCGCGCTTCCCGGTTCCCAGGCCTTTGTGCCGCTGAAGGGCCCACAATGGGCACAAAGGGGTGTGGACAGCGCCTTACAACCCTACACCGGTCAAATGGTCAATCATTTTAATACCAGTCATAGTTAAAAGGACAAGGAAATGTATGAATAAACTGCTTTCTTTCTTGCCTCATAGTTGTAAAGCTCCCGTTGATTATATTATTTAAATACTAAATAACCGTTACTCGTCAAACTTTTTTATTATGAGGGCTGGACATGAGAAATTATCCGCGCGTCCAGCGAGACTGCTATAAAAATACACGTTTTATAAAAAGCTCTCCTTTAATTTCTCCGAGATATGAACAAAAGATTTCTGAAGGAACGGTTGGCATTTGCATATTCACTTGTTTTTTTAAATTATGCAAGATGGAAATGTATCATTCGTACAAAATGAGACAACCCCGGCCACCGTGCAACCTGACGTATCCCTTGCAATCTGCATAATTGTAAATTAACCTAGAACGGTATAGTTTTTGCATGACAATCGCATGCTGCGGCCGCTGGCCGTGTTCTCACGTAGTGCAGGTCGGATGCAGGTGCACTCTCGTCTAACGACGGTCCGGCCTGACCGTTAGGTGCATCTCGGACCGGATTAATTGCCATTGCATTGCAAGGGTTGCATTTGCATATTATACATAATGCCATTATGCAGAAAACTGACCGTTAGATTATACAATAGAAGATACTGCACAAGTTTTAAGATCGTTGTGAACTGTAGTTAGATACTGGTTAATTCAAAAAATGGTTTAATTATGTTTCAACTCTGCCCTGTACGTGTTTAATTGTTGTGATGTATGTGTGAGAGCCGACTAAGGAATTTATGGGCGTTCAAGCGATGAGCTAGCAACTTGTCACTGATCTTTAATATCTGACCCCGTTATGCTAAACGTGGCTGTGGGATCTCCATCGCGATCTTGCAGTTTTGGCAACGTGTGTGATATATATACATACATATCGAGGGGTGAAAGGCTATTTGGGATAAGAGCCATTTATATATATGGTGCTTATCCCAAATAGCCTTTCACCCCTCGATATGTATTTCATACCTTATTGGTATTTTCTTATTACCCAGTCAATGAGATAGTGTGCAAATTCCTGACGGAAACAACGTTAGTGTGCAAATTCCTGACGGAAGGTAGCAGATTTTATGTATGCTATGATATAATAATATCGTGCCTATACCCTAACCTATGTGATTGTCTGCAGGTTCGCTGCCCCCCTCGCCGGCCGACAGCGGAGTCTCCGACGTGGAGTCCTCGTCCTCCGGCGCAGGCTCAGCCGAAGAGCTGAAGGCACGGCTACAGCCCCCTCCGGCGGCCTTTCACACGCCCTTCCTGCCCTTCTACCAGCACCACCAGATTGCCACCACCTTGCAGCACCACGCCGCGCATCCCAGGCCCCCTGGTGAGTCTTATGCCGTAGACATCTTTGTCTTATGCTACAGCTAAATACATTCTTATGTGATAAGGTATTTCTTTTCCATGTGACTAGATTTGCTGAAACTTTGACATTTAAAAAATTTGGAATGTAATTTTTTACAGACGAATTGTAAATTCTGTTTTCTTCTTATTTTCCTTTTTTGTGTCAATCCGTCTGGAACTGATCAATACATCGTTCCGAATCGAAAATAGGTATAAAGTGTTACGATATTGTTCAGCATTGCATTGTCTGTAGTTCTGTAGGTGACCGAGCGGTGAACGCCCCACCCGGAAGGTCACCTTACGGCTGCGTGTGCGCAGGGAATTCGGGAAACAGCGACCCATCTTGATACTTTCGTAAATATCAATAATCAGAAATAACTACTTTATTTACTATTACAAAAGTATGCGACTTATTTATGTAAACATGCAAACACGTTTAGCGAACCTGGCCGACGACGCTCGAATATAAAATCCGATGTCTGCCAAATTCTGCAGCAGATACAATATTTATAAACAGAGCACTAAAAATACTGTTTGTAGTTCTTTTTCGATACCCAGCTTTGTTTTCTTCTTTATCATGAGCTCCATGTGTCACGTAATGACAAATGGGTGTTATCTGAATGGCCGACGCATCTTATCGCGGGCTTCCGGGCCTGACGCTGCGCCCTGGCCGCGCGCCAGTTGGCCTTCTTTCCAACCGTTACATGCACACATTATCCTGACTTCGCGCTTGTAATGCACTTCTTCGTTTGTTATTCATCCATTAAAAAATCAGCTCGTGTATAGTTGCTACAAGTATCTAGATCTGTTACGAGATCTATAACACCGAAGGCTGCCGAGTAACATATCGACTCTACTTCTTAATATGATTGCAAAATATCCAAAGATTTGTTGTACCTATCGGTTTACGTTCGGTTTGCGTTTGATATAAATAGCTTTTTAAAATGTCGATAGCATCATTTTGCTAAACAGGCATCCATAAATGTATCTACAAAAACAAAAGTAGCTAAATCAAGTTTGCCGTGACACAAAACAAAAGTAAAATGTACGGAACCAGTTGGCATGATGCATCGGACGTGTGTCGGTAGTTGGCGCGCTCTGGGAGCCCGTCCTCAGCTATTTGACATTGCGCAAGGTCAGTGCTCCTAATATAAAGATGCAAAAAACTGACACAACTTCTTCAACGCCATGCGCTTGTTTGATGTCGCTACTGCGCTATCAATCCGTCTCGTTTTCTATGAAACCTTGAGTTGTTCTGAGTCACGACGCGGTACCAGAATTGTGTAGACTGTGTATGCAGGACGCGTCGCCTAGTCCCGGCTCCGGCGCATTCGAAGCGCCCACTTTCGATTATTCTGAATAAAAATGCCTTACGAGTACTTATTAATTCCCAGGACCTAGTCCTTTGTCTTGCAAATCAATAAACTTATAATTTATATCACAATCATGCATAACGCTTACTAAGTGAGTTACCATTAGTCGCGCGACCAGAGGTTTTATTCTACAACTAGTGGACGCCCGTGACTTCGTCCGCGTGGACTCTAGAAAAAACAAAATGTCGAAACTATCTAGGATAAAAACATTTTCCCGGGATAAAAAGTAGCATATATGTTAAGTGGGACCTGTCACAATATATTCCTAAAAACTAGATCGAAATCTGTTCAGCCGTTTCTGAGATTAGCGTGCACAAACATACAATCCGTTACAATTTTATTATATGTACCTATATACATACAGGATGTTTTTTTGTGGCCACCTTTAACGAAGGGTACGTATTCTATACATGGAATATAGTAAGTTTATGCCAAAAAAAATGATGGGAATTTTTTTTTTTTTTTTGAAAAAAAATTTTAAATTCCTTGATCGTGCGAAATTTATAGTGTCTAGTGTTTATGTTAGTTTTTTTATAGACAGATATTAATTATTTTTCGTGAAAAAATCCTGCTACGCGCGTCTATGTGCATTTATGCAGAAAAACGCAGTCTATTTACTCAACTTTGGACCCTAATATTTTGGAAACCAGACACTTCCTAGGTATGCTTCCATGGAGAAAAATGATCGTGATGATGAGGAGATTCCGTAGTTTTCGGGAACGTTGACGACCAAAAATCACCCTGTATAGTTGATAGAAGATATTTTTAGTTGACGTACAAAATAACACAGGAAAAGTAATGCAATAAAAATATATCTGAATTAATATAGCATTGTAATCGTTCGTGTGTCACATGTAAACACATTCCCACTCACACAGACATACATTCTTGCTAGCCGTCTGTTAATGTATAGGTACTTTATGACACGATAACATGGACAAATAGTTTCCGCGATAAAGAAAAACATGCTTGAGCAATAAATAATTTATACTTCAGAACGGCTAAAACCTGCAATAAAATTGCAGTGATTCAAATAGACAGCGCGAGAACACTGTCCTGCAGCTCGTAGGTTACATATTCAGGAGGTGGCTGTGATTGCGGCAACACACACGAAATTCGGTGTTGCAAACGTGTTCGTTGGGCAAGCGGGGCCGGCGGCGTCACTGTCGGCGCTGGCGAAACGTGACCTTCCATCCACACTCCAACACTATACGTGTTCTCTCCGCCTGTTTCCACACTCCACTCAGAAATCCTTGGTCAGGAATTAGAATTCTAAGACCATTTGATCTTATTAGAAATTAAGATTTTGTCAGTTACGATAGTCATCCAAGGATGCTATAATTTCGCCATATAAGCTTTCAACAAAACTTGATCAGCTTTTAACTCAGAAGCCAGTACTAACTCTAGCGCGAGTACTAACTTCTTTATTTAATCACTTAATTAACAAAGGAGACCTTGGTGGGATGTTTTCAAATTGTGCAGATTTAGGCAATGAGTTGCACGAAACATAGATTTGATTTTGCGTGTGAACGTTCTGCGTGAGATCTGGTGATCTCGAACTGGTTGCTATTGCGTCAGAACATACGGACCACAAGGAGGAAATACTGCACACTGAATCCTAATACCTTGTAATAATTTCGTTAAACAGGCAAAAGTAAGAAAATTAAATGTAGAACTATATAGACAAAAAGAAGTTCTATTTACAACATGTAAAAATATGTCTAACGAACATGTTATAAAAATTGAATTCACACCGCAGACAATAAAAATTGCAAAAATAGAACCACAAGAGAAATACTTGTTACATTCGCAGAACAACCGCAAGTTAATGCGAAGAAAAGAATATAATAGCTAAAGTAAACTACGTGACATATTAGCATAAATGAAATGGATATTAAAATGATTGCAGCATGTATCTGCAGCGCTGCAGCGATAAGCGCGCGCGCGAGGTGAGCGCCCGGTTTCAAGGGCACTGCAGCTAGCGCTGAGTATTAATAGTTCGCGACTATTTTCGCTCCGTCGCCGCTGGGGGACCGGAACGTTATTATTGACATTCGCAAACTTCCAAAAGCGACTCGCTTACATCACCAGCACTGACCTGTCATTTGGCGGTCGGATGCGCTGACGCATGCTTTCAGCTCTCAAAAACTGGAAAGTGTTCCTAGGGCCGGATTTCATTGCTGTAACTGACAATATATCTTTGTAACCTACATACGTTTCCAAGAATCTGTTTTAAACTTCATTTCTCGTGAAGATTTTTGTGTTAATTTAGTTTGACAGTATTTCCTGTTATCGTTGCTTTTCTGTAACCAGTAGGTATCTTATTCTATAAATTATTGGATTCAAAATAGAATGAAAGAAATGTTGCTTATTGGATTGAGTTTAAACCACAAATGCTACAATGATATAATATTCGAGTATGTAGGCAGTTAACATATTAATAAAATTGACAATGTGATTATTAACTGAATGACTATCTCGTTTGCGTAATGGTTTACTACAATGCGTATCTCTACTTATACCAACGATTGTTTCAAAAGTTTGTTTGCGCGTCGCCATATAAGGAAGACATATCACGCGCCATCTGTCGTACGAAAATCGCTTGCGCAACACGCGGCGACCCACTTGCACGGCGCGCCGCTGCCAAACGCGCATCTACTCCTCTACAATTACATATTTCGGTGTCGCAACAACGCGGTCGCATCCGAGTTGAACGGCCCGCGACCTTGAGTGTTGCGCAGCGCACGCGCCGCTGAAAGCGAAAGGAAGCAACCTACGAATCGACATATACCCCCCAAATGGTGAGGTATCCATCCATATTAGACATACCCCATGCTTACGTGACCTACGACCCGTACTCAAAGCAAAATTACCATTTAAAACCACAGGAAGTCCAGGATAAGTAGGTACTAAATACAGTTAATAAAATGATTCATTTTTGCTTTATCTCCCTTGGTTCATCCAAGTGTTGCATCAACAGCAGTGCGTCACCTTCGCGCGTTCCGTTTCACACGCGGCTTCCTGCGCGCGTGGCGCAACACATCTCGCGGCCGCCGTGCGTGGCGCAACGCCCGACGACGTCTTCCCGCTTCCGAAACCTACGAATAGCCACGTCAGTCAAACGGGCTCTCGCAAAACCAATCTGACCCAATTTGCTTCAGAAAATCTCAGCGCTCCACTTATCCGGAAACCTCATACATGCGAGAGTTTCTTTTACGAGGTATAAAAACAGAAGGGGCGCTGGTGTCCAGGCGGCCTACATACGCGCTCCACTGGTTTCCTGCCTGTTTTAAAATTATCCGCTCGTTCCCGGCGGAGCGGCAAAAGGCTCGCCCTTCACGGACCACAGCCGCCCCTTCACTCTAAATAGACTGGAGTTTGCCACAACACGAACGGGTCAATTATTGCGAATTAGAAGAAGAGATGTGTGAGTTGGCAGCTTGCTATCCTTGTGTTTATGCGTCGGAGCCCTAACCGGGTCAGTGTTAGGTCACATAGCGCTGCATAAATAGCCCACCTCGTCTCTCCCTCCGCGCACTCTACATGCATTTTACGAGATCCTCCTAGAGAGTGGAAATGTCCGATATAAAATAGTTTCATCGGGTTTCGCAACGTGTTTACGCGCGGCCCACATGGCTGTGCCAAACCGACGAATTCCAGAGAATACCGTTGCAAAACTCAGTTTTAATATAACGCCGGTGTCAATGCTGCCGACTGCTGGGCCGTGGGAATATAGGACGGTTAAATTTAGTCAACTCGGACGTTTTCGAAACACCCCGTTACGTTATCTTACGCTGGCTGATTGAGCATGCTCAATTATTCAGTCATTGCGTTGATACAAGCCCATTAAAAGGTTTAGCAGGCTGGAGATTTATGTCATGATAAATCCATAAGCAAATGGCAGTAAAAAAATTACGGCTTCAAAATCTATTTCTCCAGTTGGTTCATGGCACAAAAACATGGGCAATTACAAATATGGAGCTACATTTTTTCTACATGACTTTGCGGTCGTAGAGTCCACGCTACGTGACCATCGTCGACATGGATTCCTATTTTGTGAACAATCATATTCAACAATGGTTTCAGCAGTTGACAATTCTGATCGATAATTGGGTGAAAAAGTCGTTCCGTCCTGATTGCGACGAAGTGGCCGAAGTCAGGGTCGGATTAGGCAACTTGTTGTGATGGAAATCAGGCAGACCTTGACCGCAGATGTCCGCCCCTCAACCTGTTTTTTCTGACCACGTCCAAACAGTTACGGCAGAGGCTACAGATTTAGATGCGACCAGAGAACTCAAATGCAACAAGCAACACATTGTACCTACACTTCAAAAGATAAAGAATAATCATTGACTTTAAAGAAATCAATTTTTTTGTTGTTATTACACTAATCAAACCCGATACCGTACTTGCTGTTATCAAAGGTACCTAGGTACTTTGAAATCGTCGGTGTAGCAGAGGTGGATTCAAGGAACAAAACTTTGCTCTCTCAGAACTCTACATAGATGTAGGTAGATAGTCAGATGGGGAGGTTGGTGGTGGAATTTACTGTATGTATACTTACCTACGTGTGTTTTATGACATTAGATCAGGATCACATCATCAGCCCCTTTTCTATACGAGCATGAGTTCCTCAACACCATATTGGAAAAATATGAGATGAAATGTTCAGAAATTCCTAAAGAATCTTGATATCTCATAGGAAACATTCAGAGTGTTATTGTATAAAAAAAGTAAGCTTGTGTTGTAAAAAAGTAAGCTCTAATTAAATTCATTTAAGGATTAGTTTTTGTATTCTATATTAGATAAAACTTACATACATAAAAACATTATTTATAAATCGTGAAGTTACGAAACATTTTCTCGTATCAGTCTGATAATGCTATTTTTTATTAAAACCGGAGTTACTTGGTTTATCTGTTCAGTAACACCGATAACTTTAATAAATAGAGCTAATTAGGATTTAGGTTGTAATTTTAATACATGCCGGATATAATATACATAACCGGAAATCAATATTACAGATGAACGGAAGGCTGAAATTCCCCTGTAGCACGCGATACTCTACCCGAGCGCATCTAGAGAATAACATTGTTTTCCTTTGTTTCATTTTTCATATTATTTAATGCTCAATATTGTACTTCAGCTTTGTAAAAACAAACTTATTGGAAAGTTAGTATGCATAAGAATACGCATAATAAGGTTCTGTCAGATAGGTAGAGCCGCCCAAATACTTACCAGTCTGCGGCTGCAACAGGAAAAACTTAACAAAAAGCTGCAAAAAACCATTCAAGTACAAAAGCCTCAGAGGAGTGATTGATACAAGCAAGATGGCGTCCTGCAAGGAAGTGTTGGAATTCGCGTGGCGTTAGAGGGCGGGAGGGGCGCGGGCGGAGGCGGGGCGCGGGGCGGGGAGGGCGCGGGAGTGACCTTCGCGCGTTGATGCAATGTCGTCGTGTCATTGACCACGCAGCGCGCGCAAACAGTTGCAACCTCCCCGCGTCCCCCTCGCCCCGGCTTGCACTTACTGCCCCCCCTCCTCGCACCCCCCTATCGCCACCCCGTCCTGCATAAAACTTGGTCGTTTACGTACGATGACGGTGGCTTCTAATTAAACTCGGGTTAGTTTGCGTCACAGAGATATTTGCTTTTGTCGCAGCAGCAATATTAACGTTGACTAATATAAAATGATTCCATTAAATCTTAGTCAAATCAGGTAGGTACGAAGTCAAGATTAAATAAGCATCTAAGAAACAAAATTACCATAAATAGTTTTAAAGATGCATAAGGAATGCATAATAATTTTGTTAACGAGTGTGAAAAACAAAGGTGCACGAACTCTATGCCAAATAACCTTCCTCACGTCCCAAACTACGTTCTGAGGTCGTATCGACAATAAATACTATTGATAATTATGTATAAAACAAACAATATGACATTCATGCATTGGTAATGCTGCAACGAGAAAGTCGACTATATAAGTCAAAAGTACGCGCGGTCGTTGAATAATTATCAACGCTGAACCTGACCTTAGTCAACAAAATATCAATCTTGCAACTGCCTAAATAAACAGAGAACATTCAAACCTAGCTACAGACAGGGGCAGCGATATCTGCATCCGGCCATCCATGTTTGCATTAAGTCTTCAACACATTCGTATGAAAAATGCTTTCAACACAGATAACGTATCGCAGGTTATCGGCGGGCGACCGCTATGCCCATACGTTCCTGGTCGAATAAAAATGTTCGGATAATAAATTACAGTTGGCAGGAAGACAATTGCGTAGGAGACTAAAGAAGAATTAGGTAATTGAGAGCTTCCTAGTTAGATAAGATACGAGTCGCATGAACCAACAAAACAAGTCATCACAGGACTTGAAGAACATAATTCATGAAACACACGATTAAGGGCCGATGTTCCAATGGTCTTAGCATAGCCTACCTTAAGGATAAACTTGACACTGTCACTATCTTGATCAAGTATTACAGAAAGTTAGCAACTTTATCTATCCTTAAACGAGAAATCGATGAGGCAGAAGCAGCGACAAATATTTGTCATTTAAACCATTGCTTAACTCTACAAAGCGCTCGCCTTGACAATTCCAAGGCATGGAAGCAAATTCCGTGACTGTGCATACACATTCTAGTATAAACTATTGGTACCTACAAAGTTGCTAAGAGGCATGGCGTCACGTCTATCCAGTTGCACAAACAAAATGGCCCGAGGTGTTTGCCGACCGGCGCTGGTGTAGGTTTCGTAACATGCGTGCCTCCACAGCCTGTATGTCCGATAGTGCACGGAATACAAGCCCATTGCCCAACACATTGGTACTGCTAGACCAGGTTTAACTCATTAACGACATTTCCTAACGCCGACAAGGAAATGAAACATATCCTAATTAGAATAATTGCAATGCAGAAAGTTAAATAGCAGACAAAAGCAAAACTTTACAGCTGGTCATTACAATCGTACGCATAACCGCCGGCAATGACATCAGAGCGGCAGAGTGACAGGCATTATGCAAGGAGCTCCCAAACCGGTCAGTTTCGCGGTAAGCGTACCATATATAAATATACCCACTGGTATTTTCAGTTTCCTTGCACTGTTCAGCCAAAACAAATTAATATGTCGCGGTAGATAGAGCTTTCGGACACGAAGACCCAGTTGCAAGTATAACCTTACACATATCATATCTTCTACAATTTCTCTTCAACGTGATTTTAGTAGAGCTTAATACTCGTACCTATATGGAGCGCCGGCCCGAAGTAAATTTTAGAATGGGGCGAGATGCAATTATGGCGCCTCTCCTGTTTGCTCTATACCTATATCTTTACCATTTAGGCGCCCTCTAGGATTTGGCGCCTGGAGCGACTGCTCCGTTCGCCGTATGGGCGGGCCGGCCCTGCCTATATGTAATTAAAACAGTTTCCCATAACAATTGATGTGCTAAAGATAAATTTAAAATAAATTGTTCACGCTTAATCGTAAAGGTGTCTGAGTTAACAGTTTTAGTAAACACCATTCAAGGATCGTTGACGTTTATTCATAGTTATTGGATGGAAATACTCGTAACATGGCATTGATGATTATTTAGGGCATTGACTCTACCTTATAATAAATTGTAACCCGGTTCAGCGGTGTCACAGTACTAGTTTGTAAATAGCTATTTGTATTATCGAATATAAACGTTAAACCGAAACCTTCTTGTTAAAAGTATATCATGATGTCTCTTGATATGCAATATATATCCTAATCTTTTCCTCCTATTCTATTCTATGCTCGAAGTGGTATGTATGTTACAACCAGAAAAATTGTATTTCAGTATAGTATGATAAATAAATGACAATTATTAAAATAAACCCCTGCTTTATGGCCACATGACCCGGTTTCGAGTGTCCCCCGTTATCGCATTACATAAGGCGCGACGCACACAGCCGCAGCCCGCAGCTGACCTTACCTAACAGAGAGCTAACTAGTCCTCTCTGCCTGCGCGCGCGCACTGTATTTTACATGCACCTACACAACGTTCACAATACAATCTTTATTATAATTTATTGTGTACCTATCTATAGAAACATACAAATCTTAAGCAGATAAATAATAATATGTATGTATTTTTTGTAATGTATGTACCTACCTCTACATAAGTATATATGAAAGAAACATTATTATTTGACTAAATGGAGACTACCTTTAAAAACATGTTATTCAATTCAGGCAATTTTATCTCACACAAAAATGTAAAATTAGCCACTAAAGTCACCTTGATAGTGATTGCACTCTTATCAATCTGTCCACCTCAACTTTTCGCCCCGAATATCTACCGGATAAGAAATTACATATTCGAATAACAACTTTACATGCATTATAGTGTACCATTGCAAATGTGTCGATTTAGTAAAAAAAATGGCGTGTGCAAAATCCAGAAAGACAGGAGCATTAGTTATGTAGAGATGCGCGGGCGCAGGTTTGTATATGTGTGCGAAGCTTAGGGCTGGCCTGAAAAACATTAATAAATTTTTGTTCGTCATTTTAGAAAATTTAACTTTAATTTAAATTTCATTTAACTTACTAATCTTGTAAAGCAGAATATGATAAGCTAGATGAAGCTTTCAACTTTGCTAAACGATATTCTGATAAATAAAACATTCTCTTTATTTTAAATCATATTATCAGAATATCTATCATAGTCTATCATCGTAGTATCATACGGCGAGTTTCGGCGAGGATAAAATAAACTACATATATTTAACAGTTTTGTTAGTTTTCATATATTAGCTTCTTTATACTATAACCTTAAGGTTTTTTAAATTAGATTTTTTGTATTAGAAAAGGAATATAAATGAGCATTGTCAACCCTACAGTGAAGGTCAGGCGGCGGCGCGGCTTCCTGGTCATTGCCTCACACACACATGCAGCGCTGCACTCTTAGAGCGCATGCGCTTTCCGATTCCACAGGAAAACGCTTGTAGATGTCGCTATTGTCTATCCGGCAGCGGAATTCAAATTTGCATCATTATTTTTCTCATGCAAAAATGTATTTTTCGCATTCAGAACAGCATATACATATAACCTAACCTAACCCAACGATGTTATAGTAACGGGGTACATATTGGACTCTTTTAAATATTATTTTCAATATTATTAAATCTGTACCTTTTTTTATCTAAAAGTGTAATATTTATTTGGTGTACGAACACCTACATAACGCTGTCAAGATGGTTTAATAGTTTTAATAGTTATGTAGAGCCAAGTTAATCGTCATAAATGTGAGCTACTCTTTTGTGATCAAACATGCTATGTCCAGTGGTATTGGTATTGTTGCTGCTGCTTAGTTTCATTAGCAACATATGTAAGTATCCGAAATATAATGCAATGGAAATTTACTTTTACAATTATATTAAAGGCTCTATCTCCAGTCAAAAATAACAGTTTAGCAGTGCAAAGCTCTTTAGTTAACTTGAACGCTTTTGTATAGATAGGCATATAAATAATTCATTCTCAAATTTTCCTTACGCAATCACCAATCTCGTCGTATCAAAAATGTAATTTCACTATCGTGTCATCATATCATATTCGCCAATTTCAGCATATCTCTTCCGCATTACAATATTGGGTTTATCGTAGGATTCGATCGTAAGCGGTGATAATAATAATTGTTATTCACCTAATTTATGCACATTTCGGTCGAGCAGGAAACGTTTGATTATACCTACTTACGTTATCAGCATCTTATCGCTTGCCAAAATAGATGATACGATAATGTTTCGCAAACTGGAAACATTTGTTTATTGGCCCATTGAGGTAAGTACCTTCTTTTCCGCGCTCGTAGAGGCACACAAGTGGAGTTTATGGCAGCAAAACAACGCCAGTCGTTAGTATCGCAAGAGGTTTGTGGGGTAACCCATTTATCGCGACCGCGGGATGCGCCCGCGCAACCGGTTGCTCCTCCCCGTCCCGCGCCCTCCCCCGGCAACTATACGCAGTTCGCATACTTGCATCCGGGAATAAAGCAATTCGTCTCAGGCGTGACGGAAAAGCAACCCTCGCGTTAGGAATTACAGGTTACTTTCAGTCGACACTCCGTGGAGGGTAATTTTGTTCAAGGCCTGCTAACTAGCCAAGTAGAGCCGGCATCCTAAGCTAGCAGGCCCGTTCTCAGCAGCGTAACCTTGATCTTGCAGCACTGCAGCCGCTGGGATGCGACCACCACCGCCGGCTATAAATAGCTCGCCTGGCGCAAAACGCTCGGCTTCTTTTCCTTTTTCACCCCAGCTGCAGCCTCGCTAAGGATTTTTATATGTATACGGTTCATCATATTATTGTTAATATCAGTAGGTATGTAGGTAGGCATCTGGAGTTTTATTACCGTTATCTCTATAAGTTATGTTCAACATGGTGGTAATTATTAGATTGTGTTCCAATGGTAATGGCATAGACCTATACAATAATTTCACTTACAAGAAAATCGAAAGCTTTCGCTTGCGCCTGCGACGCACGCCGTTAGTTAGAATCATAGTGTTATACATAAACAAGGTGTTTTACGTTCCTTAATTAGGAGTCAAGTGTTGGGTGTGGTCTGGTTGATCTAGACATGTTTTTTTTTTTAATTTGTATTACGCAAGAAGTGCTAAACCAGTAAAGCAATGAGGACGTGACAAACGGACGATCCGCGTCACCCGGTTCAACGACCTGCGATAAGCCGCGCGAAAATACACGAGTTAGATAATATTAGAAAGAAAATGGCCGACGGCGTCCATGGCGGACGTTGTTTTGCAAACTCGCGGAAATACCGAAATAAATCCCAAGCAGAACTCGCTATCGAGACTTGCTTCAACTGCGTTACAAATTACGAAAAGTAGACGAAAATAAAGTGTTGCGCTTGCGCATGTTAGTTTAACCTGGAACTGTATGTCAACTGCTCGAAACTGAAAGCTTTTTAGAGATGATTGGAATTTTAAAATGAGATAAACAGACATGGAGTGCTGTCTGACTTATTAAAGTTAAGTAGTTAAAGATACTTTTAAAACTAAATAGTGAAGCATAGTTTCAGACACGTACTGTAAACCCCCGGTTATTATATTTTGTTAGGAAGTTCCTGATGCGGAGTTAAGAGATAACCGCCAATTACGCACACTAACAACCACGATATTGACCTGACTAGATTTAATGGCGCGTTTCCTCAAAGCTATTCTCGCTTCCCTTGCTTTTCAGGTCAAAAACATGCGTCTACGCACTAAAAGTTTATTTCCCGAAAGTCGTTTGCGATAATGTGCCAGAAATTGTAAAATTGTATGGCTAACTAAAATGTTTTGTAATCAAACGCCCCATGAGATGTGTTAAGCTTGATGAGATATTGTGATGGATTTCTGGAGTGAGGTAATTTTAGAAAAACACGTATTAAGAAAGAATGTGGAGGAAAATATTAGACGGTGAGTGGTCGCGAGCCGCATTGGGGTCAAGGTGCAGCGTTGACGCAATCTGACTTATCTACTACGATTCATTGTCTTATCAAAAACGCTATTTTTTACTGCGCTAGTCGCTCGGCTTTACTATTACTACTTTACTATTTCGCAATCGAGCGGAACTTGCTTCGTGGTTCTAATTATAATAATAGAAAAAAATTATAGGCAAACGGCGCGGCAGGGCGAATCGATAGATTAGCTCTAAGATCCGTATACTATACTTACAGCATTTTCTATTAACTACTTGCTATAGAGGTATAATACAATAGTCACATAACAAAATGACTGTTTTCGAACACATCAGTACTTCACATATGGGAGATTAGGAAATTGTTTGCTCCTCGGTCGATTGTTAATAGCCAAAATATACAATGAAAATATTTAGTATAGTTTTGATCAACACAGAGCCAAGAACTAACTCCCATCACTTGAGAAACCTAGTCCCACAATTGTTTAGCCTGCCTTGTCTATAGTTTGATCTCTCTCCAAGACGTCTACTGTAAACACAGACAGTCGCGCGGGCCGATACAATGAAACACTGGTTTATTTTTCATGCCTATCATATTAAGAATGGATATTGCTTTAGTAGTATATTATTATTATGTTCTTGTGTACCTTGAGTGACCGTTTGCTTGTCTGTTGGTTGCAGTGGGAGGTGCGGGCGAACGCGACGCGTACGGCTACGGCTACGGCGGCGGGGGCGGCGGACACCACTTCGCAGCGCCCGCGCCGCCGCCGCTGCCGCACGACGAGCTGCCCTACTCCGTGTTCGACTTCGGCGACTACCAGCGCCACCACCATCACAACAAACTCAAGCCCAAGAAGAGGCCCCGCACGGACGTCCCGCCCACGCCGGGCGTGAAGCGCAAGAGCCGCGAGGGCTCCACCACCTACCTCTGGGAGTTCCTCCTCAAGCTGCTGCAGGACCGCGAGTACTGCCCGCGCTACATCAAGTGGACCAACCGCGAGAAGGGCGTGTTCAAGCTGGTGGACTCGAAGGCGGTGTCGCGGCTGTGGGGCTTGCACAAGAACAAGCCGGACATGAACTACGAGACCATGGGGCGCGCGCTGCGCTACTACTACCAGCGCGGCATCCTCGCCAAGGTGGACGGCCAGCGACTGGTGTACCAGTTCGTGGACGTGCCCAAGGACATCGTCGAGATCGACTGCTCGCTCGCGTAAGCGCCGGCGCACACGGCGCTGCCGCTAGAATCTCCAGTGCGCGGACCGAGCCCGCCTCGACTCCGATTCGTAACGCATAGAGTCGCCTATTCATTTCGCTCTAACATATTTTCACTATACATGTTTGATAGTAAATTCGTCTATTTTTGAAGTCATCATGCGTAAGTTTTCCGATTTGCTTCTAATGTTCTTAAATTACTCTCAAATCGAAGTATATTAAATTATATCATTGAATATTATAATATTTATACAATATGTAAAAGAGACGAAATTGATTGCTCAAATGTTTATATCTATTTAAGGGAATTTCAGAGTGGAGTAACTAAATTTGCTAGATGTTATAATATAATGGAGTGATTTTTGTATGATGTTGAATCGAATTTTTAAATGTTTTGTAAAGAGTTTGTATATATTATCAGGCGTAGAGCCGGTGTACACTTCCTCGGTCCACTGTGTGACATCAGAACTCCCTACCTCAAAACTACGCAAAATAATCAATAAAATTCATAAGTATATACAATTTATAGTCGAAACTTCAGATTTACAATACGCAATAAGTACGATATATAGATTTAATAAGAGTTTATAGTAAAATATTTTATGTAAAATGTTTATATGACAAGAATATCGTATAGAAGTATCCTACAACAGATAACATATATTTAACGTGGTGCTGTTTATGGCCATCATATTTACAAGTTGTTACAGAGACCTCACTGCAGTTGACTCTATGAAAAAATATATTCCTATATATGACTAGTATCCGGTCGTCCTCTGTTCCCTGTTGCACTCTACTATAGTCTATGTTCCATTGTTGTATCTTTTCGAAGCCGAATTTTCCATTGATATTATTTAGGTTTTTGAATCTATGGAAGGCAGTCTCAACTCTACATACTGTACTGACCGCACTGCCAACTTCTCTGTAATAGAGCAGATATGTAATAAGTTAAGGGATGAATTTGTGCGTTAGTTGTGTTAATTATTATAAATGTACGTTTATTGTAAGTGAGCTGTTTAAGTGGACATGTTCTAGTTTATTTCGTTTATTCGAGAGGATTGTAATAAGCCTGTTGGACGGGGTCTCGTGCGCGGCATATCAGTGCTGCCGCCGCGCCGCTGCCGAGGCGTCCTCGACGACACATTGCGGTCCGAGTGCATATCAGCTAAACGAGGGTCTACGCCTATAGCATATCGAAAAGTCAGCACGAGACCTCTATTTTTTGTTACCTGAATAAATATTATAATTAATTACAATTTGTGGTCCAATGTTAATGAATCATAATACTATTTAATGTAGTTGATAACAAACGGTATGAGTAGCCTGCATCGTTCTCGCAGACTGTTGAAAGAAAACAATACTACTTACAATGCAATGACAGAATATACTTTTTATATATACCTATAGATAAAGAAATAGTAAATAAATATGCGTAGGAAAGAGATATCGTTGAAGAAATAGTGCGTCCATTTTAATAGTTGAATAAAACGAAGTATGCAATCCGCGGCGCAGACACCCCTTCGTGTTAAACTTTTGCAATATTTTTCTATTCGAAACAAAGATACGACGTCAAGGTGTAATATAATAATTAAGGAGTTAAATAATATAAAATTTACGATTGCGGAGTGTGTACTACGTAATGTAACGAAAAGTGTATAAGCCTTAAGGGTATCGAATATCAAGTGAAGGGTGCTACGATAGGGACCGAGCGGGAGATAGCCAAGCTATACGAACACAGCCAGCCAGGTATCATACAACATACAATACATCCAGTGCATTACAAAATATATAAAATTAAACTATAAGTGAAAAGATCTCAGTGTCCAATCTTCTTCGAACAAATCCAGTGCCCGTTTCATGTGATGATTAAAGTATATAATATGTATATTTCTAAAAATGTGGAATTTTTATCGTATTTTTATAGCTAGATGGAATTCTCAAAACTAATATTTTCCTTTCTAACTATTTCTTATGCTTTTGTAAATATAATTGTAAGATGTAACTTATTTATTTCGTCTTTTTATCTGCGTTTGTTAATAATTTAAAATTCCATCGGAGCGTGTTATTGTATGAACTAGTTTGTGACCTCTCGGGTCGCAGCTCGAGTGAACATATACTTCATATATAGTTAGAATTATCTTTCCTTTTATTAGGAGAATTCGTTTGATAGGTTACAAATTTTATTGTAATGTAATAAATTAAATAAATAATTAGGTAATGAATGGACCACGCATGGGATGTGAACGCTCTCAGAATTAACGATTCGACTACTTAGTGTTTAATGGAGGGTCTGTGAATACGAGTTACCGTTTAGTAATGTGTGAGCAGGCATTTAAAATAATGCTCGGAGGTTTAATCGTTTTAGTGGAATTGATGTTGTTAAAATTTAAAGTTTCTAAAACCTTATTGTACTTAAATTTTCAATGTAAATTATCAAGCACCAGAACGAAATTATCGTTAAAGAAATTATTTTAATTGAGCCTAGTCTTAGTAAGTTAAATTTGATTTAAATGAATTCGGACGTCGCGTTAGTGCGCTGCGTTCTGTGGTAGTTTCCCGCCTGAGTTTGTTTGCACGAGGACGAGATTGTAAATAAGCAACAATACTACACATATTATATCAAACGCACAGCCTCACGGCCTTCGCCATGGCGCATGGCGTCGCTAGATAGTTCCAATATGAAAATATTATATTGTGTGGAAGCAATGAGAAGGTTAGTGAATTTGGTATTAGAAAGGGGTGACGGGGAGGCAGCCACTCGCCGTGCAAACAGCGACTTGTCGTTACTAACATTCATGTTTCTATGTATCTTGTTCGTTAAATTAGTGTCCAAATGAGTTTTACGATAAATTTTATTGTGTTAAATTAAAGTATTCACAAGAAAAGTACATATTAAGTTTCGCTATTGAATGCGGTTAAAGATAGCGGTTTTAACTTTTATTTGGTAAAATTAATTTTGCTTATTATTCTGAGAGTTTGTACGGTACAGTTGATTTTGCTTTTAGATGTATGCAGTTAAAATCCGATTTTTTTTCAATTAATTTTAGATGTTTAATTTTACAAAATACTGTATTTTCTGCCCCCTAGTTAAGTTATTTTTCTATGTATAGTTAGTTATAAGTGTAAATGAGTTAGCACCTAATTTGATGCATGATGATAATGTTAATAAAATATCCACAATAAAATACAACATCATGTTTCTTTTACACTCCCTCTTTACATACTATGATGTCTATGATAGGCACACAGGATAAGCAAGGAGGTACAGCGAACCATAGAGTTATAAAACATAGATCGTTTGTTTATCTCGTTTATCTAGAACCTGTGTGGTAAGCACCAGGGATTTGGTATCTCCTCTAAGCACGAACCTTTTTACGCGGCGCGGTGCGGCGTAACGCTAGCGACTCGCTAACAAAATCTATGTGATTTGACAGTTGGACGATAACGTTACGGACTATCGAGAGGTTCGTGCTTACCACTCAGATCTAGAATCATTGTATCAAGGAATATGCTCACTCTCTGACGAGAGCATTGTATGATTTGTATGTATGTACCAGGGATTTCTAACAAATGAACTCACAAAATATCAAAGTACTAGTAGGATACAGCAAAAGTACCTACTCATAAAGTGTTAGGTATGCAGAAGAAAGAACGGGATTTTAGTAGAGGAATTTCACAGCAGCTCACAGGATAATACAAGGTAACACGAGATATCAGTCGTGTGCGCAGGAATTAAGGAAATGTAGTAAAGAAAAGGTCACAAAAATCATTGAGAGAAGAGAGACAACAAAGATCGCAAAGTTTTCGAACCAATTACAATTTAGGTAGGTACACCAAATTCTCTCTTCCAGACCTACCAGACTTCATCACGTCATTAGAACGCGCTAAATGAACACTTCCTATTTGAGATAGATAACTTTGCAATCGCTCTCACTCTGAAAATTGCTACATTGACTAAGGCCTCTGGGAACAAGCCCCTTAGACAATGTAACATCGGTTCGGCTTGACATGCGTTGTTGTAACACTCGAACCTCTATCGATTCGATCGAGATATACATTAATACATATTACCAAAGACAATTATATTACTTAACTGGTATAAAAAAGGTTCAGGAGATTTATTTTGATAATTTTAATATTTGTGGATAATTCACAAAGTAGGTTGCATAACTAAAGATTTCCTTAGCCAGTCCACGAAATGACGTGTTGGTTGCGTTATTTTTTTTTTTTTTTAGTTTATCCCGAAGGAAAGGCAAGGGGAACTAAGCCCATACAGCCTAATCATTGTTTAGTAAAATGTATTCTGAATTTATGATGAATGACAATGATGATGAATGGAAACGTCGGGAAAATCCTCAAGAACAAGTGTAAAGTTAGTCAAAATGAAAAATTATTGCAGAAACAACTTACATGCGCCCATGAAGAGATCGTAATCCGGCTAAAGTTTTACTCGGCTTACCTGCGTATAAAACCATGCACACGCACTAGATTCACATCACAAGTAATCAAAATATAACTTATCTACCAGAAAACATCACTTTACGGACACATGCAAGCCATTTACAAATAATTTTTGATTTTCACAAGAAAATTACACCTGCACCCTTCCAGCTTTTCCCGCCGAATCTGTTGCGTTATTTGTCACTTGTCAGTGTCAAAGGGACTCGGCGCGAAAAGCTGGAAGGGCGCAGGTGTAATTTACTTGTGAAAATCAAAAATTATTTGTAAATGGCTTGCATGTGTCCGTAAAGTGATGTTTTCTGGTAGATAAGTTATATTTTGATTACTTGTGATGTGAATCTAGTGCGTGTGCATGGTTTTATACGCAGGTAAGCCGAGTAAAACTTTAGCCGGATTACGATCTCTTCATGGGCGCATGTAAGTTGATTCTGCAAAAATTTTTCATTTTGACTAACTTTACACTTGTTCTTGAGGATTTTTCCATTCATCATCATCATTATCATCCATCATAAATTCAGAAATCATTTACTAAAGACAATGGCTGTATGGGCTTAGTTCCCCTTGCCTTTCCTTCGGGATAACAAAATAAACTAAACAAAAAAAAAATGTCAGTGTCAAAGTCAAACTGACGCTTTACGTGTTCGTATCGCTGTCACCGCACATTACAATTTTTCGTTTGTAATTTCCTAATAATGTGAAGAAAGAAGTGAAAACGTTGTGAAAATATTAATAGTTTAAAAGGAAGTTTTTTGTATAACATTTGTAGACAGTGTATATTAGTGAAAATGGTTTTAATGACAATGATTGCGCGGGTCGTCGACGGCCTACCTTTGGCCGCTACAATGCAAGAGGATGACCAGGTAACAGCAAAATAAGTAACATATTTCACCTCATTTTTAGTTTAATATCATATGATAACCGTTCTACACAATTATATTATGCTTTACAATAGTTTTACCCTTCCAATAAAAATGCATTGACTTCCCTGCCAGTTCAGTCACCCATTTAATTTCTCTTATTTCATTTTTAATTTTATTTGCAATGGTGGTTTGCAGAGTGGATGCAATATCTTGGAGTATCAGAATCAGGCAAAAATGCTGTTTAGAAAACTTGGTCCTCAGTCACCAATACGCTGTTCCATCGAAACTGGCCCCTATCTATTCCAGTGAGTTCCAGAGCTTTTTTACTATATTTGTTATGATTTAATTTTATTTGGTTTTTCCTTCTTATTGCACAAAACTTCATGCAATTTGGCATGATATTAATTGTTATTATAATATTATAGTTATTATAATAATTATATTTCCAATGAATAAAATAAACTGCCTAATAAAAGCCCTTAAAGTTAAAATTCGTAATAGTAAAATAGGTATGTACATAATGTAGTTTACTATGTTAAGAAAAGTTGACTCTGTCCTTAGTGACTAATCAATCAACAGACTGTGAATCCGATAAGACAGGATTTCTCTAAATTATAACAGGGATTGTAATATTAACAAATGTCATCTATTTACAGTTATTTAATTGAAAATGAGATCTGCTACCTGGTGCTTTGTGAACGAAACTACAATAAACGCTTAGCATTCAGTTACTTAGAAGAAATAGCTCAGGAATTCTATCAGCAATACGGCAAACGAGTAAGTGTTACACATTTAATGTAATAAAATTATATGCAATTTTAACAAAGTAAATATTAGAATTATTATTGTAACAAAAAGTTTGTCACAACAAATTGTTACTGATCTTTTGAATTTAAAATTAGATTTTTTGTTGGAAAACTTGTAACAGAAAATTCTGTTGCATTGTTTTCTGTAGTCTACATGTACACATGTTGCAGGTGAACACAGTGACTCGTCCATACACATTCATCGAGTTCGACACGTGGATGCAGCGGGCACGCAAGCAGTACGCGGAGGGCGGCGCGCGCGCGCGGCGGGCGGGCTCGGCGGCGCAACTGGGCGGACAGCTCGGGGACGTACAGCGCATCATGATGCAGAACATTGACGATGTGCTGCAGAGGGGGGCTGTGTTATCCGGTACTGCACATTTGTATCTAGTATCGTTAGACACTGTAAAGTAGACAGTGCACAGTCATAATGAAGAGAAGCTTAATGTTATCATAATCATATTCTATTTGTTCTAAAATGGATCTTGCCCCATTCTAAAATTTACTTCGGGCCGGTGCTGCATGTAACTATGCATTACTTTGAAATATTTTAATACAGGTTTGTGCAGTAACTAGTTATGTGTAATGAACTCTATGATGTGTAACTTGCACAGGTGAATAGTGTGCTTAATTACTCATTATAGATAGGTATAAGGATTTAATTTATGTATAGGTTTTACTATTAATAATTATGATAAAACTAGTTATGACAAAACTGGATTGATCAGTACTAACAAAGTTTTCTTTTTTTTAGGTGGCTTTTGCCCTAATGGTATAGACCAATCCCTAATTAATAAACTTTCTTTGCCCTTACAGAACTGGACACGAAAACACAGAACCTCTCAATGATGTCCCAAAAATACAAGAAAGATGCAACCTATTTGAACACAAAGTCCATGTTGGTGAAGGCAACAGCTGGAG
Source organism: Carposina sasakii (assembly GCA_014607495.2). NCBI lineage: Eukaryota > Metazoa > Arthropoda > Insecta > Lepidoptera > Carposinidae > Carposina > Carposina sasakii. The sequence goes on from CP053151.1 coordinate 15,760,424, forward strand.
CAGTCATTTTACTAGTGGTTGTACTATACTTCTGGGTTCTATAGGCTCTAATTAATTATTGTTTAGTTTCCAACAATGTTTTATCAAATTTTTCAAACTTATTTTTGGGTCATGAAATCTTTTGTACTACTGTTCAAATTGGAGTCACTTATTAAAAATGATAATGAAATATGTAAGGCAAAAACTAATGAGCATTCCAATCTTCTAATGTATAACTATGTATATATATATATATATATTAGCCTTACCTAATGATGCTTGAATTATAAGGTTTGTAAAGTTAACTAAGCTATAAGGATATATCTTAGAAGATAGACTTTATTTGCCAATATGTCCTATATTTTTTCATAACAACTTAGGTGATGGAATGGAGTGTTGAAATATTTATTATTTTATTGTTATTTGAGAATATTTATTTAGGGTACCTACAATAAATTGTGTTCTTTCTTAAATCTTATTTTCATTTTTAATATCTTTGTTCTGTTCACAGCCTGATAACTATTTTAATATTACAAATAAATATTTATGAATCTGTTAATTTACATGCTGAGTGTGAAGCAATATATTTTTTGGAAACTTCATTCAGGCAATCTTGTACTCTGGTAGCTAGGCCAGGATTCATTACCTGAAATTAATTTATTACTTTCACCAAAAAATATGTAATTAAAACACTTTTTGTAAAATTATTTATTCATACACCTATACATACTTATTTTACTAAATGTGTAAGCAATTAAAACCATTAGTAAATAATAGTGGAAATATGTATGAACCAAGTTTTCAGAAAAGCTTTATTATTCTTTGTTAAATGTTTATTTACCTGAATTATTTTAGCAAATATAACTGGTCTATTTTTCCATTGTAAAGTGCCAAACATTTGCACAGGATATGGAATAACTGTAGATGGTGGGGAATTTTTCAGGTAAACAGTGGAGACCCTTATCATTTCCAGTTCATTTACTAATGGTGTTTTTGACTGTATCTAAAAAAATGTTTTTAATTATTAGAAGAAAGAAAGACAAAGGTACATCAAACAATCTTTGTTCTAAATTGCACAGTAGAAGCTACTTACTTCACTGAGATAAAATTTCCCGGCTATGCTCTGTAGAATACCCACCGTTTGACATTTCACAATTGAATATCTATCTAGACTGCAGGTTTTTATGAGGTCCTTTATACAAGAGTATGTGTAAAATTCTCCCTGAATTAAAAAAAAAGCCAGTAAAAGAGTACTAGTATTAATTTAATTTACATACACAGTCTTTCCCCTTTATCCCACATGGGCACAAATACAACAATCTAGCTATTAGTAACAAATCCAATGGGAAATGTTACTGAGTCATTCAAAATATTAATTCTTTCTTTGTTTTATTACACACAGTAAAGTTTATAACAAGGAAGATGTACATAGGCGTACATACTAGTAATGAAATATTTCAGAAGATTTAAATTACCTGTGGGGTTTCGTAAGTAAATGGGCAAATGCGATAAGAGGTATTTTTTACATAATTCATATTTATCTATATCTATACTAATATTATAAAGAGGTAAACTTTGTTTATAGAGTTGTATATTCTTTGGTTTATTTGCAGCGAATAGGCTCCGAAACTTCTGGAGCGATTTCATAAATTCTTTCACCGTTAGAATCCTTATTGGACCTGGATGATTATAGGGTTACGCATAATTTCCACTGGGCTGGAATAAATATGAATTAAATACAATTTTTTAACCATTTGACGCATGGAGGTATATGTTTGACATACACCATAGACAAACAAGTCCCCAGAATTTATTTTTTTATTTATTTAGTTTATCCCGAAGGAAAGGCAAGGGGAACTAAGCCCATACAGCCTATGATGGATGATATTGATGATGATGACTGGAAACGTCGGGAAAATCCTCAAGAATGGGTGTAAAATTAGTAAAGATCAAAAATAATTGTGGAAACAACTCACATTGGGCCGATGAAGAGATCGTAATCCGGCTAAAGATTTACTTAGCTTACCTGAATATAAAACCATGCACACGCACTAGATTCACATAACAAGTAAACAAAATATAACTTATCTACCAGAAAACATCACTTTAGGGACACATGCAAGCCATTTACAAATAAATTTTGATTTTCACAAGAAAATTATACCCGCTCCCTTCCAGCTTTTCCCGCCGAATCCCAAGTCCCCAGAAGGAGTCCTCAATGACAGATGTTTCCGGGTAGTGATTTTATTTTTTTTTGTTTAGTTTATCCCGAAGGAAAGGCAAGGGGAACCAAGCCCATACAGCCATTGTCTTTAGTAAATGATTTCTGAACATATGATGGATGATAATGATGAATGGAAACGTCGGGAAAATCCTCAAGAACAAGTGTAAAGTTAGTCAAAATGAAAAATAATTGCAGAAACAACTTACATGGGCCCATGAAGAGATCGCATTTTGGCTAAAGTTTTACTCAGCTTACCTGCGTATAAAACCATGCACATGCACTAGATTCACTTCACAAGTAATCAAAATACAACCTATCCACCAGAAAACACCACTTTACGGACACATGCAAGCCATTTACACATATTTTTCATTTTCACAAGAAAATTACACCCGCCCTTTTCCAGCTTTTCCCGCCGAATTCTCCGGGTAGTGAAGCAAAAACGAATCAAAAATCTCCGCTCTTCTAACCCGCCGATTGTTGCCATCGATAAAAATATTATCAGTTTTTTTAGATACAGTAAATAGGTTGAACAAATTTGACCTACTAAAAGTTGCTTCAAAAGTGTGCGTGATCACGGGTTCTGGGGAATTTATTATTCTGTGACGTACAGATGACATGACATTTCAGTCATTGTTCTGAGAATGACACATTATGACAGACTTTTTTTTGTTTATCCCGAAGAAAGGGCATAAGGAATACAGCATCCATACAGCCAATACTGATGATTTCTGAATCTATGACGGATGATAATGATGATGAATGGAAACGTCGGGAACATCTTTAAAAATAAGTATAAAATTAATAAAAATCAAAAAGAATTGCAAAAACAACATACCTACATGAGCCCACGAAGAAACGGACAGATAAAAATAAATTTTGAATTTCACAAGTAAAATGTACCCACTCCCTTCCAGTTTCCCGCCAAATAAGATAAAATTTGGTGTGTATGTTCATTAGGGGGTCTAAGAAAGTACTAAGAACGGATTTCTCGAAATTCCCATGGGAACGGGGCAGACGGGAATTCCAAATTTTACCGAATTTTTCACTGTACCACTGTACAAGAGCTTATTCAATAAGTATAAAAATAAGGGTATGATTTAAGCTGTCACCAATTGAAGACGTTTTCTGTTTCCTTAATAATAGTTTGCCCCCAAAATAATAGATTTGTCACCAAACAATATAAAATCAGTTCCACGAAAAATCACCTAAAATCATGGAGATATAAGGTCTAGTACCAAATTAATATTTTTGAATGTATTTTAATAGGTTTGTCCTAATAAGTATTGAAGCATTTTAATTAAAAGTGATCACCAATAAATCATATCGCCCTCGCTTCATTCTTCTAACCTATATTGCCAGATTCGGATCCGCCCAAACAGGTAGCCATAAGCAATTAGCAAAATTTGCAAGTATTTGGTGACAGATCTATAATTTTTAGGACAAACCTATTATTTAAATAACAAAACTATTATTGTGAGAACGACGTTTATATTCAATCAATGCACTACAATTTCTTTGGTGATCCATCTTTTATTTTACACATATATTAACATTAATTTGGTGATTCATACCTGGGACCACATTTGTTTATCTGAGAACGAAAAATTTCGTGGCGATAGATCTAATTATTTGGTGATACCTATGGGTGATACAACTTGATGACAAATATAAATTTTGGTGACAGAAAATATAGTTCCCTAAAAATAAACCGTTTGACGTATACAGATGAAATTTGGTGTGCACGTTTGTTAGGGGGTGTTAAAGACCATTAAGAACGGGTTTCCCGAAATTCCCATGGGAACGTCGCAAACAGGAGTTTCAAGTTTTTACGAAAACCACATGACATATAGAGATGAAATATGACAGGTATATTCCGTAGGGAGTGTAAGGAAGCACTGAGAACATATTTCCCGAAATTCCCACCGGAACGGAACAAACTGGAATTCAAATTTTATAAGAAAACCGCTATACCTATGAAGTTGAAATCGAAGATGTATGTTCATTAGGGACTGCTAGGGAGCACAAAGAACGGATTTCCCGTAATTCCCACGGGAACTGGACAAACGGGAATTCCCAATTTTAACGAAAACTATTTGACACAATATAATGATGAAATTTGGTAGGGAGTGTGAGGAGGCACTGAGAACATATTAAACGAAATTTCCACCAGAACGGGACAAACGGGAATTCTATTTTTTTACGAAAACCGCTATGCATATAAATCAGAAATTGGGTATATATTATATTCGTTAAGGAGTGCGAGGAAGCACTAAGAACGGGTTTCCCGAAATTCCCACAGGAAGGCGACAAACGGGAATTCTCAATTGTTACGAAGACCACTTGACACAAAATGATGAAATAAGGCAGGTATATTCAGTAGGGAGTGTAAGGAAGCACTGAGAACATATTTCCCGATATTCCCACGGGAACGGGACAAACGGAAATTCCAAATTTTAGAGGATATGTACCGAAGCGAAACGAGGGCGGGCCACTAGTGTATAAAGTGTGTAAAGTAAAGACCGCATATACCTAACCTACCTAAGTTAGATTTTGTGCCTCAGTTGCCTACTGTACTTTAAAAAATGTCCAACTCTACCTTCTTTAGCTGATCCCTAATAGACAATAGTCTGTGCTGATGCTGACCCCAAGGACTTGGGCGTTATTCGGAGATTCGGCGGGAAAAGCTGGAAGGGAGCGGGTGTAATTTTCTTGTGAAAATCAAAATTTATTTGTAAATGGATTGCATGTGTCCGTAAAGTGATGTTTTCTGGTAGATAAGTAATATTTTGTTTACTTGTTATGTGAATTAGTGCGTGTGCATGGTTTTATATGCAGGTAATAAGCCTAGTAAAACTTTATATAGTCGCAATACGATCTCCTTAGAATAATGATTCGCGGAGAATTCCCATGAAGAGATCGTCTTAGATCATTAATTTAAGACGATCTCTTCATGGGCTCAAGTAAGTTGTTTCTGCAATTATTTTTGTTTTTTACAAATTTATAACTCGTTCTTGAGGATTTTCCCGACGTTTCCATTCATCATCATTATCATCCATCATAAATTCAGAATTCATTTTACTAAAGACGATGGCTATATGGGCTTAGTTCCCCTTGCCTTTCCTTCGGGATAAACTAAACAACAAAAAAACAAAGTTACTTACACATCAAAAATATTAAACCAATCAGCAGGTAAGCCGAGTAAAACTTTAGCTGGATTACGATTTCTTCATGGGCGCATGTAAGTTGTTTCTGCAATAATTTTCCATTTTGACTAACTTTACACTTGTTCCTGAGGATTTTCCCGACGTTTCATCATCATCATTATCATCCATCATAAATTCAGAAATAATTTTACTAGACAATGATTAGGCTGTATGGGCTTAGTTCCCCTTGCCTTTCCTTCGGGATAAACTAAATAAAATAAAAAAATTAAACCAATCAGGATTCGGCGGGAAAAGCTGGAAGGGTGCAGGTGTAATTTTCTTGTGAAAATCAAAAATTATTTGTAAATGGCTTGCATGTGTCTGTAAAGTGATGTTTTCTGGTAGATAAGTTATATTTTGATTACTTGTGATGTGAATCTAGTGCATGTGCATGGTTTTATACGCAGGTAAGCTGAGTAAAACTTTAGCCGGAATACGATCTCTTAATTGGCCTATGTAAGTTGTTTCTGCAATAATTTTTCATTTTGACTAACTTTACACTTGTTCTTGAGGATTTTCCCGACGTTTCCATTCATCATCATCATTATCATCTATCATAAATCATTTACTAAAGACAATGGCTGTATGGGCTTAGTTCCCCTTGCCTTTCCTTCGGAATAAACTAAACCAGTGTTGGCAACCGTACGATAATTATCGTACATGCACGATAATTTGATACCAGCGTACGATGTACGATTGCGATTCATTATCGTACACAAATGTACGATAATTTTCGAATTGTAATGGATTTCGATAGTTTCGTTCACTCATATATAGATAAGAAATATATAAATATATATCTCGTTGAATATTACATATTTTGTCAATTTATGTGTTCATGAATAAATTTAATAATCGACTAATCAACTTTGGAGCCATTTTATTTTTGTAAAACTTTTGAAACACAAATTTTCGAGCCATTTGTACGCAATGTACCCATGTGAAAATCATAAAATTCGAAAAAGGACATGACGAGCGGCTGAGCGCAATATAAGTTCGTAATAATATCTATTTTTATTAATAATTAACGTTTTTTTTATGTCGTTCAAAAGTATACGATAATTTTTCGTCAGGTACGATAATTTTACGCCCCTGGTACGATCAGCGCATCATTCTAGGTTGCCAACACTGAACTAAACTAACAAACAAATTAGAGAGTAGTAGTATGTATATTCTTTGATTAACTATTACAATGTCTTCATCACCAGAACATGAAAATGAACCAAGGTAAAATTTATGGTTAAATTTACGGATTAGCAGCTATGTATTTATGGTTGCATGCTAGGTGCTTGGATCTGGCTTCTCGTTGCGACTGTAGTGTCTTGTGTTCGTGATCATGAGTAGGCAGATCCGAGGGTCAGCGGAGGGTATAGGGCCCGGTGGTGGGCGATCCCTCAATAGAAATTTATGGTATTTTGTAAAACGATTTTATTGCGATGGATATTTATAATAAACAACCTTTATATTTAGGCAACTTCATAAGCACCTTATTTCTTATTTTAGACTTGGTAAATGTGAAGTTTGTGGAACCAAGGCTGCTGTTTACACGTGCCCAAAATGTGAGGTGAAAACATGCAGCTTAAATTGTGTACGAATACATAAAAATGAACTAGAATGTGATGGAATTAGAGACAGAACAAAATTCGTAAGAATCAAGGATTTCACAGACAGTGATCTATTGAGTGATTACAGGCTTCTGGAGGAATGTGCACGTTTTGTTTACAGTGTTCAAAGAGATGAAAAGAAAAGATTTACAAGAATAGAAAAAGACCTGCCTATTGTATGTACCTAACCAATACTTTAAATATAATAGAATAGTCTCCATACATAATAACATTCTTGCTAATAATATACAAGAGATAGTAATAGGGTAGTTGATTGTTTTTTTATTTGTATTTATATCGAAAGAACATAAAATAAAAGAAACATTAGCGAAAGAAAAACTTTGCTAGCGTGAAAACTTTCTGGGATATAACGATTTTAATATCACAATTTTAGACTTGCCAAAAACTCTCCATACAAACGGCTGCCACAATGTAATGTCACTCTTTGATTATCTTGTATTTCCAAAAAAAGAACTTTTGTTCTACAGCTATATTAAATATTGTGTTTATAAATAACTAGTGGACGCCCGCGACTCCGTCCCCGTGGACTACAGAAAAAATAAAAAGTAGCCTATATGTTAAGTGTAAAAAGTAGCCTATATGTTATCGCGGTTGTCGTAAAAAATTAATTCACGTTTGTCCCCTTCCTGTGGGAATTTCGGGAAATCCGTTCCCAGTGCTTCCTCGGGGTCCCAAATAAACATATATGCTCAACTTCAGATTCACATGTTTAACCGTTTTCGTAAAAAATAAATAATTCCCGTTGGTCTCCTTCCCGTGGGAATTTCGGGAAATCCGTTCTAGTGTTTCCTCGCAGTCCCTAATGAACATATATGCCCAATTTCAGCTTCATATGTATAGCGGTTTTCGTAAAAACTATGAATTCCCGTTTGTCCCCTTCCCGTGGGAATTTCGGGAAATCCGTTTTTAGTCCTCCCTCGCTGTCCCCAATGAACATATATGCCCGATTTCAGCTTCATATGTATAGCGGTTTTCGTAAAAACTATGAATTCCCGTTTGTCCCCTTCCCGTGGGAATTTCGGGAAATCCGTTTTTAGTCCTCCCTCGCTGTCCCCAATGAACATATATGCCCGATTTCAGCTTCATATGTATAGCGGTTTTCGTAAAAACTATGAATTCCCGTTTGTCCCCTTCCCGTGGGAATTTCGGGAAATCCGTTTTTAGTCCTCCCTCGCTGTCCCCAATGAACATATATGCCCGATTTCAGCTTCATATGTATAGCGGTTTTCGTAAAAACTATGAATTCCCGTTTGTCCCCTTCCCGTGGGAATTTCGGGAAATCCGTTTTTAGTCCTCCCTCGCTGTCCCCAATGAACATATATGCCCGATTTCAGCTTCATATGTATAGCGGTTTTCGTAAAAAATATAGAATTCCCGTTGGTCGCCTTCCCGTGGGAATATCGGGAAATTCTTATAGCCTATGTTCATCCAGGTCCAATAAGGATTCTAACGGTGAAAGAATTTTTGAAATCGGTCCAGTAGTTTTTGAGCCTATTCATTACAACCAAACAAACAAAGTTTTCCTCTTTATAATATTAGTGTAGATATGGTCATAAAACAAAAGTTGCTGTAAATGATGTAGGTGGACATGTGATGTAATTTTTAATTAATTTCACATTTAAAAAATGGACTTGCCCACTTAACTTTGAAGGCTTCATACTACCTCATTTGGACACATAATCAAATTGTAATTTTACAGATAGGTATGATTTTGATAATTTATTCTGATTACCATAAAATGTTATTAGGATTCAACCATAGAAAACTACCCTTTTATGTCTTGTCTGTTGCACTTGCACACCAAAACTGTTAAACTGAACCAAAATAAATTTTATATGCATGTAGTCTAGGCTACTTTTTATCCTAGAAATTTGTTTTTCCTAAAAATTTAGATTTTTTTCTGCAATCCATGTCATGGCGTCCACTAGTATTATATTTTTATGTTTTTTTTTCAGCATTTGCACAAACTAAAAATGGCAGCAAGAAAAAGAGGGACTGTTTTGCAATTTCTGTCACAAAATTTCACAAGGCATTCTGTAAACAGTACAAGATACAACTACAAGACCAATATCATATCTTGGAGAATAGAATGGATATTTCCAAATGTTGATACAGAACCACTCAAGTTTGTTGATGACAAATGTTTAGAACATAAGAAATTGTCTGATCTTCTGGACAAATACCTTAACCCAGAAGCACCACCCTTTGATAGTTCCAAAGCCTTGACATATTACAGATCAGCCGGTTTTAGTGGCATTAAAGTTCTTTTAAAAGGTATTTTTATTTTGTAAAATTGTGACATCTACTAACATTATCATTTTTAGTTTGAATAGTTGTGTCATATTTCTGTGTTTTTAATTATTTCTGTTGCAGCTGAAAAAGTAAAAGGTTCCGATAAAAAGTTCTTTGAACTAGACACAAGTGAATCACTTGCTGAGAATCTGTCTGGTAAATGCATTATAGAGTTTCCAATTATCTTTGTTGTTCTTAAAGACCATGCATATAATTTTGAAATTATTACTCCTGGTAAGTAAACATCTGTTATAATTCTAATACCTCTTAAGTTGCATCCAGTCACCAACAATAACATGTAATTATGATATATTTTTCAGAAGATGAATTTTACAACACTGAACAGTTAGTTTCTGAGAAAATAAACTTACATAAAGAAAATAATTTACCTATAAATGATAAAAATAATATACTTTTAAGAGATACATATGTACCAGAAAATAAAAAACCTAGAATATTAATTACTGAAAAGATTGCCCAGGAAAAACAATTGGAAATAGAAAAAGAAATAAAAGCAGAGAAAAAGAAAAGACCTAAGAATCTCCTTTTTACAACAGGCTACTCTTCTGAAGAAGATCTAAGTGATAGTGATAAGGAAGAACAATAAAAATATAAGAATTAAAAAATGTGTTAAGTACTCATTTATTTTATTATTTCTTACTGTAATAACAATGCAACCAAATTATTCTCAGTCAATATAAACAAAATATCATTATTGGCATTGATTCCTAACACCTCACCATATTTATCAATATTGAATACATGTTGCTGACCAAATTTAACATTCTTCAAAGTACCTCCAGCCCTTTTTCTGAGCTGACAATTTTTGTCATTTTTGCAGTCATAAATAAATAAATGCCTGGATGCTTCACAGACCACACTATATGAGAAATCTGGAGAACAAGCAAGAAACTTCCTATTTTGTTTAGATGACTGGACATATCCAAAAGCAGGCAGAGTCCCATGATGTTGAACTGGCCAGGTGGAGGAGTTCACTATCTGTGCATATGGCTGCCAGACACAAGCATCTACATCGTGCCTGAGCACTAAAGCTGGAACTTCTGCTGCTTCAATGGTAATATTGAACAAGTATTGGTGCACACTGAGAGGTATTCTGTGTGTGACTTCATGGTTTAAGTTGAATCTCACTGAAAAAGAAAGTATGTATATATCATCATCTTCCTAGAATAGATTTTTATTTGAAAATTACACATACACGGACAGAAGTAACATAGAAAAGGACAATAGAAATAGGGTAGAAATACAGATCAAAAGAAGTAAGAAGCTGTAAAGAAGTAAGTTCCTGCCCTGTTTCCATCTATTTGGGGTTGGTGCAATATGTACTTTTCTTCCATTCATCCCTATTATCTGTCATCTCATCCATTAATTTTAAAATCAAGAAGAGTAAAATCTCTTCTTTTCTTTACTGCTATTTTTTTTTCTATCTGACCAAATTTCATAAAATCAGTTTTTTAGTTATGGTTTCAAAAAGCAAAAGTCAGACAGTTAATATAATACTATACATATAATGAAAATGTAACGGATCACTGTCTGTACATGGAAGATATATGGGAAAAAATATTATAGGAGACCTTTATTAACGCAATAGTACCCAAAACAATGATTTTATGAATTTTTGTCTGTTTGTCTGTGCGTTTGTGCACGCTAATCTCAGATACGGCTGAACCAATTTCGATGCAGTTTTCAGGAACATATTGTAACAGGTCCCCACTTAACATATAGGCTACTTTTTATCCCAGATAATTTCGACATTTTGTTATTTTTTTGTAGTCCACGCGGACGGAGTCACGGGCGCCCACTATCTATAATAAATAATAATTTATAATATTAGTAATGATAAATGATTCACAAGCATTTCATTTAAATAAACCAAGCCTACTAAAGCAGTTGTTACATTAATGTAATTGACAAAAACACCACTATACAGGAGGGTGTTTTTTCGTTGCCACCCTTTACGAAGGTACTCTGTACATCAAAATAAATAAAGTAAGTTTATACCAAAACAATTACTGGGAAACAATTAATTTTTTGAAAAAAAAAAAAATATATTACTTGATCGGGCACAATTTATAGTGTCCAGTGTTTGTGTTAGTTTTTTTTAAAACAGACTTAAATTATTTTTCGTGAATAAATCTTGTTACACGCGTCTATGTGCATTTATGCAAAAAAAAACGCAGTCTATTTACTCAACTTTGGACCCTAATATCTAAGGAACCAGACACTTCCCAGGTATGCTTCTATGGAGAAAAATGATTGTGATGTGGAGATTCCGTGGTATTTGGGAATGTTGACAACCAAAAACATCCCTGCATATAAATGCTAAATGTAAAATTATAATATATTATAGCACTAGTGGACGAACGCGACTCCATCATGGACTGCAGAATAAACAAGTCGAATTTATCCGGGATAATAACATTTTAGCGGGATAAAAAGTAGCCTAATGTTAAATGGGACTTGTCACAATATATTTTTCTCATATATCTTCCATGTACAGACAGTGATCCGTTACATTTTTATTATATGTATAGGTATTACCTAACACTGTGTCTTCTTCAGAAGCTGCATCACATTCCTCCAGCTCCTGTGTAGATAAACCAGTAATAGGATTGTCTGAAATGGCTTCAGTTTCGGAACACAAATGGCTGAGCCTCTGGTGAGCTTCCTCCACTAGGCTGGCATCCATTATCTGCTCCCCTCTAATGTCGCCACCTTCAATAAGCTCATCCCACAACATACTTTCTGATTTAGTTACAAGGATATCAACTTGTCCATCTTCCTTTACATTCCATGTTGTTAAATCACTGTCCACTGTATATTTAAATTTTCCTTCAATATAAGTATTTCCAGCATAACCTACTGCTATAGTATTTGGTGACACATTGATAGCTAATAACTTTTTATCAATGTTAGAATCCAGTCTAACAGATAATGTGATATCCTCAGATGTCTGCAGCCATGTATACAGATATTTCTTTGAGCTCCTATTTGCATCAGTAGTTGCTACAATTTCTTTTTCACTGTCTATAGTGAATTTGAAAGGATTATCTGTAGCAACATATAATGCTTCACAAGTAGTCTCTAGCACAGCATAATGAACAATACCTTTCCCCTGAAGTTGTTTCATACTAGTTAGTTTCCATGACTTTTCTTCTTTTAAAAACTGAACCCAAGTTAAAATGGAATGAAAATGATTATCAATGTGCTCAACAGATTGAAGCAGGCAATGTAGTATCTCAACATCATTCTTTGCCTTAACTCTGACATCAATTAGCACAAAATATTTTCCTTCTCCTAGAACTAGAGCTGAGTGTAATGTTTGCCACTTAAAGTTACTGGATTTATTTCTATCACCAGTGTCCACTATATGTAAAAATCCAGTGCCACCACTTACTACAGCTATGTTTCCGGATGGAAATGCCACACTTAGATTAAAGTGCCCTGATTTCCTAACTTCGTGAGCTGGAATATCATATACAACTCTATTTGTAAAGGTACTACTTACAGTATCAAAATGTATATGTCGCACCTGCTGCTTTTTGTCCACATAGTAGTAATTATGGGCATAGTCCCACTTATCTGACACTAGATGATTATGAAGAGCAAAGAGTTTTGCATGTATAAATGAGTATTGCACTTCGTCAGGATATACTCTATCCACAGGCAAAATGAGTTCATGAACATAATGTGGCAGAGCTTGCAAATTTAATTTATATCCTTCAAAATCGTTGGCCATAAGATTTCGGTTTGGTCGTAAATCTACTAGCGCACTCATTTTAACACTAGGCTGGCAGGCAGCGTGTTATATCTTTCTTTAAAATACCTTGTACTACTATTGTACCTAATTATCCTTCACCCACTCGTTAGAGAGTAAGTATTCTTTGCTTTCACCAAAACCAAAACATTGGGTATTTTTTTTTTTTAGTTTATCCCGAAGGAAAGGTAAGGGGAACTAAGCCCATACAGCCTAATCATTGTCTAGTAAAATTAATTCTTAATTTATGATGGATGATAATGATGATTATGAATGGAAACGTCGGGAAATTCCTCAAGAACAAGTGTAAAGTAAGTCAAAATGAAAAATAATTGCAGAAACAACTTACATGGGCCCATGAAGAGATCGTATTCCGGCTGAAGTTTTACTCAGCTTACCTGCGTATAAAACCATGCACACGCACTAGATTCACATCACAAGTAATCAAAATATAACTTATCTACCAGAAAACATCACTTTACGGACACATGCAAACCATTTACAAATAATTTTTGATTTTCACAAGAAAATTACACCTGCACCCTTCCAGCTTTTCCCGCCGAATATGTAGGTAGGTTTTTTTTTTTTTTTTTTTAGTTTATCCCGAAGGAAAGACAAGGGGAACTAAGCCCATACAGCCTAATCATTGTTTAGTAAAATGTAATCTGAATTTATGATGAATGGTAATGATGATGATGAATGGAAACGTCGGGAAAATCCTCAAGAACAAGTGTAAAGTTGTATGTAGGTAGGTAGCGGTCAGACATCATTATTTTTTTTTCATTTAGTTCATCCCGAAGGAAAGGCAAGGGGAACTAAGCCCATACAGCCATTGCCTTTAGTAATGATTTATGTGATGGATAATAAAGATGATGATGAATGAAAACGTCGGAAAAATCCTCAAGAACAAGTGTAAACTTAGTCAAAATGAAAAATAATTGCAAAAACAACTTACATGGGCCCATGAAGAGATCGTATTCCGGTTAAAGTTTTACTCCGCTTACCTGCGTATAAAACCATGCACACGCACTAGATTCACATCACAAGTAATCAAAATATAACTTATCTACCAGAAAACATCACTTTACGGACACATGCAAGCCATTTACAAATAATTATTGATTTTCACAAGAAAATTACACCTGCACCCTTCCAGCTTTTCCCGCCGAATCTCCGGACATCATTCATCTGAGGGTCGGACACAGGCTCACTCTATTTAGTTTGTGGATTCTCCTCTATGGTTTGTTGCTCATGGGCTCATGCTTTGACCATGAATCTCATGCTCTCAGGACTTTGAAGTCGGTTAAAAAACACAAACTAAGTAGAGATCGTAGAAAGAGCTAACCTTTGGAGCTAACAGTTTGTAAGGACCATAGATTTTGTTCTCTGATTACTACCCGTGGTTAAAAAAACAGACGAGTAGGGAATAGGTAGGTATTTAAGTTGATTTATGCGAGATAATTTATTGTTTTAATAAATAAATAAATAATAAATGGCACGGAATGCAGAGGTCGTGGGTTCGATCCCACCCGGGTGAGGATTTTTTTCCATTTCTTTATTAATAATTTTATAATATATAATATCTTGACTAAGGATTTAGGAATTTAAGATTTAAGAAATTAGGATATGGTTGATCGTTTCATCTTTAAAACTTTGTGCTGAGGGATTCAGCTTTGTTTGCCGAGATTTGGCTTATGTACCTATAGCTATCGGGATGAAAAATAACGTTTCCAATAATGTAATTTCAAAAAGAGATGGTAAAATTCGTCATCCGAGTAATTGACCCGGTGGCTCAGTGGTAAGAGCGCTGGCACGGAATGCAGAGGTCGTGGGTTCGATTCCCACCCGGGTGAGGAATTTTTTCCATTTCTTTATTAATATTTTTTTTTTAAATAAATGATCGTCTACGTTTTTAGAATACAAGTAAAATAATTCAGTTTTGCTACTAAATGTAGTCTGTAATTCTGTATTCAGTTTATTTGAACAATTTTATCAATAAAAGTTTTCCGTATTTTTTTTACTTTGTCTACCTCAATATTCTACCATCTACCGTATTTTTAGACTAGTAACACCGTAATTTTGACAGAGAGAGTTGGAGACACTGGTTCGTTTGTGATACCTACGACTTTTGGCGGGAAGGTCAAACCAGAAGGGCGGAATTTTAAAACTTTTTTCGATTAAATTGTTTAAAACCCTTTAAAACTATTAATACGAATAATGGACGACGAGGAGGAAGACAGAAATCGTGGTCACAAAAGAAAATACAAACTCCATGACTCGACGGAACTTAACACATTCGCTGCCAGCTGTTTTTCTTAGCATGCCACGACATAAGAGTTCAACGCCTAGTGCCGCGTGACGCCAATAAGCGTGCAAGCAAACATTCAGCCATGCCGCTGTATACGTATGCGCGTCCTCGGACTATCTAGCGGTGCCGCTTGGCGCGCCTGTGCGTCGTCGCCGAACAATAGGCGGCCGGGCCGAGCCCTATTGTTAGTTTTTCTTTTCGGGCTAGTTCCACTGTGAACATCTCATTTTACACTTTGCATCTTCATAGATATAGTCACAGACTATTATATGTACTTCGTATAGTAAAGTAAAAAAATAGAATTTCCAAAACGTAGATAACGTAATGTAGGTCAAAACTACTGCCAACGATCATCCATGTCATGACTGAGACTTGGTTCTAGGTCTATGGTTTAGGTAAGCAGCTGATAAGCCGTTGTACTGTGTTACTCTATTGTTCAATAATAAGAATTCAATAGCTTAAATCTAAGAAAAGGCAACAAGGATTTTTTTGTCTTCTAAAATAAGACAATAGCGGCATCTTCTTTAATGATAAGCCATTGTATTGTTACACTCTTTTGTTTAATAATAAGAATTCAATAGCGTAAATCTGACAAAAGACAAAGATTTTCTTTTTGTATTATTCTTATCTATGTAACTTTGACAGAATTATCGTGCCTTATACATTAGAGGTCATAAATAAAAATGTCAGGGTTATTTGAAATATTTCCATAATGCTAAGAATACTAAAGATGTTGACTAGGTCATTAATGACCGCTAAGTATATTGAATACATAACTCGAAAAAAAAGAAGACAATGACGGCATCTTCTCTAACGATAAGCCGCTGTAATAATATTTCTTCAATAGTCAGAATAAGTAAAATATATTGGATATTCAATTGTTTGAGTGAAAGGCTTTGAATACTCTCGATGACATGAGTAGAATTATTATCACAATAGAAACCATAAATAAAAATAGAATAGTATGTGTTTCCTTATATTTACTGACAAACCGAATACTTTCGCATGTGGTAAATATTTATAGGTATTATGATTTGGCGTAACTAATGAATGACACGTTTTTATATGTATAGTTCAATTTTTGAGAACAGATTTTAGTACGACATTGATATCGATATTGGGGAAATTGCTCAAAGTTACACTTGCAACACTAAATTTGAATTAGTTCATTCATTTCAGAGATTCGGTGGGAAAAGCTGGAAGGGTGTAATTTTCTTGTGTAAATCAAAATTTATTTGTAAATAGCTTTCATGTGTCCGTAAAGTGTTGTTTTCTGGTAGATAAGTTATATTTTGTTTACTTGTTATGTAAATATAGTGCGTGTGCATGGTTTTATATACAAGTAAGCTGAGTAAAACTTTAGTCGGAATACGATGTCTTCATGGGCTCATGTAAGTTGTTTCTGCAATTATTTTTGGGTTTTACTAATTTTACATATTTTACAATATGTATGTACTACTTCTAATAATAATATCTATGTAGGTATGTAAATCTTTTGTTTATATTTGTATGAAGATGTAGAAATTGAAAACAGGCAATTTGGGACTGACCCTAAAATACAAATAGGAGAGTTAACAAAAGACGCAAATACGTATGTAGCGGCACCTTTAAAAGCGAAGTCAAATTTGTATGGACGCCAATACGCGTCACAGGCACCTCTAGAAAGCCAAGAAAACGCACATAGGTACTCGCCGGCACGGAATGCGTTAAAGATAAGTACAAAAGATTTTCCAAAAGTGGCTACCAACGTCTGTACCCAACTGATGCTAAGTTGAACAACAATTCGTTCAAAGTTTACGTCCAAGGTATTAATCCAGGGGACCGTCTGGGAAATAAGAACCCCAAGACGATCACAGACCTGTTCAAAAAATATTTCAAAGGAATTACTTCAATTAAAAGAGTTACCTCAAGCAAAATAGAAATTACTTTCTCTGGACCCATTAATGCAAACAATCTAATTAAGAATGACACCTTTCTCACTACCAACAAACTGAAAGCATTTATTCCAGCTAATCTAATAGAAAAAACGGGAATAATTAGATACGTACCAATCGACATATCTAATGAACAATTATATCAAGACCTAACTTCAGACTTTGAGATAATAGCTATAAGGAGATTCACCAAGAAAGTAGGAGAGGAAATAATTCCTCTTCAAACCGTCAGCATCACCTTTATGTCAAATACCCTCCCACAATACGTCTATGCCTTTGGTGGTTGGTGCTATAAAATTTACGAATATGTCCCACCACTCATGCAGTGTTTTAAATGCTTAAAATTTAATCATTCAGCAAATATATGTAAAAGTAAACAGGTATGCTCCATATGTTCCGGAGACCATCATTTTAAAGAATGCAATAATGACAGCAAACTAAAATGTATAAATTGTGGAGGTGAACATTTGGCCATTTCCCGTACTTGTCCAGTAAAACTACAAAAAATTAATGACAAAAAAAATAAAATAACCTATGCAAGTGCAACAGCCTCACCTACTCTATCAATTTTAAATAATTATAATAAAGAATTCCCTAAATTGAAAACAATAGATACAAGTTCACAGGATAAAATATTACCTCCCAACAAAGAAAATGCAACAAAAGAAGCAAAAAAAGTTGATATTAGTATAACAGATATTATAAATGCAATAGTCAACGATAAAAAAATTCTCAATGCTATGCTATCCACAATCCTTACCATAGGAAACAAGAGTGATGGCCAAATATTCACCTCGGCAATGATTAAAGATAATTTAATTAATAACTTAAATAATGGATAATGTAAATAATGATACACATTTAAGAATCTGCCAATTTAATGTACAAAGTATAAATAAGAAAAGGCCATTAATTATCGAATTTTTATTTGAAAATAATATAGATATCATGATGCTCAATGAAACTTGGTTAACTAAGAAAAAAACTTTATGTATACCTAAATATAACTTTATATACAAAAATGCCAAGAATGAACATGGCGGAGTAGGTATCTTAATAAGAGACAACATAAAATATACTATACTTAACACAGGTTTTAATGAACTCATACAAACTGTAGCAATATCTGTTGAAACCTCTGTTGGCAATTGCTCTTTACTATGCGTATACTGTCCTCCCAAAGGTGGAAAATTTAACACTAATAAACTTAAAAAGATAATCACTTCTCTACCACAACCAATAATAATTTCAGGTGATCTGAATGCACATCATGTAGCCTTTGGCTGCTATATCACTAAAAGCAGAGGAAACAGCATATATGACTTAATAGATCAATGTAACTTGTGTATTATGAACACAGGAAATCCAACCACAGTTTCTTCGGGTATACCTATTATAGTAGAACTTTTTAAGTAATAATTTTATATTGCATAACAACTAATAGCATAAACCTCTTTTCGCAGAATATCGTTTGGCATTAACTCATTTAGCATACATTGAAACCCATATTTCTGTAAGTCAGAATTATCTGTACGCATAATTTTGGTATCCATAATAATCACAATGTATAATCATCACATCGCAGAAAGTTCAAAACCAGATTCATCTTTTGGCATATATTTCTTATCCATAACTATTTAAAAGTAGAACCATCATTTCGAACCATAATGCTTACAGCAAGAATCATCTTTTATGATTATTGCAACACTTTTCTAATCAGGCGTTATCATTTTTACTATTGCTATTTGTTGGAGGTAGTAATCACATGAATCATTATTAGTTGTCGGGTACCCTTAGTTGTCATATCGATATTGTGTTATTATTTGGTTTTTATATCCTTGCCCATGAGAGCATGTTCGTTTCTGGCATAAGAGGTCACAGTTCTAACCTAACCTAACCTACGCATTTTTAAAGAAGAAAGTAACCCAATCTATATTATTCTAATTGAAATTCTATGATCTTCATAGTATGCCTAGTTAAATTATGCCAAATAATCTGTACTCTAAATGAACGTTATGCTAAATGATATTATACAAAATTATAACTATGCCAAAGGTAAATATGCCAATAAAAATTCTACTATCTTAAATGTATGCCATTCTAAATTCGGTCATAAGCACATTATACCTAAAAATATTTATGTCAAATATTTTTTATGCCTAATAAATGATCGACTAAAGAAGTTTCTGCGAAGTCAGTTATCCCAAATAGGTTTCGGAGTATCAAGTTTCTACCAAATAGACCGCCCCCGTTTCTTCTCCTCTTAGGCAACAATCAGCCATAGATGTTACACTTGTAAGCCCAACATTAGCTCCTCTTTGTAATTGGTATGTTCACAACAATCCTATGGGTAGTGATCACTATCCTACAATAACAGAATTACAAATTAAACCAATTTTATATACAGAATCCTGCTCTTTGGGAAAGTACTTATATAACAAAGCAGATTGGATAAACTACAAACGCACTTCTGAACATTATTTTAATGATATACAAGTAAATTCACAAGATCCTATTGACTCTTATTATTCCTTTACAAAATCGTTACAATTACTACAAGATAAATACATTCCTAAAATTTTTCCAACAATAAACAGTCAAAACAGTAGACTAAACTTCATTAAAACTCCAGTCCCATGGTGGAATGATGCATGTAGAGATGCAGTCCTGAAAAGCAAACAGGCTCTATTATTCTATAAATCAAACCCAACATTAGACAATTTTGTAGAATATAAACGTATTGATGCAATAAAAAAGCTAACCATTAGTGAACAGAAAAGGGATAGTTGGAAGTCATTATGTCAATCTTTTAATAGAACAACACCTATAAGTAGAATATGGAATTATATTAGAAGATTCAAACGTGCCAGTACAAGCAGCAATAAAGTTAAGAATGACACATGGTTATCACAATTTATGGACACACTGGCACCTGAATCTCCTAATGAGAAAAACATAAATATGGAAATTTTTAAAAACATATTTACCAAACCAGAAAGTGAAAACAGTAAATATTTAACCTCTCCCTTTATCTTTCAAGAATTTATTAGATCTTTAGAATCCAGAAAAGACACTACTCCTGGTTTAGATAATTTTCCATACAAACTTATTAAAAATCTCCATAACAATGCACAATTAATACTTCTACAAATCTTTAATCAATTATGGCATTACAACCTTATTCCAAAGGAATGGAAATCACAATGCGTGATTCCCATTCTTAAACCAGACAAACCACCTGATGAATATTCTTCTTATAGACCTATATCATTATCATCCTGCATAGGTAAATTGTTTGAGAATATGCTTAAAGTTAGACTAGATTACTTTATGGAATCCAACAATCTCTTACCTGAATACCAATTTGGCTTCCGCAGAGGAAGAAGTGCTGTTGACAGTTTTACTTCTCTGATTTCTGACATAAGGACTTCATATTATGCCAAAAAAGTCACAGTTTGTGCATTCCTTGATATAAAAGGAGCGTTTGACAATATCAATCTGGAAGTTCTGGTCAATACCTTGGATTCCGTAGGGTTACCTGGAAAAGTCATCGAATGGATTTTTCATTTTCTGTTTGATAGAACTTTGTATATAAAATTTAATAACAAAATTCAAGGTCCAAGAAATGTATATAAGGGCACTACTCAAGGAGCAACACTTTCACCTCTAATTTTCAATATGTATCTTGCTAACATCAAAAGTTATGTAGATTTAGATTCACTGAATATACTACAATTTGCAGATGATATTGTTTTGTATACCAGTGACTCAGAAATAGACTCTGCAATTAATACTTTAAATAGTGGTTTACAACAACTCAACAACTACTATTCTCATTTAAAACTCACAGTATGTCCAGAAAAAAGTGCAGCTATAGTATTCAATGAATCTAATACCAGTCTGCCTCAATCTAAACTCATTAAATACAATAATGTAAATATACCACAGACAAAAAGCAAGAAGTTTTTAGGTGTATTTTAGACTCAAAATTATCTTTTGATAAACATATTAATTATATTATAGGTAATGCTAGTAGAGGTCTGAACATATTAAGATGCCTTGCAGGGACTTACTGGGGTGCAGACCCACAAATATTAAGTGTGCTATATAAAAGTATAGTTAGAAGCCACTTAGATTACAGTGCTTTAGCCTACATGAGTGCTAGTCCTTGTATACTCAAAAAACTAGATGTATTACAGAATAAAGCTTTGAGAATAATAACAGGTGCTATGTGTAGCACTCCCATAAATTCAATGGAAGTAGAGAGCTGTATACCTCCTCTAATAATAAGAAGAATCTATTTTGCTGAGAGATTTTGTATAAAAAACTTATCATTAAAAAGTAAAGTAGTTCTGGAAAGTATTAAACCAAATTTTAACCTTTTAAACAGCCAAAATAATGTTATAGTTTCAGATCTGAAACATGGTATTTCCCCCCCAATCTTGAAAATTATGAAATAAATGAACAGAAAATGCAATAATTTATATAATAACCAGTTATTACCATTTTATACTTATCCATATGAATGCAACACATTAGATATTAAAATTAATGTTTCCAGAATTAGTAACAAATATGATTTTCTGAGAGCAATAGGACAAAAACATGGTTTTTATAGAATTTACACAGATGCAAGTAAAGGTGATTCAGTAGTTCGATCTGCTATCTATGACCCACAAACAAAATATTCTCAAAGTTTTAGACTGGATAATAATCTAAGCATCTTCTCAGCTGAAGCACATGCCATAATAAAAGCTTTACAATATGTAAAAAGTGTAAATAGTGTACCTAAACATTGTATTATAATAACTGATAGCTTAAGTGTTTTAGAATGTATAAATAGTAATAATATATATAGCTCAAACTATCTAATTTCATTGATTAAATATTCACTACTCGAACTAACTACAATCAAAGTAGAATTTATGTGGGTTCCATCACATAAAGGTATAGACGGAAATGAGATTGCTGACAGAACATGTTATTTAGGCATAAATGAAATAGATAGAAATAACCTTCATGTCCCGAGAGAAGACTACAATAACATGATAAACATAACATGCAAAACATTATGGCAAGACCTATGGAAGCTAACACTAGAAGATAAAGGGAAATGGTACGGAGAAATTCAAGTTAACTTACCCGTTAAACCCTGGTACAAATCATATAAAGGTGTCATAAATAGAGAGTTCATCACAATAATCAATAGACTTAGATTTGGTCACAATCGGTCCCCCCGCCCATCTAAATCGTTTGAACATAATAAATAGCGCAGACTGCCCATATCCCAACTGCACAAATTCAAATTGCGATGCAAAGCATTTAATTGAAGAGTGTCCGAATTTTAAAGAAGAACGACACACATATTTAACTCTGAAACAAAAAAAACAGGAACAGCTCTATGATGACGAACAGGAAGGAAACGAAACTGTGGTAAACCCGATAAACTTGAAGAAAATGTTACAAAACGCTGAAAACTACCAAAATCTATATACATTTATCAGAAAAACGGAAATTGAAATTTAAAGAAAAATAGAAGAAATTGAGTAAAGTGAATAGTGTTCTGTAGTGAAGTGTTAATATTAATTAGACTACAACCTTTTATTCTTATATATTTTTACATATTATTCTTTGTATATTTAGTTAGGCGATTGTTCAAATATTGTTATGGTGAAAGGACTTGTACCAGTGCCAATAAATACTTATAAAAAAAAAAAATGTGATACCTACATTAATAGCACAAACTAAGTAAGAGATGCTAACGCAATAAATAGTTGCATTTTGGAGTCTACCGCCTGATTTTGTCGTAGTTAACGATAATGGCTACAGAACTTCAAGGTGACTGGGAGTTATCCTGCTCAGACGAAGAGCTCTCCAAGTGTGGTGTAAACATTGGAAGAAATTGGATGCCCGATCCAGTAGAACTTGAAGAACTATACGCAAATATTGATAAAAGTGGAATTCTTAACTTAGAATGGAAATGTCCAGGCAGGCGTAATCCTTCTCCAGTTCCTGTAAGCAAAGAAAATGAACCGGAAATGACTATGTCGCCAATAAGAGAAGAAAAATCCGATTTCGACTTTATGGATGAAGTCAGCTCTTTACGGCTTCGAGTACGTAGAGAAGGCGAAGACACATTGCGTGGGTCGGCAAAAAAGAAAACAACATCATTTGATGGCATTTTATCAAATATGATTCGGCACAAGAGAATTGAACAGATGGAAAAACAAGCTAGCACTCCAACTAGCTCCACTGCACATGGCAGTTGACTGTAAAATAAATATATGATTTGTTAGTTTATATTTTATTTATTTACATAGTAAAGGCTGAAATTTAAAATTCCAAGAGATTGGTGTTTTCCTAAGGACCCTTTGTAATTACATATATTATTATACAATGTAAGTATATAAAGAATGGTAATTTATAGTGCTATTAAATTTGCAGACTTAGGTTGTATCAGTGATTCATTCTCTTCAAGTAAACATCTGCAAGTATTCATATTGGTTAAAATATGTCCCAGCTGCCAGTGTTTCCGCAGGAGAGTGTGCTCCGTTTCAAATTTCCCTTGTCGAATACACTGCACGCCTGTACAGTATGCCGTGGACTTAAGTTGAACTCCAAGGTCATGCACTAGTGTCCACAAGTATTTATCATATTCATTTACAGCTTGTATTTCTGGAACAAAATATATACTTTTATATGGATTCAAGTTGACAGACTATTCTATGTACTTATTTTTAATTCACAGGGAGCTTTCAATCATCACTACACATATAAATAAATAATAATAATAAGCCATACCTAATGTAAAATTTGGTGAATTAAAATGAACACATTTTAAACCATAAATCACAGGAAGTTTACTATTTGAAGGTCTTATAAGACCTTTAGAAGCCAGTTCATAAGTGCTTTGTGAATCCATGTGAAGTCCTGACATTCTGAAATATAAATATTTAAATGTACTTATTCAATTTACTAAATGATCTTTTAGACTAAATACATATATTACACTTTATTTAGGTAGGTATTAGGGTCGAAACACTAAAATCGGCAGTGGCGTCACTTCTAGCGGCGCCGCAACGCTACGCAAATTCCAGCGTTGTGACACCATACTTGGTGACAATGATTCACTATATCTAAAAAAACTCTTAATAAAGAAAATGTTGGAAACCCGATGGCCTTAATGTATATCAAAGAATATACTTACTCTCTAATGAGAGATATATGTTGACAATGATTCAGTTTGTTTCTATTACTCTTGCAAACAACACATGTCAACCCGGAAGCAGTTTTAAAATCAGTAAAACGCTCTTTTTCACAGCGCCGTAACGCGGTTATGTGTTTCGGCCCTTAGGTAGATTAGATTAATGTCAGATAGATGTACTAATATAGGTTATATAGGTATGTATTTAGTTTAATAAGTATCAACCCATAAGGTATTTTTTATCTGTTGCATCTATTCTACATACTTATAAGCCAATATTCTTATAATTTTCATATTAGTAATTGACACTGGAAAGGTACATACTAAAACACTATCGGTGTTATTACAAAAGAGCACCTAAAGTTAGACTCGGTTTAAATATGACATTTGACAGCAAAATGTATGGCATATCTGCCAAATTTAGGGCATGTTTAGCTTAAAAAATGTTTAAATTCTTTTGTAATAACACAGTATAAGTTAAAAATTACATACATTACATCTATAAATAATATCAATAATGGGAAAAACAGTAGTATGGTTTGTGATACAAGTAATTTGCAGCCTTTCCACTGTCATAATGACACTTACTCAAACATTGTCTTCTGATGAGCAGCTTGCATATGAGCCAAAACCCTATCGATTTTTTCTCTAGTTATATGATTATATGAGGATTTTTCTACAGTTTTTCCATTCCAGAAATATGTGTCCGTCGCTTTTCCTAACTGACCATGAACTTTGTAGGCTCGAGTAGGTCTTGCTTTGTTCATTGTAGCTGTAAACTTTGCACCATCGTTGATCCCTAATACTGAAAATGGAAAATGTGTTTAACTATTTCTACACCTAGGTGCACAACTACTACTGCATCAAATTACCACAAAATACATTAAAAATGGAAACTAATTACAAATATGTTATTATATTTATAATAATAAATTAAATTTAAAAAAACTTGCAAAATTACTATAATTTAAAGGTAGCTGGAACTGGAACATTATGAAGTGAGTACAGTAAGCACATTACATTATGGTGCTGTACCCAATGCCATAAATAGCCTTTTCTGCACTCTATTTGGTCCTGCTTGGTTTGGCCATTCTTGCACCCCCAGAGTCTACACCCTATGTCTGGGCACTGGTGGCACCAACCTATTTATGGCACTGGCTGTACCTACCAAAATCTATAAAACACTGGTCTAATGGTATAAATCATGTATGTGACTATGATTATACAGTATATTTTGGAATGCTCAGAATCCACTGCATTTGATGGCCAATTGTCATGGATGAACTATGGCATACTATAAACCTACTTTCAATATTAGTACTTACAAAGAACACCACTGCTAAAAAGTCCTAGATGTGATACCCAACTACAGCGAAAATCTTCTTGTATATACCTAGGTCCACACACAAGAGGATGGTCAGCATAGTTCGTGGATAATTTGATCTTCATTGGTGCATTTGTAGCTCCAACTATCTCAACTCTTTTTTCAATAGGCCTATCTGGTAGCTTATTTAAATCTGTAGCAATTAATTAGTGTTAAGTATGCAGCTATTGGTCTAATAAAACAGGTACATAAAGTTATAGGTAATCTGAATGTTTCAATGTGGAAGAGTTATAGAAATAAAATTTTGTAAATCCTAACCTCTGCAAAGGTTGTTGACTATAATATGTTGGACTTGTCGAACAGGAACGCAAGGTGGCTTATATACACAAATTAAACCATTGAGCAATTTGTAAGCTAACGCTGCTTCACGGACTGTAGCCATTTCCATCTATAAGAGAGAATATTCTTTGGTTATTCTCCTCTATGATGAACCATCACTCACATCACAGAATCTTTGGCTCCGTGATCTTTGCACAGAATCGGTATCCCTGAGTCCTATATAGGTAGTTTATTTGTGCACAGAATCAAAACCTCTGCAAGTAAAACCACAGATCAACCCAAAAAATGGATCAACCAACAGACTACTTAGTGTACTGGACAAAGAGGTACTGGATGCTAGGAGTAATTGTGTTCTGTGCTTTGGTTCTGTGTACTGGATCAACCGAAACAAATATTTTTTTAGTACATATACCTACCCATTTTACCAGCGGAGAAGAGGGACACTACGTACAAAAAGTATTAAAGGCAACCTCACTGTCGCCATCTTACCTCACCCCCGCGAAACTGACGATAAATATGGAATGCAGGGAGATACTTCGAAATGTACGATACATTCAGGATTAGGCATTTTCACTTACAGAAAACTCGAACCAGAGTTCTGGCTCTAGTTTCCTAGAAGGGAAAATGCTCTATTCGAAATATGTACACACGTAACCTTAGTCATGTTATCAAATAAAACAAGGATATTATTATGTTATGAAGTTATACAGTTTATTTAATTTAAAGAAATGACACAAAAATAAACATAATCCTTCCAAAAAATCCATCCATGATCCATCCATCCAAACCATGATAAAGGATAAACAAAAAACCAGGTTATGAAAAAATGTCACTATCTTGGATTAAAAATCACTATCTAAATACTGTTTAGTATCTCACAAACTAAACGGAGAAACCGAAACTCTACTCAACATTACTGGAGCAAATAAATAAACAGAAAAAATCACAAACAATCCGACCGCCAGAACAAACGAACGCCATGTTGGATTTACTTTGCTTGCTTGCTGCTGTACCACACGTTCGTACCATTCACTTACAAAATATGTCTATCTCAAACTGCGGTAATGGACGTTGGCATATGCGAGGGAGATATCCGAACGAGAATGCGCTAACATTTTTGCTTCAAGAACGCCTGTAAACCAAGGATGTTATACAGGGTGTAACAAATGGGGTATGTTAAGCGAAAAGCTATGTAAATAGCCCGCTAAAAGGAACCTACTCACAAAATTTCAGACTCGAAATCACATGTTTATTTTTCTAGATAGTATGGAGAATTCCTAAACAACTCAGGAATGTTCATACAATCTTGAAAAATAAATATGTGATTTTGAGTCTCAAATTTTAGAAATTGGTTCTCTATACTGGGCTATAAACATAGCTTTTCGCTTAACATACCCTTTCTGTTACACTGTAAAAAAATGGGCTGAACAACTCAGCCCCCGTAGGAGTATAGGCTCGTACATACTTGACGGGGCTTATTTTTTTTTTGTTTAGTTTATCCTGAAAGAAAGGCAAGGGGAACTAAGCCCATACAGCCATTGTCTTTAGTAAATGATTTCTGAATTATGATGGATGATATTGATGATGATGAATGGAAACGTCGGGAAAATCCTCAAGAATGGGCGTAAAATAAGTAAAGATCAAAAAGAATTGCAGAAACAACTTACATGAGCCCATGAAGAGATCGTATTCCGACTAAAGTTTTACTTAGCCTACCTGCATATAAAACCATGCACACGCACTAGATTCACATCACAAGTGAACAAAATATAACTTATCTACCAGAAAACATCACTTTACGGACACATGCAAGCCATTTACAAATAAATTTTGGTTTTCTCTAGAAAATTACACCCGCTCCCTTTCAGCTTTTCCCGCCGAATCTCGAAATATTGTAAATTATCTAAGGCTCCTTTATACAGTTATTATACAAAGTGTAACAAAAAGGGTATGTTAAGCGAAAATCTATGTAAATAGCTCAATATACCTATAGAGAACCTATCCACAAAATTTGAGATCCGAAATCACATGTTTATTTTTCCCGATTGTATGGAGAATTTTGAAATATCTCAGGAATTTTCATACAATCTTGAAAAATAAAAATGTGATTTCGAGTTTCAAATTTTGGAAATAGGTTCTCTATAGTGGGCTATTTATAAGTAAGGCTTAGACTGTAAGTTTCAATTTTATTATTTAGCAAAAATACTACAATATCACTAGAATATTAAGGTAAATTTCGCCACCTCTAATAAATTTATAATAGATCAGATGGCAAATCGGACGAACTCAGAACCAAATATTCCTGGTTCGAATCAGGGTTCAGACCGGTTTTTATCCTTTTTTTTTTTTACAAAATTAAAATATTTTATTTAAACAAAATATGTGACACAAACTAAAAACAATTCAACTAAATATTTAAAATTTAACCTAATATAAAAAGCGCATTTCGTTTATCACGATATTTTTTATTTCCACGACTATTCTTTCTACGTAGGTTATTAGGTAATGGATCCGTCACCGAAAACCGATACTAAATATTCACTGAATAAATATTCTATGTAGGTATTTATCTAATACGTAATTGGTCACTTAATAGTAATGGAACGGCCATACTGCATAAATATTAGGAACAAGTATTTGGTATAGGTATTTTTAAATATTAGTATTAGTTGGAACAGTATACGTATTCGCGTTGTCGCGACATCTCTGGCCAAAGAGCTCATCCTGTCTCGAATCATCATCGCGACACAAAATGTACTTCGCGCCTTGTCGGTAAATTGCCGCACATCAAAGGGTTTTATCGCGACAAAGTTCGCGTAGGTGGCCACACTTTGCGCGCTTGAGTAGAGATGAGTCGGATTAGGTAAAAATCGTACCTGTTCCACCTAATACTAATATTTAAAAATACCTGTTCCTAATATTTATGCAGTATGGCCGTTCCATTACTATTAAGTGACCCATTACGTATTAGATAAATACGAAGAATATTTATTCACTGAATATTCAGTATCGGTTTTCGGTGACTGATCCATTACCTAATAAGTAACCTACGTAGAATGAATAGTTGTGAAAATAAAAAATATTGTGAGAATAGATGCGCTTTTTATATTAGGTCAATTTTTTAATTATTTGGTTAAATTATTTTTAGTTTGTGTCACATATTTTGTTTAAATAAAGTATTTTATTATGTAAAAAAAAAGGAAAAAAGTCGGTCTGAACCCGGATTCGAACCAGGAATATTTGATTTCGAGTTCGTCCGATTTGCCATCTGATCTATTATAAATTTATTAGAGGTGGTTAAATTTACCTTCGTATTCTAATGATATAGTATGTATTTTTGCTAAGTAATAAAATTCTTATAGTCTCAGCCTTACGGTTGATTTCTCTTAATGAGATGATATTTTATGCGATACCTAATACTCGATACGTTGTATTACGTACCGACTAGTATTGAAAAATACCTAATCCACATACCTATTCCAATATTTATGCCTCACCTGTACGGTTCGAGGTTGTCGCGACAACGCGAAGATTTTATAATGTGGCCAAGCGCTTTGTCGTAAAGTCGAACACGAAGTTTTATCGCGACAACGCAACACGAATCTTGTCGCGACAATGTGGCCGGAGCATTTGTTGCATGGCCGCTGGCCGTGAGTCGTTATAGGACAGGAACATTTTTAGTCTGTCTGTGGACAGGAAGCTGCGAGAGGTCTTGTGGGACTGTTTTGTGCTTGTGGCCGCTGAAACAACAATATTCTTATTTTATCAACAAAACGAATAGAAAAAGCCACATCTCACCATCTGAGATCTCACCATCATACATAGTGATTTATTTCTCCTTAGTTGAGTAATGGCTGACTGACTGATGGACTTATTTTACGGATCGTCAGTCAAGATTATTTTGTAAATGTGTATGTATCAATGTCTCTGCGTACACGGCGTACACAAGTATTGTCGATTTTGTAAAATCAGTGCTTTTATTAATGTTCCAGTGTTGTTAACAAGGCTTTACAAGTGACATTATATGTGGTTTACGTAAATTTTTTAAAATTTAAGAAACTTTGTATATTAACTAAAAGTGTTGTTACCTACTTGATCTCCAGGTCCATCGAAACCTGTTTTTAAAAGGTAAGTATCCCTATATCCGTATTGGCAAAATCGGTATGTAGCTTTTAAAATTATTTTAATTACAGTACATAGTGATAGGTGATAATGTGATTCCTGTCTGTACCTTAGCTACTTTATTTTGGAAATTTATTAACAGTTAGTAGGTACATACCTATTCATTAACTGTCCAACTGCTCCCGTGCCTATGACAGGAATCACAGAATCACATTATCTCCTATCATCATACTTGCTTTTAATAGGTAGCCTTAGATGCTTTTAATACATTATTGTTTTGGCCTGACTTTAATAATTAGCACTATGTTAATTTTACGAGTTAACTAGACTTGAAGCAATAATTATGAAACCCAAATATTGTGTATACTAGGGATAAAATGAAATGTTTAGTTGCTGTTCAGTTTAATACTCAAAGGGTACAAAATGAATTGAACCCATTTATCAAGTCCATATTACATTCATGTCTTTCGGTCAATCCATCTGCCCTCTTTTTAAGAAATAGGAGTGAAAGTATGTAAATGTTCCCTGTGCTGATGCAGGGCTTCACTAGAATACATCAACTGCATCTCCTCTATGCCTCAGGTCATGAGCTAGCAACTTGTTACTAGAGAGATTGGTTGATCTTAAACATCTGAACCCCTATATGTGGCTGTAACATATGTATAATATATATTTAATCTATACATATAATAATGTAACGGATCTCTCTCTGTACATGGAAGATATATGAGAAAAAATATTATAGGAGACCTTTATCAACGCCATATTACCCAAAATAATGATTTTTTGAATTATTGTCTGTTTGTCTGTGCGTTTGTGCACGCTAATCTCAGAAATGGCTGAACGGATTTCGATGCAGTTTTCAGTAATATATTGTGACAGGTCCCACTTAACATATAGGCTAAATTTTTCCTGGATAATTTCCACATTTGTTTTTTCTGTAGTCCATGTGGACGGTATCGCGGGGGTCCACTAGTATAATGTTATATTTTCAATATTTAAGAAAATTGAAAATTTTTTACAATAATAATATATTTAATTTTATGCTATAAGCTAAGACTTAATTAAGGTAATTTTCATAATTGATTCATACATACATATAATCACGCCTTAATCCCTTACGGGGTAGGCAGAGCACCAAGGGCCTATAGAACCATATGATTATAATTGATTCAGTCACAGTAATTTTCAGCCCCCTGTGATACAGGCCGGTCCTAGTGTGGGGACCATTATAACTCTTTTCTCCTTATGTAAACTATCTGTAATTTTTTCCCTACATTTCATGTCTCACATTTATACTAAGCATGAAATGTAAATAATTGTTATATGTTATCTATGCTAAAAAATGATGATGAATGCTGGGGTTAAGATTGTTTCCCAGTAGTCATAGTTGTGTTCTATGTCAGTCACACACTCCAATCAGTTACAGTAGTTTAGTTTTTAAGTAGTTGTTGAGGCAAGACTATCTATGTTTTAATTAAGTACTTATTATAAAATTATCAATAAAGAAATGGAAAAAATTCTTCATCCCGAGTGGGAATCGAACCCACGACCTCTGCATTCCGTGTTAGTGCTCTTACCACTGAGCTACCTTGTCAATTACTCGGATGACAAAGGTAAGAGCACTAGCATGGAATGCAGAGGTCGTGGGTTCGATTCCCACACGGGTGAAGAATTTTTTAATATCTTGACTAAGATAAATTTATAAAAACACTTCTCCATTAAGTACTTATTGCTACAAGAATCACTTTTTAATAATTATCCTATTTTTGTATTTGCTTGCAAAATTTATTATGAACACAAACTGCTATATCAGAATAATATTTTCTATAGTAGGCACCTACATTATTTTAGACTTTCCTAAAAGCACTGAATACCAATGGTGCATTGCATGTGATGCCGCACATGTGTTATTTATATACAAGCAAAAAAAAAAGACAGCTATAATAATTGTTCCTTACAAACTCAACATAACAGTACATAAATATATTTCACATGGAATTTATAAATAAGTACCTATACTATAACATTATACATGTAGAAATAAAAAAGTTGCTATTAATTGTGTAGCTTTATAATCTACACACAGTTGCCAACCCAAGTTTAGAAACTTGTTTCTGTCCCATTTAACAGCAATTTTTATTTTAGAAATAGGTTAGGTACCGATTATGGTAATTTGTTAACTATTGGGAATTTTAATCTTCCAGGGTGTTGTAAATACCTACTTAATGTCCTATGTCTTCATTTATCAAAGTGATGTCACACATATTATGTAAGTTTTCATTAAAACTATATTTGTCGGTGATATAAAAAATATTAAATTATATAATATGATGATAAAGTAAAGTTTAATTAAAAATTTATTCATATTGAATGTGAATTTATTTGCTAACTATCTAATCATTCATTAACAGATAATGTAGAAATTAATGCTAATCAGAGAGTAGAATTTTATTACAGACTGATTGATATGAAGGAAGAATTAAAGACTCTAGATTAGTAATTAAAAAGGGCCTATAGTATGCATGTGCATGTCATAGGAATTATAATTCTATCTATGGGTATTATGTATAAAACATTTTAACTTGTAGCAAAACCTTTAATTAGCAAATAACTATGTTGAGGTACCTATATCTTTAAAGGTTTTATGAGCACTGTTTAGTGATTCCAAGGTGGTTGATTCCATCGCAATACAAGGTCACGAACAGTTGCTACGTTTTTATCATATTGATCAACGCTATCGCCTTGATTGCGGTCCTCATTGGTATTCAACGGTTTTGAAGTCGGTTGCAAAGAAGACGTAATGTTATCCTAAAAGCATTAAAAGCACTAAAACACAACATTCTTTTGTCTGTCGCGTTTTGAATAACTATTTATTTCTTAGGCGTTCCGTCCTTCGGACTTCCGCACCTATGGCTTGACAAACAGCCACAATCTCTCGAAACAAGATGTCACATAATGCCGCCCGGATATCACCATGCAGCTTGCGATGCCCGAACGTCACAAAATATTATTGCTACCAAATCCAACTTCCTTGTAATAAATTAATATTTGTAAACGTCCTCAAGATCAACTTCAGAACAATGCTCACGAGGTCTGTAATTTTTCAGACTTGTTTAACGTTCATTAAGCTACAGCATAAAGACAATAGTTACAAATAATGTTCTTCTTTATTTGTTATTTTCTTTGTAGTTAGCGAATGCGTCAAATGGAGAACATGTGAATCATTCAAGAAACGTCTTTAGCATTCTGATCCACCTTAAGATTTAATAAGTTTTTGTTTTGTCATTTAGGGGGTTATTTTAAATTCAGTTAGCAAAGATTTCGCACGCGTCTCTTCTTCACACGCCCGCGCACGAAAGTTCAAGAAGTAAGCGCCCTAAGTGTGGCGTCTGCGTCGAGTCTCCGTAGGCCTCTCACGAGAGGTACGAGTAATTACGGCTCGTCAATTCCGAGAGGGATTCAGTGAGTCGGCATTGTAACTATATATAGTTTGTATAATAGTATAATATTACTATGAGCATTTGGAGGCTTGTGACTTTTGGTCGCTTTCGGCACCACAAGTAAGTCACAGCCCGCCATTGTCTGTTGCCATGTTAACTTCGTTCAGGGTGTTGCGATTGTTCCCCGACATTTGAGCAAATGTGTGCAAAACAAGCCATTGTGACGTGTGCACAAACAGACGATAAAGTTAAACCGTGCAACAACTTGCACTTGCACAAGGAGTTAACTATTTGAACCCTTATCGCCTTTGGTGCAAGGTCCAGGTCTCGTGCCAGGTGTGGTCGGACATGGCAGCGCTCGTCTTGTTGTGTGACGTCATTGCAACGCAACACAAACTGCTTCGTGTTTTGAGTTCCACATGTGGTGAAACAGTTTTATTGTTACCCTGTTGATTTATTCAGCGTGACCAACTCTGAACTAGGTACTAACTACCTGTATGCAGTAACATTTCTATTTTCTATACAAGTACTTACACAAGCATAGAGGAATAAGATCTTATTCCTCTATAACCCAATCCAGTAAGTAAGTTGGACCAATGGTCCCGTCACATAGTGAGTGTCAGGTACCCATCTCCTTGATCATTTCCCATGCCGATAATTATAAAATATCATGGAAACATGGAACTTTGTAAAGTAGATGTACCAAACGGACATGATTGCAAAACGGTAAATC
This sequence comes from Carposina sasakii, assembly GCA_014607495.2. Classification (NCBI taxonomy): domain Eukaryota; kingdom Metazoa; phylum Arthropoda; class Insecta; order Lepidoptera; family Carposinidae; genus Carposina; species Carposina sasakii. Next base: position 15,794,932 of record CP053151.1, read on the forward strand.
TATCTTATGTACAATAACTATAAATACATAGTATTGTTGATCACGCGTATTCGCCTATTGAAGGGATGTGCGTGTAGCTGTACCTACACGAAATCTGCCACAAACGTAGAATCGAAGTAGCAATCTCTCTCACTGCACTTGACACGCAGTCCAACGCCCTTGGGCCGAATGCGCTGACACGAATTCCTAACGGACACTCAGCGACTTGAGATTAGCCCAGATTACCTTTCGTAAGCGCAAATAGATCGATATGATAACAATAGAAAACAACTCTATTGAACTCAATTCGAGCTTGTTACTTACGAGTATGATTATCTACTTATTTCCTAAACTTGTATAGGAATAGTATCAGATTCCTATAATTGTTCCAAATTAATTCGCTTATACCGGTTTCATGGTTAATATCTGGGTAATATTAAACTGGTTACAGTAATTCATTGAGTTGTTGTTGACTTGTTACGCCAACATGCCTATTGTGCTCACAATTTTAGGTTGTAATAGGTACATTCGTATGCGCTACGTATTGTGCAGATATTCAGATAGAACGGTCCAGATCACGGCGCGGGGACCGTTACCGGCGGTGGATAGTTCGCGTTTCGGCTGACCCCGACCAGTTGACACCAATCTGAGCACTACGGTTTTTTCATCTTCGAACACTGACTGAAACGAACGTTTTAGATTTTAGTACAATCATTTGAAAGTGTTCTTTACCTGCTTGTTATAGGATCTATTTTAATATCTTAAATATTGCTTGTTTTGGATTAACACAACCAGTGTAACTTGGTCAGTCCCCTGACAGGCTGCTTTAAGACAACCCTAAGGTAGTTGCGCATATTATTTATACTGAGATATTTGGATCCGACCGGACTAACCGGTAGTTCTGTGCACAAATCTGGCTGCTGCAGTCTGACGACATTTTATTTACATTCATGTTATTTTTTTCACTTACTATATTTATGAAGACTTGTGTCCATTCGTCGGGAATGCATTTAGTTGTGATTCCGAACTAATGATAACGGAGACGAGACTTCGACATAAACCCTTCTTTTGCGCATATAATGTTTCATAAGCGTCTTATCAAAGCATAAGATATATACATAGTAGGTATTGAAAGTGATAGCAGTTATTATTATTAGCCTATTCAGTGAGCAGCGATCCGCTCTGTCTCATCCAGATGGTATATTATGGGGTCCCGTTAAACCCCAGTTTTCCCACGGCACGGTGTGCGGCACAATTTACTAAGATTTTGCATACAGAGGATGGTATTTGAAATAACTTTTGAGCTTGTTTGATTGAACGGTTCTCAAATAGATAGATCGATCCCTCAGTGTCTGTATAGTGTAGACATCGTGTAGTTGTTTGGTGTACAGTTATCTCAGTTGGTTGGTTGTCCTGGCCATAGATTCGCGTGCACGAGTCATTGAACCGCAGTGTCAGCTCTCTGCTGCGTCTAGACGAGACTGGGTATAGCTTTTACCTGTTTTATCTCGTGATCAGGGAGAGGTTGTTTATGATATGGATACTTTCGTCCTTTGCGAGATATTTTTGCCTTTAATTTATTTGTTTATGAAATGTATATCTTCGACTTACTAGTAGAGGCGTAATAAGTTCATATGTAATGGCTTCGTAGTCAAGTTTTAAACACTTAAAATTAATTCGTATGATCCTGTAAGTATCGTTAGTTGCTGAAAAGGAAGCAGGATACTGCGTAATGCGTGCACGCACTGTGTTACTTGGGGTTATGTATGGATGTGAGAAGTGATTTAATATGAAAAATGCGATTTCCGAACAGCTAATTCCTATTGTATTTAGTAGGTATTGCGCTAGAATCGCTAATGTGGAATATATTAGAGTAGTTATCGGTTTGCAGGCTGCGGGTTTTATCAGTGATGTCATTATGGACTTACAAAACGTTTGTCTGGGTTTTGTTCTATTCATACTTGATACATACGTTTTGCTAAAAGTGGTCGGCTTGTAGGATGTTTTGTTATAGTCTGTGCCAGCTTCGAACGGGATAATAAACGTGAGCTTATAAATGATCTCTGATATCATATTTCTGTCTTTGTTACGAGTATATGTATAGATCTTATTGCTATATTGTTAACCGTAATTAGTCAAATAATGGAAGCGGGTATATGAATCAGAAAGTGTTAATGAAGTTGCCTGGAAAATTAGATTTTCCATGTTTGTTTTTGATTCGATAACCATCCTTGCTATGTCTAGTGAAGTAATGTACTATTTTTATCATAATTATGTGTGGAGTTAAGTGTATATCTAATCGTACTGAAGTCAGAGTTTTCGGATTGTATATATTTAACACGTAGCTCACTGCAGTCTACTGCTAGACGTAGGCCTCCCCCAAAGCACTCCATAAGGCTGCTGCCATAGGGCACCCTTCAATATATTTTGGTGCTCTCACCCATTTACAAAAGCGGCACTCTAAATGCAGTTGCACAATGATTCCGCATCAACTTATTTGGTTTAGAAACCCGAAGTGTTGTAAGCATTAGCAAACAATAAAAGTAATGTGGGCGGCGATCGGTACACTTACCATTTATTCATGTATCGCGAATCTAACACGTTCCTATTATTTTTACACTTATCTAACCAGGTGGAGGAAATAACAACTTTCTTATTAATATTGCTATTAGTTGTAGCGCTTAACAGTCAGATGCACCTTAAACAAGGTGCATGTCGCAAGAGTCGACTAAGAAATGCAGTGGTGCGCGTACGATCTGTCAGGCGATGAGGTAGCATGTTGTCACTGATCTTTCAATGCTGCTATGCTATACGTGACTGCTAGATCTCCTTCGTGATACTGTAGTTCTGTCTACCCGATGTTGGGAACACAGTCGGCTGTATAACAAGTGTATGTCAGTCAGGCGTGTTGCATCACCAGGTTGTTATTTTACAAATGCCATGTTTATGTCGCAGGCAATTTGTAAAACACGCCCTATTACAAAACGACTAGGCATTTTGAATAGTATGGGTTTTGGAGCGAGACAATTTGGCTTCTAGCAATTGGTCAGCTTAATTAATTAGGTTAGGTTATGTTAGACCTGTTAAAATAACAACGCACGAGTCGAGTGAGCATAGCGAGCATGTCCCTGCAGCGACCGGCGAAGTGCTAAAAGGAATTTTTTCTCTCATACTATTCAAAATGCCTGGCGAGCGTTTATAAACGGACGACGCCGTTTGTATAAAGACGAATCATACAAATTGCCTGCGATATTTACACCACTTTCTAGGGCTTACTTAAGTAATACATATACAAAAAGCTGGAGCACAAAAAATGGCTGCGACACGGTCTGTTAGTTTCGTGAATGCTGTTTAACCATGGTAATGAGGAGCATGATAAGCCGCTCCGTAACTAACTGGCGATACGAAATCTTGCTCAGTTATTTACCAAGTTTAACGCTGCAACTTCTATAAAGCTGGAAAGTTTTGTGGGTGGAACCTGGAACAATTAGCAAGCATTTGATGATATCGGGACCTTTTTGGCGCGCCATATGTTTCGAGAGGGTAAATGGTCTCAAGATGCAAGGCATGAGCATCGTGATGAGACATAAGTAATGCTGTAGACACTATGATTTGTTAGGTACCTATCTGTTACGGACTTAACACACAGCTAACATATACGCCACAATGAACTTGCCCACTTATTGCCCGAATCTGAAGCCGCCTATAAAATGACACAAATACTTCATTTCTGCAATTTATTGTTGTAAAATGTAGATACTATCCGTCGTCGGTCGGTGTTCATTATTTTGTCGGATAATTTTCTTCAGAGCAAGACGCTTGGCTGGTTCTCTGTTTATGCGATTTTTTGTCACATGAAGCCCAATTGGTCCGTTCGGCAGCGTGACGATGTTTTGATTATGTGTTTTTTTACGCATTTTCCGTAACAATACCGCGCCACTTACACCGTTATTACCTAAATGACATTGAATTTGACTGAAATTTGAAATAAGTGCCGTATCATCAGTTGTAACAAGTTATATAACATACAAGTTATGTTTGTGTGATTCCAAGTTACGTGACTATCGTTGCATGTGGCAGGGGACCGCCCCTGTTATCATTATGACCCCCTATAGACAGGGGCGCAGATAGCACTCATCGATTGTGTACTAAACCATCTATCATAGTAGCTACCCGTGTTCGAATACACGACTATGAATGAAGCCTTCTAGAAAATATGTACCCGGTTCATTGAAATCTTTTATTCAAGTTGTAACAGCAATAAAACTTATTTTTCTATTGATAATCTGGTCACCGTGTCCGTTCCGTATCTCAGGATTACCCGATGGTTTTGTTTTATCTCGGCGAGATAGAGGCGCGGCGGATCGATTGGCCTCGCTCAAGCTCTGCCAGGTCTCGCGACGCCACTGCACACTGCACTCCCGTGACGATAACACACGGATGCGATTGCAGTGTCTCTACGATATCTAGTTATCCGTTATCTACCTGCACCTGTCAACGTTGAAATGAAATTGTATTAGGCGTTACAATTCGGAAGTTCAAACATTCACTATGGGTGCGCCCACCACCGGGCCCTACACCCTCCACTGACCCTCGGATCTGATAACTCATAATTGCGACAACAGGCACTTGCACTAACTACAATCGCCATGAGAAACCAGACCCGAGCACCTAGCATGCAAGACGATACATTGCACCATTCCGAAATCAAAAACTAGATAAATAATCTACATATGTTTCGCCAACGGTTGTTGGTTTCTCATGGCGATTGTAGTTAGTGCAAGTGCCTGTTGTCGCAATTATGAGATATCAGATCCGAGGGTCAGTGGAGGGTGTAGGGCCCGGTGGTGGGCGCACCCATAGTGAATGTTGAAATATTTATCAGATCAACAATAATTTCAAGTATTCAATTACGAATAGGGTATACATGCACTCAATACTCGGCTTTCTATATAAAGCGCTTTTTGCTGTTCTCAGATAGTATTATTTACTCTGTTATCAGGACACTTAATGATACTTTCAGCCAGTAATGAAGCATTATGCGACAACATGTAGGTACTTCATATTGTTTCAACAAGTGCTCGGTTACCCATGATGACAAAGAAAGCATCAACAGTGTCATTGTGCCGCGTGTTCTATGAAATCGGTTATTTTTCCAGTCGCTCGGCAAAACGGTAATTTCTTTCCATTAAGAATCGATTTTCCATTTAGATCGCAGCCACTCGCGCGTTACGACCTGTGTCGGTCCCAAACATGATGACGTCAACATGCTAATCGCAAAATAATGCACGTAGTAAAATTCATGATTGGATTTCATAGTTCATGCAGACGAATTCGATTTAAGTGTCGCCGCACACGGGCCACCGGCCACAACCACAAAACGCCGCCACCGGCATATTTCCTGTACTTTTCATACATAACTTCTCCTGGCGGCGTTTGTAGCTGTAGCCGGTGGTGGCCCGTGTGCGGCGACACTAAGGCCGCTTCCCCGTAATCGCACTTATACCACGCCATATGTTTGAATTTAGTGCGGGCCGCGCCGCTCAACGCGACTCGCGATGCCCCGCGTCTCCGTAAATGAGGCGTGGCTTCTCGTGGCGGCGCGGCGCGGCGTTTGTAGCTGTGGCCGGTGGCCCGTAAGCGGGAGCCCTTAGTGTCTTCTGCTCAATAATTTCACACACCGTAATCTTCGAACCGATTCTAAGTTTTAGCCAGCCTAACGACAACAATTGACGTCTTCGAATGATAATCCAAATCTTAATTCATTGCTAAGTTTATAAATGGCATCTCAAGGTTTTAAACAGAGAAACAATGGCTTATAATTTCATGTCAAATGAAGACTATTACGATTGTTAGGCGGTAAGGTCGCAGGACAAACATTCTACCACGCTACCATTGTCGTGTAAACCTCCGTTCGGTCCGATTCTCTGGAAAAACCTGCGTAAAAACCGGTCCCTATTTATTTATTACAGCCAGGACAACCAACAGCTTAAATATAATATAACTTATAGCAAGAAAATAAGCCAAATACAGGTTATCACATGTAACAATAACATACGTAGTGTTTAGAAGATTAATAATTTAAATTTTTAACTAATAGCATTGTGTACTGCCTTAAAAGTCTATTCGAATATACCTACCGAGTGATATTGTCGATTGTATTGAGGAGTCAAATCCGCTGAAGGTGTACCATAAAATCATTAGGCACTGATTTAGTGCAGCATGTTATCTTCTTGCCGTGGCGCTTGTCGCGGAATGCGTATGCGTCATTCATGCGAAGTCTGAAGGTCGGAAGTATGCTATGTTTTGTAATTATTTTCTCATATAGATAGAGTAATGTACATTATAATTATGATTTTGTGTTTTATGGTTTAGGGAAACAAAGTTGACACATGAATGAAGAAACCCTGCCATATAGTTAGCTACCTACTATAGTATCCTACTTATGCTTGTGTAAAGAACCATTATATAAACTGTTTTAAATTGATTCTGTTTTTTCACATGGATGTAGTAAAGTCAATGTTTATAAATCTTTCGATCGCTCAATATATTTATAGGAAACTCTTTGAAGACGCGCGTGTTATGGGGCCCTACGGCGCTCTCCTAAAAGCCCCGTGGCTTCAAGGTGACAGCGCTGGCGCTAGCTGGCGACTAGCCAACATTCCCATGCAGAGCCGCCAACAACACCGACGCTCTGGATCATATCCGCGATGTTGACAACTAACTAACTGTTTCTTATCATCAAAACAACATTATGAAAAGTAATGAAGTTGCGTCATAATGTAACTTAAAGTAAATCACAAAAAAATCAAGTAAGGTGGGTAAATCGTTCAGCTCTTACAAAAGTTTAAAATGGCAGTCTTTAAAAGTAACAACATGAGAGAACATGATTTCGCTGTAATCATTAAGACAAAAAATGTTAGTATCATTAAGGCTGTATCTCGGTGCACCGAATGAGCAATAACTGGTGAACTGGTCTACCGGGAAGTGGGGGGGAGGTCTGGCGTGAAGGTCAGCCAAAGTTTCTGCGAAGCGATTCGCGGCTCTATACAAATACCGCTCTAATCTGTTATAGATTCGGTTTTGTAAGATGTTGCGACAATCGACTGGTTGTTAAATCGAGATAGGAAAGGAGCAAAAATGTAGGTAGGTATTAAGTGCTTAGGTACACTTAATAAAATTATCAGGATTATAAATATAATAATAATAATCAGAATAGGTCTCATTGTCCTTCATCCACATTATCCTACCTACAAACAATACTTAATTAAGTACAGGTTGCATTTTCAATTTGTTTTCTTAAACATAAATATGCGTCTGACTCGTAAACAGATTTTTTATATTTTATTCGAAAGATATTACAAATAATAACAGAATAGTGCAAAAATACCATGAATCGGTTAATAAATACCAAAGTTAGAGGTGTTTAAAAGTTTAAAAAATTGAAAGAAAAAAAATGCCAACATAAAAGGAGTAAAAACATACAATTTTATCCATATTTTAAATTATCTCATTGATTTAATAAATACACAAAAATGTTATATTACGTTTATAAAATAACATTGCATTTTTTCCCATACTAATTTGAGACCGTTGTGTACTATGTCGTCAAAGTCTATGCCATTTTAGTATGGAGCAAACGGAGCGTTTCAAAAACTTTTTTAATCGCTGTAAATCCAAAACGGTTAAACTTAACTCACTTACAATTCCTAGAAAATGTATGTAATTTCTAAAATCGCACAGAACTGTGTGAAATAAATTATATTAGACATATTTCCTAGGAAATCTATACATTTCCTAAATAGCAATCGGAAATGTAAATAAAACATTTGAGATATCAGCGAGGGGAGGGTATTGCTTCCTCTGATCAGGCGATCGCGCTAGTGCCGCGTAAACTGTATACAAAGGCGCGCTTATCTCTATTTCTATTTACCTTCTTCGGCGGATCCGAATCTGGCAATATAGGTTAGAAGAATGAGGCGGCGGCGATTTCTTCGGTGTTAGATTACATCATTACATGTTTAAACTTTAAGTTTAAGTCGATAATGTCTCTGCAGAAAGTTTAATTATTTGCTTATGGTTCTCATTTTAACAACGTGTTTTATTAAAGAAAGCATTATTTTTATACATTTCCTAATACGATAAATTCCTAGGAAATGTACACATTTCCCAGGATATCTATGTATTAAATAGTTTTTGAAACAATATTTGATACAATTCCTAAATAGCTTCTTAATTGTACACATTTCCTAGGTATGTATAAGTACAATTCCTAAATTTCATACATTTCCGGTAAACAGATATACCATTCCAAGGGCAAACTTTATTCATTTTTCACATATAATCTAAAAATGAATTTAAAAAATTTCATGCATATACCCTATTATGATTTTAATTTGAACCAAAGTGAATGTATACTTCACTTTATTGTGCAATAAAATAAGCGTAACATACATACATACAATCACGCCTTGATCCCTTACGGGGTAGACAGAGCACCAAAGGCCGATAGAACCACATGGTGCCACTTCTGACCGATTTTGAGGGTATAGTTGAGATGTATAAGTTCGGTTAGTAGTGACAGGTGGTCAGCCCATCGCCTACAAAACACCAAGACCCTCTTGTCTCTCTACTGACTTGTACAGTATGCCCGGGAAGAGAAGCAGCTGTAGTATTATACGTTAATTTTCACTCCTAGAGCAGCATAGAAGAATGCAGGTCAACCACCATTTCACTTAATAGGATGCTTTAAAGTACTTTAAACTATAGTTGGAGTTAGGATGTTTTTCGCATGAACAATAAGTATAAAACATGTGTAGTAGGTAGTAGTCGTAAAATATACCGATTCCATTAAACCTTGTACACGTGTCGAGGTATAAGTGTGTTTATTTAACCACTGTATACCCTTATTGAAAGGAATAAATATCGACTGTAGGTACCACAAATAATATAAATTCCCAATATTTCAGAGTGCTCAAAACAACGTATAAAATACATTTCAGTGGAGCGTTAAAAGCAATTTACATAAGTGTTTTTTGCCTTTATCCGCCAAAGGCATAATTTCATTGTTATCTAAATGTGTCTGAACGCCGGCTCTGTTTCCAGGCTAACGAGTGATGCGAGGACCGGGGCCGCCCGCGCGTGCGCAGCCGGCGTGACCGTGCAGTGTAGTGCCAGTGCCGTGCCAGTGCAGTGCAGTGCAGTGCTTCCGGCGCCGGACCGTGGGGCCCGATGTGCGCGCCGTCATGGCGTTCATGACGAAGAAGAAGCGGTACAAGTTCGAGGTGCAGTGCTGCCTCGAGGAGCTCACCGAGGTGCCCTTCGTGTCGGCCGTGCTCTTCGCCAAGGTGCGCCTGCTGGACGGCGGCAACTTCCAGGACCACTCGAGCAGGTAAGGACCTTGAAACCAAACTTATATGCTGTCATAGTTTATAGTGAGACATCCCTACAGTTGGTAATTTGGTTAGTGCAAAAACTTCGTGTGCGCATCTTAAACACAGACACGGCGTGTTTGAGTTATCCGCTATGATCCGCATTTCGGGAGATGCAATTTTTAATTCTTGTCGGTCTAACAGGTCAGTTACTAAACAGCTGTTTTGCAAATGTTCAATGTTAATATTCATTAACGCGTCAGTCGTGCATTAATATGAAATATTCAGCCGATGATGCAATAAAAAATATACAGCAGCTACAGATCGAGTCGAAATCATTAATTGAGCTGGTGGCGTGACCAGACGGGAGTTGCGTAACTGATCATCTTGAGGTTTGCTGCCAATTGTGGTTTCACGCAGTCTGTACCGAAAATCATCAAACGTTTTTGCTCATTACGAAATTTCTCACGGAGCATTCGACATTTTTTTGCGATCTTAATTAAGTGCGTACTTGGGATTGAGATAGCATCGTGAAAATAAACTTACATTCCTCTTTCACCGAATAAAGTTAGGCACGGTCTGTTTCTAGATGCGTGACTGTAGGTAATTGATTTTTGTGATTTCGAGATGCTCTATGATCTATGAGCAGAGGCCGAAAGGGGAATTGAAACGCTCATGGTTTACTATATCTTAACTCCCACTGCCTGGATTGACATTTACGGAAAACTATTTTCCCCGTATTTTGCTACTTAATGTGAAAAAGATAATGTCCTTTTTCGGGTTTCCCGCTATATCTCTACAAAAAAATACCAAATGGCTGGTATTTTTTTTGTAAAAAAAAAGATCGTCGTGAAAATGGAGATAACAAACAAAGAAACACGAAATGTTATTGTTTCACATTATGGTTATGTATGGAAGCAGGGCTAATGAATGATAGTTATCGCTGAGCCATGGCAGCAGCTAGTTAACAGCTCTGGCCTCGTTTGCCAACTTCAGACATAAAGAAAGATGAAAAGATAAATGTCAATACGAGTATATTTAGCAGCGGTTTTGCTGTTTGCCTGTAGGATTCCATTTTCGGACTTACAGTTCTGGCTTCGCATTTTTGGGAACACACCTGTGTGTGTATGTTTTGCTTTTATCGCTGCAGTTGGTACTTGACTCTAATACATCCCCTCCCTGATCATCCTGATCGTCACTATTATTTCTCTGAAATATTTAATCGTGCCCTGTAGGGTATTCTGTGATGATATTGGCTCTGTTAGTTTTGCACAAAAACTACGTTGACCTTCTCAGATACTTTTCCCTTTAACATTGACTTCAATACAGTCGCTCGTTGCGTGTTTTCCTCCACATTTTAATCACCTGCAATTAGGGTATTAGGTATAACTATATTTTCTGACCAATGTACTTTAAAAATTAAACCAAATCCCTGGCCATTTGTTTTGACTGGTTACCACCGGCCTGACCGGCAGTTTCGTACCTACGCCTATCGATAGACGGTTAGTTTAATACTGACTGCGGATGGTCCAATCACCTTCTGTAAGGAATTACTGTTTAGACTATATTCAAATAAAATTATCTTCTTTAATGTAACCTATTCTAGGTATCATAGGATTCGCAGGCGTTGGTCTATGTATGAACCCTTTATGTATGAGTTACTCTTACGTTACTTTTTAGTCTTAACGTTATGTCCGTATCGTGTTGTCATCTACACTAATATTATAAAGAGGAAAACTTTGTTTGTTTGGTTGTAATGAATAGGCTCAAAAACTACTGGACCGATTTCAAAAATTCTTTCACCGTTAGAATCCTTATTGGACCTGGATGAACATAGGCTATAAGAATTTCCCGATATTCCCACGGGAAGGCGACCAACGGGAATTCTATATTTTTTACGAAAACCGCTATACATATGAAGCTGAAATCGGGCATATATGTTCATTGGGGACAGCGAGGGAGGACTAAAAACGGATTTCCCGAAATTCCCACGGGAAGGGGACAAACGGGAATTCATAGTTTTTACGAAAACCGCTATACATATGAAGCTGAAATCGGGCATATATGTTCATTGGGGACAGCGAGGGAGGACTAAAAACGGATTTCCCGAAATTCCCACGGGAAGGGGACAAACGGGAATTCATAGTTTTTACGAAAACCGCTATACATATGAAGCTGAAATTGGGCATATATGTTCATTAGGGACTGCGAGGAAACACTAGAACGGATTTCCCGAAATTCCCACGGGAAGGAGACCAACGGGAATTATTTATTTTTTACGAAAACGGTTAAACATGTGAATCTGAAGTTGAGCATATATGTTTATTTGGGACCCCGAGGAAGCACTGGGAACGGATTTCCCGAAATTCCCACGGGAAGGGGACAAACGTGAATTAATTTTTTACGACAACCGCGATAACATATAGGCTACTTTTTACACTTAACATATAGGCTACTTTTTATTTTTTCTGTAGTCCACGCGGACGGAGTCGCGGGCGTCCACTAGTCATAAATAAATACGTATTAGTTAGGGCTGGGGCGTCATGTATTGCGTTATGCACAAGCGATTATGTGTCGAAGCAGGGGCCGATGGAAGTGCAGCTCGAGTGGGAAGTGAGCAGTTACCGGCGCGGCGGAATGCACGCGCGTCCGCTCGCCGCTAACTGAATCTAATACTTTAAGCTCTGAGATATCGATAACTTTGTTGGTATACATATAATTACACAGGCATATCGAGCGATATTTTATTTCTTGATGCCTAAGGAATCTTCATGGTGTAAAGTTAACACCAATGTAGAAAATGTATCCGGAAGTTCACTCGCTCTATTCTTGACTACATATAAGATCCCGCTACTACTCAACTTCCTATATTAGAGTGGAAGGATATACTGTTTGATTTATTTTTATAAAGATTTTTTCACTCTCGACCTGTGAAATCCGGAGGCAGGTTGAGTATTTCGTTGGCGTCTTGGTTGTCAATTGTCGTACGAACAAGTCGTTACCTAATCTATCCAAACACAAATCTATTATTTAAGCATAGTACGGGCCCTAGTATTAATTTATAAGTCTTTAAATATTATATTAAGTTACAATGCCCTTTCACGTGTTTGATTAGCGGTGAGGCGAGGAATTTGCCACGTGCGCAGCCCATGCCAAATCGACGAGCTCAGGCTCACCTGCTTTTCTATTCCTAATCTACTGCTGGTTGGTTATCGCGAGCCAATATTGTGGAACGAATTTCAGTCGCTGTAACGCGATTCGTTTTGCAGCGACTTATCGCGCGGACGGTGATAATGAAAGTGGTGATGGAAGCCGCGTAGTGTGTACAAACATCACGTCACATGTTATCAGGCGTTATTTCTATTCCTTTGTTCTCGGGCTATTCTTGGCTCTGTTGGTTTCGCATTTAATACATTAATACTGCTTCCGGTATGGTATGAAATGCCTTATAGTGTTCGTATTTGTAGACGAACAAAGACCGCTGAACCGCTGGTTAATAATATCTTTGATATGTTAATAGGCCGTCACCTTCGTCGGACTTATCGGGCCTCGTGATAGGTGGAATTGACTAGTTGGCCAAGGCGATAGGGCCCGCACTGCACCATGTCCAAGGCTGCTGCGATGGCGTTTGGCCAAACACTAGAGAAAAGTACTCCTAGTTGGTAAAACAGGAAAGTTTTTTATGTGATTCAAAATGAAATTCTTTCAATGATCGACTACAATGTTTGTTTTGGTTTATGTATTTTATTGAAACCGTTGCCCAATTGACTTTATTGTAAGGGTGCAATAACATGTGCGTGATGTCCTATCGCAGAGACCGTCCACGTCGAATAAAAAACAAAAAGTTAACTCCCGAGAAAAAAAAAAATGTCACCACATAACTACAAGATTGTAATCACCTTTTACCTAATGATTTTAATTAAACATTAGTTGAACCACAGCAACATGTTTGAACATTAAATAAACAATCTTCGCGTTTGTATTATAGGTAAGTGCATTAATTGCGCGCTCTGCACCGCACGTGTTACTGGCTGTAGATGGTGATTGTTACGGCACCGCTTAACGATTCTCGTATTCCCTTCATTGCATGCACTTTCACTTATATCGGTGACGGAGCACCGGTTTCCGCGGTTCCGCCACTTGTTGGAATTCGCAGCGAGGATTTAGCTGATCCCATCTTATCGTATATGATCACACTAGATCGTAATAATTTTAATTATGCGTTCGCCTTATGAACGCTTGAACTAAATCGCTTTTACAATGCTGACCGAATAAACATTTCAAGACGTTGGGGGACACATATTCACATTCAAACGATTTAGAATTTACTGCATTAATTAAAATCCCATCGCATTAATTTGCTTTGTTTTTATCACTAATTTCAATTAAGAATGTCTGGAAGCCGTCGCCGTCGACTTTATTAACACTGATTAATCGAATCTGATACCATGATGATGAGGCAACAGAGCTAGATGTCTGATCGAAAGGGAAATGTGCAGACTTAAATACTAGTTACGGACTCATAAGGAAATATGGTTTATTGCGTCTTTAGTTTATTTTTCCGCCGTGTGTTACGAGCACGTAGTAAACATTATTCTAAGACTAATGAGGAGACAGAAATAAAATAGCCATTAAAATTCTAATTTCCGAGTTATGGCCGGTTGCCATGCTTTAAATGCACTAACTGCAACACTAAGAAGTGACGGATTGAGCTCCGAAACTCAAACAATCTTTCCCCTTTTATGTCTCTGTCTCTCGATGCAGATGCATTACGTACGAATGTTGCCACAGATCTGGGCAATTGATGGTTTCAATAAATAGTGCTAATGTATTCCACAGTGCAGCTGTTCGTTTGTGTATCTGTCAGTCCGTCATTATATTAGACGATAACGAGTCCAAGCGCGACTTGATTTATCAGCCGCGCGGGCGAGATTACCCACATGGACGCTCGGAACTTTTGAAATATGTATTATTTTTATCTGTTTTTAGCTTCCGGTTTCATTTTCTTAGATAAGGAAGTTGCGCCTGGACTTTAAACGAGGTTTGCTGGTAAATTGCGCAAGTTTTTTTTATGCTCTCTCTGATCTTATTTTGTCAGATTAGACGCTTTGAAACGATAAAAATTTGTGCTTTGTATATTACGATGTTATTACAAGTTTGCTTCAAGATTTAATAACAAGCGGTGCCGGCATGCGCGTGCGTTCGAGGCGTGCGTCTTTTCTCAGTTTGCACGTCTGCGGATTGCGCTGTCAACACCCCGTGTTGAGCAGTCCGTAACATGGGATTTAGTAGCACCTTTTGCAAGATGTTACACTGTTTGTTTATAGCCAGTTAGCTGTGCGAAACTGTTTCTGACGGTTCTACGAATACACGCGTGTTGTTTACTTAACATTATGTAAACTCAATAAAATGTATTTCGAAGACGGTAGGAAATACGAATAACTTTTTTCCTCGAGAGTAACCTTATTTGTTCTGGAAGTGTTAATGAGAATCTATGTACTTACATTTATTTTCCATAAGATGACCTCTCTGTGTTTAGATTTTTCCAAGGTTCATTATTACAGTATTACTTCACGATGACACATTGATGAGTGATGATAAGAGGTAGGTCGGTGGTGGCGGCGCTGCAGACCCCGGAGACTGGTGTGTGTGCCACGTGCGAGGTACTTACGGTACGTGCGTAGAATGCGCGTGCGCGGGCTACCTATCTACATGTAGATACATACATTGCATAAATAAATACACCATAATTTCATGCTCTCTTATAATGAATTTTTGTATCTAGATGGTGAATTAAATAAAATGTCAATAGTACTCTAGTCTATTTACTTAATAATAATTATAATTCTGAGAAATGGACTTGAATTGTTAATTTTTGAAATAGATCTGAGAACTGTGAAGAGTTTAAAGCGAACTGATGAAACGGACGGCAACAGGGCGCGTGAATGAAGTCTCGAGTGACAGTTGACTAATATTGAGATCAGCCTATATGTTAGGGTACCTACCTACCTATGTATTGTGTGGAACATACACAGTACAGATATTTCCTGAATCTGCTTTTCTATACTCGTACCTTTGCTGTAGTTGTCACGAAAAGGTACCTTATTTGGGTAGGAATATCTTCTGTTGTCAGTCTGAATGCAACCTTACTTTGAAGTCTATTTCTTTTATATGAATGTCAGAAAATGCGGCGTGTAATAACGTTTTGATTTGTCCTCGGCTGTCTCCAACGAGGACTATGCCGGTGTGACATGAGGGAACATGTTTGTGACGGTGACATGGAGGAGTGTCACCAGAGGAGAGTAATTAATGCGCGTGGTTGTGTTTGATCTCGAGCCTATGTGTTGTCTAATGAAGATATTTGTAACAGTTCCGGATGTAGTGACATATTTAGAATATACATATTTTGTTGACATTACTATAATTCACGTTACAAATATATATATATGTATTACATTTTCCTAATTGAGAATGATGATTTAAGACAGCATTAAATAGGACTTTAAACGAATACCACGTTTGACCCGGCCAGAATTAAAATTTTAATGTAATGGTTGTGAGCCCAACGCCTCAAATTAAATCAAGAAGAAATATTTCGCCCACATTTTATTTTCTAATTTGTAGATGTTCCGCCCTCTGAGCTGAACCAGGACAAGCTGTAGGTAATATTAAGTTCTTTAACCTCGTTTCGTTTTGTTATTTCCTGCCGTAGAAAATGAATGGTGAGTAATAAAATTTATGTCTAGGGCCAAAACACATAACCGCGTTGCAGCGCCGCAACGTGACGCGAATCCCAGCGTTGTGATGCCATACTTGGTGACAATGATTCACTAAATCATCAAACAATTATCTTTACAAAGGAATTTGAATTGAATTGAAAAGGCAGAGAGACGTCTATCCACACTCAATAATCATGGTTACCCTACCGTACAACAGGAAAACGCTCTTTTTCGCGGCGCCGTGCCGCAACGCCGCAACGCAAACAGCCGAGTTTAGCGGCGCCGCAACGCGGTTATGTGTTTTGGCCCTAAGGCCATCGACATTTAATTATACTTTTACCGAGTCAAATATTCTTTACTTAGATTGATTAAATCGTAACGACAAACATCTTTTGCGTAAACTGAAAGTTGGAAATTAATAAAGCTAAGTACAATGTTTTTTTTACAGACTAATAATTATGTCTTCAATTCGTTTCAAATTACCAGATCTAGAGCCAACTTTTAAGCGATATGCCGTGACTGTATTTTTTTTTAATAAATATATTTTTTAACTTTGCTTAAATTTCTTTTAAAAAACTTGTGAACTAGATATATAATTAATAAGTATACTAGTACGTTAATGTCAGTAGTAATCGGTACACATTACACATGTATGAGTAAAACAAACGGAAATCTAACTAGTAAACAATAAAAACGGATATAAAGATAATCTCGTTCGTTGAAACCTTAGTCTAATTAACACGAAATTTGGTCGTTAATGAAACTCTGTTCACAGTTTAATGACACCTTCACTATATTTAGAAACTACATATACGAACGCATTCTGTTTCGCTATCGGCTCTGCATAATGGATGCGCGGGTATTTACTTCAAATCCCAACTAATATTATAAATGCGAAAGTAACTCTGTCTGTCTGTCTGTTACGCTTTCCCGCTTAAACCTCGCAACCGATTTTGATGAAATTTGGTACAGACAATCTTTAGACCCTGAGACAGAACATAGGCTACTTTTTATTTCGAAAAAAAGGGATGAAGGGGTTGAAATAGAGGTTGAAAGTTTGTATGGGATTTCTTAATTTTAAAAGATAAAACCATGAAACTTTATATTTAAGCACTTGATAAGAAATCATTAAACATTTGTGCTAGCATTTTTGAAATTTCGACCAGCTAAGGGGTGAAATAAGGGTTGAAAGTTAGTATGCAAGTTCGTTATACATATATAAAGTTTGTAAGTATGGATGGATGGATAGATGGATGTTTGTTAGTCTTTCATGTAAAATCGGCTGGAGCGATTTTAATAAAATTTGGTATGGAGTTAGCTGATACCCTGGATTAACACATAGGCTACTTTTTATCCCGGGAAAAAAATTTTATCCTGGATAATTCGACATTTTGTTCTTTTCTGCAGTCCACGTGGACGAAGTCGCGGGCGTCCACTATATATATAATATATTATATATAATATTACGCCCGCGACTTCGTCCGCGTGGAAAGAATTGTAGCTTATATGAAGTTTGTCGGTTTACCAAAGCAGCGCCATTTTGATTTGTTTGTTTGTTTGTTAATTTGACGCGCTAATCGGTCATTGGAACCACTGGTCTGATTCCTTTGAAAAATTCTTTCACATGGCGGATACCATCGCCGACCGCACAATATGTACACCCGGCGATGGTCCCCGCCAGTGCAAGACTATTGGAGTGCAGATCTATGTCATGCGATGGAAACAAAGGTATGGGCTATGGGCTGAATGTTGGGTGGGGTTGGGTAACTGGCTACTAAGTCTCATAATTGTTTGGTGGCAGGCGGTGACTCGCCGACTCATTTCATGGGCCCCCTGAAACGGCCGCACGCATCGACAAAGGGGGCAACATTTGGTGATACCCCTGGACTTTAAACCGAAGCCACAACCTGCCCGGCTTCGCACGGGTACAACGGCCCCACGCGCGAAGAAGAGTCGTGGGCTGCTGCTTTATTACATATATCATCGTTGCTAGTTACCTAGTATTTAGGGTTAACGTACAGTGATGTTGATGTTTTCACAAAATCATACCCATGTTAGATGTCACTGAATGTTAGTGGTCCTAAAGAAAAAAATGTAGGTAGTTTATACTACTGGAAAATTTTAATAATTTTTTGAAATTTCGTAAGTAATGAGCAATTTTATACGTCACGATTGTGCAATGATTTCGTTTTGTGTCGGATGATAGCATTATTTGAATAGTGAATTAATGGAATAAACCCTTACGTGTATGTAAGATATTGCAAATATACGAGATAAGACAAAGAGACACTGCCTATTTGTTATATAGTGGTGTATAATGTCGTTAGTAACCGTCAGTTGTCAGTTCCGGCGGCGCTTCCTCCGGCGCCTCCGTATCGGAGTGACATTGGCCAATGTAGGCTACGAATATGTGCCACGTACGGCGCCGTGAGGGCACGTACTTATCGTTCTAATGTCTCTACTGGCATATAATGCGTTACAGGTTACACACAAATGAGCAGGTGGTTGCTGTTGTTATAAATTGTTGACGTTGCGTACCTCTACTGCTGTCCTCTTAAAACTATTGTACAAGACCGTGTCTCAAGTTGGACAGCGTTTAAAAATTGTATTCGATGGCAAAATGTATAAAATATCTGTAAATTGTAGGCAATACTCGTATTTAGCTTAAACAATGTTTAAATTATAAATAAATAAATATTCACACACTACACATTAACCTAGTCCCACATTAAGATCCCTAAGGTCTTGTGTCGTGGGTACTAAGCAACGGTATTTAAATACATAGATAAGTATAGAAACATCCATGACTCGGAAACAAACGTCGATATTCATCATATCAATGTTTGCACCTACCGGGATTCGAACCCAGGACCTATGGCGTCGCAGGCAGGGTCACTACCTACTAGACCAATCGGCCGTCAATTCTTCTGTAATAACACCGTTGAAGTCTTGAGCAAGCAATTTAGATAACTACCTACCTGATTTCGACAAATGTCAAAATATGCGAAGAAAAATTATAAAGTGGAATTAACTAGGTATGTTATCATATTGCACCTTTTTGTGCCAGTAATAATCTATCATCGTAATTGCACTCCGCGTCGTTCTGGGTCAGTAGCTAGAGTCAGTAAACCAGCAGCGAGGCATCCTGGTCGTGTGGCAACATCGCCGCGGCTGTGAGGCAACATCACGACAGCATCGTCTAATGCACTGACTATAACTAGTTATTTACCATCTACTGGTGGTTTATAGCCAAAACATGTGCACAACTTTTAGTTGACATCTTTGGTGATTGCCACAACCTGACCCTTCCATTTCAGCCGTTTTTACGTGAAAAAGTAACAAACATCCATCCATCCATCCATAATTACAAACTTTTGCGTTTATAATATTAGTAGGATATATATAGGCATGATATAGGTAATATTTTACGTATAGAGTCGATCGATGGCTTCATTCTCCATCAGATTCATAATTTCATGAGTCATCAGCATCCGTATTAAACCTAATATCAGTTCGGACGTTGTTATTATTATTCCTGATAGTAAATTATCTAAGTTAATTTATTGATTTGATATCTATTGATGATTCACTATTTATGAGCAGGTAATATCCCGGAATAGATGGAATTCGCGCTGAAGGACGATGTTTTGTTATTATTGCTGCTATTAGCCAAACTACATTCAGTGTAATGCTTATTTCTACGTTATTCATAGTAAACAATAATAATAATGATGCACTAGCTATTTATAATGCTGTTTTGTTGCTAAGCGTTTCAGTAAAGTGTAATTTATTTTAATAACTCATATATTATTTCTTTATGCATATGCTCAATTTGAAAAATAACACATAGTTACTGTGTAAAATTAATTTATGTGTGAGCACTGTAATATTTTTGTTATGTTATGTGTATATTTTCCGGAAGCCAGTTTCTAAACGGGAGAAATATGCATCATTTTCCGTTTGCGTATTATCTATCTACCGAGTTACCCGCAAAATCTACATACAAGAGGCTATTATACAAGTGCTCCTCCCAAATTCGCAGGTTCAAAAAAATATAAATGGTAAAAAATTCCAATAAGTTTTTCGGAGAGTCACCAAGAGGTTGGTTGAGTGACTTGAGGGCGCGATCGGAGGTGACACCGGTGTGAATGACCACTCGAGTGACTCGCCAGAGCCTCGGTCGTGTCTGTTTGTTTGTCTGCTCTCGAGGTGTAATGTTCAGTTCTTGGTAGAGTTCACCGTGTGCGCTTTTGTATATTTGACTATTAGTTGGTATACCCAAGCAGACATAATTGCTAACAAAATAGCTTTAATTTATGCTTTTTAGGAAAAGCTAAAATCGGTTTGAAATTACGGGTATTTTAGGATATAGTAGACCGTTTAAATGAATTAGCGAGACTATTACGGAGGGGGACAGGTAGATGCGTCTTGTCTGGTCGTTCACCGGGCCCGGCGACGCCGCCGCCGCCAGCGTCCCCGTCGTCTAGCCCCGGCCCTTAATGGGGATCCTTCTACTGACGGCTGGGAAATGATCCTCACGCTAATGGCATTATCATTTTATTGACTACACTAGAGACCCATGTAAACAGTTCGAAATAAATACAAACGTAGGATGAGATTAGACTTTTGCTTCATTCGTTGTCGATAAAACAAGTAGAGGAAGTAAGAAAGACCAAATGTCTTACACATGTTTCGATATTGTTTTTATTGGTTGCATAATAAAGTCGCGCAATAATTTTGCGAGTCGTAATAAAGCGGTATTTAGCAAGTCCACGATAAGAGAAAACTGCGACGATCTCCTTTCACCGGCGCGCGGCCGCCGCGGCCTTGCGCGACCTCGCCGGCTCGGCAACTCGCTGCGTCATCGCGATCCGTCGCCCACTGCCGCGGGATTTCCTTCACATGTTCTAATCAAAACATTAATTATTCCAAATCATCCTCCTATCGGTTCGCGATTGAGTCAATGCTCAGACTTAACATTGCCCAATGTTATTTGGTCACATCTATTTAAAAAGAAGACGTTACTCGATGACGCGTCGCGCGAAGCATTCGTCCTTCACGTTCGACGCTCCACGACCGTTTCATTGAAATTTTTTTATGTTCAATTAGCTCAGACAATGTTACTCCCACAATACCCATATGCGGGGAGATGATGCGCTCACTGCTAATAATTAAATGGTAATTTTCCGCGCAATAAAAAAAATATGAATGTGTAAACAATGTAATGTTATTGTTTTCGTATTTCAGTATTTATATGCGAGTACGTACATACCTACTTCGAGTATGATAATTGATAATGTATAGAATCTATACCTTATATACAGGGTGTAACAGAAAGGGTATGTTAAGCGAAAAGCTGTATAAATATCCCACTATAGAGAACCTATTTCCAAAATTTGAGACTCGAAATCACATTTTTATTTTTCAAGTTTGTATGAAAATTCCTGAGATATTTAAAAATTCTCCATACTATCGGGAAAAATAAACATCGCACCTTCGGTAGAACAAAGGCACAATTTGCTTTTGCAATGTTAGACAATTGTGCCCTTGTTCTACCGAAGGTGCGATGTGATTTTGGATCTCAAATTTTGTGGATAGATTCTCTATAGTGGACTATTTACATAGCTTTTCGCTTAACATACCCTTTTTGTTACACCCTGTATATTATATACTATAGATAGAGATATGTATCAATGTCATTTGTTAAAATCCAATTACGAGTACTTTGCGTGTTCCGTGTTCAACTCGTTTAGCACGTGCTTGTTTGTTTTGTACTAGCGACCTGTCTTAGTTTAATCAATATCATTATTACTTGAACTGGATTTATTTTAATAAAAAAGTCAAATCAGTCATCAATATCACGAACTCGGTTCGCTGTTAGCTTTAGTGCCTGACTCTTTGACCTGCACAGAAACAGCTGCACCTGACTTAACTGTCCCGAACCAGTTAAATAAAAGCTTAACTACCTCTATTAAATATACATACATACATACATATAATCACGCCTTTATCCCTTACGGGGTAGGCAGAGCACCAAGGGCCGATAGAACCACATGGTGCCACTTCTGACCAATTTTAAGGGGATAGTTAGATAGAATATAATGAAGATGTAACGTAGCCCTTAATGTCAATTGCCAATTGAGTATTTTATTTTTGGTCGTTTTATTAAGGTGGAGGTGGGTGGATCCATATTGTTTAACCTGAAGAGTCAAGTAATGTGACCTCAGGCTTGGCACTAATTGAATTTTAAATAACACAATCATGGTTTATTATTATAGACTTTGATATATTTTCCCTTAATTCCATAAAAAGTGAATGATACATGCACGTGGTAGAAGGTAGATATGTAAAAACTGTAAGTTCCACGTCCGCTGGGTATTCCCTTGTGCAGTAACCTCAGGTGCCTTAAGGTAAGCTAGTATCAGATTAAAACTAATTCATGTAGGTACAGGATGTATGTATGTATATTGTAGCTAGTTATGTGCACCGGCTTGCCTCACTGCCCGTTCTGTTCAAGGATTTGCGCGTTTTACCTTCGAACGCGAAGCAGTTCTAGGAAAAGGAATTTCCGTATATAAAATCAGTATTGCATATTGTTCGCAGGTAGGTAAAGGTGTTCGGAACATAATAAAGTGCACCTTGTAAAGGTCCGTGAATCGTAATGGCAATGAAATTATATTGACTTGATAATACTAAAGCAATGATATTTCGCACCAATACGAATGTATGAGTTCGTTCACACATACCTTAATTTTCGGGTTGATATATTCTGCAATGGCCTGCATTTAGGTTTATGACTAACACTAAAATATCAGAATTACATTTGCTTTTTCAATTATTAATTTGTATGGATGACTCAACCATAAACGGATTTATTAATGGAGAAGTGTTTTTAGGAAATCTTATATATAAAATTTGATAGCTTAGGCTCGAAATATGTCGTAGTGGAGAATCCAACATATCTCCTCTCCACCCCTGGCACCAAAAATACATACAACCATGAATTTTCACCCCTCTAGTAACCCCCAATTTTTATTTGATTAAAAAATTAGAATTTGCCATGGGGGGTATTTGAGACCACGCGAGACCGCAGTGTATTTTGGACTCACTAGAAATTTAATGGCACGTCCGGGTCAAATCCACCGGGTGGGAGAACCCACGACCTCTAAGCGCTCTCACCACTAACCGAGTAACTCGGAGACAAGGAATTACAAGTATGTGACTTCTAGAAATATGTCTTGGTGTGTAAAATGTCTCACTTTTAAACGTCAAATCCACAGATGCAAGGCAAGTGTTTCTACTTGGTGTGTAAAAAGGGATTGCAAACCACTTCTATTAGCCCTAATTTCTTCAGTCCAGGCTCGAGTATCTATTCTAATTCTTAAGTCTATTTTTTACATGCAAAGTACATCCACTTAGTTTATCTAGTTATTAATAGGTCTGTGAAATTGACGTTTAAAAGTGAGACATCTCGTTCTCACCAAATTCATCATACCGGTGCTGATTTACACTAACGTCGACTCGAGAACGTTGAGAGGAATGATAAAGCCCGCGTATTTTCCCAATGTTTGTCATTTGCTTTCAGGCGTGCAACGTTCAGCTGATTAGGTACTTTTGCAATATCTATTGCTCATTGAAATCGTTACTAAGCTACCTACTGGTCGGACTCGAGGTACTACGGAAGGGCTTACCGACGAGAGCTGATGTTTATGCAAACATGATGCCGTTGATGTGTGATATTGAATGGATATGATTGCCGACGACATATGAATGGATTGCGAAGTTGAAAGCGGACCGATTGTCCGTCCGTGCGTTGCCACTCGCCCGACAGATAATAAGTAGGTATTCAAGGGTGTAAATACCTTCGTGTTCCTATGCCTACGTAAGTAGGTACTACGTCACAGTAGCGTGCAGACAGAGAAACTTTTAATTACTATGATAAACTTGCGAATTATCTCAGTTACGTATAGATCGCGTTGGTTTTATTGATCTCTAGAATAATGTATCGTTCCTATTCGATGGATTTCTAAGGTTGGAAGGTGCTTTTATGGCATTAAGAATTTTAGAACTTAGAACTATGTACTATTAGAATTTTCACTCTGCATCATTCCACTGCTGGAGATGAGGCTTTGTTAAGATTTAATAAGTATGCATCAATCAATCAATCTGCTTATTGCGCTTTTATATGCGTTTTCAAACAAAGTACTCCCTCATTAATGTTTCGAAAATCTATCTAACTCGCCCGCATCAAACGTTTTAAATGTAAAAGCTTTAGTTTGAAAAAAAAATTCATCTTAGGTATATATTTTTCAATTTTTTTTTAGGTAATATCTCTTTGATGTAGGTGCAAGGTTCGGTGCCGTGACTGTAAGTGTAAAATTGTGCTAAAAGTTTTAAATTGACATTTGAGTCGATCACTGGCTAGTCCCCAAAGTCGGCAAAAGCTCGACATTGTCCGCCGAGGACACAAGTACAAGTACATGACCTTGCTAGCATTGTGCCCGCGGTTCCGCACGGGTGCCCGTCCTTTCGACCATCGAATACATTTTATTTTAAACGATCATTTTTGCAATACTTGTGATTTCCGTAGTTTTTCCGTTTTTCTTTGTACGTGTGTAAAACTCTAGGTAAGTTAGTTTCGGTGCTATACAACATGACATGTAAAAATAATAAGTAAACGATCATAGATGTTGTATTGTTAGATTATACCTTTAGCTTATGTTTACTCCAATGAGGCCTAAAAATTATAATTATAAAGGATGAATAAATAGTCTGGCAATAATGAAATACATTGTACGTATAATCTGATGATTTCATATAGGACTCATCTGCGCAAACACGATGTCATCGTCAAGACAACTGCACTGCGTCATAAACCTTTTTTATTGATGTTCTAATTATAGTTTACTAAAATAAGTCCGCTGGATCGTACACATTTAATAAGAATCTCACCGAAATAGTTTCATTAGCACTTAATTTTAATAGCTCGTAAATATTGCTGTCTAAAATTAATATTCGTAAACATGTGAGAAGACAGACGACATCTGGACTAATGTCGTATTATTTTTTGTTGGAAAATTATTTATATATTTTTTTTGTGAAATATGATGCATTTAGTTGCAAAATTTGTAAACAAAATTTGTATGTGATGAGCAGATTCGTCACTGTTGGTTCGGAAGAGATCCGGGCTGGCAACTCGCCACCACCTGCCATCCGCCGTGATGTGTGCCGAACGGACGGACAGATCACATGCGCACGCGCACACCCCGGCGACATGTCACTTTTCTAATTTAATTCCATATCTTGTCAAGATATTTATAGCTTCTCGTAATTATGTGCCAGGTGGGAGATGCCACGCGAAATTATTTTATTTCATAGAAAATGCCAATGCTTTTGAAATCTGAAGTTTTTAATAGTAAATAGTAAATTAAATAGGCTTTGGTAAAATATGTATCTAGAAAACATATAACACTAAAATAGTTCGGGTAAAATAAGGAAAGGCAATTACAAGAAAGCATAAATAAGGAAGAGGTTTGACTGCTGCCCTCCAGTCACGCTCGTTAAACATTTTATGTGATGCTGCCGCGTGCGTGTTGCTGCAACGCTTCCTGTAACGTTCTTTGTTCCCATCATGCTCGCTGTTGCCTCTCGCATACGAATGTGATGTCAGTAGAAGATGTAATTGAAAGAGTATTAGAGAGTCCGTGACTATACTGGGACTACTAGGATTAAGTGTTTAGGTAGCCTGGCCTCGTTACGCCAAGTTTACGATTTTCAAGCGTATCCTAGTTTACTACATGAGCTCGTCTTGTGGCCACATTACGACAGCTTCGCGCCTATTGTGAGGTTCTATATTGAGATTTAGTTTGAAGCCGTGACTGTGCAGTCGGCAATTAAAGTTTACTTCTTTGTTTATTGTTTACGATCAAGCCATCAACAATATGTTCCATACACAGGAATTAGTAAACTTTGACGAGAATAATTACGCTGTTACGAGTTGTAGTAAGTTAGTTCGAGTAGTGTATTAGTGACTAAAACTAATGTCACGTTGTTAATTTCATTCAGGGTTTGGAAATCGTTCTTCAAGCTCCACGCACAGAAATTAACTTTTTTCGTTTTTTATGATATTACAGCTTAAATGTAAGTTTTATAACGATGCGATATATATCTCTCTCACGATGCTGCGCTACGTCGCACAACACAATGCTCTCGGAAGTCTCGTGCGGCGTCATACAATGTGATGTTTGCGGAAACAGAGAGCGCCATTCAAACATTTGGAATGTTACGTCGAATATACTGTTGTGAGATTAAGGTTATCTGCTGAAATTTTCTTGCTATTGAAATTCAAATCAGCTCTTGGAGATTTTTTTGATGAATCTAAAAAAAATACAAATAAATGATAACGGTATTTCCAATTCCTTTGTAAATAAACAAACCATAGAATTAGTGCCTATAATTTGGTAATAGGTATCTCTAATACCTACCCTCCGAGCGAGACAGAAAAGCGTGCGATAATATACCATCCTGCTCTACCTTAATTAGTGGATGATGAAATATTGATAACGAGATTACGTGTCGGTATCTTACTGAAATGGATCTCTTATTAGTAGACTAATGTATTTACTACGGCGATATTAATATTATTAACACAAGATTACAATTTTGCAGGCAAAAACCTTATGTTATGAAGGAAGGGTATATACCTATATTTGAACCTAAAACGTAGTTTCTACAACAGTTATAGATTTTAGCAAGCTGTTTTAATTTAGCTAAAGATGAAATTATTTTATAACGATTATAAAATTATATAATAAAAATGTAACGGAGAATTTTTGTCTGTTTGTCGGTTTGTCTGTGCGTTTGTGCACGCTAATCTCAGAAACGGCTGGACCGATTTCGATGCAGGTTCAGGAATATATTGTGACAGGTTCCACTTAACATATAGGCTACTTTTTATCCCCGGGAAATGTTTTTATCCCGGATAATTTTGACATTTTGTTTTTTCTGTAGTTGACACGGATGGAGTCGCGGGCGTCCACTAGTTATTAATGAAGAAATGAAATGTAAAATTGTATGAATATTTAAAATGGAAAATAGGCGAGCATGTTTTGTTATATTAACTTAAAATCTCCCAGGTCATGGTGCTTCAGTTGCCAAGAGGTTTTAAGTAAACTAATGTAAAGTAATAATGTAAGTTAATGCGGAAGTATACTTTATGCCAAGCCTGTTTGTGCAAGATGGACAACAAATAATAAAAGTACATTGATAATTAAATAAAATGACTTTAAGCCGCTTTGCAAATTCCACCAGTTAAAATTCCGCTGGTCTAAGGAGATAATAATTTTATATATAATATATAGATAATAATAAACATAGCCGCCATGTTGTATAGAGACGATACGATATCGTACGATACGAAATCCATGATGCGTGGTCATGCTAGGGGGGCTGGTCTTATTATAGCGATCTCAGATTCAGATTCAGATAATTTATTTTCATTCACACGAATTGGTTTGGCGTATGACATAGTTGTAACCTTATTCTGTAATATCGATAACCTATCCATTAAGTATTACCCGGTCAGTCGTGGTCGGCCTTGGGGCGCATTAACTTGTTATGACCCTAATCCTTTTAGTGCTGAGCTGTGACGTCACTCCTTATCATTTCGAGGATTAACATGCAATTAACATAGCGGTTATAAAATTGCTCTAATTTCCGTGTAATCTTAATTAGCAATTTTTGTACGATCTATCTGCGATCTTTTTGCGTATAACCAACTCCTTGCAACCTTTTAACTTGCGTTACCTTTCTTGTCTCTTGTTTATCTTTATATCAAGGTAGGCGCCACGTGTAGAGCTGTTGATATTTTCCCAGGATGTTCAATCAGCTGGTATATGGGGCCATGTGGTGCCATGACACCTAACACCGGAACATGTGCGGTCTCGGCCCGGTTCCCCGCTGACGTCTGGCTTTCATCTGCGAACTCGACGCCACTTGCAGCGATCTGATACAGGTCACAGTTTCCCTGCTGCTTTCCCATTTTATTGCCTAGGTGCTGACAGTAAGAGCGGTAGCTTTCTCCTCTCATTGCTAAAGATACCGTTCACATCTTTGAGGCTGTTATAGATATTTAGGCGCAGCGTATTATTTGCAAGTTTAGTTAAAAAAATATATTCAAGGGAAAATATTAGCTGATTCATATTATTTTCACATTTTTGGAAAGGCACCTCACTTCACTCCGGAACCCGAGTGCTGATCAATCGACAACTTTAACGTCGTCGATCACGATCCCTTATATCCTCTTATCTATGCTTAGCTATATAAAATATACACATTATAACCACTAAGCCACTCGGAAGCTTTTCCATTTTATATTGAAGAATGACATCATGAAGAAGATCGTGTAATAACGTAAATACAAAACGCGGTGTGAGTTCTCGCTAAAAAATACACCATTGCGAATGTATAAAAAGGTTTAAATTTTTTCATTCAGATACTGATCAACAATAAATTCCTGGAGGGGTGGGGGGGGGTACAAGATGCCCATAACAATGGTGTCGTAAAAAACATTTGCATAATGTGCATATCTCCGTTTATCGATGCAATGGATGCAATGTTACGGACAAGGTTACTGGTATTTTTCAATCACAATCATCGAGTCACATAATATACAAATCTGGTTTATAGCTATGTATTTTCACAGACCGACTATCATATTTCCTGGGAGACTTTATCTTAATTAATTAATTTATTTATTTACGACAACAATCAGTTATACATTTTGTATTACGTAAAAATAATGATTTTACAAGAAATTTTAGCGAATGTAATAGTAATGAAAACAACATTAAGCATAGACTATGTAGTTTTCACTCCGGCTGAATTTCTCAGGCTTTGCGGCATAAAGTTATCTATAACCAGTAAACTGACGCCATCGCTCCAATTAACCAGAATGGGTCCTAAGTACCACGTGGTTTGGGTTGGTGACTGGCGCGAGGTCCCGAAGGGCCCCGGGCCTGTTAATTTGGCTTTGTTGCGGTAACCGGTTAATTACGCCGTCCTGTTTGTTTGTACACACACGGAGGTTATTGCTGTGTTCTGCTCTTAATTTCTGATTGGCTATTATAATGTGGATACATTTAGTTCTCGTATCGCCACATATGAGGACTTGTTTATCTAGCGGTTCATGCTGTACTTAACTATAGCTGAGTTGAGTATTTTATTTATTTATTGTTTTATTCTTTACGTTGATAATGATGTCTTTTTCACCATAATTTACGATTCCTTCCGCGTTGATACTTAACCTTATATTGTTACTGTATCGATAACCGAACTAAACAGACAAGCAAACTGTCGCATTTAAATGTTGGTATGGACTGGTCCCTCTGTGGTTATTAATTTTATTTTCATTACCTGTCCCGATGATTATGGGCAGATAACAGTTATTTTTTACATACACAAACGTTGCATGTCCTGTAATAAACACACATTATTACAATTTAAAAAGTTCTTCGGAATAATAAAACTCAATTGTCACTTTTGTATGTTGGATATATTTTTATTGGGATATTTTAAGTAACTAGGAACATACAATACAAACTCTAATATCCATGAGGTTAATACGGTTGCTTTATATATGTACAATCTAACATTTTTCATTTGTATTTCAATAAAATATCAATAAATCAATAATAAATCAAAGAGAGAGAGTGTCATTTGTTTTTTCTCCTTTTTTTCTTAATGTAGTTTTGTAGTTTCTTAGAATTTGTTTAATTGCACATGTTACCCTGTTGTTAACAATTTCTCTTTACTTGCTTGGCTTGCTGGAAGAGATCTCTGGTAGAGATAAGCTTGCCATTGTACATGCATCTCTTCTTTAATGTTGTATGCCATATTTCTTTCTATGTGTGAAATAAAGAATAAAGAAAAAGAAAGAGTTTGATATATTTACCATTGCTACTTGCTAACAAAATACCCAATGAAAGTAATTCGCTGTCGTAAAACTAACTTGCAAAGCAAACGGCACGGTAAAAGTATTCAAGTGGAAACGTATGTAATAGTTAGAGAGGAGGTAGTGAGATAAATGCCTATTGTTATATTGATGAGGCGCACGCGACGTTCTTTCTCGCCCGGCCGGGTGTCCGAAAGTCCTGACTCCCTGATCGGCGGGTGGTATAGCGGATGGATTGAGTCCCAATTCTCCTCTACTGTAGGTATCTACTCCGTAAGCTGACTATTTACAATTTTGACTACAATAATGCTTGGGCAATAGTGGCAGGCAAGCTCACATTCGAATGTACATTTTAATATAAATTCTTGTTGGCCTACGATATGAATGTGATTTGTAATTAGACTTGATAGAGATAGGTAGGTAGGTACCCGTCCAACAACTCACTTATTTAGTACGGATGGAGAGTAGAGGTACTCTCCATCCGTACTACCTACCTACCTACATACCACAAGGCTAAATTAACTACTATAGTTATCGGGCGTAAGCTCGCAGGAGCTTGTTACAAAATATAAGTTATTTCAAAACTAGTCTTCATGTTAGTAACGTGATAGAGGTACCTGGTAACAAACGCCCTGTTACTGAGAGGGTCAACTCTAATGACGAGATTGACAGGCTCTTGTTGGTTAAAGGTCTTGTTAAATTAAGCTCTTTGAATATAATACTACAAAAGGCTAATAATGCATGGTTTTTGTGGTTTACTCTTGATTGTAGATGAGTGTTGTCGCTGTGGGCCAGAGTGTTGGCGATAGGACCTTGTACGAAATAGTGCACAAAGGATAAAACCTAGTAGCATGGTAAATAACACATTTTATAGCAGGTAGAGGCTAGCTGATCTATCATGCATTGACTAAGGACGGTCTCCTTCAATAATTCATGCGAACCTCTGCCCTAAACCTACTCGTGTTCACGTGAACGTATGCAACTATACAAATAAAATACAAACTTCGGAGACAGATAGTAATATAAATGCTGTATTTAACAAAATAGCTAATCGTACAATATATCTATAGGAATGTGAGTTTAAAAAAGGGGCGAAGTGCATTCGTCGTTGTTTCTATGCAATAATACATTTTGGATTATTGAAGTTGAATTTGTTTCCTGCAAAATAGAATTGTCATAGTATTGTAATCAATTAAACGAATAAAAAACGAATATATAAAGCACCAACAAGAACAGAACATAAAGATAGGATACAGTATCTCCTTTTGATCAAGAATAAACTGTCCTTGAGCGGTCCGCGGTCCCATTTCAGTCGTTAGGCGCCGGAAGTGCGTGCTGTCCGCGCGGCACGCACGCTGACCCTCGGCTACCAAACTCCAACCTACTCCAGTTACCAATTCTATACTAGTCGATGGCACCCAACGATGTTGTCCAAGCTGCACATTGGTGCCAAGAGCAAGCCAACAACGCGAGGACCTCTATTCTCCTGTTTAATCCAATGCAAGCTACTATGTTATTTCCAACTAAGGCTCTCCCACCACCGCTGATCCTCGAATCTGGCAGCTCATTATTAAGATCACAGAAAATTAAGATAATAGAAAAATCAGGTTCGAGTTATTTATTCGTCTGTAAAAAACCTCAGTTATTATTACTCTGCTTTCTAATTAATACTTTGTTGTAAACAGATTTACATAAAAGTTAATTAATCGTATGTCTTAGCACGTATTGATTACGAAATAAGTATGTTATGAAAAGATACAATTTCCATATGTTATGATGATGAGCCACGCAGTAAATACCAACCACGTAAAACGTAATCATGGAACAACATGGAAATAAAGAGTTACTAGTGTATATTTTCCCGCGATAAAAAGTAGTCTATGTGTTAATCCAGGGTGTCAGCTAACTCCATAAATTTTTTTATTAATTTCGCTTCAGCCGTTTTTACGCGAAAGAGTAACAAATATCCATCCCATCCATACTTACAAACTTTCGCGTTTATAATATGATAGTAGTATTAAAGCCAATACTGACCAAAATTTACGTATATAGCTTGATACTCCCCCCCTCTTAATTTAACTTCAATCATTATCTCTAAACTTACAAACTTTGGTTTAGATTAATTAGGAAGTGTTTACACACCAATCAGTCTCTGTACCCGATGTTCAATGAATATTGCTCCTGGCATTTAGCTCAGTATCCCACGACTGCACACGTGTGGCACTGATGCGGCGCTGTAGCTATCAGTGTAATGGGAACTGCATGTGACCTATTTATCCCGAACCAACCAGCTTGATCAATGTCGCCAACATAGATATATCTAGTGTAACGTCTATGTTACTGATAACAATGAAACCATATACGATAGAGTTCCTATTTAAGTTCTGAATAGGCTTTTATACATAGAACTATAGTTCTATTTAGTATTTTCATAGAATTTTGATTAACATGCACCTATTACCCTATATATGGACTTGAAATGTGAGAGGATATTTTCTACATAGTTTAAAATAAGTATTACAAGACCTAACGGCTGATTAGACTAAAACGAAGTGTTAGTTAACCTAAAAATTTGCCAAAGAACTTGGAGCTTATATTAGGGCTGCCATGCCAAATGACCACTCAAATTATAGTAATTTTCTCACAAGAAGAGTTACGTGCTTGTGTTTTGATTACCTGCAGTTCTTTATCTACATCTTCTATATCTATACATAGTATAATAAAAATGTAACGGATCGCTGTCTGTACATGGAAGATATATGAGAAAAAAATATTATAGGAGACCTTTATCAACGCAATAGGACCCAAAACATGATTTTTGGAATTTTTGTCAGTGCGTTTGTGCACGCTAATCTCAGAAATGGCCGAACCGATTTCGATGCAGTTTTAAGGAATATATTCTACTTTTTATCCCGGAAAAATGTTTTTGTCCCAAACTAGCGGCCGCCCACGGCTTCACCCGCGTGTGAGTGCATTACTCCCATGCGAAGCCGGGGCGGGTCCCTAGTTATACATTATTAACCTTCCTTGTGAATTACTCTTTCTATTAAAAATAACCGCATGAAAATCCGTTCTCTAGTTTGAAAGATCTAAGCATACATATAGGTACATAGAGACAGACAGCAGAAAGCGACTTTGTTTTATAATATGTAGTGATAATTTTGACATTTTGTTTTTTCTAGAGTCCACGCGGACGGAGTCGCGGGCGTCCACTATACATATACGAGTATCTATACATATAATAAAAATGTAACGGATCGCTGTCTGTACATGGAAGATATATGAGAAAAAATATTATAGGAGACCTTTATCAACGCAATAGGACCCAAAACGATGATTTTTGGAATTTTTGTCTGTTTGTCTGTATGTTTGTGCACGCTAATCTCAGAAATGGCTGAACCGATTTCGATGCAGTTTTCAGAAATATATTGTGACAGGTCCCACTTAACATATAAGGCTACTTTTTATGCCGGGAAAATGTTTTTGTCCCGGATAATTTCGACATTTTGTTTTTTCTGTAGTCCACGCGGACGGAGTCGCGGGCGTCCACTAGTACATACCACGTTCCTGGCAGGTCCCGGCGACCCGGTTCCCCGGCCGAGTGACCCGTCGCGGTCGTAACGTTTTACCGGCGATTAACAACCGTCCGCCGCGGGCTTGCGGCATCGTACAGTACTTCACAATAAACGCCGTAAAACCGAATAGTCTTTGACACGAAAACTATTTAGTCCAACTGTTTTGCAATTACTTACTATTTTTGCCCGAAATGTTGACATATTCCCAGAAAATATTCCTGAACCTAAATTCTAAATGCCAGAGATACTGGATAGATTAGATATTCTAGTGTACTAGATTGAAACTACAAGCTACGGTATTTATTACTCCTTGCCAAATAAGAACCACAATTTTTACTCGAAACTTATGTGTACGAGCGGGGTTTGATACTAGTAGTCTACGAGTATGTTGGTTTGGTACTCTACTGTGACCCTCCATAGTAATTATAATCATATCATCCTGTAAAAATTGTGAAGAATTCACCATGTACCTTTAGATAAATTCATCATGGGCGTAGGCTCAGTTTAATACCCGCCATTAGTCTAATGCTTCAACCTACAAACAAACGATATATTTACATGTCGTATAGTAAGTAAGTAACTAGGCTGAAGATTACTTACACAACTCTGCCTGTATCACCATCAACACAGATTTATCTAAAGAAACTTCGCCTAGAAAATGGATATGACATTTATCGAACTTTGTTCCGAACTTAGGTTTTACTTGGCTGAAAGGTTTTATACTCGTATGTCTCTAGCCGCTAGTCAGGTCTGGTGATGTCACAGCTTTCTTGGTCATTGAACTTCAACGTTTATAGATGACAGGTGTCACTGTACTTGATATTACACGTTTTCTTTTCGTACTTCCCAAAGTCGTTAACATGTGAAATGTGTGGCCATCTCACCTGGCTGTTTGTAACGGCCGCTTGAATGATGTCTCCAAGGGCATCCGCTTTGCACGGAGAGAATGTCTTTGGGGCTCTCACAGAAGCGGTCGAAGCGAGACCCCCTCGTGCCATTTAGAAACATTTTAATGACAGTTTTATGATTCTCCTTGGCTGGATACTTAAGATAAGTCTTCATAATAAATTACCTACATCATCAACCTTAAGTGATGAATGTGATGATTGGTAATATAGTAAATAATTCCATTTAAAACCTCTAATAATTGTTGTGTAACAATGTTTGTCTGTTGGTTTCAGAGTGGAGGTGCGAAACCACGCGGTGCGGTGGAACGCGCAATTCTCGTTCGTGTGCAAGATGTGCGCAAACGCAGGCACCGGCGTGCTCGAGCCGGCGCTCATGCGCATCTCGGTGCGCAAGGAATGTAAAGGTAAACAACGGACACTTTGTGGGCCGTTTGGTTGCATATGTTCTGAATAGTCGGTAATGTTTCACACCGCATTAGCCAAGCGAGACATTGTTCTGAGGTCGACTATAATCGCTCTTAGTGCGGTTATACTTGGTAGTAGTTGGTTATTCTGTTCGGACGGTTTGTGTACAGAAGGACTTAGCCTAAGTTATGGTCACAGTACAGAAACTTTGTATTCTTAGTATTCTTTATTGTACACATAAATTTTTATCATAGAAACTTATTCCATAAAGATAATGGAAATTCTGTTTATATGAATGACTTATAGTGTATTTATTTAGTATCGAGAACGAGATGTATACTATCTAAAAAAAACTTTACAATTCCGTACAGTTTTCATGTTTTTTTAAATCACAAAAAGTTGGTACGCACAATATTGAGTGATACTTTATTTTAATATCATGGACTTC
This sequence comes from Carposina sasakii, assembly GCA_014607495.2. Lineage (NCBI taxonomy): Eukaryota > Metazoa > Arthropoda > Insecta > Lepidoptera > Carposinidae > Carposina > Carposina sasakii. The sequence goes on from CP053151.1 coordinate 15,830,288, forward strand.
TTATAGAAAGGAGAAAACTAATTTGTAATTTTAGGTTCTCCATCCGTATTTTTCGACTCTGACCTATGCCACACGACGCGGCTCACGTCACACCTCTGGTCGCGAGGCGAGCGACGGACGGACAGACACACGAGTGATCTCGTTTTTGTATTCAGACGTACGGAACCCTAAAAACTTTACAATTACAGACTTTAAACTGTAGACTAACCGTCGAAGTTCGCCGTCGGAGCGAGGCCTCAGTCTTAACTAACTTTAATCTTGCCGCTCTGCTTCAAGCGATCTTCTGGCTATTATTTAGGTACATTATGGCAGGAGTTGGCTGGTGTCGAGTTGCCCCTTATGTAATAGTTGGAACGATGCTACGTGTACTCGTATGTTCTATGTATTTTATGTGTTAGAAAACCGCAATTAGGATACGATCACGATTGACTTGATTGGGTACAGTCCTCACGTGTTCGTAACAAACAACCGGTTATCGTGTCGCATGCTCTTGTTTTTGGTGAGCTCTAATTATGTGCTCACGAATATATAGAATTACGAGAGATCTTTATGACATTCTTTAGCCTATTTAGAACCTTGAAAAGTATGTTATGTTAAGTTGTGTATGTTTATTCTACGTACGTTTCATTTACTTTCAGTCCTTAGTGCATTAGATTTACGACTGTCAGCTGGGCGATGCACGACCCAGATAGATTAGCCATTTGTGGCTCAGACTGTAATAATACCGCTCAAGATATGGCCAAGACTTTTTTACGATGAGACAATTGTACCTAAGCTTGTGTGTAGTCCATCGATGTATATTATGCATGTGGTTGATGTGATTATTATTTTGCTGTTTAGTCACGCCAAACTTTGACAGTGAGTTTGGCATCATCGCTCCAGGGTTTTTAGTGTCAGCGTGCCATTTGTAGTAACGCCACAGTTTTGCGTCCGGAGGGATGCGTAAAATTTACCTACAATTTGACCACCTGTAAACGACACATCTAAACACGTCCCTTATAACTTCTGGATATCCATGCGTCATTAGTAGCCAGACATGTGTCACGGCCTGTAGCACATTCCCGGTTGCGTTGCAGGCGGGCGCTCGTACCAGAAGCTGGGCTTCTGCGACGTGAACCTGTCGGAGCTGGCGGGCGCGGGCGAGACGGAGCGGCGCTGCCTGCTGGAGGGCTACGACCCGCGCCGGCGCCAGGACAACTCCGTCATCCGCGTGCGCATCAAGATGAACATGATCTCGGGCGATCCGCTCTTCAAAGTGTAAGTAGCATGGCCGAGCTCGAAACTTATAGGCCTGGTTCCCACTATGCCGGACCGGCAGATCTGCCGGAAACCGGACCCCGGACAGAGTGGTTCTACCGGCAAAACGCTCAGCTCGGTATAATGCCGGGCTCGGCAAAAATGCCGGACCCGGGATAATATGAACAGCTCTATATAAATTGTACAGCCACTAGTCCTTCTGGTAGTTTTACCGGCCCGGCAGATCTGCGTAATGTGGACCCGCACATACAGTACGGGGCAGTTAACTGGTTTGCTGCCTCGTGCTTATAAGACGCATTATGTACATACAATGTGCGTAGTCCTGACTGAAGATTAATGCTGGTTTAAACGGCCTTTACAAGACAAAATGTGAGTGCCTTTTACTGGCTGATGCAACAAGCAACAAGCTAATCTGAAGTAAGAAAGATTAAATATCTCGGTCTTCTTAATTTTATTTGTCTATTGCAAAATTGCTCCAGTCCGTTTTGATTACGCTAGTTCTGGTCGACGCTGGTTTGGTTTGGATCTGTTTGTGATTGAGATACATAACAGTTGGACCGATACAAATTTAGCGATATATTAGAATGCTTTTATGTATTTACTTATTACTATACGGTGTCGGCACTGTTGACCGTAAATTTGTAAAGTATACCTATCGAGCAGTGCATGCATATAACCTCGTACGTAACTAAGTGATCTGTTTGTCGATCCGCAGGCCGGAGCGTGCGGCGCCGGCGGTGAGGACGGCGGACGGTGCGGGCGACTCGGGCTCGGAGTCGGCGCCGCCCGACGACGACTGCGCCTCCTCCAGCGCCAGCTCCGGCTTCGGCTCGCTCACCAAGAAGGCGCCCTACGGTAACACACACACACACACACACACACACAGCGCGTCTGTGCCGATGTAACCCGGTGGCAGCAGGACAGCAGTGAAGTCCGGCGCTGGCAGCTACCGCCTAGCAACACGCAAGACGAAATGTCCCGCATAATTGTAACCGTGGGCTTATAAGATTACCTGGTCCTCTTAACGCAGTTAAAGGCCGCGGATGCAAGGTCGTTAAGGTCTATATAGCTATATTCATATGTTTCGCTACGAAGTGTATTCATCTTGAATTAGTGGGCGATTTAACTAGCAATTGCTTTTTAATTACGCAGATTTATTTCTCGTAGGGGAAAACCAGACCATATTTATTCGGACAATACTTCATTTGTCGGTGCATACAATGAGTTGTCGAAATTTATTAAGAGTAACTGTAGCTTGCTCTCTGATATCCAACGAAGGTATTACATTCCATTTTATACCTGCCTATGCACCACACTTTGGCGGTCTTTGGGAAGCAGGGGTGAAGTCAACAAAATATCATTTAGTCAGAGTGTTGGGAAATTGTCATTTGTCGTATGAAGAGCTCAATACTACAATCGACAATTTTGAATTCCCGACCGCTCACTCCACTGTCTTCCGATCCAGCTGACTTCATGCCATTAACGCCAGGACATTTTATTATTGGCCGACCACTGGCTTCTCTTCCTACAGCAGACCTTCAAGAGCACTCCACGCATCTCACTCGCTTTCACCGTATTGAGCGCTCCGCCAACACTTTTGGTCCAGGTGGAGTAAGGAGTACATCGCTGTCCAGCAACGTGTGAAGTGGAGATTAAATGAGACGGAATTGAAAATGAATTCGTTGGTCTTATTGAAGGAGGACAACATGCCACCACTGAAGTGGAAGCTGGGACGAATTGTTGCTCTCCACCTGGCACTGCGGCATTTGCCGCTGACATCCGAGTCCCAATGGTGTGGTTCGCCGGGCATTTTCCAAAATCTGTCCCCGGAAGACGAAGGTCGCTTCCAACGCCCGGGGGCATGTTTAGAATTTAAGAAAATTCATTTATATTTATGTCTGTTACCAAATTGTTGTAACCAGAAGTAAGGCGCTTATGTTAGATTAAAACATTGAAATTGTAAAAGTCATAACTAGCTTGGTGATCGAGTACACGCAGTTAAGCTCTGAAGGTTTTTCATTTACCTGCCGTACAATAATTGTTGGGCTTATAAGACCTAACAAAAACGGTCGACCTGGAAAAATCCTAGTAATCGCCTGACAAAATTTGATATATGTAAAGTGGTATCATTATATAGGTACATATTCATAGCGACAAGTTATTTCCATTCTCCAGACCCGTCGCTGAGCGCGGCGCTGTTGTCGCTGCCCTCGTGCGAGCTGCCGTCAGTCGCACCCGCGGCGCCGGTCCCGCCCCCCGCCGCACCCGCTCCCTCCACCCCCGCGCCGCCCGCCGCCTGCGCTGCCGCAGTCGCGTCCGCACCGCTCACAGCTGACGGAAACGGTAAGTGCCAACATTTATCTAACAATCTCGAGATTTTGTTGTTTTGTAAACCGCAACTCTAAAATTAGGAACATGTTTAACGGCACATTTGACAGCAAAATATATGGATTATCTGTCAAATTTAGGCTACCTTTTCACCATAGATGTGCTACATTGCTACGGATGTATGTATATCCACCTAACATATTCATAGGCAATGAATATAATTATGAAATATCAAGCACATAATTTCCTTGGGATTTCTCCTCGATGTGCGACTAGACAACTACACCGTAGGGAATATGATAAATCTTAACCTACATATTATAACGTTTCCTGCAGGCGCGTCGTGCGCGTCGTGTGGGTCGTGTCGCCAGCAACACACGCACTCGCGTAACTCCTCCAACACCTCCGCAGATATGAGCAGTAAGGTGAGTGCGCCGTTACCACCTCTGTCGCATACTTATTCAGGTCGAAATGGTATGGTTTTATGTACTGAAAGTTAAATACACGGTAGTTAGTCACGCTTATTATCTCCCAAAAAGGTCGATTTAAAAAGGTTAAGTGTCTAAAATTGTGTTTTATTACACGTAAAGTTTCTAAACAAACAGCCTGTGGTTTTGGTGAAAAAGGAAGCGCTTTCGGTCCCACCGGGCCACTACATTATTGTTTTGGCTCATGATAATATTCCAATCGTGTTAAACTTGGATATCGCGTTCGATATTAGACTGTGGCTCTTGTGTTTGCCTGTACCTATACAATGCCGCCCCCCCCCCCAGGCGTCCGGCTACGGCAGCTTCGGCATCGGCGGCGAGCGCGCACTCGCGGCAGAGCTCCGAGGGTGACGCCGAGCCACGCGGACATGTCAGGTGAGCGCCCCGCCCCGCCCCGCCCCGCCCCGCCACACCACGCCCACACTACACCGCTCACTGGGCGTGGTCGATTCTGACCGCCACGCTTGGATATACATCTTATTGTTTAAACTTGTCCCTTTCTATCTTTGTGATTTACATTGAATAAAGGGAAGATAATTAATTAACCGACTTCAAAAAAAGGACGAGGTTCTCAATTCGTCTGTATGTATATATATATATTTTTTATGTATGTTCACCGATATTTCCGTCAATTATACCCGGATTTCTAATTTTTTTAAAGTTTAGGTTTAAGTGTGACGGTCGGAATCGACCACATTATTGTGTGAAATTGTGTTCTATGCTGGAGTGACGTGCTCATGCTCATGAGAATTCCTCTCTTATTTATGAAATATAGTCTTAACCTAAAGCAAATAGGAGGTTATGGAAGATAGGTGCCTTCTCACCTGTATGATACTACTGTAAATATATATTTCTGTCTCCCTCTCTCTGCCCTCGGAGCCGAGCGGGTTGAGGTCGGTGCATGCGCAGTGCGGCGCGCCTGTCCCTGTACTCTGCGCTTCCTCCCACGCACACGACTAACCCCGTGTCCACGCCTCGCGTATAGCTCTCGGCCCGTATTAATTTGTGTTTATTTTGCCCCCCCCCTCCCGTGTTCCTCCGCGGCCCGCCCGCGCAGCGCCCCACCCTCCCTGCGCCTGCCCTCCCCCCTCCCGGCGGATGAGTCGCTCGCCGACACATCCGTGTACCTGACGCCGGACTGCACGCTCGCGCCACGCTCGCCGTCCCCCGCGCCCCCCCGCGCCGCCGCCGGCCCTGCCCCCGCCCCCGCACCCTCGCCCTCGTTCGCCATGCCGACGTACTTCGACCGCAAGCGCGGCGCCGCGCCCGCCGTCGCCGCCGCGCCGCCGCTCGCCAACTTCCAGGTGTTGAAGCAGAAGTCGCTCACCACCATCCCGGCGCTGCTGGCGCGCGCGCGACCCGACGAGCTGTTCACCAACTTCCCCTTCCTCACGCCGCTCGCGCACCGCAAGGGCTCGCTGCTGACGCACGAGCGCCTGCAGGCCAGCCCGAGCGCGCCCGAGACCGCGCCCGCGCCCGCGCTGCGCCGCCACGCGCCCGCGCGGCACTCGTACTCCGAGCGCTCCAGGTCAGCGCCCCCCACCCCGCTCTGTCGCTTTCTCTCCGTCTGTTCTGTCTCCTCCCGTTTGGTCCCCGCTTCGGTGAGAGGTGCCGCTTGACTTAACGTTGCAGTGCAGACTCAAGCTGTGTGTTGTCGCAGGCGCGCGGACGACTGCGCGGCGTGCGGCCGCGAGCCCCGGCCCGTCACGTAACTACCGGACCGGCAGCCGTCCGGCGCACACCCGCACACCCGCACTGTACACTAACACCAATCCTACTGCTCCAGACGTAACAATGATAATGGACTCGATTTAGTGACTGACAAACCTACTTCTTTGAAGTTGGTCGTAAATCAATCCCATACACTATAGTCTGACGTGTGCGTGTGTGAGCTCGGACGGCGGTGCCGTCACTTACCGTATTAGATGTCGTGTCGTGTCGTGTCGTATAGTGCTCGTCGCCGTCGCTGCCTCACATTGTATCACGTCATGTCCTTTATTGTTGTAACTTTATCACATTTCCACGGTTTTATAATTTTCATCTATCAATAAAGTTATGGTTTTATTAATTAACGGCTTGTTGTGGCTGAGCATGGCATGTTCTTGGGGTGTTTGAGAAAAGCGTTAACTTGCTTTTAAATCCTGCTTTCGAATAATCTTATCAACGCAGCATGACTCTTTCAAAAGGTATTTCTATTGTGTAGATACTCTAGTATCTAGTCGTAACGAATAAACTCCTAGCATGAGCTTACAAGTTCATTGTCAATAAAATTTAATGTAATTTAATTTTATAGTTGAATGAATAGTTAGTTTCAAATCTATTTACATTTAGTAATATTTGTGACTGAATTCAGATATTTTATATTTTTCAATGAAAATTCTTTATGAGCTTTATATAGGTAGTTGTTTTTGGTAAATTATCTTTAGTAAACCTCTGTAAGCACTTAAAACTTACTACACTGCTATCTTATTTAATGAAACTCTTGATCCATTTCGATGATAGTGGCTGTCTTTCTACCAGATGTACCTAGTCGGTTCTTAAATACTGTCACTGGCCATTTATTTTAAAAATAGAACACCTAGAAAAAAAAATGAAATGGTGTTCGATTTTCGAATATTTTTTGATTAATAATCTGCCAAATCACAATTACATTAATTAATTTTTACGATGGAGTGGACTCGCAAAGAGGACAGAGTAGCAGTAATTGCATTGCATCGTTGCGGCCATCCACCGAAGACGATATTCAACTTGCTTCAAAAGTTAAAACTCACGAAGAGGTTCGTGTACCGTACCATCAAGAGGTACAATGAAACCTCTAGTGTCGATGACAAGAAAAGAAACGGCAGACCTCGTTCCGTTAGGACTCCAGGGGTCATCAAAGCAATCAAGGCGCGTATTGCAAGAAATCCCGTCCGCAAACAGAAACTGATGGCTTTGGAGATGGGATTAACCAGAAGTACCGTAAAAAAAGTACTCAATGAAGACCTGGGACAACGAGCATACCGAAAAAAGAGTGGGCATCTTCTGAACGCGCGTCTGATAGCTATGAGAGCCAAGAAATGCAAAGTTTTGCTAAAGCGGTACGCAAGAAACAGACACCGCGATATCCTGTTTACAGACAAGAAAATTTTTAATATCGAAGAGAAGTACAACAAACAAAATGACAGGGTGTACGCTACCAGCTCTGTGGCCGCTGGAAATGCCATTCCTAGAGTGCAGCACGGCCATCATCCATCATCAATCATGATTTGGTTGGGAGTGTCCTACTATGGCCCTAGTGAAGTGCATTTTTGTGAAAAGGTGTCAAAACCAGTGCAAAAGTGTACCAAGACACGGTTTTAGATCGCATAGTAAAAGATCTGCCTCAGACACTCTTTGGAGGACGGCCATTTGTGTTTCAACAGGACTCGGCACCAGCGCATAAGGCCAAAACAACTCAGGAGTGGTTCGAGCGCCAGAATATCGAGCTAATAAGGCATCAAGATTGGCCCTCATCTAGCCCTGACCTCAATCCACTGGATTACAAAATTTGGCAGGAATTGGAGGAGAAGGTCTGTTCTAAACCTCACAAAAATTTGAGCAGCCTAAAGTCATCATTGATTAAAGCAGTGGCCGATATCGACATGAATATGGTCCGTGCTGCTATTGATGACTGGCCGCGAAGATTGAAGGCTTGTGTGAAAAATGGTGGCAATCATTTTGAATAATATTTTGTGTTTAATGTAAGCTAATTAAATTACCTTTTTTTAAAAAAAACTTTTTTTGAACATCATGACTAGTTTTCATTTTATAGCCAATTTTGTTTGTGACAGAATTTAAGGTACAATTCTAGATTGCTACGGATACGTATGATATTCTCTAATCATTTCATTATTCTGTTATGACAGTGAATGTTATCGGTGGACATGAAACACATCCATGTCAACGTAGTAGGTACATCCCTGATGGAAATGCTATCATTATTTAAAAGTATCCATTGATGGCGGTCACTTTTGTGCATCACTCCGAAGCGAACTTAAAACTGTACCATTATTCCAAATGGCGCGTCGTCGTCAGTTAAAACTGTGGATAAAGTCTCGAGCACACCGGATGCGTATGCGTAGACGTAAGCATAGACGTCAAGCGGTGACAGTTCCATACATTAATCTCAGAGGTACGTGTACGTCTACGCTTACGTGCACGCATACGCATCCGGTGTGCTTGAAGCTTTAATATTAGCCCGCCATTGGGAATTATACAGTTTTACGTCGCGCGCGAGTGACTTTCAACCGTACCGGCCATTTGTTTACGGAGACAACAGTGTAGTGAGTGTGTGCGGGGCTCTGAGCGTGTGGTGTAACCTCCCCCCCCTCCCCCTCCCCCGCAGGAACCCGTCGTCAGGCTCTGCGTCCACATCGGAGGGGGGCTCGCTGGAGCGTGCGCGCACGCAGCCTCGCAAGCGGGACACACCCGCTGACGACGCGCAGGTAACTAGGTGTTTCAAATTTGAGGAAAATAATGTTCCTATCGTGGCTTGTACCCATACTCATTATCGAGGATTTTGTTATTATATATCTTTCGTTTTATTTCTGTTTTAAGACTAATGTGCGTGTCGTTATCAGGTGTGCCGCGTGGAGAACACGCGTGTGAACCCGGGATCTCTCATCGACGAGCTCTTAGCAGAGACCAACCTGCGACACTGTGTGGAAGACCCCGCCGAGAGTGAGTAGATAGCTTTACGCGGCTAGCCGACAGAGCTGTTACTTCATTTGCAGTAGCAGAGCAGACAGTGCGACGGCGAAAATTGAGAGTGGGTGCGTGCACGGGAAGACGTCACACTCTCAAGTTATGTAATCAAGGGGCGAGATTGATTTACCACTCATTTCCGTCACTGAAACTCTTATTTAGATTTATGTAGATATTTCTCTTATATTTGGCAAGAATAATTAAATTTCTCACGTTCTATTTCTATAATCGACTGAAACAAATGGACACCTACGAGTCGTAAAAAGACCTAAATGCTTAGCCATGCTATATAGTTATAAATAGTTTTTTGCTACTATGACATGTGACCGTTTCTGACCATTATTGCTCCCCTTAGCGTCGGGCCTGCAGCTGTACATAGCGCGCGACGGCTCAGCGGAGCTCGGCACGCGGCCGCGCAAGCAGGGACGAGACTATCGCCGCGTCGTGCTGCATCCTCACATCAACAGGTACATACCTGAGGCCTATGCCTGATGAGGAACTAGCATTAACTAACACACGCAGACAATGTGCTCATACACGTCGTAACTGGCGCCGTCATCCAGCGGAACTATACGTGCTCATACAACTCGAGAAACGCGCAGCGTAACGGCAATGTTACGGCAAACTTGTATATGCAGGGTGTTTTTTCGTTGCCACCCGTAACGAAGGTTACGTACTCTATACATTAAATAAAGTAAGTTTTTGCCAAAAAAATGCTGGGACACGATATAAATTAAAAAAAAAAAATTACTTGATCGGGCGAAATTTATATGTAGTGTCCAGTTTTTTCATAAAAATATATTATTTCTCGTGCAAAAATCTTGCTACACGCGTCAATGTGCATTTATGCAGAAAAACGCAGTCTATTTACTCAACTTTGGACCCTAATATTTTGGAAACCAGACACTTCCCAGGTATGCTTACATGGAGAAAAATGATCGTGATGATGAGGAGATTCCGTAGTTTTCGGGAACCTTGACGACCAAAAATCACCCTGTATATAAGACATCACAATGAAAGGTTTATCGCTTCCTACCCTGTACTGATAGGAGACTTCACTAGAATACATCAACTGTCGTAAGAGTGTCAACTAAGAAATTTAGGGCTTGAGCTAGAAACTTCTGACATATCTTTTACATCTGACCCTACTTTACTAAACATGACTGTAATAAGATCTTCCTTCTTCGTTATCTGCAGTTTGGGCTATGTCATTTCTAAATGACTCTCGCAGGCCATATGTGAGTCATCATCATCATCAGCCTATTGCAGTCCACTGCTGGACGTAGGCCTCCCTCAGGGCACGCCACAAGACTGCCATGGGGGGTATTTGCCCATAGTCACCACAGGCAGTTTGTATTTTGGACTATGTTGTCAACACGGGAGGCGCTGCTGCCCACCTCCCGGAAACCCTTAATCGCCTCGTACGATACCCACGGACAGACATGGGGTGGTACGAATTCTACTCTGCCGGCACCACGCGGCCTATGTGAGTAGCCTATTTAATTAGATGTGGTATACGAGTATATCTGTTTGCAGGTAGCGCACGGTGTTCGCTCACGGTCGCTGATGGCTCCGTGTCGGCTCCGTGTTGCTCCAGTATTATGCGACAGAGGACAGAGCAATGCATATTTATTGTTTAACTAGTATTAAATAAATTATGCCATAATGTAATTGTTTTACAATTTGTAACTTAAAGATGTTGATTATTATAATAGTTCCGTGGCAAACGATTGAGATTGCAGCTACGTGCTAGATAACTGAAGTGTTTTGTATGATTTACAGTCTTGTTCTTTTTACGATAAGTAGGTTTATTTCCAATTGATGATGATTTGGGCCTCGTTTACATTGGAGCAACGTCGTGCGACTGCTACCGAGCCAAACTCTGTGTGGATATGTTCTAAACGAAACGACATGCAAATTGACCATTACCCCGCAGTCGCACGTTGTCGCTCTGTCGTGAACGATGCCTTCCACGACGACTGAATGTTCCTATGTTTTGTGTCGCGCCTGTGTGCTTCCGCCGCTCTATCGACTCTTATGTAAGCTTACTTCCTATTTTTATGAAATTTTTACTTATATTTATTGTTTTTTCCAATTATACAAATTGATTGTTCCAGAAGCTAAATCAATGTATTCCAATGTCGGCTCCTGGGTGTTAGACAATGTAATATTATTACTGACACACTAAAATAAAAGTTTCCTATTGGAGAAAATGTTTCAGCGACGAACATTTATCGATTCGATAGAGAAACAATGTTACTTTGTCTAACCCCCGTGAAGTGGTGCGCGCGCATGTAGGGTCGTGTGCGCAGATGTGTATCGATTTCTACAAAGTGGAATGTCGGATCATTTATGTATTTAAGATTAACCCGACTATCCCAGAAAGGAGGGTGATTATATTTGTTTTGCAATATGTAATATGAATGTACCAGTAATATTGCCAATAAGAATCCCTGCCCGATAGCTTCCATGTATCTAAATCTCCCCCCACACATTGTAACCTGAGCTTTAAGTTCTGCGAGTAATCAATATGCTGATCTATTTCAAGTAATATTTCTCAAAAATATCAATCTAATATTTCTAATAAAGAAATAAAATAAATGAGATTTTTAGTGTAAAGAATAAAATGATGCAGCAAGATTTCATTTTTTTTATTAACTTATTTAATATACTTGAAATAGTTCAGAATAGTAGTGGTCCGCTGAGAGCATGGAGAAGAAATAAAAGAGGAGTAACGGCTAAGTATATTTTCATACAAAAATAGTGTGCTGCGCTGAGCGGGGGTGAAGTATGGGACGAGGGGTGCATTGAACACTAGAGCCCTGCCCATTTACATAGAAACCACCTTGTAGTGACTAGTCAAACTACTTGCTCATTATCAATATGGTTTAAGATTGTTTTACTAGTGCAATTTCTCATCGCTAGATGTGCAATATTATACTACGTTTTAGTAAAAAAAAGTACGCTGATAAAAGCGCTAGTGACTATGCAATTTTAATACGGTTACATTTCGGAGCATAAGCGTGTGGTTATAGCCACTGCGTTACACTGGCGCTGAAACTCCGCCCCTATCATTTGCCACACGACTCAGTTCATAGTCCCACCTCCTTTTTTATACCTTCTTCATGGCTGAGAGCGAGCCTCGCATCGTACGCGAGTTATCTAAGTCATTCCTGTAGCCGCCGCCCGCGTCCGCCCGGGTGGGCTTCACTCGGGCCCGACAGGGGAGTTACGTTACTTGCAAAAGCGATGCGATCGCGGATATTGTGAATGGGGAGGTCCTTTAAGTTCAGAATGTCCTATTCCCAAATTGTCCCAACAGTTTCAATATGTCCAATTCCCAAAATTGCGTGGGAGGACGCCACACATTAATACACACAATTTTGCGATTGCATTTCTTTAGCTTTGCTTTTGAAAGTTACGTAATCAGCCTACGGGTCTGGGTCCTCTACTCATATATCGATGGAAAACTTGATTAAGTAGATCAAAGGGCATTGAAAACGCTATTTTTTCACCGACCGCAATTTAAACTGCCCAAACTCCGGTTGTTTGTCGATATATGTGTAGAAGCCCTTACTGCACTCGGTAGAGTTCAGAGGGGTAAGCACGAACCTCTCTATAGTCCGTAACGTTATCGTCAAACTGTCAAATCACATAGATTTTGTTAGAGAGTCGCTAGTGTTACGCCGCGTATAAAGGTTCGTGCTTACCCCACAGTACAAACAACTCTACCTATATACTGACAGGGTTTAAGGTTATATGATTATATTTAAAGCTGTGATGAGATTTTATGAAGTTAACTGAAGTAATTTATTTAGTTGTCCTGAGTTAAGCCTTGTACATGGTTCAGATATTTATTGCTAGAGGTGTACAGCATTGTGTGGAAGTAGGTGCGAGTGGGCGCCGCGCGTTATTATTGTAGCTTATAACAGATCATGTACAGTATTTGAATAAAGGACGTGTTTAGAACTAACATACCGTTTCATTTGTATTTTAAAAAGTTGACCAAATTTTTAAAACCATTATAGCGGTGCACAGCCCAATGCCAAACTTCAAAATAAATGCAGGTAAGTAGTGAGTTCTGTTTCAAGTAAACAATAAAAAACTTTTGCAGTGGTATAATAATTGTCCCTTTATTATTGAGTAGGAGCCAATAGGCGACGTGCAAATAGAACACACGAAATGCTAACTATGTTTACAGTGGACGGTAACATTGCTTGCAGTAAGTACATACCCAAATTAATACAATATTTACATTAAAATACATCTAGAACCTTATACAATTGAAACAATAAAAATATTTGAGACACGCGGGCGCTGGGCCGAGACTGGAGGCCAAACTTAGTTGATTTTCAGAGGCGCAAAATGTTCAATTCTCATAACGTCAATTCGCAATTCGTTCAATGCAATGCAAATAGTTCAGTTGGTATATTAACCAATTTAAGCTACAATCTGTAATAAGAATGCCTTTCCTGTGGTCCCACTGCTTATCTCGGCCGGTAGTCCGATGGAAGTCCTACAGGCTTCTATGAGAATGGGTACTAGTAGGTAGAGACGAGCAGTCAGGCCACGGGATACATATATTGCAAGGTTTAAATACAGGCTAGTTATAGCAACATAAGATTAGAAAATCTCTGGCCAAAAGCTGCCTTTATTTGGCTAGGCTATAAAATAGAGCAAGTCTGGCCCAGAATACGCCTCGTTTACAATTTAAATACAGTTTTCATTTATTATTGATAATGGAGATATTAAAAATTATTGAATACTTTTAATACTGAAATATCTACTTTTTATAGAAAAATATTGAATAAACAGTCAGTTGAGGGTAGAGAATAACTCAATATCAGTACAAAGTTACCATTACTTATTTAAGTAGTCTTCTATTACACGATTAAACTTTTCTACTTAACCTACAATAACTGTACATAGAATTAAATGTGAGATATAAACACATTTTATATACTACTATAATATAAATCCACTTGGTGAAGTATAGCTGGTTAGATTACGTTAAGTAAAGTCGTAGAAAAGTCCGACAGAAGAATAAAACGGAAACTGCAAAAAACATCGTGAAACAAAGTAGGACAGTGCGGTTTCATTTAATACAGAATAGTGCATAATTCATATTCTATCTGACTGGACCTTATAAATATCACATTAGGAACATTACTTGCCTAACGCAATAGTAATAAATGTATTACGATTTAATAGAGATCTTGTAACAAAAATAAATGTGGAATGTAGTAGTGAGCAAAGAGTTAATTAGACATAACGTCCGAAAATACTGACTTATACTAGCACCTTCTCAGGTCTCTACGAGAGTACATTACATAAATATATAATACTTAGTCGAACTGTAAATGTACAGACTTTAAGTAAGGCACGGACGTCTCGCCGCAGCACGCGGCACTGACCATATTTAATTATAATAATTTGCTTAGTTTCTATTAAATATCGTTAATGGACAAATGAAGTACATAATGATCAGAATGAGACCCTCTCGGGCGGTCTATGCCGGGCTCGTCGCAGGCGAGGTACGTCTTCACTATCAATAATTTAGAATCTTGCACGCTTTTTATTTCCTTACATCTAAAAGCCAACACTAGAGGGCACTAAGTACTTCATACAAGTCTTAAATGAGCGACATATAAGTTATATGTAGGTATAACGCCATTAATGTGCTCTTTATCGTTATAGTTTAGATATTTTATATTGTTATGCAGTGAACTACAAACTAAGTTATCGTAAAACTTCATACAATTCCTGCAGAGCGCACCTGTTAAAGTATTATTATGAACAACTCATCAAATTTGACAGTAAATAGTGACAAATGTCGATACACTTCAAGTTCATCAGGACCGAAGTAACTTCTAATTGATTTCATCCGTGATCTCATGCCTTCGGATAATAAAATAGCTAATTCATTTATTAATTCGTATAAAACCCTATCTAATCGCTTAACAATAGTGTAGGTACATATTTCTGGAATGCTATTTACCCGAGTTTTGTATAAAATTCTTAAAGCTAAGTTTATTTCCCTACGAGGTATCACCGCTTCGTATGCAATTGAGTTAGTTTTAACTTTATGTTGACCTAATACTACATTAAGTTACTTACGCTAGGTAATGCGCTTACACACAAAACACACACACACACACTCATTTGTCGTGATATAAAGTCAAACAACAGGTACATCTCACACACGCGTGTCCGCCTCATACACACACACACACACATACGTGACGTTTTGGTTCATATCTTGTATGGGACGAGTGACGCTCGCGTTTTCTAATTATTTGTTCATTTTCCGACATATCCGATTTTCTAGTTCTGAAAGAAAATAAAACAATAAAATGTAAAGCATAATTAAGTAGTATTTTATGATTGTTTGGGAACAGAAAACGTAACGGTGCAGGAAAAGTGACAGAGTATTCGAAATACTACAAGAAAACTAGTAGTAGATAAGTAGGAGTAATTATTTTAAAGATGGCAAATGATACCGAGTATTCAGAAATTTCAATAAAAAATAGCTTTAAACCAGTAAAACAATCAGAATTGAATTTACGAAATTTTGAAGGTGTTTAAATATAAATAAACAGTGAGTGACCTGTCGCTAGATGAGCCTCTCCTCCGGCGGAGGCTTCAGCTGCAGCCCGGGCGGCGGCTGGCGCGGGCTGCTGTACTCGTGCCCCGACGGCGAGTACGTGCCGCGGGTCGCTCGCTTGCGCCGCGCCTGCGCCCCCAGCGCCCCCAGCAGCGCGCCGCCCAGCGCTAGAGCCAGCAGCGCCGCGCCTGCCGCTATGAGTAACGTAGGCGATGCGTCCCCGCCCTCCGTGGAGGCGGCCACCGCCTGCTGGTCGCAGTCCTTGCCGGCCCAGCCCGCGGCGCAGTGGCACACGTAGTCCGTGTGCGCGGCGCAGCGCTGCGAGCACGCGCCGTGCACGCACGGACCCGTCTCGTTACCGGCGCCCGGCTGACCCGAGCTACCCGAGTAGCACGGGTCGCGCAGCGCGCAGTACTCGCCGCAGAACCCGGCCGTGCACAGGCAGCTAACGGGAAACGCAACACAAATATTACTAGACATTTAAAGACTCGAGACGCAAAAAAGGTTACTTACATATTACAGGGTCTTGGAGCCAAATAATGGCATAATTTAAACATCAATTAAATAGTATCGCAAAGTAATTTTATAAAAATTTACAGTTATACCAAATAAGTTTAGCATTTAAAAATTTAAAATGCGATTTAATATCAAACTATGAATAACTAGTGGACGCCCGCGACTCCGTCCGCGTGGACTACAGAAAAAATAAAAAGTAGCCTATATGTTAAGTGTAAAAAGTAGCCTATATGTTATCGCGGTTGTCGTAAAAAATTAATTCACGTTTGTCCCCTTCCCGTGGGAATTTCGGGAAATCCGTTCCCAGTGCTTCCTCGGGGTCCCAAATAAACATATATGCTCAACTTCAGATTCACATGTTTAACCGTTTTCGTAAAAAATAAATAATTCCCGTTGGTCTCCTTCCCGTGGGAATTTCGGGAAATCCGTTCTAGTGTTTCCTCGCAGTCCCTAATGAACATATATGCCCAATTTCAGCTTCATATGTATAGCGGTTTTCGTAAAAACTATGAATTCCCGTTTGTCCCCTTCCCGTGGGAATTTCGGGAAATCCGTTTTTAGTCCTCCCTCGCTGTCCCCAATGAACATATATGCCCGATTTCAGCTTCATATGTATAGCGGTTTTCGTAAAAACTATGAATTCCCGTTTGTCCCCTTCCCGTGGGAATTTCGGGAAATCCGTTTTTAGTCCTCCCTCGCTGTCCCCAATGAACATATATGCCCGATTTCAGCTTCATATGTATAGCGGTTTTCGTAAAAAATATAGAATTCCCGTTGGTCGCCTTCCCGTGGGAATATCGGGAAATTCTTATAGCCTATGTTCATCCAGGTCCAATAAGGATTCTAACGGTGAAAGAATTTTTGAAATCGGTCCAGTAGTTTTTGAGCCTATTCATTACAACCAAACAAACAAAGTTTTCCTCTTTATAATATTAGTGTAGATAACAACACGACGACGTTCTCATTTTAGGTTAATTTATACAGGGTGTAACAAAAAGGGTATGTTAAGCGAAAAGCTATGTAAATAGCCCACTGTAGAGAACCTATCCACAAAATTTGAGACCCGAAATCACATGTTTATTTTTCCTGATAGTATGGAGAATTTTTAAATATCTCAGGAATTTTCATACAATCTTGAAAAATAAAAATGTGATTTCGAGTCTCAAATTTTGGGAATAGATTCTCTGTAGTAGGCTATTTACATAGCTTTTCGCTTAACATACTCTTTTTGTTACACCCTGTATATATAATTTATATAAATAAATAAAAATATTTATGCTTAAGCACCAAAAAGCGGAAGAACTGTTGGTCAATGATACCAGTGTGATTTAACTAGGTATTGCTGTTATATATTTAAAAATTGTGTTGTCATACCACTTTATTTTATCATTATTTGTACTTTTTACATATTTTTTAATTATGTTATTTTATCATTAGTTTTATATTTATATTTTGCTTAGTAGACATGCATGACGTCACTATCGGTTCCAACGGAAGACCAGCGCTGGTTGGTTACAGCCACCAGTAAGCTGAGGTGGGACCGAGTTTGTGACTGAATTGAAACTTCCTCTAATGTAAATATTTTATTTTATTCTTTGTTATGTTCCTGTCTCAAATAAAGCTTTCATTCATTCATTCATTCATAATTTTAGAAAACCGGTTAACAAAGCTAATATCAGATCCAAAAAGTTCTTTACGTTCTGTAATACTACCGTCACCAAGCAATTACATAATAGTTCATCAAACAGTTACTCGTAAGTTCCGGACAATATAGAATACATACATGTATGATCCGTTGATGTTGACACAGTCCCCGGGCCCGCAGTTAACGAGACCGGCGGCACACTCGTCGATGTCCGCCTCGCACTGCGCGCCCGTCCAACCTGCAATACAAAACATGTTTCTTTAATACCAATGTTTACTATGGTTGAATTTTAATTACATTTTATGTTTATCAGAATAAATCATCAAATTCATACCTATCTGTAAAATTACAATTTTATTAAGTGTCCAAATGAGGTAGTAATAAGCCTTCAAAATTAAGTGGGCAAGTCTATTTTTCAAATGTGAAATTATTGAAAATTACAACATCACATGTCCACCTGCATCATTTACAGCAACTTTTGCTTTTTGACCATATTTATAAACGCAATATTTAAAATAGCTGAAGAACAAAAAGTTCTTTTACGCGCATACAAGTTACGTCATAATTGTGGTAACCGTTTGTATGGAGCGTTTTTTGGCAAGTCTAAAATTGTGATTTTGAAATCGTTATATCCCGGAAAGTTTTCACGCTAGCAAAGTTTTTCTTTCGCAAATGTTTCTTTACATTATGATCTTTCGATATAAATACAAATAAAAAAAATCGTGAACGACCCTATTTACAAGGTTGTACTTGCAAGAAAATTAACTCGACTTTAATTAAGGCATAATACTATGAAATGTACCCTGTCTAACCGTCTTTGTATTGAGCTATACAATTAATATGTTCGACCTTAATTATTGATTACGCGACGTGAATAGTAAACGATAAGCAATGCTGCGGGCGTAAACAAGTGCAGGCGACATGTACTCCAAGGGCAAACACTACTGCATGCTCGTCACACGGCAGCTCAATAAACAATTTGTTATCAACACCGATACAATTATAATAACTTATGCAGCAATGAAAACCCCCGCGAGAATGAACTTGAACAATGTTCCTCAACAAGTCACGCTGTACGCATTGTGCACTATAGGCACGAGTTAGTAAGGAATATGGATCAGAAAAAGAATATTATTTTATTAATATCTAAGTACATAATGAAAGTTTAATATTTTAATGCTTTGGATTAGCAGGATAATGAACTCATTATTAAAAGATACTCTGATCTACCAAAAATACATAAGGTTTATCCTTAAAAGAACAAAGTTAATGTGTTAAAACAGTAAAATCAATTAATATGTGATGGGATGCCGTCTAATAAATTTAAATTACGTTCACTTATGGATGTTGATAAGTGCCGACTGCTTCGAATGCAAATAGCCGTGCAGCAATGTATTAACATGAGATTATTTAATTACCAAGGAGAAGGACGCACGCGCCGAGGAGCCAGCAATCCATTTTCGGCTTTAACTACATATAATGTTATATTATAACACTGCACTTTGGTCCAGATTGTCACGATTGTCTCACACTGACGTAACGCTGAGATGTCGAGTGATAACAGATGTGTTGTCGAGTACACACTGCGGTAACACTGCGTATGTATTGAGCCAGTGACTCACAAACTGTGCGCTACTGAACCGCGGCTATGAATTACTGTTTCTATGAATGAATTCGGTTATCAGCGAGGTGACTCGTCGCTACTAGCTGTAGGCAGCACAAACAATGACTGGTCTATGGGTAAATTGTTAAGTAAATAAATGTCATTTATAATTTAAGAGAATTGAATAATATTGATGATGCATATTAAAAAAAAAACCCTGCCAAGTGCGAGTCGGACTCACGCAAAACCACGTTTGTTGTATGAGAGTACCCCTTACTTACCGAGTTACATACTCGTATTTCTTCTATTATGTTTTTAGTATTTGTTGACATAGCGTTCTTACATCAACTGTTAAAATTTGAACTGTCTAGCTATGACGATTTTTATATACAGACTTGTGATAGACAGACAGATGGACAGCGGAGTTAATAGCGGAGACTTAATAGGGTACAGTTTACTTTTTAATTACAGAGTTCTGAAAATGGCACATGGGAAAGAAACTTGATAAAATTAGTTAAAAAATAGTTGAGTTAGGAGGGAGCGAGTATATCGTTTACAGCATTATCTAGAGCCAACATGACCTGACTAGCCATAAAATAGTTTGAGCACCGCTGACATAGATATCAGTGTTATCATCAGATAGCGCTCGTGATAAGATTCCGCGCTATAACAATATCAGCCTACTTCGCTTGTATTGTCAGGTGACGGCACAGTTTCGGCACTCGCGACCTATTTAGATGACTCGACAATGTTAGCATCTTGCTTATATTTGACTTTCAGTCATTACATGAAATTGAACTAAATTAGCTGTGTAGGTTACGAGTATCTGCATAAAATTCATGATGTAAGTAATTATTTACTGAATAAACAAACTACAAACAAAAGTTTTTGGATATAGATATTTAGGTTCCTAATTTGTAAACAAGAAGTGATATAGATAAAAAAATATAATTAACATGACGAATGGTGCAATTAAAATTGAACCCGAAATTAACTATGAAATGCTTCAGTCTGCCTACCACACTAAAAACATGTTGCTGTGCCCAACAGGGTCATATGTTATCTGTCAATTATTAACTAAGATCCTTAACTACATATGAATGCAATAAATTATTGAGTATTGAGTAAAGATTTGATTTTAGTACGATTGTTTAATTAACATAATTGAAGTTGAATCTAAAAATATTCAAATAGATTTTTTTTTTACTTTAAATATTTTTAGAAAGGAAATGGTTCTTGCTGCTATGTACATAATATGTACACACCTATAACGTATGTAGGTGGATATCTCATGCGTTAATTGATCTGTGTTAATTTTTTGGTTACCACCGTTTACGACAGGTATGTAGATATACTCTATACATTAAACAAAGTAAGTTTATGTCAAAGATATGCCTGGGACACGTTTTAGAGTTTTTAGGATTTTTTTTATGGACTTGGTCGTGCACCAGATACTCGCGTAATATACCTTCTTACTTTTTACACGACTGCTTATTTAATAAATAAATATTTAAAGTAAGAAAAAATAAATAATTTTCTATTTGAATATATTTAGATTCAACTTCAATTATGATAATTAAACAATCATACTGAAATCAAATCTAAATATCTATATCCAAAAACCTTTGTAGTTTGTTTATATATCGATCCGATAGCTTGTGACATTTGGGTGGTGGTCAGAGGCGGCTGCTAACATTTTTAGATGGGTGTTCACTCCCTTAACGAATGGGATGGTGCAAGTTCAACGGTACACTTATAAAATTCAGATGACCTAATGAAACACATTAAAGACAACCATATCGCGTTCTAACTTGGACTAAGCGACCTCTAGTGGCCGCATACGCGAATTAAAGTGAGCGGCGCTCCAGATAAGGCTAATTTTTTACACGAAATCTTCAGTTTCACGCGCCGGCCTATGTCGGTATGTCTCTTTCGCACTCATTGAATACAGTACTAGGAATCGTACCAAATTTCGTTTCATTGAAGCGCGATCGCTAGAGCTTCACTCGATACATAAGATTACAACTTACTTGAGACGAACGCATAGACACTATTGTATAAATATAGTAGAATTGAAAGATAATTATAAATATAGAGAAATATAGATTGCCTATGTAATCTTCGTGGGTGGGAGTGCACCGCACCAGCGCTCCTTAGGACAAGCCGCCAGTGGTGGTGGTGATGATGCTAATATTATATGGGAGGTTCCACCACCTACCACCATGTGGTCAATGTGACCATGTGGACACACACACACACACACACACACACACACACACAGTACCTGGCGCACACAGGCACGTGACGCGCGCGCCTCGCTGCTCGCATGTGCCGCCGTGCAGACATCGCGCGGGTCGCTCGGCGCACAGATCTCGCGGCTCGGCGCACACGACGCCCGCCCAGCCCTCCTCGCACGCGCACTCCGGCGGCTGAGGGGAGGACACAAACATTATTGTACGCACACTACACACACTTTAATGCCTTTGTTTGGGAGGAGTAAATAGAATTGCCGGTGGAGCAGGACAACCGGAGCCAATTTAACTGACAACGTGCCTCGGACCTTTCTAGTTGTAGGTATAAACTTTCCGTCCGGTCAGAATATGCCAGTTGAGGAATAGAGGGTATACATGTGCAAACGCACACGATTGTGCGCTATATCTCCCATGTAACAGCTTATAATTGATCATCAACATCTGCCTCTGCTCTGCTAAATGTAGATTTGAGAACTCCTATGATGCTGCATTTCTGGTTACCTCGTTTCGGGAAAACAGCGCGTGTATATTTTTATGTATGTAATCATCCGGTGATCGTAGCTACATGTGTACCTGCGCCTGCGTGTCGCACGTGCCGTGTACACAGGGAGTGACCTCGCAGTAAGCGCTCTCGCAGTGCACGCCCGCATAGCCCGGGGTGCATACACACGTGTAGTTGTTGCCAGTGGGGGGGTCTGCAACGAACACATTACTAGTTATATAAATAGATGCAGTATTCTTTTCAAATTCTGAAATAACATTATAATTAGAGATTATAAAGCTCGATTGTGCGATGTTGTTCGAGAAAAATTATTAAATATTTAGATAACCCATATTTTTTTTATCTTTAGATGATATGCTAAAAATCTTACAATTCTTTGTAGGTACAAAAAATACATGCGCACACGTAGGCGAGAACTATAGAAACACCCCTTAAACCACGCTGTAAACGTAGCCCTCTCTACTATGTGATAAGCTTAAAAATGCTGAAAAGAATATAACAAATCTTACGATAAATGGTCGGCTCCTCAACCACAAATAATAGCATACGGATAAGAGCTATTTGGTTGTTCGCTCGCTGCGCTCGCTACATACCGGGCGGCGTGTCCCGGCAGACGGCGGGCGGCGCGCACGGCAGGTCGGCGCAGCGCGTGCGCGCGGGCAGCAGACAGCGCGGAGGGCGCCAGGCGGCCGGGCAGACACACTGGAAGCCGCCGGGCAGGTCGCGGCACGTGCCTCCGTTCGCGCACGGCGACGACAGACACTCGTCGATGTCTTGCTCGCATCTGTGACATATGACATCATAACAATTATTCACCGTCTAATTGAACTTCAGATTATCTTATGTATTTAATATTATTGTATGTAAGGCCTCGCATAATTATCGTGACTGGTTATTTGCTTTCCAAATATGTATTGTAAAAACGACATTTACAAATAACTTTTATGATTCTCAAACAATATCTGCTATCCACATAATCGACACTAATAGTCCTTGTTAGCGACGAGCTCCTATAATATTTTTATATATTTATTTCTAATTTGTTTATATATTTTAGAATTCCATAATTTTAGAATATTATCTAACCGGCGCTTGCGCTGCTACATTTAAATGCGAGTGCGTGTGACATCACGACGGCCATCTTGTTAACGCTACGTTGGTTGGCTACCAGTCTTCGGCCATCCATGACGACACACGGACCCGCGCACCGCGACCTCGCAAATTGCCCAAAATTTGTATTTAGTTTTACCGTGTGTTTTTCAAAATATATTCCTAAATCTATCGTACGTGTTTTGTGTTCACCCAAGAAGTGTTTTAGCGCCTACAGTCCTTGCGATTACCACACATATTTCCTGTTAAAATCGACATCTGACGACGTTCCTGTAATCAAATAATCTGCACAAAGATGAGTAACACGACTCAAAAATGGCAATATGGTCCATAAAACAATGTTATCGTGACTCACAGGTCTCCGCTGAAGCCGTCAGCACACAGACACGTGTAGTTAGCGACGCCGTCCTGACACGTGCCGCCGTGCAGGCACGCGACGCCCGCGCACTCGTCTATGTCCACCTGCAAACGGAAAAGTATACCTTAAAATAAAGGAATGAATCAAAAAATTCTCACTGTACCTACCTAAGTCAAAACACATAATGTAATTTTATTTCTACTTTGCAATATAAAACATATTTTTATTTTCACTTTGTAATACTTTTGTATATTTCTAACTTTATATACCCAACATGACCGTTATCTTCTTTGAAGTTCACCACGAAGTGACCAGCGCAACAGTTCCGCATGTTCGATCTCTTCCAGTGTGTCTATTTTTCTTTATCAGTATATTCTTCATGATGTATATCAAACAACATATGTAGCAAACTTAGTAACCGTTGGAGCGGAGATATTTCTGTTGCTGTCTACTATTGTACAAACACAGGGGGTTTACCTCGCAGTAGTCTCCGGTGTACCCGGCGGGACAGGCGCAGGCGTGGCTGGTGCGCACATCCTCACAGTGCGCCCCCTGCCGGCACTCGGTCTCCAGACACAGCACGCAGCCCACGCCCGCCTCGGCGCCCCAGCCGCGACCAGATCTGAGGGTTTAAACACATTACAACTTCTTCATATTATGTATGCAGCAAGCAATGCGTCGGTTAAATAATAAAATAAAGAAAATATTAAAATAAATTGTAGTCACGTGATAACACCGCGCAGTATAGAGGCGTATCACTTTGTAATTACTCGTATCTGTTATGTGATTCGTTTCTGCAGCACTGAAATGACGATTTGACACCTGCACAGATGATTTAGTGACCATGTATATACACATAAATTTAGCGCTAGGATGACAAATATGCACCAGAGTAAATGCAGCCAGGAACATACATATTTTTACAATAATCTAGGATCTATTTTAGTCCAAACGGAACAGTCTACACTATAATATATCTACACTATAATAAATAAATATAATAAAAACAACACGTTACAATTACACCGGCTGCGTCAGTCAGTACAGTAACACAAACTCACAGCAGTGCGTAGTGCGGCTGCGCGGCCAGCAGCTTGGCGGCGCTGCCCACAAACAGCTGCTCCTCCGTGAAGAACGGCAGCAGCAGCGCGCCCACGTGCACCGCGCCCATGCAGCCCTGGGCAATGCGTGGGTCGTTACAGGCGAATACAAACATTGTCAAAGCTAAACACACACATAAAAGCACGAGTCTTCGTCTTCAGCCTACTGCAGTCCACTGCTGGACGTAGGCCTCCCCCAGAGCACGCCACAGAGGGGTTTTACCCATAGTCACCACGCTGGGCAGGCGGGTTGGTGACCGCAGTGTGATTATTGGACTATGTTGTCAGTACGGGAGGCGCTGCTGCCCACCTCCCGGAAACCCTTAATCGCTTCGTACGATACCCACGGACAGACATGGTGTGGTACGAACTCTATTCTACCGGCACCACGCGGCTAAAGCACGAGTACGATAGCCCAAAAATTGTCTAATTTGTCATTGTCAAATGTCATTTTCAAAAGAGTTTAGCTTCAGACGCGGTATTGTAATAACACAGTACAGATTTAACATTAACTTAGTCCCATAATAGCAATTAATCGTATACGCCAACTTTAATCGAAGACAACTATTAAACAATCTTTTTTTATAGAAAACAAAACATCTGCCTCTCGAGGACTCATGCAAAGTTCGAATTTCAATCAAACTCAACTATTGAAAATATTTAGATATCCTATCTAAGTTCTAATATCGTGGATACGAAGTATATAACAGTAAACATAGGTGAACATACAAAGGTTCTTTTGACAGCAATGTTTAATGGGATATTTCTTACATTTACAGTTTCCATTTTATTGTTCATGGAATGAAATACGGTGAGCTGAGGCTAAAGACGTTGTAAAATAAGAAGTACCTTAAAGTATTTTCCAGCGAGGTTGTCGACAAGGAACTGGTCACCTTCTATTTCCTCTGTCACCGGCATATCTGTGGTCGTCTCAATCTACGAACAAAATTATATGTACTGAATTTAAATTTTTATTTAAATTTTCATCTTTGACTTTTGTGTTACAAATTAATCGTAAGAGTCGACTAAGGAACTCGCACATTGTTTCAAGCGATACGCTAGTGTTGATCATTTACATCAGTGGTTCCCAAAGTGGTCCAGGTGGACCCACAGGGGTCCACAGGAGACTCGATGGGGGTCTACATTGGCGTAAAAAAATGAGGGTTCACAATTAATTTGTATGTGGTGTAGCCTGTAGGTCCACCAGAACCAGATAATTTTTAAAAGGGGTCTATGAGAAATAAAGTTTGGGAATCCCTGATTTACATTTATCCATACGGTAAAGGTACTATGGTAAACTTGTCTGTGGGAATTTCCTTATAATCCTGCAGTTCTGGCTACCTCATTTCTGGAATACGCTCGTGTCGTATATGTCTTACAAATTGCTATTCAAATAAGTATAAAAATAAGCTCATTAATCATTGTCTAATTTTGACAGACATATTATACAGGGTGATTTTTGGTCGTCAACGTTCCCGAAAACTACGGAATCTCCTCATCATCACGATCATTTTTCTCCATGTAAGCATACCTGAGAAGTGTCTGGTTTCCAAAATATTAGGGTCCAAAGTTGAGTAAATAGACTGTGTTTTTCTGCATAAATGCACATAGACGCGCGTAGCATGATTTTTTCACGAAAAATAATTAATATCTGTCTATAAAAAACACTAGACACTATAAATTTCGCACGATCCAAGAAATAAAAAAAAATAAAATAAAAAAAATCCCAGCATTCTTTTTGGCATAAACTTACTTTATTTGATGTATAGAGTATGTACCCTTCGTTAATGGTGGCCACAAAAAAACATCCTGTATATATTTAGCTGTTAAATGTAATTTATTTATTTATTTACACACACATAACTAACAGTTACGTAATAACGTAAGATAGTAGTGTATACAGACCATGCCGGCGGCGGCGGGCGGCATGCCCCCCAGATGTATGGTGCCCTCAGTGAACAGCGCCTGCCACGCCGCCACGTCGAGCGACCTCCGCGCCACGCCGCCCGGAGCCACGCCGCCCGGCGCCACGCCACTAGCGCGTGACTCGCCCTCCACGAACCACGCTGCGACATTTTGCAGATAAGGTTCATATTCAAATTCAAAATATTTTACTTGCACAAAGTAAGTTTTAAATTTATTGTAGGGTCGACAGCGGCATGTTAAAATGGTGGTCTCGAGTTTCAAATTATTACACAGCGAAAGAAATAATAGTTTCAATCACCAAAATATGAAATCTACGAGAACAGACATCGGTCAATTCTCGTTCATGTCAAAAGTAATTGTCGGATCATATGGTTCAACTATTAAGGCTGCCACCAGAAATGTGCTATGCTATGTTGCTACGGAGAGCTACCAAATTTAATTTAAATCGGTTCAGTAGTTTTGGTGAGAAAGCGAGACAGGCAGAGTTACTTTCGCATTTATGTGTAAGGATGTCATATCTATGTCGGAAGAGTTCGTCAACACTCACCGGCCACGGTGTCGGTGGCGGCGTCCACCTCGATCCTCAGCGTGACCCAGTCGCTGCCGGCGGCGGGCGGGGCTGGCGGGGCGGGCGGGGCTGGCGGGGCTGTCGCGGCGCGCGGACGCAGTCGCAGGCCGGCCGGGGCGCCGCCCCCGAGCCGCCACTGCAGCGACGCGCCCGCGCCGTACGCGCCCACACTGAAGAATGCGGCGTCCACAGCGCCCTCGTGCCACGCGTACAACATCGTGCCACCCAGCTTGCTCCTGGACAGTTTAGCTCGATTACTCTCTGAGGGCTGCGGGGGCTGCTTCATGATCCTAATTCAGGCTACCCCAGAGAACACAGCTATGTCTCATGTCTATAATATGTAAACTCGTAGCCTCTTTCGCTACATTTTACCTTAATACGTGTCGTATGCGGTGACGTCAAACATCGTACCTGTAGGTGATCGTCAGCGAGTGTGGCGGCTCGCTGACGGCGTGCTGGCTGGCAGGCGGCGGCACGCGCAGTGCATATGTTAGTGTCGTGTTGTATCCGTCGAACGTCGCGTTTGACACGCACTCGTAACTACAACGATGGATACACGTAAACTAGGAGTATCGTCAACATAGTTTATTTATGATGTACAATTAAAATCAAAGCAAATTGCAAAGGAAGCAACATCAGTATGTGTGTGCACTCACCCGTTGTCGAGGTTGTGGCAGTGCGAGTTGAGCGGACAGTCCTGCAGCTGGCAGAACTCCACCTCGGCGCACTGCTTGCCTTTGTAACCGCGCGGGCACACGCAGCTACCGGGGGGAAAATGCAATAAAAGTTACACCACGGTTTCTCATAGACACACTAATTTGTCTCACTGATGATATTACAAGATAGAGTTATTTCTCGTAGATCCATTGATTCATATTTCAACTTATTTGATGGTACCACGAGGAACACAAGGCGGACAGATAAGTCAATTCATTTAGATTTTTACTTAAATAATTTTACATGTTACCAAACAGTCAGTAAACACAGTCGCTCGCTGCGCTCGCTGGTCTCGCCTCGCTCGCTACTCACACGTAGTCGTTCCACGTGACCTCGCACACGGCGTTGTAGAGGCACGGCTGCGCGGCGCACGCGTCGTCCGACACCTCGCCCGGCAGCACGCCGTGCGGCGGTAGGCTCACGACACCGAACGCGGGCGGCAGCGCCAGCCCCGGCTCGCGCAGCGGGAAGAACTCCACGATCGACACGTTCATGCCGTTCGAGATCTGCAGAGAAACCAGCTAGGAATGAGTACATATCAACTGAATACATACAGCTAGAGAGAAAATTTGATGTCGTTATTTTCCGCCAAAAGGATACTATTCTGCGATAAAAAAAAAGTAGCCTTGAATCTTCCTCGATAAATAGACTATTCAACACAAAATTAATTCTTCAATTTACGCCAGCCTTTTCTGATAAGTGCGAACAAACAAACTCTTTTAATTTAATAAATTAAACAGAACGTCACGTCGATATTTTTTAAAATGCGTTAGGTTATGTTACTATGTACATGTACATGTAATCACGCCTTTATCCTTTACGGGGTAGGCAGAGCACCAAGGGCCGATAGAACCACATGGTGCCACTTCTGACCAATTTTGAAAGTATAGTTTAGATGTACAAGTTCGGTTAGTAGTGACAGGTGGTCAGCCCATCGCCTATAAAACACGAAAATCCTCTTGTCCCTCTACTGACTTGTACAGTATGCTCGGAAAGATAATACTACAGTATTATACGTTTTTTTTTCATTCCCAGACCAGCATAGAAGTAATGTTACTATGTATTTCGGGAAAAATATGCCTTTCTAAATAAAACAAACATAAAACTACTTCTTCTAAATGCATCAAAAGTGACTTAGTTAAGTTCCGTACTATAGTCCGGTATAGAAGTCATTCTGTGTGTGTGTGTGTGTGTGTGTGTGTGTACCTGCACATCCTGTATGACTCCCTTGAAGTAGTCGTCGTCACTGGCGGGTGGCGGCGCGGGCGCGGGCGTCGTGGTGGCGGGCGGCGGGGGGCCCGGGGGGGCGCCGGGGGGCGGGGGCGCGCCGGGGGGAGCGGGGGGCGTCGGCGACTCAGTGCCGGGCGGAGCGGTCGGAGGTGGCGGCGGCCCACCCAGGTACAACATCTGCAGAGAACACAAATAATCTCGCTCAGTCGCTTGTGTTACATGTGCGACCACGGAATGCCAATTCTTCAAATCTTTTCTTAATTGATTTATTTAGATTTTTAGAGTTATAATAGCAATAACCGAGTAATTTGAAGTGTTGTTTACCTGAGCGTCTAGTTGTTTGGCCGCCGATATCGATTTGCGGAAGTATTCCGTTCCGTTCAGTTTTACTTGTACCAGCGTGCTGTTGCGAACCACCTACAAATAAAACAAATTATAAAGGTACATGTCTAACGAATAAAACGGTTTATTGCGAATTGGTTTTCATTTACCGATTGTAAGTATGTTGTCTCCCCAGTCGGAAACTTCGGGACTTACATTTAGTTTGTAGAACCATCCCCTTCCACCGCGTATCGTGTATGATACCTATCACTTAAATTAAATTGTCATTTAGCTCGTGCCTCGGAAAGCACGTAAAACCGTCGATCATGCGCCCGATTTCTCTCCGGTCGCGTCGGCTTTCCGTCCCATCGGACTACGAGAGTGACG
The DNA here is from genome assembly GCA_014607495.2 of Carposina sasakii. Lineage (NCBI taxonomy): Eukaryota > Metazoa > Arthropoda > Insecta > Lepidoptera > Carposinidae > Carposina > Carposina sasakii. The sequence continues at coordinate 15,859,925 of CP053151.1, forward strand.
AAATAGAGAGTGCATCTGCGTTTGCGCACACACTTGTGCACTATAATATCTCCTGCGTACCTGGCCAATCTCCGCAGAGATCGGTCGCCTTGGCCGAAATACGGTCGGAGATCATCATCATCGTGATACCTGTATGAGGTGCAGGTACCCGTTGTCGAGGCGCGTGCCGCCCACAGTGTAGTCCTCGGGCGTGTGGTTGAAGCGCAGGTGCACGAGGAGCTCGCCCGCCCTCAGCACCCCGCCCACCATGGTGGCCGGGTCCGAGCTGCCGGGCCTGCCGGGCGCAGGTTATAATGTACACTAAACGGGAGGGTCGCCAACCCGCCTGCCCAGCGTGGTGCCTATGGGCAAATACCCCCATGGCAGTCATGTGGCGTGCTCTGGAGGAGGCCTACGTCCAGCAGTGGACTGCAATAGGCTGATGATGATGATAAAAAAGGAGCAAATGTCCGTGACGTCCGCGTAAACGCAATGCATAAAGTAAAGGGTACGAGCGCAGCGAGCGCGACATTTAAAACTTTTCATAGCTATATTTATAATGTAACATTTTTTCATAAGTTCAAACATACAAAAAGAAACGCCAATTTTATTTTCCCGAAATGTGGTAGTTAGAATTGTACGATTAAACAGAAGATCTGACAGCCACATTTAGGACGTATTTGGTCAATTTATGGCCGGAGAGAATGCCCCAGTTTTTTAGTTGACTCCCATACGACATGCACGAATTGAAATGCAGCTGATACGTTTCTAAGTAAAGACAGAACATAATTCAATATTTACTGAGAGCAGCTGCGTTACCTGGGCAGCGAGCCGAGGTAGAAGATGGCGCCGGTGGGCTTGCGCGTGCGCACGAACATGGAGATGTCGAGCGCCGCCTGCACCGCGCGACGTGCCGTCTCGTGCGCCGCCACCGACACCACGGCGTGCGGCGAGGCGCGCTCGTTACCGAACGTGGCCGCCGTGTAGTCTGCGGGGGAGGGGAGGAGGGGGGGTGTTACGACGGCCGCTAACAATGAGCACATTACACTCGACAAGAGACTGTGCCAGTCGCACTCACTGTACTGGCAGGTGCGGCCGAGGTGCGGGCGCGGGCAGGCGCACTCGAACGTGGTCCAGTGGTCCTCGCAGGCGCCGCCCGCGCGGCACGGGCTGGGCGCGCACTGCGGCCGCCGCGGACACGCCGCCAGCACGCCCGCCAGCGCCAGCGCGCCGCCCGCCCCGCCCGTCGCCGTCGCTGTCGCCGCGTCCTCTGGGATCACCTGCATACACATATTAACTTATATGTCATCGTTGTTTACCTATACATCCGACCGGGATAAAGTAATCATTTTTTAGATTAGGGTTACCTACGCACATGGAGACAGGAATGTAGGGAACAGTAGCCATGTCTATTTATTCCGTCATTGTAGATCATAGATCCTTCAATATCCATTTACTCTCCCACTCATTCACTCTCAATCGCTACCTCCTGCAGTCTGCATGGCGCGTCGTTTTCCTTTTACCCATATCCATTCAATCCTTTTTCACTGCTCAATTATTATTTCCAGTCCACTTTTCCTAATCACAATTTATTATCAAGAAAATAAGCCATCGTCGTTTCCATTAGATGACGGTAAGTTTTTCATTGTCACAGCAACAACGCCGCGACCCGTAACTCACCCACTGTCCGTTGACGACCACATCCTGGAAGCAGCCCACGAAGAAGTTGGGTCCGTGCGTGAGTGTGGCCAGCGAGGAGCCGGCGGTGCCGAGGCGAGTGCTCGGGAATGACGTCACGGACGCGTTGTACGACTCCACCTGACTGATCGGGTAGATGGTCTGCTCCTCGTTGGCCGCTAGGACCACGTGCGTCGAGTTTATTGTCACAAACACCTGGGAAAAACAGAGAAATAGTTACGATCCTCAAGTTAAAGTCTCATGTAATCTATAACAATATTAGATCGGATAGAAAAGATGCTACTTCAAACTTAAAAGTCGCAAACGAAATGCATTGATCAGTGGGGCAAACACGAACCTCTCGATAGTCCGTAACACCATCGTGACACTGACATTCTCATAGATTTTGCTTGTGAGTCGATATCGTTACGGCGCGTGCAAAGGTTTATGTTTACCCTGCTGTATTATTTAGTCGACCTCAAACAATGCCACACTTTTACATAGGAATCTTATAGATATAATACTTTTAAAAAATTGGACTATAGTCATGGACCTCCGACCGTATTTCGGCCAAGGCGACCCATCTCTACGGAGATTGGCCAGGTACGCAGGAGATATTAGTGTACAAGTGTGTGCGCAAACACAGATGCATTCTCTATTCCGTCACTCTCGTAATCCGATGGGACGGAAAGCCGACACGACCGGGGAGAGATCAGGCGCAGGACCAACGGTTTTACGTGCTTTCCGAGGCACGAGCTATGCATATACTGGGAATGACTAGCGAAATGAGGAATAATAGGGATAAATGGACCGAAGAGTACATATTGCGCCGGGAATAGGGCAGAATAAGAGATAATAGATAAAGAAATAATTCAAAACCCTCAAACTGACCTTCTGCCAATTACTATCATTAAGATTAGACCCAATGAACACCCCTCCCCACTTGTTGAGCAGACTCGAGTGTAAGTTCAGTCGGCCGTTGGACAGTTCGAGGAAGAAGAACGTGAAGCCACGCCCCATGGCCAGCAGGCCGTTGCCCAGCGTGGTCTTGAACCGGAACGAGATGTCGTAGCCTTCCTCGCGAGACGTGTTGATTTCTGCGTAGCTGCTCTTCTCCAGCGACATTGTTGTTATCTGGGTGATGCGGATTGGGTTATGGGAGCGGTTGTGTTTATGTGATCTTAAGAAAACGATCTCATTTAGTTTTGTTTTATGGAAACATCTGACCCGGCTAACCAACACAGCCATGTTAATATGTATGTATGTATGTACATAGAAAATTGCGAAAAATAGCGGTTTTGCTAGCTTAGATTAAATTCATAGAGAATGAAAAGTTTTTCGATTTGTTTTGATTAATAATAATGTTAGAGACATTTATGACTATTGTAGCTTGTGTATGTCGTGAACACGTCACGTTTACTGACGCTTACACGTTTTGGTTAATGTAATTTTAACAGCTATTATTATATCCTAGGCCGATGCGAGGTTCATGAGAATACATCAGCTGCATCTCCTTTCATGCATGTCCAGCCGATTACGGACCTCAGGCGATAAGCTAGCAAGTTGGGGGTCATCCATAAATTACGTCACACGAATTTTATGATTTTTTGCCCCTCCCCCCTCCTTGTCACAGATGGTCACATTCGTGAGACCCCCCCTCCCTAGTGTGACGTCACATTTAGCTTTTTTGCAAATTTATATTTAGAGATTATTGAATGAAAATGTGACGTCACGAAATTTAGGACCCCTCCCACCCCCTTGTCACACAATGTCACAGTTTGACGACCCCCTCCCTCCCCCTTAACCTGTGACGTAATATGTGGATGACCCCTTGTCACCGATTTTGATCATCTGACCTCAAAGTTCAAGGTTGCCAAGGATTCCCTTTATTTAAGCAGCCCTGGCTACTCTATTTTAGGTATCGGAATAAACAGCTGCATCCCCGAAGTGTACCCCAGCGCCGGTACCTTCTCGCAGACGGTGCCCGCGTAGCCGGGCGCGCAGCTGCAGTTGAAGCGGTGGTCGGTCTCGCCGCGCAGGTAGGGCACGCACGTCCCGCGGTGACGACACGGCAGCTCGGCGCAGCCGCGCAGCGCCACCGAGCAGTTACGTCCGCCCCAGCCCGCGGCGCACGCGCACGTGTACGTGGCGCGCCCGTCGAAGCAGCGTCCGTGCACGCATGGCGAGTACCTGCGCGCGGAGCTCGACTGTTAGCTTAGTGATTGGCCGTTTGTACATATGTATATGTAGCTTTTCATTCGGTGTAAATGTAAAAATATAAACAAAGAAAATGTAGAATCGGTATAATACGAGAAAAATTAAAATATCATCATTCATTGCAAATATCATGTATATCGTGAGATGTTTAAATCAGTCGCAAATTATCGATAAAAATTTCGAATGTGACGTCACGAAATTGATAGACACCTTCGCTCATTAGTCATCAAAGAGATATGCGATACCAAATAATTATATGATACTGACAGTGAATAACAAATTTCGGTTGACAACCGTGCTCGTTAGTCACGAAATATCCAGCCAATACGAGTAGTCCTGCTTGTAGCGTCGAAATGACTCGCCCGCAACCATATGAGTTTATACAGGAAGGTCATAGCAATCATGACAGTGACCGTCCCATACCAAAACACCTGTTTACATTGATGTGTCAAACCCTATATGCATGGGAAGCACGACAGGGACTGATCGCCTAGGATTGCCGGCGGCGCCTAGGACTCTCGGAAGCCGGCAGCAAGCCTAGAACGCTGCTGAGCTTTAGGAGAGTCAGTTACTGCCGGGGCACTCGCCTGGCGCACTCGTCGATCTCCAGCTCGCAGGCGGCGCCCTCGTAGCCGGGCAGGCAGGCGCAGCGGTACCCGCCCACGTGGTCCACGCACTTGCCGTGGCGGCCCTACGTCACACTCGCCTGGCGCACTCGTCGATCTCCAGCTCGCAGGCGGCGCCCTCGTAGCCGGGCAGGCAGGCGCAGCGGTACCCGCCCACGTGGTCCACGCACTTGCCGTGGCGGCCCTACGTCACACTCGCCTGGCGCACTCGTCGATCTCCAGCTCGCAGGCGGCGCCCTCGTAGCCGGGCAGGCAGGCGCAGCGGTACCCGCCCACGTGGTCCACGCACTTGCCGTGGCGGCCCTACGTCACACTCGCCTGGCGCACTCGTCGATCTCCAGCTCGCAGGCGGCGCCCTCGTAGCCGGGCAGGCAGGCGCAGCGGTACCCGCCCACGTGGTCCACGCACTTGCCGTGGCGGCCCTACGTCACACTCGCCTGGCGCACTCGTCGATCTCCAGCTCGCAGGCGGCGCCCTCGTAGCCGGGCAGGCAGGCGCAGCGGTACCCGCCCACGTGGTCCACGCACTTGCCGTGGCGGCCCTACGTCACACTCGCCTGGCGCACTCGTCGATCTCCAGCTCGCAGGCGGCGCCCTCGTAGCCGGGCAGGCAGGCGCAGCGGTACCCGCCCACGTGGTCCACGCACTTGCCGTGGCGGCCCTACGTCACACTCGCCTGGCGCACTCGTCGATCTCCAGCTCGCAGGCGGCGCCCTCGTAGCCGGGCAGGCAGGCGCAGCGGTACCCGCCCACGTGGTCCACGCACTTGCCGTGGCGGCCCTACGTCACACTCGCCTGGCGCACTCGTCGATCTCCAGCTCGCAGGCGGCGCCCTCGTAGCCGGGCAGGCAGGCGCAGCGGTACCCGCCCACGTGGTCCACGCACTTGCCGTGGCGGCCCTACGTCACACTCGCCTGGCGCACTCGTCGATCTCCAGCTCGCAGGCGGCGCCCTCGTAGCCGGGCAGGCAGGCGCAGCGGTACCCGCCCACGTGGTCCACGCACTTGCCGTGGCGGCACGGCGCCGACAGACACTCGTCGATGTTCTCCTCGCACTGTGCACCCAGCGTGCCCGCCGGACACACGCACTCGAACCTGCCGACAACACGTATGTTTCAGAGTCGACTAGGGTCACTAGTCTCACAAACATGTTGCGACACTGGAGCTCCAGACTCACCCTCCCGAGGTGGGCAGCTGGAAGGGCAGGTAGAAGACTTGCGGCAGCAGCATGTTGGGCTGCGGGCCGACCTGCACGGGCCCCGTGTCCGCAGACACGTACAGACTGGCGTTGCTGCGCTCCAGGCAGATGCCGCCATGCTTGCACGGCTCCACGGCGCACTCGTCTATGTCCACTTCGCAGTTCTTACCTGTACAAGGACGGTGTTATTTTAAATCAATCTAGGCACAATTAATTGCACAATTAACTGTTCGTTTCCGAGTCCGAGTTTATATATTTATCTATGTATTTATATACCGTTGCTTAGTACCCACGACACAAGACCTTTGGGATCTTAGTGTGGGACTAGGTCAATGTGTTGTAATATGTGTGAATAAAAAATAAAAAAATCACTTGGTGATTTAATTATTGTAGGATGAAAACGAGTAAAACCAAAACTAAATTTAAAATATAACGCCAAAAGAAATATGAATAGAGTAATAAATATATTGCGAATCATTAAAATTGGTCCTTCGAGCCGGATCTTAGTAATAACACAGTTTACATAAGATATAATGTAAAGCACTAAAATTGCTCATTCGAGCTGGATCTTACACAGCTAACACACGTTTAGAAGTTACTCGTATTTCCATAGCGCGACGTACCCGAGTAGCCGACGTGGCAGTCGCAGCGGTAGTCCTGGCGGCCGTCCACACAGGTGCCCCCGTGGCGGCACGGCGCCGACGCGCACTCGTCCACGTCCAGCTCGCATCGCTCGCCCGCGTAGCCCGTGCCCGAGCAGTTGCAGGAGAACGCCGCCACGCCGTCCGCGCAGCGCCCGCCGTGCAGGCACGGCATCGACTGCGCGCGCGGAAACACGCACACAATAGACAATCACTGACAAGGCATACATAGCGCTTCTTCACATAAAGTCTTAAATAGGTGCCTTTTGGTCATCAACGTTCCCGAATACTACGGAATCTCCCTATCATCACGATCATTTTTCACCATGGAAGCGTACCTGGGAAGTGTCTGGTTCCCAAGATATGAGGGTCCAAAGTTGAGTGAATAGACTGCGTTTTTTTGCATAAATGCACATAGACGAGTGTTATAACATTTTTTCACGAAAAATAAATCTGGCTATAAGAAAACTAGCACAATCACTTGATATTATATTTCGCCCGAACAAGTAATTTAAAAAAAAAAAATCAAAAAAATTAACATCGTTTAAAAATTAACTCGAACGTCTTCAGAACTTAAGAAACATCCTGTATATTACCACGTGTCGCTCGCACTCGCGCACTCACCTCGCACTCGTCCACGTTGAGCTGGCACTGCGCACCGCTGTACCCGGGCGGACACACACACGTATAGCTCGCCAGTCCGTCCACACAGGTGGCGCCGCTCGCACACGGCGACGACGAGCACTCGTCCACGTACACGATTGAACAGTCTTTGCCTGCGCAACACGATCAAAATTAAGTCGAAAGACCATAGGTAGTTTAACATAGTGGCCGGACGGCACACAGCCATAGAACGCATACGAGTAACGAGACGCGATAGATCACCACATTTACCTATCAAATTAATCAAATGTCAATTTTTTTAAGAACTATCCAGTAACATAAGTCCTTCGGGCCGGATCTTCGGCAATTACAATTAGAAACACCTTTGAATTCAATATACGAATAAAGCTATGAACCGTGTGTCATTACCATTAGTGAACTTACCTTCGAATCCCTCCGGACACGTGCACTCGAAGTTGTTCTCCTGGTTGAGACAGGAGCCGCCGTTCTTGCAGGGCGACGACAGACATTCGTCGATGTCCAGCTCGCACGTCACCCCCGTATAGCCTGGTATATGTAGGAAACAATAAGTGTGAGACCAAACGACGTTCAATTCTCATATCTGCTCAACAAGTTTAAATTGCGGATAGTATACGCCATTTTTAGTTTACTTTATTGCATCACGAAATATACGATAATATATATCGACATAAATAGCGGTTCAATCCACAGCCTAAATCGCTGATCTTGAAGACCAGAAACTTGGAGTGTGTGTTCTTTGTATGATGCAAGTAAAGAAATCCTGTAAAATCCCACAAAATCGAGAAAACGGAAAATTCTTGAGTTTGGCAAGGTCCTAGCTAAAGCAGTGCGTGCGCAAGCACCGCAAACATCTTGCACTCACCCGGTCTACAATAGCACTGGAAGGAGCCGGGCACGTTGACGCACACACCGAAGTTGCACACCTTCGGCATCAGCGCGCACTCGTCCACGTCCAGCTCGCAGTTGGCGCCTGCGCACACATACACAATACGGTCACAGGGTTATACGTACGGGGGGTTGGTGAATGGGAAGCGGAATACACACGTAAAGGAAAACCACTCGCTAACGTAAGTCAAGTTATCATCATCTACCTGCCCTTATCACATTATTTGTGGGGTCGGCGCAAAAAGGTTACGTGAAAAGGGATTGAGGACTTCTTAATGTGTGCTTCTAACGTTGGGCAAATAAATTAGAGCGGTCCCCCGACACGACAAAATTTAATCAAAAATTTCATACGTACGGTCAACAGCAGGCCAAGATAACCGCTAATTTTGAACTGCACAAAATTAGCGGTTATGCCTCCGACATAAAGGTGGCACAAAGTCCCGAGTAGATAGTCTGACATGCGTTAGTTGGTACTTACGTAGTGTTAAAAGTTATTTTTTGCTTTTTAGAGGGTTTAGCATTTTAAACCTTTTGTCATAATGATTGCGTACTTTTTTTAGGTCGGGGGTTTTTTAAAAATTTTAATTAAATTTTTTATTTCATGCTTTTTGAAGGAGCTCCTTAATTTTTCATTCTTTCATTTAATTTCTTTTATTTTTCGCCGCGTAAAAAGTTTAGATGGGGTCGCTATATGCGATCTCGACCAAAGGAAGCTGTTTAACAATCCTCATAACAAACTGGCTCTGGGAGAATTGCAGAGATTAAGAAACAATAAAGATTAAACTTTGGTCATTCTGAAAATCTCAGCCAAAAATATAAATCGGTTTATCCGTTTCATTCCGGCATTCCAGAGTTTCATCCGCCCATCCCATTTCCAGCATCAGGTCCTCGTCAATTAGAAACATGAAGAGAACCAGTCAAGACAAATCCAACGATGGGTTTATAAATGAAATTGTATTAGGCCCAAACTCACTATGGGTGCGCCACCACCGGGCCCTACACCCTCCACTGACCCTCGGATCTGATAACTCATAATTGCGACAACAGGCACTTGCACTAACTACAATCGCCATGAGAAACCAGACCCGAGCACCTAGCATGCAAGACGATACATTGCACCATTCCGAAATCAAAAACTAGATAAATAATCTACATATGTTTCGCCAACAACCGTGGCATCCTCAGGATTATAGAAATTAGTAAATTAGTAAACCACTAATTACTATGAACCTCTAAAACCCAACACATTACTTACACAGAATTAACTACCCTCTACTAAGTATTAAAAAATATATAAATAATTACCCACCATTATTTTATTTCAAATAAATATATACTATTTGTGCACACAAACCAAATAGTATTGGGTGAATTAGTTAAATTTAAATGAAAAATTCAAAAATTCACCAAAATATTGATAAATTAGTAAAGAAAACAAGGATGTATAGAACAACATATTCCATTGCCCACAAAAACAAACATTGTTATTGACATTGACAAGCCACTACATTCTAAGGTTACTGTTTATTTATTTATTCTAGCCAATGAGTTTAATAGCGGAGACGAAAATTCAACCTGTTCATTTAAAAGGTTTACACCAGAATATTTGGCTTTCAAAATCTCCAACTGTTCCAAAATAGATAGACGAATGCCCTTTTCACTATACAGACTAACAAAACTGTGGTCATCTGTATATTTGAAACTAACAAGTGTTTGGCAAAATGTGATTTTTCAGGGAAATTGTTCCTATAAGCTGCCAAATGTTCTTGGTATCTAATCTTGAACACCCGTTTGACCTATATAAACAGAATTACAGTCTGATGATTTTTTATCAATTGGTAATATTTGTTTTGTGTTAATTAATCTTGAAGTCTTAAAAGCCACCAAGATGTTTTGTTTTTTCAATGATTTTGCAATGAGATATAGCCAAAATATGGTAAACTACCAGTGTAAATATTTGTAATCTCCTCTATTTTTGGGTACAACATTTGTTTAACATGTTTTTTCTTTTTTATCAATTAGCTTATAAATTAGTTGTGAACATTTGATCTCTCGTATTTATTTCTTTAACATAATTAAAGATATAACGTTACTAACCTTCATTGATTTGTATGCCGCAAGCTTATGTTGCCATGGATGGAAAGAATCATTGGAATAGTTACATCTGTATGTGTTGGTTTCCGGTAAACTGAAAAATTGAAATCTCCCAATCTAGTAATAGTTACATCTAAAAAATTTATACTATTGTTTATTTCTTGTTTATTTTAAATTTAATCTTAGGGTTTTGTGTTAGGACTACGATGAAACTGCCTAACTGTGCCTGTCCAACATAAGATGATATCATCAACATATCTAAAATAATATTTTATATGATTATTACATTAACATTTTCATTTTCAAACAATCATAAATATATCGGCTAAAAGAGGTGAAAGCGGAGAACCCATAGAAGACACCTTTTGTATGTATATGTATTATTATAGCAAAATAATTCTTCATAAAAGTCAGTTAAGGTAATAAGATTATCTGCCCCATTGGATTTAGTTTAACTTTTTCACACCAAGTTTTAATAATATTTAAACATTCCTTGTAAGGAACGTAAACAAACTCTCAACATCTAAAGAAAATAATTTGGAATTTGTTGATAATTTAATATTTTTAATTTTATCTATTAAATTTAGACTATTAAACTATATTTGGGTGTAAATTGAATTTTTTTCCTTTATAATGTCATTCAGAAATTTTGCTAATATAAGGGAAATTAAAACCATCACGGCCTTAATGGTATATTATCTTTATGAATTTTTGGTAAACCATATAACAATGTACTGGGTTCACTTCCTTTAAATAAGCAGAATTTTTTGGAAAAATATATTCAGCTAATACATTGCTTAATTGTGCATGGAATTTCAAAAATGGTAAAATTTGAAATTCATCTGTATTGAGGATTTCCAATCTTACCATGATACACCTCATGCTTCATTATTACAAAGCCCTTGTCCGCTTTACTAATTAAAAGATTATTATGATTTATTTTTAGTTGTATAGATTTATATATTTTAGAAAAGTGTGTAGGATGATTATAATTACTAAAATTATTCAATGTATTATTTTGTAAAGACCATCTCGCCGGCCAAGACACTTTTGCCAATGGTATCCACTTTATTTCTTACTAATGTTATTTCAGTGTCACTGCCAAACGTTTCAAAAGATTTGTTGGAAATGTCTTTTGGTGGGCAAATTTCATTTATCAACAACCCCATTTCCTGATTTGAGAAATTAATGTCAGAAAGATTTTTAACTCTTGGATAAAATTTATGTGTACTTATGTTAGGTGGACATCCTTTATCATAAATGAAAATGAATTAAACGTTAATTTTTTGAATTTAAAATTTATTCACTCTCCTCGAGCACAGAATGCAATTCCATGTGTAAAACCTTTAAGTGTATTTTTAAATTATCTGCAGTAAAATACCAATCGGATAGCCAAATTTGTTGTGCTTTATAAATTGCAAATTTAGATATTCGAGCCCTACGAGAGGTTCCAGACTTCCACCATTCCTAGTTAAGACATACACCTTACTAAAAGGCAGTCCAGGGTTACGTCTCCTATCTTTAACAACAGACCAGCTCAGTGGTTCCAGAAGACATTGTCATGGCAGCACAACTGAGCGTACACTCACAATGATGAACAAACTGACACAATAAAGAACACTCTCGACTGATATACCTTTCAAACAAAAGAAACTGCATTAAAATCGGATCATCCGTTTGGGAGCTACGATGCCACAGACAAACACATACATTTATACACACACAGACATGTCGATGAATATAAGGGAAATTAAAACCATCACGACGTGGGTAACTAGCTGCTTAACACAAAACCGTATAGAAATCGGTACAGCACTACGATACCATAGATACAAAAACACGAGAACAAAATTTATAACACCATCGTTTGCACAGAAAATTTAAACATTCTCTCGAGCACAGGATGCAGTTCGGATTATATGAAACCATTCCTTATACACCTTAATTTTTTTGTCATGGCAGCACAACAACACTCACAATCAAACTGACACAATAAACACGCAACAATACCTTTAAAAACCAAAACCAATATAAAATAAATTAATTAAAGTTACCTTTAAAAATATAAATTAACAATAATATCAACATTTTAGATATTGCACAAAAAAAATGAGTAAAACTCTCAGATATTTAAATCATGTTAGTCATGCTACAAGCACTCGCGAGTTTACACAGGTGTCCCTGACACTACTGTTGTGTACAATTATGTCCTACTTTTGGGGACGATGCTAATAAATGTCCAATTGTTCGTCTTTTCTCAGTACTCTCACGCTCACTTTCGCCCTCAGACGCAGCTAAATGTGAAAATATTTTAAATGTGGATATGCACATACCAAAGTTATGTATATGTATGATGAATATGACCTATCATGTTAAAATTCTGAAATTATTTAAATATGAACAAATAAGTATGTAAGAACATAAATAAACAGAGCTGAAAAGTTAAGTACCTATATATCAGTATAATAAAGTAGTGCAACCGATAAAATCAATATTATCAGGTTTTGCATTATTACAACGTGTCATACGTATTTACATTGCTAAGTAATAACCATGTTTTGGCTGTATGGAGCACAGAAACTGTCGCCGTCGACGCCTTAAAGAAAACAAACTGTCATACCAAAAGTCGCCTGCTGAAATGTCAGATTATTTTGCAATAGTTTCCCTGTTTTGACCTTTTTAATTAATTAAAATTAGAATAATGAAATGAAATATTGTTGTGTTTAACAATTTATGTAATTTAATCATGTTCATTTGTGATATTTAGGTTAACTAATATGTTATACTGCAATCGAAATATTTTTAGGTTATGTCGAATAGGTGTTCATCACAAGAGTGTTTTTATTCATACCCAAGCGATAAATGAAGTTGATATTAAACAAAATAATGAAAAAGAAACGGCGAAACATAATAGCTTTCAATCGCTTTTATTAGATTATAAAGACAAAATAAGTTTCAATTCATACTTAGAACATGAAAAATTAGAACTAGGCAATTTCAAGTATCTTTTGAAAACCATCAAAAAAGCCAAAATTACGCGACAACAAGAATATGAGAACAAATCTTTACCTCCAATGCCCGTTGCATTGCAATACTTTGTGGACAAAGACAGATTACTGAAGGAGGGCAGCACAGAGGAGACCTCTTTGGTATCTGACAAACCTGACCTGTTTCAACTCCCGTTTGGAAACACTAATCAAGTTGAGATCAAAGAAGATGACAGCAAACCAGTTAAACCTAATGCAAGTGATGATAAGAATGTAACAAACATTGATCGATGGATGACAAACTATGAATATTTTGATGACACTAAGTTATCCGAGGAGGAAGAACACCTTGATGGTGAATGGCAGCAGTATTACGGGACCCCGGATCCCTCATACCCTGTCAGACGAGTGCCATGTGGGGGCTGCGGGGCTCTGCTGCACTGTACCGACCCGGCTATACCCGGCTACCTACCCAGTGAGATATTAAAATTTAGAACCAACAATGAACTTAAGACTTTGGAGTGCCAACGATGCCATTTTCTGCAAGAATTCAACATTGCTTTGGATGTTACTGTTAAAACCGAGGAGTATGAAAAACTTCTTCAAAACATCAGGTAATCATTTTGTAGGTCTGGTCAAAAATGGGTCTTAGTTACCTCAATAAATGAATATTAAATTAGTAGCTAGTAAAAACATGAAATTGAAATTAGTAAAATCAATGATATGCTTTATTTACAGATATGTGAAGTCATTGGTACTGCTTATGGTAGATCTGCTGGATTTCCCATGTTCAGTTTGGCCTGGCATAGTAGACATTATTGGGACTGACAGACCACTCATTGTTGTTGCCAATAAGGTATGAATTTATAAGTTTATTTATCTGACTGTGGCAAATCAGTTGGTAGTGATGATTTAATTTCATTATTAAAAATTTACAGGTGGACCTCATCCCTGGTGACAGCTATGGGTACCTTAAACGCATTAGAGAGTCCCTGGTGAAAGAAATCAACAAAACAAAGCTAAAGGATGCAAACATAAAGCACATTGCTTTAGTATCAGCCAAAACAGGTTATGGAGTGGAAGACCTAATTACTGCTATGTTTAAAACTTGGCTCTATAAAGGAGATGTTTTTCTAGTGGGGTGCACTAATGTTGGCAAAAGTTCATTGTTCAATGCACTGCTGCAGTCAGATTACTGCAAGGTGCATGCAACAGACATTGTTAAGAGAGCCACAGTGAGCCGCTGGCCGGGGACCACACTACACTTGTTGAAGTTCCCCATCAACAGACCATCAGGCTGGAAGCTATATGAGAGAAATAGAAGACTGAAATCTGAAGCAAAATCTCTAAAAATAGAACAAGAAATCAGAAAAGCCCAGTTACGAGGGAAAGTTCATACTGAGATACCCTCCCTCATTGGACACATTGGAAGATCTTTCACAGCCAATGTAGAAAACTCTGATAGTGAAATAAAAAAATTAAGTGTTATGGATGAAAAACATAAATTATTTGCAAATAGTAAATGGTTTTACGACACTCCTGGAGTCATGCACCCTGACCAGGTTCTGTCACTGCTGAGCACTGAAGAACTATTACTAACAATACCGAAAAAACTACTGAGACCACAAACCTACTATCTATACGAGGGTTCGTCCATATTTATTGGAGGTTTAGCTCGAGTAGATGTTGTTCACAGTTCGGAGCCTTGCAGACTGACTGTTTTCTGTTCAGAATGTCTACCTCTCACTGTAACCAAGACTGAAGATGCCGAGTTAGTGTATGATAAATTTGTAGGAACAGAACTATTTGCAGTGCCCACAGGTGGGGACCAAAGAATGAAGAATTGGCCAGGACTAAAGAAGTGTGAGAACCCACTAGAATTTGTTGGACAAGGTCCTAAAGCATGTTGTGGTGATGTCGTGTTGTCGTCTGTGGGCTGGATCGCGGTGACAGCTAAGGGAGACAGTAAATGCAAGCTGCTGGCTTGGACCCCAGAAGGCAGAGGCATATATAAGAGGACTCTTTCACTCTTACCTTTTGCCATCAATTTAAAAGGCAAAAGAATTCGCGACACTCCAGCTTATATGATCGGTAATGTTTTCTCAGAGGATAGTGAATGAAGGATGAGGAATACATAGTTGTAAAAATTGTAATGTAAGAATACTTAAATGTAAAATAAACGATAGAAATATATGGGTTGGTTTTATTACTACATAAATGCCAAAGAACGATGTACGAGTAGGGAGTTTCGCTTTAAATAATTTATATCTATTCACTTCTGAATTCAGTGATGTGATGTGTTGTGTATATTGTATGTATCTTATCGGACGGTAACTGGTTTCTAACCGAACGGGATGGCGGAGATCTGTGGAGGCCCTCTGCCCCATCTAGGGAACACGGAACATAAATCAAGTCAAGCCAGTCAACCGGTTTCTGAAAAGGCAATAATCCTCTGATGTGTAAGCGTGTACCCCAGTAGGTTGGCTGCTGGGCTGTAACGAGGGCGGCACTCACCGGTGGCGGAGGGCGGGCACTGGCAGCGCGGCGGCGCGGCCTGCGGCACCACACACGTGCCGTTGTGGCACGCCAGCGCCGCACAGCCCGCGCCCGCCGCCACGCAGCGCCACGCGCCACCCGCGCCCTCCTGGCACTCCTGCGGAACACTAGCGAGTTACTCATGTGACACAGGCAATGGTTTCAACAAATGTTATCCGTTTGCGTCCTAGAACTACTTCTATTTTATCACTCGTATAGTGTGTGCGCTCAGCTTTGCATTTGTGTAGGTGTACCTACGATCTACAGCGTATCTAACGCAATGCTTAACCTGAACTTAGCACTTCTGTGTTTGTCTGTGTGTGTACATAGAGCGCGACGCGATCCTTGCTTGTATACTCGCACAAATGCACAGCTGATCTTGCGCTACACGGAGTATAACATGAGGAGTGTGGACGGATGTACCGACCTGATGCGGCGCACAGCCGCGCGGGCAGGGCGGCGGCGTGGCGGCCGGCGCGGGCACGTCACAGCGCGCGCCCGCCCAGCCCGCCTCGCACTCGCAGCGCGCCGGGCCCTGTGGGGATGGGGTACTGTAGCCAGCCAGCGAGACAACTGGCCGCGGGCGGCTAAAGCAATGGCGCCATATAGCGGCCGAGCAAACGCAAAAAAAAACGCCCTCCTTACTGTGCCGATAATATGTGGAAATGTTTCTGCATTGCCGCTATATGGCGGCACCGCTGTCCTTACGACACCAATGCGTTAGTCGATGTAACTTCGTTCGTTATCGCGCGTAACGTACGTAACCCTCATAGCGATTAGGTTAGGGTTAAAATTGAAACAGTCATCAAACGAAATATAAATATGGGTATATGCCTACTTAACGTTCATCCATTTCCATCATTTCTTCTACGAGTATTATTCGATAAAGAAACGATGTTACACAGACAATGCACCTTGGAGCGTTAGATAAAAACATTTTCTTCGTAAATAAAAGATGTCGTGTGACTTGACCACGTGATTTAAAACGAAATTACGTTCTCTAAGCCCCCTGGCACTTCGTAGTCATGACATGTCTCATAACGTCATAACTGTCGTTTCGTGCTAACAAAGGTCAACGTGACTATTTTTATCTCTCGGAGGGCCAAACTTCATTTTCTCGTACTGTGGTTGTAAGAGCCATGTGGCGGTTGTAGACTAGAGATTAAAAAATTAACCAGTATAACAAAGTACAAGATAGCATTATACAAGTATTTTTTTACTACTAAAAGCTATCAACTAACATACTTTATAGCTATTCTAAAAGCGACAAACCAATACAAAAACAAAACTCAAACAGAATGGCATGAAAAACACGAACATCAAACGACAACACACACGCACAAACTAACTGACCTGGCTTTCAGACTGTGAAACCTGCAGTGGTGTCGAGCGGTGAGATATTTATTATAATCTGTTTAATCAAACACATCTACAAAACGTGGGGGTTTCCAGTTTTACTAAAACGAATTGCCATACCTATCGGTTTTACAGAAATTCGTTCAATAGTATAATTTCCAAATACATAGGTATGTACAGGTTTATTGGTAAAACTGCTGATTTTTACAAGCTTTTATTTAACTTGCAATGTATATTTGTTCGGGTGAAATCTTACAACTCAATTTTAAGGCACTTGCCCTCAACCGATTGGGCTGAAATTTGGTGAGCACATTCAGTTCGGATGACAATGCATGATTAACAGTGTGACGTCACTCTTAATCCAATATGGCGGACTTCTAAAACTTGAAAATCTATTTTGAAACAGATATTTTTAGTATAAAATAAAATTTAGGTAAAAAAACCTTTTTAAAAACAAGCTTTTATTTAAATGCGCTAAAAAGAAAAAATAAACTTTTACACTAAAACTTTTACTGTTAATTTATAACGTCATTTCAAATTTAACACATTTGACACAATTTATATGTTATAAAAGCTTGTCGCGACATTTAAGTACTCGTATTTACGTTCTTACTTTTAAATGTTTATTAGGCAGCATCTTTGTGTTGATGTTTCAGATTTTCCCATATTGTTCCCACGCATATCGAAGAAATATCCGTCGACCCTTCCAGAGCTTCGTGTAGAAGAGTAAGAGAGTAATATACAACAGGGTTCGCCCCGGTGCCCCGAGGTGGTATGTTCACGACATCATGTCATCATGCCACTCAGTCCTCGGCACGGCCTCACCTTGACTTATTAAAAATTTAAAACTAAGAAAGTAAATACGAGTACTTAAATGTCGCGACAAGCTTTTATAACATATAAATTGTGTCAAATGTGTTAAATTTGAAATGACGTTATAAATTAACAGTAAAAGTTTTAGTGTAAAAGTTTATTTTTTCTTTTTAGCGCATTTAAATAAAAGCTTGTTTTTAAAAAGGTTTTTTTATTGTGATAATAAATCGTGTGGTGTGCGGCACTCCATCTAGCCTACTATAGATTTACGTCGCAGTCGATATGTAAAATACAATATTTTATTGCCGTCATTATCTGGTACTGTTATCCCGGACAATTTGTTCGTAATTATGCTAATATTATTATTGTTACTTAGAGTAGTACAATTCAAGCAGACTTATTTATTATTATAAATAAATAAATATTCACACACTACACAACACATTGACCTAGTCCCACACTAAGATCCCTAAGGTCTTGTGTCGTGGGTACTAAGTAACGGTATATAAATACATAGATAAGTATAGAAACATCCATGACTCGGAAACAAACATCGATATTCATCACATCAATGTTTGCACCTACCGGGATTCGAACCCAGGACCTATGGCGTCGCAGGCAGGGCCACTACCAACTACACCAATCGGCCGTCAATTTAATTTCGTAAATTAACGTAATTGTCACGGTTGCGTTACGGATTGCCCTGCAGCAATGTTTATAATATGTTACAATCCGACAGCGACGTATAACGGCGGGTAACGTACCGTATCCGTGCAGACGCCGTGCAGACAGCCGGCGCAGCGCTCCTCCACGCCGCAGTACGGGCCTGCGCATGCGCACACATACAACACCGGGCTACGCGGGGTACGAGTATGTTCGAGAGAGACATATACCGGCCGCAGCAGAGTAGGCTAGATATTATACTGGACTCAATATTACTCAGTTAATATTTTAAGTTAATTTTAGTTCACTTTTCAAGGATAATTTAATCTTTACGCAACTTAACACTCTATTGCAAATAGAACATTTATCTCGATTCGTTTACAATAGTTTTAAAATCACAAATATTTTAGGAAGTTTGGCGACCGATTTAAAATTGAGTCCATTATCTTACAATTTTTTATATGAATCTCGAACATAAGTATAAACCCCACATGCATGGAACATAAAACACAAAAATGAATTGATAAAACAACAGTCATAATTATACAGGGTGTAAAAAGACAACAATGTTTTTTTAATACCTCGTATTCTTTCTAAGGATTACGATCATTTTCTTCTATGGAGCCAACCCTGGGAAACGACAAAAAAATATGAAAAAATACTGTCATTTTATTACAAGCAATGTATTCGTTTGATGCGCAAAGTAAAAATGTACCTACAAAACTAACATTATAACATTTTGATATGGTATCTTTGAAAAAAATGTTTGTTAACCGATTGCAGATGGATTTATGTGAAAAAAATTATAACATTAATGTAACTTTGGACCTCAATATCTTGGAATCCCGTGGTTTCCCAGGGGTACTTACATAGAAAAAAATGATCGTGATGTTACAAAGAATAAGAGGTATTAATAGAACAAAGTTGTCTTTTTACACCCAGTATTATATCTAATAGTCACATTATATATGACATCGGCTGTTTCTAAATGATGATTCGTGATACAACGTAACACTAAGATATGTACTAAAAATATAATTTTCTAATACAATTTAATTGCATTCAAATATAACAAAATTATGATGAAACTATCGCTAGTTAAAAAGACAGCTAATATTGAAAAGAAAGTAATGAAAATGTAAGACTGTCGTTGACATCTGACATTAAGCATGACAGCAGTTGCAATTTTAGCCCGCAAAGCTAACAACAATGCAGATCACAAATAACTCAAACAATAACATTAGGTCCAGAACATAACATTACAGAAAACACAGGGCACTTCAATATCAAAACAGGTAAACAAGAACGTTCTTGTGGGTAATGTTACAATATTATGTATGTTTATTGTATTTGAAGCGCCGTCTCCAGCGGATGTGTGTGTGTGTGTGTGTGTGTGTGTGTGTGTGTGTGTGTACGTGCAGGCACACACCCGCCTCGCACGCTGTCTGTGTGTGTGTACGTACCGGTGTAGCCGGGCGCGCAGGCGCACTGCACGCGGTCTGCGAGGCGCGCACACGCAGCGCCGTGCAGGCACACACCCGCCTCGCACGCTGTCTGTGTGTGTGTACGTACCGGTATAGCCGGGCGCGCAGGCGCACTGCACGCGGTCTGCGAGGCGCGCACACGCAGCGCCGTGCAGGCACACACCCGCCTCGCACGCTGTCTGTGTGTGTGTACGTACCGGTATAGCCGGGCGCGCAGGCGCACTGCACGCGGTCTGCGAGGCGCGCACACGCAGCGCCGTGCAGGCACACACCCGCCTCGCACGCTGTCTGTGTGTGTGTACGTACCGGTATAGCCGGGCGCGCAGGCGCACTGCACGCGGTCTGCGAGGCGCGCACACGCAGCGCCGTGCAGGCACACACCCGCCTCGCACGCTGTCTCTAATGTTGAACAGTTAGGGGAAGGCCCGGGAGCGCCTAAAAAGGAGTACGGTTATTACAACGGTTCGCAAACTTAGCACATTTTAATATTTTCAATCATAATGGTTTTTTTACTATAGCATAGTTTTAAAATAGGGCATATAAGTTATATTAGTTAAAAAGAGTATTTACCGAAATATCCGGGATCGCAGACGCAGAGTTGTTTTACGGGTTCAGCTCCAGGTACCGCTCCTAAAATAATAATAATTTGATAAATAATCAATACTAACTGTTGCATTACACAAGCTACCTACATCTTACTTAAACTATTCTATAAAAAAAACAGGGTAATTATGTCACACCACACACGTAAAGAATATAGTTTAAACGAAGCAACAAAATAACAAACAAGCAATGTACTCACGCGGCGCGCGCTCGCAGTGCGCGTGCGGCGGGCAGGCGCACTCGTCGGCGGGGGCGGCGCGGGGAGCGCGGGCGGCGCGGTGGGCGCGGGAGCGGCGGGCGGCGGCTCGAGCGGCGCGGCGCACAGCGGCGGCGCCCAACCGCGCGCGCACACGCAGCGGAAGCCGCCGCCCTCCTCCTCCACGCACGCGCCGCCCGCGCCGCACGGCCCGCGCGCGCAGCCCGACATCTGCGCACACGCACACAGAGTTCAACATATTTAAACATCATTTACTAATGAATGAGGTCAATTTACCGTGGAGTCCGTTTCGAGAATACAAGTGAAAATCTTCTGTTTTGTAACTAACATGTATTGTATGGAGCAACATCGACAATATAGTCATGTACATTGTAACTAGCGCTATCATCGAAAGGAAGCGTTTGATGTAACGCACTCTACCTTGCTAGAATGCCTCAAGACAGGTGTTTGATCAGTATGTCCTCAGTTAAGACTTACGGAGCCGAGACGTGGAACCTAACGGTGGAAACTCGTTAAAGGACAAAGTCCGAAACAAGATTATTCAACAGAAAATTAGTGATAGACGCGGTCTCGAAATATAACAAACTAAAGCGTGGACTCACATCCGCGTAGAACCGTGGACGGTAGTTGTTCTCTAATGGCCGCGTCTCGGCAGACGTTGGAGCCCTCCGCGATGGACACAAAGAGGGCGGCTAATAGATAATCGAGCCTTTCGGCGTATTCCGGGGCAGGCCTACGTGTCGACGGATAACACACGCCGCCCGTGTAGTTGGGCCGCACACGGGCGCCGTACGGTCGTATGTCCTCCTCGCACTCGTTTATGTTGGTCTCGCAGCGCGCGCCCGTGTAGCCTGGGATAACATAAACATTATTACGTGGGAGTCTTGGTATAAAGTGCTTATTGAAGAACACTATTCATTGCCATTATGACTGCGCACGCAGTCGTCCGCGTCCGTCTCGCTCTGCCGCCGCGAGAGAGAGAGAGAGAGCACACTCACCAGTATCGGCGCAGTCGCACGAGTACTTGTTGACGGCGTCCACGCAGCGTCCGCCGTGCAGGCACGCGCCCGGCACGCAGTCGTCCGCGTCCGTCTCGCACTGCCGGCCCGTGAAGCCTGCGGGAGCGAGGGAGACAGATATAGCGCGCTTCGGGGTAGGCGTAACGTATGTAATACGGTAATCTGTGCGTCACATCGAAACTGACGAATGGCTTAGTAAGTGGCTTTTATATTACGATATAATGTTTATGCGGATTGAAATACATAGGTAGATAATAATATTTTCTTTCATAACTACTCTAAGATAGT
Organism: Carposina sasakii; assembly: GCA_014607495.2. Taxonomy (NCBI): domain Eukaryota; kingdom Metazoa; phylum Arthropoda; class Insecta; order Lepidoptera; family Carposinidae; genus Carposina; species Carposina sasakii. The sequence goes on from CP053151.1 coordinate 15,881,850, forward strand.
GGCGTGGCGTGACGTGTATGTATGCACGCTGCAGCTGCCGTTGTTGTGTGTGTGTGTGTGTGTGGGGGGGGGCGTTACCGGGCGGACACGTGCACACGTAGGAGTCGGCGCCGGGCGGCACGCTGCAGCTGCCGTTGTTGCGGCACGGCCCGGCCACGCACTGCGGGTCCAGCGACACCTCCAGCTCGCAGAACCGACCTGCCAACACATGCACACATCATATTAGCAGAGTAACACTGTAAGAAAAACTGATAAAATAACCGCAACCGAATCAACTTATTCTCGAATAGAAGATACGGTGACACACTTCTAAATAATTATATACTGTTATTACAGGTATCACGCTCGCGTGTTCGATGCGTCCTCCACACAGCGCCCCCCGTGCTGGCACGGCACGGAGCGGCACGCTCGCCCCGCACACGCACGCCCGCACGTACCGTGGTAGCGCGGCTCGCACACGCACGCGTAGTCCCCGCGCGCGTCCTCCACACAGCGCCCCCCGTGCTGGCACGGCGCGGAGCGGCACGCTCGCCCCGCACACGCACGCCCGCACGTACCGTGGTAGCGCGGCTCGCACACGCACGCGTAGTCCCCGCGCGCGTCCTCCACACAGCGCCCCCCGTCGCACGGCGCGGAGCGGCACGCTCGCCCCGCACACGCACGCCCGCACGTACCGTGGTAGCGCGGCTCGCACACGCACGCGTAGTCCCCGCGCGCGTCCTCCACACAGCGTGCCGGCGCGGAGCGGCACGCTGCCCCGCACACGCACGCCCGCACGTACCGTGGTAGCGCGGCTCGCACACGCACGCGTAGTCCCCGCGCGCGTCCTCCACACAGCGCCCCCCGTGCTGGCACGGCGCGGAGCGGCACGGCTCGCCCGCGTCCTGCTCGCAGTTGTAGCCCGTGTAGCGTGCCGTGCAGTGGCACTCGTATCTGTGGGGACGAAGGCACGAACGAAGCTCAGCAAACACTCACTCAAGTGTCGACACTCGACAGGACTATTACCTAAATTGCAGTAGCAGAAACGAAAATTGAAAGTGTGTGCATGCGCGGGACGAGGTACGGGGCGCTAAACCTCGCGCTCGTTTTGCACCCTCACACACTCTCAATTTTCGCAATCACATTGCTTCGGCTCTGCTACTGCAAACTAGATAATAGCTTAATTACATAGTCAGCTTACAAGTCATCACTACACATCTAGACTTATACAAGAAGACAAAAACTGAAATAGGAAATCATAAATTTAAAGAAGTAACGAGAGTACTTAAGCACTAGGATAGTCTCACTTGTCGTGTCTAGAGATGCAGGTTCCGTGTCGCATGCAAGGCTCATTGTAGCAGTGGTCTTTGGGCGGACTGCGCAGAACGTCTTTTCCGTCAACACCTGGAAATAACACAAAAGATAATATAAACTATGTATAAGAGAACCAATCCGTAAGTACATCATTCATCATAAAATAAAAGACGTGTATGTATTTACAATGGAATCAACATATTAAGATGGCCGATCTGGGCCGCACATTGAGTGACTGATTGAATGAATGAACTATGTAGATGAAATGAAAGACTGATATATTTTTGATCCTCCAATATATGACATGCATGCAGAGCGGGGTGTATAGTGCGTTTCACCGTATAGTTCCGATGGATGATGATGACGCTACTTACTATGAGTATGACCACATTTTACGTTTCACGCATACAAAAGTGTTAGTATCGAAATAGGAGTTACTCTATGAAACGGAGTGTACTCACACTCGTCCGTGGCGAGCGGGCAGCGCTGCAGCAGCACGTTGCTGGCGGCGGCGCGCGCGAACTCCAGCTGCGGGCCCTCGTGCATGCAGCCGCTGAACAGGTTGCCCACCAGCAGCGTGCCGCCTGCCGCCTCCAACTCGCCGCCCGACACCAGCTCCGGGTTCCACGTCACGTTCGCGATCACCTGCAGCCCCAACGTGCAAACGATTTACCACAACCAAATACGTGCCAACACCTATCGTATTGCGAAATATTTTTAACAAGTCAATACGTTGAAAATGTCTAAAATGCTGTCATTGAGCGCGATAGCCCCCCTGGCTGTGACAGACGAGTTACTAGCAAATAGGATTCCGTCCGACACTCATGTGTCTACACCTATTTATGTGATGAGTGACTGAGACAGATACCTATCGTTTATAAACGGGGTCTGTCTATCTTAGTGCCCCAAACAATTCAAGTTAAGTTTCCTCTATCGCCATCGCTCGGAGCCATGGAGAAGAAATAAATGAGGAAAAACGACTAAGTATATATTCATACAAAAATAGTGTGCCGCGGAGAGGGGGTGAAGTATAGGACGAGAGAAACATTGAACACTGTAGCCCTGCCCATTTACATAGAAACCACCTTGTAGTTACTAGTGAAATTACTTGCACATTATCAATATGGTTCAAGATTGTTTTACTAGTGTAATTACTCATCAACATCATTTACTAGAAGTCCACTGTTGGACATAGGCCTCCCCCAACAACCTCCACTCCGACCGGTCGGAAGCAGCCTGCATCCAACCGACGCCCGCGACCTTGGCCAGGTCATCCGTCCACCTCGCGGGTGACCTTCCCACGCTGCGCTTGCCGATACGTGGTATCCACTCTAGAACTTTCCGACTCCATCGGCCATCAGTTCTTCGAGCTATGTGCCCTGCCCATTGCCACTTCAGCTTGCTGGACCGTTGAGCTATGTCGGTGATCTTTGTACGTCTGCAGATCTCCTCATTTCTGATTCGATCACGCAAAGAGATCCCAAGCATAGCTCTCTCCATCGCTCGCTGTGCGATCCTGAGCTTCTTTATGAGGCACATAGTTAGAGACCACGTCTCGGCACCGTAGGTCATCACCGGCATCACGCACTGGTTGAATACCTTCGTCTTTAAGGACTGGGGTATCTTGGACACAAATAAGCTTCGTAGTTTCCCGAACGCTGCCCAGCCGAGTTGGATTCGCCGATTTACCTGCTTCTCAAAGTTGGACCTACCTAGTTTGACCGTCTGTCCCAGGTAAACATACTAATTACTCATCACTAGATGGCAATATTATACTACGTATTAGTAAAAAAAAATACCCTGATAAAAGCGCTTAGTGTCTTTGCAATTTTATACGGTTACATTTCGGAACACAAGCGTGTGGTTACACTGGCGCTGAAGCTCCGCCCCTATCATGACGTCATGGCCTCACGATTCCCACACGACTCAATTCATAGTCCCACCTCCTCTTTTATACCTTCTTCATGCTCGGAGCTATTCATTTTTGTGATCACGCTCTCGTGGATATTTTTCCACGAAAAAGAACTGATTATATCAATAAGTGTGACACGTATTATGGCAACATATTTAACTAACTAGAATAACCAATCCGTAATGTTTAACTGCAGTTGAATTCGAATTATTTGCTTCACCGCGTATGATAAACCTTGTTATAATAATATTGGAAATACATGACTCATGTTACGTTATGTTTGTAAACCTTCAACATTTCTTATCTAAGTTATTTATCTGAAGAATTTTCATTAAATTGTAGAAAAGATACAAAAGAACAGGCTAACAATATCTATCTAAATGATTATCGCTATTGTTATAAACAAGTAAAAGTGAAGTGATACAATCATAATAACTCCTGTAGAAAATACTTGTATGAAAATAGATTATGTGGTCATACAAAGAAATAAATTATAGACTGAATACCCGTATCAGATAACAAGCATTCAGCCTATTGCCATGGATTAATACAAAAAAGTAAGGATTGGCTTCGCATAGTTGTAGGTACGTGGAGTCATAGAGAAAATGTTTGTTTGTATCTATAGAAGTAGTAGCAGTACATATCTACTAATTTAGAAAGTTGAAAAAGTGGTTTACGATGACTGCAATATCTAATTTCGCATAGCAGTCGCATAAGCAAACAGCTGTTAGTAGCTATTACTAGCGGGGTACATATTTTTGCTTGAAGCTTGTTTGTGTGACCTACCAAAACAGTAATACTTTTTTTCCTCAAAAGATGCAAGAGAGCATCATACTTTTATCAATTTTTTTTCTTCGGATGCATGAAAAGAAACTCATCTCTTCTAAAACCTGGACAGATACGAAACCTGGACAGATGACTATCTTTTAGCGCAGAGCCACACCCTTACAAGTACTTACAACGATGCCGCGGTGATTCAAACCCCACCTGAGACTCCTTGTCGACAGAGAGCACGAGCGAGGGCGGCGCGGGCAGGTAGCGCAGCGACACGAAGTGCCAACGGTTGTCGAGCGTCTGCGTGGACCAGCGCCACCTGGCGGGGCGGCTGCAGCGGCCGCGACCACGACACCACCACCTGCCCCAAAAGCGCCGTCACGTGCAGCGTGTGTCCGTCGTAGCGCTGCGAGAACAGCTCGCCGCCTGGAAAGCGACAACAGTAGTGTAAGAAGCATGAGCCTTTTTACGCGCCGTAACGCTATTGATTCGCAAGCAAAATCTATGAGATGTGACAGTTGGACGATAGCGTTGCGGAGAAAGGTTCATGCTTGCCCCACAGTTCTATATTGATCGAATCTAGGTAGGATAGGTACATCAGTGTTGACCTGATTACAAATAGAACCGTTGCAACCACGACGAACCCTTTTGGCGTATACTCGTATAAACTTAAAGCTTTAGGTTAGGTTACGAGTTTCCGGCAAGTGAGCATCAGCGTCCCTCGTGTTGACAACATAGTCCGAAAATCACACTGCTGTCACCAACCTTCCTACCCAGCATGGTGACTACCTACATATATATGTTATAAAATTATTAATAAAGAAAATGGAAAAAATTCTTCACCCGAGTGGGAATCGAACCCACGACCACTGCAAACCGTGCCAGCCGCTATAACCACTAAGCTACCGGGTCAATTATACATATATGGGCAAAAACCCTCCTATGGCGGTAGCCTTGTGGCATTCCCTGGGGGAGGCCTACGTCCCGCAGTGGATAGCAATAAGCTGATATCTGATATGTGAAACTTTAACTTTTAGCTAGTTGATGAAATGTCCTATTTCTTATAAATTCACAAAATTATACGACAAGCATAATGTAAACTCACGTTAAATAAATTATTTGATATTTGAATTTGTGTTTGTCTATCCATATTAAGATTTTAGGGGAATCCTGTCATGCGAGTCGAGCGAGGCATAAAACATTGTTTTCGAAAAGGAGAAGGAAAACCGTCAACACATGTCTCGCACAACACCCCGCGTTTCAAAAATATATTGTCATGAAGTCGGGGCTGAATGCCTATAGTAGACATCGCAGGTACACGTCGTTGTTGCTACTATATTAAAATTCCTCAGTGTATACCTAACCGGTTTTAAATTATGGATCTTCAACTAATTATCATAATACAATATAACTTACATAGTAGCTTACTCATGAACTTGTATGAACATCTAATCTATCTATCTATCTATCGAACTAGCAAAATAGGTACTGAAAGTAACATAAACGTACCCAAACATACATTTAAGAGATTGCCCGCTCGCTTGTCATCTTCCAGCAGTCTTTACAACGGGCTCTTGAATAGAAATAACACACGAATCCCTTAAACCGCGTCACTAACAGTATACCTCACAAGGCAAATAACCTTTAATTTTTAACCGACTTCAAAAAGAGAGGTTATCAATTCGTCTGTAGGTATGTTTTTTTTATTTTTATTTTTTATGTGTGTTACCTCAGAACTCCGTTATTTACGAACCGATTTCAATTTTTTTTTATAGTTGGTCATGGTATACTTCCAGGTTTGTCCCCTATTCACCACATCAGGATCTGATGATGGGATCTTGGACAAATCGAGGGCAATCCTCGAATATTGTAGGCACATGTAGTCTGTTTTTATACTTTTACTGAGCGTTTTGATCACCTACATATAAAACATAACATCTGATGATGGAATCTCTAAGGAATCTAGGGATATCCTCAAATATAATAGGCAAGAGTAGTCCGTTTTTAGATTATTATAGAGAATTTTGGTCAGCTACACATAATATAAAGGAAACGAGGGTCTGATGATGGAGCCGCCGAAAAACAGATAGTGGAACTTTTTAGTAACAAAATCCCCCTATGGCAGGGGGAGGCCTAAGTCCAGTAGTGGACTGCAATAGGCTTATGAAGATGAAGATAATTGTGTTAAGTCGTGTAATTATATGTTGCGTTAAGCCGTGTCCTAAGTAAGATGGTTATGGTAAGAGGAAGAGGTAAAATGATTGGGAACAGGGCAGGAAGAAGGAGTGCAATTACATGTTGCTTATATTGTCAGACGTAAAATTTCGAAGCCTAGTCATTTCTCTCTGTGCCCTTTCGTCATGTGGCCGATTTAATAATTTGCTGGCATCTAAATCTGACAATATTATGCCTTCTAAACTTCGTACACGGCATAACGTAACATATATTTTAGAAAAATTTTACTTTAGTTTTGGCTCATAGGGGCGGAAGTCGGTTTTTCGTTTTAAAAAAATTGTTATGTATATAAACATATTACTGAAATGACAATAATTTACATTTAGTTACAACTAATAACTAATGTATTTCCCCAAAAATAAACGAAATCGTTATTACTCAATTCGAAGCTAAATCCGTATACAGTTATGGAACTAACAAACAATATGCAGGGTCTTCACAAATTAATATCACGGTACAAAAAGTACAATATACAGTTTCCCATATAACAATTAGGTAGCTACTTACATACTATATGATGATTCCTCACCGATTTTAGCTTATTGATGCATGCAAAATTAGCTCATCAAGAAGAAGTTCTACGGTTCTCTGTGTACAATGACTGGCCATATTAGATTAACCTTGTCGACAAACAAACAATAAGACAGCCGAGGTGAGACATCCAACAATGGCGAGTCAGCGTGCAGTACAATTTACATACGCTGCCCGTTTACTGGGACACGGTGCAATCTCTACTGTGACGTCACACGAGAAACGCACTAACGCGCACGCATCGTTTAGAAACTAAGCTAATACCCGACAAGTCGTCATTTTCAGATACCATAGAGATCGGGCCGTCTTTTCTAAATCAGTAGAGTTGCGGAGTTACAAGGTTGCAACTTCCAATGTTTGTGGTATTCTAGAAATCTCTCTTATCTCTGAGTATTACTTATTATGACTTAAGTTCGAAAGGCAATTGACCTTCGATTTCATCGTCATTTATTTTCTTACCCTTATACACAAGCACAAGTAAACACACAGGCATCGGCTAATCTAACAGATATAGGTAGACTACGTGGGTGCACTTGTGAAGTGCATGCACCTAGTGAACTCGCCGTGGACTCGGTTCCCACCGATATGACTAAATAAATGGCCATGATGTAAACACGGGACTAGCGTGGCCGAGTGAAAGCGACAATTTGTTTCGGATTTAACTACAACGATTTGCATCAAGCGTTAGGTACCTAACTATTGCAGCTGCTGTGCTCTATGACTGCCTGTACCTAGTTTCCACATAAGTGTTTGTTCGAAAGGGGACAGTACCTATTGGGATTCCGATATTTTTTGTTTAAAAACACTACGCTACGAAGCTTAGGTATACGTGTACGAAAGCAGGAAAAGCCTAAAATTGCTCCATAGGAGTTTTATCCCCAACTGCCGCCGGTGTTTTACGTACCTATGTCTGGTCTCTAGCTAAGTAATGTTAAACATTATCGTACCTACACATACCTATTTACCAATATCAATTCAAAACATTGACATTAACAACTCTAGGTAGGTACTTTAAATAAAAAAAACATGACGCGCCAACGACCGGTAAATTGTATTTTTTATACTTATTTTTTATTAGCCACATAATAGCTAAATGACGACGGAATCGTATATAAACGAATGACCATTCCATATAACACACATAAACACAGTATGCGCAGAATTCGTATTACATTGCAACTGTTAAGCCAGCCGTTAGAATGCAGCCAGATTCCGAACGCAGTAATGACGCAATAAGTATAATCGTGCAACCGGTCCGGGGATTAGAGCCAGCATCGGTCTGCACGTGACGTAATGCAGCAGTGGTGGGCGGAGGCGGTCGCCGGAATGCACGTGCGCGGCTCACACACATCCACTACCTAGGATATCTTCATGCAAAGCCAAGTTCGTGTCCATGCCCGTTGATATGGTCAGAGTCTCTTAACCACAAATGCAAGCTATTTTTGTAGGTAGGAAACTTCACTATCTATAAGTCATACCAAGCCAGATCATTTCCTTTGATGTGAATAACGGCATTGCATGGCTGATGCGTCGGATAACCTAATCATAAGACCGCGATATACTCGCAGAGCGTGCGAATCGTAATCGAGTGAACAAAAACGGCAAATGACGCCACTCTCTCATAACGAGTTTAATAACATATTTATTTGATTGATGGGTGTCGCGATTTAAGCTCGTTTTTTACTAATAAAAAATGTTGAAAAAAAATAATGATTACTTTCTGAATAATCTCTAGGAGACTCGCTCACGTTTGAACTTTAAATCCCACGACGATAAACTAGATTAGTTTGAGGATGGACGGTGGAATGGCTTCTTCACCAACTGACTAGCTTCGCATTACAAGACGTTGTCTGTCTTACGCATAGAAAAAATAAGTTTTTTAGAAGTATAACAGGGGAGAGTAGATCCCATTGATATATGTACCAGTAAAACTTACCAACACATGTCCGAAAGCTAAGCCCGACCAGTTGCTTTAGTGTGAAGGGCTTGGCGATGCGCAAATAGGAGCTGCCGTTGAAATAGGCCTCGGGGTGCTCCGAGGGCCCGAGGGGCGCGGCCGCGGGCACGCTGGCCTGCGCGGCCACCGACACCAGCACGCATAGGGAGGCGAGGCAGGCTGCAACAAGGGAAACCACTGTTAGTACATGCTGGCATACAAAACAATATGCCAAATGTCAAGTCTATAGAACGCTAGATAATAATTACATATAAATTTACATGTAAAGTTGAAGAGTTTGTTTGTTTGGTTGAACGCGCTAATCTCAGGAAATATTGGTCCGATTTGAAAAATTCTTTCAGTGTTAGATTTATCGAGGAAGATTATAGGTATAGGCTATATCTATATATATCACGCCCAGGCTTCGCATCGGTGTAATCCCCTTTCACGCAGACGAAGTCGTGGGCGGCCCCTAGTTCTTGCATATATGTACATATAATTAATTTATCAATCCATTATTGACAAGTGGCCCAAGGCCGCTACCACTGCAGACGAAGGAGTCGATGAGAACATCATGAAAGATAATGTCATGTCAGATTCAGGAGTCCTACCTATGTATAAAGTGGATTCCTTTGTGCCTAAGATTACATAAGCAGTCATTCTCAAGCGAAGTAAACCGCTACATAATAATTTTTTTAAAACGAAAAACCGACTTCCTCCCAAAACTCGAGCTACTAAAGTAACATTTAACTAAAGGGCAAATATATATTGCGTTAAGCCGTGTACGAAGTTTAGAAGGCATAATATTGTCAGATTTATATAATTTTTATATAAAATAGACCACATGACAAAAGAGAAAAAGGACTAGGCTTCGAAACTTTACGTCTGACAATATGATGATTATGATGATAATGATGACCTCCGACCAATTTCGGTCATGGCGACCACTTCTACTCCTAGATATTACTAAGTTGGCGTTCATGCGCTCGGAGATGGCTTACATTTACATAGCCAATCTTCGCCCTGAACGCCCGCGCACACAGAGGACAGGTTAGTGCGCCATTATTGTATTATAGATAATGGCAGCAGGAGGACGAGTCTTTAGTTCATCACGTTTAGCGTCAAGGTCACCTTGACGCTGCTCCTCGAACTCGTGTACTAGCTTTATCATCGTCCTGCGCCACTCTGGTCGTTGTGCTGACAAAACTTCCCATTTAGATGGATCTATATTGCATCTCTTCATGTCTTTTCTGAACATCTTTGTATCTGAGGAGTTGCCCGCCGCGTTTCTGCTTGCCCTCCTCTAGTTCAGAAAAGAAGATGCTCTTAGCCAATCTCTCCTCCGCCATACGAGACACATGACCGCACCACCGAAGCTGCCGACGCATTAAGTAGGCATTGGCACTTACATTGGCTCTTCGCAATACTTCGGTATTACGCACTCGGTTGGACCATCTGATTCTCATGATGGATCGGAGGCACTTGAGGTGGAATCGATCCAGAGTGCGTATGTGGCGACGGTACATGCACCACGCCTCGGAGGAATATAAGAGATTTGGCAGCACAACAGCCATGTACACACTTATTTAAGCAACATATAATTACACTCCTTCTTCCTGCCCTGATCCCAATCATTTGGGGTCGGTGCAATATGTAGGTACTCTTTTTTCATTCATCCCTATTATCCGTCATCTCGTTATTCATGTCTACCTCTTCCTCTATAACCATCTTACTTCGGACACGGCTTAACGCAACATATAATTTAATGACTTAACACAATTATCTTCATCTTCATAAGCCTATTGCAGTCGGACGTAGCCCCCCCCCCCTGCCATAATTTTGTTACTAAAAAGTTCCACTATCTGTTTTTCGGCGGCTCCATCATCAGACCCTCGTTTCCTTTATATTATGTGTAGCTGACTTCTCTATAAAAATCTAAAAACGACTACTCGTGCCTTTTATATTTGAGGATATCCCTAGATTCCTTAGAGATTCCATCATCAGATGTTATGTTTTATATGTAGGTGATCAAAACGCTCAGTAAAAGTCAGACTACATGTGCCTACAATATTCGAGGATTGCCCTCGATTTCTCCAAGATCCCATCATCAGATCCTGATATGGTGAATATGGGACCAACCTGGAAGTATACCATGACCAACTAAAAAAAAAAAATTGAAATCGGTTCATAAATGACGGAGTTCTGAGGTAACACACATAAAAAATAAAATAAAAATAAAAACATACAGACGAATTGATAACCTCTCTTTTTGAAGTCGGTTAAAAATAGAGTAATATCCAAGGGGACAAATTATGGAAAGGCGGTCGCAAATTGCATTAATTTTGTAAGACTTCAAGTGCATTAATTGTGTAAGTTTGAATGAACTTCAATAGGGCGTCATCCACAATAAATTAGACATGCCTTGCGCCGTGGCTGCAGTCGATCGAGCGAGGACATGGCTAGGCTGTAGGTGTGGGGTAGTTGTGTGCAGCCGGTTACCAGGACAACCGCCGGCACTCACACCAGTAACGTAAAAATATTAACGCAGTGTAGGTACACTTCTATGATAGAGTAGCATAAAGGGTTCAGTTTCTTTGGTAAGAAACCCTCAAAATTACCTTAGAAATTATACATCACATGATTTGTCCATGAATTTCAATTGCCATTTTGGGACCTTGAGGTAGGTTTTGTTTACCAGCTTTCGTAAGAGCAGGATACTGAGCGGGGCGACCCGACTCGTCCTAGTACAGTATGTATTGTAAAACGGTCAATGACATTGTTGTTATTACCAATCTGAAGCAATCCAATTAACTATCGATACACGTACCGAGCGAGAGTGAGAGCTACTAATCGAGTTACAATCGATTCGCCACGCGAGATAGCGAATGTATGTCGCGCGTGTGAGATACTGTTTTCTTTCTACTATAGGGTCCGAACGATTCATTAAGCGGTCCATTACAAGGTTTTGAGGGCGTAATGTGAGTTTTCCCTTCGAACACGTTCGCGTTAACGTAAAGCGGTCCCTCATACAGAATATATAGGTACACATTAGTTTTTCGGGTAAATCGCAACTGTGTTCCAAATCGAATGTCGATCGATATATAGTTTGTACTTTTAAGATTTTCTTTAATATGTATTACTGAATATTAAAATAATCTAAAGGATAACGATCGCGGCTGCTTGGTTGGTATTCGGGTTTACCAATGCCCCTCTACGCTCCACTGAGTAATCTAAACAGTTCATACGCAACAATTCAATACTATTGAATTCTATTATTTTCAATAATGTGCCAGTTCAAGCATTTATAGCTAGTTGATAGATGGTTGAACATTTTGCATTACAAAAGGAAAATATTTTAGTTTAACATATCTCGACTCGACTGATACAAAAGAAAATCCACACTTCTTTTCCGGAGGTGTAGAGAAGACATCACGGACCTCCACTTGCAACGGTCCTTCCCGACGGTCTTTCGCTTTATCAACCTTCGTGATATTCTTCATGGACGCTCGTCAGTTTAGTTAGTGTACTCTTCAACTGACCTTTCTCTAGAATTTTTCCAATTTGGTCAACTATTTGCAGGCGGTTATCAATATATTAGGCACCTTATAGCATATTAGTTCGAAAGTAAGGAAACAAGATATAAGTACAAAAGAAGGTGCATGTGTCATAGGGATGAGCTTCAATTGCCACAGACAACCTGCAGGTTGCGACACCACATATAGCCAACAGAGCCGCCACCAGACGCACAACCGTTCATTTTATATCTAGATAGTGTAACGGGACTAATGATTGTGCATTACGAGGTTCCCACTGATATCAACTTGCAGGTAAAAGGCTCCAAAGACGTGATATGCTGTGCGCAGGTATTCGTACTCTACCTAGTAAATTGTATTAATTTCAACACAATATTCACAGCTGCCTTTTATACATCAGCTACAGAACGGTATTTAATAATAAAAAAAAACCGTTATGTTAGTTAGATCATGTTTTATTGTGGGGCTGCTATCATTTTGAACACCGCCAATATGGCATTGTAATGTAATGGCACAAAACATGCCATTATAATTCATAAACAATGCGACAAGCCCGGCTGGTTAGTAAAACCGGCGCGTGCGCATATCAGTGCGCTGACGTCACGCACAGGTAACGGCCGCTGATTCACCGTCCTCAGGTCTTCGCCTTCCGGAAACTTATCTAGAGGATCCCAGCACTTGGTGACTCAGGGTCGGCTCTGTTACTTTCTAATACAAAGTTAACTAAATTGACAAATAAGTGGGAATCCCACAACATAAACAATATGTGTTCCTTTCATTAGAAGTTACATGCAGGTACAATAGAAAGCTCAGTAGAATTCTACAGCAAAGTAAATACACTACTCAGTAATATAAATGTAAGAGTAACTTTTTTAACGTTAGCGTGTCAGTAAACAGACCGGCTAAAGAATCTAGACAAACCTTATGCTTCAAAATATTGCCTACATGAAGTTATATAAAGCCAATACAAGGAGTTAGTATTTTGAGATTTTTACAAGTACACGCAAAGACGGAGCCGCAGGGAACAGCAAAACAATAATCTAGGTGCCAGCGAAGCTTTCAATATGCGCCGCCTGCGCAAAATAGACTCGTGACTCGTTTTTTGATATGAAGAAACAATAGTAAAGAGAAATGTACTGCCATTGGTCCCATTCAAATACCTGACGGAAAACAAATAAACTGCCATTGAATTAGACAGTATCATTCGAAATCATTACGTACACGTCAGAAACGTAGGCGCAATAAATCGATTTATTTACCAGTTCTAAAATTTGAAATCGAGAATCGTATTTTGTTGACACCTCATGCAATACCCATCGATTTGAGATTAACAGATGCACTATGCACTGCACTGATGTGCCCTGGCTAATGTGTTAGACTTCTCTAAGCCTTGCCTTGGCAAAGTGAGAGGAAATAAACAGTTTCAGTATTCTTACGTGCCAGCAACCGTAACGGTAGCAACCTGGGTGGGGGCTTAATGTAATTAGCAAAGACAGACACGGCTGTCGTCCGAGCTCACGTAGCAAAACTATGTGGGCCACTCATGTTTTGGGCATTTCAGCACGTTCCACCAGAACTGTTCGCACACTCATAAAGGAATTGGAATTGCCGTTACAAAAAAATACGTGGATCTTAGGAGTTTTCACAAGATTTGTATCGTCGAATGAAAATTAAATGAAAATATTATTTATTTCTTATGTATTTAGTCCATACACCATGTACTTTCTATTCAAGTGTGTGGAAGAGACAATTTTCTCGCGTGCAGTTACAGCGATACGAAGCAGAGCTAATGTACCTAGTCCGTAAAAATGGTCATAAAATTGTTACATACGTTAATTACCTGACTACATGCCATTGTTCAGCTATATCTTCTGCTATGGCTAACAATTTGTAACGCATTACATTTCCAGAAGAATCTGGGGCCTTTGAATTGAACTGCCTCGATATTTTCTAATCATTTACGAAATAGGTATCAGCAGCAATTTTGCTAAAACTGCCTATGTGTAAGTAAGAAAGATATTTTATATTCCCTGAAGAATGTTAATAAATGGCAGGTAATAAGTGCGATTAATGATTTAGTTAATTAGTATTTAGTTGATAGCCTGACAGTGTCGAGGCCACGCACGGCCGTGAAACTGACGCTTTCCACTGCCGCGGGGCTATGCCGCACATTTTCACATCCACCAACATGAAATCTATGTACCATAATACAAACTTACTAAACAACAACTTTAATGTAGGCAGATATAGACGTATCGCTACATATTATAAAACAAAGTCGGCCCGCTGTCTGACTGTAATGTATATGCTTAGATCTTTAAAAGTACACAACGGATTTTGATGCGGTTTTTTTTAAAATAGATAGTGATTCTAAAAGAAGGTTTATATGTATACTAGTGGCCCGCCCTCGCTTCGCTTCGGTACATATCAGTATATAGCTACAACTTCATATATATCATCAGCGATTCTCGTAAAAATTTAAATATTCACAAATAAATAAATAAATATTCACACACTTCACAACACATTGACCAAGTCCCACACTAAGATCCCTAAGGTCTTGTGTCGTGGGTACTAAGCAACGGTATATAAATACATAGATAAGTATATAAACATTCCGTTTGTCCCCTCCCGGGGAAACAAACATCGATATTCATCACATCAATCCGTTTTAGCACCCTACCCTTCCGATCCAGGACCTATGGCATCGCAGGCAGGGCCACTACCAACTACACCAATCGGCCGTCAAATTATGAATTCCCGTTTGTCCCCTTCCCGTGCGAATTTCAGGAAATCCGTTTCTAGTCCTTCCTCGTTGTCCCTAATGAACATATATGCCCGATTTCAGCTTCATATGTATAGCGGTTTTCGTAAAAAATATTAATTTCCCGTTGGTCGCCTTCCCGTGGGAATATCGGGAAATTCTTATAACCTATGACACTCAGCAATAATGTGGCTTTCTATTGGTGAAAGAATTTTTAAAATCGGTTCAGTAGATCCCGAGATTACTCCTTACAATTTAACAAATATACAAACACACAAACTTTACCTCTTTATAATATTAGTATACGTATAGATTATATGTATAAATATGGACACGCCCCGGCTTCACACGGGTACAATGCGCCCTCACGCGGATGAAGCCGCAGGCGGCCGCTAGTTTAAAATAAGATGTGAAAAGGAAATAACAAATGATAGAGAGCTCATCAAGTTATGATTGCTAACTGATCATCGTCGCGGGGTTTTCCAAACACACTAGATGACTAAACCATGAAAGAACTGAGCCCGTTACATTTTAATTAACAGACTCGCAGAAACCAACGTGGTGATTGTGACTACCGCATCTGATACGATAATTATTAAACAGTTAGTGTTCATTCCTGGTGTGGAATCCTTGCAGCGATGCCAAATCGACTGGCGATATGTGGAGGTGCTGAGAAATATCTACCAAATGGCAACCATGTCAGTTCAAGTCCAAACCCACCAAACAAGACCGATCCAATTACTCCGAGGTGTGAGACAGGGTGACGTAATATCCCCGAAACTCTTCACCAGAGCAATGGGGACGTCTTCAAGACGCTACAGTGGGATGGACTAGGTATCAATGTCGATGGTGAATGTCTCACGCATCTCCGCTTTGCAGACGATATAGTTGATGGCTGAATCGCTGCAGCACCTACAAAAAATGCTGTCTAGTCTCAATGCTGCCTCGAGGCGTGTGGGACTCGGGATGAACCTGGACAAGACCAAGGTAATGTTCAATCGACACATCATCCCTTAGCCGATATCCGTCGAAGGTGTAGCCCTAGAAGTTGTTCAGAAATATGTATACCTTGGGCAAATATTGCAGTTGGATAAAGACAACTTCGAGGGAGAAATCACCAGAAGAGTGCAGCTTGGGTGGGCAGCGTTTGGGAAGTTGCGTCATCCTTGCCACAGTGCCTCAAGACCAAGGTGTTCGATCGGTGCGTTCTACCAGCCATGACTTACGGAGCCGAGACGTGGAACCTGACGGTGGGGCTGGCTCACGGTTTACATGTCACTCAGAGAGCTATGGAAAGGTCAATGCTCGGAATCTCGCGAATGGACAAAGTCCGAAATGAGATTATCCGGCAGAAGATCAAAGTGACAGACAGTCTCAAAATGTAGCAGACTGAAGTGGCAGTGGGCCGGCCACATCTGTCGTAGAACCGATGGATGGTGGAGTAAACGGGTTCTCGAATGGAGACCGCGCCTCGGCAAGCGTAGTGTTGGGCGCCCTCCGGCCAGATGGACCGATGACTTAAAGAGGACGGCTGGTAGTGACTGGATGGCAAAAACGGGAGATCGAGCCATGTGGCGTACACTGGGGGATGCCTACGTCCAGCAGTGGACTGCAATAGGCTGGCGATGATAGTGTTCATTGCTCCCTCCCGTTTATATTCTACTACTTTTAGACCTTAGAGGCTTAGTTAGACCTTTTGCATGAAAATTTCGGACAGTGGAAATTAGTGCAAGCGTTTGATTTAGCATTTTATTTTCAAACTAGTGGACACCCGCGAGTCCATCCGCGTGGAATACAGAAAAAAACAAAATATCGAAATTATCCGGGATAAAAACATTTTCCCGGAATAAAAAGTAGCCTATATGTTAAGTGGGACCTGTCACAATATATTTCTGAAAACTGCATCGAAATCGGTTCTGCCGTTTCTGATATTAGCGTGCACAAACGCACAGACAAACCGACAAACAGACAAAAATTCCAAGGTAAATAAAGGTATTCTATAATATTTTTCTTATATATCTTCCATGTACAGACAGCGATCCGTTACATTTTTATTATATGTATAGATAAAGACGCCATTGTATTTAGGTACGTTATTTTTGAAAAGCCTTGTATTGTTATGTACTTATGTTTGACTGAATAGTTTTGGTTGATGCTATTGTCTAGAAAATCAATAATGTAAACTTAAATAACAATAAAAACAGATTACATACAGCCAGTCAAGCTCAGCCAAGAATTTGATGGAATAATGTTATAATTTAAAAGAATTTTCTAGAAGTGAAGTGTTTCCACGTGAGAACACTCCACTTAGCCTCGTCGCCAGGGCGTCACCGACCGCTCGAAGTGCCGTTACCACTCACCACCACGTTTGGGGTCGCTTGGACAATTCCCAGTAACACTTGAGATTAGCCTTTTAATTTGGTTATCTAAACTCCGTACGTGAGATGAAATCGTAAAGTTCCACCCAAAAAAGGACATTAGGCTGGTTGGGCTATATTTTGCTTCAGAAACTAAAAGAATTAACGTTTGCGAGGATTTAACAATAATATGGTTTGACCCGGTGGCTTAGTGGTTATAGCGGCTGGCACGGTTTGCAGTAGTCGTGGGTTCAATTCCCACTCGGGTGAAGAATTTTTTCCATTTTCTTTATTAATAATTTTATAACAATATGGTTATTAAATGTCTTTCGAAGACTTTCAAAAGTTGTTAATTAATAGATGGACGGGTTTTACTAAAGTTTAAAATCCCAGAAGCGTCTAGTAACTAACACCATTAAGTTTTTTCTTGGCAATTCCTGCCATTGTTCTGCAGTTTCTATAATTAATTTAAATAACCCGCCCGTATCATCCGAAATTCAGATGAACATCTTACCACATACATTGTAATAAAGAAAGTATTAACAAGTAATAACAAGCTTTACTTGCAGGGTTACTCAATAAACAACTTTAGTTCGGTAACAAGTTAATTTAGCGCAAATTCTAAGAACTGGATCTCCGATCAATAGAACTAACTGTATAGCTTTCAACTGCAATATCTGTAATATACACGGAGATGGAAATCGAAAGTCCAGCCCAGATGAGCACAATCGGTTGCTCAACGTCCGACGGAGGGCATTGTTCTAGACAAGAAGCACAGCCGCGGCCTCTGGCTTGTCGAGGCACATGAAAACAATAAAAGATAGCGGACTTTGTGAAGGAATTTATATACAGAATAAAGGCTTTATTTAAATAATATATTCTGAGCATAGACTTGCTTCCTAAAGGGGCAAATCTATCATCATTCATTGCGATTGATCTTTCATTATTGTTGAAGTTTTATTAGCTTTCTGTAAGTATAATTGAGCTATAGGAAACCAGCATAACGGTGTGTGAATGAATTGTATCTATCGCAGTTAGAATGAGCTTAAGAAAATAATAAATACGTTATGGAGAGATTCTCAACTCAAACGATACGCTTTCTCGAGCCAGTTTGCACAAATTGTGGCTCACGAATTCCCAAAATGGGTAAATATGAGCACTTGACGCTTCGGGGTCACTCGTTCAGTGCATCTGCCTGCCTACGACACTAGTTGTAAATGTTAACCACCTAAATACAGTTACTTTGCAAGTTTTTCAGGTTCCATAGGTACCTACTTACCAGTTATACTAAAAAATACGATGCGACAATAAAATGCTTCGTAATTTGATCCTATACGAACTGCATCATTTATACTATGGAGTAGATAATTATTTATGCGTGTTTCGTATGCTCTATTGAATTAGAGAAAAACCATCAAAAAAATTCGATTGAAAATTAGTCACATAAATAACACGAATTACCAAATCTCTCAATGTTGAAAAATTAGTTTGGAACTGATGTTAAATGGGGCAAGGCTGTGTAATGCACCAGGACTCTGAAGCACATCATGGACATAGGCAAACGTATCGCACTCCACTGCGAAACCATAACATCGGAACCGCAGTTGGTAAATGCCTATTCCGTATGTAAATAGAAGAAGCAGAACATTAGCGAAACTGCCTGTCCTAACACATAGATTTTACTCAAACTATTTGATGTCTTTGCCCAGTGGTTCCGACGATCTGCTCTGACGCCAGCAACGCTTCCGCGCCTCGAGTTCAGACCTCGAGTTGCGGAAATCAGCCTGTCTTACTAATACCGTTGTACCAAGTAGTTCAAACTAAATATATTGATTGAACCAAAATCTACTTGTATTTTACAGAGGTGCGCTAATTGATTTATGCACATCAGCCCAAGTAGCATGACCTGCGAAACACGAACCGATTTATGGACATTTAGCCTGTAAAATACGATAAATGTTGAACATTGAATAGTTTTGTATAGAGACGATACAATATCGTACGATACGATATCCACGATGCGTGGTTATGCAAGGGGGCAGGGGGCTTTATAAAAAGAGTTATTTGCTTGTGCATGTACCTATATTTGCAAGACAATACATTGCACTATTCCGAAATCAAAAACTAGACAAATAATCTACATATGTTTCACCAACAACCTCCTCCTCGGGATTATATAAATTAGTAAACCACAAATTTACTTAATTTATAAATGAAATTGTATTAGGCGTTACAATTCGGAAGTTCAAACATTTATTTGAAATATAAATAATGGTGGGTAATTATTTATATATTTTTTGAATACTTAGTAGAGGGTAGTTAATTCTGTGTAAGTAATGTGTTGGATTTTAGAGGTTCATAATAATTAGTGGTTTACTAATTTACTAATTTCTATAATCCTGAGGATGCCACGGTTGTTGGCGAAACATATGTAGATTATTTATCTAGTTTTTGATTTCGGAATAGTGCAATGTATTGTCTTGCATGCTAGGTGCTCGGGTCTGGTTTCTCGTGGCGATTGTAGTTAGTGCAAGTGCCTGTTTTCTCAGTTATGAGTTATCAGATCCGAGGGTCAGTGCAGGGTGTAGGGCCCGGTGGTGGGCGCACCCATAGTGAATAAAACTGTAGTTGATTGTATTCATAGTGTGTATAGGACCTAGTGGAAATTGTACCCTATTCAACTTTGCAATATGGCCTCTTCTCACTTACACAGAGACTTTGGTATTGAATAGTTCAACTTCGACAGATATTCCATATGTCTATATGTCAAGTGTCAGTTAAATCCCTGTTTAAGCCATGACTAATTTAGACATGGTTTTGTAATAGCACCCAAAATGTTTTTAAATATACACTAGAAGAAAATAATACACCTGAATTAAATTAAAATTAGCATCTTATGCCAGAAACCAATGTGTACAAAAAAAAATTAAGAATAAAATAATAAATTATGTTTAAAATATGCAATAGCAAAGCCGAAGCAATGTGATAGCGAAAATTGTACAATATTCGCCTTGAAATCTCAAAGATCCTATAAATTTATAGGTAATATGAATTTGAAAAGCAATCAGCGATTTTTGTAAGATTTTCGCTATCACTTTGCTTTTGTTTTTTTTTTATTTTGCACATGGCAGTGCTAGCTGAGGTTGCAGAACACATACTGTGTTAGCATCTCTACTTAGTTTGTGACACATACCTACCCATAATACTTAAATATACATACTTGGTGAGTAACATAATTAAATACATATATTATAAATGTTATTAAGAAAATGAAAAAAAAAAACACCCAAGTGAGATAATTAACATATCATTTTTATATGCTTTTATAAGCTTTTGTTTCCAAGAGAATATAAACTGATTAGAATAAATTGATAAGTTATTCATTACCAAATTATATATAAGTACCTACCTATGCAACTTTGAAGAGTATCTCAACATAGATGGGAGTTTAACTACTAGGTAGCAAGGAAAGTTTTTCTTATAATACCTAACAGTCACTGTGTATATTTTGTTAACGATGTTTAGTGCTATTTCGAAAAGCAATATAGAAAATATAAGGAGAGCAGCCGTAATGTAAGTGTTTCTCAAAGTACAAACCTGCGACATTAACTGCATCGCGTCGCCTCCAAAATGAATCCACCTTCATTGTTTCGAATAACTAAATCCATACACAAAACGATTACAAACACTAACTTAAACATTAATCTGCTATTGCATGTTTTATCTACGTAAAATAAAACAAATTTTAATGGAAATAATACAAAATTAAGTAAAAAATCACAAAACTGAAATCTAATACGTCCACTACCCACAGTTCATGATTATCATACTGACTGACTTACCGTGAAATTGACAGGACAGTGACAACTGACAGACAGACAGCAGCAGTGACAGCGATTTTTTTTTTAGTTTATCCCGAAGGAAAGGCAAGGGGAACTAAGCCCATACAGCCTAATCATTGTTTAGTAAAATGTATTGTGAATTTATGATGAATGACAATGATGATGAATGGAAACGTCGGGAAAATCCTCAAGAACAAGTGTAAAGTTAGTCAAAATGAAAAATTATTGCAGAAACAACTTACATGCGCCCATGAAGAGATCGTAATCCGGCTAAAGTTTTACTCGGCTTACCTGCGTATAAAACCATGCACACGCACTAGATTCACATCACAAGTAATCAAAATATAACTTATCTACCAGAAAACATCACTTTACGGACACATGCAAGCCATTTACAAATAAATTTTGATTTTCACAAGAAAATTACACCTGCACCCTTCCAGCTTTTCCCGCCGAATCGTGACAGAGATACCAAATCCCTGGCGACAGCAGATAGACTTGACAGGCAGGCAGCAGGACCATGGCGGCATGGCCTATAATTATAAAGGCGGAAACATATTATTAAAACGCGACGCCGCCGCCGCCGCGCCGCCGCGCCAAGCGCGATTCCACGACGCATTTTAGTACAAAACAATCTTAGAACAATTTTTTCTATTTAATATGGTTGGTAGCACAACACGCGATCTAACGCGATAACATCCACCCGATCCATGGTGCTTAGACAATGATACAGCATTGACGTTCGTCACTGACTCTTTTCATGTCATATAGATATAAAGTTACTTTGTCTAAGCCCCATGATTAGCGTGTTGTACAGTGGGAGGGCACGCTACCAGGCCAGGCCTTCCACACGCGCCGATACGCTGTGTGCCACCACAGAACACAATTGTGCCACTGTGTACTCTCAGTTGACACACAATTTACGATGCCACAGTGTGTAGAAAGAGAATACGCTTTCTACGCCATAGTGGCTACGCATCAGTTTTCAAAAATCCAAACTTTAATGCCATAAGCATAAAGTAGCATCGCGTGGCGCATCACATTCTAATAGTATGTTTGCACCTTACTTAATTTTTAGTTTTTACCGAATGAAAGGCAAACAAAATGATACCTATGCAGCCATTCTCTTTAGTAAATGATTGTTACATTAAAGGATGATAATGACGAAGAATGGAAACATCAGGAAAATTCTTTAAAAAGTATGATATAAGTAGAACTCAAAATTATTATTAAAACTAATCCACTAAAAATTAATAAAATGTCCTTAACATAATAACTTTTGGCACAATGATAAAACCGTGCATTCCATGATGAAGTTTTTTTTAAATTAAAAATGGCACCTTTTTTTATTATGTCGTCGTAACGTAAGCTTTTCTTTTTGCAATTGAAAAGTTTTTAACATTATTAATCATTGATTTAGAGATATTATATGCCATACGGATGGTCAGGCATTCCAAAATATCTAAATAGTTTTCTAAGGTTAGAAAACATTGTCAATTAATAAATATTTCGTAGTGAGTATTACGTGGATACGTTTCCTGATATTATTATTTGATATTACTTGTTGTAGGTATTTAGCGCTATGGTTGTTTTTTTTGTAATTTATAAAACTTCTATGTAATAATTTGTTTTCACATTGCAGCTTGTATAGATGTGAGCTACTTGGAAGCAAATGCTGAACGGATTAAACGAGAATCAAAGCGGCAGTTCTGCAAGTAGAGTTGCGGTCGCTGGCGAGCAATCAGCGATGGCCGCAGAACTGAATGGCACGCGGCGTTTACTCTGGGGAACGTCTGTAAAAGATGACGTGTTTCGGCGTTGGGCGCAAGGGTTTATCTTCAGTCCCGACGAACCCAGTGCTCTTATCCAGCTTGAGGGTGGGCCATGCGCTGCAATCGCACCCGTGCAAGCTTTTCTACTGAAAATATTACTCTCTGAAACTCCTGCTCATAGTTTACAAGACTTGACACCAGAAAAATGCAACTCATTACTGGTGCGGGCAGTTTGTGCTATACTTGCACAATGTGTTGCATCCAGATATAATATAGCTGTACTGCGTCGAACGGAATCTGATGCAGCAACCAGTGCTAGTAATGTAATATCCACAGATGACCAAATGAGTGACCCCATTGAGCAATTCCATAGGCAAATTGAAATTCACACATTTCAAACAATAGCTGAAGTGGAAGCGTTTTACACTAGAAATATTAGAATTCTCAAGGACAAGTATGGAGTTCTGCTCCTGTTGTACAGTGTTATACTCAGCAAGGGTGTCTCTACAGTGGAGGCTGAACTGGCTGAATTATCCGATCCACTTATTCACTCTACATATGGCTATGGTTCTCAAGGCCTCATCAACCTCATGCTGACAGGCAGAGCTGTCGCTCACGTGTGGGACCATGACCAGGTGGTGGAAGGACTACGACTACGAGGCATTGAGAAACAAAATGACATTGGTTTCTTGACTATTATGGAGCACATGCAGTACTGCACAGTAGGTTCTTTTTATAAAAATCCCAAACACCCGGTTTGGGTGCTGGCATCGGAAACACATTTAACAGTACTCTTCTCAGTAGAACGGCGACTCGCGGCGCCAGAGACTGCGGGCGAGTCAGCGGAGCGAATTTTCCGCTCATTTGACCCTGAAGGTAACAATTTCATTCCGTCGTGCGCCCTGCAAGACGTGCTGTGCGCCGCGGACCTCGTGAGCGAGCCGGAGTACGTGGAGCTGATGCGGCGCCGGCTCGACCCCGAGAACCTGGGCGTGATCCTGCTCAACGCGTTCATGGACGAGTTCTTCCCGGGCTGCGAGCGCGGCGCGCCCGACACGTTTCCGCTACTGCACTACAACGGGCTGGCGCGCAGCCCGGGGGTGCGCGCGCGCTTCCGGCGCGGCCGCGCGGCGCTGCTGGAGTGCCCGCTGCGCGCCGCCAGCTCGGACGCCATGCTCACGTGCCTGCAGACCAAGTGGCCCAGCATCGACGTGGTGTGGGACGACGGTCCCTCCCCCTCCCTCAACTAGGGCTCCATGTGACTGTCTTGACTCTCCGTGTTAATAATTCCATTACTTTACTAATTTAATGTTAAAAAATTGTATCAGACAATGATGCTGGGGTCCGTGCCGATGATCATGGATATTGGCAGCTATTTTCCATCAATTTGACATCATATTGTGTGACAGTGCTATGATTCTGAAATGTGTATTGTGGAGGTTGTTTAATGTTGTGAAAATAGCTCTGAGCTACCTTTTGTATATTGATCTGATTAAGCAATATGGAAGTTGATGTTCCTTGTAAAATATTAATGTGCTCTCCTAGCATACTTCCTATGATAGGAATTATTTGAAAGAATAATATAACTAGCTTTATCTAAAGGACTTGCAGATTATAACAGTACAGTGTGAGAGGTAAACTTGTCAAATAAAATTTGAATGAAGTCTACTGATTGCACATGTGACTGGAAGCTAAAATGGATTATTGATTAATACTTAACTCATAGATTAGTCTATGACTTCACCATACCTGTTTTATAAATTTTGTTTTGACTGTAACATACTATGTGCTAATGCTAATATAGATAAGAACTTATTGTACATTTCACAATGTATAAAATTGTATCGGCATGCTGTAGTTATAAAACCGAATGATCATGAAATTAGCATGGTCTACAACTCAAAACATTAAATACTATAAAATGAGGGTGGTTTATCTTTTAGCCCCTTTTTTACATATGCTTGTACCTCCTATTGAAGACAAAGACAATTAGCTATTTCATTTAAATTGTTTACTATAGATACTATGTATTGTAATTAGGTTATGTACCTACAATGTCATTAGTACATACTGACTATGTGTTTATCTACTTTAGTTGGATAAGTAACAATCCAAATTTGCTAAATACTTTTTACTAATATGTTGTTCATTAGTCAGCAGCCAGCTCCCATTAAAACAACAAATTCTATTATTTTTGTAGTTTTCTGGGCCAGGTATTTATCCAACTCGTATTGCGCCTCTAAAGACAGCCTCAAAAAATTTATCTATTAGAATAGGCTATCTGACCATTGGACAAAAATGCCTCTATATCGATCTATATTGAGTGATTTAATTTTCGCGCGGATTACCACAGTGGCCCTTAACCCTACATATGTTGATAAGCACTTGCAAATTCCCCGTGTGAAGTAGGACATAGGTTAGGGGATGCACAAAAAGGGGCAATAAAAGGAAATCTAGTTAATTTGCACCCCAGCTGTGACATTACGTTATGTGCCTTTGCCCTTACATTTATAGGCTGTGCACCAGTGACGTGGTAATAATTCATCTAAGCTGTGCACATATAACTCAATTTTGTTTCTTTTTGTACCTATTATTTCTTTTAATTCATTCTTACTTCATTCTATTTCATTGTTACCTCGTAAGGTTGTGCGTCCCTTAGAGTGTTCTCTGTATTTTCTTGGCACAGTATGTGTGTGTCGTGGCCATATCGTAGAATTGATAATTTCATGAAATGGTCGAGCATTTCATGAAATGGTCGCATTTCATGAAAAGTTCAACTGTCTATTGGCCACATCATAATATGGTTTGGGCAGATCGATGATTAAAAATCGTTTCTCGATATGGGCAACTAAACGCCCGATCATTTCATGAAGTGGTCAAGATTATTGATCATATCGTAAAATAGTTACATGAATCACCGGTAGAGGCGCTGCGCGCGTTTTATTTATGTGTGAAGATGGCGGATTTATCTTTTTAGGTTATAAAACAAATTAAAGAGAGTAGGGTGACTATGCAGAAGAAGTTCACGGATAGTGTGTTATATTGTATAATGTATATTAGACTTAATGGTGGTTTATAATAATATTGTTAAACAAAAACCTTAGATTACGATAGGTTAGGTTAGGTTAGGTTAGACTATGACAAATGATGCACGAGCCGAGCGAGCGGAGCGAGCGTGCCCAGGCAGCGTCCGGCGATGTGCCAGATGCGAATCGCTTTTGTAAAGTCTTTTATGTTTTTAAATATTATATTGTGAAAATATCACATAAATAATAGCAAAAAAAATCATACCATCATACCTTATGGTATACTTATATATGGTGTAAGCTCTTACCACATTCGGATTTTATGGACACCCTGTTAATACGATTTGGCCAAACGTGGATGACAAAATCGTGAAATGTAGACGATTTAACGATCTGGTCAAATTGAATTGGCCACTTCATGAAATGCGACCACTTCATGAAATGCTCGACCATTTCATGAAATGATCAATTTAACAATATGGCCACGACA
This sequence comes from Carposina sasakii, assembly GCA_014607495.2. Lineage (NCBI taxonomy): Eukaryota > Metazoa > Arthropoda > Insecta > Lepidoptera > Carposinidae > Carposina > Carposina sasakii. Next base: position 15,908,315 of record CP053151.1, read on the forward strand.
TGTGCATGTCGCGATGATTACGCCAAATCTTAGCTAATTTAATACTTATCTATGTACTTTGTCAGTTTTGTATTCAGCTAATAACTTCATTGACCAGCACTATTTGTTTTGAAGGCTTCATGTGCCATACAAGTCTTTGGTTGTTTATGTGTCTACTTGTATACCTATAATTAGGTAGCTAAATTTTATTAATTTATGTAAACCAGTGCACCTTAATGTTTCAGCCTTAGTGTGCATGGCTCATATACTGATGTAGGTATGCCTGACCTACATTGCTATGTAAAGTATATTTTCTCATCATATTCATGTAAAATAGCTGTATAATTAATTACACATACTTATTTAGTTTAGTGTTACATACAATATAAAAAGTATATTGCGAAAAAAAAAATTTCAATTTTAGTCATAAATTAGTGTAACATGCTTTCTAATTATCCAAAACTGCTTTAGTTTTATTTTTATACTTGCACCCTTCAGACTTTCAATTACTAGTAGGTATAGTCTGTGGTGGTTGGTGTCCACTCCCAATTCCCAACCAAAAAAAGGGAGAGCGTCAGGCAGATAGCCGGCCGGCCGGTCGTTTCATAGAATAATAAGTCCTAGTCCTATGCCTGATTTCGGAACTAAAATATTTTGTATGCAGTGACACAGATAATGTAGTCATGCACATAGGAACTAGCGCCATCATCCAAAGGTACTATTGGTACTGTGAAACGCTCTACTAATATTCCCTATATTTTGCAATAAAACTTTCAAACTTACTTATGACTTTTCGAAGGGCTAAACAATGTACTCTGTGGGCTAAACTTCCTGCAATATCACTTCTCTGCATAGAATGGGAGTTATCTTAGCCCTTCGCTTAATTTACAAGAATCTAATGTTCAGATAGGCACCTCTTTCTCCCTTTATGTGCTTATTACATGCTAAGCTTATTCACTATGGGTGCACCCTCCACTGAGAACATAGAGGAGAATAACTACTGAGTCCTTCTCAGTAGTGTAGGGCCCGGTAGTGGGCGCACCCATAGTGAATGTTTGAACTTCCGAATTGTAACGCCTAATACAATTTCATTTATGCTAAGCTTAGATACTGCCAAAAATGCTGCAAGTATTTAACTAAAAGGTTTCCTTCCTATCTGCCCTATACATAATAATGATTATTGCTCCTAAGGAAGCAATTTGTTATAATTATTTTTGTTTTGTTAAATAGTTTGATGCTATCATGCATGCTATGTATGATGGATGATTGATGATGGAAGGAGTCATGGAGGATGACGATAAGAATATTGTACCTAGAGTACGTTTCACCGTATTCCTTTGGATGATGGCGCTAGTTACTATGTGTATGACCACATTTTCTGTGTCTCTGCATACAAAATGTTAGTTCCGAAATCAGGCATATGTGCATGGAGAAGAAATAAAAGAGGAGCAGCGGCTATGTATATTTTCATACAAAAATAGTGTGCCGCTGAGCGGGGGTGAAGTATGGGACGAGGGGAGCATCCTAACACTTATACTTAACCTAACCTAACACTTACCTTCTCCATGCATATGAGTCATTTTATGAAACTGTCTATAATATTGCGCATATAGTATATTAGAAGCGTAAAGACGGCATTGGGTTGGTTGGTTTATTGGTTATCTTAATTAATCACAATATGTTGGTAGGTAATAATGCGGTGATACTCCAATGGTTAAGACATGCGCCTTTCAGTCGAATCGGAAGGCGTGGGTTCGATCCCAGTCAAGGGCCTGTACCACTGAATTTATTTTATGTACGAATATTTCTAAATTGTCACTTTTCTGTCCTGAGGAGGGTTGTCGTCAGGCAGGCAACCGGGTTTGTTTTAACAAATGCTAAGAATGCAAAATCTTTGGCAATGGGAATTTCTAAAGAAACTGTTTTGCGCCGCCCCCATAAATAACGGGATAAGGGCAGGAACAGGAAGAATGGTAATCTTATTAATCCATTATTAATCATTAGATAGATAAGTATTCGCTGATGGCTGTATGAAATACTAGTTCCTGTAACTTTAATCTGTGAAAAAAAAATAGACTAGGGATGAGAGGTTACTAAATATATATAAAATACATATCGATAATGAAATCCTTTGAAATATTTATAAGGCACAACAATACAAACGCCCACCACTTATTTCAATTTTGAAATATTTGCGCATTTTAAATCTCAGGTTCAATATTTATTTAAAACCAATAACCGACTTCCTCCGTAATCAATCAGCCAAAACTCGAGCTTACTAAAGAAGACCCTAAAGAGGTCCCGTATCTTAACTGGTTCCTAAACCTTGTATGAATTTATTGTAAAAAATGCCTAGTAGGTGGTAGTATTCCTATGTAAAATTTCAATTGTCTATGGTGTCCATCATCGACCTGTAATGGCACTTACTTATCCTACTAAAGATGATCTCCGGCCGTATTTCGGCCAATGCGACCAATCTCTACGGAGATTGGCCAGGTACGCAGGAGATATTATAGTGCACAAGTGTGTGCGCAAACACAGATACACTCTCTATTCCGTTACTCTCATAGTCCGATGGGACGGAAAACCGACACGACGGGAAAGAGATCGGGCGCAGGACCAACGATTTTACGTGCTTTCCGAGATACGAGCTAAGTGACGATTTTGCAACATTAAAATCTGTACATGAAATAAATTCATTGGTACAGGCCCGTGACTGGGATCGAACTTACGCCTCCCGCTTAGAACGTGCACGTCTTAACCACTGGGCTATCACTTATTATAAACGCGAAAGTTTGTAAGTATGGATGGATGGATGCATGGATGTTTGTTACTCTTTCACGTAAAAACAACTTTGGTATAAAGTTAGCTGACACCCTGAAGTGTTACTATGATTATCTGATATCTAATCCAATGTAAGATTCTTTTGTTAATATGTTACTTAGTTTTGACTGTGTCGCTGGGAGCTTTCTTGCTATTTCTTCTTCCAAGCAATGACACTTCACTGAAATAGTGAAGTAATAGTAGCATCATGCGGTGTGTCAGACCTAATGTTGGTTTTGCCATAAAGGAGAACTGTCTAGCAGTTGTCCTGGATTTCGTAAAGACGAAATCGCCTAAAGAGGCGACCTTAACTCTTACTCGTATTAGCTCCACGTTGGTGGCTATTAAGCCCCGAATCGCTAACAAATCGCACCTTGGGGTGCTGACCGTTGCCAAAGCAAAAGCTTTGCGATTTATTTTTTAGGTTGTTTAAATTATCTCCTTTTTTTGTGTGGTAGCGGTTTCATTTTGGGGTGCGAACATAGAAAGTAATATAAAAAGGACCATCGACAAACCAGTTGTTAATGCTTTTATGTCGAATAAACATCTTTAAACATTGTGCTGAGGGATTCAGCTTTGTTTGCCGAGATTTGGCTAGTGTATAGCTATCGGGATAAAGAATAACTTTGCCAATAAGTAGGTACTCGTAATTTAGAAAAGAGATGGTAAAATTCGTCATCCGAGTAATTGACCCGGTGGCTTAGTGGTTATAGCGGCTGGCACGGTTTGCAGTGGTCGTGGGTTCGATTCCTCGGGTGAAGAATTTTTTTCATTTTCTTTATTAATAATTTTATAAATGTTTTTTTTTTATCCCGGGAAAATATTTTATCCCGGATAATTTCGACATTATGTTTTTTCTGCAGTCCACGCGGACGTAGTCGCGGGCGTCCACTAGTATTGTATAATATAACCCGGGTGCAAAGTTCTCTTCAATAAAAATGAATGAAGTCCAAACGCAAGATAGCTATTGTAAAAATATTAGGAGTTCCTTTAACTGTCCTTCGGCTTCATCATCAGACCCCTAATGACAGTTAAACAACCCATCTAGGTGTAAAGTTTTCATTAAAACAATTAATCAAGCCCAAACACTAGGTAATCACTGTAAATCGTCGGAGTTCCCTCAACTGTCTTTAGACATTGTCATCATCAAAAGATCGACTCCCCTTCATTAAATAGTACCTAATGCATTAAAAATTCTTATGCTTGATTTTGGAACCAGCCGTAGGAACCAACATTTTTTGTGACACATCTTAATCGAAATTATCGAATCGCTTATCGCATACATCCCTAAATCCCTAGTAAACAAAAACATAACCTCGAAGAAATATGTAGTGAGTTTGATTTTGCAAATGAAAAAAACCATATTAGGCGGGAATTGAAAGGGCGGAAAATTTGATTTAAATTATTTAATTTATCTTATTTCTACTTTTGCTCTTCGATTTCTTCTTTCTGGACCCTGTAATACTATTACTAAAACAAAATGAGTGAATGCAGCAGTGGTGCTAGTCGCCAAAAAAGAAAATTAGACTCTCCCACCATTGACGACCAGCCATCCAACAAGGTACAAAACAGATTTTTAAAAACTAAAAGAGGGTTATTTAGGGAAATTCACCGTATTTATACTGAATCACATCTTAAGGAATATCCCGTAATGATTTCTTCGACCACACCACAAACAAAATTGGACCTACTTAAAATAAATGGCATCTTTAAGCTATTGGACCTCGGTATAAAATATGTAAAGCCTGTAGGCAGCTTCTTTATTAAGATATTCTTCCTCACCAAGAAACATGCCAACAATTTTATACTAAACAAAGACCTCTTAGATAAGCATAACTGGAATGCTTATATTCCTTTTGATCAAATAGAGTCTCAAGGAATTATCAGAGTCCCTACAGACATCTCAGAAGAGGACCTTCTAATGAATCTTAAATCTTCAGTGGAAATAATTGGTGTCAAAAGATTTAGTAAAAAGATGGCTGATGGGAACTTCTCTCCACTACGTACTGTCCTTGTAACCTTTTTATCGACTGTCAGACCAGATCATGTAACATATGAATACCTCTGGTATAATGTTCAAGCATATATTAAGCCACTACTACAATGCTACAACTGTTATAAATTTCATCACGGCAGTCGGACCTGCAAAAATGATCAAGTTTGTTCATACTGCTCCGGACCACATAGTTACAAAGTCTGTCAGAACAAAGACAACCTCAAATGTTCGAATTGTAATGGAAACCATGTTGCAGTATCAAATGAGTGCCCCATGAAAAAAAACAAGATCTTTGAAATAAAAAAAGCGGGTGGGGCTGTGTCGGGGCACACGGCCGTTGGTTTTAACGTGAAACGTCTATGTTAGCGAATCGCTTTTAAAGTAAAAGATTGAAATGAAAACAAGATGGACGCTGTTTTAAGTATTTTAATAAAAAAAGAACAGGTACGTAATAGAAACATAAAAGACATAGCAAATGTTTATATATTTATTGTCACTTTCTGGTTATTTTAAATAGCAGCCGCCCACGACTTCGTCCGCGTGAGGGGGCGTTGTACCCGTGCGAAGCCGGGCAGGTTGTTGTATAGACTGTAGCCTTCCTTGGTAAATGGGCTATCTAACACTGAAAGAATTTTTCAAATCAGACCAGTAGTTCCTGAGATTAGCGCGTTCAAACAAACAAACAAACAAACTCTTCAGCTTTATAATATTAGTATAGATATAAATACTGTCCAAATTACACTTATTTTTGTATAAATCAATCGGTTCAAATAAACTTGACAAACACACGAAAGAATCACCACGCTATAAAGTCGGAGTCACGAGTTACACTGAATAGAAACAAGCGTGAGCGCCGTTTCGCACAGTTATCGCAGTATCCCTCCCCCGCCCCCCCGCTTGACCCCGACACGAACTCAATGTCATAACAGCGAGCTGACTATATAAGTGAAATATTAACACCACATTTTTGTTTCTAAGACCAATAGTTTTTTAATTATTAAGGTACGATGATATAGACCTTTTCGTTACGGTCCAGTTTTTAAACCTGGTACCCGTATGTGTCGGCGCGATTTTAAAGACGTTTCACGTCAAAAATAAAATTGTAGGAAAACAATTAACATTTTCGTCTGTTGTAAAAGGAAATCCTGGTAAGCCTAGTATAAGTCCAACTACAATTACTCCACTTGAGGTAGACTCAGAAGCAAGCATTGGAATAACTACTCCCAAGAACAGGCTCTTTTGAGCGAACTTATGAACTCAAAATTATTAATAGACACTTTAACTAAAACAATTGTTGATCTCTTATGTAAAAAAGAAGTACATGGCACCAATATTTCATCAAAAATAATCAAAGAAAGTCTTATATCTAACCTTACATCTTACAATGGCTAATTTGAATATTATTCATTGGAATTGTCGTAGTATTACTAACAAACTAGATCAATTTATGCACTTTATTTCTGACTTAAATATAAACATTATACTCATAAATGAAACATGGTTAGATTCAAATAAATCATTTAAGATATCAGGTTATACTATTGTAAGAATGGATTCCGACCGCCCTCATGGGGGTATAGCTCTAGCAATTTCTACTAAGTTCAAGTTTAAAGTTATAAATACATGTTTCTCTTATGATTTTCAAAATGTACTAATATCAATTGAGTTATGTAGTTCGTTTCATCTTGATATTTTATGTGTTTATTGTCCTCCTGCTCCAAATGGAAAGTTTAATATTGGTGACCTTTCAGATTCATTTTCTATGATGTCCTCTAAGTATAGTTTAATTATTGGTGACTTTAATGCACATAGTACGTCATGGGGATGCAGATCTTCGAACAAAAGAGGTAATAGTTTATTATCCTTCATTGATAATAATAATTTGGTATGCCTGAATGATCACACACTTACAACATTAGCTGGGCCAGGACAAGAGGGTAATGTTTTGGATTTGGTGCTTGCTTCGTCAGCTTTAAGCTCGAGTTGCAGCTTTTCTGTGTTACATGACACAGTTAGCAGCAATCATTTCCCAATACTTCTCAGCGTAATGTATTCAGATAATAGGGATAACAGTAACAGCTATGTTTACACTTCGGCAAACGAAAGCTCCTTGTCCGTCGATGATTTAGATGAGGCTGATCTGATTTCTAAAGTCAATAACAAAAATATTAATTGGTTAGAATTCCAACTTAAATGTCTCTCTATTTTTGAAACTTATAAAAATCTTTCTCATGATCCGTTACTAGATTATAGTAATTTTGTAAACAACATCTATGACATTATTTTGACGTCTCATAATAAAAAGTTGCCATTAATTTCGAGATCTCTGCGTAGAAATACAAAAAAAAATAAAAAAAACACCATTTGGTGGAATGATACCTGTGATCAAGCTGTGAAGCAGTCACAATTAGCCCTTCAACTCTATAAACTAACTCCCTCTATGGAAAACTATTTAATTTATAAAAAATTTGATGCCAAGAAAAAATTTATAATTTTGGAACAAAAAAGAATAAGTTGGATGACTTTATGCTCTAATTTTAATCGAACTTCCCCGTCTAAATTTATTTGGGATAATGTGCGAAAATTTAAATATTCAAAAAATGCAATTATAAAGAATTCGCAATTCTTTGAAAATAAATCTAATGCAGTTGATTTTCTTAACAAAATCTGTCCTTTAGCTGATAATTCGGAAGATGTTAATTTACAATCCTTTTTCACTTCACCAGTCTCTGATTCCTGTTCGTGGCTTTTAAATTCATTCACTATTGCTGAATTAACTGCTGCCTTGCAGAGCAAAAAAAAAGATACTTCCCCTGGCCCTGACCATATAACATATAAAATGATTAAAATTCTAAGTATCAAAGGTCACCTCGTATTGTTACAAATATATAATAATCTATGGGCTGTTAAGAAAATACCATTATCATGGAAAGAGCAGGTTGTTATTCCAATTTTGAAGCCTAATAAAAATCCCCTTTGTATAGATTCATATAGACCCATCTCATTAACATCTTGTTTTTCAAAAATTTTCGAAACCATGCTCAAAAACAGGTTAGAATGGTTTATTGAAAGCAATAACTTGATCCCTGATGGTCAATGCGGTTTTCGAAAAGGCAAGAGCGTTATAGATAACATTGGGTGTTTAGTTGGTGACATAATGAATGGTTTTCAATCTGATAAGACTACTTTGGCTGTTTTTTTGGATATCAAAGGTGCCTTTGACAATATAGATCACGGATGTCTAATCAAAAGTTTATTTAAACTGGGAATTCCAGGTCCATTCCTATTATGGGTTTACAACTTCTTGCACGATCGTTCTGTTAAATTAAAAGTAAGATATCAGCGACATAGCCCACAATTTACTTCTAAAGGAACCCCTCAAGGTTCTGTTATTTCCCCCCTTATCTTCGTTCTTAGTTTAGTCCATTTCATGAAAAAAATTCCAAATATCGTTAGTTACCAGTTTTTCGCTGATGATCTAGTCATTTATCTACAGTGTAAAAACATCATAGAAGGTGAATCTGCTATGAATATATGTCTGCGTAAAGTCTGCAATATGTTAAATAGAGATTTAAAACTTGAAATTAATGTATCTAAATGTGTAGTTGTACCTTTTTGCAAAAAATATAAATTGTATCCTTGTGTAATTTACAATGAACAAATAATATCAGTTCAACACTCGATTAAATACCTAGGAATTGTATTGGATAGTCAACTCTCTTGGAAACCTCACATCGAACATATTAGCAAAAAGGCTATTTGTAATATTAATATAATGAAATCTTTGGTTGGTCTTCGATGGGGATCAGATCCTAAAATATTAAAAGTTCTTTATATTAGTATAGTACGTAGCCACTTCGATTATGGTTGTATGTTTTATATAAACTCAAATAATAACTTATTGAAAAAATTAGATACAATTCAAAATAGAGCTCTCCGTCTAATTACTGGTGCTATGAACTCATCTCCTATTAATTCTCTAGAAATAGAAGCTGGTGTTGTTCCTTTACAAATCAGACGATGCTATATAACAGATAAATATTGTTTAAAATTGGCTAGTCGTGATAATTGTGTCGTACAGAGATTTTTAGAATATTTCAATATACCCAATTATAATGACCAACCCCTATGTGCTTCTACTTCCATTAGTCAATCTATTTCTTTGCTTAATTTTGAATTTCAAGATATTGTATTTTGGTCACGTTTACTTCCGTGCTTTAGTTTTGATTATTTTAGTATTTTTATGGATTTATCTATCAATTTAACTAGGTTTAGCAACAAATTTGAGCTTTTTGAATTCTTAAATACTAAGCCAGACTATTTAAAAATTTATACCGATGGTTCTAAAACACAAGATCGAACTAGTTTTGCTTTTTATGATACAAATAGAAAATTTGGGCAAGTTTTTAAATGTAATACATTGTTTTCTATATTTTCCGCTGAAATTTTGGCAATTTTACATGCCGTAGAATATATTAGCTCTTTATCAAATGTTAATGGTAAAAAGTTTTTAATTCTATCCGACTCTATGAGCGCCGTGCAATCCCTTTCTAACAAATCTATTTCTGCTTCTTATAATTATTTAATATATAAATTAAGAGATCTTGTACAAACTATTGTAAATAAATATGATGTCATTATTGAATTTTGCTGGGTACCAGCTCACTCTGGAGTTGTCGGTAATGAATTAGTAGATACTCTAGCTCGATCCTGTGTAAATAGTAAAGCATGTAATTATTTAGTCCCTTATACTGATTTAATATTAATTTTAAAAACAAACATGATAAAAAGATGGTCATTAGTATTAAACTCTTCCAGGGAATCTAAAGGGAAATGGTTAGAAATAATTCAACCAGTTCCTTCTACTATAGCGTGGTTCGAAGAGTCAAAAAAATTTTTAGGTCGAGATTTCATAACCTCACTTTGTAGACTTAGAATTGGACACTGTCATTTCCCATCTCACCTGTTTAGATTAAATTTGGTGAATAATAGTTTTTGTAAATATTGTGATAATAATTTTTGTGACTTGCAACATATATTCTTTGTATGCCCAAACTTCATTTTGGAGCGTCTGCTATTCATTGCTTCTTGTTCAGATATTTTAAAATATGAAATTCCCAGTAATGTACAGGAATTATTAAAGTATAGGGAGCTATACACTATAATATTTGAATTCATTATAAATACTGTAGGTAAAATTTAATTAATTCTAACTTTTTTTTATTTTTATTTTGTTCTTTGTTCACAAATAATTTTCAGTAGTTTTTATTTCAAATAGTATATTATTCGTTATTTATCTATTTCATAGTAATCTTTATTTGTTATAAGAATTGTTTGTTGTTATTACCTGTTATTTGTTATTGTGTATTAAATTCTGGTTGGGCTGAAGGTATTGTATACCAATGCCCTTAATAAATTAATAAAAAAAAAAAAAAAAAAAAAATTGATTTTGCAAATGTTTTATAAAAAAAAACTAATATAATCGGATTTATACTCTCAATTAACATTTAATTAGTTAGTAATATTAACTGCTAAATTTATTTCATAGTACAAATCACAATAATTTTTATATGGGTAAGAGAAATGTCTGATGATGATAATTTCAAGAAATATGCCACTGAATATGACCCTGTTAAAATAGGATCTATTGATGGTAAGTGCCGTTCGTAATATATTACAGTTTATACTGTTTTACAATAGAAATATACACTTACCTTCTTTAAGAAACAAACTGGTTTACATTCTGTTTTCCCACTTGGGTGAGGAATTTTTTTCCATTTCTTTATTAATAATTTTCTGATTTTTGTATATGTTTAGGATATTATGATTTTTTTTTTATAAAACAGCTACATTTATTCTTACAGGCACCGACACAGAGCCACATGATCGTGGAATATTACGGGCTATTAGTGCAGAGTATGTACCGAATAAACTTGTTAAGGGAAATTCTTATCACACATTATTTGTGGGCCGATTAAATCCCCGAACTACACAGGTACTTGGTAAATATTTCCTACAAAATTGTAGCTTTTACAGAAACTGTTGAAACTACTATCATAAAAAGTATTATATATAGAATACTCACATATAGTCCTTAGTTTTAGAGAGCTTACACACTGGTACACACTTTGGAATTTAGATTGCATTTTCTAAAACTACCCTCATTAAACAAATTTTGGACTTACAGGATACAATTCACAAAGAATTCTCAAAAATTGGTAAAATAGTTAATTGCAGACTAGTAAAAGACATTGTAACAGGAAAGTCAAAACAATATGCATTTGTAGAATTTGAATTACGCATGTGCATGGAGCAGGCTCTTAAAAAAATGCATAATGATTATATTGATGGTGCTGAGATAATAGTGGAGCGGGAGGCTGAGAGGAGGTTGAGGGGCTGGAAGCCACGGAGACTCGGTGGTGGCTTTGGAGGCAGGAAAGAATCTGGACAATTGAGATTTGGATGCAGGGATAGGCCCTTTAGAAGACCACTTTCTTCTACTCAGGATAAAGATGGTTTATAAATATAGATTCATAATTTTATTTTGTGACTAAACATAATTTTTACAAATGTTAACTTTGTATTTCTTTTCCCCCTCTAGTTCATAGTTTTTACATAAAATTATCCATTCACTCAATGTGTGAGGATGAATGGAGAAAAAATCTAATTGGTTTAGATCCATCAAAATAAATCCATGCTGTAAATATGTAATAATGAATTGAAATGGAAATATGAGCAATGCTTGTTGTAAAGAATTTAGAGGATGGTGTAAATCATTTACTAAAATTGAAAGTTTTCTAACTATAGTGCAGTTTATACTGTTGATCACTTTTATATCTCTAGTTATATTCGTAATCCTGCACCTGATGGCCTGTGATCCTCGCGAGGAGAATGAGGTTGTGTATCCGACGACGACGACGTGCGTAACAGTAACAACAACGAAACCTACTACTACCTACTCTACACCATTTACCATACCGCCATCCGGTAGCGCAACTAAAACCACTACAAGCGAGCCGCTCAAATTGATCGGATCTAAATGTACCTGGAGACCCGGAGAGAAGACTCCGAGCTTAACGCCTTACTCGTTGACGAAGTCCGCGTTTATCGTGAAGAGCCAGAAGGAAAATCAGGAGACGCCGAGTGCGTACGAAATGAACGCGGACGGAATTATTCTCGATAAGGAAACGGAAGGAAAGGAGGCGGACCCGGTCACGAAGGACTACGTCCTGGCGCTGGTGAAGTACCGCTCAGACGGGAACATGACGTTCGGCTGCGTGCTCACCGTCGTGTCGGACAGCTGGGCGCTGACGGCCGCCAGCTGCGTCGAGGCCATCGAGGAGGTGGACTCGCTGGACGCCTTCGTGATGCAGCCCGGCTGGGGCGCGGCGGGGGCGGGGCGCGCGCGCGGCGTGCGCGACGTGCGCGTGCACCCGTTGTACCGCGGCGCGAACCGCGCGTACGACGCGTGCGCGTTACGCGCCGACTCCGCGCTGGGCCGCGCTGCGCCGCGCGCCTCCGACGTCGACTACCTGCAGAGCGCGCCGGGCGAGCGCCTCGAGCTGCTGGGCTTCGGGCCCTACAGGTGAGACCCCAGGGCGCTGCGCGGCCCGCGCTAGGGCGCGCGACTGAGCGAGTGTCGTTACAGGGGCGGCGCGGGCGGCGGAGCGCGGGAGCTGCGCAGCGTGGGCGTGCGGGCGCTGGGCGCGCGCGAGTGCGGCGGCTGGGCGGCGCGCCATCTCACTGACACCGGCCAGACGCGGCCGGCGCGCTGCGGGGCGCGCGCTCTGTGCGTCGGGCCGAGCGACCCGGAGGTGGGCGCGTGCGGGTATTGCGCGGGCGCGCCGCTGCTGCTGCGGCGCCGCTTGCTGGCCATCATGGCCGACAACCCGCAGTGCGCAGTCACGTGTGAGCCCACGCTCTACGTAACGCTGCCGAGCATCGAGGACTGGCTCGATTCCTTTATATATTCTGATTAATTTATTACATTTTATTTTACCTGTATACCTATCTAGGAATGAACATAAACTACAAATAAATCTACGTCTATATTTTTCATGTAAAGTAACTAATTTATTTAATGAACAAAATCGTCGCGGTTTTACTGTGTAGTTTCTGGCTGATGCAGGCCAGTCAGACTTTGACAGACTACAGATACCTACCTACTATCCTAGGTAGAGCGATATGAGAGTAGATAGATACCTACCTATATGTATAGATACTATTCTGTGCTCATAGACCTAGGTACCATACAGTACAAGAAATCGTTCGCTGTTCGCTACTTGTGACTCGGTGATGCCATGTGCCCAAAGAATATACTTACTCTCTAACGATACATGTGCCGCACATGATGTGCGGAAGAACTGCAAAAAGTACCTATATAGTTAAAAACTCATACTTCAAATAACATGACAGGATAAAAATAAGTATTGTATTATATTCTCTTTGTAAGAGTTCTGCTAAACTCTAAACCTAAAACAAGGAAACCTACAATACGCGCAAAAAATTAATCATTGTCTCCATTTAAAAGTTGATAGGTGCCCCATTCGCGCTAGATCCGAGTTTGTTGTAGTATTCGCGCGAGTCGCGGGCGCTCGATGCACCACGCGGCGCTGGTGGCGTTCTCGCTGCTCATGGCGGCCATGGTGGTGGGCTGTGTGGGCGTGGCCGTGCTGCAACTGTTGCGCGCCACCAAGAACGCCGCTAACGCCACCGCACTCATCCACCACGAGATTACACTAATGTACGTTCTACTCAGGTATTTTTCTGGACTGGACCTAATCACTTACCTATAGGTATAAGTAGATAGCTAGATAAGAAACAAGAAATAGAAGGTAGACAACTTAAATTGGCTTCAAGAACATTTACCTAAGTAAGCTCTCTAATCGATGTAGCTCAGGCTGGCTGGACAAATCTTCAAAATAGCTCACATTTTACTAGGTCAATAGGGCATTTTCTGTGACGGCTAAACACCATGAAGAAGGTATAAAAGAGGAGGTGGGACTATGAAGTGAGTCGCCTGGCAATCGTGAGGCCATGACGTCATGATAGGGGCGTAGCTTCAGCGCCAGTGTAACGCAGTAGCTGTAACCACACGCTTGTACTCCGAAATGTAACCGTATGGAAATTACAAAGACACTAGCGCTTTTATCAAGGTACTTTATTACTAAAACGTAGTATAATATTGCCATCTAGTGATAAGTAATTGCACTAGTAAAACAATCTTGAACCATAATATTGATAATGAGCAAGTAATTTGACTAGTCACAAGGTGGTTTCTATGTAAATGGGCATGGCTACAGTATTCAATGCTCCCTTCGTCCCATACTTCACCCCCGCTCCGCATTGTGTATGAAAATATACTTAGCCGCTACTCCTCTTTTATTTCTACTCCATGGCTAAACAAACACCCTTATTCCAGAACTTGCGACGCTACAGTTTAATAAAATGGACCATTTAGTGTATAGGTATAACATCCATCAAAATTATAGTAGGTTCTTCTGTTAATACTCCTGCCTGACCATCGCATACTTCTAGGTAACCCGGATACTAATGTTTTACCTTTGTAGGGATGTAGATAAGACTCACCCGCCACGTCGCAGCGGGCCCGAGGCGATGGGGCAACTGGCGACTGAAGCGAACAGCGAAGGTGGGGCTACTTACTGGGTTGGTGTCAATTATACTGACATTATTGCAATATCTAGTGACCAGCCAACCGCCGGAAATGACCAGCCTTTAGTCGAGAGATACCAGTCAATCGCCGCAGAGGTGAGTAGCAGTAGCGATGAGGACTCGAGTCCCGCGAGTCCGGAGGCTGAAGACCCGGGTCCCATGACTGCAGACGCTCTCGACCCGAGTCCCGTGTCGCCGGCTCCCAGCAGCAAGCGCGCCGCGCCCCCTGGCGACTCCACGTGGCCCGAACCCAAACCTTACCTCATCGAGGCGGAAACTAAGGGGGAAAATAAAATACCCTCATAAGCTTTAACGTAAACAGTTTATTTAAATATTTTATAATAGGTCTGGATAAGCAATCATTATTATAATACAATTAGAAATACATTACTAGTGTGACGCGAGTGTACGTACGACTATATACAGACAAGAGCCGACTGTTACCACTTTATACAGAGCAGCTCGCGACGAGATCGGACCTTACTATAAAACATATCTGTACATCTCGCTTACATTGTATTACATTACATAACAAATATAATATGGAAAGTCAAATGAAATAAAGATTATGAAGAATAAAATATTTAAAAATTAAAAATAAATCTAGTTTATTGTCTACCTGTAGCGACAGAGTTATAGATATGTATACCTACACTTATTGCACCGTTACAACTGCAAAACAAAAACCCGATACATTTAATTAGCATCCAAATTACATTAAATTAAAATTAAAAACAATTTAAATATCATATACCTGAATAATACCAATTTTTATAATAATAAAAAAACAATTACACATAATTTTCTTTGAATATAAATAAAATGTAAATGAAAGGACGTAATGGGAATGATTATACAAATTCTAAAATAAATTTACATAGTATTCCGTGAGCAATAAACCACAGGTTTACAGCGAATTAATAACACGAACCTGTACGAACAAACCCAACTCCCGAGGACCCGTAATGGCCACTTCTGTGAGGTTTTGGGACATTTGTCTTCACATCATTTTAGACCCAAATGAGCGAGATAGTATCGAGATAGCTCCTAATTGTGGCATGTGGCTCTAACAATCCCTGAACAAGAGTTGATTCATGTGTGAAGGTACCTAACTTCAGTGAAAATTAATTTAATTATATCTTCGTCAAAATGAGTAAAAAACTCGATATTTATTTTATTAGGCTGTTGAATATAGGATATTGTTTTAGAAGGAGAAAAGATGTAGAATGTCTTTTGAACAGAGACAGAATTATTGAAAAAGTTCAAAATGCTGTTTAGGGAAATGTTAAAGGCCTAGTAAGAAATCAAATAAGCTTACGATTTTAATATTTTTTGGAACGAAGTTCCTTACGGCAGGCTTGGAGGAGATAGGGATTTTGCTGCGCGACCGAACTGAAAAAAATGTGATAGTAAAACCGTAAGAAAAAGTGCGTGGAATAAAACCGTTAAATGAGACGTGCGCAGGCGCGACAGTCGTATACACAAGCGAGTAGTGTATAATACCTTTCTCTATCTCCCTCTTTCTTTTCGTTCTCTCATCCCTTCTCTCTCTATTACTACTCCACCTCGCCAATGCATAGTATATACTCATGAATTCATGGACAAGCACGTGGCGAATACTCACATTATAGATACATTTTAAACCTAAATAAAATTGAGCACGATTTTTCTTTTGCAAATTGTGTCGATTCTACATTAGCCGAAGGAACTTCGTTCCTACCTGGTGTCCCACGACACCACATTTAATTTTTCATAAAAAAGTACACTAAATAGTGGTCTGCAACTACAGTTTGCAAGTATTTTCTGGAACTGTACGTTTTCAAATAATAGATACCTATAGACTACAATAAGTACAATAAGTAGAATGTACCTTCGCTATCTATTCACTGTAAACCTGTGTTCAGTAATAAGTCTAGTTACTAAATCACAACTAATGAATAACTAGTTGCTTTGTTTGACCTTCGTTTATCTGCACGCGAGGCAAAGGCTCCGACGTTGCTTGGTACGTCCGTATACCGCATGAGGGAAGGACTAAGATGAGCTAAGTAGACTGCGGAGCGCAGCATGAGTCAATCACTGGCTACACTAGCATCCTACTTTAGTCTACCGACACAATTTTCTAAGAATAAATAGTTGTTAAACAACAGTCTTTGTCCTTCCCTCATGATAAAAATATTGGCCAATATTCAGTCGAGAGCACGAGCCAATCAGTGTGGCGACGCGACTGAAGTCGTCCGGCGACGCGCGTCGTGTCTACGTCCCGCTGTACTGAGTACCGTTCCCGCCTTGCGGGTCGTACTCGCCCTGTGGATGTCAACAACATTATGTTTTTACCTCATAAAGTGCACAATACATACGTTACACTCATTGCGACTGCGCTAAGTTTCGTGTTGTGTGAAGAGGACAGATATACATTAAAGCGGGAAGGAGGAACGAATCATTTCGTTGGGTGGCCTAGCCATTAATTTCTCGCGTATACAAAATCAAACTATAAATAAATCTTAGTAGTCAACTTCTCATGATTTATATTTGAAGACATGCAAAATAATTATCATGACATAATATTGTTAGCTTTTACCTGCTAGTGACCGTTAACTTTTGGTTCCGAATCCTGAGAGCGTGTAAATAATATTTTATCGTAAGTACACAATACAGCGCAAGTAAGTAAAATCGGATTAGCTCCACAACTCCTAAGCGAGTATATTCTCATGCTAGTTACCTGCAGGGGCGTGGCCTGAGGCACGAAGTAGGCGGGGCTGGCGAGCGGCGCGGGGGGCGGGGCGGCGGCGCGCGGCCCGCCCGGGTTCAGCACGTCTACGTACGACTTCTTTATGTCTACAGAATGTAATTATTCATGGTTGAAAAGTATATAAAAAGTTCACATTACCATTATGCGATAACATGTAGGTATAAGGTATCACTAGTCAAGTCAGCTTTAGATAATATAAAGTTAAGGAAAGCTCATGTAAAATTTGGGGTTGGCTGAGTAAAATAAGGAACCATGTTGAGTAAAAGACAAATTAAATGTGTTTATTTGTGGATCATAAGTTAGGTTAGGTTTTACTTAGTTGTGGGATATTGAGATGAATAAGAATAAGTACTAACGCCTGCTCTTCTGCATCTTGAATATATTAGATCCGGGCGGGGGCAGGGGCGCGGGGGGCGATGCGCTGCTCGGGTACACACCGCCGCTACGAATGTAATATAACCTTTTATAATGTTATAAGTATAGGCTGTGGGTGGAGTAAGCTTGTTCTCGAATGGAGACCGCGTCTCGGCAAGCGTAGCGTTGGACGCCCTCCGGTCAGATGGACCGATGACTTGAAGAGGACGGCCGGTAGTGACTGGATAGTGAAAAGGGGAGATCGAGGCGTGTGGCGTACGCTGGCGCAGGCCCACGTCCAGCAGTGGACTGCAACAGACTGTCGACCTAGTACAAGCAGTGACTCACGCGGGCAGCCCGGTGGGAGGTGGCGGCGGCGGCGCGGGCGCAGGCTCGACGCCGGCGTCCACGTCGCGCCAGCGCTTCGTCTCCGGGTCCCACACGATCTGCCACGACACAACGTGACGTCACTCACGGGCATTCTCTCTATACTACACTCAAAACCCGTGGGACTAAACTTGTAGGACTAACATAATTCAACAACTTTAACTGAACCACGAACATTTTCCGTACTTATCTATCAGGTTAGGATTGTGCGTAAGCGGCGCGAGCGGCAGACCGTTATCGAGACGAGTCATTAAGGGCACGCTCTAAGACTAAACTGTACTAAACCATCAATGTCAGTCCGTTTGAATTATAAAGTCCCACAGGTTTTTGCATACTCGAATGTATGAATAACAATGATATCACAGCAGGCAGTCATAAGTACCTTTATCGATTTAAAAAACGATCACATTCTGAAATACATCGTGTAAAATTATCTTCTTAAAACATATGAAATGTTAGAAGATAATTTGTTTTAAACCAAGATTATGAATATGCAACAGTAGGCACACACAATACTGAAGCACTTGTAAGGTTCAGTTTATAACATGTAGGTAGGTAGATATGGTAAGGTTAACTTCACCATGTGACATAACGTTTATCTACAAATGTGTGAAATGAAGATCGCTATAAACGAAAATAAAGCTGATGAACATGTCTTATAATTTAAATAACACCATAGAATAATTATATTTACTTACATCAAACATAACAATTTACTGAGTTGCTCTGAAAACTAGAATCAGTTGAAAGCTTTAGATAACACAATATATAGGAGAGTATATATTTTTATTTTATCACAACAAGAAAACAAGCAGAAGGAAAATGAACATAAGTAAAGAAAAAATTACAACCAACATTTCACACATTTGCTTAGAAAACTGTTCAACAATTTTATAAATTTCTCTAAATAAATATAATAAAATTCTACATTGACAACATATCTCAAGAATTAGATCCACCTACCTAATATGTGATTAGCTATTACACAAAAAAAATCCTCAACTGCTTATAATATTAAGCCGAAATTACAATAATATTGTACGTGTTATGTTAATCATACAAAGTTGAAGTAAAGACATACTTGTAGCAATGTGGTCGATTCTGACTGTCGCACTTTACGTAAACTTAAAATGAGATAGGTCTGTCCCTCTCCATTCTTAACCCAAATGGCTGCGATAGAAAGGGACAGTTGTGCTGTTGAGCCTATTGATACGCTTACTGCCACTCTTTTGTCCCCGGTTTGTACTTATCTTAGGCTAGTTGGTTGGTTGAGTTTAAATAATATAACGTTTGTATATTATGTTTGGCTGCCAATTCATTACTATCTGATTGGTTTAATACCATCTTCTCTTTTAAATTACCTAACCTCAATTCAATAAATGTAATTTCATACTAAGGATTACATGATTAAACGTAGGATACAGTGATTGTAATGTTCGTTAAAAATAGTATTTTTTTTTTTAGCGTCATGTTAACGCTTGTAAACGTGATAATTATAAACTTAAAATACTGTCTAGGACTAAACTTACACTGGATTTGTATTGTGTGTTTATTATGTGGAAAATAAAGACCTTTTAAAATTGAAAAATTGAATAGATAGAAAGGGACAGGTAGGACTAATGTATAGACACGTCTATGTTTCCGAAATGGGGTAGCCAGAGCTACAGGGTCTTAAAGGAATCCCTCGGCCAGCCTCGTTTACCATAACCGGGACAGTGGTTAATGTTATGTAATTAAGGCTATACAGGACGATTTTTGGTCGTCAACGTTCCCGAAAACTACGGAATCTCCTCATCATCACGATCATTTTTCTCCATGGAAGCATACCTGGGAAGTGTCTGGTTTCCAAAATATTAGGGTCCAAAGTTGAGTAAATAGACTGTGTTTTTCTGCATAAATGCACATTGACGCGTGTAGCAAGATTTTTTCACGAGAAATAATTAATATCTGTCTATGATAAAACTAGCATAAACACTCGACACTATTAAATTTCGCCCGATTGAGTAATAATTTTTTTTTTTATTAACATCGATCCCAGCATTTTTTTGGGCACCAACTTACTTATTTTGATGTATAGAGTTACCCTTCACTAAGGGTGGCAACGTAAAAACAGCCTGTATATAATTTCTTAGAGCCGCGTGGCAGAGTAGAGTTTATACCACCCCTGCCCGAGGGTATCGTACGAGGCGATTAAGGGTTTCCGGGAGGTGGGCAGCAGCGCCTCCCGTACTGACAACATAGTCTGAAAATCACACTGCGGTCACCAACCCGCCTGCCCAGCGTGGTGACTATGGGCAAAACCCCCCTGTGGCAGTAACGCAGTAAGATTCCTCAGAGCAGTGTGTAAACATCGTTGGCGGCGGCGCGGGGCGGGGCGGGGGCGGGGACGGGGGCGGGCGGACGGCACTCACGGAGGGGTTGCTGTCGTCCGGTAGGATCATCTGATTGGGCGGTCGCAGCGTCAGCTTGGTCAGCAAGCCCCCGAGCCAGCCCGTCTTGCCCTTCTCGCCTTTTTCGTCGCTCTTGCCCTCCTTTTTGGTCGTTTTGGGCGTGTCCGTTTCGTTTGATTGCTGCGTTTGGAAGAGAGGTTACATTTAGCAGGTTCATTAGGTATACTGTAGTAATACCTACGTATTATAAGCCGGGATCTCGTAATACCTACATGTCTTTAAAAAGATTTTACTTTATCTAAGTTTTTTTGGTTTAGAATTCTAAAAATTAACATCCCGAAACAGACTGCTGTTTTCAAATCTACTCAAACTAACACTTAAGAAAATAATGTGTATAGATTAGGCATTAGGTTTCATTGTAGATGTAAAAAGCGCTTATGGTAATAAACTATCGTGAAACAGAGCAGATAAACAAAGTTTATTCATTCTGTTTACTTACTAGTTAAAAAATTATTAATAAAGAAAATGGAAAAAATTCTTCACCCGAGTGGGAATCGAACCCACGACCGCGGCAAACCGTGCCAGCCGCTATAACCACTAAGCCACCGGGTCAATTACTCGGACGACGAACTTTACCATCTCTTTTCTAAATTACATATTGGCAACGTTATTTTTCGTCAACCTCAATACATATGTTGATAATGCAAAGGTTTCTAGAATCTGTAGCGGAGCCATCTATCGGATGCAGGAGAGAACCACAATCGAATGCGAAATCCTAGAACGCGATATCTAAGTTTCTCACAACGATTGGAATATATACATATCGTAGAATTGATCATTTCATGAAATGGTCAATTTCATGAAATGGTCGCATTTCATGAAAAGTTCTAGCGGTCCGATGTTAAAAATCGTTTCTCGATATGGGCAACTAAACGCCCGGAAGTGGTCAAGCATATCGCTTCCCTTTTCACCACCCCCACAAATCGATAGGTTAGGTTAGGTTAGGTTAGACTATGACAAATGTGCCCAGGCAGCGTCCGGCGATGTGCCAGATTAAAGGTATATGTTCTAGAGGGCATATATGTATTATTTATATAAGCTCCTAACATTCGGATTTTATGGACACCCTGTTAATACGATTTGGCAAACGTGGATGACAAAATCGTACTTTAACGATCGGTCAAATTGAATTGGCGAAATGCGACCACTTCATGAAATGCTCGACCATTTCATGAAATGATCAATTTAACAATATGGCCACGACATATACATGGGCCGAACAACAACTAGCGGTCCGATGGGGCCGGAAGCGCTTCCCTTTTTACCACCCCCACAAATCTAATTACAGGTACATTAGGTATTGTTCTAGAGGGCACAAGCACGTGACAAGTGTGAGTACTCACGTGTTCGCTGGGCGGGCGGTCGGAGCTGGGCGGGCGGTCGGGGCGGCGCTCGCCCGGCATCGTGATGTTAGGTGTGCTCTCGGCCGCCGCCTGCCGACCGTCAGGGAAATACTTACAGAGGCCGTTGTGTCATATCTCCCGCGCATTTACAAACAAACATTAGGAATACTAAAATGTTTATTTACTTCGTTCACACAGAACCAGTGCCATCGTTCAAAGGAAACACACTGTGTACGCCACAAAGTAATTGTAACAAGGTAATGGCAAGGGGGTGTTAGTTGACCTTCGTATACTACACTGCTCACGTGAAAATGTTAAAAACTCGATACGAGTAACGATCTACGATTTTCTTTGATATAGCAATCACAGTAATAAAGCAAGAAAAGAGGCGGGAAGGAAACTGCTACAATCTTGTATATATCACATTTAATTGAATACTTTACATAAATAAATATGTACACGGTAACCAATAAAAAAATACAATAACAATTTGATATAACATTCTCTAAATCATTGAATAAAATAGGTACTCATATAAATTAACATACATTTTCAGATTAAAATCTATCACAGATTTGTTATAGGCGTCAAAACAAATAAATGCATAAAATACAAAACGGAAACGACACATGAAATTTGAACATCGAAATTATTGTCGCTACCTGCAGCGAAGATTTGTGCATCGCTTTTAAAATTTACAGACAGACATACCTACGAACGAACAAGACACGCGTTTAGCGAGCTACACATTAAATAACACAAGTCACTAGCGGCAATAGATAAACTTAGAGAGGCACGAGGCGTTACAGGAACGATACGGGTTCGTCGATGTCGAAGGTCTTGGCGGCCGACACGAAGTAGGCGGAGTGCGGGGCGGCGCGGGGTGCGGGGGGCGGCGGGGCGAGCGGGGCGGCCGCGCGGCGCGCCAGCATCGCCTCGAAGCGGTCCAGGCTGCGCTCCACCGTGCGGCGCAGGCGGCGTCGGTGCTCGGCCGAGCCGGGCGGCGCGGGCGGGGGCGGGGGCGGGGGCGGGCGCGGGGGCGGGCGGCGACGCCGGCTCGTCGATGGGGAACGTGCCGCCGAACACGAGCGGCTTGAACTCGGCGGAGCGCGCGGGGCGGCGCGCCCACGTGTCCACGGTGTTGGCGATGACGCCGCCGCCGTAGCGCCGCGCCGGGCCGGCGGGCGGCGCGCGGGGCGCGGGCGGCGCGCGGCGTGCGCCAGCTGCACGTCCAGGTCGGAGAGCGGCGCCGGGGCGGGCGCGGGGGCGGGCGCGGCGCGAGGCCCGCCGGCACTCCGGAAAGCGAGCGCGGCGGGGCGCGGCGGCGCGGGACGCACGCGGCGGCGCAGGCGCGGCGCGGGGCGCTGCACACAAAGGGAACGTTGCTAGCGGCCGCATTCACTATCGACGCCGCCCCGCGCCGCGCTCCTCTTGTATTTCGAGACACTACGGAATCTTTCACTCCCAAATATGAGTCACCGGCTGTATTATTAGATCTCACACTCCAAAATCCTTCCAGAAATCTATCTATCGCTTGTGTGGATCTATGTGTCGTTTATGTTTTAGTGCCTATATTAAACAGAGACAACCGATTCTATCCGGTCACTACTCGAGTTTAAATACTCCAGTTAGACAGAGATATATCGCCCACTATTTGTATTACAATAAGTTATATTTGCTTTTATACCTATTGTGTTCGTATTGTGTCATCCAGTGTTATACTGGTAGACAGTTATATAAGTTTCTTTTTTAAATGATGAGCGTAGAAGATGGAAGAAAACTAATGTCTAGTCAAGAGACGGCAGCGAGCGGAATCGATCGTGAATGCGCCGGGGTTCGGCCTGGGAAGACTGGACTCTAAGAGACAGGAGCAACAGCGCAACATTGATCTGTAGCAACATTCGTCATCGTAACTTTTCCCCCAATGGTCATGGAGGAAAATTCTATTATTCTATAATTTTATTTTCAAGTTTTCATAAAGTAAAACCTAAGTGCACTGTTTTATTTGTTGAAATCCGAAGCTTCATTTCTAAATGTAGATTATACTGCGTAGAAACCACCACCTCAATTACATGAAAAGATAAAATGAAGTGAAATAGATTGTCTAACTTAGTCCTAATTATCGGAAAACGATAAATAGAATTTAATTTCCACACATGACCATAATATGTATCATTTTAAATTACATTTTCAGTCAAGTCGCTTTTGGAAGACAAGTTACGATGAAGAAATTCGATGCGAATTGATGTCACGTTGGCTGCCTGTTTAGACTTGGGATAGAAATATATTCTAATTTCTAGTAAACGATAAAAGCATAACTAGTGCATACATTTGACTATAATAAAAGACGCTCATTTTATCATTGTGATTGCTACATGTACGTTCAAATATAAATAAAATCAAAAATGATTCCATTGGTATATATTTCGTGTATATTCGAAATTTTAAAATTCAAACGTGTTCCCCGTGTGTGTACATTGTATACATATATTTTAAGTGGAATTAATATTCTGGATGCCCAGCATGTAAAGCTTATTTATTCCACACTAAAATAGTGGCCTAGCTTATAACGAAACCCGCCAATTTACAGCAATACAAGATATGTATTTTCCAAATTAAAGTAAAGTTTACGATAAAAATCTTTTTTAAAACCTTTGAGCGTCAGTCACATTACAAAACTTTCGCAATAAAACAACAGCACAAAAATAAAACGACATAAATTCAAACGATAACAAGCACTAACTTACCTCTCCATATCCGTAATGGGAATCATTCGACCAGTAGTTATCGTACTGGCTTCTGTCTTCGTTTCTCTGCCAGTCGTCGTACTGTTGCTCATCATTGGCAGGTTGCAGCGGTTGCAGCAACGGTTGCAGCAACGGTTGCTGTAGCGGTTGTTGTAACGGTTGCGCGAGCGGTTGCTGTACCGGCAGCGAGTCGGGCGAGTAGAACTGCGGGTAGTCGTTCACTTCCGGCTCGGGGGCGGGCACTTCCGGTAAAGGGGCGGGGGGCGTGGCCTCCTGTTGTAGGTATTGCGTTTGTTGGGTCTGTGAATTGGAAATAAGATTATACAAGAGTTTGTTTTGATATAACATAATAATAGTTTGACGAAAAGTCGGAGATTGTGCAAAGAAAGTACAAATGCTGAGGTCGATGGTATCGCGTGATAAACTACTAATAATGGATAATTCTGAGGAAGTTTAAAAATAAACTTTATGTATAGATATCTGGGAAACTAGCCTAAATCCTTATTTATATGTTCGGTATACCACGTTGTTTAACTATACAGAATGATTTTTGGTCTTCAACGTTCCCGAAAACTACGGAATCTCCTCATTATCACGATCATTTTTCTCCATGGAAGCATACCTGGGAAGTGTCTGGTTTCCAAAATATTAGGGTCCAAAGTTGAGTAAATAGACTGCGTTTTTCTGCATAAATGCACATTGACGCGTGTAGCAAGATTTTTTCACGAGAAATAATTAATATCTGTCTATGAAAAAACTAGCATAAACACTGGACACTATAAATTTCGCTCGATCAAGTAATTTACAAAAAAAAATCAAAAAAATTTACATCGTTTCCCAGCATTTTTTTGGCATAAACTTACTTTATTTGATGTATAGAGTACGTACCCTTCGTTAAGGGTGGCAACGAAAAAACATCCTGTATAACCTCATTTATACAGTGTGTCGGGTGTCCGACCCGTTGGTGTGCAGTAATAATATTTACTTTTATAGACAAGTCTACTGTAATATTTTTTTTATCCATACTATTAAAAAATTGCAGCTATTTTCATTTTTTGGTTTCTGAGTCCGAATGGATTTATTTATTTAGCTATATCTACCGATATACAGGACCTATAAGCATAAAAAGAATTCATTCTACAGCTAAAAGAGTAGGCAATAAGGTGACATAATGACTAAAATGTCGAAAAAAAAAGTATTATCATGGTCTAGTTTTTTTTTTTGTAAAATAAAAAAATATATTTTTTACGTTTTAAGTGTTTTTTAAAGATTTTTAAATAAATGAATTCACCCGGACTCAGAAATCAAAAATCATGAAAATAGCTGTATTTTTTAAATGTGGATAAAATATTTTTATTACAGTGGACTTGTCGATAAAATTGATATTGCTGCACCGGATTGGACACCACTGACCAGACACACTGTATAAAGAAAAACACCCGACGCGTAAAATTTTTGACCATACAATTAAAAAACATAACCCTCCTTCTGACGCAGTTAGGTAAAAACCTAAACAATACAACACATTGACGTGGGCCCGTGACATAAAGTATAGTATAACAATAGTGTGGGCATCCGTACCTGTTCCCACTGCTGGTAGTGGTCCCCTGCATAGGCGTCGTGCGCGGGGGGCGCGGGGGCGCGGGGGGCTCCTGCTGCGGGGGAGGGGTGGGGGGGTTACACACTATGACTGACATACTTATTTGTTAGTTACGATATAGGGGAATACAAAGTTAAGGATTCACGACCACAACTAAAACACATGTAGAAAAGACAGAAATATTTTCGTGCCATATTTTTAGGCGAAATATAGAATATAAATTTACTATGTTTTGAGCAAATAAATAATTATTTATAAAATTATGTTTATCATTTTCACTATAATGGGACGTGTTTATTTATTGAAACAGACAGGATGAACGAACACTCTATTTAAATATCGAATTACACACACACACACACACACACACACACACACACGGCTGCGTTCTCACAATGGAGTAATCAGAGCTGTAGGATTACGAAGAAGGTCGGATATTAAAGATCGGTAAAAAGTTGCTAGCTCATCGCTTGAGGGAACACCCCGACTTAGTCGACTTTTCCCCCATGCACGGCAGGAGATGCAGCTGATGTACTCTAGAGAGGCCCCGCACCAACACTGGTATGGGCAAACACAGCAAAGGCAATGAATGTGTAATATACCTGTGCCATGGCGGTGACGTCAGCCAGCCACTGCGGGTGTCGGGGCGAGGAGTGCTCGCTGGGCGGGGAGGAGCCCGCCTCGTCCGCCAGCGCCGGCTCCGCGAGCCGCAGTCTGCGGGATAACGTTATGTATGTATGTACGTGTCACGCACCTGGCGGCGAGTAACGTTATGTATGTATGTATGTACGTGTCACGCACCTGGCGGCGAGTAACGTTATGTATGTATGTATGTACGTGTCACGCACCTGGCGGCGAGGCTCGCGGCAGCGAGTAACTAGCGCACAGCGCGGGGCAGGTTATGTATGTATGTATGTATGTACGTGTGGGTATGTATGTATGTATGTACGTGTCACGCACCTGGCAGCGGTAACGTTATGTATGTATGTATGTACACGGGCAGCGAGTAACGTTATGTTGCCGCACGGCTATTATGTATGTATGTATGTACGTACGCTCAGCGAGTAACGATGTATGTATGTATGTACGTACGCTAGTAACGTTATGTATGTATGTATGTATGTACGTGTCGCGCAGCGAGTAACGTTATGTATGTATGTATGTACGTACGCACCTCGCGAGTAACCGACGTCGGCCAAGCGCGTCGCCAGGATCAACTTGTACACAGTCGACCCGCGCCTCTGCGACATACCTGACGCAAAGATAATCAAGCCACAGACTGCTTGTAATACGCCATTTTCACTGCACAGACAGTGCATAAACGCAAGCGTATACTCTCTTAAGTGGATTCCCGTTCATTATTGGTGGAACATGAGGCAGACATTTGTTTTTGACCTCAAATACCATGTATTCGCTTTTATTTTCGTTATACTATACTTCTCACAAATTTTAATAAGTTTTGCCAGACCACAAACAGAAGCACTCAGCAGCGCCATGTCGTCTGCATAACACAAATGTCGTCAATATAGGTTATTATAAACATTCATGAGGAAAATATATTAATTAGTTCCACAGGCATGGATATCTAGTTTTTGCCATAGCATCTTTTGACAGATCAAGAAAACATGTATGTTAGAATAAAACGCACCTGGCAGCGAGTAACGTTATATGTATGTATGTACAGATCATAACGTTATGTATGTATGTATGTATGTACGTGTCAATTACATATGTATGTACAGCAACCATGGAAGCAGAAAAGTCACGCAAAACATGTAGTATGTAACACAAACCGTTATGTATGTATGTATGTACGCACGCACCTGGCAGCTAACGGTATGTATGTATGTACCGGTATCTCATAATCCTGGTTCAGCGACAGCGCATACTCGTATATCTCTGTGGCGAAGATCGCGTAGTTGGTGGCGAACTGTATACTCTCTTAAGTGGATTCCCGTTCAACATTATTGGTGGAACCAGACATTTGTTTTTGACCTCAAATACCATGTATTCGCTTTTATGTGCGGCATACTTCTCACAAATTTTAATAAGTTTTGCCAGACCACAAAACAAAGCACTCGCGCCATGTCGTCTGCATAGCTAATATTGTTAACACAAATGTCGTCAATATAGCAGCCAACACGGGCACCCCTGAGCTCCCCTATCAGCGCATTTACATATAAGTTAAACAGCTTGGGTGAGGTCAACCCCCCCTGCCTCACTCCGCACTCCAACACATATGGCTCTGAAAAAGTTTCCGCCCATCGCACAACATTTACCTGGTTGTGGTACAGGATATGTCATTTAGTTTTTGCCACAAGATGTCATAACTTACCAGGTCAAATGCTTTTGAGTGACAGGCGGGGCGTTATGTATGTATGTATGTATGTACGGGGGGCGCGTGTCACGCACCTGGGCGCGCGGCGCACCTGGGGAGCGGTATGTATGTACACGCACCTGGCGCGAGCGCGTGTCACGCACCTGGCAGCGAGTAACGTTACGTGTCACGTACCTGGCGGCGAGGCTCGCGACGCTAGCGCACAGCGCGGGGCAGGCGTGCGGGTTGGCGGGGGTTTGCCGCACGGCTATACGCTCGCAGTACGCTAGCGCGCGCTCGTACTCGCCGACGTCGGCCAAGCGCGTCGCCAGGATCAACTTGTACACCTACAAAGAAAATACGCCATTTTCACTGCACATAAACGCAAGCGTAGCCTAATAAGGTTATTATAAACATTCATGAGGAAAATATATCTAATAGCATCACAGAATAAAAAATACAGATCATGAATTACATAATTACAGAACCATGGAAGCAGAAAAGTCACAAAACAAGTAAACACAAACCTGCAGCTCCGGTATCTCATAATCCTGGTTCAGCGACAGCGCATACTCGTATATCTCTGAAGATCGCGTAGTTGGTGGCGAACTTGTAGCAGCAGTGACAGGCGCGGCGCGGGGGACGGGGCGGGCGGGGCGGGCGGCGCGGCGGGCGCGGGCGGCGCGGGGGGCGGGGACAGCGGCGCGAGCGGGTGGCGCGAGAACGACACGCCCGCGGACAGGTAGCAGAACTGCGCAGAGTATAGCAGGCCGCGGGACGCTAGGCTGTCGCCTGGGAGATACGAATGACTTTTACTAGCTGGTTTCTTTGTTTATCGATAACTTTGAATTTGAGAAATGAATTCAGTATGAGCCTAGAAAGGCTAAAACCGTAACATAATATTCCTAACTGACTGCAGAAAAAATGGAATGTCGATATTATCCGGGATAAAAAGTAGCCTATATGTTAAGTGGGCCCCGTCACACACAACACATTCCTGAAAATTGCATCGAAATCGGTTCAGCCGTTTCTGAGATTAACTACATCTATATGTAATAAATGCACAAACATCGATCCGTTACAATTTTATTATATGTATAGATAGAATAGATGTATAGATAATGAATGAAGAGAAAATGAAAAATTCAATTTACAAAATGTAAACAATTATGTGCAAAATACATTTGTCGCGATAGCCTGATATTTATGAATTGTACATGAATACACAAGTCAGATTAATGATGTAACAGTGAGTGCATAGTTACCGAGTTGTATGAGGTTGCGTCGGGCCTGGTCACGAGAGCAGTTGGCCAGCAGGATGGCGGCGTGCGGTCGCCAGTCTCCCCAGTGAGCGTCGCCCGCGCACTGCAACCGCACACATATATATTAAATATAAAATCAATATAAATATATAATTAAACATCAGCACTGCCTTGACGTAGGCCTCCCCCAGAGCACGCCACAAGACTCGATCTCCCGTTTTTGCCTTCTTCAAGTCATCGATCCATCTCCGGTCTCCATTTTGTTCATAGGGGTCTTATTCGTTAGTTTCAGGCAGTGCTACAGCATTCGCTGAGGGCTGCGCGATATTAACCTAATTACAAGTGTATTCCTAGCGGTGCAAACATCGTTAGGGTTGTCGCTCGTTCTCCCGAGCGCACAGACTGGTAAGGCGGCCCGGGGGCGGTACTGACCGTGGCGGCGGGCGGCGCGGGGCGGCGGGCGGCGCGGGGCGGCGGGGGGCGGTACTGACCGTGGCGGCGGGCGGCGCGGGGCGGCGGTACTGACCGTGGCAGCGGGCGGCGCGGGGCGGCGGGGGGCGGTACTGACCGTGGCGGCGGGCGGCGCGGGCGGCGGGGGGCGGTACTGACCGTGGCGGCGGGCGGCGCGGGGCGGCGGTACTGACCGTGGCAGCGGGCGGCGCGGGGCGGCGGGGGGCGGTACTGACCGTGGCGGCGGGCGGCGCGGGGCGGCGGGGGGCGGTACTGACCGTGGCGGCGGGCGGCGCGGGGCGGCGGGGGGCGGTACTGACCGTGGCGGCGGGCGGCGCGGGGCGGCGGTACTGACCGTGGCAGCGGGCGGCGCGGGGCGGCGGGGGGCGGTACTGACCGTGGCGGCGGGCGGCGCGGGGCGGCGGGGGCGGTACTGACCGTGGCGGCGGGCACTGACCGTGGCGGCGGGCGGCGCGGGGCGGCGGTACTGCGTGGCGCGGGCGGCGCGGGGCGGCGGGGGGCGGTACTGACCGTGGCGGCGGGCGGCGCGTACTGACCGTGGCGGCGGGCGGGCGCGCGGCCTGCAGCGCGGCATGCAGCGTGTGCAGCGGGTCGGCGGGCGGCAGGGCACACAGGAAGCGTGCCTGCACGTGCGCGCGCACGCGGCGCTCGCTGTGCGCACTCAGCAACATCGCGTGTCCCCACAGCTGGTTGGAGATCGCCCACTCTGGAAACGGCAGAGAATGCGTCTGGTCAGTACCTACACCTGCAGACGAGGCTCATCATCAACTCTGTACGTGAATGACAGGCAGGCCAATTCACAAGAAAACATTATATCCTTTAATCTAACCAATTTGATTTTAGAGCCACTTAACAAACGCGTTTGAAAGGGTTGCTATACCCATTCTTTTGAATAAGGTTGATACTTTAGGCATAAGACGCACACAGCTTAGACCAGCCTTTCCCAAAGCGATATGGGCGCTGCAGGCTAAAAGGGGGACGGTAAGAGACCCAGAAAATAAATTGAGGGCATTGTGTAGAGGCTTGGGGAGTTATAGTAGTTTTTAAGTAGGTGAAAAAATGGGGGTGCTAAAAAATAATTTATTCTCAAAGTGGGCCGTAGACAAAATAAGTTTGGGAACCCCTATAGGCTTAGACTATTTCCAAACTATCTTCAACATTAATACCATAATACCATACCATTGTGATAAAAATTACAACATGCATAGTGATGCTGATAACCATCTGAACACTAACTATGGTGTTCCTCAGGGAAGTACTCTGGGTCCTACGCTGTTTTTGATTCATATTAACGACTTGTGTAACAACAATCGAAAACACGTTTAGAACAAGTATTTACAGAAAAAAGGTAAAATGTATATTGACAAAAAAATATATTAATTTATAGGTTGATGGGATTCCCTATGTAAATATAATATATATAGGTAGGCTTGATAAGTCCAGTTGCATCGCTTTGGTCGGCTTACCTTCACCAAGTTAGTTAGCTAGTAATATAATATAGTGTTAGACCCTTGAAGATGTAGGCACTCACCGATGGCCTCCTGCCGGTCCCCGCAGAGGAGCAGGTCACGCAGGCGCGCCTCCGCGTCCGCGCCCGGCGCCGGCGCAGCCTCGCCCTCCGCCGCTGGGGAAAGGAGACCTTAACACGCTACCGACATACCAGCTTTCAAACATTCTTGAAACCACGCCATTGTTTGCCCGAGTCATATTTCGAGATATATCTGGGGCAAACACGAACCTCTCGATTGTCCGTAACGCTGTCGTCAAATCACATAGATTTTGCTTGCGAGTCGATAGCATTACGCCGCGTAAAAAGGGTCATGCTTACCCCACTGAAAGCTTAAATGTGTCTCAAAGGAATCGATAGAGGTTCATCATCGACACGTTTTCTCCAACGGAAAGAGATAAGTTTCGCGCGTTCCTTAAATTAAATGACGTGATGAAGTCTAACTACAATTGATGAGAATGTTACGATTAAAAAAACATTTGTCTAAACATCCAGGTACAAAAATGTCATAGGTATATTAAATCAAACATCCTAGCCTACATTGGTCCTTCGGGCCGGATCTGACTGGCAAAAAAAATTACAAATGTACCATATCCCAAGCAATATATTATATTATTCAGGTTAACAATTAAAGTAGATGCATAAATCTCATACCGTTGTCAGGCGATGCAGATCTCCCTCCTGGCGACACAGAAGAAGCTCGGCTGCTGCCTGCGACACAAACACACAAATATTAGCACACATCTTAATTGAAATAATACTAGCTAATGCGTGAGTCGGGACTGTAATTAGTTGCCTATGTTATTCTGATGTAAACGATGATAATTATATGTAAGTTTCATCAAAATCCGAAGATCTTTACATTCTCTTACATATTTGTAATACTAGCAGGATTGTAGGTTTCAAATAGGAAAAGCAAATGAAATGCAGCATTACCATGATGTTTGGCGACCTGTGAGGGCGGCGCTAGTTCGTATTGCTGCTGGTTTGTCATGAGGAGCTCGGCTATGTCTGTGCCCACGATCACCTGTCAACAACATTTACACGGTTATTAAGGCTCCATAGTACTGCCTTATGTTAAGGTTACCTAAAATAGTCATGTAATAAGGGTATGCGAAGTACTATTGATATTATCTACTGGGGCTATTTTATACCGTGTGGTGTCTGTAGAGTAGAATAGCATTACCTCATGTCTGTCCGTGGGTATCGTAAGAGGCGATTTAAGGTTTCCGGGAGGTGAACAGCAGCGTCTCCCGTGTTGACAATATAGTTCAAAAATACATTGGGCATTGATGCCTGCGCAGCGTGATGACTATAGGAAAAATGGAAGTAGCCTTATGGCGTGCCTTACGTCCAGCAGTGGACTGCAATTGGTTGATGTGTGTATGTATCTACCGGGGCGGTCAGTCAGTACTGTACTATACTGATGTTCTGCGTCACCAGCTGCGCCAGGAGCCGCCACAGCAGCGCGTGCCCGACGCAGTCGGAGCCCCCCTCCGCGTCCGCCGTACTGTATCCGTACTGACCCCGTTCTGCGTCACCAGCTGCGCCAGGAGCCGCCACAGCAGCGCGTGCCCGACGCAGTCGGAGCCCCCCTCCGCGTCCGCCGTACTGTATCCGTACTGACCCCGTTCTGCGTCACCAGCTGCGCCAGGAGACGCCACAGCAGTGCGTGCCCGACGCAGTCGGAGCCCCCCTCCGCGTCCGCCGTACTGTATCCGTACTGACCCCGTTCTGCGTCACCAGCTGCGCCAGGAGCGCCACAGCAGTGCGTGCCCGACGCAGTCGGAGCCCCCCTCCGCGTAGACCCCGTCAGCGCGCGCCACAGCAACCCGGTGCGTCACCAGCTGCGCCAGGAGACGCTACGCGGTCGGCGCTCCCCTCCGCGTCCGCCGTACTGTATCCGTACTGACCCCGTTCGGAGACGCCACAGCAGTGCGTGCCCGTCGGAGCCCCCCTCCGCGTCCGCCGTACTGTATCCGCTGCACCAGCTGCGCCAGGAGACGCCACAGCAGTTGCCCGACGCAGTCCGCAAATGACGCAGTACTGTATCCGTACTGACCCCGTCGTCACCAGCTGCGCCAGGAGACGCCAACGCGGTCGGCGCTCCCCTCCGCGTCCGCCGTACTGTATCCGTACTGACCCCGTTCTGCGTCACCAGCTGCGCCAGGAGACGCCACAGCAATGCGTGCCCGACGCGGTCGGCGCTCCCCTCCGCGTCCGCCGTACTGTATCCGTACTGACCCCGTTCTGCGTCACCAGCTGCGCCAGGAGCCGCCACAGCAGTGCGTGCCCGACGCGGTCGGCGCTCCCCTCCGCGTCCGCCGCGCGCACGCGCTCTCCGCAGTACTCGATGACGCTCTTCTTGTGCGTCACGTCTGCGGAAACAATACAGTGGTAATAATATTGCATGTTAAAAATCTTCAATACACACCATTCAACAGATATTACATAGGTAACAATGTGCCACCCAAATGACTACCATCTTGCCCTGTCAGCTGCCGTATCCTACCTCTATCCACCTGTCCGCACCCACCCGCCAGAGACGTCGAGTAGCAAAGAACCGTCTGAACATAACCCATCCATCAGTCCCTCTTCCCCCGCCCCGCACCCACCTCTAGCCAGCGGGCCGGGGTAGCGGCGCAGCTGCAGCGCGGACGGCTCGTGGCGCAGCAGACCGCTCAGTGCCAGCACGGCCACTCGCGCCGGCCGCCCGTCCACCGGGTACGCGCCGTACACCACCACCATGTTGCGCGACGACAGGCTGCCCTGCACACACACAGTTTACATAACCTATTGTTTAAGACAATATTGTCCACTCAGTCGACACGGCAGTAGTTAATTTGAAAAAAAAAAAATTTTAAATCGTTTTCCTTGAGTCTCGAAATCGCCAGGCAGCATAGTAGCAACGGCACTCAACTCAGCTTAGTGACGAAGCCTCCGCAAGAAATACCGCCGAATCTCCTAGACACACTGCGACCTTACGAGTACCTTGACATGTGCGGTGGAGAACTTGCACGGCGTCATGCGCTCGGAGCGCGTCACCGACTCTTCTAGCTGCAGGTTCAGCGACGCGTCCGTCGTCAGCTCTCTGCAGGCATGTAGACAGATATACACACTGCCAAACTACCACGTTAAAGTAACTTGCAGAAACAGAGCAATAGCAATGAGAAAATTATTAAGAGTGTGTGACCGACCGCGAGGCGTCCTCCATTCTCTACAAGGCCTGAATGCATGACCCGCGCACTCACACACTGTCGCATTGCTACAGATCTGCAAATCACGAAATAGCCCTGCGGACGCGGATCACGAAAAACCCTCTCTGTCAATCCGTAAATATGATCACGGTCGGGATTCATGTTCAGAAGAACCTTCCTGAATAAATAAATGCTTTACTTGTTCATTCAAATTTACGTGTATTTTCTGGACCTTACTATCACAAGTATTGTAAAGATTACAGTGGCTTTATTGAAGCTCTTAAGGCCCAATATAAGTTCTGCACGGTCTTAAACATTGGTCCTTCGAGCCGGATTGATAGCTTAAACAACCAGATTGATACGTTGATCAATGAAAGAGATAAATAATGAGAGGTCATTGTATAAGATTCTCCGTGACCCGCATCCGATAGTTTTCGCATAACCTACAGTCGTCCTAACGTAAAGCTTGAGTGAACTATAAATTACAAAAAGTGTGCATCGCAAAAAAAATGCATGAAACAAAATATAATGCATTCAACTGCAACTAAAACCAAGACCAAGTTATTTGCAAATGTTTAATCCTGGATATTATACGTTAGGCACTTATTTTTTAAATAAATTCAACCAATAGTTAAAACATAACAGACAGATATAATGTAAGATTAATTCTAGGATTAAGCACTTTTCGAAAGTAGGCATAAAATACTAATAAATAGACGTCAATAAGCATAAACTCAAATGCAAATTAATAAATTTAATAATTTTATACTAAATTATCGAGAGGTGGTTAATGGTAAGTGGTAAATGGTCAGTAGATATAAGTGGTTAATGATCCATAAGTAGTTAATGGTAAGTGGTAAATGATCGGTGGTATGTACCTGTCGGACAGGTAGGTGCGCTCGCTGCCCTCGCGCCCGAACCTGCGACAACACGCCAGCTAACTACTCGACTACTCGATACCGGATACCGGATATGTTGTAGCGACACGACAAACATACCAACTCAAACACTGTGCCATGTTTTAAAAGAAAGCCAATTTTAATTAAAGAGGAAAGTCCCAAAAACTAAAGCAAAAGCGTCTAGGAAAAACAATAGCCTTGCTTCTATTATAGCAGTACATATATGAATGTGATAGTGAAATAGCAATGACAGAGATGAATAACGTTTATTGGCAAAAAAGACACGCAAGGGCCCCCACATAACGCAGTTTTGGCAAAATATTAAGCTGGGTATGTTCAATCGAGTCGCTACAATATGAATTAAATATCTGTAGGGGTAACGAATAGTCCGTTTGTGGAAACTTATCTGAACACACCAAAAACGGCACTGTCTTTGTATAGTACAGGGTGTAACAGAAAGGGTATGTTAAGCGAAAAGCTATGTAAATAGCCCACTATACAGATCCTATTTCCAAAATTTGAGACTCGAAATCATATTTTTATTTTTGAAGATTGTATGAAGAATTCCGAAACAACTCAGGAATGTCCATACAATCTTGAAAAATAAAAATATGATTTCGAGTCTCAAATTTTGGAAATAGGATCTCTATAGTGGGCTATTTACATAGCTTTTCGCTTAAATACCCTTTCTGTTACATCCTGTATAAAATATCGTATGCAGGTGCATCAGTTTCTAAGACGTCTGTGTGAACAGATAAGTTGGTGTCGATATACTAATAACATCTAAGATTCTCTGAAAACCTGTAGACATTATCAGCACTAAACACCGCGTCTGAGCGAGCATTGTGAAAACATCGGCCAATGAAAGTGCAACCTCAAAATAACAAACTGAAAAAAATAAATGAAATAAGCATAACACCCTGTACATGTAAAAACCATTCTATTCTACATGTAAACTGTCACTAGGTACTAATAAAAAAAACAATATCTCAAGTTAGATTCGTAGAATAATTGTTTTTTTTTAGATTTTATTAGAAATTCAATTAACAATTTGATAAAGCAAAATTGGTAATGTAATTGGGAATTTATGAGTACATAAAGTAAGCCCATAGTCATAAAATGTTCTATGTATGTACATATATTACAATATACCATTTATTAATAATCACATAAAATTAAGATTTTGGAGTTCTTAAAATACTTCAATAGCCTTATTCAAAAAGATGAGAAAATGGCAAACCTGTCGCAAGTCTCCCCGTGAAACCGAAATAAAGTATGTTTTGGGTTTTTTTGGTTAGATTATGTATCAAGTATCGACATATGAAAATAAATATTGTATGTTAAATTACAAAGTGCGTGTGTTTTTGTGTCAGCTCCGGTAACTTTCTCTTTTCCTGAACATGGCCATAGTCCATTATGCATGTAGATTAGTGTGAGTCGCTCGATGAATGCTAATGAACTACCTTATCTACCTACGAGTACCTACATGTCATCCCAGACAGTTATAAATAACAAATGGATTTGATCTGTGAATTCAGTTATATTGGCAAATACGATAAACATAGATTTTTAATGAAAGTCATGCACTAATATAACTGAAGAAAATGTAAATAACATTATGCAATTATCGAAATACATTATACAGGGTGTAACAGAAAGGGTATGTTAAGCGAAAAGCTATATAAAAAGCCCACTATAGAGAACCTATTTCCAAAATTTGAGACTCGAAATCACATTTTTTATTTTTCAAGATTGTATGAAAATTCCTGAGATATTTAAAAATTCTCCATACTATCGGAAAAAATAAACATGTGATTTCGGGTCTCAAATTTTGTGAATAGGTTCTCTACAGTGGGCTATTTACATAGCTTTTTGCTTAACATACCGTTTTTGTTACACCCTGTATATGCAAGTTACCACTTCATATGTTGAACATCTTCAATATTTTTTAGAATTATGTTTATGAGTGTTTAACTACGAGTATGTACCAACTTTTGTTTGCAATAATTAACCAGAAAATCGTTTTATTTATTTCTATATAGTATGTATTAAGAATATTTTTAATATAATAGACAGTTTGCTCTGCGAGCACTGCCGTGAACATTGGACAACCATTATCAAAATGTGTGTTGAAAAATTCAACTAGTATGTCCCCAATCTATGTACGTGCACGTGTGTGTGTGTGTGTGTTCGCGTGCGTGACTCACTCGGCTCCCTTGAGTCCGGTCCCGCTGGAGCGGCCCGAGTGCAGGCTGGCGCTGGCGCGTCCGTCACGCACCTCGTAGCCGTAGCCTGCAACAACGACCGCATGTACTCTACCGGGGCAACTACACTACGGTCAATTAATACAAGTGTCCATGGAAACAAACCCCTTTAACATTATCAAAGTTTCTCCCAATCCAGATTCGAACCTGCTACCTTTCTATCCAGTGCCTAGGCGGGGCGGGGCGGGGCGGGGGGCACACGTACCGTCGTAGAGGGGCGCGCGGGTGCGGGGCGCGGGCGGCGCGCGACCCGCCATGAGCTCCTGGTACACCTGCAGGTAGGCGGCGGGGTCGCGGCGCCGCAGCTGCTCGTAGTACTGGTAGTGCGCCGCGTACGGGTCCGCGTAGCCGTAGCCTGAAGAATGATACGCATCAGCAAAGGTACCTTTACCTCATTTATCATCTGTATTTTCACCTATTGGCATTCAAAATCAAACTATTGCTAACTTGTTTAAATTTTAGGTAATATTTTAAATTCGAAATTAAGAGACTCTGATGAAAAGGTGCGTACAGCAAACATTAACGAAATGACTTTCAAAATCAAACTCAGACTCATAGTTCTATACGTCAAGTTTATTAGAAATATGAGAATATATCACAACGATCTTTAATACGACGCTATGACACTTCCAGACGCAGTGTGAGTGACTCACCGTCATAGTAGGGGTCATGCGGTGGGCGGTGCCTGCGCCGGCGCTCCGCGGGGTCGTCGTCGGTGACGGCGGCGAGCGAGTCCGCGCGCGCCGGCGAATACGCCTCGTCTGCAACCGACACGCGGATATACAACACGCTGCGGGTACGCTCGTGAGGCCACGCGTCCGCTGCTTTATAGCTATGAATCCCTATGGTGGCGGCCATGAAGGAAGTTTTCACATGTTAACGCCGGAGATAGCCGTGTTATGCATCAGTACATCCGTTTCTTGTAATCACATAGAGGCGCTGCGTGAAATGGTCTTCCGTCTATAAAAAGAAACAGCGAGTCGCGCGGGCGCCCGTACCGTAAGAGTCTTCTACACTTAACGAGTATTTTCCTAAACCACAATATCGCCGGTCATCATAGCGTGTCACTCACTACCTCTATATATTTATACTGTCTGTAGGCTTCCGTCCTCACAATATGGGGGCGGGGATGGAGTACATTGTCACGAAAGAAGACATTCGCAAAACCGTATCTCTGTTGTGCATAGGAAGGAATGCGAACCATCTGATTACGGTTAGGTTATTGGCTGTCTACAGAACTGTTGCTATTTTGACTTCAAGCAGATCGAACCGAAGGAGGTTCTATTCTAATCAGGCGCATCATCGCCTGCGGAGCGAAAATTACTAACCGTTTTAAATGACCAACGACCTTCGTTCCTCTAGGGATTTACCCATAGCGATGAAAAGCATTGGAAGATGTAGGAAGGAACTATGTATAACAACCACGAGTGAAGATCATTTCTTGTATGGAAGGAAACTTCTGTGTAATAAATTACTCAAATAAACCAAGGAAGCGATTAAGTCAATTATTTATTTAGTTGCTTATTTTTCACTCGTTAAAAGAAAAAAAATATACGTAAGCTTTTAATTTCACATCCTTAGCAATATTTATTTTAACAATATCGATCTTATCGTAAATTAATGAACAATCACCAATTACAAAATCATGATTTGAAACAATCAGTCGACAGAACACGATCGAATTTAAAGGAAATTTACGCAATGGTGGTGTTGTGAGTGATAAAGATAAGATTACATGTGAAGCGAGATGCGACTGCTGAAAATATATCCAAGTGCGGGGCGATATTACTCAGCTCAATAACATAAATATTATTTAGATAAACTCGATGGATGGAAGCTTAAGGTTATTTAAAAAAATATGGAACATTTTATCAAAAACAGGGTTTAATAGAGAATAAGAATAGATTTCTCATTTACACTCGTCTCTGACAGTATGATTTCGAGCATGTAGTCTGAAGCGCGTGTTAATCGAAACAGAACAAAGTGCCGCATGCAGTATTATACATGTGCAGTGCAGGTCGCATGGCACACAAACTATGTCATAGTCAATACCTTCTTTACTACTATTAGTTTTTGCATCGCTCGAGAACGTAACTGAAAAATAAATATATCGATTCAGCACCTCAAGCGAATAATAATTGTGCTGGTGATAGTAAGCGAGAACTACATTCTAGCGATAGACTACGTTTAGAAACAATAGTACTCAAAGTGCTGATAAAAGATTGAAGTAAATACATGGTTTTGGAGACTACCCAAAAAATTAATACAAAATCCGACACACGTCGCTTTGTTCATTCTTGTTGGAACATTGCGAAGCGAGATGTTCGTTACAGACGAGTCATATGTATGTGTGTGTGCGGCACGTACCTCTGCGGTGGCGGTCGTCACGGCGCAGGCTGGCGAAGGTCCGTGCGGGGTCGATGTCGCGGTAGGCGGGGTAGTCCCGCTCGCGGCGCCGCTCGTCCCGCTCGTCGCGCCGCTTGTCGCGCTCCACCGTGTGGTAGCGGCGCGAGCGGTCCTTGTCGTCCGGCCGCGGCGGCTTGGACGCTTTGTGCGAGCCCTCGCGGTACCTGCAACGATGCCGGATCATTTACTTACCCCACTAGCGTAAAGTTGGTCATCGAGAACGATAAGTGACGGATCAGTGCCTGCGTGTGTCCGCCCGGCGCGCTCACCTGCGGCGCTCCCTCTCGCGGTCGCTGTAGTAGTCGGTGTCCTCGGTGTCGTAGCGGCGCCGCGAGCCGCGCGGCGGGCGGCGCGCATTCCGGGCTGGCGTCGCGCCGCTCGCGCCGGTCCTCCCGCGTGGAGCGCCGCTCCGAGCCGCGCTCGTACTTGCGGTCGCCGCGCGAGTAGCGGCCCTCCTTGTCGCGTTCGCGGTCGCGCGGCGACTTGTGCCGCTCGCGGCGCGGCGAAGCACGGAAGCGCTCCGACTCGTCGCCGGTGGAGCCGCCGCGCGCTCGGTCTGCACGGGGCTCAGGCGGGCTCGGGCCGGGCGCGGCGCCCGAGCCCGGCTCGCGCGCGTAGGCCGGCTCGGGCGCGCCCAGGTCCTGCAGGTTCTCGCCCTCCACGGTGAGGTCGCGCTCGCCGAAGGCGCCGGCGGGCCCGGCGCGCTCGCCGCACGCGCCGCCCGGCACCACGCGCTCCAGCGGGCGCGCGCGGCCGTCGGCCTGGCGGCGCGGCGCGGGCCCGGGCCGGCCCAGCACGAGGCGCGTGAGGCCGGGCGGCGGCTCGGCCGGCTCGCCGCACAGGAAGCGCTCGCGCTCGCTCGGCGCCTCCAGGTTGTCGGGCGGCAGCGGAGAGGGCGCGCGGCGCGGCGCGGCGGGCGGCCGGTCGGGCCGCTCCGAGTTGTCCGGGGTGGTCTCGAGGTTGGCGCCGAAGCCGGGCGGGTGCACGGCGGCCAGGCCGGGACCGCCCGGCTGCGGAGAGAAAACCCGGCGCGCCCTGCGACGACGGCCGGGACGACTTGTGCGAGAACGAGCCGGACTGCTTGAAGGGGTTCGTGCCGGATGACGACGACGGGAAGCCGGCCGGCGGCGGCGGCGGCAGGATCGCAGCGCGGTCGGGCGCGGGGGAGGCGGGCGGCGAGGCGGGGGGCGCGGGATGCGATCCGAACGAGATATGCGAGGAGTCATCGTTTTCTAGAGGACTACTTCTGTTTTCATGCTCTAGATTCATATCTTGCATAGAATTGGCTAGTTCGTTGTAGCCGCTCTTTCTGTCGCTCCTGCTCTCAATGAGGGTGTTATCTTCTATGGAATTCCGTGACCTGCCCCTGTTCTGCAGGTAGGGCTCCTCCACCACAGATTGAGGAAAATTAAAGTTATTTGTTTCAGTATTTAATCCTGGACTACTCTTGCTGGAATTTCTAGATTGATTATCACTTCTGTAGGTGCCCTCGGAGTGAGTGTGAGGGCCGTCGCTCGACTCCTGTGACATCTGTGACTCTATAGACCACTGCGGTGTCAAGTTGTCGAGGTGAAATCTCTTCCCCAGAGCAAGGTTCGGAAGCCGCTCTTTAACGGCATCCCGGTCACTGAGATCTCTCACCTCCTCACTAGATGTGTGAATGTGACTTTTTTGAGAATTAACCTTGAGTTGAGAAGTATTTTCAACAGGGGGAGCCTCTACCTTATTTTCTTCTGAAATAGGAGCCACCTCCTTGTTGTCTGGGGTATGCGTTACTGCAGCTTCCTGTCCTTTTCTTTCCTCCATTGCCCAATTCCAGGAGTCTGTTGTGGCGAAGCTTTCCTCTATTACATTAGCATTGTTAAACATGGGTTGTTGCAGGGGTAAAGCCTGTGCCGGTGCTGGATCTGGCCTGGGAGCCTTCTGCCCCTGCTTGGACTCCTCCCATCCCCAGTCCCAGTTGTCCTCCCAGCCATCATTACCCTTATTTTGAGCTACATTTTGGGGCTGTCCAGAGTGTCCCATCTGGTTGGGATAGTAGTTCTGGGGGTAGTTCTGCTGCTGCATGCTGTTGTAGGACTGGTTGGAGTAGTTCTGGTCGTACTGGGCGGGCTGCTGGTAGAACTGGTTGGCGTTGTTGCCGTAGTCCTGCTGCTGGAACACCTGCTGCCCGTACTGCTGGTTGTAGGGCGGCGCGGGGGCCGAGGGGGGCGCGGGGGGCGCGCCGCCCGCCCAGTACTGCTGCTGCGGCGGCATCCCGCCTTGATAGGTGGGATACATATTTTGCTGCCCTCCAAACGGCTGGAAACGATAATACTCGTCAGATAAGTACTCAAACAAACTTGTTTTGGAAGGCTGTTATGCATTACAATCAATTTTATACCGAATACAGAGTAAAGCGCACGGAAATTCAACATTCCACGTCATTGTTTACTTCGGCTTATAACCTGAAACTGACCTGGGCGGCGGCGAAGGGCTGGTCGGAGGCTGGCGGCGGGGCGCCGGGCGCGCGCTTCATCCACGACATGACGCGCTACCACCGTGTCTCTTACGTAACATTCGCCACCAGCTCGCTCGCATATGTTACATCCAAGATCAGCCTCGTCACTACCATGGAAATAGTTCACTCGATAAACACTTTCACTTTCCTATTGGCACCAACTTTTTTATACTTTACCGAGTATCTCTGCTACGTCATATAGCTTATCAATAATCGGATATTAAACAATTTTTTATTGAATAGCAAATGTTAAAGATTTATAAATATTTCAGAAATAATTTGTTGACAGCAAACCATCGATCGAAGGTGCCTCGTTGGCCATTTTTGCTGTGTTACCATAAATTAAAAATAAAATAATTTGGATGCTGGATGTGTGTAAACCACGTGAAATCTCTTTCTACGTGTGTAATGTTGGTCGAGAGTCGAGAGTCTCGACTCGAGACCGAGACTCCCATTAATGTACTGTGTATATGAATATAAACTGTAAAGATCTGTAGATCTCTCTTTCATTTCAGTAGATTAGATAGTATTTGTAGTTTTTCTATTAGACGACACAGTGCTCCATATTAATTGATGAAATGTCGTGGACGTGTCGTTGTCGTGTCGTCTAATGGAAAGCGCCCATAGTGTGATAGAATTTATTTTGAGTCTTCTCGTGAATGTTTGCAGATTGATTGGATGGAAAGTTGGACGATAATTGGATATTAGAACTTGGACGACGTAATAGACGCCATGCAGCCACACGTCAATGTCAAATATTCATTCGTTCTTTCCTTGTCTTTCCCCATTTCATTCATTCATTCTTTTTCTGTGTTCTTTTTTGTAAATAAATAAATCCAAAATAAATTTAAAATCGTCTAAAATATCTTTTCTAGGCAAACATAAATAATATTTTTTGTTTAAATGGCCAACAAAAGATCTAATCCATTTACTGAGGATTTCATACCCCAAAGTAAAACTCATGTAGGCCTTAAACAATTCAACAACAATGAAGATAGGTTACAAAAAGTGTACGGTAAACAAAGTTTTTATTTACCCCTTTTACTTCCATTTATCTTATAAAATTATTAATAAAGAAAATGGAAAAAATACTTCACCCAATTATCTCTTTTTAATTTTACAATTTC
Organism: Carposina sasakii; assembly: GCA_014607495.2. Lineage (NCBI taxonomy): Eukaryota > Metazoa > Arthropoda > Insecta > Lepidoptera > Carposinidae > Carposina > Carposina sasakii. The sequence continues at coordinate 15,952,365 of CP053151.1, forward strand.
TATATTTAGTCAAATTATTATTTCAGAAAAAACACTCCATCTTCTTTTCAAAGGTGCAAGAAAAATACCTGTTTCCAGTAATAAAATTATTCCAGTACCACCAGATGAAAAGGATGGCATGAAACAATTATTTATTGGAAAAAATGGCACTCTTCTACATTCCGGCGAAATGGTAATGGCTTAGCTTTAGCAAACTTAAAATTCTCTCAGGCTGATGGAAGTAGGCATAACCTATTCCATGGGTTTCATGTCCTGAAAGTAAGTGACTGGTAATCCATAATATTCTATAGGTACATACCAAATTGAAACCTTATTGTAAATTTCCAGGTACAAAGAAGAGTGTTGAGAAAGCAGTGTATTTGTGGCAATGACGTAGAATCAGTGTGTAGCTACTGTGAGGTGAGCCTGTGCGAGTGTTGCCAGAGCTGCTGCTGTCAGTGCGAGCGTGTCTACTGCTCACAATGCTCTCTTACAAGGTATGAGGTGGTGTACAACTTTGATAGATAGAATTTATTTGACAATTACATATACACGGACAGCAACAACATAGAACAAGACAATGGAAATAGGGTAGAAATAGACACAATAGAAAAGAGTAGGCAAACAGGTAAGAACACACATGTAGAAAAGAACAGTAACAGGAAGGACTGTGCACCCTATTTGGAACCCCGCAGTCATGTCCCGTGCAATCGCCAAATAGGTCCCTTTTCAGCTGAATGCTGCTAGAACAAGGTAAGGCGTGCCTTCCATGCAAGCAGCTACTTTGCTAGTTGTATTAGTCGATATATTCAAAAAAGTTGGTAACAAACTTTGTTATTTGCTAAACCAACACATTGTGTTCAGCCTGTACTTGCACTAGTCACTAAAAACAAATCTTTTCATTTCAGGTCCGAGAGTTTGCAAATCTGTGTGTCATGCTCCTAGTAAAATTACTACACAACATTTCTAGATAATATTATAAGATTCAATTTAGTAAAACTAACATGATCTCAAAGTGTGCAAGATATTCTAGATGTTAAATAAAATTAAAATTAATTTAATGAAATTAAGTACAGACCTACCTAACTTTATATTTAAAATGTAAGATCAATGTTCAAATAAAACAAAGTTTATATGAGATTGGCTTTTTTTTATTTTACACATAAACAAAATTAGAAAATAACAAAATCTATAAAAAAATATAAGCAAATACTTATGGTATGTATAAAATTTATTGAATTTTTTTTTTGTATAAGGCATACAGATATTGGTTATTAAAATTGTTATATATTAATAAACTGTTATGCATTCATGAATATTTAAAAGAAAAAACACTTGCTATTTATCAGACAGTTGTATTAAATGCATGTTATTAAATTATTGTCAGAAATAAAAGGCAGACAAATAAAAATAATGGTCCCCATAACACATTTAATTTTAACATCTCAATTAGCAGCAACCTTTATAAAAATCACCAGTACCCAAACTATTTTACTTATATACCCTCATTACTCCCCTAAATTATACCTACACAAACCAATTACCCACTCATTAAAATTAATGGAAACATTGTTGGTAGCAGAACTCATTTACTAACCTTACACCTAATATTTAGAATTATAGCACTGAAACCTACATTGCAGGAAAAAACTTTACAATATCTTTGAAAATGATTATCAGTCCCGCACATCATTACTGAAAACAAGTTAATTTTATGTGCATCATGGCAGCATTACATAAACAAACACACAAATTATCATAATAGCCCAAAACCACTTGGCGAGAATCTAATAACATGCAATAAGTGTGTAATAATTAATGGATAGCAATTATAATGCGGAGATGAGATACAAACATGGTATCATATTGTCGCAAGTCGATCTGTGGGCTATCATTCTAGTCTAATGAATGCAACATCTCACACATGTCAGGTTAAAGCTACTACTAAGTAGTTTCCATACAGAAGAAGGCACTTTTAACAGCAAATATAATTCAGCAATAACTATTGAATAAGTAAATTATTATTATTCGTATTTCAAATTACACAGTTTACTTAAATGTAGACTATATTTATAATATTCTATTATGCATAATATAATATACTGTAGTAAAGTGTGTATGTCAGAAAATAATCTATGCTGTGTGCTTTGAACATTTATCTTGGTATGTATGTCAATCTCTATTGACTTGGTAAAAATAGCTCTGTTGCTAAACTTATTATTTATTTTGTTGTTATATGACACCTACTTAATAAGCTATATGTTCAGTAACAATTTTTTTTAAATATTGATAAAATTAATAATAAATGTTTTGTGAAATTAAATTATGTAAATATTCAACATAATAATAGCATTAGTCAAAGTGTACAATCCTTCAGGTAAGAATCTGTGTCATGAACAATTATGTTACTTTGGTGGATCGTAAAATTAATAAATGACGCTCGCACTGCACGTTTACGAGATAAGAGTAAGAAACCTTTCCCAGCGTTATTTTTACATGACGCGGAGTGCACCATGTCAATATTGATTGGGTATATTTTCATTTTTCTACAATCAACTAAGGTAACTCGGGGTATGAAAATGGAGCCTCTCGACACTAAATGCACAGGGTGTAGAGCACAGCGGCGTCCCCCGCGGCGCTACGCGAACACAAAGCGGTACAGGATGGTCGCGAACACTGCCAGCAGTAGGGGCACCATCCACGCCGCCAGGGAACTGTAAAGTGTAGAAACAAATATCACTAATTTTATAGTAGTTAGGTAGATATAGGATTAGCAGTCGTGTAGGTTTACATTCCGCACTTGTAAAGTGCAACTCGAATTTCTTTTCATTTTTAGTCTAGCTAAACCAGTGGTTCCCAAAGTGGCCCAGGTGAACCTCCAAGGGTCCACAGGAGATTCAATGGGGGTCTACGTTGACGTGAAAAAATGTTGGTTGACAATGAATTCGTATGTGGTGTCGGCTTATAGGGGGTCCACCAGACCCAGTTAAATTTTAAAAGGGGTCTATTAGAAAAAAGTTTGGGAACCCCTGCTAAACCATAATCTTTGGTTATGCAATTATAGGTATGTTTTGTTTCATCATTATCATCACAGCCATTAAGTCCACTGCTGAATGTAGGCCTCCATCAATAATACCCGATATGCTGCTTGGTGTACCTCATTAAAAAGTAAAAAATCACTTTGAAGAGAAATAAAATAGAAGTACATACGAGTTATCTACTGTTCTTATCTTTACTATGTATAGGTAGGTATACCGAGGTACCTAATTGTCCAAAATGAATGATACAATAATACGTCGTTTCTGCTTTCTGTCTTAGATATTATATCTACAATTTGCTTGGGGCTATTGGCTAGCTAGCCCCAACTTTTTTTATAGATTACCTACCGCAAAAAAGGCTTTGAAACTATGGTTAGGATTTAGTGCATATTCTAAAACAATTGTGCAATTGGTATTGGAATCAAACGCTGAAAACCAGTCTGAAATTCCGCCTCTAAAATTTGTCTATCTGTACATACAGGTGTACCTAAGTCTAAATATAAATAACTTATCAACACTTACGGAATCACCATATGTGATCCAAAAAATATGTAATAAACCTATTTAGCGAGAAATGAAATAAAAATTCCATTTCCTGCGAGTAAAAATACTGTCGCATAATCCTACGTAGGTACATAATGGTACTTCAGCATTTCAGTATTTGCCTGGCTGTCACTAACACCCTGTGTAGTGCAACTAGACGTGCTAAAGTGAAGCTTGTGCGGCGTACGACATTGTACTCTTATCTCCTATAGCTATTTATACTTATATTCAAACAGTTATGTTAATCAGGCAGTTCACAGTTTGTTCTCCAGATATCATATAGGCAGATAAGTACTAAAGCAGATGTTATTTATAGTGGTGCTGTAGGGGCATGGAGAAGGTATAAAAGTGGAGTTGGAACTATGAACTGAGTCGTGTGGCAATCGTGAGGCCATGACGTCATGATAGGGGCGGAGTTTCAGGGCCAGTGTGTGTAACGCAGTAGCTGTAACCACACGCTTATGCAAGTAGTTTGGCTAGTCACTACAAGGTGGTTTCTATGTAAATGGGCAGCGCTACAGTGTTAGGATGCTCCCCTCGTCCCATACTTCACCCCCGCTCAGCTGCACACTATTTTTGTATGAAAATATACTTAGCCGCTACTCCTCTTTTATTTCTTCTCCATGTGTAGGGGATTTTTCAATGCAAATAAAGAATATGTTAAATAGTCTAGTCGATATGTCCGGTAACTCATTAAATACATGTTTTCGAAAATAATATTGTTTATTTTTTAAGAAAAGCATGCCTCTAGTAAGTACATTAACAACAATGTGTGTTTGTATATTCTATTTGAGGTTTGTACCTATATATCCTAGTTCCCTGAACTGCATGCGGATAAAGTCCAATACGCCCGTTAGTACGCCCTATTGTCATATACCTATATATAGGTATACTGTCAGATACTGCATTTAGGTCACATACACTCTAGATACGAGATTTCTTGTTTTTGTTGCTCATGTGTCCCGTCTCCGCAAAGTCAGTAAATCATTCATGGGTCAATGTATACTTTTCTACAACAAGCTTCCAGATACACTCAAAGGGCTACCTATCTGTAAATTTAAAAACATTGTGAAGAAAAAACTTTGCATGAAAGAATATTATACAGTATTAGAATATTTAAATGATAGCGAGCCATGGAAGTGAATTGTTCTAGCATCCCCAAGTTACGCAATCTATGTTTTACTTTTATATTTAGCTTAGTAGGTATAGTTAATACGTGTTGGTGAATGTGACCAGAAGCGCTATAGTGTATCATGCGTGACTTCTTCATTCTAATGTTATTACCAGCTATAGGTATTATATATTTAAGTTCTGAATGACACGTTAGCTCTTCTATTCACATTTTACCGTCACACAAATATATATTTTTTTATATTTATAATTATATATAATGTGGGACTAAGTTAATGTGTTGTGAAGTGTGTGAAAAAAAAAAAATTAAAAAAAATTATAGTTTAGTTTAGTAGATACTTATTGGACATTGACTTGTACTCTGTGTACACATTTTTATTTTTATTTATACAGTTTAAATTTGACATGGACCTGTACTTACTTTGTGTAAGTGGGTATGTAATTTATATGAATTTAAATTAATTATGTTATGATAATTAAATTTATACACACTAAATGAGTTAAGTGTTACTATCTGATATCTTATCCAATGTAAGATTCTTTTGTTAATATGTTACTTAGTTTTGACTGTGTCACTGGGAGTTTTCTTGCTATTTCTTCTTCCAAGCAATGACACTTCACTGAGATAGTGTAACAGTAATAGTAGAATCATGCGGTGTGTCAGACCTAATGTTGGTTTTGCCATAAAGGAGAACTGTGTAGCAGCTCTTCTGGATTTCGTCTTTAGGCGACCTTAACTCTTATTCTCCACGTTGGTGGCTATTAAGCCCCGAATCGCTAACTTATGCCTGACAGACCGTAACAAATCGCACCTTGGGGTGGTGACCGTTGCCAAAGCAAAAGCTTTGCGATTTATTTATTTTTGGGTTGTTTAAATTCACCTCCTTTTTTGTTTGGTAGCGGTTTCATTTTTGGGGTGCGAACATAGAAAGTAACATATAATTAGACAATCGACAAACAAGTGTTAATGCTTTCATGTCGAATAAATGATTTTGAATTTGAATTGAATTTGAAGATAGCTTCACTTTTAAAAACTATCGTCAAAATGGCTGATTCAGTGTTTGCTAGGTTTCGGTCTTCTTCCGATTCGGATGGTGACGGTCTGGCCGCATGCGGTCTACCAGGTGACTACATATCGCCGCGTTAAGACAGGTTATATTAGTTTCCAAAAATGAACGATATCTTACGAGGCTGCTTTTAGTAGCTACCTACGGTGTTATAATATGATTAGGTACCTATTACAAAAACTGACGATATTCATATCATTCATATACATGTTGTTTGCGTGAAGAATGCGTTACGGGTCGTCAAGAAGTTCGTGCTTGGTCTACTGCAGTCTTTTCATTACGCTACGTTTTCGCCAACGAAGCAAGACGTGGAGAAAAAAAATATAACCTCGAGTTTTTATTTTTACCACTTGACTCCTGACCCTGGCCTCGTCCTGACTGTAATACCTACTCGCCCCCATACATGCCGGAATTGTCGAATTTCATCCTAACTATCTATCTTCTAATTTAATATCTAGATTCTAGATCAGAGGTTCCCAAACTTTTATTTCTCGTAGACCCCTTTCAAAAGTTTAGCCTACATCACATACAAATTAATTGTGAACCTCAATTTTTTCACGCCAACGTAGACCCCCGTCGAGGCTCCTGTAGACCCCCGGGGGTCCACCTGGACCACTTTGGGAACCACTGTTCTAGACTAATGATTTATTATTCCTTATTTATATATCAGTACAATTCACGCCTCACCTGCTGGTGCAAAAGCAGATGCTTATGGGGTGTAGCTTGTTGCGAGGTTACCTATATACCTGCTTTTTATTCTATGTAATGTAAGTATAACGCACTACTGGCTACAATCTATCTACTACAGGGGTGGCCGACTTGATTAGACCCAAGATCTACAGTTTACTGACGACACTTCAGTTTACGTAGTACGTGCCATGCCACGATCTACTTGCAGTGTTGAACGTAACTTGCAGTAGTAGGTACAGCCGAATCAATGCGACAGAGAAAATTGAATGTGTTTGAGCGGAACGAGTGCGAGGAATCCTACTGCGCCCTGCCCACTGACACTCTTAATAATTTTCGCTGTCGCATCACTTAAGCTTTACGTTAAGTTACGTTATAGCCCTGCGGACTACTAGTCGCCATCCACCGTTTGGCCAAGCTGATTTACTAAATAACTATAAAATAATTTGCAATAAATACACGACATGTACGTACAGCCAGCAAAAAAGAACAAAATGAGTACATATAAGAAACCCATAACTTGCTTTGGTTGTCGACTGTACGTACACAGTATCAGCATAAAAAAGCACATGGGTCTGCGTAAATTAATAAATAAATAAAAAAGCTGCTTAGGTAGCTAATAGGGCGATGAACAAATAACTAGTCAATGAATGCCGTATACGTTTATTATTTTACGAATATACAATATTACGTACACTACAACTATTGCATTATATATCTCTGTAAATGCCGATATAAGAGCACCAATGGATTAGGTAACAAAGCTTATAATACTAATTAAAATATGTATACTTATAGAAATATTGTGCATCAATCACAATAACATGTCAAAAATAAAACTAAAGTGATCACAAAATTAGGTGCACCAAAAGAGATCAACGAGGAATAAAAATATACGAGTAGCTACTTTACTTAACTAACTCTAAATGTAGTGTGCAAAAAAACCGCGAAAAATTAAACAAAAAACTTGTGCCTTTAAATATTACAACAACATGGTTCAAAACCACTATAAAATAAATTTACACAGATCCATGTGCGATACGAGAATGTGATAAGTACATTATACAACCTTAAAATACTATATTAAGCACTCTTAATACATTGTGTGCGTCATAATAAAAATTCGAGGCGAAATTATAATAGTCAGGAAAGTCTGAAATGTTTCATAAAATACAAAGTATTTTAAACTAGGTTTACTATACCGGTAAATATTACATAAATTATTCAATAGACCGTTTGAATCTTGTATATATATTTTTTTGCTAAACTAACTAAATTTGTATATCGTTTCTTAATACTTAATGTTCTACTAAAAATAAAGCATAATGGGTCAGCTTGCTTGTCTACAATTTATCGCTATCAGTGAGAGAGCACACACACACAATCTTCGGCGACGACATCATATCTCTCGCGCTGAACTTTGACGCCTATTCTTTGAGGGCGACGCTACTTGCACAAATTGAGGAGAGTAAGAGCCTAGTGTAGTGTGAATGAGTGGAATGGGCAGGCATGTTTATAAGCAGCTGGCGGGATTTAATTAATACGTACTACGATGTTACGTTATTAAGTGCATAGATAGAGATCTAATTATATCGGTACATGCATTCATAGCTGGATGGCCCAGGTTTATTATGTGCATTCCCGCTAAGTTTACTTACATAAACTAAAATTGCAGAGTCATTAATATGAACATGCCATTATAATAATTTTCAACAAAAAAATAAAATGTAATGAATCCACCCGTTTTATCACTTTATCTATATTAATTATTATTTCAATCATTTAATTTTGTAAATCAATTACCTAATCACGAATTATATTTATAACACGTCGCGTGTCGCCGTGTCGAGCATGTGTTTGTCTCTCCTGACAAAAATATACATATTTCGTTGATTGAGAATATATCTGCTATAGTTCAATCTATGTATTAATTCACTGGAGATTTACTGCATTTTTAGCATTAGGTGACCAAACATAGGCAAGAATCAAACATGTAAGGGAGATTAGATTAGTGCTAAACTTATAATGAAATTATAGGGTATTTTGTCACGTGTAATCGTTTGAGGGTCAAAATGTCTTTCCAGCCAGGCGGAGAGTTTTCATAGGCATGTTGATACAATATTGCAGTTTGTTTTGCATTAAAACTATGCACAGCAGTTTGATCATGTAATCAAACTGCTGTGCCCGAGGCACTTTCCGCCTAGATGTGAAAACAGTGGTGTATGTATGTATCTAGGCGACTACGCACTTGCCCTGCGCCTGCGCCTCGTCGTTGTTCCACTGCGTGGAGAAGGCGGCCTTCGCCTGCGTGCGGTCTGCTTCCACCAGCTCACCGATCTTGTACTGCGCCATTAGTGCCCTGGGGGGGATGTTAGTGTTGAATACCTTATCACTGTAGTGAGAGTTCATTCAACTTTCTCCACACACAAAGTATAGAAAGCAACATTAACTGTGTTCAGTGTTGATTACATCTTAGCCTATAGTCTGCGTGAGTGTACACGAGCAAGGGACGCGTCGCGCTTTCAGCCGACACTTCCCAATGCAATTCTTCAACTTCTTTTTCTCTTAACCTCATCAACCATCCATATGAAATATAAATGCATAAAACTATATCTTCCGGATTTCATTTCCTTTCATATCTCGTAGGTTTTGCTTGCGAATCGCTAGCGTTACGGGGCATAAAAAGGTTCATGCTTACCCTACTGTACGTACCTGGCATCGGAGCTGTGGCTGACATCCTCGAAGGGCTCGGTGGCGTCCTGCCCCGCCTTCTCCAGCAACACCTCCTCACCGCCAGGGTGCTGCAAGAAACGATCACTGTTATCTGCTTGTCATTGAACTTCGACCTAATGCTCATGTTTTAACATTTTCGTTATTGTGAACGTCACTACTGACTTATTGAACACACTTCAAACTACTTATTTGAGCATGAAATATGCATAAGCACTTGTTCAGTACTCGTACAAAAAACAAGAACATTGGAATCTATAAATATACATATACCTATACAGCTAGAGTGCGTTACACATAGACATGTGTAAATGAGCGACATTTTATAGTGTTAAACGACAGCGACTACGAAAAAACATGCATGCATTGCATGTTAAAATGCAACATCTTGAATAAATTATAACATATAATTTTATTACATAATTATATTATCTATCACACATTCGTAACGTGTCATGATAACCTCGAACTAGAGTATGAATGTAGAAGAACTAGACTATACAACATACAGGATTTGAACCCGGGAAGATGGAACACTGTATCAGACAGTATGTAATATACTCTAACGGCCCATTTCAATAAGAGAGATCAAAAAGAATCTCGAATTTTTAAAATCCTAATTTGAAATTTTGTATGAGAACAATTGAAGATTAAATCTGAGATACCTATGCAAAAAATCTCTCAAGATCAGCAAAAGTAGCATGACCTGCAAAATACGATAAATACAGGATGTTTTTTTGTGGCCACCTTTAACGAAGGGTACGTACTCTATACATCAAATAAAGTAAGTTTGAGCCAAAAAAAATGCTGGGAATTTTTTTTTTAATAATTTTTTTTAATTACTTGATCTGGCGAAATTTATAGTGTCTAGTGTTTATGTTAGTTTTTTTATAGACAGATATTAATTATTTCTCGTGAAAAAATCTTGCTACGCGCGTCTATGTGCATTTATGCAGAAAAACGCAGTCTATTTACTCAACTTTGGACCCTAATATTTTGGAAACCAGACACTTCCCAGGTATGCTTCCATTGAGAAAAATGATCGTGATGATGAGGAGATTCCGTAGTTTTCGGGAACGTTGACGACCAAAAATCACCTGTATAGCCGCCATGTTGAATTTTGTATAGAGACGACACGATATCGTACAATACGATATCCATCCACGATGCGAGGTCATGCTAGGGGGGCAGTTATAGAAATTGGCGGTTAGTCGTACTCGCCGTAGAAGATGCAGTTGCCACGTGTCGGTAGTACTAGTAATTAATTATAATGATTGAGATCGAAGTCAGTTAGAGGGGGCGACTAACTAATCCTAAGATCCAGATAGAGATAAACTACTTCTGTTCAGAGATGTACATGTGACTGGTGGTAAGCCTCATGAAGTTATGATCAACCACCAAAAGAGAACATTAGATACGCGAGAGTTTTATAACCAAGTTGGCATCTGGTTTCAACTCTTATTGAGGTTGCTAGGTACGACGACGACGACCATAGCGTAACCGTATTCCATTCCCATTATTCCCGTCTCTAGAAACTCTATTTTTATTCCGATAACTCCTTTAGACAAGCAGAATATCTCCATTATGGGGACAAACAAAAGTAGGTCAGAGAGGTCGAGCGAGTACCTAAAGAATACCGAGCATGCCTGCGCGGCGCGCCTGACGCTAAATTAAACATTCTTTAGCAGATGAAGACGACTTCTTTCTCCCCTTTTTACGTGCCATGAATAGCATCCTTGTATGGATGGAATTAGATCGCGGTGGATGTAATGACTTATATGACGATTCCTATTTCATTATTTTAAGAATCACGTCAAATTTTTTTTGTTAAGTAGCGGTTTCATTTTGGGGTGCGAATATAGAAAGTAACATGTAAAATGACCATCGACAAACAAGTTGTTAATGTCTATTGAGGGATCGCCCACCACCTGTTAATGCTTTCATGTCGAATAAATGATTTTGAATTTGAATTTAAAATGGTATCTAACGTATCTATGACGCCGAGTTAGCAATAAAAGGTCCAATATAACATTTTAGAAATCTTTTGTTAAATATTATGTAAGTACTTCATACTTGGTATCTTCTTCTATATCTATACATCTATCTATCTACCTATATCTTCTATCTATCTATACATCTATATCTATCTATACATATTATAAAATTGTAACGGATCGATGTTTGTGCACGCTAATCTCAGAAACGGTTGGACCGATTTCGATGCAGTTTTTAGGAATATATTGTGACACGTCCCACTTAACATATAGGCTACTTTTTATCCCCGGAAAATGTTTTTATCCCGGATAATTTCGACATTTTATTTTTTCTGCAGTCCACGCGGACAAAGTCGCGGGCGTCCACTAGTCAGCTAATATATGTGCTAGATTACTCTACTGTACCTATTCTACCTACCCACTAAGGGCAGAAGGTTTATGTAAAGCACCCCCTTGATTTGTGCCCTGGGGCCTAGACAAAGTAACATCGTTTTTCGGTGGAAGTGATAGAACTTCCTACAGCTATTGCTCTAAAAGTAAGATTCTTAGATGACGCGGTGATCTAACCACTAACCACTATAGGGGGCTACATTAGTAACATACAGCTATAACTAAATGGTGCTTTGTCATAGTGACACATGTGGCTACATCTACATACATGTTACATTGCTAAGATATAGTGTACTATCACTCACAGACATTAAAAAGTAGTTAAATTTTTTATAGAGATATGCTTCATATTCTATTTAAATTTAATAAATAACACTGTGTCATGCATGACATTTTTATACTGATAAAATCTAGTGCAATATGCCCGTTTTTTTGTCAATAATACCAAAAGAGTATGACAACTTTTTTACTTTAAAACACCTTTGTTGATGTTTAGCAGCCAGTTATTAATTGACCGCGTGGTGCCAGCAGAGTAGAATTCGTACCACCCCATGTCTGCCAGTGGGCATCGTACAAGGCGATTAAGGGTTTCCGGGAGGTGGCAGCAGCACCTCTCATGTTGACAGCCTAGTCCAAAATACAAACTGAGGTCACCAACGTGGTGACTATGGACAAATAGCCCCCACGACAGTCTTGTGGCGTGCCCAGAGGGAGGCCTACGTCCAGCAGTGGACTGCAATAGGCTGATGATGATGATGACATATAATTATAATGGTTTGTACCTATCCACAAAACTACACTAACTGATAGTTACATTTAATATGCTGTAAAATATTATTTTTTGGTTTTCTGCTATGACTGTAATAAAATAAAAATATTAATTTACTGAAAATAGGGTAGATAGCTATGTATATAAAAACCTGACCCCTATGTTCTTTCAGCTCTCTTCTTCTTCCTGCCCTGTTCCCATTCTAGTTAGGATTGGTGTAATACATATTCTTCTTCCATTCATCCCTAATTACCCATCATCTCATTACCAGTACACACATATCTTCTCACACACAGTCCATCCAACACTTCTTCCCCTATAAAATTCCTGACAAGCACTCTGTTAAGTATGCCTTTCATCTCTTCATTTTACATGTCCATCCAACCAAGACATAACAACAGGATCAAATATTTGTGTACATATTATATTTTTTTATATATTTTGTGCTATTTTGCCTTTATTGTGCTACTAGTAAGCCTATTATTATTAAACTAGTGGACGCCCGCGACTTCGTCTGCGTGGACTGCAGAATAAACAAAATGTTGAAATTATCAGGCATAAAAAGTAGTCTATGTGTTAATCCAGGATGTCAGCTAACTTCATACCAAATTTTATTAAAATCGCTCCAGCCAGTTTTTAGGTGAAAGAGTAACAAACATCCATCCATCTATCCATACTCACAAATTTTCACATTTATAATATTAGTAGGAAGTAGGATTCACCCATGTACAATACTGTTACAATCAAGAATTTTCTATCTATCCTTGCATAGTATCATCCTCAAATAAATAATGTAGTCTGTCAAATCTAAGTGCACTTGTTGGTCGTCTGAGAAAGCTCTTAGCAAAATGACAAAATTGAAATCCACACCAGACTCTTAGAGTGGCTTTTTTCCTATGAATCTTTCTGACAATGTCTTTAGCTTCCAACATCAGTTTAAGCTATTTACCAATATTTATAACTCAATTACAAGCTTAGTACAGTACTTACTTCTTCTAAAAATTTGGTGACATCGTAGACACTGTTTTGTATGATCAAAATGGCATCGTGGCGTTTGTTTCGGCTTTTCAGCTCTTCGCGGGTGTAAAGTTTTACTTGTTCAGTTTGCTCTGCCATCTTACTTTGTTATGTGCAAGGTGACTTTCCCTTCTTATCACAATTGTTCCGCAAACTATACCGTGGTCACTGTGTTAACCTATAATTTGCATAAAGGTTACAACATTAGAAACGAAGTCAAAAACTGCGCTCGTGTAATCCGTCGAACACGAAGATATCTTATCGTGAGCGAACTTGAAGTTTCTGACCTGTCCTAGCATCGACTGTCTGCCTGAACAACTAATATGTTGATAATTTTGTTTGTTCCGAAAGCGACTTCGCCTCCACGGTCACAGTTTAAACTAGATTCTAATCACAAACTAAGTAGAGATGATTCTAATAGGAAATATGTACAACATAAAAAACCTACTTATTTTACGCGTAAAACATGAGATTCGCAGAGGAGGTTCAATGACAGAATGACAGATCAGTGTTGGCAGATCGAATATTTAGATTATAATATATAGGTGGATTGGTACAGTCGGCATCAAAAAGGTCTAACGCGGACAGTAAAATTAAAACCTTTGTATGTTGTGTATCCGAAATCTGTGGTATCCGACCTCCGAGGCATCTGCTGTCAAACATAAAAAAGTTTATGTCAATTTTATTTCTCTTTGAATTAAGCATCTTCTGCAATTTATTTTGATATTGACTAATTTTACACTCGATTATGAGGATTTTCCTGACGTTTCCGTTCATTATCATTATTATTCATCATAAATTTAGAATTCATTTTACTAAAGACAATGGCTGTATGGGCTTAGGTCCCCTTGCCTTTTCTTCGGGATAAACTAAAAAAAAATAATTAAATATCAAACCCGTCGAAAGAGATAGCCAAAGATCAAATCGATTGTTAATGCCAAAATGAAATACCTTACATATACAATCTTTCTTTCTTATCAGAATTCGTAGTAAAGAAAGAGAAAACATTTCATTTTTAACCCCCGACGCAAAAACGACGGGGTGTTATAAGTTTGACGTGCCTGTGTGTGTGTGTAAAAGTGTATGTGTCTGTCTGTGGCATCGTAGCTCCCAAACGGATGATCAGATTTTAATGCGGTTTCTTTTGTTTGAAAGGTATATCAGTCGAGAGTGTTCTTAGCTATGTTTAGTGGAAATCGGTTCAGGTCTTCAAGGTCATCAGGTCGTTTGTTAGTTGTGATAGGAATGTTTCACGCTCAGTTTGCTTGCAAGTATGTGGGATCTGACATTTGAAACCAATGTCTTCTGGAACCATTGACTGGTCTGCTGTTAGGGCTCGAAATAGGAGACGTAACCCTGGACTGCCTTTTAAAACCCATCGAGTTCGGGCTCGTTGGATTTGTCTTACGTTCTCTTTATGTTTCTAATTGGAGGACCTGATGCTGGAAATGGGATGGCAGAATCCCTGGAGGCCATTTATATTTTTGAAAATAAATGACCAAAGTTTAATCTTTATTGTTTCAATCTCTGCAATTCTCCCAAGCCTAAAAATTATACCTACGCAACAGGGCCAAGATAACCATTTGCATTCAAAATTAGCAGTTATGCTCCGACATAAAGGTGGCACAAAGTCCCGAGTAGTCTGCCATGCTTTAGTTGGTACTTACGTAGTGTTAAAAGTTATTTTTTGCTTTTTATAGGGTTTAGCATTTTTAACCTTTTGTCATAATAATTGCGTACTTTTTTTGGGTCGGGGGTTTTTTAAATTTTAATTTAATGTTTAGTGACTTGAGATAAACGATGGTATCTTAGGATAGTATGCTATTTTTGTCAAAAAATTGTTCAAGAGACTTTAGAGACGAAGAATGTTATGCTTTTTTAACCGACTTCAAAAAGAGAGGTATAATTTTATGTTTTTTTTATTTTTATTTTTTATGTGTGTTACTAACCGATTTATGAACCGATTTCAAATTTTTTTTTTTATAGTTGGTCATGGTAACTTCCAGTGTCCCATATTCACCATATCAGGTCATGATGGGATCTTGGAGAAATCGAGGGCAATCCTCGAATATTGTAGGCACATTATGTTTTTATACTTTTACTGCGTTTTGATCACCTACATTAAAACATAACATCTGATATGGATCTCTAAGGAATTAGGGAATTCAAATATAAAAGGCGAGTAGTCTTTTTAGTTTTTATAGAGAATTTTGGTCAGCTACACATAATATAAAGAAACGAGGGTCGATTGGAGCCGCCGAAAACAGATATGGAACTTTTTATAACAAATCCCCCTATGGCGGGGGGGGCCTGTCCAGTAATGGACTGCAATAGCTTATGAAGATGAAGATTTGTGTTAGAAAATTATATGTTGCTAAGCCGTTCCGAAGTGGTTATAGAGGAAGAGGTAGACATGAGAATAACAATGACGGATTAGGGATGAATGAAAATGAGTACTACATATTGACCGACCCCAAATGTTGGGACAGGGCAGGAAGAAGGAGTATTATATGTTGCTTAAATACTCGTAAGTGTGTACATGGCTGTTGTGCTGCCATCTCTTATATTCCTCCGACGTGGTGCTTCTGCCACATACGCACTCTGGACACCACCTCAAGTGCCTCCGATCCAAAGAATCAATGGTCCAACCGAGTGCGTAATACCGAAGTTTGCGAAGAGCCAATTAAGTGCATACACTTAATGCCGGCAGCTTCGGTGGTGCGGTCAGTGTCTCGTATGGCGGAGGAGAGATTGGCTGAGCATCTTCTTTTCTGATGAGGAGTGCAAGCGGAAACGCGGCGGGAAACTCCTCAAAAAAGATGTTCAGAAAAGACATAAGAGATGCAATATAGATCATCTAATGGGAAGTTTTGTCAGCACAACGACCAGAGTGGCGCAAGGTGATAAAGCAAACACGAGTCAGGAGCAGCGTAATACCTTGGAAACGTTGAACTAAAGACTTTCCTGCTGCCAATCTATAATACAATAATGCATAACCTGTCCTCTGTGTGCGCGAGCGTTCAGGGCGAAGATTGGCTATGTAAATGTAAGCATCTCCGAGCGCATGAACGCCAACTTAGTAATATCTGGTAGAAGTGGTCGCCATGACATTGGTCGGAGGTCACTACTTATTGCAGATGTAAAGTTTCGAAGCCTTTTTCTTTTTGTCATGTGGCTATTTTATATAAAATTATATAAATCTGACAATATTATGCCTCCTACTTCGTACACAGCTTAACGCAATATATATGCCCTTTAGTTAAATTTTACTTTAGTAAGCTCGAGTTTTGGAGGAAGTCTTTTTCGTTTTAAAAAAATTATTGAATATAATTTTACTAAGCGACTTTCGAAAAGTGTTGGTCACCTACTTATGGCCTTTTAAGATAATCATTAAATTCTGGCGCTTGTCTTGAGCGATTTATAAATACGGTGCGCTTTTTGATATTTTATGTGGTCACAACTTTTGTGCTGATGTACTTCACCTTCCGGCACACCGAAAAGCAAATGAATTTTATTCATACAGCCTAGCATTTTATATGCATATAATGGTACCAAATACATAAGCAAATCATAATACGGATTTATTTAAGCATTAAATTTATGGCATATTCTGGCACATAACTACTTGCCTTTTTCTTACTAAGGACTATTAGCAAATGTAAATAAATTGCGCTTAAAATATGTATGTACTTTAACAATATTCTTATCTAATAATAGCTATCCATAATGTTCCATTACAATAGAAACCTAAGAATAATATAACAGATTAAACTCTAATATTAGTAGCCTCCTGAATGTCCTTCTGCTTGTGAGTTCCATCACAGAACGGTCTATTCTTAGTTTGCTTACAGTTGCAAAGCCAGTACTCTTTTGTTTTCTCTACTTTGAATCTTATGGGCCTGAAAATAAAAAAAAATGTTATTAGCTTTGTATAAAAAGCAGGGTTCGAAATTATCAAGATATTTTTTTTGATAATTATCTTGATAATTATCCGATAATAATCCTAGCTGATTCTCCATTTAACTTCTAAAAATTTTCTTTATTTAAATGATAATATATCCCTAGGAGGGTGTAGGTTTTTCAGTATTATTAATTAAACAGCAAAGAATAAATGTGAGAAATATACAATTTAATTCAGAATTAGTTTTTATAATGTCAAACAAAAGTAAGAAAGTACTTAAAGAAAAGAAATTTACACTTTTCTCGTCAGAGAAACGGTTTTTTTGTTTAGTTTGAAGTCTATTGCCTTTGAATATGCAAATGACGTTCAGATACACATAAATAAATAAGATTGTTTTAGTGTTTAATTTTTATAATTATCAAAGATAATTATCAATTTATCTAGATAATTATCCTGATAATTATCACTTCGAACCCTGAAAAAAGTAGTTTGAAAAGTGCATATCTACTTTTTCTAGATTCTAGCTAGATCCATTTCTATCATAAAAACTGATGGGTATGAGTTGAAGAAAACACATAATATTGTGCTGACACCAAGTAGGGGCAGGAAGACAAGTACCAGGTAGACAGTTACTTTCCCATTTTAATATTTTAAGTATTAGTTGACAATGTTTTGCTTTGAACCCTGCAGTTTTTTTTAAATAAGTACCTTTGTGTAATTTTAAGAAATATGTCTTTATGTGTACCATCACATAGTGGTTGAGACTTAGAGCGGCCACATAAACACCAGCTGTATGTCTTGCCTTCCTCCAGTGTTACTCTAAATGGTTTCTTATCATACACAACTCCATTACTATCCTGATCATTTGCTGAGTACACCGAAGATAATGGATTTTTAGGTATCTCAGGTTTTGGCCCTTTTGTCACGTAATTACAAATAATCTGAAAAAAAGTAAGTATCTATTTAGGTACATAAGTATCATTATACACAATAGAAACTTATTTTTATAGGTCAAGTAAGTAATAGTACATTTTACTTTTTAACCTAACCTATACCTAGGTACATAATAAATCAATGCTAGGTCGTTGCCATGGCTCTGTCTGCATCTATTGAAGATTTTAATTGAGTCTAAGTCACACAGAATAAACTTAAATTGCTGCCAGGATTTTAGTTTTATTTACCCTACTAATGCCTATTAACTTAGGCATACAGGCACCCAGTTAGACAATACAAATGACATACAAATACATATACTTATACATTCGCTTACCACTTTTACTGGATGTTTTAACAGTCTTTGAATTAGGCTCATTGCGTAATATTAGATGTCTCCTGTAATCTTTAATTAATTCAGTTTAATTCATAAGAAATTGTAAGAAATATTAATAAAAACAACCTAAATATTAGAGGTGAGGCATAAATATTGGAATAGGTATGTGGATTAGGTATTTTTCAATACTAGTCGGTACCTTTTTTTTTGTTTCGGGGGGGAAAATGCATTATGCATACCAACCGGGCGCAGGGGGTACCCGAGTGGTTATGTAGGACTCCCGTATAGGCTAATGAGACCCACGGTATACCCACTAAAAAACCCCCCATCTTCCTCCTCGCCGCCTGTGACGCAGTTACGGGAACGCTTTCGCACACATCCGCGACCCCGCCGGCAGCAGCCGCCCGCAAGCGGCTCCATCGCGAAAGCCCGAAGGCCCTCCACGATGGGCGCACCAGATGGAAAGGTGCGCTTCCCTCCTCGGCCTCCAGTCGTACTGTAGCAGACTCCCCCCGAGACTGCTACTAGGAGGCCATGGATACCAGATAACTGGTATCCAGTGGCAGATCAGGTTTGTGGTTCTGCCACCGACCACACCTCGGTCGCAGAGGATAGGGCAAGCGGCGCACCGCAATACCGACATGCCTCTTCCTCTGCGGCCCCACAGTGCTGTTTCGGCGGAACGGCCCCGCCAACTCGCAGGGGCTAGGGAGAGTGGCGCACCGTAATACCAACACACCTCTCCCCCTGCGATCCCTCCACGGCCGCAGAAGATAGGGAGAACGGCGCACCGTAATACCGGTGTGGGGGTGGTGAAAAGGGAAGCGCTTCCGGCCCCACCGGGCCACTAGTCGTTGTTTGGCCCATGTATATATTCCAATCATTGTAAGAAACTTCGATATCGCGTTCTAGTATTTTGCATTCGATTGTTGATGATGCTCTTCTTCTGCGGTACCACCTCCACGTCCGCAGCGGACTCGTTCAGCCCGTTGGGAGCGCCCTCCTCGGGCCAGCCGGCGGCCCAAACAGGCCGGCCCTTGCCTCTTAGCTTCACCGTGGGTGACCAGTCCACGGTTACTAAGACCCCCCGCCACGACAAGGCGGGCAACCATCGGGGGGATACTAGTCGGTACCTAATACAACGTATTAGGTATCGCATAAAATATCATCTCATTAAGAGAAATTAAGGCTTAGACCATAAGTTTCAATTTTATTACTTAGCAAAAATACTACAATATCATTAGAATACGAAGGTAAATTTCACCATCTCTAACAAATTTATAAAAACACTTCTCCATTAATATAATCCGTTAGGATATGGTTGATCGTTTCATCTTTAAACATTGTGCTGAAGCATTCAGCTTTGTTTGCCGAGATTTGGCTAGTGTATAGCTATCGGGATGAATAACGTTGCCAATATGTAATTTGGAAAAGAGATGGTAAAATTCGTCATCCGAGTAATTGAGTCGGTGGCTCAGTGGTGAGAGCGCTGGCACGCGGAATGCAGAGGTCGTGGGTTCGATTCCCACCCGGGTGAGGATTTTTTTCCATTTCTTTATTAATAATTTTATAAATTTATAATAGCCCAGATGGCAAATCGGCGAACTCGAAACCAAATATTCTTGGTTCGAATCCAGGTTCAGACGATTTTTTTTCCCTTTTTTTTTGCAAAATTAAACTTTATTTAAACAAAATATGTGACATAAACTAATAACAATTTAAGTAAACATATAAAATTTTACCTAATATAAAAATCGCATCTATTTTATTCTACTCTGCTCTATTCTGTTCTACACTGTTCTACTTTGGTCTACTCTGTTCTACACTGTTCTACTCTGTTCTACTCTATTCTATTCATCGAATACCGATACTAAATATTCACTGAATAAAGATTCTACGTATTTATAGCAATAGTAATGGAACGGCTATACTGCATAAATATTAGGAATAGGTATTTGGATTAGGTATTTTTAAATATTAGTAAAAGGTGGAACAGGTATGATTTTTACCTAATCCGACCCACTTCTTTACTAAATATCAATCAGTCAATATGATAATGACAGTTGTGACAGTTCTTCGTTTTTTTAGTTTATCCCGAAGGACAGGCAAGGGGAACTAAACCTATACAGCCAACAGTTCTTCGTTCTACTTTTTTTTTATTTTTATTTAAGTTTGCTGACCACAGATACAAGTAGTTCTTCGTATGGCTGTACGAGTATGGGCTCAGTTCCCCTTGCCTTTCCTTCGAGAAAAAATAAAAAAGTTCGTGTTTTCTAAGGAAGGTGTAATTTTCTTGTGAAAATGGCTTGCATGTGTCCGTAAAGTGATGTTTTCTGGTAGATAAGTTATATTTTGTTTACTTGTGATGTGAATCGTGCTTGTGCATGGTTTTATATGCAGGTAAGCTGAGTAACACTTTAATCGGAATACGATCTCTTCATGTGCTCATGTAAGTTGTTTCTGCAAATCTTTTTTGATTTCACTAATTTCATATTCGTTTTTGAGGATTTTCCCGGCGTTTCCATTCATCATCATCATTTATCATCCATCATAAATTCAGATCATTTACTAAAGATAATGGCTTTAGTTCCCCTTGCCTTTCCTTCGGGATAAACTAAACAAAAAAAATATGGAAAATGTGAAATGAGTTGAATTGGGATTCGGCGGGAAAAGCTGGAAGGGAGCAGGTGTAATTTTCTTGTGAAAAATCAAAATTTATTTGTAAATTGCTTGCATGTGACTGTAAAGTGATGTTTTCTGGTAGATAAGTTATATTTTGTTTACTTGTGATGTGAACAGAATAGAATAGAATAGATTTTTATTTGAAAATTACACATACACGGACAGAAGTAACATAGAAAAGGACAATAGAAATAGTGTAGAAATACAGATCAAAAGAAGTAAGTAGACAGGTAGAAGCAACAAGAAACGAAGAACAGTAAGTAGAACTGTGTGCCCTATTTGGAGCCCGTCAGTCCCGTGTACGTGCAACCGCCAAACGGGTCCCTTTTCAGCTGGATGCTGCTAAGACAAGATAGGCGTGCCTACCTTGCAAGCAGCGCTGGTTTTCAAAAGGGACCAATTAGTAGCTGACGTTATGGAAGGTATGTACCTATAGAATTATACATACATGAGTTACACATTATAATATATAAATGTATATACATATCCTTAAGTTAAAATAAATATAGTGTGTGTGCATGGTTTTATATGCGGGTAAGCTAAGTAAAACTTTAGTCGGAATACGATCTCTTCATAGGCTCATGTAAGTTGTTTCTGTAATTCTTTTTGATCTTTACTAATTTTACACCCATTCTTGAGAATTTTCCCGACGTTTCCATTCATCATCATCAATATCATCCATCATAAATTCAGAAATCATTTACTAAAGACAATGGCTGTATGGGCTTAGTTCCCCTTGCCTTTCCCTCGGGATAAACTATTAAAAAAAAATGAGTTGAATTGGGTTGTTTTTTGTGTTAAATAAATTTATTAATTAATTGTTTTCACGTGTTGATGAAGTAGATTTTGCATGTTGGAATCCTGTTATTAAGCTTTAAGTAAGAAGATGATATATTGAATGTAGCATAAAGTTATGTCTAGGATCAGAGGAATCGAACCTAGAGTTCAAAAAGATGGGTCGCAGACACGTAGAAATCTTTCTCTCATCGATACGATAAAGAAAAATGACGAAACGATAAAGAAATATGAAGAGCAGGCTTCAAGTTCAAAGGATGATCTTGAAAGTTAGTACTTACCTTACTTTACCTACCTCATGAACTTTTGTTAAAACATTGCTACACTTTTTTGCCCTATGCAAGACTGGTAACTGGTACGCGCTTTTGAAATGCCTAGGTTTTATTTCTGTCAGTACACTAGTATGAAGGTACTGGGAAAGTCGCTTACTACTTTATTAATTATTTCCAACCATGAATGTATAAAGAACTACGGACCAAATCTTGTCATTGCACTAAGTGAAGCTCATAGTAAGCTCGGTAACCTATATTAACACAATATCACCCACACATACAACCATAGTAAGCTCGGCGTTGATCATTACGCTGCTAGCTTTGACTAAATAGGCACATAACATAACGTATTGAATTATGCCAACCTGTGTTGTGAAATGTTGTTCACGAAGCACTCTACATAATAAAAAGAAGCAAGGAATCAATTTTCACAGGTAATTATAGTTTTAAACACTTTATTTTGATTATTTTATAACCAAATAATTCCATAATTTTTGTAAACAAACTTTGACAGATTTTTTTTCATAAATTTTGTCATGACCATATACCAAATCTTTCATTCAACAGAAAAAGGGTACTAACTCTATAATTTTTTTCCCTGACTGTTTCAAAAATAAATCTATTTTTTTTTATTATTAATTATTAAAATAGATAAACTAAGGTTTTTATCAGTGTTGCCAATGCGTAAAAACAAATGTCCCCAAAATAATTTTGTATTTAAATTCCCACAAGAAAATGAATGGCGAAAAGATTGGATTGATATCATTAAAGAGTATAGGGGTAAATTTCATATAGTGATTTAAAAAATTATGTTTGTACAAAAACCACAAACTATTATATGAAACCCATTTGTAAACCCTCTTATAGAGGAATAATATGTCATAGAGTGCTAATGTTCTACTAACTGTGTCAATGCACCATGAGACTTTCCGGTACCTCACAGTTCCAGTCCTTGACCCTTACATTACTATACATTACAGTAATACCTATTAGTAATTTAGTACATTACTGTACATTACAGTACCTACTGTAATATTATTATACTGCACATTACAGTTCAGGACTGGAACTGAGAGGTGGAAAGTCTCATGGTGAATCGACACAGTTCGTAGTACATTAACACTCAATTACATCTTATTCCTCTATGACCCTACGTACCTACAACCACAAAATTTCATTAAAATCGGTTCTGCTAATAATTTTATTACTGTAATTATTAATGAAGAAATACAGAAGTACCTACCTAAGCAATAATTATGAACTGCATCAAATGTTAACCAAAATTTAGGGAAAGCTTCTTAAGCTGGCAACTCAGAAACTGTGCATGTTGCACAAGGCGCCGTCATTTCGCTTTCTCAACTTTGTAATGACAGCATTACGTCCGTAGTTCTTATTACGTTCATGTTTCCAACTAGAAAGTTTGAAATATTTTATATGTTAATGCGAGGCTGGTATTAACGTGTACTTCCTTGCAGAGCGCCAAATCGCGGAGCTGCTGAGCAAGCTTCCGCAGCTGAACCGGATATTCTCTGTGCACCGCAAGATCGGCGAGGGCACGTTCAGCTCGGTGTACCTGGGCTCGCTGCGGCAGCACGGCGCTCTGCCGGCCGAGCGGCGCCGCTGGTTCGCCATCAAGCACCTGGTGCCCACGGCGCATCCCGCGCGCGTAGAGCATGAACTGCGCTGTCTGCAGGAGATCGGGTGCGTGCCACCAGGGCAGGGGGCTGCTTGTAGAGGGAGGGATGAGGTGGAAGCCGTGGGAGGGAGACCTGCTTGTAATGGGAGGGGGCGAGATATAAATGGGGGTATGCTCTTATAGAGGAAGGAAGACCAGCTTATAGAGGAGGGAGACCTGCTTGTAATGGGAGGGGGCGAGATATAAAGGGGGGTATGCTCTTATAGAGGAAGGAAGGCCAGCTTATAGAGGGAGGGAGACCTGCTTGTAATGGGAGGGGGCGAGATATAAAGGGGGGTATGCTCTTATAGAGGAAGGAAGGCCAGCTTATAGGGGGAGGGAGACCTGCTTGTAATGGGAGGGGGCGTGTTCGGAGGTTGTCCGAATATAAACTAATAGGATTGATTAAATGATAATTCACTGTTATTATAAAGTCAAAATGTATTGGTCACTAAAGATTATAATAATATGAGGTATGAAACTGATGAACGAGAACGCGCGGCCCGATTGATTGCCTAATGCGAACTGATTGGAAAATTGATGATATTAACATAATTGTCTACAATAAGGTAAATTAGGTCAACTGTGTACGTGTTTACTCGTACATATTCCCGGGCGCGAGATGAGGATTAGTAGTGATGAAATGATCACGATTTACAAGGGTGATATACAATTTGCGCTTAAAATAAAATGTTAGGTACGCTTGTTAGTACTGATAATGAGTTTAAAGGATGATTGGACAAATTAACATACGAGTAACTTAAATAACAATATTAATGTTCTGCACTTGTTATAGGAAAAACGGATCGAAGCACAACGGGAGATGTGCCTTTATTAAACTTTGTCACGCGCGCACTTTTTATTGGTAACTCACACAACTCACTCACGTTATGCACTTCACTACACTGATTAACACTTGGCTGCAGCATCGCTGCTGGCGCTGCAGCGAGTGCGGCTGCCGGCGGCGCTTTCGCCCGCCAGCAAAAGCGCTGCCAGGACCACACCGAGACGATGCCTCCAACAATTGCGAGTAATACGTATATTGCCGCATAATGATGTATATCATGATAAGATACACCATCTGATAACGGCTTGTTCTGTTTTAATTCTACAATTTTCTCTTCTATTGCGTGAAGTTGATTGGTGCTCTCAATTAATTCTGAGTTGTTTATAGGAGATGTGGACAGGTCGGGCAGTGATGTGTTGATGATATGGTTTATTGGCGCAATCTCTGGACTTGGGAAACTGTTAGTTATTCTGATATTTGTAGATTCTTGTCTATGCGAATAGACAAAGAAATCAGCTGATTTGATAAGGCAACCTTGATTGACATTAAATAGGCCAGAATGAGTCATTTGTATTGCGGTAATACGATCTTCACAAAGCAATTTCAATTGACATTGCTCGCAACAAAAGTACAGGTAGGTATTTAACTTGTGTAAATCTATCCATCTGTTATTACATGTTTAGGGGTTGATCGTCGATAATAAAATACGTTATTCAGTTTCCACTTGTATTTAGTAATCACAAATTACAATGCGTGTTAACCGTTGTCCTATTCCCTAACGACTACCTAGGTGGGGGCTACCTCCACTAGCCTCGCGCTAGTGCTGTGTCAGCACCTACATGTCCCTACAATACTCCCCCTCTAACAAAAAAAAAATATTACAAAAAGATATAATTTTTTTTAAACCATGGTTACTCTATTATTATATACTTCGTTTATTATTAATTACAAGACATAATACCGTACTATTCTATTGCGTTGTCACTTAGTTGCTCATCGAATTACACATTCTGCTGACACAGTTAAGTTTATATATAGGTACAATGGATACATGGCGACGGTTACTTATTCTTAGAGGCTAATTAAATTAATTAACATATTATTATCTAATTATAACTATGAATGCTCTCACACAACATAGGTAGGTACACTAGGATATACATGAATATCGCATTGCTAATATGAAGTCGATGAGGTAGAAATGGAGCTGACAGGTCTGGTGGCTGCCGGGCCTGCTGCTTGTGCTACCATACCAGCCACTCGTCCTTGCTCGGACAATGACATTAAATCTTTTAAAACAGTTTTCTTTACTTTTCTGCCACACTTTTTAAGCACTAAAAAGGTACACACGCCAAATATTATGACAACTGACACTATGGTGAGGATACTGAACATCTCTAACTTTTTCTCGATCGCTGCAGTGGCTGCATTATCTGAACCTTGTTGGGCAATTATTACTTCTGCGTTTTTCGACTGTTGTTTGCCCATATTTACGAAAATCGGCATTTAATTTATTAATAATATACGATTTCACTAGCACCGTGTTATATGTGCTCAAAGAATATATGAAATAAAACAGTTTTACGAATTCACAAATTAAGATAACTAACTATGACCTTATTACTAAATTGCTTACTCTATGTTATTAAGAAACGTACTGGTGGCTTGACTGTACGACCACTGCGTGTGGTATAAGTTACAAGCCTATCACTACTCCTGGGATCCTGTGTACTACTATTGAGTATATTAGGTAATGGAAATGACTTGACCGATTTTGGGTTTGATTTATTATCTACTTCATCTTTTTCAGACTCTAACAAGTAGGCGGGTTTCAACCTGTCAATGGATACGTCAACTTGTCTATTGATTAATTGCACTTTAAAAACTTTCCCTGATCTACTTAGAATGCGGAATGGACCATCATAAGTGGGCGTTAAAGGTTTTTTTATGGTGTCATTTCTGATGAACACGTGTGAACAATTTTGGAGATCTTTATGAACAAATATTTTTCTTAAATCGCTGTCAGTTCGTGACTTGGGTCGCACCTTGTGAACTATCTCTCGCAGCTTTTCTACAAAAGTGTAGTGATTTACATTTTTATTATTACCTGCATCATCGTAGAATTCGCCTGGTAAGCGTAATGGTTCTCCAGTGACCAACTCGGCTGCGCTAAGGCCGGTGTCACACCGCGTGGCTGCGCGAAGTCCCAGCATTACTGTAGATAATTCGTCATCCCATGATGTATTGTCGGCCAGCCGGCATGACAGCGCTGCCTTAAGCGAACGATGCCATCTTTCTATCTTACCATTGCTCTGCGGATGGTATGGTGTTGTCCTGATACGCTGTACTCCTAATAACTGTAGTAGTCTGTAGAAAAGGTCACTTTCGAACTGGCGACCTTGATCGCTTGTAAGTTGACTCGGGCACCCGAAACGACAAACCCAATTATCGTATATTGCTCGAGCAACTGTTTCTGCGGTGATGTCGCTTGTAGGTACTGCTTCTGGCCAATGTGTGAACCTGTCAATTATTGTAACCAAATACCTGTTACCACGTTGTGTTGTCTCTAAAGGACCGACAATATCTACGTGTATGTGTTTAAATCTCGCGCTAGGTGTGAAATGACCTAAACCTGATACGGTGTGTTTGCTTACCTTATTTTTTTGGCAATTCATACACGTCTTTGCCCATATACGTACGTCCTTATTCATAGTAGGCCAAAAATATCTACTAGCTATCATCTTTAGGGATGTTTTTATTCCAGGATGACTGATATTGTGGACGGAATCGAATACTATTTTTCTAAATGATTCAGGAATATAAGGTCTAATGTGTTTTGTTGTAACATCGCAAAAAAAACTTTTATTTGCATTCGGAACATTGAGTCGCTTCAAAATTACACTTCCCATGACACAGTCATTCCCAGAACGTGTAATTTGCTGATCTTGCTCCTGCGCTGTGGCCAGTTCGTCGTAATCTATGACCGTCGGATATGTGATAGCTTCGACACGTGATAGCGCGTCAGCTACTATGTTTTCGCTACCGCTCACATGTTGAATGCTGTTCGTATATTCGCTTATATATAATAATTGTCTTAACCGTCTGTGTGTTTCCTTATCGGAACTTACCTTCTTTAATGCATGTGTAAGAGGTTTATGGTCCGTGTACACTGTTAACTCTCGCCCTTCTATTGTATTCCTAAAATGCATTATTGACGAATAGATCGCTAACAGTTCTCTATCGTACGTGCTATACTTACATTGCGTCTCAGATAATTTTTTTGAATAGTATCCTAATGGTTGCCAGGCGTTGTTACACCTCTGCTGCAGTACTGCCCCGATACATGTGTTGGAGGCGTCGGTCATTAGGGCTAAAGGAACTTCAGGTGCTGGATGGGCTAGTGTAACGGCTGTACTTAGGCTCTCTTTACACTTCACAAAAGCCGCTTCTGATTCAGGGTCCCATTCCACTCGCGTCTTGTCCCGTTTCCTCGAATTATGCAAAAACTTGTTAAGATGGGCATGGTATTGAGCTGCGCCTGGTAAATTGGCTCTGTAAAAATTTATCATTCCGAGAAATCTTCTTAATTGTTCAATAGTCTCCGGTTTTGGGTACTCTGTAACCGCTTGCACCTTTTCTGGCAAGGGTGAAATACCGTTTGTATCTACTCTGTAACCCAAAAACTCTACTTGCGGTTGACAAAAAATACATTTACTTATATTAATCGTGATACCAATAGCGCTAAAACGTTCAAAAGCCATCTTAACATGTTTTCTATGGATTACGTCGTTCTCTGATGCGATGATAACATCGTCAATATAGCAAAATAGTGTAGACTCACCTTTATTTTTTAAGCTGACGCTCTCAATGCCCCGAAGTACCGTGTTGTCCATAAACCTTTGGAATGTTTGAGCGGCATTTCTTAGACCGAAGGTCATCCGCGGAAACTCAAACAATCCAAATGGGGTTATGATTGCTGTCTTCTCGATATCTTCTTCGGCTACTTCAATGTAATGATAAGCCCGGTTTATATCGATTCTAGTAAATACCTTTTTACCTGCTAGTCCGTAGGTAAAATCGTGTAACCTAGGTACTGGGTAGCGATCAGGTTTCGTCGCCGCGTTAAGGCGACGATAATCGCCACATGGTCTTAACTTACCATCTTTTTTGGGAACGACGTGCAGAGGCGATGCCCATTGACTGCTTGAAGGCCTACATATTCCTGCTTCTTGCATGAAACGGAATTCCTCCCTTACCTTTTGAAATTTATCTGGTGGTAAGGGTCGGGCACGGGCATGAATGGGTGGACCAGTAGTATCGATGTGATGTTTGACGGAATGCGACAATCGCCCTTCCGTAAACGAGATTGGCTTGGTGATCTCTGGAAATTGTTCTAACAGCTCGCGATAAGGATTATTATCTTGTATACTTTTTATTGTTGGCTGGGTATGACTTATGATGGTCCCTATCGCAGATAATTCTGTTATTCCGTCTACTAGTCTTTTATTAAACAAATCTACCATTAAATTATGTTTCTTAAGGAAATCAGCCCCAATAATCGGTTTAGTCACATTACATATAATAAAGGGCCATTTGAAACTTCGCCTTAAACCTAAATTTAATTCTAGCGTTATAGTGCCATATGTTTTTATTTCAGTGCCGTTTGCCGCAAATAAAATATACGAACTTTTAGTGGTGTTTACCTTATTAATACAAACTTTTGAAGACGGTATAACCGAAACATTGGCACCAGTATCTATCAGAAAGTTCATACCTGATTTTATATCTGTCACACACAAGCGATGATTTTCATTATAATTGATACACTCTGCCACCGCACCAGGCTGTATCGAAACTAGTTTCCCGAGTTCTTTGACCAATTGCATGGTGCTTCGCATTTCTTGGCCTCGTTGCGGAACTTGTAATGGTACCAACACAACCAATCAGCACTTTGGGGTGTCCGGGTTGACCGAGATCGGGATCGCAAACGGGTATTCCAACGCTCACTGCCTCTTTGTACTGAACGCCCACGGCCTCTTATGCTGTTCACCTCACAACGCAGGGCTTTGAGTTCTATTGTCAGGTCTCGTACTTGCGTTAAAAGTTCCAAATTACAGCTGATGCCGACGTCGATGGTGTCTCCATTGCAGCTATCTCGCCACTGCGTATGTTATCCATAATCTTGTCTGCTAATTCGGCGAGGTCATCCAGATTCGTATCTTTCACTGTGCTGGCTAAGATTGCACGCACCCATGTCGGCAGACGAGCAGTCCATAGATTCTTTAGCGTATCACCGGCGGCTCCTGAATTTTTAGCCAGTTCCCGCATCTTCGCAAGTAGCTGTGACGGCCGTTGACTTCCAAGGTCCATCTCTTTTACTAATTTGTTGAACTGAGCCTCCGCGCTCTCTTGGAATGCCTTCATTAGGCGGGCTTTTAGAACCGTATAATGTTGTTGTGCCGGTGGGTCGGAAATCAGATCAGCAATTTGGCTTAATTCCTCCTTGCCTAGTTTAGCCAAAACTAGGTCATATTTTACATTTTCGGCTTGATGCTGGGGGGCCACTATTGCCTCAAATTGAGCAAACCACATGCTAGGCATATCTCGCCAGAACAGTGGTATCCTGGTGGATAGGCTGATTGCTGCTAAGTCATTATTAGTTTGTATTTGGTGGTCTTGGCGCACTTCTGGTTGTGGATTCACGTGGCTTGGCTGCGACATTATAACACTTTTAATATCTTCTCGTGCACTCGTGTTTAAAGTCTTTCACTGATTTTATTGACGAGGGCTACGGGCAACGGGGTCACCAATTTAGGGGTTGATCGTCGATAATAAAATACGTTATTCAGTTTCCACTTGTATTTAGTAATCACAAATTACAATGCGTGTTAACCGTTGCCCTATTCCCTAACGACTACCTAGGTGGGGGCTACCTCCACTAGCCTCGCGCTAGTGCTGTGTCAGCACCTACATGTCCCTACACATGAATTTGTTAAGGGCATGCACTTCCTGGTACTAGGTAACCTATTGCAAAAGCTTTGATCATCTTTGATTTGATAAATAGGCATCTTGATGTGACACAAAAGGCTTTCTGGGTTTTGTTTTATACACGTCCTTAGATCTGTTTTCGTCATAGTTATGAAGGCATCCTTCTTGAGGCTAAGAGCTACATATTCTGATATGGGAAGAACAGTAATCTCCTCCTTGCCATCATCCGTTGCTTGGGGTACCGGAATCAACTTGAAAATCTCATAAGTATCTCGTCCTGTTAATGGTATCTTGATTTCGAAGATAACAAATCTGGTAGTTAATCGTGTGCTGACTTGCAGTAAATTGTAAATATCTGATAAATCTGCTAAGTTATTGATCGGTAGTGATAGGTCTTTGGGGAGTTTGTCCAGCTATACTGTTAAGCTCGTTTTTTAATTGTACCGGCGTTAATAGGTGGAAGTTAAACTTGCCATTGTAAATATTCGTTATTGTATTTATTAGTGTTTGCTGAATGCCCTTAAGGCTATATAAAATGTTGTTTGTGATTATAGCTGTACTTATAAATTCATTAGTAAGCGAGATGTTTTGTAATTCACTCGTGATCTGATTGACTGAATTATCTATATAGGTGAACTTTTTATTGATCATTTTATGATGTTTGTCGATTATGCCTTCGGTGCGTTTTAGTAAGTTAAATTCAGCTTCAACCACCGAAGTCTGATTTTTCCACAATTTTGCTAGATGCTTCTGGTTATCTCTGATTAAATCTATGTCGTGTTCGTATTTTTCGGCGGAACGCTCGTCTAATACGCCGAATAATTCATTTGCTAGGTACCCGACTCCATTGATTAAACCTCGACGGCGACGACGAAGGCTCGATGATAAGTGGGAATTATGCTTTGTTAGGATATTATTGTAGTATTGCAGTTCCGTGTGTTCGTGATGTAATTGTAACATAATACCCTTGCATTGTGATTGTTGTTGTATTCTGGAACAAATATCATCTAGATAATTGATATGTTTTGAGAGAGCCACGTTACCATCTCGATAAGGTTGTGTATCGTAGTAGACGACTAGGCGCCAATCGTCTCGAATTAACTGCATAGTTGCGATACTGTCGAAATAAAGTCCATTGTTGCTTGTCAACCCATGGTGTTATTTTATACGAACAGCGCGCAGCTGGGAGTGTAATGAAAAATAAGAGTAGTGACATTATCAGCGTAGACAGGATGCTTGACTGGTTTCCTCTATTTGATTTCGGTTTTTTCTGATCGCATTTTGATTCATGAATGTGTTCTTGATTAGTTGGTAAGACAGCCAGCTTAACTATGGGCCTTTTTAGTAAACCGTTCTTAGTTTTTAGCGTAACTACTCTTACATAACCGTCCGCTCCGGGATGTAACTCGGTCACGCGGGCCATTGGCCACTTTCCAGGGGGATGGTTTTCATCTTTGATAATGACTATGTCATTAACTTTAATATTCTCTTGCGGCTGCTTCCACTTGCTTCTTGATGATAGTTGAGTGAGATATTCATCACGCCACCGATTCCAAATATCTCTAAATATCTTTGTTATGGGTAAGATGCCATCTCGTCCGTAGATCTTCCTCGGTCTCATATATAGTCAGAGTAGGACCACTGGCCAGAAAGTGAGATGGCGTCAATACGTCAAGATCTTGTGGGTCATCTGTAAGCGGACATAGCGGCCTCGAATTTAGACAGCCTTCCAATTGAGTGAGAAGCGTAGAAAACTCAAATGTGAGTTTTTGCTCACCGATCACTCGTTTAAGGTGGTATTTGAGGCTCTTTACTGCAGCCTCCCATAGGCCACCTGCGGATGGCCAAGCCGGCGCATTGAAACGCCATTCGATGCCCATACTAACTACTTCAGTCATAAATTCTTGATTGAAGACTGCTTTCATTTCTGATAATTTTTGTTGTAATATCTTGTTAGCCCCTACAAAGTTTGTTCCTTGATCACTGTACATGAAACCGGGAGTACCTCGGCGCGCCGCCATTCTACGTAATGCGGCAAGAAATGCGTAAGCTGTCAGGTCTGACACCAGCTCTAGATGTACGGCCTTAGTTGCCATGCATACGAATACCGCTACGTATCCTTTCGTCGTCTTTATTCCACGACCCTTGTTGGCTTTTATAAAGACATGACCCGTGTAGTCTACACCGCAGTGATAGAATGGACGAGATAGATTTGATCGTGCCGAGGGTAGATCGCCCATTATTTGATAACTTTCTCTTGGATTGTGTTTTCGGCACGTCACACATTGCCTTAATCTTTTCTTGATAGTTCTGATACCACCCATGAGCCAATACTTTTGGCGAGTATAAGCTGTTGTCAGACGTGCTCCTCCGTGATATGTGCACTCATGGGCCTGATCAATAATAAGATCTAATAATTTTGTATTTTTGGGGATGATGGCGGGATGTTTCATCTCTTCACTTATTTTTGCATGTCTTAGCCTACCGCCTACCCGTATGATACCATATTGATGTAAAATTGGATTCATGCTGTGTAGTTTGCTATTATTAGCAACGTTGTTATTTGCTGATAAATCGTTTAACTCGCTTGAAAAATGTTCCTGCTGTACTTGCTTTACTATAATTGATCTTGCCTTTGTAAGCTCTAACAATGTTAAATAATTCTGTTTACGCTCTTTACTGATAAATCTGAGTACCCATGCTGGTACTCTTACTGCTTTTGTAAACGAGCTATGTTTATTTAAGATTTTGTTCACCACTTCGCCTTGATTTTTTAATTGTACCACATTTACTTGTTTTTTCTTTACATCTAAATCAGTGGTGTAACTGACTTTATTATTTGATTGAGGGTTAAAGGTGGGTAGCCAAGCGGGGCCTTTCCACCATAAAGAATGTACCTTTAACTGAGAGGCGGTCATTCCACGGCTGGCACAGTCAGCTGGATTTTCTTTTGATTTAACATAATGCCAATAACATGCGGGTATAATACTTGTTACTTGTTTTACTCGATTGGCTACAAAGGGCTCCCATCGACTGACATTTCCACTGAGCCAACCTAGGACTGCTGTTGAATCGGTCCAGCCATAAACTCGTATTTCATAATTTTTGAGACTATCTTTAATTTTTGACACCAATCTTGATAGTAAGACAGCACCACAGAGTTCCAAACGCGGTAGTGAAGTTTTGTTGTTAAGTGGGACTAGTTTTGTCTTTCCAGCAACTAGTACCACTGATGTTGATTCATCTCTCATAATCTTGCAATATACTACACTGGCATAAGCTTTTGTGCTCGCGTCACAGTAGCCATGCAGTTCGATGTAGTCATTCTCCCTTGTTTGTAACCACCTTGGTACTTCATAGTGCATGATAATAGGAATGTCTAGTTTTATTTTGTTCCACTCTTCCCATATATCATCTGGGACGGCCTCATCCCATTTTGTGTTTATTTTCCAAACAGCTTGAAATAAAATTTTTAGTTTAGTAGTAAGCGGGGCGAGCCAGCCGAGGGGATCAAATAATTTCGAAATATCTGACAATAGTATTCTCTTTGTTGGCCGGGTTGTAGTGGTAGGTATTTTCGACTGGAATGTGAATTTATCTTGTTCTGAGTTCCACCTTATTCCTAATGTTTTTGAGGGCTCTACTTGCTTAAAATCAAAATCTATCTGATTATTTTTATCTGTACTGTCTCTTGCTATTAGCGCGGGCGAATTTGATTTCCATTTCCTGAGATTCATACCTCCTGATTTTAAAATATTGATCATATCTGTTTGTAATTGTATGGCCACCTGCTCCGAATGTGACCCGTGAATCAGGTCGTCCATATAAAAGGACTCTTTAAGGACCTGAGGTGCCAGACTGTTTTGATAATTAGTTTTTTCATCGAGCGCGAGCTGTCGGAGTGTCCTCATAGCGAGAAATGGAGCGGCTTTAGTTCCGTATGTCACTGTCGCAAGATGATAATCCTTTAATGGATCAGATGGCTTGTTTCTCCATACGATCATTTGTAAATACTGATCGTCGGGGTGGATCCATATTTGCCGAAACATCTTTTCAATGTCGGCTGTATATGCGATCTTATACTGTCTCCACTTGATAATGAGACTCTGAAGATCTTGCTGTAAATTGGGACCCCTACACATTACGTCATTTAAGCTTATTCCCGAAGCTGTTTTATCGGAGGCGTTAAATACAACACGTAACTTAGTAGTTGTAGAATCGTCACGTGTTACGCAATGGTGAGGTAAATAACATGTAGTTATGTTACGAAATTGCATCGTTGACGGTATCATATGACCGAGCGACAAATAATCGTTCATAAATAATTTATATTCTTTCGCAATTTCCATTTGCTTATTGAATTTTTGTTCAATTTTATAGAATTGAGCAATTGTTTTTGATTTAGATTGCCCTAATTCTTGATAATTAGGTTTTAATGGTAATCTAACTACATATGATCCGTCATCTCTTCTGCTAGTCGTTGATTGATAAAAATCCATACACTGCCGGTCTTCTACTGATAAGTTTGTAGATGGTTGTTCTGTGATATCCTCTATCTCCCAAAACTTTTGGATTTCTTCCACAGCGTGTAAAACCACATTGCACTGGAACGTTTTAGTATTTCCGCTTAAAATCCACCCGAGTTTGGTTTCTTGGGCGATAGGTAGTGAACTTGATCTACAAATACCGTCCAAAAGGATATTGGAGTATATATCCGCGCCCAGTAGTATATCTACAGGGCGGTTTATGTAAAACTCGGGGACTGCTAAATTTAAGTTATCGATATAAGTCCAATCGGGTTTAGAAAAAGTATACCTGGGTAGACTCTTGATAAGTGTCTTCATAATAAGAACCTCAGTTCTAAAGGAAAAGTCATTTAAAACTGACGAACATTTAATACTGATCATTCCCTTGCATGTACTTTCTTTATCTCCTATACCGGAAATAAATCCTTTGCATGTTTTTCTAGGTAATTTTAGGGTTTGGGCCGCTTTCTCTGATATAAGGGAAGTTTGCGACCCTTGATCTAGCAGGGCACGCATGACATACCAAGATCCATCAACGGCTTGTATCTTGATCATTGCAGTGGGTAACAGGACTTCAAGTGAGTCATTTTGTACTGAGACATGTGTGTTACTACGGACTTGCTTTTCTGCATAATTATTGTTCTGTGCGCTCGAACCGACGGCGCCGGCGTTGACACCGGTGTCTCCTTTCATGTTGTTTCCAATGAATTTCGTAAATGCCTCGTGTAATAAGCTGTTATGGTCCTTTTTACACTCACGGCAATGGTTTTCCGAAGTACATTGTTGTCCTTTATGGTCAAAAAGGCAGTTTAAACAAAGATTTAACCTTTTTACAGTATGGAGACGGTCGACAGCCGATTTTTGTAAAAATGATTTACAAAAATATATACCGTGTTCTTGGCTATCACAAAATGAACACTTATACTTGCTAAATGCGCCAGTCTTATTATTGGTCGTGGGCGAGATCATTTTACTTTTAGTTGTAAATGAACTTTTATACTGATACTGATTGTTAGATTTCTGATAGTTATTTTGGTTCTTAGGTGGCGCTGATTGTTTCTGTGTAGAATTATCTTGCTTTCTACGCGATGCCTCTAGCGACGTGAACTTAACTTCCATAAAATCTAGAAATTCCTTGAGGTTAGGAATCTCTCCCAGGACTTGATATCGACCCCTAGATTCTTGATAGCATTCAGGCTCTCGAGCGTGGTGTCGTGTATTCGTTTGATATGAGCAGCTGATTGGTGTTGCATAGCCGGTACATTTAATAAGACATTCATATGTGTAGTAAATATGAGCCTTTTATTGTTATACCTCTGGTTTAAAATGTCCCAGCAAGTCTGGTAGTTCTCAGAACTAACCTGTAGATGCTGTATAAGTCTCTCAGCTTCCCCTCTGACCTTAGTCTTGAGATACTGCATCTTTTGTGCTTCTGACATTGATGCATTCTTGTGGATCGTCTCTTGGAATAAGTCTTCGAACGAAAGCCAGTTACTATAGTTGCCGTGAAACGTAGGAATTTCTATTTGTGGTGTAGATTTTTCTACGTGTACCATAGACCACATTTTCTTGTTTATGGTCCTTTTCAGTACATCGTATTGCCTTTCGTAATTAGAGAAAGCTGCTTCGTACTCCCTGTTAATTCCGTCTAACTCGCTGTCTAACTCCCAGTGTAGCTTGTCGACGGCATCCCACCGGGACTGTAGAGTCTTAAGCAAGTCATTAAGTTCCCATTTTTCTGACACCGATGTCAGATTATTGTTAATATTATCTATAGTACGTTTCAAAGCCTTCAGGTTGCTCGATTGTTTTCTTAGCATATCGTCACTCTTGCTTGAGGATGCTGTTGATCTTAGCTGATTACATTCAGCTGGATTAGACTGATATTGAAAAGGACCTCCCATAAGCGGGGTTGTAGGTGTAGATTGAGCTTGGGATGGCTCACCTGTTTGAGATTGATGCTTCAGTGCTGATGGTTTGAGAATGACAGGTGTTTTTGACTTATCAGCCAGTAACATTTGTTCATTAAGAAGCGAGTAAATAAATTCATACCTTGCTGCCACCTTTTCTCCCTCCTGTTTTGTATTTTCTCGCAAACTAAATTCTAATTCAAATGACTTTAACTTGTCATAACTGTTCTGATATTCCTGCCAATAATTGTTAAGAAGATCGATTTTACGTTGTATTTTCTCTTTAGTTTTTCTTTCTGCCCCATCTTTCTTGAAATTGGTGAGGACCTGCTCTATGCCCTGTGCTAACTGCTGTAGATTTTCTAAAATGTCTTGAAGAGACATGGTTTCCCAAAATAAGTAAAGAAACGATCTTACTTGAAACTCTGCTGATATTTGGTACTGCTTCCAATAGCACCTCAGGAGACTTATACTCCTTAACGCTGCGCTGTAAGCCTTGCTGCCTGCTGCTCTCCGGCTGCGCGGCCGGGAATCTCCTCTTGATAACGCCGTAAGCCTTGCTGCTCACCGCCGAAAGGAGACCTCCTTTCTGTTCTGAATCGTATACTGATGTACACTGTAAGGGATCTCAAGCCTTGTTGCTCGAAATCCTGTCCAGTAGGGCTGATCTTGTCTCGAG
Organism: Carposina sasakii; assembly: GCA_014607495.2. NCBI lineage: Eukaryota > Metazoa > Arthropoda > Insecta > Lepidoptera > Carposinidae > Carposina > Carposina sasakii. The sequence goes on from CP053151.1 coordinate 15,990,195, forward strand.
GCAAGAATCACTTCCACGTAGGCACACGTCACGTAACGACACGACACAACTAGGTCACTGTGTACGGTCCATACACCGCACATTGCGATCTCAGCGGAAATGCCTTAGATCGCGTAAACTAATTAGTACACGTTTACATAGTGCGCATACTACGCGTGTCCTCACTATCACTATCATTCATAATTTATCGTGCTTTGAGGTTACTTTTATACGGTGACAATAAACTGTTCATTTAACCATCTCAGAGTGTTGTTATTAATAATATCATCAAGCAAGAAACAATCTATACACTTGGTGTACGTGAACCGTACATCAATTTGGTCCTTCGAGCATCGATTTGGTGTAGTGAATTTTGTGCGGTAGCGAATCGGTTCGGTCGGCCTTCCACAAGCGGACCTCCCCGACCGGATTGAGAAGGCGCACATACCGTGCAAGAAACACTGCATCAAGCTATACCAGCAGCAGCAACAGCAATCATCAGCACTGAGCAACAGCATCATACAGCATAACAGCATATTATCATTATCATTCAGCAGAAGAAGTAGAAGTATCTATCAAAATGGAAGATCTAATTGCTACACAGTTCGACCTTATGGAAGCTATGAAGAGGTTTCTTGATAATTTCAAAAAAGACGGAGCAGACCGCAAGACCTCTGATAGAATCCCAAGAAAATTGAAGATTCTCGACCAATATTGGACTGATTTTGAAGCAAATCATGAAAAGCTCGAGAAGATTCATGAAGAAGGTGAGGATCATCCCTACTTCTCAGGTAACCAATATGACGTGACTAAACAATTTTACCTAACTACCAAGCAATATGTTAGCTCTTTTATGAAAACGGAAACTAAACCAGCATTATCTATAACATACCAATCAACGACCAGCAAGGGGCTTTCACCCCAACCAGGCCCTCGAGGCCAGATCCAGGATCATGAAATATGTTATCCGGAACCCCGGTCGGTAGAACCTTCAATATTGCCACGGGGAACTGACCGCCAGGAAGACACTGTCAATCCATCAGAATCAATATCACGGGGATCTCTCAGCAAGTCAGATGAGATGTTACGTAAGCAAACAAGCAATTTCAGAGCATTTGTCCGTACTTTATCAAACATTTCTTTAGAAACTATCAACGAAAAATGGGAGTTTGAAGACGCCCTTAAGAGTCTGCAAGCACGGTGGACGGCAATAGATACTCTTCACTGGGAAATTGATAGCATCCTAGAAACAAGGAACATTGCATACGAAATGAATTATAACACATATGAAATGCAATTTAACCAAATCAAGAAAGACATCAACATAAAAATGTGGTCTGTATCACATAGGGAAAAGTCCACTCCTAAGATGGAGATACCGATCTTTAGTGGTAGCTATCAGCATTGGACGTCCTTCAAAGACCTATTTATCGAAGCAATTCACGCTAATCCTTCTCTACCTAACGCTCAGAAAATGCAGTTCCTGAAAAGTAAGGTCAAAGGAGAAGCGGAAAAACTAATTCAACACCTACTTATCAGTTCGGACAACTATCAAACGTGCTGGGATATTCTGAACCACAGATATAATAATAAAAATATGATATTTACATCTCATCTTAACGCGCTATTGAGCCTGCCCAACACTCAGCAACATTCTACAGCATCCATCAAGAAAATCCACGACACGACAAATGAATGTCTACACGCCATAAGGAACCTAGGTGTGGATGTAACATCATGGGACCCAATCCTAGTACATCTACTTTCCCAAAAACTCGATACGGAGACGCACAACGACTACATAGTGTCTTTGAAAACGCCACGTGAATTACCTCTACTCAGCGATTTTTTACTGTTTCTGGAGAATAAATTTACGTCATTAGAATCATCCCGTCGAAAACCAGATACTTCAAAATCATATCAGCACTATCAGCCAAAGTATGAACCTTCAGGAAGCAAGAAGACAACTTCATACAAAGCATTCAGCACTAATCAAAATATGAATTTGAAATCATATCAAAGTCATTCATTTAATAGGTCATCTAATAATTATAATGATAACTACAAATGTACATATTGTACGAATGACCACAAACTATTTGCTTGCAAGGCGTTTCTCGAGTTACAGCCGGACGGCAAGCGGGAAATAATTGCGAAACACAATATATGCAGGAATTGTTTATACGATCACAAAGGTAAAGAATGTCACTCACTAAAACGATGCCGCGTTTGTAATGGAAACCACAATACATTGCTTCACGATACCTACGGACCGACCCAAGGTCTGTCCTTGGCTTCGGGGAACAAGAAGGTCTCGGCCGAGAATAAAAAACATATCAACAGCAACCACGTGTCTCAGGAAGACTTATCTGAGATATTGTTAGCAACGGCATTGATTAAGGTCAGAACAGCGGACCAATCACAGGTGACTTTACGGGCCTTAATTGATGCGGGTTCACAAACATCACTCATCAGCGAAAGAGCAGCACAAATTTTGAGACTACCCCGGAAACGATGCAAGGGTGTCATATTTGGCGTAGGCGCTAAAGAAAACAATTGTAAGGGGATAATAAACATATCATGTACCGCATTGAACAGCCACTACACTTTCAACACAGATGTATATATTATGCGGAATCTTATAAACAATTTACCAAACAAATCTTTCAAGAAACCATCATGGGACTTTATAGACAACATTGATTTGGCCGACCCCAAATTTTACATCAGCCGCCAAGTGGATATCTTACTAGGAGCCGACATTTACTCGAATATTATTCAAGAAGGCATAACTCGACACAATACAAATCAACCCATAGCACAGCAAACTCGCTTAGGCTGGATTCTGGTTGGGAATGTACAGACACTTCAATGTAATGTAGTTCTCAACAATGTAGAAGACATGCATAAATTCTGGTCGGTAGAAGATATATCAGAACCCACGAACATGTCGCAGGAAGATCTCGACTGCTTGGAATATTATCAAAAAACAACGACACGTAATAAGGAAGGCCGATACATCGTCAGTATGCCATTCAAGCCGAATTTTGAAGAACAACTAGGAACATCAAAATCAATGGCTATAGCACAATTTCGTCAACTCGAAAACAAGTTTATCAGACGGCCTAACTTAGCTGAAGCATACAAATCATTCATGAATGAATATCAATCATTAAATCATATGGTGCAGTGTACTAGTAACGAAAAATTAAGTTGCTATTTTCCTCACCATGCCGTTGAACGAGCAGAATCTACGACATCAGCTCTTCGTGTAGTATTCAACGCCACAGCAAAAACATCAACGGGCTACAGCTTAAATGACCTTATGAGCTGTGGACCAAATTTACAGCAAGACCTCATGAGCCTTATCATGCGTTGGAGACAATATCAGTATGTGTATGTTGCCGATATTTGCAAGATGTTTAGACAAATATTAATCAATCCTGAACAACAAAAATATCAGAAAATCATATGGCGTACGTCATCGAATAAACCTCTGCAAGAGTACAAATTAACCACAATTACATATGGAACAAGAAGTGCCCCGTTTCTCGCAATGATGACTTTGAAACAATTATCAATTGATGAAGGTCACAAGTACCCTTCAAGCCGCGCAGCAAAAGCATTACAACAGGAGTTTTATATGGACGACCTCGTTAGCGGCAGTTTTACCATAGAGTCCGCAAAACAACTACAATCAGATTTGATTCAATTATTACAGTCAGGAGGCTTTAACTTGCGAAAATGGTCATCAAACAGGTCTGAACTTCTAGAAGATGTAAGCAAAGCAGAAGATATTCAGCCTGATTTTACGTTTAAGCATGTAGAATCAACAACAAAAACACTCGGACTTAAATGGAATCCTAATAAAGATCATTTTACATTTCAAATGAAATGCGATATCACAACAGCGCCGCACAAGAGTACAAAGAGAATACTACTATCAGAAATATCAAAAATATTCGACCCACTGGGATGGTACTCGCCTCTCACTACCAAGTTTAAGCTCCTATTCAAAAAGACTTGGGATTGTAATATTCAATGGGACGACGAGCTTCCCAGCAATATCAGAGAAGAATGGGAGAACCTTCGATCAGAGCTCCAGCATATCAACGATTTACAAATACCAAGATGGTATCATACGAACGAGCACGACAATATCGAACTTCATGGATTTTCAGATTCATCATTAAAAGCATATGCTTGTGTCGTATATTGTAAAGCAAACGACAAAATCATACTCGTCGCAGCAAAATCAAGAATAGTCCCCGTAAACAAAAATCTAACTCTACCTAGGCTCGAACTGTCTGGAGGGCTTCTATTATCAAAACTAATGCACAAAGTACAACAAGCACTGACTGGTCATCAAATCAAGGTCTTTGGATGGACAGACTCAACGGCTGTCCTTGGATGGCTTCAAGGAGACAGCGCAAGATGGAAACCGTTTGTCGCCAACAGAGTCAAGCAAATAACAGAAATAATACCGCCCAAAAATTGGCGTTATGTGAAGTCGTCTGACAATCCTGCGGACTGTGCAAGCCGCGGAATCACCGGAGAGCAACTTAAACACCATGGTTTATGGTGGAATGGACCCTCGTTCCTTTTATCATTTAATGAAGAACAAGATGTGGATCGCCCAGTCTATACGACAGATAAAGAAATCCGAATAATAAAACACACCAACGTCACCACACGTCATAACTGTGAATACGTAATACAATATATAATATGCAAATTCAGCACTATGACGCGAGCCGTGCGAGTACTAGCCTGGCTATTACGTACAATAACACGTCATAGGGAACAAACCGCTTACTTGACTGTAACGGAATTAAATCGAGCAAAGGTTAAGATTATTCAATATGTACAAAATTGTGAATTTAAAGAAGAAATCGACTGTCTAAAATCAAACAAGCATATACATAAGAACAGCAAAATTCTGGAACTCAATCCATTTCTAGACGAGCAAGGTTTATTGAGAGTTGGCGGCAGACTTAAACACGCTAACATCAGCATCAATAGAAAGCATCCGTACATTATTCCGCACAAACATCGCTTAACAGAACTCATTATCGTCCACGCGCATCACACTATGATGCATGGTGGCGCTCGACTTACATTATCGAAAACACGTGACGAATTCTGGATAATCGGCGGTAATAGAGCAGTAAAACAGCAGCTACGAACTTGTGTAACATGCAGAAAAATTAAAGCAAAGAGATTGGAGCAGCTTATGGGAGATTTACCCGAAGCAAGAATCAACCCCTCACGACCCATCTTACACACTGGCGTGGATTTCACAGGATTCGTTGACATCAAACTCAACAAAGGCCGAGGAGTGAAAACAAGCAAAGGATATATAGCCGTGTTTGTCTGCATGGCAACTAAAGCCGTGCATTTTGAGCTCGTATCAGACATGAGCACATCAGCATTCATAGCAGCATTGAAAAGGATGTCGTCTCGTCGTGGAAAGCCCAGTCACATGTACAGTGACAATGGAACAAATTTTGTTGGTGGCAACAAGGTACTCCAGCAAGAACTAGCAGAAATACAGCAAACATTTAACGATGACCTCCTCGCAGAAATAAATGAAATGTCTATTCAATGGCATTTTAACTGCCCAGCTTGGCCTCATGCAGGGGGAGAGTGGGAAGCTCAAGTAAAAGGGCTTAAATATCATTTACGACGTGTCATTGGTGAACAGAAACTCACCTATGAAGAGTTTTACACAATATTAACACAAATTGAAGCATGTATGAATAGCCGACCTCTTTGCGCTGTATCAGAAGATGCTGATGACTTAGAATACCTAACACCATCTCACTTCCTCAACAGTGGTCCTATTCTTACCATATTGGATACCGAACATGACGAGCGAACAAGGTGGTACAGAATACAAAAGATACATCAAGATCTTTGGAGGAGATGGCAATCAGAGTATCTGAGCCAACTGTCTGTTCGGAATAAATGGAAGCATCAACAAGCAAACCTCAAAATCAACGATATTGTCATCATACATGAACCTAATCTACCATCTGGGAAGTGGGCATTAGGAAGAGTTGCCGAATTGCACCCAGGAGCCGACGGTCTGGTTCGAGTCGTAACACTGAGAACCAAAAGCGGAATTATAAAACGCCCCGTCGTCAAATTGTCATTACTGACTACTGACACATCACTAATATCAGCACATAGAGCTATAACAACACCCGATCAAGCAAACAAATACGAGAACAAAAATGATCAAAAGCCACAGCAATCAAGTCTGAATAAAGTATCAAAGAACGAAAAAGGTTCGAGGAAGAAATCGAACTTTGCATCATATGGTTTATCATTATTTTTGTTTATGATCATACTTTCACCTATTCAATGCTTCTACAACATTACGAAATTAAGCAAATCACTTTATTTGGATCGAGTATCTAACATGCAAGTTATACGAGATGAATGGACACTTGTAGTCTACTATGACATGCATCCCTATTGGGACGGATTCGAAACCTTCGAACAGTATTTAGAGCAAATCAGCAACACATGCGCCAAACTGGAAAATAAGTCTCTATGCGACATTATATTATCACAACTACATCACGAACATAGCGAGTTACAATACCATAACAATGTGCTACTGACTCAGCGCTTCGATACTCACATGCGGAAGCGCCGCGGTCTCGTCGACGGAGTAGGCTATATTGCTAATAGTCTTTTCGGCGTCCTTGATCAACGTTTTTCCGACCAATACACAAAAGATATCAATAATATCAAGAAAAATCAAAACCATTTGGCTCTACTGTGGAAGAATCAAACTTCGGTGACTGAAGCAGAATACAACTTACTGAAACGAACTGAATTGACAATCAACAAACAGCATAAGATCATCAATCAACACCTAAACAATTTATCAAAGATCAGCAATACGCTAAACAAGGAAATTCAACAATCCGAAATCATGAATGAACTTTCTCTATCAACTATCATCGCCAACAATATGCTTATCAAGCTAAAATCAATCCAAGATACACTATTGGACACCATAACAGATATCCATCATGGTATGTTTAACATTCACTTACTGTCCCCTGAACAGCTCCGCAATGAACTAAGCATCATCTCGGGCCAGTTATCACAAGACTTATCATTGCCCATCAATAATATACAAACTGAAATAGCAAAGATTTATCATTTGCTGAAGGTGAAAGCCAGAGTAACGCAAGAGTATTTGATTTTTGAAATCAAAATACCGCTTATCAGCAGAGAAAGTTTCGACTTGTACAAGATTATAACTATCCCACAACAAATCGGAACTAAAACAATGAGAATTGTACCAGTATCGGATTACGTAGCAATCAACCTCCGTAAAGATACATACTTGACTATAGTGGACAAAGATGTACAACAGTGCCTGCAATATGAAGTATCAACGAAACTTTGTCATACAAGAAAACCGATTTTTCATTTTAAGTCAGATGAAAGCCTCTGTATCAGGGATCAAATCACAAACAAATGTCAAGCAATTGTTTCATCGTGCCGTAACAGTTGGGAAGAATTAAATAAAATAAATACCTACTTATACTATTGTTGTGGGAAGTGTACACTACGAATTATATGCGAGGATCAAGTTACCGCTGCACAAACTGATAAGGCCGGAGTCATTGTACTCGGACAAAATTGCGTCATCAAAGGGGAAGACTTCACGGTCACTTCTCATAATAATCAACTAAGTGAAACAAAAAGTTCTTTGGATATGTATACACCAGGAATCAGCCAGATAAATCATATAATCAACATTTCAGTCCCATTATCTGAATTCAACGCTACTGACAATAGAGTCGAACTTGACCAAATAAAAAATCAAATTCAACAAATGAAGAAAGAAACTGCTGCAATAGAAGACATATCATATCATGACGTGCACCAGTACTCGATTATATATATCTTATTAACAGCAGCCATAGCAATAACAGCATTAATGATTTGGCGCCGCCTGCGCAGTCGCCGTAGTGGGAGCGCCGACCTAAGATCGGAACACGAACAACATGAGCTATCTTCCATAATAGCCCACATCTCTCAAAACCAACCTCGTCTCTCAGATGGTTCATCGAGACATGAGATGCCGACAGACTCAAGGACAGCACGCAATTTACACAAGATGCAAAATAAAGCTACCTCACCAGTTTTGCACAAAGCTACGTCGAACAAATGAAGATTATTTATAATTTAATTTCATGTTAATTTAAGATTTTATTTGAATTGCTTTTATCATCAAATTGTATCATTTTCATCTTGTCTTTCTCTCCAGGGCAGCATGTACGGTCCATACACCGCACATTGCGATCTCAGCGGAAATGCCTTAGATCGCGTAAACTAATTAGTACACGTTTACATAGTGCGCATACTACGCGTGTCCTCACTATCACTATCATTCATAATTTATCGTGCTTTGAGGTTACTTTTATACGGTGACAATAAACTGTTCATTTAACCATCTCAGAGTGTTGTTATTAATAATATCATCAAGCAAGAAACAATCTATACACTTGGTGTACGTGAACCGTACACACTGTAAGACACCACGCCACGCGGACCAAACACGTGCAGTGCTCCTACCTTTCGGTAAGGCTCGAAGGACCACTATGTTCGGAGGTTGTCCGAATATAAACTAATAGGATTGATAATTCACTGTTATTATAAAGTCAAAATGTATTGGTCACTAAAGATTATAATAATATGAGGTATGAAACTGATGAACGAGAACGCGCGGCCCGATTGATTGCCTAATGCGAACTGATTGGAAAATTTATGATATTAACATAATTGTCTACAATAAGGTAAATTAGGTCAACTGTGTACGTGTTTACTCGTACAGGGCGTGATAGAAAGGGGGTATGCTCTTATAGAGGAAGGAAGGCCAGCGAAGGAGACTAGTTTACAGAAGGAGGGACACCTATTGTAGCAGGAAGGCCTTGGTTGATCTTGTTTGCACTTTCCATTTGAGAAGACTAGCATATTCCAGTCCTGCAAGATACTTACATCTCTTAAATCTTACCATTCTTATCCTCTAGATTCTAGGCCATCATGTTATCATTTAAGGTTTTAAAAATAACTTTAATGTTTTGTCTTTTCAGGGGTAAAAACAATGTGATTGGAGTGGAGTTGTGTCTTCGACATTTAGATACTATAGTTTTTATAATGCCTTACATACCTCATAAGAAATTCTCTGTAAGTACTTTTTTATAATTTAAACATAATCACTTCACTATAAAGTTGCTTTTACAGAATGAAAGCTCGGCCCCTCACCTAATTATATTATTACTTATATTTAGTGTTTATCTTTTACCATATCAAGTCAATTCTGATCAGGTGTTCATCATGCACCAGATAAAAGTGTATGCTTAGCAAGTAGTGATTCTTAAACTGTATGGTGTTAATAACATTTCAATAATTTGTGCTGTGCCCTAGATCTAGACTACATCTATTGTAGAAGAGGGTCGTCATACTCAGTGTGCAGTGACATTGTTTTCCCAATGTAAACAATTTCGCTTTGAAAGAAAGAGATGCTCCGTAGTGTGCGCCGGCGCACGGTCACTCGTTCGTTCCCCTGCAGGAGTACGTGTGGGCGCTGGACGCGGCGGAGCTCCGCGGCTACATGCGCGCGCTGTGCTCGGCGCTGGCGCACGGTCACTCGTTCGTTCCCCTGCAGGAGTACGTGTGGGCGCTGGACGCGGCGGAGCTCCGCGGCTACATGCGCGCGCTGTGCTCGGCGCTGGCGCACGGTCACTCGTTCGTTCCCCTGCAGGAGTACGTGTGGGCGCTGGACGCGGCGGAGCTCCGCGGCTACATGCGCGCGCTGTGCTCGGCGCTGGCGCACGGTCACTCGTTCGTTCCCCTGCAGGAGTACGTGTGGGCGCTGGACGCGGCGGAGCTCCGCGGCTACATGCGCGCGCTGTGCTCGGCGCTGGCGCACGGTCACTCGTTCGTTCCCCTGCAGGAGTACGTGTGGGCGCTGGACGCGGCGGAGCTCCGCGGCTACATGCGCGCGCTGTGCTCGGCGCTGGCGCACGGTCACTCGTTCGTTCCCCTGCAGGAGTACGTGTGGGCGCTGGACGCGGCGGAGCTCCGCGGCTACATGCGCGCGCTGTGCTCGGCGCTGGCGCACGGTCACTCGTTCGTTCCCCTGCAGGAGTACGTGTGGGCGCTGGACGCGGCGGAGCTCCGCGGCTACATGCGCGCGCTGTGCTCGGCGCCGGCGCACGGTCACTCGTTCGTTCCCCTGCAGGAGTACGTGTGGGCGCTGGACGCGGCGGAGCTCCGCGGCTACATGCGCGCGCTGTGCTCGGCGCTGGCGCACGGTCACTCGTTCGTTCCCCTGCAGGAGTACGTGTGGGCGCTGGACGCGGCGGAGCTCCGCGGCTACATGCGCGCGCTGTGCTCGGCGCTGGCGCACGGTCACTCGTTCGTTCCCCTGCAGGAGTACGTGTGGGCGCTGGACGCGGCGGAGCTCCGCGGCTACATGCGCGCGCTGTGCTCGGCGCTGGCGCACGGTCACTCGTTCGTTCCCCTGCAGGAGTACGTGTGGGCGCTGGACGCGGCGGAGCTCCGCGGCTACATGCGCGCGCTGTGCTCGGCGCTGGCGCACGTGCACTCGTTCGGTGTGATCCACCGCGACGTGAAGCCGAGCAACTTCCTGTACGACCGCGCGCGCCGCCGCTACCTGCTTGTGGACTTCGGCCTTGCGCAGCGAGTCACGCTGGCGCCCGACCACGCCGTGAGTACAGACAGACGTCCTGAGATTATCTAACCAAAAAAGCAATGATAAATGATCAAGAAATATGTACGAGCACAACTACGGCTATGCGTAAAAGTAGTATTTGCTCGTGGACTTCGGCCTTGCCATAGTAAAGAATGTTATTACGACCTCGCGCAACAGGTGACTTTCGGGCCCGCCCACATATATAGAAATTCTTCTTTCACTCTTCTTCTTTATAATTATCATATTGTATCGTGTCCTCTATGTGTGCTCACACCGTATACGTTGCGGCTATGTTCACCGGTACCTTGTACATTGCAGGACGAAAGTGAGCCTCTCGCTAAGCGCGTGGCTTTAGACTTAAGTACGGGATCGCGGGAGCTCAGCGCTCCCGTCTCCATACCGAAAGAGGTCGCTGCTAATGTCAAGGTAAGAGACTAGGTAAAAAGCGTAGATAATGTCGTTATGTCTAGCTAGAGTCTTAACCGAGATGTTTCGGGTTGGGGTCACTTCTGCAGTGCCGGATGGGTGGCTGTCTCCTCTCCCGTCATATCCTGGGCCCGGGCGATATCTGTGGGAGCCGGTATGGTAGGTTTCGGTCCTATGAGGTCTGAACCTTTTTTGGACTCCACGTTCGCTGTGACTTTTTATTCATTGCAGAGAGAGACGGTTGTATCCGGTGTCATAGACGAGCCTCATAATATTTCTGTTTAAGACCTATAAGTCGTTTACTTACACTCCTGGCTATAAATTAAGTCTGGAAGACCGTGTTATAGCGTCCCAGAGGTGTGGCCAGTTTAATCTGGAGGACAGCCTACGATGTATGGTTTTGAAGATGAAATCCCTTCGTTCGCCTACTATGCACATTACTGCTCTCATTGATTTTATGGTCTAGCTAGGATTCCTAGGTATTTTACCTTCTGTGACAGCTGTAGTTTTAACCTTATATTCGTTGACAGAGCGCAAACATCCCGTCGTCCGAGGGCGCGGAGGCGGCGGCGGGCGGGCGGGGCGGTGCGGGGGGCGGGACGTGCGCGTGCGCGGGGCGGGGCGCGGTGTGCGCACGCTGCCGGGCGCGCCCCGCCCCCCGCGCGCCCCGCGCCGGCACGCAGGGGTTCCGTCCGCCTGAGGTATGTCACGTGTATTAGTCACAGTGCACAGAGCGTCGTCGTTAACTCTTGGCGCTCTAAAATCCCAACTAATATAAGTGTGGAAACAACTTTGTCTCCATGACTCAAGTCTTGTACATTAATATACATAATAGGTATTTCTTAGGTAATCTGTTAAAGCAAGTGCCAAGGCAAGGTCAGGGGCCATCCATATATTACGTCACAGGTTAAGGGGGAGGGAGGGAGTCGTCAAACTGTGACATTGTGTGATGAGGGGGTGGAAGGGGTCCTAAATTTCGTGACGTCATATTTTCATTCAATAATCTTTAAATATAAATTGCAAAAAAGGTAAATGTGACGTCACACTAGGGAGGGGATCTCACAAATGTGACCAGCTGTGACAAGGACAGGACAGGGGGGGGGTGGGGCAAAAATCATGAAATTCGTGTGGCGTAATTTATGAATGACCCTTATCCGGAATTTAAAAGTAAGTGGCGAATCTGGGTCCGCGTGCGCCGGCAGGTGCTGCTGAAGTGCTGCGGGCAGACGACGGCGGTGGACATGTGGGCGTGCGGTGTGGTGCTGGCGTCGGCGCTGACGGCGCGCTACCCGCTGCTGCGCGCCGCCGATGACGCCGCCGCGCTGGCGGAGCTGGCGGCGCTGCTGGGCACGCGTCCGCTGCGCCGCGCCGCCGCCGCCCTGGGTATGTGCGACTCGATGCCGGGAAAAACGAGAAACCCATCAGAGGCGGCTGCTAACGTTTTTAAATGGGTGTTCACTCACTCCCTTGACGAATGGGGTGGTGCAAGCTGAACCGTACACTTATAAAAATTCAGATGACCTAATGAAACACATTAAATACAACCATATGGCGTTCTAACTCGAAATAAGCGACCTCTAGTGGCCGCATAAGTGAATTAAAGTGAGCGGCGCTCCACATAAGGCTAATTTTTTATACGAAATCTTCTGTTTCACGCGCCGGCCTATGTCGGTATGTCTCTTTCGCACTCATTGAATACAGTACTAGGAATCGTACCAAATTTCGTTTCATTGGAGCGCGATCGCTAGAGCTCCACTTGATACATAAGATTACTACAACTTACTTGAGACGAACGCGTAGACACTATTGTATAAACATAGTACAATTGAATGATAATTATAAATATAGAGAAATATAGATTGCCTATGTAATATTCGTGGGTGGGAGTGCACCGCACCAGCGCTCCTTAGGACGAGCCGCCAGTGACACCCACCCAATAAAAATACAAGGGTAATACTAGTCGCCACTGAAGTCCGTGAGACTGCCGAAGGTTTCGACCTCGGGAACCGGCCGAGCCACGCCCCCTGCCCGCACGACTCTGTCGTTCTACTATAACTCCCTTGGTCCTTGTTATCAGAACGCTTCCACTTCGCAGGTCGACGCATGGTGACGTCCCGCGAGCGCCAGGGCCTGTGCCTGCGCAAGCTGGCGGCGCGCCTGCGCCCCGCGCACCCCGCCGCACACGCAGACCCCGCCCCTCTCGCCCCCCTCGCCCCCGCGCACCCCGCCCCCCTCGACCCCTGGTGCCGGCACTGCACGCTGCCGCAACCGCAGTGTCTGTGCCGCGACCATAGCAAACCGGTAAACTATATTCTTTTAATAATAATAATAAATTCATTTATTTCAGGTATACACCCATATTATAAATTTAGACATACAATCAGAACAATTAAAAAACTAATTAACAATTAAAAATTTAAATAAATAAAAACAATGTATAAAATAAGATTATGTAGCTGGACGTACTAAAGACCGCAAATGGAGAATTTGCAGCTCTCATATACAGCCCTCAGCAGTCCATTGTCTGTCTCTCTGACCCGCGCCATAAAGGAGGCATGCCTCTTTCGAATAACGGCATAAAAATCGTCTACCCTGTTCTCTGCAAACATGCCGGACGCACTACACCGCCACGGCAAGCCGAGCATACATCGGAAGACGTTTATTGTATTGCACGCGCATCGCGTGGTAAGCACGCTTCGTATAGTTATTCCAGAGTTGGCTGGTGTAGAATGCCTGGCAATAAGCTTTAAACAGGATAATTTTGACTTGTTTGGAACAGCGCGCAAATCGTCGTGCGAGCATGTTACTTTTGGCAGCAGTGGAACGTCTTTGCCTTTCTAAATCGTCATCATCCCTTAATCTATCATTAATAACATGTCCTAAATACTTAAAGCTAGAAACAATGTTTAGTTGTGAGCCACACAACCTTACTTGTGGAATAAATGGGGGGTCTTTTCCTTGCTTGAAGATAACAACTTCTGTCTTTTTTACATTGTATGTCAGGCTATGAGTTATCGCATAGTTCTCGCACACTGCAAGCAGCAGTCTTAATCCCTTGACAGAAGGGCTCAACAGGACCATATCGTCCGCATAGCTTATGTTATTAACACTTTCATTGTTTAAACTACAACCTACCTTGGTATTACTAAGCTTATCTAACAGTTCATCAATATACAAATTAAATAGGGTTGGTGACGTCAAACCACCTTGTCTAACGCCACAGCTGAGCGAATACTCAGTAGATAAAGCGTTGCCCCATCTCACAGCATTCATCTGGCCCCCGTACCAGTACTTCATTAACCTGATTATGTCGAGTGGAATACCTACCCTCTCCATCTTTGACCATAAGATGTTATAGTCAATTGTGTCAAAGGCACGACTAAGATTTATACTACTCACACTTTTCAGGTCGCCCAAAATTTTGAATTGAGGTTACGTATGTAGAATGTCTTGCTTGATGTCTACGTGTACTTTAAAAGTTTATGAATTTATGATTGTAAAGGTATATAGTGTAAACACGCATTAAACAACCGTCATGTTTCCCACCACAAGTATATCCCCCTCGCCCCCTCAGGCGGACGAGATCGACGAGTCTGCGACGTGGGCGGGATTTCCCGACTCCGCCTTCGCGCTGTGCGCCGCCCTGCTGGAGCCGCGCCCCGCCGCCCGCCTCAGCGCACGCGCCGCCCTACAGCACCCTTTCCTATTGGGCGAGTCCTAGCGACACCCCTACATACTGTGCGAGTCCTAGCCACACCCCAACATACTGCGCGAGTCCTAGCCACACCCCAACATACTGCGCGAGTCCTAGCGACACCCCAACATACTGCGCGAGTCCTAGCAACACCCCAACATACTGCGCGAGTCCTAGCCACACCCCAACATACTGCGCGAGTCCTAGCCACACCCCAACATACTGCGCGAGTCCTAGCGACACCCCAACATACTGCGCGAGTCCTAGCAACACCCCAACATACTGCGCGAGTCCTAGCGACACCCCAACATACTACGCGAGTCCTAGCGACACCCCAACATACTGCGCGAGTCCTAGCGACATCCCTTCATACTGCTCGAGTCGTAACTCACACAGTCTGAACCGTGCCCCGCCGCATATACATTTGTTGCAATGCTTAGTACGAGCATCTTTCTTATGGCGGTAAAATATTTAGATATCCATGGAACTCGATGGCGCTAGAGTGATGTTTAATTATACCGTCTAAACTCATAATAACTTGGCCCGCTGTAATATGTCTGTTCTACGCACGAGGATGTATCCGCTATCTCTTTCGACGTGATATGATCGTCTGTGGTAGGTATTTAACATCCGCATCCGCATCTGCGTCTGTGACCTGTCTAGAGATGTGCGAAAATGATCTGCTGATATATCCACCTTTGTGAGCCGACTTAAGAATGAGTGGTGCATGTGGCGAGAACGTTCTTCAACTTGCGTTACCCTTGGGTTAATATTTTTCTTTTGAGTAATGTCTTGTCAAGACCCTGTGTACCTCATATAATTTAAAATGTTTTTGAGCAAAAATTTGCATGCAACTTGCATGTTTCTACTTACTCTAGTTATTGATTGATTACACAATAGCTAATATAAAATATAAATTACTCTTTGGCTGATTTTAGAGTCACGCTGACGTGCGCTGAAGGTCGGCGCTGATGGTCAATTTGTACGACCGTCAGCTCCGAGCGGTCCAGCGTGACTCAAAAACGCTACCTGTAACTATAGGTACATACAAATTGACTCCATTAGCGCACGTCAGCGCGACTCTAAAATCGGCCTTAGTTAGTGTTTAGGATGTTGAACTGTAAATCAAAGATAAAGATGATTTGGTGCTCTGTTGATTTGTGGAAAATCCTATGGGTATACATACAGGATGTTTTTTGTTGCCACCCTTAACGAAGGCTACGTACTCTATACATCAAATAAAGTAAGTTTAGGCTAAAAAGAATGCTGGGAAACTATGTAAATTTTTTTGTAAAAAAAAAATTAATTACTTGATCAGGCGAAATTTAGGTATAGTGTCCAGTGCTTATGTTAGATTTTTTATAGACAGATACTAATTATGTGATGAAAGATGTGGTTCTATCGGCCCTTGGTGCTCTGCCTACCCCGTAAGGGATAAAGGCGTGATTATACGGGGTGATTTTTGGTCGTCAACGTTCCCGAAAACTACGGAATCTCCTCATCATCACGATCTTTTTTCTCCATGGAAGCATACCTGGGAAGTGTCTGGTTTCCAAGATATTAGGGTCCAAAGTTGAGTAAGTAGACTGCGTTTTTCTGCATAAATGCACATTGATGCGTGTAGCAAGATTTTTCACGAGAAATAATTAATATCTGTCTATGAAAAAACTAGCATAAACACTGGACACTATGAATTTCGCCCGATCAAGTAATTTTTTTTAAAATTCACATCGTTTCCCAACATTTTTTTGGCATAAACTTTATTTGATGTTTAGAGTAAGTACCCTTACGTAAGGGTGGCAACGAAAAAACATCCTGTATGTATGTTTGTAGATATTAATTATTTCTTGTGAAAACGTGCATTTATGCAGAATAAAAGCCGACAAGTGCGAGTTGAACTCGCGTGAAGAGGGTTCCGTACGATGTTACCTATCATGTTTTTTTAAATCTGACAAAAAGTTGGTACGCACAAAATTGAGTGATTTACCATGTTATTTTAATATCATGGACTTCTTATAGGTTTTCCTATAATCTATAAGGAGAAAACTAATTTCTGTATTTTTTTCAAAATTTTAGGTTCAGTAGTTTCGGAGATAAGGGGGGGGAATGGTCAATTTTCGTCTATTTTCTTGAATAACTTGGAAACTATTTATTTTAAAATTACAAAAAAATACATTTAAGATCTTCTCAACAAGACCTTTCATTTGATATGCCACACGATGCAGTTTTCAGATTTTTTTTTTTTAATTTTCCCCTTCCCCCCCAAAAATGACCCCCCATATACAGATTTCATCTGCTCACGTCACACCTCTGTGTTTGGGTCACAGGAATTGATATGTGTACCAAATTTCAACTTAATCGGTCTAATAGATTCGGAGATAATTGACTGTAAGCGACGGACGGACAGACACACGAGTGATCCTATAAGGGTTCCGTTTTTGTATTCAGACGTACGGAACCCTAAAAACGCACTCTATTTACTCAACTTTGGACCCTAATATCTTGGAAACCTGACACTTCCCAGGTATACTTCCCTGGAGAAAAATGATCGTGGTGATAAGATACCATAGTATTCGGGAACGTTGACGACCAAAAATCACTCTGTATAGTGTACCGTCACTATAATGTTAGGATGATGCATCAGATGTCGTTACTGAAATACTCGTACAAGTTTTATATAATCTGAAGTTGTTGTTAAGCTTAGTTTGAATTAATTTTATTGATATTCAGTCATAGGCTATGACTCATAGCCAAGGGCCAGCTGATGCCTAATTATGTTATTACAAAATGCCTCATGTACTAGAAATGTTACCAATATTAACTTTAATCCTAACCCGCATGGCAAAACTGATGTTCTGTGTAATTCTAGTTGTAATATTTATATGAGAAGTGTGAACCAAGATTAATTGGTATTTAAATACAAGTAATATATATATATATTTTTGTATTACCTATTTAAATGTAGGAACCATAAGTTGGTAGCTGTTATGTTCAAGTTTTCTATTGTTGAGTAGTTATAACCAAGATCTCAGAGCTATCTTAAGTTACTAGTACAAAGTAGCATTAGTGGTGACGTCATGGTGATATGCATTTGGTGATATTTAATTGTGGATCACTACTGTAATGGTGTGCCTTTATTGTGTTCCCAACAGTTTGTTACCTTTATAACTTGTAATAAAATTGTATTTGAAAAGTATATATTTTTTTTTAAAATAATAATCATCTTTTAATGAATGAGCGTGCCCTGGGGGAGGCCAAAGTCCAGCAGTGGACTGCAATAGGCTGAAGAAGAATGAATCTTTAAAAAACTTAGGTAGGTACCTAATGAAAGTAAGTTAGCTTCATACCTGATACCTGGCATCTTATTGGTTATTGATGTTCATCTTATTTAATATTAGTTTTTTAGTAACTTTAAACAGGAAAAGAAAACTACAAAATTGCAATGTCATTATTTGTCTTTATTGCAAAAATATTTCAGTCTATTTCATGTGCATAATGTAGTGTGAGATACAGTATAAGGAACATGCTGTACTGTCATTTTGATATCAAACAAGACTATATGACAGATAACATAGATCGGTAATATGCAATAGGGTTGCTAGGAAAAACCTCTTGAATCAAGTTCTAAATAATGGAAATATACAAATGGAACCTACTTTTACTAAGTTTTAACCAAGTACATACAAATATAGACTATGTTATTATTCATATGTAAGTATAAAATTATTAGGTATTATGATAAACATAACCTATTGCAAATAATCAATCTATAAGGTATTATCTTTCATTATAATCTTCCGTATAAAATATATTGGGTACGTATTACATGTATTTCTTATGCAGGATCTTAGACTAATATTAATAGTTATTTGCTGTACTGAAAATTTGCATGCTTTGCTTAAATACTCATATCACAATGGACATTATACTATTGTTCAATGTACCCTAGAAGAGTTCATTTATAATTAATTATTCCAGTACAAATTAGTCTAGCAAACACTAAAAGAGCTAATTCAAAAGTTTCAGCTATTGGTAAAAGTGATTACAATTTGTAATGTAATCAATCCAGTGTTCCGAAAACCTCGAAAAATGGACATCTGTAGCCAGAGGCGGCTGCTGACATTTTTAGATGGGTGTTCACTCGCTTAACGAATGGGATGGTGCAAGTTCAAATTCATATGTTTCAAATCGAAATTCAGATGACCTAATGAAACACATTAATGACAACCATATCGCGTTCTAACTCGGACTAAGCGACCTCTAGAGGCCGCATACGCGAATTAAGGTGAGCGGCGCTCCAGATAAGGCTAATTTTTCATACGAAATCTTCTGTTTCACGTGCCGTCCTATGTCGGAATGTCTCTTTCGCACTCATTGAATACAGTACTAGGAATCGTACCAAATTTGTTTCATTGGAGCGCGATCGCTAGAGCTCCACTCGATACATAAGATTACAACTTACTTGAGACGAACGCGTAGACACTATTGTATAAACACAGTAGAATTGAAAGATAATTATAAATAGAGAGCAATATAGATTGCCTATGTAATCTTCGTGGGTGAGAGTGCACCGCACCAGCGCTCCTTAGGAGCAGCCGCCAGTGTCTGTAGCTCATCCGTATTCAACGAGAGAAACAATTCTCTAGAACTACCTATCAATTGTTGATAGTTTCCGAGAAAAAAATTGTTATTGTTGCTAGTTTTTAGGGGGTCGAAAAATGAAAATTTTTTAATTGTACTTTTATAAATGAAGTTTGACACAAAATTTATTTATCCCATAATATTTCATCGTATTGCGCGTATTTCAAGCAAAATTACAATCATTTACATGCAGGTGATTCAAAGAAATTAAAAAAAATCTAATTTTAGTTAATATTTATTTAAAAGAAAAGTGCACAATTTCAGTTGGTGATACTTATAACTAACTATAATAATACTTTCAAGTTATTGCTGCGCAAACCAAAGATAAGTGAACTATGCTATTAGTTTTTAACATGCTTTTAGGTACTGACAAATGAAATCGCAAATATCTCCAGTTATCCACGAGGTACGGTGCTGATTTTTTTTCTGTAGTAGACATAATAGTGAGTAATTATTAGTATAAAAAATTACGTGCTGAAATTGTGCACTTTTCTTTTAAAAAAATATTAACTAAAATTTGTTTTTTTTTTATTTCTATAAATCACCTCTAGATAATTGTAATTTTGCTTGAAATATGCGCAATACAATGAAATATTATGGGATAAATAAATTTTGTGTCAAACTTCATTTATAAAAATACCTACAATTCAAAATTTTTCATTTTTCGACCCCCCAAATCTGGCAACAATAATAATTTTTTTCTCGGAAACTATCAACAGTTGATAGGTAGTTTGTTCTAGAGAATTGTTTCTCTCGTTGATTATGGATGAGCTAGAAATGTCCATTTTTCGGGGTTTTCGGAACACTGTGCAATCACAAAATAAATACATAATCATGATGCACAAAACAGCTGGAACACTTAAAACTTTACATAAGCTTAAATAATGAGTCCTAGAGAATAATAGCCTAAAGTTGAGGACAAACATAGGCTTGCCAGGTATGAAAAGCCTAGTTTTTCCAAAAATTAGGATTTTGCTGTAACCTTCTTTCAAAGTTCTGATACCACGTGTGGAGGGTGTTCAAGGGGATATAGGACACTCCTGGAGTTGGAGTCATTTGATCTTGTGTCACAGAAAATGACGCTACAAAGTTTATTAAGTTTTCTAACATTCGCTGTGCAAATGTCACATAAGTGTTTGTTTGTTGTGTCTGAAACAAAGTTTACAATTAATTAATTTAATAGGATGACAAATAAACATATCATTTTACATTCCACAGAGAAAAGGGAAAACAACTATTAGGCAATAGCAAATAATAACCATATTATATTTATTTTTCAGTAATCCATGCATGTCTTATACTTATCATCGGTTAGGGTCTCACAATGGGGGAAATGGAAGAATAGCAATAATAAGAAAGTAAATTAATGCAAGTCAAACTTACTATTGATGATGCCAGAATCTGGGCATTTTGTTCTGGTTCTATAGAAATTCCAATTTGAGCCATATCACATATCTGTTGCTGTCCAAATGCACTCATGAATTCATTTTCCGCTAAAAAATCAATGCTTTGGTTATTGCTTAATTATACTTTCTATTTAATAATAATTTGATAAGTTCTGTAAGATACAAGACAGAGCTTTAAGAACTGCCGCCGGTATTAATGGCCCTCCTTACCGCTTAGTTCGTGAAGTTTCTTTAATCCTGATATTTTGAATATGGTGGAGGGTTTAGCGTTGGAGATGTGCCCCAGCAGCTGCCAGTTGGGCGGCGCGGCAGGGTCGGGCCAGCTCCAGTACAGCAGCGCGGCAGTGGCGGGCGGCAGCGGCGTGCTGCCCGTCAGGAACACGGCCACGTGCGAGATGCTGTGCGCTTCGGCGATGGTGGCCAGGCACTGCGTCTCCGACACCGCCGTGAACTCCGTCTGCACCTGCACAGGGTCACGCTACGTCAGCGGCCGCTCTTTCTCATGTAAACAAACAACGCGGACGCGAACACTTACCATCCTCCCAGATACTACTAATCCGAACATGTTGGTCATATTAACAGTTGATGTTGGCTAAAGTATGATATATAAACAAGAGGAATTTTACTTTAATACTGCTTCTTTTCCTATAAATAATATTCCATTATGTTCTAGAACGATTCTGTATTTGTAATCTCGCTTCGCGAACTCCGCCACTTGGCTTTTGACATTGACAGGAAGCAGCTGGCGTAAATGATTTTTTTAGTGTCACACATGGCATTATGATGCAAATACAGCCATAAATATTATATTTTCAGACAGGAACTCAGGGATTACTCCCGAGCGCTAGCAACTTGTCTCTGATCATTTACATCTGGCCCCGCTATGCTAAATGTGGCTGCGTGATCCTGCAGTTCTGGCTTTCACCCCATTTTGGACTTACCTTTAATTACACTTTAAAAGCAACTTTTTCTTGCGCAGTCAGGTAACAAAATAAAAATGAAGGGCGGTTTCTGCCCCATACTAGGTCTAAGCAGAAATTGTATACTAAATTGAAAGTCGGGAGATAAATAAGCTTAGTGCAATATGGTTTCTTTAGAAACTAATATCGCCAAGGATTTGGCGTTTGTTCTATGGCTGGCTGCCTGCCTGACGCCAACTCTCCTCAGATATAAATGAAGTATGTAGGTATGGTATATTAAAAAATAAATTTGCAAAAATTATTTACCTCCAATTTATTTAAAATAAAATTGAATGTCAGTTAAACTAACAAAAACAATGATCAACCTAGGTAACAATAAAATACTTATTAACAATGTTACGAAGTTATAAAGCAAAATAAATTATAATACCAACCCTATTTAAATAAATAATATTCACAAAAGTAGGTAAATGCACAGCAGTGTTATCTCAAAGCCAGTGGTTGCTTGTTGTAAACAGATAACTGTGCTTCAAACAACATTGATGATAAGACAGACTTGATAACGGGCAGTTAGAAGCTACACTTGTCAAGTACAACTTGTAAAAGTTATTATACAACTGTTAAATTAGCTAAAAGCAGCGCGAGATATAGTTAAAACTCTACATAATACTTGCAGCACAAAGTCTTTTACAGGTAACACATTTTATTTTATAATAATATCCTTATTAACAATCAATACTTTCACAATCTTATAATTTACTTAGAGAACTATGATAATAATGAAATATTGTGTAATATACATAGGTCACTACCTACTCACTCATACTAGTGGCATCTAGCCATAGACAACTCAGAACATTTGTTCTGTTATCTGCACATCTAGCATTGTATTATTAGGTATTGGTGAAAGATAAAGGAAACATAGTACATATTGCTATTAAAAAAGAATTTGCATAATAAATTTCAAATATGAATAACAAAATAAATAATAATAATGTTATGTAATACAGAAGACAAATAAACCTAGATCACAAGCATTACATTAGTAGTTCGTTATATACCTAGGACATGAATATTCATCAACCCTACTTTAGCAAGACTACTACCTAACCCTACTTTCTAGTAGTTATCTAATTTTGCTAACATAATAGTTATGTAAGTACCTCTTTAATTTACAATTTGCATGTAAATTATCATTATTGAATAAAATACAGACATACAAATTCTAAAAGAAGATGGTCACTATGTGCTATGCTTAATTAATTTATAGAACGAATTATTGTACTGATAAAGTATTATGTATTTTATTATACCGTGCTTATGCAGAGAATAATAAATAGGACTTAATCCTTCATATAAGGATAACCTACTTCAGTAAGAGGAACAAAGGTTTCCTTGATAGATTGTGGAGATGTGAAGCGCATGACATAGTTGGGCCCGCCCGCCTTATCGTTGGTGCCTGACATGCGGCCGCCTCCGAAGGGCTGCTGCCCCACCACCGCACCAGTGGACTTGTCATTAATATAGAAATTCCCTGCTGTCCTCTTGAGGACAACTAGTGCATGCTTGAGGAATGCTTGATCAGTTGCAAACACGGCACCAGTTAACGCAAATTGAGTGGAGGTACCTATTAGATCAAGAGTCTTTGCTAGGGCTTCGTCTTCATACACAAATACTGTCAAGACAGGCCCAAATATTTCTTCAGTCATTAATTTGTCATGTGGATCAGTAGTTTCAATGATTGTGGGTTGAATAAAATAGCCCTTCTTATTGTCGTATGTACCTCCTCCTAGTATCTTATTTTTTGGATTTTTCTTTGCTCTGTCAATGTAACCAGAAATACGAGCAAATGCCTTGTCATCAATAACAGCACCAGCAAAAGTACTAAACTGTGCAGGATCTCCAATTTTAAGTTTGGAACGCTCTGCAATAAGGCCTTCCTTGATGGGTTCATACAGTGATCTGGGGATATACATTCTAGAACAAGCAGAACATTTTTGGCCATTGAACTCGAATGCTGATCTGATTGTGTTTGTCACAACGGACCGGACATCTGCTGATGGATGAATAAAATGGTAGTTCTTACCACCACATTCTCCAATCATGCGAGGGTAGTTACGATAATTATTCAAATTTTTTCCAACTGCATTCCAAAGCCAATTAAAAGTAGGGACAGATCCAGTAAAGTTTATGGCAGCTAAGTGTGGGGATGATGTGATTGCGTTGCCAAATGTTGGGCCATCTGCAGGCACAAAATTGACTACTCCTGGGGGCATACCAGCTTCACGCATGATGTTGAAAATACGCCAATTGGAGAGCACTGCGGTATCAGATGGCTTCCAGAGGACAGTATTACCCATGAGGGCCGGTGCATATGCAAGATTGCCTCCTATAGCTGTAAAGTTGAAAGGGCTTATAGCAGCCATAAATCCATCAATACCTCGGAAACGCATGGAGTTCTTGGTCACTTTTGGATTTTCTGAAATGGGTTGATACTTGGCATTTTCCTTAAGAAAATATACATTAAAGCGTAAGAAATCAACTAACTCACAAGAGGCATCAATCTCTGCTTGGAAAGCATTTTTGGACTGGCCTAGTATAGTAGCAGCATTGAGGTTTTGACGATGCTCATTGGCACAGAGATCTGCAGCCCTTTGAAAGATCTCAATACGTTTTTCGAGTGGGGTACAATCCCATTTATCCTGGGCCGCCACAGAGACGTCGATCGCTTTGGCGATTGTGGCCGCGCTGGCGTAGTAGAACTTGGCCACCCTGCGCTCATGGTCGTGCGGCATTACCTGGAACTTGGGCTCGCCGTCGCGGATCTCCTGGTCGCCGATGACGATGGGAATGTCCTCGACGGTGTTGGCGGTTCGCTTTAATGCCTCTTTGAGCGCGGCGCGCTCGTGGCTGCCCGGCATGTAGCCCAGAATGGGTTCATTCTGCACCTCGAAATTTTTAATATTAGGCAGTTCCACAACGCTGGACGCGCATCGTTCTAGCGATCGCGTAGCTCGTAGAGACTTTGAACACAGTGTTAACATTTTGTCGAGATTCACAGATATCTTGTAACTTCACAAATACTGCACCTTGTTACGTAAATACAACAATAGGTATTTACTAGTCTCGCACGTTCAGACAGACTAACACTTTATTAGGTACCCTATCTATTTAGGTGGCAATTGGCAACGATTCGAATGACCTTCGCTATTCACATTGTATCGTATAGTCACTGTTTTTGAATAATTATTGTTTTGTTATTTTGCAAACTTTTATTTTTATAATGTCTCTTCTCTTGTATATCTCCGGTATACAGTTACCATAAAGCAATTCGAATTTAAAACCACAACGGCTTTTACTTCAAGTAATTTCAACAATATATTGTTATTGATAATTAAGAAATTACTGAAATTCTTGCTAATTTATTTTTCTTGCTCAGCCAGCTGACCAACTTAGGATCGGTCCGACATTGATTGACGCAGCAGTGTTGACGTAACAGATGCGAAAATGCGTTTTATTTCCAAATATAATAGCAAAATTATTTGTTAAACTTGAATGTCAATATTTGATTTAGGTAAATTATACCTTTTAAAAATATATTTTTTCTATTTTATATCTAAATATAGCTTAAATCTTGTAAAAATATATTGAGTGTAGATCTCACACTTTAAAAATTAATAATAAACAAAACGTTTAACCCGAGTGGTTTGCGCATATTCATAGAATGACCTAATTTTTTTACGCAAGCGCGCGATTGCTTGAACTTTGGTTTGGCAAACTACTTTATGGTTTGGCACAGACAGAACTGTGGCAAGTCCTCAGATGAATAATATACGGCAAGTCGTACGTGTGTAGTCGTAACATTTCCACCAATAGCGCGGTTAAACTTCATGACGATCACGTGCTTTGACGAATGCGCGAACATGAAGGCTTTCGTTTAGGACCAAACCACACCTTAGTACTTAACTAACAAAAGCAAAGCTATAGCGAAAATTGTACAAAAATCGTTGATTGCTTGTCAAATTCGTATTACGTAAAATGAATTTCAAAGGAACTTTGACGTTTCCAGGCGAATATTGTACAATTTTCGCTATCGCTTTGCTATTGCTTTTACGTAATCAGGGGGCCGAATGGCAGCGGCCGGCAGCGACGCGGCTAGCACTTTCAGTGTGAAATAATTAAAAACTTTATTTACATAGTTATAACTACTAGTATCGCCCGCGGTGACGCGAGCGGCCGCCCGACCAAGCGCGTCTGTCGCTGGAATATGCTCGGGGCTTCCCGAGGCCGCTCGACCTTCTCGAAGTTATCAAGCTGGTGAAGAGGACTAGGCG
This sequence comes from Carposina sasakii, assembly GCA_014607495.2. Taxonomy (NCBI): domain Eukaryota; kingdom Metazoa; phylum Arthropoda; class Insecta; order Lepidoptera; family Carposinidae; genus Carposina; species Carposina sasakii. The sequence continues at coordinate 16,016,342 of CP053151.1, forward strand.
CGGAAGTGGCGCGCGGCCGCCGGCGGCGACGCGAGCATACCGCAGCTGACTCTGCCGGCCTTGTCGCGTCGCTGCCATTCCGGTGTGATTCGGCCCTTAGAAGCAAACGTGTCTATGACAAACCTATAACGATTCGATCAAGAAAATGTTCCTTGTCTAAGCCCTCAGACGAATTACCAGGAAGCTCATCATCTTTATTGTGGTAGTTTACAATAAAGTTGTTTGTTCTCGTACCTACCTATGCTGTGTTTACCAGCAGGGTTCTATGCTAGTGGTCTGTCCTCGCTGTTTTTTTTATGTATTTCATATAGACGGCCGAAATGTGTTAATTCAAAATTTACATTTATTAAGAAAAAATGCTAGCACCTAAATGTAGGTACGTAGGTACCTACTGTTTTATCCTTGAAAGTCGCCAATGGTCGTCTTCTTAAACCATAGACATGCTCCTGCGCCTCATAATGGCTGAGTAGCCTAAATTAAAAGAGGTACTATGTAGGTTGGGTTAGTAATTTGATTTGAATGAAAAACGAAACACAAATATAATCGTATAGACATTTAATGCGGTATCAGTGCCACTACCCCAGCTCGGGAGCGGCCGGGTCCGTTAGGACAGAGTGCCGACCGCCCCGCCGGGGACCGTTTGTACCCACTCAGCATCACAATGTTACAGCTACATTACTCCTTGATTACATAATGTCATTGGTTTCAGCTGACAAAGAGTCGATGGGCTGGCGCTAACTGACAAAATAATTTTCCAATTCTCATTTCTACAGGGTGTAACAGAAAGGGTATGTTAAACGAAAAGCTATGTAAATAGCCCACTATAGAGAACCTATTTCCAAAATTTGAGACTCGAAATCACATTTTTTTTTTTTTTCAATTTTATTTTTCAAGATTATGAAAATTTCTGAGATATTTAAAAATTCTCCATACTATCGGGAAAAATAAACATGTGATTTCGGGTCTCAAATTTTGTGGATAGGTTCTCTACAGTGGGCTATTTACATAGCTTTTCGCTTAACATACCCTTTTTGTTTGTTACACCCTGTATATTGCGATAAACATTCGAATTACAACGAAACAGCTATGCGTTTTTAACGTGTCAAATTGTAGGGACCTCACGACTCTAGTCAGTTTACTGTAATATAAAAAGTAACTTACTGCTACTACATAATTCATATAACTAAATCTACATCTACCTACATGTCATCGTAATCGTAATCGTAATAATGCATAAAATCAATATATCTAGGCATTGGCAAGTGTCGGTCGCATCGAACGCTCGGCACACGACATACATTTTAATATACATAAATGTGAAGGTCGCTGCAAAACTAATATGTAGGAAGTAGAAATAAACAGAGTAAAATTTAAATGTGAGCCTGAACCGGTTTGTATCAAGTCGAGTGATCGGGTGATGTGTGAAATAATTTAAAATGTCAGTGATGAGCGTGCGAGTGCGACTCCACAAATAAAAACAAATAATATGACACTCTTAGAGCGTGCCCGGTTGAGCTAATCTAAACTAATTTCGATAACTACAAAGTTGTTAAATAATAAATGCTTCGCAATGAGCCCGGGTCGCGGGTTCACTTCCCGCCTGTACTACACTACTGCCCGGCTCGTGTTAGAGTAAAACCCCTTGTATAAAACATTTAATATTATTAATGATATTTTAAAGTCATGGCTTATACCCCTGATATTGCAGACTACATATATTAATACCTAACTAACTCGCTATAAAAGTTGTAAAGCTGTTCCAAATCGACTGTAAATGTAAATTCCGTTTCCAAAAGATAATTTAGGAATGATTAATTAGGAATGAATATGTTAAATCCTTGTTAATTTCGATATAAATCTGGACAGAGGCTATAATATCGTCCTCTACTTTAACATTAAAAGTGAATAAATATCAACTAATCAGTCAAGCATCAGTAATTTGGTCGCGTGAGCTAAATGTTATGTAAGTACATAATATACGATTGTGTCTTCCTTAGCCTACGATACAATACAAATGAACGACAGCATCTATGAAAGCGCTTGAGCAAAATGAATACTTAATGAATAGGAGAAGTGACATGGCAGTTATAAATAAGCTTTGGCCTACACTTATACACTTCTATAAGGCCATACACGGAAACCTTACTTTAATCTCATACATCCAATACTGACTTGTTATATAATAATTACACAGTTAAAAATTCTAATATAAATTCATAGTTTCAGACACATTTCTAAGTGCCTCCTCGTGCTAATTTGTAAATCTGAATTACAAAAATAGAGATCACACTCAAAATAATAGAGAACTGACATTTGCCTGATCTCCACAAAGGAAAATTTGGGAAAAGTTGTTTTTGCGATCTCTTTCTGCTTATATCTCCGGATTTGGTGGATTCCAGGCTTATAATTACACAAACATATAAATAAAGCAATTGAATCACATTTTTTTTCTGTGAATTTAGCTAAAAATTATTACTTTCTCATAGAAAATATAATTATTGAAGCAAAGTTTTATTTTATATCCATCTGTAAATTTGTCAAGATAATCAATAAATAATGTTTTTCACAATTCCGATTTCAAAATAAAGTTTCTCGCAAATATTTCACTATTATGTCTTGTATAACTCAAATTTTTGTAATGATAAATCCATAATTCGATCACGACAAAGTAAATTTAATAACGGGCACTAATGTTTGCTGTCACTTCTGCATAACGTAGTCAAATATAAGAAGTGCGGTTGGTATTCTCAAACACCCGCGTCTCGGCTGCTTCACACCACAGGATAGTCACGTGATAATCGTCTGACTCCACGTTAGCTTAGACGGTCCGATAGCACAGCAGGCCCGTTAGCACGTTGGATCCATCAGCACAGCGGGTCCGTCCATACTCTGTTTCCTTAGGTACAGCGAATCCGTCAGCACTACGGTTCCTTTAACACGTTGGATCCATCGGCACGGCGGGTCCATTAGTGCGGTGTCGGTCAGCACAACGGGTCAGTTAGCACGGTGTCGCTCAGCACAGGGGGTCCGTTATGACGGTGTCCGTTAGAACAGCAGGTCGGTGTGATGTTGCCTCGCCTGGCTCCACGCTCGCGGCACGTCGGCGCCGCAGCGCGACTCTGCGTCCGTCTCCGAAGGACTCTCTTCTGACTGCAACGATTCTAGAAGCAGTGAGGATCTAAATTAAGTTCTGCTCATTTATAAAGTGATCACTACAAAAGGCTATGATATTTATTAATTACTAGTGGACGCCCGTGACTCCGTCCGCGTGGACTACAGAAAGAACATAATGTCGAAATTCTCCGGAATAAAAACATTTTCCCGGGATAAAAAGTAGCCTATATGTTAAGTGGGACCTGTCACAATATATTCTTGAAAACTGCATCGAAATCGGTTCAGCCGTTTCTGAGATTAACGTGCACAAATGCACAGACAAACAGTAAAAAAAAAAAAAAAAAAACATTTTGGGTATTTTTTCTCATAATATACTCGTATATTCCATGCACAGACAGCGATCCGTTACATTTTTATTATATGTATAGATAGATTATGTATATTAATGCTAGAGAAGTCGTGAGGTTATTCGATTAAGTTAAAGATTTATAGGCGCGTATTTGTCTAATTGTAAAACAGTATTATAAAATTTAAATTGGAATAATATTACGAGTATATAACATACAAATTGTAAAATTTCTGTTGGGGTTAATTAAAGCGTAGTAAAGTATGATATCCAGGGGCAGGTGGAAATTCGGACAAAAAGTACCAGGCTATTGACATTTTATAAAGCTTAGCGCAGCTTGCGAATCAAAACTAGTTTCTTAATACAGGACAGGGTGATAAATTAGGTCAGCCGAAGGGATCAAACAAACGTGTTTGGTGACGAAATATATTCCGATCGAATTGTACAAAATGGTCGATGGTCCTGTCTGGTTTCTGCCATGACCCAGTTGTTATGTAGTAATAACAAACGCATATAAGTATAGTGTTTTTAAATAAAATTTGTACATAAAAGAATTATCTCGCGGTGTATAACTTGTTGTCAATTGGCTGTAATAGGTAAGTGTCCGAATTTCCGTCTGTTCTAATACCGTAGAGGAGTTCCATCACGAAGCTACTGGTCTCTACGATCCGTCAGCCAGTCATTCATCACACAGCTTGTTATACATATATAGTATGTATGACGCATTACCTGTGCAGACGGCGGGCGCGGGCGGGGCGAGGCGGGCGAGACCGAGCGCGGGGGGGGCGTCGCGCGTCTTGTGTGGCGTGTAGCTGCTGAGCGACGCCGACACTGCGGGGAGGGGGGGGGGGTTGGGGGGGGGGGTTAGCTTACTACGAAATATACGTACAGCGATACTACTACACTGTGAGGGTGAACCATGGAGAAGAAATAAAAGAGGAGCAGCGGTTAAGTATATTTTCATACAAAAATAGTGTGCCGCTGAGCGGGGGTGAAGTATGGGACGAGGGGAGCATCCTAACACTGCCCTGCCCATTTAAATAGAAACCACCTTGTAGTTTAGACTAGCCAAACTACTTGCATAAGCGTGTGGTTTCAGCTACTGCGTTACACACACTGGCCCTGAAGCTCCGCCCCTATCATGACGTCATGGCCTCACGATTGCCACACGTCCCATAGCCATAGTCCCACCTCCTCTTTTATACCTTCTCCATGGGGTTAACACTCTAGAAATACCCATGTTGAATTCTGCGTCCATAGCATGAGATTGATGAGAGCGAGGTATTGAGCCAGAGAGATGGAGACAATTTGATGTTTAAATGTGAGGTATCTCACTCTCAACAATTTTATGCTACAGGCGCAGTAAAGCGACTCGACGCACATAATGAACATCAAATCTTCAGACCATGGGTGTATAGTATACACACACATGGCTTAAAAAATGTGAAGCACTTGTTATCGTAATTTCGATGATTCAAGAATGTTCGCGAGCAAACTGAACGAAATGAAGATACTCGGTCTATCTAAATTGACGTTTAAATGTGAAGGTATATGCACTGATCGATGTTACGCGGTGGAACGTTACATGTTACACGGCGAGCATTCATGTAGTCAGCAGTGTAAAACGAAATCAGCCAGCAACTATCCGCTTTTACATAGATTTTGGTACAAATCCGTATCGCGTTACATGCTCGTTGTGAATGCATGACACCGCGTAACGTCGATTAGTTAGTACCGAACTTAAGATCTAACTTTGACCCATCGCATGGTAGGTATAATAGTTTACGAGTGTACAACTAAGGGAATCACTAAATCCAGTGGGTTATTACTATAGAACCGATTTGAAGGATAATGTTGATGCTGTCTTTATTTTGATCATGTAGCTTCAGCAGTGGTTCCCAATTAGGTTTTTCTACGTACCACTCTAAAAAAGACCTCAAACTCGCGTACCCCTTATTGCAGGTACGATAAATAAAAGATGAAATCAGATGTAGAATTTATTACCATTAAAATACAATACGCGCCGCCGTACCCCTTGATGCGGGGCGAGGTGTGGGGCGCGGGGCGAGGTGTGGGGCGCGGGGCGAGGTGTGGGGCGCGGGGCGAGGTGTGGGGCGCGGGGCGAGGTGTGGGGCGCGGGGCGAGGTGTGGGGCGCGGGGCGAGGTGTGGGGCGCGGGGCGAGGTGTGGGGCGCGGGGCGCGGAGTGAGGTGCGGAAGGACGCCGAGCGCTCGTTGCGCGCACGCACACACTCTTAATTTTATTATCTCGATTGCGCTGATTCGGCTTTGCTATTGAAATTAGGTAATCAGAGGGCCGGTGTGACCGGAAGCGCTTCCCTTTTTACCCCCCACAATCAAGTGTTAGGTAAAGACAACATTAAATTTATCCTTCACATAGGCTATCCGACTGATAGAAAAATCGGCTCTAATTGATATAACTGCAATAGCGCCATTCAAACTGCATAGCAAATGAATACAGATATTGGTGTTGATTTTTCACATATACCTAAATGTATTTGTTTTTATTTAATGTATCAAACGATAACATGTAGCTAGTTTTTTAGCAAATAAAACATGAGCGAATGTAGCAATAGCTCATACATAATTATAAAATGAATATGTCCACTAGCGCCCCCTATACGAATGTTTCCCTCGGCTTGCGGGGCGGGGCGCGCGGGCGGCGACATGCGTGACGTAATACTGACAAAACCACATCGAAAACTGATTATTCCACTTAGATATACCTATAATTAGGTAAGGCATAACATACGGAAGGAGATGCAGCCGATGTATTGTAGTGAAGCCGCGCTGTATACGGCTGTGTTCTCAAAGTGGGGTAGCTAGAACTGCAGGGTCACGAATGACATCTTACAGCCAGCGGGGTTAGAGGGGACAAGTTAGCTCATACCCCGAGGGAAAGCCCCTCAGTCGACTCTTTTTACGATATGCACGGAACGATTACTGTACTCGATTAATATAACACACAAACAGTGTCGCTATTGCACGCGTGTCAGGCGACAGGTTACATTATTAGCCAGTGATTGGCTCATACTGCGCTGCGTATGTTAATTGATGGACGCGGTGACATCGTATACCCAAGATAACTTCCTTCGTGATCTTATGCATACGTAACTAGTAACTAGTCTCACCAATATGCGTGTTGTCTGTGAGCGAGACGACATGCGCGCGCGGCGGCGAGTGCGAGCGGGACGGCGCGAGCTCGTCGCGCTCCTCGCACAGCGACGTCTCGGACGGGTACTGGTGCGTGCGAGTGAGGGACTCGTCGAACTGCAGCTTTAGCTGAAAATTTATTTTAGAAAGATTAATGTACAATACTCGTAGTCTAGCTAGACGATAATATTTTTTTTCGCATTTACCTAGGTATGTCCTGTGTTGATGCGAGGCTTCACTAGAATAGCTAACATAACAGCTGAATCTTTTAAAATTAAAAATACTTAACATCACTTGACAATAATAATAATTATTGTTACTTCATTGTAGTAAAATTGTATCGACCTGTATACAGCTATAAGCACTGGCGGCTCGTCCTAAGGAGCGCTGGTGCGGTGCACTCCCACCCACGAATATTACATAGACAATCTATATTTCTCTATATTTATCTATTTATAATTATCTTTCAATTCTACTATGTTTATACAATAGTGTCTACGCGTTCGTCTCAAGTAAGTTGTAATCTTATGTATCAAGTGGAGCTTTAGCGATCGCGCTTCAATGAAAAGAAATTTGGTACGATTCCTAGTACTGTATTCAATGAGTGCAAAAGAGACATACCGACATAGGCCGGCGCGTGAAACAGAAAATTTCGTACGAAAAATTAGCCTTATCTGGAGCGCCGCTCACTTTAATTCGCGTATGCAGCTACTAGAGGTCGTTTAGTGCGACTTAGAATGCGATATGGTTGTCTTTAATGTGTTTCATTAGGTCATCTGAATTTTTATAACTTTACGGTTGAACTTGCACCATCCCATTCGTTATGGGAGTGAACACCCATCTAAAAATGTCAGCAGCCGCCTCTGGCTATAAGACCACTGTACTACATCATAGTTTGGGCAGCAGCGCCTCCTGTGCTGACATAGTTAAAATAATCAGACTGCGGTCACCAATCCGCCTGCCCAGCGTGGTGACTATGGCCAAAAACCTCCCATGGCAGTAGCCTTGTGGCGTGCCCTGGAGGCATACGTCCAGCAGTGGAGTGCAATAGGCCGATTTGTATGTCACGTGATACCTTTGATATTAAGTGTACCTATCTTCATACTTCACATTCTGTTTTGTCTATTAGTTTTAATACTTTTTAGTCGCTTGTTAGGTCCCCCCGGGATTTTCTATGCTTTGATTGCATTTGGTCTGGTCGCCTCTGTTGATCCTGGGTTCCAGGAGATGCAGAGGCGGGAATGAGTGGTGGGCCAATCTCGGCGGTACCTTGGCCAGTCGGTCGCGCTTGCAGCCGCTGCCGGCGATGCTGGAGCGGCCGTTGATGAGCACGTTGTCGTTGACGAAGCGCACGCCGCACGGCGATGGCGGCCCGGCGTCCGTCTCGCTCTCGCTGTCCGAGTCCGAGCGGGACGGGTGCAGCACCACCACGCCCGGCTCGCCCGCCTGCAATTACATGACGTGCTGTTAGATAATGATGCGCTAGTAACTAGTTGATGATCTTAAACATCTGACCCCTATTAGGGTTGGTTCCATAGAAAAAAATGATCGTTACGTTACAAAGAATACGAAGTATTAAAATAACAAAGTTGTCTTTTTACACCCTGTATGTGTTTGACACTCTATAGCTAGAGCCTAACTAAACTGTCTTTAGATTCGTCTTAGTCTTGAGACTGACACTAGGTTGAAATTTCTCCGCAGTCCCGTTTTTTAATTAAATAATTTAATTAAATAATTTTTATTATGTGAGGCTTCAGCATGACTAATAATAATAAATAAGTACACATTTACGTTCTTGCTAAATATCCAAGTAACCATATTATTTTATTACCAAAAAGATATATGATTGCATAAACGGGCATCGCATTGCATAAACAGCTACAAAAATTCCGACCGTGCTAACTCTGCGCCTGCGCAAACGAAGTCGTTGAAATAACCAGCTAGATCAGCAAATAAGTAGAGATCGTGTTTGTTACAAGTGTTACAATAATGCGCATCACGTTCTGCAGTGACAGATGTGACTTGTGACCGGAATAGCTCGAGGATTGATGCGGGCTGTTGAGGCGAGAAGTACAGTGGAGATGCCACCACGGTTAGCTAAAGAGCGAAAAGAGACTTTTATTATTGAACAACATTAGGCAGGTATAGCGCCGGTTTACTCCGCTATATATCCTTCCACGTCTATCCCTTACCCAGTAGATATTGGCAAGATGTATGTACCTATAGTAACCCTGGATTACACGTAAAACCAATTAATATCAAATACGAGAGTTTGAAGAGAATGCGAAGATGTTTGACACTATTTCACGTAAAAACTACTGATTGGATGTTTATATGAAACTTAACAGTTATACGTATGTATAGCTTATACATTAAAATAACATAAGACTATACATTCAAGCTAACGAAGTTGCGGGCATCAGCTAGTATAGCTCTAAAACAGCTCAACTTTCAAAGGCTGTCAGCATGCAATGCATTCCACGTAAGTCATGGAACGTAGTGTTCTCGATACAGTTTTTTGTGTACATTAGCTCGGAACCAGTTTGCTCTAGGCCTGGAATCCGGGCGCGTCCGGCGCCGGCGCAGGCGACGCCAGAGCTGTATCAAAGTATATGGATCCCACGCTGCTAATAACCTATTTGAAGCCAATTGCTCGACTGGGCAATGTGTTGTTGTCCAAGTGCTTTAGTTTAACAAACATAGCTAATAATTGATGATGATGACCTCCGACCGTATTTCGGCCAAGGCGACCAATCTCTGGAGATTGGTTAGGTACGCAGGAGATATTATAGTGCAAAGTGTGTGCGCAAACACAGATGCACTCTCAATTCCGTTACTCTCATAGTCCGATGGGACAGAAAGCCGACACGACCGGAGAGAGATCAGGCGCAGGACCAACGGTTTTACGTGCTTTCCGAGGCACGAGCTAAGGGACAATTTTGCAACATTAAAATCTGCACATGAAATAAATTCATTGGTACAGGTATTATTATATGGTACTTAGCCTAAGCACCTTCTCTAACAAATATATATTATCCACACGGGTCCAGACGAAGCCAGCGCTGTAGTCGAATAGCATCATTCTTTGGACTGGTGTATATTTGATAGGATTCACACATATTATGTGGTCCAATGGAGGCTATTGGATTCAACTAGGCACCTATTCAGAGTATGGGATCCACATACATCTACATTCATGAGAGAAGAGGAAACCCGCAATGAACATTTCCCAAACAAGTTCCGTCGCCTAGTCGTGGGAGATTACTGTGTTTATAGACGTAATTGGTGCGAAGGAAAGCTTTGCATATATTAAAATTTTCTATAGGTACGAATACCATCTTGTTATGGAGGGACCTAGTTTTTAAGACTGTACAGAGCATAAATAAAGACCGATATAGCATGTCTACGAGTAGTTCAAGTTTCCAACTTAATCAAACTATGCTACGGAAGTTTATATGCGTTCTCCAAGTAAAAACGACTAGTGCAGTATGGCTTCTATTTAGGTCTATTTCAAGATTATAAGGGCGTGATTCAGATCATTAAAAGCGTCTACATCTGATTAGTGCAGACGACAGTGCATAGGGCGGAGGGTGCCGGCGACGGCGGAGGGAGCGCGGGGCTTCCTATGACTCACACGTCGATATTCCTCTGAAATGTACTCGGTTTTTAACAATGGAAACACTAAACTACCCAGGCGTATGTTATGAAGCTTAAGAGTTTGCGGTTTTACGATATCCCGTTCCAGTAAATAAATGAGCAAACAATTTATTTATTTATATAATAATCACCAGAGGGCTTAGTGCGAGTTTTAAATTCGAACTCGATCGCGTAAACGTAAACAGTTCAACCAATCACGTAGCGCCGTTGTTCTCACTTTTATGACATCACATTATCACGCCATAATGTGATTGGTTAGCTATATTAGTAGCAACAATTTTTTTAAAACATTTTGGAGCAATTTCTATTACTTTGGGGGAAATATCACAACATTCACAACTGAGATAGTAATAGCAAGCAACTGTAAGGATAAAACCAAGATGCAGGTTCAACGAAAAAAGTATTACGAATCGCCCTGACCAGAAATCGAACTTCAGGCCTTAAAAAATAAAAAAGGTTAATGAATCTGGTCACACACGTGGTAAACACTCACCATTGCACTGATGCAGTTTCAAGAAGAATAAAATAATTACAAGCGGGGAATACTCCCGTTTTTAATGAGTATTAAATACAGTAGGTGTAACGTTATACATATATATATATCACCTACATCACGGTGGACTTAAATCAAAAAGGACAACTAGCCACGCACAGCAAATACCACTCCTAACAATAATATCACTCTTTTTCATGAAATTACAGCGATATGAAACACTGAAAACTGCACAGGTCGGGCAAGTCTACCACGTCGACTGAGGGTTATGGGTAATAATACCTTTCATCATCCTACTTTTAGGAAATTGCATGTTGCCACACACACAATATGTTCCATTATTGCATATCAATACAGATAGATAACCGGTGGATTATAATAATCGCGAGATGGATTAGGATGGATTATGTTTTTGGGTAACTGTTTCTGCTATTTATCTTAAAGTCCATAAATAATATTATTAATACCGATGATAAATGATAACCCCTTTCTGGTAAGCTTTTCAGGATGAAATTTATGTAGCCAAGTCCTTGATTGAATTTGTGCGCAAAAATATAATTTAGCTCATTTAAGCTCAATCTTATCATCCAGCCAACTGACGGTTTTCGCATTCAATGAAATGAAGCAATAAATATAACTATAGGTAGTTGAAAAATATTTACAATCGATAAAAAAGGAGCAAAGTAATTAATTCCGCCAACAAATAGAAGTAAGACCTATAACGATAACCTAAGTTATTTCTTTATCATACGAGTCGTTTGATTACTTTGAAAATAAACAAGTTATAAAGCACCCAGGAAGTTAATCAGATTGTAACTACGCGGACTTTTGCCGACAATACACGGAGTACAATCCAAGTAGTGTCACCACCTTCAGGCCTTAAACTCTTCGCTGACCCTAGAATCTGACATTGTAATCACAGTCTCAGTGAGGAACGATCTGACCATCTAGCATGCAACGCGTAGGTACGTGCATAGCCGCTACCCAATACATAGATATGATTTTACCGAAACATCCCTTTAGTTTTATAAAGGAGACATCTAGTTCGATCTTCCACACTGATTCAGGCGAATCTACCCATATACATTTTTAAAAGTAGACATTTGGCCCGCGGTCTAGTTTTTCCGTGGACGAGATGTACATCCCGTATAGTACCATACTGAATTTGCGGGATTTTTGGAGTGGTAGAAAAATCGTGCAGACTGCAGTATTATTATTGGTTCCTAGGAATTATTATTAGGACGTGGTCGTCCTTGGCGCAAAAATACGCTTCGGGTTGCGGGCCTTGGGGCAACGTCCGTGCCCGGGCAAAATTTACTTAAGTGGCCCTTAAAGGGGGCCACATGGGTCAGAGAGTCTGACCCATTTGGAAAGGGAAAGATGCGCCTGGCTGGTATTACCAGGGTACACCCGGCCACTTGAGCTGCCACTGCCACGGGCCAGTTCGCGAAAGAAGAGGGAGGAGAAGAAAAGGAAGGAAAGGAAGTATGACAAGAAGATAGCGATTTATTAGTTGATGCTAGGCTTTACTAGAATACATCAGGTGCACCTTCATCAGTGCAGGTCGACTATCGAACTCGGGTATTCTCTCAGGCGATAAGCTAGCAACTTGTCACCCGATCATTAATATCTATCTTTTATGATCCTGGAGTTCTAGCTACCCCATTTCGGTGAAACAGCCTTGTATATATATATATATATATATATATATATATATATATAACTATCAATATCAGCACAGTCAGTACCCGAGCGGAGTCGGTCACGTGTGCACTCACGTTACATATGCATAGATTACAGGTGAACGCAACCGTAATGGACGCTATTTCAGAGGAGGAAAATAAATAACTATATTTGTATGATTCATACAAAAGGCAAAGCACAACGTACTATGTCATTATTATCTTTTCTATAATAATAACATGTCGAAGCTGTGGCCAGGAGTAGGTACTTACTTGGAAATAATATACAGTAACGTTTAGCTAATTAATTTCCAATAAAATTGTAATGAGTAGTAAAGTATGACTATTTATAAAGCTTTGACCAATTCCAGGCTGGCAGAAATGTTCGATACAAAATGTATGTCCTTCATCCAATCATCCTTCAACAAAGAAGGAAGGTTTTTTACCGTCTGGATAGCGTTATTTTCCGGAATATAGCGACATTAATATTTTCGTCAGTCCAATAAGCCATGTGTGAACGGGGCGGGGCGGGCGAGGAACAGTAGGCTATGTTACGAACATGCCAAATATACATAAAGCGACACATATTGAATAGTTAAGTTAAATTCTCCGAATATGTCTTCTAACGCATGGAGACGCGTGCTTCGGCATCAGTGCGAGGGATTTTGACTTACGTATTCATTGCAGGAGGATCATGTGCTTTGGGTTGTACATTCATTGGTTTTGTGATTATAACGCTTGAACATTCCAATATACAACGAGCTATGTATGTAGTATTATTGTAGCTATGAAGTAAATTGGGGGGGAAGTCTATTACATGGGCCAACTGGGTTATCTTGGTGATTTCATATTATCCGTTTATTAAATTAAGTTCGTATATTTGTTTTGAAGACGTATCCATCTCGAAGGATCAGTAATAGAGGTATTGCGCAATTCGCAAATTACTGTGAACTTTACATGGTAGTACTTAGACATTTATTTTAGATGATTTCAATATAACTTCCGAAATGTCGTTATTGTATATCAAGTTGGGGAAATAACGTTATCTAATCAAACGGTACACGTAAAGGCTTATCCCGTGATAGGTAAAAGAAAAGATAAATAACTTCTTAAAACATTGCTAATGGCCGCGCTCCAGCCTATCCAGTCCTAGAGCATCGTGTGAACACATTCTTTCATTATAATATTATAGACATTAAATTTAACAATAGCTGTTGATACAGACAAGTGCTGTTATAAAACGGGGTATTTAGTTTAGTTCACAGCCGAGCTGACATGTGGAGTAGCTACCGCGAAGGGGCTTGTAGACAAACACCGGGATCGATAACATTCCGATTTAACTGGTCCCACACTGATCCCTAAGGTTAACAAACAGGAATTTATACGTTTTGTACAAAGATATAACTATAAAAGCAGATGTAGAAATAACTGCAGAAAGAATCATCCCAGCTCGGAAACAAACCGGGATTTGAACCTTGGATCAGCAATATTGCTATCTAAAAAGTAGGTAAAACACGACTTATCTAAGCCGGAATGTACATTTATACATATTTTGTTTATCTTTTAAGATATCCCTGAATACTCGATTTTATAATAAAAACAATATGATATGTAAGCGAATTTACGATGACTTTATCTTGAGGTACTTTTTTGGGATCGTAAATTGTCGAACGACAGAGAAGACCTCTAGAAGATTACGTATAAAATCGATCACGTTGTATCTGGTATCACATAATACCCAGGCATGATGTTTTTACAGCCTATTTAAAGGATATTCTTGACGCATTCGCCTGACAGGACAATACTCTCAGAACGAGTACAAAAGAACCAATCTCGGAGTAAGAATTACATCGTATCCATCAGCCGCAACTAACCACCGAAACCTAATCTAGTGCTTACACAACGTACACCCGGCAGGTGGACAGACAACCCTCAAAACCGCAGGTGTGGGGCGATATGCCGGTAGGTGCCACCAGTTGCCGGCTGTACTGCGTGTCTGTAGCGATGCGTTTATCTGCTCATCTCGCCTCGTACACTGATTTATGTTAGACAACACTAAGTAGCCCAGAGTGTGCCCATCCAACGGAATCAATTAGTAATATTGACGAAATCGCTCAAAGAAAGTTTTTTTACTGTTCTCAAATTACACCTTCCTTTCACCCAAAGCAGAGGCAATTAGCGCTTTTAACTTGAGGTGAAATAGACAAGGCATGCTGAGTGCAATTAGTTTTACTATTAATTATGTTTGAACAGGTTCTGCTAGCTAAAAATAGGCAAAGATGCTTAAAAATACACAGTATGCAGACACTTCTTATCTCTAATTTGCAGCCGGGTTAGAATTAACAAGGTAAGTATAGACGACAAGAGCAAATATGTCCGTAATGACGCCGAGAGCATTGAGGTTGCGATACCTCTATGATAATGGGGCGGTGCGAGATGCGCACGCGCAGGGTGCCGTTACTACGCTGTTTACTCTGTGACCGCGTGCTGTGTGCTCGTGTGTCGCGGCTCGTCACAGCCGTCACGGCTCACGCTCGGCCGATGACATTTTTCGCCACTGACAGTAGCACAATGGAATTTGAACTAGTTTTAAACAGTTTGGACTCAATTCGGAAATTATATGAAAGTGTATTTCGATCAATGAACAATACATATTCTGGTTTGAAGAAACGTTAAAAAGTAGTAAAAGTAGATTGGAAATACCAAATCGGGTTTTATTGAACGCATACTTTTATTGTTATAAACTTTACTGGTACACAAAAACGTAATTTTTCGTAAAAAACTAATTGCTGAATTCATTCAAAGCAGCAAATTAGATGTGGCCAAGTAAAAACGACAAGATTATCCAATCACTAGTTTAATTCGCATTGCGTAATTCAAAACATTTGGAACTATAGACAGTATAATTAACACAAAAGTCTGCAGATTACACACTGCTTATTGAGTATCTATAGACAATTGATAAGTTCCCGACATGGTTCCTATATCGGATACGCATTCTTCCGTGGGAACTGTTGGAGCTGCAGATTTTCTTGCGCGCGCTATTGAACCGTCTCCACGCATACCGTTCGCAATGTCACACAATAGTTCCAGTATTCACGGTGCCGATAATGTAGGGGTTATAAGAGTAAAACATACTGAGCTATTTATTACCGTGGTACCGATTACAGATCACCTTGGTCACGCTTGTTAGACGCTAATGTCATCTCAGGCCTATTCGGGGACTGTTCCCTGACTCTTGCGCTAGTTCGCATACTGCTGATCTTGATGCTTCAAATATGTAATTGCGTAATTCTGAATATTCTGTTTCAATATTACGAGGATAAATTGAGTTTACAATGATTCATATGTCATCTACAAATAAACGATGAGCTTGTTTGTATCCCGTCGATATTAGATGAATCATTGTCACCTACATAGCATTCTCCAAAAAGCTTTTATTTAAAGATGTTCTTTATCATGTATTATATTTAATGTTATGACTACATCGTTTATATTATTTTGGAATCGAGACCCACGCTATCGTGTTTGGATATTCCGCAGCATAACAGCGCAAGTGTTTAAGGAAACGAATTCGAGTTTATATCAATAACCGCGACGTGTCATGTGTCGTGTGATCAACGCGCCCGCTATTAGCGCGCTTCTATCAATATTATTGCTAGTGCATTAAATACTTACGTTCACGCGACACTGTATTGTTGAATCAATAGAGTGGAAACAAATCGTTCTGTCGCCAATGTCTTTGAGAATTGTAAGGACCCCCTCTTCAGGATCATATACTTTCTAGGCAAACATGTACCACCCTAGGCCGCATCTTGCTTAACATCAGGCACAATGGCGGTCAAATGTTTGCCTAGCTAATTGTAAAAAAAAAAAATGCACTGACGAAACTGTTTAACTGGCTCAGGTGTACGTTTCTCTGAGGCATTAGGACGAACTATTGACGCCCTTTGCTGTGAATGGAGAAGTGGTCACAACATGAAACGTTTTAACTTAGCCGCGTGGTGCTGGCAGAGTAGAGTTTGTACCACCCCTGCCTACCCGTGGGTATCGTACGAGGCGATTAAGGGTTTCCGGGAGGTGGGCAGCAGCGCCTCCCGTACTGACAACATAGTCCGAAAATCACACTGCGGTCATCAACCCGCCTGCCCAGCGGGGTGACTATGGGCAAAACCCCTCTGAGGCAGTAGCCTTGTGGCGTGCCCTAAGGGAACGCCTACGTCCAGCTGTAGACTGCAATAGGCTGAAGAAGAAGCCTGCTAGCAGCAACTTTACCCTAATCACTAATCATCACAAGCAATCCTCTCCTTGCTGTGATTTTACCATTGGACTAGTTATGACAAATGTTGCAATGTATGTCACGCTGCATAAACGGATGTGTCGCTCCGTACTTCCGACCCTGAGCTAGTAAGTGCCAGTATCAAAGTCCGGAGATAACGTGTTCCAATGGCAATTATAGCCTCAGCTCAGGGGCATTTGCATTTCACTACATTATAATTATTGGTCATCCATCTATATACTTGGCTCAATTCTATGTCACGACTTGTATGCATGTTTCCATCCGAATCAGCATGTTAGCGTCGATTGCGAAATGTATTCGTTAGCAAAAAAATACCAAGGTTTCCAATAAAGTGGATACATACTTTATTGGAAACCTTGGTATTTTTTGCGTTATGCTGCATATGCAATTTCACGTCTATGTTTACCGATCTCATTATAATAATAAATACAGATCTATTCACGTTAATATTATTTTGAAAGGCGCAAAATGTTCAAAGTTTCTTACTTTATTGCAAATTCCAAAGAGGGTTTCTCAAACCAGGGTTCTTTTTACACATTGAAATGATATAGCCAAAATGTTCCGCTCACCCCGACAACCCAGTTCAGAAGCGGCACAGTCGCTGGCACCGGCGCAACCAGAGCGTGGCAAGTCATAACCAGCGTTTTTGTGCCATTATACTACTTCCGCCGACATACTGCTTCAGAGATGCGAATTGATGCGATGTTCGTTGTTAGGAATATGTTTTTTATTTTTGATACATCCATTAGGTACCAGATCAGGCTAAAAGACGATGCGTAGTTTTGGCGTCCCTAACTAGTTCTCTATTGTAAACTTTGTAGGAGGAAGTTCGGTGTATTGTACCATTGTACGTATAGGCACAAGTATAACAACGTGAAGAGTATCAGATGTTCAATACCAGAATTGTAAAAAAAAATCATACGATTGTTAATGTGGGCGCTATCTAAAAAAATCTTTATTTAAAATTGTACTCAATCCTCAAGGAATATAGATGCCAGATCAGGGTATTTAACCGACTGCGATATGGTAGGCACTTAAGTAAATGAAAATAAAGTCGTCGATAATCTGAGACTAATTCGAATAAAAGATAAAATTTTGATATCAACTATTTTGCATAGTCGTAAATGGATATATTATTAGTGCGTCACTGCATTAAGCATATCTTAATTTTATGTAGCCGAATTTCAGTCTAGCTCGATATTGCCAACTTCATATCGAAGAACTTGACTCGGGTGCGTTCAGTGGTGCAGTCAGAGCGATGATCAACTGGTCAAAGCACATAAGACGCACACAGACTGCATCAAGTTTCTGTGATTCCAGAGTAATGCGAAAAGGTCTAGTTGAGTATCTAAATCAATCTGTTACTAATATTCAAAAAATTGCATAAACCCACATAAAAATGGTATACCTATTACATGGTATTTTATGTTATTCTCTGTCTTTGTAAACAATATCATGACCAACAAAACAAATGTGACATCAAAAGTAGAGAATGCACGATCCAAATGTGTTTCGATATTTATGGCTTAATAGATTTATCGGAACGTTATCGGAGATATATTTAATGTAGTGCTGCTGACTGAGCCGTCGATAAGCAGACAAGGTCAGCATACTGGCCAAATATTTTTGGCGATTAGAAAGATCCGCTGACATTTTTAAAATATGCAGATTCGTTCAAATTCTTACAAATTAGGTATGCAGTTGTTGCCATTTAAAATTAAAGCTATGATAAAAGTAAAAATATTTTTGGATTGGGTGAGAACATAGCAATTATTAGAAGTCTTCTGAACTCTACACCATGTTCTACTACCATGAGATATCACATTCTAGGCTGGCAAAAGTAAAAAAAAAAGTATTCTCAAAGTCCTAAAACAGAATAAATTAGAAATACAACAGCACGCAGCACTAGTTACTGTATATGTAATTGTCAAATAAATTCTATCTATCTATCTATCTATCTAGTTACTTCAGCGAAGCTTAGCCAAAACCTCCGAGCTTTTCAAGTTCTCTCCCATGTAATTTACTGACGTCTAATTACTAACTTTCAATTTGTAGCTAGATAATCTTAATTTGCGATTTTGTTGATGTCAAATGATGAAGACGGTGATCGTGGCAAAATTGAAACATTTCATGTCTCAATGTGAAAGTTTAAATTCCCTTCGCGTTTCAATTTGAAGTGCTATTATTACGATCGTTTACAGCGTCTTGCTTGACCTCCGATTTATGGGAACTTGTTATTATGTTTGATTTCTTGTCTTTATTTAAATAACATTATGGTTATTAGAAAAAAAAATAAATATAAGTGTTTTAAAACAAATAATACTGTTTCGGAACTTCGCAGATTTAAAAATTGGTTTCGTACACAAAAAGGTATATAAAAATGTACATTGTCCCGGAGATATAAGTACGAATATGAACCTTGAACTACTTTACTAACCGGACAGTGTCCTGCCTGACTATTTTATGTGATGTAATTCACATAACGCAGTTTTAAGGCTTCTTCGTTCATTAACTAAGCGTTGGTATCGAGTTACTTTTTATTTAGATATCTTATTAGACAAGAGTGAAATCTAATCAGGTATCTCAAAATATGAAGACATATTTTAAGTGTGACACAACCTACGAGTACAAAAGACATTAGATTAATATTAACATTGATAATATCTATTGCAACTACACAATAAATGAATGGCAGATGCAAGATAAACTATACAAATAAACGGGGTCATTGAGAACCGAATCGCGAATTTCTCTAATATATAAATAGTTACGTATGATTAGAACACGCTGAGGTAAACATCGGATCAGCTCGTCTTCGCGTTACATAATTAAGTTCACGTGCTCTCTCCGCATGGGAGCCGTTTTTTGGCAGCCACGGCCCATTGTCGGTGCGGGCGCAGCTTGTTCTGCTCATGTAGAAAGCGACTGATAATGACTATTAATGATATAATTGTTAATTGCACGCTCGAGGTGCGAGCGCAGGTTCCGTCGTGACATCTCTCTCTGGAATAGGAAGTGGGGTGATGTAACGGTAACAAATACCTGATGGATTTGAAATAACATGAGCTGCTCAATAAACTGGAACGACTCCAGAATCTGGGTATCCGTTACATATATGGTTTACGCAAATATGATCACGTTTCTCAATTTCGTAAAGAGCTAAGATGGCTCCCAATCAGACTTCGCCGGAATGCGCACATTTTAACTCTTTTATTTAAAATTCTTTATGATCGATCCTCTCCCTGTATTTACGTGAAAGATTTGAGTATCTCTTCTCAAGAGACCATCCTTTGAGGTCCAATACAGCTTCCTTACTAAAAACTCCTCGTCACAATTCAGTTGCTTTTAACTTCTCTTTCTCTGTCTATGCGGTAAAGCTATGGAACTCGCTGCCTCACTCTGTGAGAGATTGTCCATCAGTTGATGTTTTTAAGAAAAGATTGAAGGTCCATTATTTATCTCTCCCATCTTCTTGATTAATAGTGTCTGATTATTGGTTCCTTACTATTGTATACCAATTTACTTACATTTGATGTTATTTTTATCCTTTAGTATGTATACTATTTATCTATGCTTAACTATGTTTATGTGTTTTATTTAGGTATTTATGTTTATGTAGTCTATTTAGGTATTTTTGTTTATTTTAGGTTTATGTCTTTTCTTTAATTAATTATTTAGTTTATTGGTCTGTTTGTGTGCACACATACCTACCTCTTATGTTAATTTCTCTTTCACGGTTGGTTTGCTGGAAGAAATCTCTTTTAGAGATAAGCACGCCTTTGTACATTTTCTTTGTCATAAACTTTATTTGTGAAAACTTTACTGTGTACAATAAAGCATAATAATAATAATAATAAGCCCGCAGGGCAGCTTGTGGCGAGCTGTTGGGAGGTAGCGTTCCCACGGACCTGAAGTACTCCCGGGGGAAGACCCTGTTCCTCATCTCCAGCGCCGGAGTGAGGTCTGACGAGGAACAGTTCCCCCACCTCTGCCTTGCCTTTGCCGGCCGGGCAGAGTGGAGTCGCGAGAGCTATGACTGCTCGAGGGTGGACGTGCTCGTCAGTAAGTGGCGAGTTGGCTTCGGTTTAAAGTCCAGGGGCACCCCTCCACCCTAGCCGCTCACCAAATGTTGCCCCCTTTGTCGCTCCGTGCGTGCGGCCGTTTCAGGGGGCCCATGAAATGAGTTGGCGAGTCACCGCCTGCCACCTAACAATTATGAGACTTGGTTGTAATGGCAGGTGTCCGTTAGTCTCCTTCAATAGCCCGATTTTCCAACCCCACCCAAAATTCAGCCCCATAGCCCATGACCTTGTTTCCCATCGCATGACAGAGCTCTGCACTCCAATAGTCTTGCACATGGCGGAGACCATCGCCGGGTGTATCATATTGTGCGTTCGGCAATGGTATCCGTCATGTGTATCCAACACCATATTAAAGTTCTCTTAAAAGGGCCTCTACATCTTGGCTACGGCCCGATGCACGCCTCTCAAAGGACCGGGACTCTGTAGTCCCGAGAATTTCAAAAGAGATAATAATAATAATAACATTATCGATGATGATGATGAGATGTTAAAAGAATATAACATACATTTAAATGTGAAAGTTAAAAGTACCGATGAAGCACAGGTTCCGCGAAAACACCAAACTTCCAGGAAATGTAACACCATTTTGAAGTGGTGCTAAATACGAGAAATATTTTTGAATCAGAACAGATAATAATGAATCATTATGTGATATAGAGTTAATGACATATCAGTTTAAAAAAATTAAACCTTCGGCTAATCGCCGTCGTCGATTGTAATCAAGTGTAGATAAAATTATTGCACTAACGTAGATAAATACAAGGATACCTAATGTAAAGTTAGATTCAAAGAAATTGGGCAACACACGATGTATTGTGAACATAACTTGTCGATAATCGAATATGATTCCAAAAAATAATTTGTTAATCTTATAAATCAAACTTCATAATAATGTATATTTAATTAGGTAACCTCTAAGAAGCTAGCTAAGTTTTTTCTCTATCAGGCGGCAACTAGTGGGAAACAGGGAAGTTGCCAAGTGTTGGCCAATGACCGCATCGCCAGTAATGACAGTAACGATGCCTATAATAGATGCATGCTATAATTAATTCAATGCACATAAACATCAATCTCATGATCTGAGTTTCCAGATCGATACAATGTGGGGTCTTACCCCACTTATGATTGCACCCTGACTTTGCATTTCGTCAGGTGATACAAGGCAGTCAAAATTTTCACCTACGAAAGGCATAAAGAGTCGACCTAAGTAGCACGGTTAGTTTAGAACTTAAACCCACACACGACATATGCTCCAGATACCATAGTAAAAGAGAGTGCTAAATTAGCAGAGATATAATTTGCGAGTCATGTCGCTCGCGAATTTATCGCCTCAACAAGGGCGCACCGTTAGATGTGAATCAGCTTGCCCCGCGGCCAGCTCACGGATAATGCTTTTAATGCCTTTATTACGGTGGCATAAGTAGACATTTCGCAAGATACGCTGTTACATACGTCATTTTATGAGTAAATTAAGCAGCGATTCGTGGGATTAACAAGTTTTTTTACACAACATTAAACAAAGCTGGTAGTGGGTGTCGATGTTGGCTATCACTGGCTATTGGGTCTCGTATGACGAATGATGCCCATTACCAAATGTGACAACAATTGTAATTATTTAGATGTCTCAGTCTGGATAGATATGTTCCCAATAAAGCTCGTTATGGGGACGTGGACGTGATAACTTTCCTGACAGCAGAAATGGACAGCAAACACCTATGTACACGTACACGGTGTGACGAAATTGTTATCGATCTAGTTACCTTAAGTAGGTCTTATTTAAACGAGTGTTAATGCTTTCTTCGATGGACGATAAGTTTGACACGGTTTGTGGTCGGACTACAATTTATATTATGATTATGTTGGTAACTTAAAACAGTTCACATGACATATTTAATTGATTTCATAAGATTGACTTAGCATACACAATAAGTACATTTACTTAGATTAGAATCGATAAATATTAACTTGAACAACACAAAGTACAGCGATACTGAAAATACTAGACGATATATTTGATAATGAATCGAGGAAATTGCTATAATCGATCTTTAATAAGTCAGCCTTGACATTCGAATTGTAATTACTAGATTGTATAGTAATAATTGGTTCTGTAGTTCCGTTCTATGGAGGTACATGCTGAAGAATGAAAGTATACTTGAGTACAATGCGAGTTGAACGAGCGGCAAATGTGCCGGAGACTGGGGACGAAATAAAATGAACAAAACTCGTCAACCGGCCTGCACCTGCCTGCCAATCTGAGCTTTTAAATAACCATTGTGCCGAGCACGCCTTTGTTCATTCAACACACGATACCCGAGTATCCAATCAAAACCTATAACAGTAGTTATATCGAATCTTCATCTAGCTTATTGAGACAAACAGGAAACAATGCTCCAAAGATGGAAAAGTTATTAAAAATGTATTTAGATCGATCAACCGAAACGATGGCAGCCGACAGAATCGCCGCAGGTATTGGGCTTCAGTGACAGAATTGTGATGAATTTCTAAAGTCAATAATGTGGTGACTACAAGACAATGACATGTTACTTGTTAAGTGGAGACTGCTAGACGCCGGGCGAAAAGAGGATGACGGAAATCTACAAACAACGATCACGAAATCCTAAATGGATTTGAAAACGTGGTGGGTTGTTAAAACGTGTAAGATTCAGAGTGATTGAAGTTTCATATGCCAATGCATGACAATCTTCATAATCATTATTTCAACCACAGCAAGTCCATTGCTGAATATAGGCCTCCTCCAACAATCTTCATAATACGAATCGTTAATTTTGCCAGCCGTTTGGCGAAAGATAAGAAATAAATTGGATATGTCCAAAGAGTTTGGGAGAATGGGAAAGAGTTTACTTATTATCAAAAGTGATTGCATCATAGATGTAAGACAGGGATAATAAAGTAACCCCTGTTGGCTAACGATCCGCTGGTCAGTTAGCATTCCACGCGGAGGGCACTTTCGCGGCATCATCTCGCCGAAATCGAGAGTGGCATTCGATTCGCCCATACAGACCCAACAGTTTCACCCGACCCGCATCGCACGTGGCCACCACAACACTTTCACTAAAGAAATAGAAAATATACCTATCTATATTTGCATACTCGATTATTGCACAATCGGTAATCGATTATATGGTCAAGATTCCCTTAAAGTGGAAAGCAAATCTTTGGGATACGATCCGTGTAATGGAAGTTACTCGAGCGAACAATATTGTCTTCGCATTATTAATAAATGCGGTCAAATGTGAAATTGTTGTCCGAATGGAAGCGATACGGCGCTAAACAACAGCGATGATGATAGGAATGCTGATTAGTTACACAACACACTCGTGTGTAAGCGTGAGGTCTGGTTCGTGAGCTCCCACTTGTTTTCAATATGAAGTCGTTGACACTGCTTGGTCCTGCAATGTGTGGTTGGTCAGAGAGAAGTTTCCCTGTCGGGTCAAATGTCAGCTTTTAGTATTTTTTAGCTGAGTAACGTATTCATCTATGTGTATAGTAATTTAAACAGAATTAGTGTCGGTTTGTGATTACCTTGGCATAACATTATTATATGACCATTTTGCGCTATTAATTGTTATTGCAAAACGTTTGATTTTTATGAGTTCTATCTGCCTATACCTAGTTTAATAATAGACAACTTGCGAATATATAGCATATGGTACACGTTCATATCGATCAAAATTAGTTTCAAAGGAAGTATCAAGAGCAAGACCGAGGGCCGAGTATGTTCATCTAATCAACTCTACATAACCCAAACGAAACGAGGGCGATTCGCTAGTCATATGTAAGAGAGGTAAATTCAGAGCGCTACCGTACAATGACACGGCTGCGCGGCGCGAGGAAGTGCGGCGTACATTGCGCACGCGCAGCGAACCGTGCGATCCAACCTAACGAGCTACCTCCCCGAACTAGACCGACTTGACGGACAAATCTTTAAATTAAACATTTGCCTACTTACTGGCGTATTACGTAATGCTCATTACAACTTTAGATTTAGCAACTAGCAACTTTCTTGTCGATAAAAACATGCATAGTTAATACTTTAATCGACATCACGGAAGTCGGTATTGATAGGAGAGGTACACAAATAATATTAACAATTGATAAGTGTACATAATCAGCTCATTACTATAGAAAGGTTATTTGTAAAAATAAAATGTGTGATCACGTATATTTTAATCTAATTAGATGCCAAATTGCTCATTATTTCCAGCCGGGAGATAGAATACTGCAATTAGTACTGGATGGAACGAATTACATCAAAATATTATTGATTACTAGTGGACGCCTGCGACTCCGTCCGCGTGGACTGCAGAAAAAAACAAAATGTCGAAATTATCCGGTATAAAAAGTAGCCTATATGTTAAGTGGAACCTGTCACAACATATTCCTGAAAACTGCATAGAAATCGGTTTAGCCGTTTCCGAGATTAGCGTGCACAAACATCGATCCGTTACAATTTTATTATATGTATAGAAGAAGATAGATATAGATAGAATAGATATGCTCTAATGAGAAACATCTAGCAGTAACAAAATTAAGGCTTATTTGCATTGCGTATGTCTTAACTTACTGTAAAACAGAAATAATCATGGAAACGTCAAGTTTTCTGAGACGTATTATTTACGACAATAACCACGCTTATTTGAGTTACATGTTATAAAGGGAACTCGCTGAAATAACTGTACCAATTGCAGCAGCGATTAAGGAAGCAGTACGAGTATAAAATGCATGAAAACCCGCCCTGCTCACTGCCCTTGGATGTCACTGACCTTGAATTGAGGTTTCCGCCGTGAGCCACGAAGAATGATGCCGTCGTTCTCGATGTAGTCGGGCACCTCCTTCCGGCTGGAGAAGTTGAAGACCACGGAGTTGGTCGCCGGCGAGTTGCGGGCGCCGCCGCCTACGCGGGGGCCCCAGGCGGAAACCCCGCGCTCTTCCTTCACTTCACTCACTGGCATTGACTTCTTGAGTTCTCCGTTCCAGCCGCGCTCGATGGCAGCGCCGCCCAGGCGACCCGCGGGCGATCCTCGACGTTCGGGCTCCGCGTGACCGTTCACAGGTTTCAAAACTTCCGACGGCTTGACATTCACCTCGACTATAGGCTTCTGGTTCGTTTCTGGAACCGGCTTCAGGTGGACCTCCGGGAATGGCTTCGCGTTCACTTCTGGAGACGTCTTAGAGGCGAGTTCCGGAACGTGTTTTAAGTTTAACTCTGAGATCGGTTTCAAAATCACCTCTGGGAATGGTTTTCCGTTTACTTCCGGAGAATGTTTCGCGTTTATTTCCGGTACGTGTTTCAGATTTATTTCCAGGATAGGTTTAAGGTTTGGCTCCGACTTTCCGTTTGTTTCTGACGAAGGTCGTAGAATTGTTTCCGGTACGGGTTTTAGGATTATCTCTGGGGTCGGTCGTAATATTAAATTTGGACACGGTTTCTGATTCACCTCCGTTGGTTTCAGGATGACGTCTCCAAAAGGTTTGTTTGGGACCTCAGGTGAGGACTTCAAGGTGACTTCTGAGAAAGATTTTCTAGTAAGTTCCGGGGACGCTTTCAAAATGATTTCTGGGAATGGTTTCTGTAAGACTTCCGGGGACGGTTTCAATTCTATTTCCACGCAAGGTTTCGTCGGGATCTCCGGGGACGCGCTGATCTCATCCTCCGGAAAAGATTTCAATTCCAACTCCGGGGACGAGACTGATTTCAAGTCCGGAAAGAAACTTAGGTTAAGCTCCGGCGACTTCACGATGACCGGTTTCGGGTCGAACTCCGCAAAGGGTTTGACCTCGGCGGATTTCGGTACGTCGATCGGGGGAGTCATTAGCTCGGCGGGCTTCGGGATTTTTTGGATCGGTTTCGGGAGGATGTCCGGCCTCGGCGACACGGCCGGCTTCAACGGAGAGTCCGCGGTGAGTTCGAAGCGGGTCTCGTACTTCAGATCGATCGCGTCGAACAGTACGCCGTC
Organism: Carposina sasakii; assembly: GCA_014607495.2. Taxonomy (NCBI): domain Eukaryota; kingdom Metazoa; phylum Arthropoda; class Insecta; order Lepidoptera; family Carposinidae; genus Carposina; species Carposina sasakii. Next base: position 16,043,169 of record CP053151.1, read on the forward strand.
CAGCTCCGTGGAGGTCTCGCTCGGCGGGCGCGAGGCGGGCAGCGGCGGCGGCGAGGCGGGCGCGGGCGGCATCGGGCGGATGACGCCGACGCGGCGCGGCGACGTGGACAGCCGCGCGCGCAGCACGGGGTTTGTGGCGGCCAGCGGCGGCAGGTGCGAGCCGCGCCGCGCCGCCTCGAACGAGTAGCGCACCGTGCAGCCCGCGCGGGCGATGCCGTCCAGCGCCGCGCGGGATACGGGACGCGTCGCCGCCGCCTCGTCCGCACCGGTCGCGTCCGTAGCGGCCGGGCTCGGTGAGCGTCCGCGCGGCTCAGGTGTCGAAGTGCGCGCGAAGCGGACGGGCGGCCGGCGCGCCGGGGCCGCCTCGAACTTGCGCAGTGCGGCGCGCACCACGTCCGGCGGGGGACGCTCGGCCTCGCGCAGCAGGGGCTGCGGGCGACGCGGCGGGCGCGCGACGCGGGGGCATGGAGCGCGGGGCGGGGACGGCGCGTGCGGCTCGTGCGCCTCGAGGCGGCTGAGCGCGTCAACGGAGCGCGCGCGCTTGACAGATTCGCGGCGCTCAGGCGCGGCGGGAGGCGGTGCGGCAAGGGAGGCGGGGCGCGGAGCGCGCGGCGCCGGCGCCGGCTCGTCCAGCAGGTGTTCGAGCGAGGCGGCGCGGCGCAGCACGGACGGGCGCCGGCGCGGCGCGTCTCGGAGCGCGAGGCTGAGGTAGCGCGACTTGAGGCGGTTGACGATGCCGGGTCCGTAGCGGAGCTCCTCGTCCTCATCGGGGCGCAGGACGCGAGGCGCGGGTGCGGCGTTCCCGGGCGGCGAGGCGGGGGGCGCTGGCGGCGCGGTGGGTGGGCGCCCGCGTGCGGCCCGGCGCTGCAGCAGCTCGCGCTTCCATTGCGGCAGGGCTCCGGCCGACATGCCTGCAGACACATATGTGATATCGGCCTGTGAGAATCTGTTATTTGTGGAATTACAGAATGAAGAAGTTTAACTACAAAATTGAGACTGTTTCTATCACTAAAGGGTATAATCCGACATGACAATGTGATACTGAAAATGATTAAAATTAATAGAAGACCTTAGACTAAGTAATTGTTATTGTTGAGATTTAGTTATCATTTAGAGTTTGAGACTAAAGTAACCTTAAACATGTTTTCCAATAAGATAATGTCATACCTACAACATTTAAGTATTCTATTTTATGTAACTGTACATTAATATGATACATTGTTGATCACTTGTGTTCTTAGAAAACTATTAATTTACTCAAGAATTTGTACTTAAATGTAAAAAAATTAATTACCAAAGAGGGTCAGGCCATAAAAGTGTAGCCAAATGTTTAGGAATAAGAGTTTATTTAAAGATAGAATTTATTTAAAGTAATCTGCTAAAAACTAATTACCTAAATAAAATTAAGTCATAAGTAAAAATAGGATTAATTTACTAAGATACAATTGAAACATTGGAAGAAAATATGTATTTTGTAAACTGATTATTTTATTGGCGCATAAGACATTAATTTTGAACTTAAATATTGTTTGTTTGTACTGTCTTGTCTACTCATTAGTGCTTCAAAAGAACTATTAACAAGAGGGTGATAAAGTGTTAAAGTGGCAAATGTGAAATGTTTCATCATGCTCATCACAAATAGAAATTTGCTAAGTTTTAAGGTGCTATATGAAGTCACTACATTGTTTGTAACATAATCATGAAGACTACAAATACACTATATTCTAATAGTGTTAATGTATTTTAGGTAATGATTGTAGTTATATGTTGGTGTATTTTGTATGGAAATCTCAAATTAAAACATTTCAATTATACTTTATTGCCATTATTTATGGAATTTAGGGCTGTACACTTATCAAGCAACTTGTCACTGATGAACCATCTGACCCCTCTTTGCCAAATATGGCTCTCATCTACTCTGTGATTCTGCAATTCTCAGGAACACAGCTGTGTGTGTACATATGTATGAAAGAATATAACACACAACAAATACTATTAAAATACATATATAAAAAGCAAAGTGTATTTACCAAAGTCCTGTGGACACTCGAGGATGGTCTCCACCATCATCTTCAGCTCACCCTGCTGACTGCACTGAAGCAAAACGCCAAATCATAATGTAAAGCTTTGCAAATGAAAAAACTTCTACTACCAGGTCATTGTATCTACTAAGCAGACTAGGTTCATAAAATGCCTGGTTCAGTGCATGTGTGATAACCTAGGAAGGTATTGTCAGGTGATAATGCAACTCGGGCTTCACATGCAAATCAAAACCTACCAGTTTTTATATAGCTAATTACTAGATAATGGGGTCAATTCCGGCAGTCACACTTAAACCTAAACTTAGTCAGGTCTATCTCTTAAGATAAATGCCTGGGAGAGAAAAGGACAGGTAGGACTAATTTTATGTTTAGGTTTAAGTGTGACTGCCGGAATCAACCATAATGAGACAATTTTGTATTTCACACTTGAATTAAAAAAATAAAAATCCATTATAGACATTAATAAAACAATTCTCATCCACATTAATCTCCTGCACAACTAGAAGTAATTATCTAGAGTCTAATAGTAATTTAAAGTAAATAATGCTATTATATCAGTAACAGATAGATAAGTAAAGGCAGGACGAGGGCGGAGGGAGCCGGCGACGATGACCCCCGCCGGGATAACTGTCCGGCTCGTCAAACCGAGGCATTTACGACGACGTCCACAGCCGCCGCTCACACGCACGGGAATGCACGGCTAAACAATAGCCTCCATGCTCCATACGTTGCATTGCATTTGCATCGCGCCGGTGCATTCTTTTTCCGCGATACTAATTTTATTATGCTTTGCAAACTTACCTGTTAGACTGCTACAAGTCCATCGATGTGTCTCAAATCCAAGGTTCCACGGACACTGTCATAAAAAGGTAGTAGACACTTGAAACTGAAAGTCCTAAACTCGTAATCAGGCACCGATAATAAGTAAAAAATAAGGCGTCAGACTGCACTGCACGCACGCATTCGGCGTTACCGTTTTTAACGATCACCCTCTTGCAAACATCTGCGATCACTATCACTAATACGCATACACAAATCACATAACTCGTCTTTAAAATTAGTAACCATTTGTAAATAGTACAACGTCTATAAATTGTAATACAAATAATAATTTTATGAATAAACACATTTAATTTTAAAATACGTGCACGCTCAATGACAGTCGTTATATGACAGCTGCTTGCAAAAAAAAATTGACATTGACAGCGTGAACTGGAACGAATGAATAATGAACGATGAATGAAGGAATTGTGTTTCATAGACAATACAGAGTACTTATAGACGATACAATTTCGTCGGCAACCCTCACGGCAACCAGTCGGCAACACTATGCCTCAGACTTTATGCTTTGTCTAATACTTTTCCACCTATGTCCGTTACCTACAAAGAATATACTACTCTCTAACGTTACCTACATACTTAGATGATGTTCTTCTATATGTATCTTCTATCTATTCTTCTCTTCTATACATATAACAAAATTGTAACGGATCGATGTTTGTGCACGCTAATCTCAGAAACGGTTGGACCGATTTCGACGTAGGATTTCGATGCAGTTTTTAGGAATATATTATGTTATGACTTAACATATAGGTTATTATTTATCCCGGGAAAATGTTTTTATCCCGGATAATTTCGACATTTAGTTTTTTCTGTAGTCCACGCGGACGGAGTCTAGCTACACTACATTTCAACAAGATTTCAACATTGGCGAACTCAGGTATTATACTACTCTTTGATATAATCTAAGCCTACATAGAATAGTTCCTATGCCTGATTTCGGAACTAACATTTTTATATGCAGTGAAAAAAAAATGTGGTCATATACATAGTAACTAGCGCCATTATCCAAAGGAACTAGTATGGTGAAACGCACTCCACGGGGTAAAGTAGATAAACCGTCTTGTGGTATGTAATGTTACTAAAATTGTATATACGATGCATACGAGATCGTCACCAATATCTATTACTAGATGGCGTTGTATTATTTTGTGGTGTATATCTTATATTACATATAATACATACTTACATTGTTAGATATATATTCCAATGTAACCAATATAATCATTTTCTTATTAGAATAAAGTCAGTCTATAATCTGCAGTCGGTAGTATCATTCCTATCCTCATATGGCGACCCTGCCAGTGCGCAACAGTAGGCCACCCGTGTCGCGAAAGTATTTATAAATTCCGTTCCTTATATGGACTTTCGATACAAGATGCATCAAGCCAACTTGATATTGGCCCTTGTCCTCGCGAAGTGTGTGTGTGTTGCAAATAAAAATTTCATAAAAGTACAAAATGGGATCATCTCAAAGCACTGAAGAAATAATTATTCCCCAAAATGCCGCAGGAGGCACAAACAATAATAATTTAGCGCTCAATCAAATAAGAAGCCATATATCGACAACGAGTATACTACTTACGATAATCGCTGCAATTCTCGTAATTGGGACTATTTACTTTATTGTGAGATCATATAAAAAATGCCACAAGAAATGGATACATAATGAAATTATGAGAAGATCTTTAAGTCATCGCCGGCGCGATCTCCGATCCCAAAAGACAGAAGATGTCTGAATAAGATAATACAAGAAAAAGCAAGTGTAAGCCTCAGTTGGAAGTTAATTATTATTATTATTCATTATCATCATCTTCGAGTCGGTACCTTTGCCATGATCAATACAGTGACGTCGCCTGCTTACCTGGATTGCTCCTCACCTTGTTATTAAATCCAAAAGTGCGCGATAGTGTTAGTGTTAAAAAATATATTATGGTGCAGTGAAAATAAATAAAACATAAATATAAACCAACGAACAGTTTTAAATAACATTTTATGTAAGTGTAATATTATAATGATTGTAATTACGGCAGTAAGGTATGTAATTAACATATGTACTTATATTATTATTTAGAAATATAGTATTGATAAATATAAAGGTGTATCTAAATGACACAAGAAATAGATTTGCTCTATGATAGTTTGTTAAAAATAAGAACATACTTAATTAAAAAGGGTCCTAAGGGTAGAACAGCTAATGTTGTTGAGATAAAACTAAAAGAAACCAATGAAATCGTTTTTAATTATAATAACTTTTTGCTAAAATTAAACGATTTGAAGGACAGTTTAAATGATACAGAATACTTAGAAATTGTCGAAACTTGTGAGCATTTTAATATACTATCTGCAGAAATAAAAGAATTGTGTAATCTAGATAAAATACCCATTTGCAAAATGGCCAAATTTGATCTTAAGGAGGCTTTAAGCTTATTGCAGGTTTCAAATGATCAGGAATCGAGTATAAAGCAACTTATCGATGGAATTGAATACTATAGAACTGATCTTGATTTCGATTCTCAAAAAAAGTTAATGCAATTTGTACTGAAAAGCAGATTATCACAAACAGCGAAACTTAAACTCTCGAGTAGCTATTCCAATCTCGATGCGTTAATACGGGACATGAAATTACAGCTTCTACCAAAAAAGTCTGCAACTGCTATTCAGCGCAGGTTGCAAAATTCACGGCAAAATAATTTAACGATTGATGAGTACGGAAATCAAATTACAGAAATGTTTGTTAATCTTACGATTTCTCAATCGAACGGGAATGACGAAAGTTATAAAGTTTTAAAACCAATAAATGAACAACAGGCTATTAGATGTTTCGCTGATGGTTTGAGAAATCGTAGGTTAAGTACCATAATAACAGCAAGAAATTATACTTCGCTGCAAAGCGCAATACAATCAGCTATCGACGAAGAGATCTCGATGCCATCGACTTCAGCCGAAATATTGTCAGTTAATTCATATGGTCAGAACTACTATAATAACAGGTATTTTAGAGGTCATCAACGTAATCTGCATCCTGGATATAGAGGTAATTCGTACCCAGCGGGTCGTGGCCGAGCGTCATACTATGGGCAGCAGACTAATTCAGGTGGTCGTAGTTGGAGGGGCCATCAGGGTGCCGGGCGTGGTTCAAGCAGGTCATTTTATAGGAGCAGAGGTAGGTCAATAAATTTTCATGAAAATCAACAGCAACGGCAAATTAATACTTTGACAGCGTCTGAATCGGAAGCAGAACATACTGCTGAAACTGAAAACTTAAATCAGTTTTTTCGTGACTAATTTCAATATATTGTCATTTAATAACGTTTGCAATATAACATTATGTACTAATAACAATTATTCTTTCACTTGGTTAATTGACACCGGCGCCACTATTTCAGCTATAAAATATAAACATGTCATAGAACAGAATATTCCAGTCCATAAACAGAACATTGTCGTAAATGGTCTTGGAGGTAAGATTCAGGCCATCGGATATGCTTATCTAGACTTATTTATTGGAAGTCACGTTGTTACCCATCAGGTATATGTTTTCAATTCCTTACCTTGTAAGGCTAATGGCATAATTGGGAAAGACTTTTAAACAAATACAAATCAGTACTAAATTTTGAAACTAATACTTTAACCCTTACAACTAATGAAAACAAAATTACTCTACCATTAATCACAGAAAATAGCGTAGTTATAATACCAGCTAGATCAGAATCAATTCATTTTGTAAATACGTCAGAACGAGAAGAATGTGTGGTTTGCGCATCAGAATTACAAGATGGAGTTTTTATAGCCAGTTCCTTAGCAATGCCCATAAACGGTAAAATACCCATTCGTATACTAAATACAACAGAAAAAACTTTAGAATTACATAATTTAAATGCAATAATTCACAAAGCCTATGATTATGAAATATGTACATTTGTAGAATCAAATTTAAATGCGAAACGTGTAAAACAGTTATTTTCAATGTTGTCATTGGATCATCTTAATAAAGAAGAGCAAATTACTATTGAACAAATATGCGCAAAGTATTCAGATATATTCCATCTGCCGGGTGACAAACTTACAACTACAAAATTATACAAACATACAATAACATTAAAGCCGAATGTCACCCCAGTGTATACCAAGTCGTACAGGCTCCCGCACTCTCAGAAGGCAGAAACAAAAAAGCAAATTGATAATATGTTACAACAAGGAATAATTGAAAAATGTAATAGCGAATGGTCCAGTCCTATCCTACTAGTACCAAAGAAAGTAGATTGTAATGGTGAGAAAAAGTGGAGGTTAGTTGTAGACTACCGTAAATTAAATGAATGTATCCTAGATGATAAATTTCCCCTTCCAAATATCACAGAGATTCTTGACTCCCTATCAGGTTGCATATATTTTACTCATTTAGATTTGAACCAAGGGTTTTATAACGTTGAGCTAGATTCAGCTACAAGAAAATACACCGCATTCTGCTCTGGTCAATTTCAAATGACCAGAATGCCAATGGGTCTTAAAACTAGTCCAAGTTCCTTTTCACGAATGATGACTATGGCAATGGCAGGTTTGAATAACGAAAAATGTTTGATATATTTAGATGACTTAATTGTTATGGGAAGAAATTTAATGGACCATAACAAAAACCTTATAGACATTTTTGAACGACTACGTAAAGTAAACTTGAAATTAAATCCAACAAAATGTAATTTTTTAAAGAAAGAAATGCTTTACTTAGGTCATGTTGTTTCCTCTAAAGGAGTATTACCAGATCCAGTGAAGATAAAAGTAATGAAGGATTATCCAAAACCTAAAAATACAGACGAAGTAAAACGCTTTGTAGCTTTCGCGAATTACTATCGCAAATTCATCCCTAATTTCGCCGAAAAAGCACATTACTTAAACTATTTATGCCGAAAAAATGTGCGTTTTGATTGGGACAATAACTGTCAAAGGGCATTTGAAACTCTAAAAAATTGCATGATCTCACCTCCTTTTCTTCAATATCCAAACTTATCTGAACAACATCAATTTATTCTACATACTGATGCATCGGGATATGCGATTGGTTCTGTTCTTTCAAATGAAGATGGCCGACCCGTTGCCTATGCATCAAGGAGCCTAAACAACGCAGAAAAGAACTACTCTACAGTAGAAAAAGAACTTCTAGCAGTAGTTTGGGCGGTTAAGTATTTTAGACCGTACCTATATGGCCGTACATTTAAAATAGTCACTGATCATAAACCTTTAATTTACTTATTTAATTTAAAAGATCCATCAAGCAGACTACTTAAATTTAGACTAGTGCTTGAGGAATATAATTACATTATTGAATATATAAAAGGTAGAGAGAATGCAGCTGCAGATGCATTATCACGAATAGAGATAACTTCCAAAGATTTAAAAGATATGACTAAGTGTATTAATGTGATGACGCGCGCGCAAAGAAAGATGTTAGATTCAGCATCTTTGGATGTTTGGATTCCTACAAGCGATAGGTCTAATGATCCAAATATCGTGGAAATTCATAACAAGCCGAAAGACGCTATTGAGTTAAGGTCGTTATGCAAAACAGATTTAGAGAAAATAAAGAGAGAAAATCATATAGATTACGAAAATGCGCTATTTTTGTATGTAAATGCTAAAAATTTAATCTGCATAAAACCAGCTTCTCCATCGCAAACATCTCGAGAAGAGTTTGTGAGAGAGCTGTGTAATCTTTGTAAAATAATAAATGTAAATGAAGTATATTTTATAAAAAACAATACTAATCATATATTTGTCGAGAAGCTAATAAGCATAATAAAAAATAATAAACAATGGAAAGGGCCCAGATTATGTATATTAAATGATTTGACTAGAGTTGAAGAAAAAGACGACAGAAAAGTTATTTTAAACGACTTTCATCTTTTGCCCAGCAGTGGCCACGCAGGGGCAAGACGAATGTTAAATAACATTAAAAAATATTACTTCTGGCCGAGCATAGAATCAGATGTGAAAAATTACGTTAAAAAATGTCCAAAATGCCAGAAACAAAAATACACAACCCAAGTAAAGGAACCCATGGTAATCACTACGACAGCACATAGTGCTTTCGAAAAAATATTTTTAGATCTTGTAGGGCCACTAGACAGAGATGATAATAATCACACATATATACTAACGTTACAATGCGAACTATCTAAATATGTTTGTGCGTATCCACTTATTACAAAGACAGCAACAGAAGTAGCTAGGTCATTTGTAAACAACTTTATTTTACAACACGGAATACCCATCGAGATAGCAACCGATAGAGGTACCGAGTTCATGGCCGACACAATGAAACAGGTATGTAATCTATTAGGTATCAATAAGATTAACTCCACGTCGTACCATCACCAAAGCATAGGAGCTCTAGAGAACACCCACAAAAGTTTATCTGCTTATTTACGCATACAAGTAGAAGATAAGCCAGAGACATGGAGCTACTGGCTTCCCTTTTGGTGCTTTGCATACAACACGTCGGTTCACACATCAACCAAGTTTACCCCGTTTGAACTTGTATACGGTAAGAAATGTAATTTACCCAGCAACTTGACAAAATCCATCGCGCCACTGTATACCTACGACAGCTATCCGCAGGAACTCAGGTATCGTTTACAGGTGTCCCAAACACAAGCACGTAAGAACCTAATAAACGACAAGAATAAACGTAAGAGTAGATACGATAGCTATTTGAATCCCATTCAATATGAACCTGACGATCAACTTTTGATTAAAAATGAAACCGGCAACAAGCTTACAAGTTTATACTCGGGACCGTATAAGGTCATTAGAGACCTGTCTCCAAATGTAGAAATAGTTATTAATGGTAAAACAGATGTAATACATAAAAACAGAACAAAAAGATTTCATATTTGATTTTATATATGAATAAGTTACTAAGTATATAAATGTATAATTATAGCTTTAGTGAGTAAGTATCTAAAGACGAGCCGTCTAGCGAGCGAGTCGTATCGAATTTCCAATTCACGATAACGGCACAACTGAGCGCATTACTAATTGTTTATGTTTATTGATTAGATATAATTTGTAAAATTATTTTTTCTTTTTCTCAATTTTAATTTTTGTTACATAATTAATAATAAAAAATATACCTATACCAATTATATATAAAAAAAAAAAAATTATGTCATCAATTTTTTTTTAATTACCCAGGGAGGTGTGGTGTATATCTTATATTACATATAATACATACTTACATTGTTAGATATATATTCCAATGTAACCAATATAATCATTTTCTTATTAGAATAAAGTCAGTCTATAATCTGCAGTCGGTAGTATCATTCCTATCCTCATAATTTACTGTAACTTGAATCATAGAGGAATAAATTATTCCTCTGTGCCTGAATAGTAAAACTTAGAAACAACGAGTTGTAGCCATGTTGTAGCCAATAATATAATGTTATGTACCTCTAGTCTGCATTAGCATCTCTACTTAGTTTGTTCTAGTCTTGTACCTAGAGTGATACAGGCCAAGGACCAGCATACGCATACCCACTAGAATATTGTTTTCTCAGAACTGTAATACCCGTCGCCCGTCTCCAACTCAATGACTCGCCAACTTTGCAGATTCTTCATCAATTTAGATGAAGGATTACTTTGATAACAGTTTCGAGAGGGGATTGCAGTAACTTACCGAAAGGTTTTTATATTTGTCCTAAAAATATTTATAATAGAGAGCTTCGATCAAAAATAATGTTTGATCCAAGGTAGAGAGTAGATTATTAGGTACTTACTTATAAAACCTATCTGCCCTTATTCTAGACATAAGGGTAAATAAGATTCAAACTGCTTAACGTTCAAGATTGTTTAATTTGAAAGGTCTTAAAAATTAGTCTTAAAAATTAGTCTTAAAAATTATTATGATAATGAAAGGATAGGATGTAGGTATCAGACAGGGTTGCGGGAACAGCTGATATGTGCTTTGCTATGTTGATACGAATGCATGCATTGGTCAATGATGTCTATGAATTTCATGGTGGATAACGGATGATTCGCGCTATACCGTGTCGCGACCGGGCCGTGCCCCGGCCGGACCACTCATTCATGTTACACCGGGTTATTTCGGTGTATTATTGGCACGACTATATCTGTGTTACGTGGTTTTTGTTAACGGACTCTGCCGGAGCCGGGAAACACCGACATATCAACGCCGTGCCCCGGTTGAGTCCCAGGTGGCACACGGCCGGGGCACGGCCGAGCCACGGTCAGGCATGAATTACTTCATACAAAAAGTATCAGGTCAAGATTGGCGGCGAATGTTACCGGGCCCGGCCGGGTTGAAAAACATACCGAGTTGCAATCTCTAAATGTGAACCTATTTGAATAATCTTTGGAACAGCCATTTCAGTCCCAAGCGTTGTAATTTACACGATAAACGCTGATTTAGGCGATTGGGTATCATAATTATGTTAGTAGATTCTATCGACTCGGCACATTTGGAGACATTATGGGGCACAATTTATCTGTTTGTATGCTTAAGGTCTTTGTATTTATGGTAATTATAGTGTAGGTAGGTACTACTTATAAATCAGTTTACATTGCCCCTACACTTCGCGTTCGTATCAGTACCGTACAGTTACCGGTTTATATAAAATTTCATTTGTACCAGCCCGAACCGACGCACCGTGGGAAGAATATTGTCCATGGACATATTTTACTTCACACTTAGCACCTGTACCTAAACTTCTCAAGATTTGGTGGATATCTATGCCATAGGTAGAAAAAATACCTGCTAATATTAAATTAGATAAAAGTGGTAGGTACATATCTACTTATACGGGTCAGATTTGGGCAGCGCGGTGGCAAGTCCCACACTTGTCTTCTACTTTCATCAGGTCAATATCGCAACTTCGTAACCTTAATCACAGAAGCTTCACCTACAACCTGAAGGAAAGTTCATACTCAGCTCAACCCTCTCCTATTACCATATTCCCTGTAAGGCGAAAATATTGTCGCCGCAGAAATGTTTCCCTCTCTGGCCGTAATCAATGCTAAAATACGTCTTTGACGCCTTAAATCGTATGTGAAAATAAAATTACCATTTTATTGGTTTTGCCGCGCGAAAATATTCTCATTACGGGCTTGAGGGAAATTGCGCAATTCCACGTATGCACCTTTTAGGTAAAAACCTACTTATATCATATAGCAATATAACTACAATGCCTTCAATCTCATGTTCGATAGCGAAGATAAATTTGATGATAGCCGCAACCAACATAAATGCGCTCTCACTTAATTGTAAAGTAATCGGAAATAGGAATGTTCGCAACTACATAATTAATACTCTCTTCCTACTACTGACACTTTGTATCGCATAGGTACATACCAAAGTATTAAAGTATTACCCGTCTGTGCGCTTATGATTCTAGTGGAAGGTTTATGTAATACATATGTAATATATAATATCTTTCGCGGACGCGGTCGCTATACTAAAGTAAAGAAATAACAGCATGACAACGCGGCTATTTTGCGAAAGCAAGAAAAAACAAACGGAAAAACCAATATTGAGGGTTTGTGTCATTAGCAGAGCCCTCTCCGGCCCTCTGCGGCCCTCAGCCTCCGCAGTCCATTAAATGTAAATGAGGCACTAAACTTCTGCGCAGTTGCCAATAGTTATTAATTGGTTATTTAGCGAAACCCACTAAAATTTAAGGTACCTGTATAATTATACCTAATTGTATATGTGTATCTATTAAGGCATTGTCTTAAAGAGTAGACTAGCAACTTGTCACTGATCAATCATTTACATTAGTCCCCGCTATGATGAACGTGGCTATGGGATCTCTCTGAACAAAGTAAATCGCCAGTGGTAAATCAGCTTCCAAAATAACATATAAACACGGCTGTGTTACTAAAATGAGGAGGTACTTAGCCAGAATTCTCCAGAATCACGAAGGAGAAACTTTAGCCATAATAGCGGGACTAGATAAACCAAAAATTTCAGTTCTCCAGGAGACAACTTTGGGATTATCCCACCCATATTATATTTTATTCCAGTATTGTGCTGATAATAAGAAAGGGCACCAACATATGACTACAAATGAAAAGGTACCTAAGTTGCCGATCGTAATCATAATGCGTAGGTAGTCAAACTTTTACCACACATTTAGTACCTACTTACTTAGATGCTCAAAGAACTAAATTACGTAAACTTACCAGAAAATATCTAATGATAGAGTGAATACAAATGTATCGAAATTACCCTTTTTGTTTATTACAGGGTTATTTCTCTTAATATAATATATACCTTTTAGGATGTTTTAATATTTCTTTCAACAAAAAACTTGGCAGTCATGTAAGGTAGTTTAACGCATTGGCTATAATAGGTACAAGTCGGTGTTATCGCAAAAGAGCGCCTAAAGTTAGACTCGATTTAAATATGACATTTGACAGCAAAATGTATGGCATATCTGCCAAATTTAGGGCACGTTTAGTTTAAAATATGTTAAAATTCTTTTGTAATAACACGAATACGTAAGAACGAAGTTTCGGGTGTCTGCTAGTAAAATAAATGTAATTACAAAACAACAGCAGTTGACAAACTTTAAGCAAAGAAAAATAACTATCAAGGCTGAAATAATAACCGATACAGATACAATATGTACAAGGATTCGTAAATATTGTCTTTTAGTACCGCGGGGAAATTCGTCTTACAACTTGTGAAAAAAGGCACATTTCTAATTAGACATTTTCAACGCCTACACCTCCAAAGTTCATAGGAATCCAATACAAATTCAAAATTTAATCGACAAAACGCTATTGATTAACAAGCTATTGCGGATGTCAGAGTTTCTGTCACCTAATGGGATGAAATTGAAGTCAAAGTTTGTGGATGAGTTCTTTACAGTGGAGTAGTTTATCCCTTTTGCTACACCCTGTATTTTACAACAAAAAATCGAATCTATTTTATTCAAACCTCTAGATATTGTTTAAGATAAAAATACTTTCTTGCAAAATGTAGTTTAGATGAGGTTTTTAATAACAACACACTTACCGTGTTATTACAAAAGAATTTAAACATTTTTTAAGCTAAACAAGCCCTAAATTTGGCAGATATACCATACATTTTGCTGTCAAATGTCATATTTAAATCGAGTCTAATTTTAGGCACTCTTTTGTAATAACACCGTTAGTAACGACATCAGCCACCGAATGATATTCCTAAAATGTACTACTTACGTACTGTACCTACCTACCCTAATTATAGATATATATAAAACTACCTGTAATAGTCATTCGAATATGATTTCTCCTTTCTATTTCTAGTATATACAGGTGATTTTTGGTCGTCAACGTTCCCGAAAACTACGGAATCTCCTCATCATCACGATCATTTTTCTCCATGGAAGCATACCTGGGAAATGTCTGGTTTCCAAAATATTAGGGTCCAAAGTTGAGTAAATAGACTGCGTTTTTCTGCATAAATGCACATAGACGCGCGTAGCAAGATTTTTTCACGAGAAATAATTAATATCTGTCTATAAAAAAACTAACATAAACACTAGACACTATAAATTTCGCCAGATCAAGTAATTAAAAAAAAAATGTGAAAAAAAATTTTTTTTTTCCCAGCGTTTTTTTTGGCATAAACTTACTTTATTTGATGTATAGAGTACGTACCCTTCGTTAAAGGTGGCCACAAAAAAACATCCTGTATATAACTTGTCGTGCCACCAAACCTATCCAAATCTGAAGTAATTCTTCAGTATACACACAGCGAACCGAGTAAATACTAACACCCTGCGTGTACACACGGGCTATTAGTGGGCCTCAGGTGATAAGTGCGCCTTAGGTGTGTAAATACACGGCGAACGTCTTCACGAATTTGTCACTGACATACTGACGGGAACGGGGACTCTTCACATGGCCCTCATAATTTCACACCATCTTATGTTAGGTATATTGTCTACAACATATGAATAATATTTGCAATAATAAATAAGTACTTTATTCTATTTATTTTTTAATGGGAAGGTAATAAATGTACAAGCTTGTAAGAATGTAAAGGCCTGTCGATGTCTGCAACTCCTTTAGGTAAAGTAAATGCTTTCGAACGGATTATGATGTAATTTAATTAAGATATATAAGTATTAATATAAATTATACATAAGAATAACAAATTTACAAGAGAACTATAAAAAACCGTAATAGGTCGGTTATCCATAGAAACTACAAACACCAAAGCGAAGCCAGAGGAGTAAACGTGACAAATATAAACTTTGCAATCGCAACTTTCGAAACACGTTTAAGGACCAGATACAAAATGATTAATACAAAATTCCACAATGAAGGCTTTATCCTTCCTTAACGAGAGTTAACGTGATTATTAACTTTGACACTTGTAAATGGGAAGGCGCTTTTAATCTGGAAATGATTAGATTTACTGCAAAGAGGTTCGTATAACGAAGAGCTTGCAATCTGCCTGGTGTAAATAAAAGTGAGATCACTGGCGCTGTGTCTCCTTGTTACCGATCTCAGGGATTATTAGCTAAGTTAACAAGCAATGGAAATGATCTTCATTTTATGGCAGTTTAAAATTCATTACTGCTTTTATTCGTAAATTTAAACTTTTAAAATAGCCATTGAGAGATGGATTATGTTCTTATGTACTGAATGTGAAGTAAAGTTGTCTGCTGGTGGCCTGGTGTACATACTTGCCAATTATTTTCAACCGAGGTTTTTACAGTATAGTCTAAGGATAGACCAAGGTCCTATCTTATAGATTGGCGATATTACTCAACAACTGAAACGTAAGAGGACCTATACCTAAGCCTGGAATGTACTCATTATTACGATTAATTCGTTATTGTAGTATAGAGCTGCTATTGAAGCCCTAAACACTTTATCAGCGGTGCTGCCCCCTGACGGAGGGCGCTATCGACTCGTAAATAACACTTGCCATAGTAAAAGAAACTAGTAGTTTTTCATGGTCAAACATATATTCTCTTGCAGTTGCAGAAATCGTAGGTATGTGGTAGGTAATGGTACCAACTATGAAAGCTGAGATAAGGTTTGAGCATCGTATCGACAGTATCCGTTAGGCTTGATTTCAAAATAAGGGCGAAGGCTGACAAACAAAATCATGCGGTCTGAATCTATAGCTGCACGTGACCGACACAGCGGCATGCTCTTTACGGCCAATCATCTTGGCGTTTCATAGCTTCGCTGGCGATACATCGGTCCGCGAAATGTATAAGGCTGTGGTGAATAGTTCTATAAAAATACTTTCTTCCTTGTTTATACTATGCCCTTTCGTACTTAATTACGCGTATCGCGGAGCGGAGCTGCGCTCGGTTCACGCATCATCTTACATTCGTTGTGTTTTCTTATTTATTTAGGATTTTCTGGGATTTTCTTGATGTTTGCGACACTGGATCTAACAGATTTTTATAATAGGACTTAAATATCGTTTGGGATCTGGATTATTGTCTTATTTTTATGTGTTGCAACGCAATTGTTTTTCAATTTGGGTAGAAATTATTAACTTGAGTCTTCTACGAGCTATACGATTCTGCCATCTAGATTCTAGAGAGTATCATACGTTAATAACGTCAATAAAAGTATGCAGCATAAAAGCTTGTAATAAATCTATTGTGTTAGTGGTAGTTACTATGAAGAGTCAAGTGAGGTGCATTTCTCACTTGCTCGGGTTGTCAAATTTTACAGAAGTGAGCTATCAATAATTTAATTTTTAGAGTTAGGTACAGTAATTCTGATATCACGTAGAGCGTTAAAAAATTAAACTAGAGCTTTACTTCTAGTAAAATATGCCTCTTTGACTTTCGACGCCAAAGGTCGATACAACAAAAAATACAACAGAATGTGTAATATAAAACATCCGATTGTACAATATGGGAGCTTGGTTTGGACCCGGAATAAGAATAGTCTTGTCGGGCACGGTCGGGTCTGTTGGGTCGAAAACCATTTGACTGTACTTGCGCTTATGTAATAAATATTTGTTTTGTTGAACTCTTGATACATGTGTTACCAATTTTTCGCGATATGAAAGTAGCCTATTTTAAAATTGATTCATATTTAAGTACCTACCCAGCTATACAGGGTGTTTTTTTACTGCCACCCTTAACGAAGGGTACGTACTCTATACATCAAATAAAGTAAGTTTATGCCAAAAAATATGCTGGCAAAAGATGTATTTTTTTTTAAATTACTTGATCGGGCGAAAATTATATTGTCCACTGTCAATGCTTGTTTTTCATAGACAGATATTATTTCTCGTGAAAAAATCTTGCTATACGCGTCAATGTGCATTTATGCAGAAAAACTCAACTTTGGACCCTAATATTTTGGAAACCAGACACTTCCCAGGTATGATTCCATGGAGAAAAATGATCGTGATGACGAGGAGATTTCGTAGTTTTCGGGAACGCTGACGACCAAAAATCACCCTGTATTTTTCACGATACTCTCTCTCAGATATCAAATAACTAAAGACTCTATAAATTAATTTGTAACAAAAAGCTGAGTGTTGGCGTCAACATGTGCCGAGCCGTCGAGCCGCTGAGTACCATAACGCACTTTGGTACCATGATAATCCCATGCCTCTCATCTCTAAAGAAAATTAGTAAAGTATAAAAATGTATCTACCGTCACGAGTTTAGAGATAATCAAAGTCTAAATCCGTGATTCTATTCTAGACAACGTCGGTCCCAACAGTTCAACTATGAAGCAAAACGGAAGTGCTAAATGGAGGTGTCCTAACTCCTAACAACATTTGTTCACAAGAGATTATGTCGCAGCTTAGACTGTAAAAATTTCCTATAGAATAATGAGTTCAATAGAATAATGAGTTCTATTTTCGATTAGGTCTAGTTATTCTGAGACTATAAATACAAAATCACAATCTAATTGAGTACATAATAATATATTTTGATAATGTGCTTTTGTATTAGGTATACAATGATTCTAATGCTAAATATAAGTTTATTCTTCTATTTAGATACTAGTTTAACTGTCTCGCTCTTCCGCACAAGCCTCTCCAAGTGATCTTCACAATGTTTCCTTGCTTTTTTCATCCGCGTTGTCCTATCGGAATAATTAACCTCATTCTTTCTTTGACTACTTATTAAGTCAATTTCCAGCGATGCATTCCTAAGTTTCTAAGGCTTAAGGTCTACGTAAAAAGGTTGCCCAAATCACTTCCATTTGTAAATAAAAAAAATAAAAAAATTGTTTTTAATTCTGTATTTATACCTCGCACATGCGAGAGAAAAATGTTAGCCAATGTTTGGTTCATGGGCTACATTCGGCGATTGTATGGCTACTTTAGTTACAGCAACTCCCTATTACATATGCTTCATGGTTTCAACCGTTTCTTACTTTATCCTTATAGATAAGTTATGTAGGTCAGGAGAGGTTCCTTTAAATAATAAAAGGAATGGAACTTGGTATTTCATTGTTGAAAGTTTATTTCTTCTTGATCTTTTTCTGGGGCGATGCAATTTACCAAGTAAACGCTATTTGTATTTTTGGCTCTGATTCTTTTTAATTCAGAGAGTATCCCAGAAAGTTTTTATTTTTCACAAGCAAATTAAAATGTTATAGTTATAACATTTTAATTGGACGTAGGCAGCCCCCAGGGCACGCCACAAGACTGCCATGGGGGGTATTTTGCCCATAGTCACCACGCTGGGCAGGCGGGTTGGTGACCGCAGTTTGTATTTTGGACTATGTTGTCAACACGGGACGCGCTGCTGCCCATCTCCCGGAAACCCGACATGGGGTGGTACGAATTTTACTCTGCCGGCACCACGCGGCTGAGAATATAATGAATACGAACTACGAAATATTTCTTCAAAACATATTTGAATATACTTATCTTTTTATATATGTGCAATGTGCATATACAGGGAGTAACAAAAAGGGTATGTTAAGCGAAAAGCTATGCAAATTGCCCACTATAGAGAACCTCTCTACAAAATTTGAGACTCGAAATCACATGTTTATTTTTCAAGATTGTATGAAAATTCCTGAGACATTTGTTATTATTATTATTTATTGTTTAATTGAATTAATTTAATGTAATTTTAATTTATGTTCAATAGTTTGTATTTAATTGTCATTTTATTTTATTTATAACTTTTACTAACATAATATATAAGTCATCTCATACTAACCACTATGGAGTAATATCCGAAATAAAATATTTCAATTTGAATTTAAGAATTTTATTTATTTATTTTATTTTATTCGGAAAACAAACAGTCAGTTTATCCTAATATACAACTATGAATAAAGCTAAACACCATTTACATGTTTTCACATGACTGTAGCAAAAATGCTTGTCTGTTACATAAAACTAGTTAAAGACAGATTGAGAACCATTAAACCACAACCTAGCAATTGTAGTTCTGCAATATTTGGGGTTTGAGTTGAACAAGTCGAGTTCCGAGTAGATAGCCAGCCTGTTAAAATCATGTGCCGATCTAATAAAGAATGAATTTTGCCTATGGTTGCTTAAAGTTTCGCCAGTAAATTAAGTAATTCTTCATACTATCTGGAAAAATAAACATGTGATTTCGAGTCTCAAATTTTGTGGATAGGTTCTCTATAGTGGGCTATTTACATAGCTTTTCGCTTAACATATCCCTTTTTGTTACACCCTGTATAGAAATGGATAGGGTATGTTCAATTTATATAGACAGGTAATACTTAGTTTAAATTCACATTTCAAGAGAAATTAAATTAATAATAATAATTTATCAAGCTCGGCTAAACCAACATGGCGCGGAGCGAATTAATAGCGTGCTCATGTTGAATCTATCTATCTTAATATATATAAATCTCCTGTCACGATGTTTGTCCGCGATGGACTCCTAAAATACTTAACCGATTTTAAATTAAATTGGCACACCGTGAGCAGTCTGGTCCAACTTGAGAGATAGGATAGCTTAGACCTTTAATTATAGTCGCGATTTTATTTTATTGCAAATTATTTGTCTATAATTAATTGACAGTCACAATTATCTGTTAACTCCAAAAGATTCTAACAGATGTCGATACTTTTCGACTGGATTGAGTAAGTAATCAATAGATGGCACTGCTATGGTAAACCGATAAACGTGTCATATAAGCTACAATTCAATTTCCACGCGGACGAAGTCGCGGGCGTCCACTAGTTAACTTATAAATATGTTAAGAGATGTTTGTATAATGTACAGAACATTTTCCAATTTTAACATAATTAAAATAGTCAACTAGTTTTAGAGGGGTACCCGTTGTATCCATATAAAGTTACGTGAGCCAAAATAAAAGGTTCAAAATAAAGGTAACGTAAATACATCCTTTTCAGTCGAATTAGCTTATCAGTAAAGAGTTCTAAACTAGCGTTCTGCCGTCCATAAGCTATAATGCCGTTATGTGCAATCGACCTCGCGTTGGATAACGGCATTATAGCTTATGGACGGCAGCGTTGCGGTCCCACGTTGGGCGCCAGAAATCGCCTTACCTATCTACGTAAGCCTGCGTCAATGGGATTCTTATTTCTTATATTATCTGTCCCTTTATGGGCCGAGATATGAGCAAGCTGGGCTAAACATGCAAGTCAGCGGCCCTTTGTTACATTATCAAACTCATTTTTCTTTTAAGCTCGGATTACGACGCCTATAAAGAATTTCGGCATTTTTATAGTAGCCGAGAGTTATGAATTTTGGTGGTTATACATGGTTATGCTTCTCGAATAGCAAAATCATTATTTAATAACCAGTGTAATACAATTAGGTTGTCATCACTCTCGCATAACGCAGATCGCTTGAAATATCAACTACGAACAGATAATTCTGCCTGAGTTATTAGGTAGGTTATAATTAATTTTTAAGAGCTAATCTTACAGCCTATTAATATCATCTTCTTCAGCCTATTGCAGTACGCCACAAGGCTACTGCCACAGGGGGGTTCTTACCCATAGTCACCACGCTGGGCAGGCTGGTTGGTGACTGCAGTATGATTTTTGGACAATGTTGTCAGTACAGCACCGCCTCCCGGAAACCCTTGATCACCTCGTACGATACCCACGGGCAGGCAGGGGTGCTACAAACTCTACTCTGTCAACACCATGCGGCGACTATTGTCATAATATAAATATAAAACAAAATTGCTTCTGGCTGTCTGTCTGTCCCTATGTATGCTTAGATCTTTCAAACCACAACGGATGATAGAGTGATTTAAGAGAAAGGTTTATATGTTTAGTATCAGCACGCCCGAAGCCGGGGCGGGTCTCTAATTACCTATATGACGTGATAAACAAGCATATTAATCTACATTCCGGTAATAATAATTTCGTTTTCATTCTAAGGAAGGTACGGAGGAGAGATAGAATTTGCATCTGGCTTTTCTTCGTATATTATTCCATTGATGAATTGTCAATATGACTACTGACAATAGTTTGTTCGGAATAGTCCTACATACATTCAACAGCTGACAATATGCCAATACGAGTAGGACTGCGAATTTTGTTAAATAATGAATTCGCACTAGTGCCATTACTACTTTTTGATAGTTAAGGTATATTGGGACTATGTAAATAAATATGTATATAAATTCTAAGTAGAAATTTTTCAAATTACATTACAGCCTTTTATCTAAATATTTTACCGCGATTTTACGTCACATAATAAAGATAGGGATCCAATGCTCACATAAAATAGTAGTATATATTAATCACAAGTGATTTGGAATGTAAGTAAGCATACCTGTAGTATTCTGTAAGCATTCCTCCTGAATAAACCATGCTCAGTCGAGTCCTGCGTGTTGGTTTAGGACCAGCAGTGTTTGCTCACGACGAGTGTGCTCGGGCCCAGGCTCGACGAATCACGATGTGGGTAAGTCCACTTAGTATGGAAAAAGTGTGAAAAATTCACATATATCTGTTCAACTTTAATATCTGAAGTTTGCTATTTTAAATGCACTGGTATGTAGATAAATTAAAGTGTATCCACAATATAATAATCCACAATTAAGTACATCTTAAGGAAATGTTGATTTCCGTATTTTTTCAACACGGCATTTTATAGTCTTTATTTGTTCAATACAAATAGGTTAGGTGACAGAAAAATTACAAAATAACAATTATATAAAAATAATTGACCCGGTGGCTTAGTGGTTAAAGCGGCTGGCACGGTTTGCGGTGGGTTCGATTCCCACTCGGGTGAAGAATTTTTTCCATTTTCTTTATTAATAATTTTATAAAATAACAATTGCAAAAATAGGAAATTATTTTCAGAATCAAGCTGGAGTCCATTATTTATTTATAGATACATAAATAATTCCTTAGAGATCCTCCCTCATCCTCGGTAAATAAACGAAACTAGGCCTTCTTTCATTTGATTACCATCGCCGACACGTAATGCACAGCAGGGATTTGGTATCTACATATCTATAATGCACAGTGTCGGACTTGACATAAAAAGAACATTTTCCCTCGTCGAGTGGGTGTGACAGCTTCCACAGAAATATTGTTTTTTGACCATTTTTGCGCGTTTCTGTCTATTTATTTGGATCATTGGGTAAACGTATTCCCTCTGGAACAACGTGCGTACAACACTCACGAAAACTTTTTCGATTTCATTCAAGTATGCCGGTGTAATGTTTTGAACAACTTTTTTATGATATGAAACTTTGCTAACAGATAATTGGAGGATAATTTATTGTGGAACTTATGAAACGCCACAACTTGTAAAGCTTAACTTGACAATATTTTGTGTAATTTTTTTATTTGATCCTACACAGAATAATTAATAATAATAATTTATTTATTCAAGAAGTTTCATATAGTACATATTTGAGTAGGGAATATACAATAATTAATTATTTTAGTCTAACTTAAAGATATCCTCCCTTAATGGCTAGAGATTAGTGCAATATTTTTTATTTAGAGTATCTGCTGCTAAACTAGGCTTCATGCCTGTATTTCAGCATACAGCGCTCTTCCCTGCTATTACTAGTAGGTACTAGCCTCATACTAGAAGATTTAAAGTAGACCTCCTTTATGAGCGAAAATAAAATTTATAAAATTATACATCTATAGGTATGTACAGTGATGAGGAACAATCTAAAAATATTTAAATCTAAAATATTTTTAAGTGTTTGTGTGTTTGTGTGTGTGTGTGTGTGTGTGTGTGCATGTTTGTGTGTGTGCCTGCGTGTGGTGTGTGCGTATGTTGGGTGGTGTGTAAGTATGTGCGGGTGTGTAAGTAGGTGCGTGTTACTGTTCAGGCTTTGAAGTTATCTATTCAACAACCGTAATAAGTTCCTCCGTGTCCTCAAAAGATAATGTCTTTAGCCAATTTGTTATTTTTATTTTGGCTTCCACTGTAGTGAATTCGGTAAGTAAGAATTCGGCTCGTTGCGAATTTTTGCCGTACTCTTTACTTATATTTTATATACCTACTTAAAAATCAACTGCATGTAAGCGAGATGAGAATGTTGAGATGGATGTGTGGAGTTACAATGGATAAAATAACAAATGAGTATATAGAGAAAAGTATAGAGGAATTTTGAAAGTTGCGCCGATCACAGACAAGTTACGACAAAGTAACCGTCTGTCTTGGTCCGGGCCTATAAAGCGACAGGATGAAAGGCATATTTTACACAGAGCGATGTGCATGAGTATGTTGTTGGATATAAAGGAAGAGGTAGACCAAAGAAGTGTTGGATGTACTGTGTGAGGGAGGATATGCGTGTACTGGGAGTGAGCAATGAGATGACGGATAATAGGGATGAATGGAAGAAAAGAACATATTGCGCCGACCCTAAATAAATAGGAACAGGGCAGGAAGATGATGATGATGATTTTATTACATTCTTAATTGCATGATGATGTCGGAAAATAAAGAATAGTGAAAACTTTTTGCCAAAGGAAATTGCAGTATAATGATATTACATAATTTGAGAGCAAAACCGGAATCATGAAATTGGTTTGTAGTACTTACACTACCTACAGTTTCAGCTATATTACGCTACCTATATATTATTTAAAGCACGCTTTAAACTGGTCATTAAGCAATAATAATGGTTGTTATAGGATAAATAGGAGCTCGAAGTGAGAGGTGAAGCTATTGTTCTGGATGTTGGGTACTCTGGGAGGGAGGTACTAGTACGCTCAGCACTCACCTTCGAGGGAGGTCGTTAGTGCGAGTCTTCCGGCAGCCTGCACAGCCATTTCAAATAGATTCATGTTAAATAACATATTTGCATAGCTGAAGAGAAGTATTCGTTATTTGTTATTATTTATAGAGTTCTGTAGTGAAATAGAAACCCAGTTTGAAACGTCCGTTCGAAATTATTCACGCCAAGAAAGTGAATGAAATGATATAAATGATATAATTTTAATTAATAAACAGCCTCTTAGCAGCTTTCTATGTTGGCCCAATGCACACATACACACAGCACATGGCTGTGTTCTCGTAATGGGGTTGCTAGAACTGCAAGGTCATAAAAAAGAGACCACAGCCACGTTCAGTATACCGAGGACAGGATGTAAATTATCAATCACAAGCAAGATTATCACCAAAGAGAATGCCCGAACTCCTTAGTCGACTCTTACGACATGCAAGGAAAGAGATGTACCTAGCTGATGTATTCTAATAGGTCCAATTAGGCTGTTGAATTTATTTTTAGAAAAAAAATCACTGATGTTAGCCATCTTCCAGTTCTAGGGAGATGAACACAAGCACCAATTCATTTTTAAATATAGAAATTAGAAATTAAGGGAATTTTTCATCCAAATCTGTTTGGATGAGTACTACAATAGTCGTACTCGTTTCGAGCTTATCTCGCCGCCTGTGTCGTCAGCCAGCGCTGGGGTAATCCCTCGGTTTAATTGTGTTTCACAAAAAATAAATAAGGATTTAAATATTCTCCAGATTGGGGACAAGGACTTTGGTTTGGTCTACAAGCGACGACGCCAGATGTCGCCTGTAAGAAAAAATAGTTATTTCCCAGGAAAGGTGTACTGTACAAGGTATAAGTGACAGCTAGACAAACATTGAAATTATGAACTTAGAAAATTGCTTGAAATTTTCTAACCTTTGGCCTTTACTAAAGTTTACTATGAGAACTTTAGAAGAACTTCCTCATATTTAATGTTATAATATGCTTTTTAAAAACAACCTATACAGCTGATCCGTACGCATTAGGTAGATTACGAGTATTCCTCTACTTATTTCAGTGTGTGTAAGTAGATATTGTTTTTTTACTTCATGCAACACCTCGATAGGTATCCTATCAATAAACTTCGTATAACGCGGCGGCAAAGCTACAATAAACATTTTTTTTTTAAATCTACGAAATCAAAAATAAAAGAAGTGACTAATTGTTGTAAATGTCTTGTTTGGTCTGTGATTAATTAGAAGTATCCGTCGCGTTTTTCTCAAAAGAGCAATATTTAATTTGTACTGCCTTGAACAAATTACCCATTTCCCAATTTTGGGAGCGAAATCTTTTCTTTTTTCACCGTAGAATTATTCATAGTTAGGATAAAAAATATATTTTTCGAAGACATTCTAGGTACCAAAGAATTTAGTTTTTTTTTGTGTAGATGATAGATTTTAAATATCATTGAATTTTAGTGTCTTTTATAAGAATGAAGCGTCACTTGTTATAATGCCGAGTTTATTAATGAGCTGTCACCCGCAGCCGGCACACGACACTAATTCGCAGAATGCCAACATCATCCCCATTACCGATATTAAATTATGGATTACTGGCTGTTGCTCGCAACTTTGCCCATGTGGACTACAGCCAAAAATTTAATAGGTATAACTGAACAATTGATTTATATACCTGATGCTGTTATAAATGACTTTTAGATAGTGATGTCAATTTTATGAATGTGGTCTGATTTACCCGTCGAAGTTTTCGTTACAATGTAATATAACTAACACCCTGTATTCAGATAAAAACACTACAAACAGAAATTTAAGGTTAATTTTATTTATTAATTAACTTAATAGGAAATTTAAAAAACTGTATTATGTTGCATGTTGTTGCGATGAAATATTATTTGTATGTAGACATGGTAAATTTTCTTAATTAATTAATATCACAAGATGTTACTCTTAGATAGGATTTGAACTGGCCCTAAATTAAAATACATCAAGTTAATGTCGTAGGTACTTACTTAATTACTGGTAAATTAAAAGGAAAATAATGTTATTTCGATACCTGTAAGTAAGTAAGTAAAACGTTGTGAAAGTGGCCTCTTTCTTAGTATTAATCAATCTTAATAAATTCCGCCTCGCTATAAATATATCCTGACCTCTATAAATCAAGCATCCTCAACACGACTCAGGTTCGAATACCTTCACGTGGATAACTTGAAAACCTTTGGTAATTAAAGGCATCGTGATCCCGAAAGTTTTTACTTAACGAAGTCCTCATGGGCACTGTAGACGAACCACTTGCTATATGGCAAGCTTGTTATGGCAAGTCTCTTTTCTAAAATCATCGGTATTGTAATGATATTTTTGTAAACGTATAATAAAGGTGTTGACAAACAGGATAGGATAATAAAGGTGTTGACAAACACAAACTATTTTAAAACTGCGCGCACTACTGCACGACTTAATATGTGATATTTATAATTACAGTATACCTATATGTGTAGTCATATATAAATTTGCAGTCAACCACATTTTTGAAACAAAGTACAACGCATGTTTAAAGTTATTTTAATTAGTTAACTATTCTTGTTATGACCTTACATATTGTCATTATTCGAGGCTCTGTATGTGAAGTATCATCAATGGCGTCAAGATACTTACGTTTAAGTTATTTAATATTATAATGGCTGTATTACTTCCGTAAATAAAAAGAAATAGATTAGGGACTTTACTGTGTAGTAACTACACAGTTAGTTATAAAGTAGTATAGTCGTAGTTATAAAAGTTGTACATGTTCACGTTAGTTAAGTAGTTCTAACATCATATTTAGCTCTATAGTCTCACTAGGTTTGCTTTATAAAATATACGGTTAAAGTCGCGCCAGTCATTATTATGGCCAAATTTGGTGAAGAATGTGTGAAGTTAGCAAGTAAGTCAAGAAACTTATGGAGGAGTTCAGCCGCCCGCCCGCCCGGGCCAGGCTAACGGGCGGAACGGCCCAGTTTCCCTGATGTAGTGCTGTTTGTAGCCTAGAGCTTTCCTCATGGAGCTTACTGCTTATTAGACGTACTACTTACTAGATTTACAAGGTAAGTTGAGAAACTATTGGGGGTTGCACACTTGTGGGCAGCGTAGCGTGGTTATATCTAGATTTGAAACTTTTAAGGCTGACTTCGAATATACTGAGAATTTTTCATAAAATGATATTACAATAAGTTTAAGGTAACATTTTTGTGTATTGCAATAATATGCGTGTATATGTATATGACTTTCGTCCAGTCTGGGTGCGTAGAGTGCAAAAGAGTGGCTTATTTGAATTCAAAATGAGGTTCTATTTCTTCATAGAGCAGATAAAATGGTTGACTGCAGAAAAAATTACAGACAGAGCAGTCAATGGCAAATTCTGCCATTGTCAATCTGTCACCCGGCAAGTGCGGAAACCAGTTCACAAATGTTTGAGTTCCAATGTTTATAAATTCTCGAGTGTAGCATGCGGTGGGCCATCACGCTGCTAGTTGTGGTGGGTCTGGGCGGGGGGGCGGCAGGGGGCGTGGTGGGTTTGCCCCGCAACCGCTCGCGGTACAACTTCTACCGCGAAATGCGGGCGTCGGCAACTCGTAGGGTGTTTGGTGGGGCTCCCTTCAACGTCACGCAGTTTCCTACGGCTTGCGCGCTGCTGGATAGGTGAGCATGTGACGAGATTGGACGAGCGTTCGGGTGATTCCATGATAAGAATACAGAACTGCTGAACTGTTTCGAACCTGCGAAGTGTGGTATGAACCACCATGAGAAAACTATTCTACTTATTTAGTCTCCATTTGGTCTCCATGTTTATTTTAATCTTCTAATAGTGGCCTGGTGGTTTCAGTAAGTGAAAACTAAATTATAATTATACGGCATATTTGCTAAGGATTCATACATAATAATAATGTATACATAATAATAACATTGATTAGTGCTTAACGAGCAGAAATAATTCGTAATTAAGCAGGTTATTATTGTGGAATTGTAGACTTGTGATCGGTGAGGTCTACGGTAGAGATGATCAGGAGAATTACATCCCTCTAGTGATCCTGCCTGTTAAAGAAATTGGACATCCTGTGTTCTCAGATACTTGAGCGCGCGTTGCTCTTGCGCAGTGGTGGCGGCTCGCTGGGCGGTGACGGCGGCGCACTGCGTCACGCCACGTGTAGCCTACGTGCAGTACACCGCCGTGGACCTCTCCAGCGGCACGCACTCCGAGAAGTATGCGCCCGTCGACTTCAGATATAAGCATCCTAAGTTAGTCGCTATTTATTTTTACCTAGTGGAAAGTTTATTCGATGTATTGGTTATACTTACTACGGCGCAAGCGAATAAGTTTGAAGCGTGATTTGCCTTAAGCGCAGACCCTTGATGTACAGTGTTGAGGTCACTAGCTGTTATTTTGTACAGCAAAATGTCAAATATACTACTTTTAGTTTTTCTTATCTTTATAAGAAAAACTTGTGTTGTGCTCAGTATGTGTAGGGCTTCTTTATCTCGGAATTATTGTACGAATGTTATAAATAATTTTGCTTGTTTGTTTTATGCTTCATAAGTAGATGGTAACATTTATTATTATCCAGACTACAGGAATTATAATAACTCTTTAGAATCGATTTGATTACCTAACTGCCATATTTCCCCAGGTGACCTTTAGGTACTTACGTAAAATCATGATGATACAAGTTGCCTTAATACTTAATATCCTATCGTAAACAACGTCCAAGCTACGACATCAGGTGCTCAAAGCTTGACGTTTTATAGGCTGACGATGTATCCAGGTACAAGGTGGTGGTGGAGGAGTCCATGGGGGGCCCCGACGTGACGCTGCTGCAGCACGACGTGGGGCTGGTGCGCGTGCGCCACGACCTGCCGGTGCTGCTGCCGCGCGACCCAACGCCGGTAGACGCCATGCGGCTGTACAACCCGCTCGAGTTCTTCGACAAGGAGATTCGGGTGGGTTTTTGTTTTAGAAGAACATGGAAATTGGAATCATGATTGGAATCTTTGTAGCATGGTTATTGCTCAAGACATACATACACTGTGTTTCAAAAATGAGGTAACTTCAGGATCATAAAGGACATCTCACGGCAACGCTTAGCATATCGGGTACAGATGTAAATGACCAGTGACAAGTTGCTAGCTTACTGCCCAAGTTTCTTAGTCGACTCTTATGATATGTACGGATGGAGACGCACCTGATGCATTCCAGTGGCCCGCATCAGCACATGACATAGAATCGTTCAATTATCATCTTTGTTCTAAGGAGGTTATGGTCGTCATCTCCACTGATGGAAGGCGATGTTAGTACAGCATTGTATCTGTCGAAGGCATATTGTAAAACACGCCCTATTACAAAACGACTAGGCATTTTGAATAGTATGGGTTTTGGAGCGAGACAATTTGGCTTCTAGAAATTGGTCTGCTTAATTAATTAGGTTAGGTTATGTTAGACCTGTTAAAATAACAACGCACGAGTCGAGTGAGCGTAGCGAGCATGTCCCTGCAGCGACCGGCGAAGTGCTAAAAGGAATTTTTTCTCTCATACTATTCAAAATGCCTAGTCGTTTTGTAATAGGGCGTGTTTTACAATATGCCTTCGACATATCGACCATGAAAACAACGTACATAAGGATTCCACTCTTCGCTAGGTGTAGTATTTTTAGTTTAGTTATATAATTGAATTTTTAGTAGGGATCAGCCAGAAAAAACGAAAACTAACTTTTTGAGCCGACTTCTCATATACGTCCAGTAACTCGATAGTCGTTTGAGTAATACCATTGGTTGCTGCAGGTGCTAGGGTTCGGCAAGACGGACCGGCTGGCGCAGGGCGAGGAGCTGTACACGGTGTTGCTGCGGCTTGCATTCTGCGCGCGCAACACGTGGCTGCACTGCCAGTGCGCAGTGTCGGCCGAGTCGGGCGTCTGCTCGGGGGACTCCGGGGGGCCCGTGCTGTACCGGGGGGTCCAGGTATCCACACACACGGAGAGAATTCTCGTCTCTCTCTGCTCTAGGCTCGGTTGTCACTAGGTGCAAAGTTTTGGTAATAGTTTAATGAAGAAGATGCGTGGAATAGGGCAGATAGCTAATACCCACAGGACATAGCAGAAAGTTCAGTGTTTTTCCTCGCTTTCCATGGATTTAAATTACATACATACATATAATCACGCCTTTCTCCCTTACGGGGTAGGCAGAGTACCAAGGGCCGATAGAACCACATGGTGCCACTGATTTAAATTATCTGTAAATTATATGGATAAATACTACTTTCCTCATACATACATACATACATACAGGATGTTTTTTCGTTGCCACCCTTAACGAAGGATACGTACTCTATACATCAAATAAAGTAAGTTTATGCCAAAAAAAATGGTACCACTTCAGACCAATTTTGAGGGTATAGTTGAGATGTACAAGTTCGGTTAGTAGTACTTTCCTCAACCTCTTCAAAATACTAGATGGTTAATTATAGCCGTGGAGAGTCAGGAGTTATTACTTTGGATTAGTAACTTGGGGAGGCAATACAATTTCCATGATCATCATCAATGTGTATAATTATTTAGTGATGAGATGATCTGATAGCAACCGTTTCCAGATCGGCGTGACGTCAATGGGCCCGGTGGAGTGCGGCGGCGAGCGCACGCGCCGCGACGTGCACGAGCCGGACAAAGTCAGCGTGTTCACGTCGCTGTGGTACTACTCCGACATGATCAACGCCACCATCCACAACTCGGATACGGCGGGCCGCATGATCCCCATCTCGGCCGCCTCCGCCGTGACCCTGACCTCGTTGTTACTGGCTCTCATGCTCCTGGCGCTGACTATGCGATGACGGAGATATATTAAATTGGTGTTATGTAGATTTCGGTGACAGTAAAGGTTTTGTCAAGTTTTATAGTGTTGTTGTTATACTTATAGCTTTAAGACTGTAACATAATATTCATCATATCATATGTGACGTGAAATGGATAGGTAAGAGTTTATTAACTGACCTGTAACATTCTTAAAGTCGTTTTGTAGAAGTACGTATAGTATTGGGCAGTATGCGTAGTCCTCGTGTCATCACTCCGCATTGGCTTTGATCAAAATTGTAATAAAATATTCAGTCAACTCTTGATTGATCTGCTTCACACGCACGACACCTTATTTCTTTAGGTAAATAACGGTGTAACGTGCACGAAGTTTTTGGCAGAGTAAAAATATAGTGCCATATAGGTGCCATATAAGATGTACCAGGGTTTCTCCCATTGCTCATTATTAATTTCTGACTTGAATTAAAACGATTAATTGCAATTTTAGCAAAAAAGGCGATCCTTGTATCCGTTTCGTATGGTAAAGGCTGGTTTTCCAAATATATAAATTTATTGTAAGTACATATGTTAACAATTAATATACTAAAATAGTTAATACATCTAGTATAGGAGATTGTTTTGTTCGGCTTATCAATTTACATAATGTTGGACCGCATCCCGTTGGGATGATGTAGGGCCTTTGTGTATAGCTACGTATATTCGTATAGAAACTGACCCTTATACCGTCTCCGCAGAAACCGCTAAAACTGCCGTAAAATCTCAATAGAGTCGACATAGATACCTCTTCAATACAGTGTATTTATTCATAGCTTTTTATAGAGTAGCATTATTTCAGTAGACTAATTGCAAACATTGTAGTCGACACAGATAGTTTGTGTTATTGTGTGTGGAAATCTTTGATTTTGTAGGCTATCGGGATCATACGATAATAATCTTGTGCGATGATGTTTGGTAATCCTAAACTGTATCAGCATAATAATAATAAATGCATATCATGCAGTTATATTGAGTACTTATCTAGTAATTATTCGTAGCAGTCGACAAACGTTTATCTCAAAGCAAAATGTTTTCAAATTAATATTCATTTTGCACAAGTAATTAATAATCGCCACCAGCGCCTGCATTTGCATCTTAACTGGACTCCGCTTGCTCTACATTCGAGCCACAGTACAGATAAAAGATTGGGATATAATATTCTGCATTAAAAATTCATGTTAAAACACCTTTTAATAGTTTACCTACTAAAAAACTTTTAATAGTTTACCTAGTAAAACGGAAATAAACACACACTGTGGGTAAGTATACCCATTTTGCAAGAGAAAATAAAAATCGTTTTCAAAGATTTTTAGCGAAATGGTGGTATATTATTTTTTTCCACTAAAAAGTAGGTATTTAATGGTTATAATTTGATTTGATTAGAACCAGAACCTGTCACGATGGTTAGCAGACTGCTTTATCAGGCTGTGCACCTCTCATTAGGGGCATCCCCTAGCTGGCCATCCCCTGGTGTCGGACCTATGTTTGTTTATTGTTATATGTATGACTAGTGGACGCCCGCGACTCCGTCCGCGTGGACTACAAAAAAAAAAACAAAATTTCGAAATTATCCGGGATAAAAACATTTTCCCGGGATAAAAAGTAGCCTATATATTAAGTGGGACCTGTTACAATGAGATTAGCGTGCACAAACGCACAGATAAACAGACAAAAATTCCAAAAATCATAAATATATCGTTCGTATATTATATTCCCGGGCATACTGTACAAGTCAGTATAGGGACAAGAGGGTTTTGGTATTTTGTAGGCGATGGGCTGACCACTTGTCACCACTAACCGAACTTGTATATTTGAACTATACCCTCAAATTTGGTCAGAAGTGGCACCATGTGGTTCTATCGGCCCTTGGTGCTCTGCCTACCCCGTAAGGGATACAGGCGTGATTGTATGTATGTATGTATCTATGTTATAATAGCATTGTACTCATGATTACTTTTGGTATGTTGTTATGTGTTTTCAGTTTTAGTTTTTCTCGCAAAGTATACATGTGCATTGTACTCTTAGATGCCTTCCGCCTAAATTTCATAGCCTATATAAGCTACATACATACTGCCAAGTTTAATCAAAATCTGTTAAATATTCTTTGCGGGAAAGGCAACAAATATCCACTTTATAATTAGGAGTTACCCGCTAGATAAGTTGGTTTACCTTATCAACTATCCATACAAATAATAATGTGAAACCTATCTTGGAACTTATAGTGCCACCTACCTACTCGTATGTATAGTAAAAGTGTCAAGTTTTCAGATTTTCAGTTCATTAACCTCACTCTACAAGAAAGACAACGCGCCCTTCGGGAGCTCTTTAGATTAATCGACCCCAGCGCGAAATCTGACTAAGAAATTTTTTATCGCTGATATTAGACGAGAGCGAGAAACACTTACGTTTCGCGAGGATCTTTCAAGCAACTGATTGATTTGCATTTCAGTAGTGAGAGAAATGGCATATGCCAAGAGTCTGATTCGATATTATAATAATATGTACCTACCTACCCTACAGAAGGGGTCTTGATACGATACAAAGCTGTGGGGGTTTATACAAAGTAATTATTTTTAGAATAATTTACTCATTGCGAATGATATACAGGATGTTTTTTGGTCGTCAACGTTCCCGAAAACTACGGAATCTCCTCATCATCACGATCATTTTTCTCCATAGAAGCATACCTGGGAAGTGTCTGGTTTCCAGGATATTAGTGTCCAAAGTTGAGTAAATAGAAAAACGCAGTTTTCTGTATAAATGCACATAGACGCGCGTAGCAAGATTTTTTCACATGGTCAAGAAATTAATTAAAAAATAAATTACATCGTTTCCCAGCATTTTTATGGTATAAAGTACGTACCCTTCGTTAAGGGTGGCAACGAAAAAGCATCCTGTATGTACCTATATTAGGTCTTATAAATTAAAGAGAGAGATTTGAATAGTTACCGACATCAAGTAGGACACGCATCAAGAACAGCGAATACATCTCTGTCTCGCTTTTCTCGGGTATTCTCAAGGTTCAGCGAGAGTGTGTATTCTCGTAAATCTGCAGGTACCTGTACGGGTCGAGTTCCGGCTCCCGCGGGATCTGCTTACTGCGTATATTTATCGCCGCGGAATATTTAACGGGATGTTCCCATTCCGCGGGATCTTGTATCGGATTGCGAAATTGTGGCACTTTAGCTAGTAGGTTGCTGACTTGGGAAATTAGTTGAGGGTTGAGTATTTAAAAGGTATAATTTATTTTTTTGAGTAACCCCGTGATGTTTAGTCTCTTGAAACATCGTGATAAAAATAACGTGACTGGATCTTCATAAACTTTCTCTTTCATGATCATACTTCAGCATCAGATAGTCTGAATAAGTAAGCGCTCTTATTTATCATATCAACTACCGTACTTATACACCGTACCATTATGATGATCGTAAGTGTTGAGAGCTTTGTAAATATTTTAATATTTAACACGGA
This sequence comes from Carposina sasakii, assembly GCA_014607495.2. Lineage (NCBI taxonomy): Eukaryota > Metazoa > Arthropoda > Insecta > Lepidoptera > Carposinidae > Carposina > Carposina sasakii. The sequence continues at coordinate 16,077,555 of CP053151.1, forward strand.
CATCCGCTGTGTATCCTTTCCCGTAAAGCAGTAGCCTATTGCTTATTATTACCCCTATCCGAAGCTCTCTCAATCTTCCATTAATCTAAACATCACACTTTCCCTGCCCGACCCGCCGGAGATTCCCCCATGATTCCCCCATCTGCCCGACAGCCGACAAATGGGACAAGTTGTCGTAGCTTCCGGCTGATTTGTCCCGCTAGAGGCCGACAGTGTCGCGGGCGTAACCGCAGTCAGTAAGGATCGCCTCACACTGAGATGAGATAAGGTGGACATGACTCAGCAATACATGCCTTGGCGCAGTCAGCAGCACATTTAGGGAGTACAATGTACAATGGTAAGGTCCTGGGCAAATCTGTGTAGGTGTCGAGCGATTGAACGATTAGGTATAGGATTATTGGTTACTAGTGGACGTCCGCGACTCCACCCGCGTGGACTACAGAAAAAACAAAATGTCGAAATTATCCGGGATAAAAACATTTTCCCGGGATAAAAAGTAGCTTATATGTTAAGTGGGACCTGTCACAATATATTCCTGAATGCATCGAAATTAGTTCAGCCGTTTCTGAGATTGGCGTGCACAAACGCACAGACAAACAGACAAAATTTCCATGTACAGACAGCGATCCGTTTACATTTTTATTATATGTATAGATATAGATGTTCATTATGTTGATGTTTATAGAAATTCGTAGCGACATAGCTTCACTTCTTTACATGGGGTAATAAAATTATGTTCGTCATTTTTTTCGCCTTATTTCCATTAGGCTCAATTTGCCGAATAGAAAGTTACAAAATGTCACCTACAAAATATCAAGCTACTCAGATTTCGCGGTAATTGTATAAAAAGGGAAACAATGGGCCGTAAAGTGCCGGAATTTAGAATATTTTTAGAAGTCTCATCTACTTTGTAGCTACTCCGCGCATGTTAGAACTGTGCGTCGGCAGCTACATACACGTGCGAGCAAGATAACAATATCAACCATCTCCTTGCCAGTCTCTAAAACTTCATTAGAATTTTCTGAATAAAAGCTCTACTGATACTGGCAATTTAGTATTACCAAAGACGTATTACTTATCAAAACACATTTCTTTTTTATCGTAGATAATTATATCTAACAAAGTTTACACAAAAATAATGCGCGGGACAAACTTTAACTAGTAGACTTGAAATTTAGTTATGGGCTTGGTTATATTGAAGACTAGGATTTTTCTAAATTAACCCGAAAAGGGTAGAAAAAGATTTGTATGAAAAATTCCTCTCCATTCCTAAAACAGTAATTGTAACGAACAGAATTACCCGAGCCGGCATTGTATTAACGAAGTAAATTAGGGGAGGCTTTCATTGAATTCAATCTGTAAATTAAACCTATCTTGTAATCCCTTCGGATCCGCGGTGCAGCCTCCAGAAGGGGCGCGATTAAAGCATAAAGAGAAAACGACCAAGTCAATAAAATGTAACGAGAGATTTATTTTCTTTTACCTTCTTTATCAAGGTAATTAAGTTTGGAAGAGATAGGGATGACTGGGTCATATCATGAAGATAATATAAACGGGAGCCGTGATAATCCATGAACTGATGGTCGACACTACGCAGTACAAACACGAATATTTGCCTCCAAACATAGTCATACCTTTCCGTCCATTAGCCTCATACTGAAGACACTTTTTCTATGAACAAACGTTGTTAAAACTTCTTCCTTGTATTTGCTTCGTAATCTTTATGGTAGTACCACATTATCGATTCGGATACGGCGCACGTTCGTTTCTATTAAATGAAACACGTTGAGTCATCAGCACAGACTAGATAGAATCTATATTCATAGAATTTCATAGATAATACGAGTACATACGTTTGTTTTTATTTTCAACTGTTTCACATAAAATAAACACTTGTTCGCTTTAAACGAACTCCAAATGACTTTTACGACATGTACTCTCGCCTAGACACTTCGAGGCAGGTCGAATGCCTCGGGGGAGGCATGGCAATAACTCTCGCTCAAAAGTGCACCTATGCGGGCGTTATTAGAGCCCAACTTAGCCTTCAATGTGAGGGGTGGGCTTTGCTGATATGTGTTTGTGAATGGAGGCCACGAATTATTTACCGCACATAAATTATATTAATGATTAATAACGACTATAAAAGTAGTTACCTGCCACTGAAACTGTGATTCTAACCTTATGACTCATATAATGATGACTGCCTGTAACACACTTTTATGAGGATCTCGCTTAGGTGGTTGGATACGTGTGACAGACACTCAGACATCACAATCTCAGCTCATGGCAAATAGATTTATCGGGAATCTCATCACGCGCGCGGTAAAATGTGTTATGCATATGTCGTGGCCATATTGTTAAATTGATCATTTCATGAAATGGTCGAGCATTTCATGAAGTGGTCGCATTTCATGAAGTGGCCAATTCAATTTGACCAGATCGTTAAATCGTCTACATTTCACGATTTTGTCATCCACGTTTGGCCAAATCGTATTAACAGGGTGTCCATAAAATCCGAATGTGGTAAGAGCTTACACCATATATAAGTATACCATAAGGTATGATGGTATGATTTTTTTGCTATTATTTATGTGATATTTTCACAATATAATATTTAAAAACATAAAAGACTTTACAAAAGCGATTCGCATCTGGCACATCGCCGGACGCTGCCTGGGCACGCTCGCTCCGCTCGCTCGGCTCGTGCGTCATTTGTCATAGTCTAACCTAACCTAACCTAACCTAACCTATCGTAATCTAAGGTTTTTGTTTAACAATATTATTATAAACCACCATTAAGTCTAATATACATTATACAATATAACACACTATCCGTGAACTTCTTCTGCATAGTCACCCTACACTCTTTAATTTGTTTTATAACCTAAAAAGAAAAATCCGCCATCTTCACACATAAATAAAACGCGCGCAGCGCCTCTACCGGTGATTCATGTAACTATTTTACGATATGATCAATAATCTTGACCACTTCATGAAATGATCGGGCGTTTAGTTGCCCATATCGAGAAACGATTTTTAATCATCGATCTGCCCAAACCATATCATGATGTGGCCAATAGACAGTTGAACTTTTCATGAAATGCGACCATTTCATGAAATGCTCGACCATTTCATGAAATGATCAATTCTACGATATGGCCACGACACATATACAAATACCGCTTTCGTTCGGTCTCCCCCCTTTTTATCACGTAACCAAATTTTTACGGTATCGCACAAAGCCTTTATCATCCCATATTGGTGTCAAAGAAAATGTATTTCGCCAGGAGGAAAAATGGCTCTAATAATTTATAATTCTTCTAAAATGTGTGTAAAGACACTCTCACATTTCGTTTATATAAGACTAGTGGACGCCCGCGACTTCGTCCGCGTGGACTGCAGAAAAAAACAAACTTTTATCTTTATAAAAAGTATAAAATAGGTATAGCCTACATAAAAAGTAGTCTGTCAATTTTTATTAAAATCGCTCCAGCTGTTTTTACGTGCAAGTAACAAACATCTATCCATTCATCCATACTCACAAACTTTCGCGTTTATAATATTAGTAGGATTCAGTAGGTCTAAGAATCGGCTACTATCTGTTTTTCATAACCCTTCCACGAAATAAGCGATATCCACGCGAGCGGAGCCGCGGGCAACAGCTATTGAATAACTTTTCCTAAGACGGTATTTTCATATCTCTCAAAATTTAGCTGGGCTGTTAAGGGTTCTGCATCAGGTTATCTAGACCTTCAATTTTATTACGTTATTAGAAAGTGCTTATCATGCTGAGCAACTTTTCCTAAGACGGTATTTTCATATCTCTCAAGTTTAGCTGCTGCTAAGGGTTCTGCATCAGGCAGTCTAGACCTTCAATTTTTTTCTTTCATATCATTTCTACGTCATTTTATTCATACATATTTTTGGATAACTTGAACCGTTTACGCAGCGCACGCAACGGAAGTCTCCAAAGTTGAATATTTTCCCCGTTTTCCACATTTTCCTCTTATTCTTCGTCCCTATGGTCGCACTGTGATGATATATAGCCTAAAGCCTTCCTCGATAAATGGACTATCCAACACAAAAAGAATTTTTTAATTCGACCCAGTAGTTCCGGAGATTAGCGCGTTCAATCAAACAAACAAACAAACAAACAAACAAACAAACAAACAAACTCTTCAGCTTTATAATATTAGTATAGATTTATTTTATAAGAAAAAAAGACGAGAGTCTCTGTATACATATAATTAAATGAAAATACCACATTTTATACATTATACGTGAGTGCGTATTTTATAACGTACTTACCTACCAAGTACTGGAAATCTATTCTATTCTTTCTATACAGGTTGATTTTTGGTCGTCAACGTTCCCGAAAACTACGGAATCTCCTCATCATCACGATCATTTTTCTCCATGGAAGCATACCTGGGAAGTGTCTGGTTTCCAAAATATTAGGGTCCAAAGTTGAGTAAATAGACTGCGTTTTTCTGCATAAATGCACATAGACGCGCGTAGCAGGATCTTTTCACGAAAAATAATTAATATCTGTCTATAAAAAAACTAACATAAACACTAGACACTATAAATTTCGCACAACCAAGGAATTTAAAAAATTTTTTCAAAAAAAAATTTTTTTTCCAGCATTTTTTTTGGCATAAACTTAATTTATTTCATGTATAGAGTACGTACCCTTCGTTAAAGGTGGCCACAAAAAAACACCCTGTATACACTATACATATCTATACATATAATAAAATTATAACGGATCGATGTTTGTGCACGTTAATCTCAGAAGCAGCTGAACCGATTTCGATGCAGTTTTTAGGAATATATTGTGACAGGTCCCACTTAACATATAGGCTACTTGCTATCCCGGGAAAATGTTTTTTCCCGGAAAATTTCGACATTTTGTTTTTTCTGCAGTCCACGCGGACGGAGTCGCGGGCGTCCACTAGTGTGACATAAAATAGTTTTAACATTGCATTTAGTAGACTCGTTTCTAACCAAACTTAACTATCATACTGCTAATTAAATTGTCGTACTTAAGTAGTAAACTACTGCTACTGCGATTTAATTTAAAACTTCCTTTGAAGACAAGTGTTGTTGAAGTAAGTAGTTAATTAAATAAACTAATTAATTAAAAGTAAATGAGCAGCTTTGGAACTCCTTCACCAACATGTAAATAAAATTGGAGTGTCTGGTTGTAATATTAAAATAATTATTATTATGAATTTTTATACGTTACATAATTAAACCTATAGGTATATCATAATTTTTTAAAAATGAAAAACCGACTTCCTCCCCTATGAGCCATAATTCGATCTTACTAAAGTAAAATTTTACTAAAGGGCAAATATATTGAGTTAAGCCGTGAACGAAGTTTAGAAGGCATAATATTGTCAGATTTAGATGCCAGCAAATGATTAAATTGGCCATATGACGAAAAGGCATTGAGAGAAATGACTAAATAGGCTTCAAATTTTACGTCTGACAATATAAGCAACATATAATTACACTCCTTCTTCCTGCCCAGTTCCCAATCATTTGGGGTCGGTGCAATATGTAGGTACTCTTCTTTCATTCATCCCTATTATCCGTCATCTCGTTACTCTCATGTCTACCTCTTCCTCTATAACCATCTTACTTCGGACACGGCTTAACGCAACATATAATTATACGACTTCATAAGCCTATTGAAATCGGTTCATAAATGACGGAGTTTTGAGATAAAAAAAACACATAAAAAAACATACAGACGAATTGATAACCTCTCTTTTTGAAGTCAGTTAAAAACAACAGTTTATCCAATTTTGTCTATCTGGCTGTTTGTTATCGCTGAAAATCCGATACGGCTGTACAAATTTTGACGCAACATTCACTGGCGATAGCTGAAGTAATAAGGAATAAATTAGGCTACTTTCACGGGTACGACGGTAGTTATAAAGTTTACGCAAATGAAGACGCGGGCGGCCGCTGATATAATAATATATAGAAATTGTCCTGATGCCTAATTGAAAGTCTTATTCTGTAGTTAGTTATAAGTAACAATAGAAACTTGGTAAGTAACTCGCTACTTGTGACTAGTTAGAGGAACTTCACAACTGTGTTATTACAACGTACTAAACTTGCGCCGACAAGTTGCCAAAACAAATCAATAGATGGCGGGGACATTGGATACAAGTTATCGATACTTGTGAAGTTGGTACTAAGAACTATTCTCACATCAGCCCAAGTAGCATGACCTGCGAAACACGATATGATAAACCGATTCATCGATATCTACGATATCTACATTGCGTGGTCATGCTAGGGGGGCTGAGGTACTCGTGGTAGGTAAATTTATTTATTTACTACCAACTTAATTGTTTCCTAGTGGGAGCAAGACATTGCTATTGTAAGCATTAGAGCGTCATCTCTCTTTTACAAAGGAAATAATCCTTGGTTACTCCTCAAGTCATATTGCGTGAGAGTAAAAGGATAGAGTAGATACTATTTAACCGACTTCAAAAAAAGGAGGAGGTTCTCAATTCGTCTGTATGTATAATTTTTTTTTATGTATGTTTACCGATATTTCCGTCAATTATAAACGGATTTCAAAATTTTTTTTTTGGTTGGATAGAGTTCACTTCTGAGGTGGTCCCATTTTCACCAGGTCAGGATCTGATGATGAGATCCAGGAGAAATCTAGGGCAACCACAGAAAAATTGTATGCTCGTATGGTGCTTTTGTTACGTAATCATGTCTTACTCAGGTATATGCTTCAGGGTGTCAACATCTAATGCTGCTGTGCTGATGATGAAGCTACAGAACTCCTTAACCGTTAGGAGTTAGGATACAGTACTGCAATTGGTCAATGGAAACAATTTAGTAGTATGTAGGGCTAACGTGTTACTTGAATAAACATCTGATGCTGCTGTGCTGATGATGAAGCTACAGAACTCCTTAACGGTTAGGAGTTGGGAGACAGTACAGCAATTGGTCGATGAAAACTATTTAGTAGTGTGTAGGGCTGACGTGTTACTTGAATCAGCATCTGATAGTGCTGTGCTGATGATGAAGCTACAGAACTCCTTAACGGTTAGGAGTTGGGAGACAGTACAGCAATTGGTCGATGAAAACTATATTTAGTAGTGTGTAGGGCTGACGTGTTACTTGAATCAACATCTGATAGTGCTGTGCTGATGATGAAGCTACAGAACTCCTTAACGGTTAGGAGTTGGGAGACAGTACAGCAATTGGTCGATGAAAACTATTTAGTAGTGTGTAGGGCTGACGTGTTACTTGAATCAGCATCTGATAGTGCTGTGCTGATGATGAAGCTACAGAACTCCTTAACCGTTAGGAGTTAGGATACAGTACTGCAATTGGTCAATGGAAACAATTTAGTAGTATGTAGGGCTAACGTGTTACTTGAATAAACATCTGATGCTGCTGTGCTGATGATGAAGCTACAGAACTCCTTAACGGTTAGGAGTTGGGAGACAGTACAGCAATTGGTCGATGAAAACTATTTAGTAGTGTGTAGGGCTGACGTGTTACTTGAATCAGCATCTGATAGTGCTGTGCTGATGATGAAGCTACAGAACTCCTTAACGGTTAGGAGTTGGGAGACAGTACAGCAATTGGTCGATGAAAACTATTTAGTAGTGTGTAGGGCTGACGTGTTACTTGAATCAACATCTGATAGTGCTGTGCTGATGATGAAGCTACAGAACTCCTTAACGGTTAGGAGTTGGGAGACAGTACAGCAATTGGTCGATGAAAACTATTTAGTAGTGTGTAGGGCTGACGTGTTACTTGAATCAACATCTGATAGTGCTGTGCTGATGATGAAGCTACAGAACTCCTTAACGCTTAGGAGTTGGGAGACAGTACTAAAATGGTCGATGGAATCTATATAGTGGTATGTAGGGCTAACTTGTTGCTTGTGAGGTATACTTGAATCAACATCTGATGCTGCTGTGATGATGGTCAAGCTACAGGAGTTAGGGAACAGTACTGCAATTGGTCGATGGAAACTATACAGAGTGTTTTTTTGTGGCCACCATTAACGAAGGGTACGTACTCTATACATTAAATAAAGTAAGTTTATACAAAAAAAAATGCTGGGATTTTTTTATTTAATACTTGATCCGGCGAAATTTATAGTGTCTAGTGTTTATGCTAGGTTTTTTCATAGACAGATATTAATTATTTCTCGTGAAAAATCTTGCTACGCGCGTCTTTGTGCATTCATGCAGAAAAACGCAGTCTATTTACTCAACTTTGGACCCTATATTTTGGAAACCAGACTCTTCCAGGTATGCTTCCAAGGAGAAAAATGATAGTGATGATGAGGAGATTACGTAGTTTTCAGGAACGTTGACAACTAAAAATCACCATGTATAAACTAGCATCTATTTAAGTCCACAACGCATTAACACAACTAAAAATCGAGAAATAAACTGACTTTTAGAAAAAAAATTTAACCGACTTCAAAGTTTAACTAAAAAGCAATAAATAACGTAACTAATTTATCTAGTTAATACATATTAAATATCTCAAATTATTTAAATATTTACAACTTAATACCTAATACTTTAACAAAGTCATCTTTAACTATTTAAATATTTATAATTATAACTTATTTTTGGAGTCGGTGCCAGCCAAACAAATAAATGTAATTAAGAAAACTGACCCACACTAAATAGTAAAACCAAGAATAGGAAATTGCATTACCGCTGCCTACTACACCGTATTGTATTTTGCCGTGTGTGTGTCGTTGCCAGCCGCGCGCGTCCATCAATACAACAGACTACGTTACCTAGGCTGGCACCGACTCCAAAAAATAAGTGATAATTATAAATATTTAAATAGTTAATAATAATAATAATAATAATAAATTCATTTATTTCAGGTATACACCCATATTATAAATTTAGACATACAATCAGAACAATTAAAAACCAATTAACAATTAAAAATTTAAATAAATTAAAACAATGTATAAAATAAGATTATGTAGCTGGACGTACTAAAGACCGCAAATGGAGAATTTGCAGCTCTCATATACAGCCCTCAGCAGTTCATTGTCTGTCTCTCTGACCCGCGCCATAAAGGAGGCATGCCTCTTTCGAATAACGGCAAAAAAATCGTCTACCCTGTTCTCTGCAAACATGCCGGACGCACTACACCGCCACGGCAAGCCGAGCATACATCGGAAGGCGTTATTGTATTGCACGCGCATCGCGTGGTAAGCACGCTGCGTATAGTTATTCCAGAGTTGGCTGGTGTAGAATGCCTGGCAATAAGCTTTAAACAGGGTAATTTTGACTTGTTTGGAACAGCGCGCAAATCGTCGTGCGAGCATGTTACTTTTGGCAGCAGTGGAACGTCTTTGCCTTTCTAAATCGTCATCATCCCTTAATCTATCATTAATAACATGTCCTAAATACTTAAAGCTAGAAACAATGTTTAGTTGTGAGCCACACAACCTTACTTGTGGAATAAATGGGGGGTCTTTTCCTTGCTTGAAGATAACAACTTCTGTCTTTTTTACATTGTATGTCAGGCCATGAGTTATCGCATAGTTCTCGCACACTGCAAGCAGCAGTCTTAATCCCTTGACAGAAGGGCTCAACAGGACCATATCGTCCGCATAGCTTATGTTATTAACACTTTCATTGTTTTAAACTACAACCTACCTTGGTATTACTAAGCTTATCTAACAGTTCATCAATATACAAATTAAATAGGTTGGTGACGTCAAACCACCTTGTCTAAACGCCACAGCTGAGCGAATACTCAGTAGATAAAGCGTTGCCCCATCTCACAGCATTCATCTGGCCCCCGTACCAGTACTTCATTAACCTGATTATGTCGAGTGGAATACCTACCCTCTCCATCTTTGACCATAAGATGTTATAGTCAATTGTGTCAAAGGCACGACTAAGATCAAGAAAGCAAGCATATACATTAGTTTTTCTTTGTAGATAGTATTTAACAGTGTTCTTTAGTGCAAAGATAGCCATATCTGTGGAATGACCAGTACGAAAGCCAAACTGTGCGTCATTAAGGCGTATGTACTTATCCAGCTGCGGCTGAAGCAATCTTTCGAAGATCTTTGATAAAACAGTAGCTAAGGAGATTGGTCGGTAATTGGATAGGTTTGACAGATCAGCAGCCCCGTTTTTTGCCAAAGGAACTACAATAGTTTTCATAAAATCTTTAGGGAAATAGCCATGTGTTATACATCTATACTAATATTATAAAGAGGAAAACTTTGTTTGTTTGGTTGTAATGAATAGGCTCCGAAACTACTGGACCGATTTCAAAAATTCTTTCACCGTTAGAATCCTTATTGGACCTGGATGAACATAGGCTATAAGAATTTCCCGATATTCCCACGGGAAGGCGACCAACGGGAATTTAATATTTTTTACGAAAACCGCTATACATATGAAGCTGAAATCGGGCATATATGTTCATTGGGGACAACGAGGAAGGACTAAAAACGGATTTCCCGAAATTCCCACGGAAGGGGACTAACGGGAATTCATAATTTTTACGAGAACCGCTATACATATGAAGCTGAAATCGGGCATATATGTTCATTGGGGACAACGAGGAAGGACTAAAAACGGATTTCCCGAAATTCCCAAGGGAAGGGGACAAATGGGAATTCAAACGGATTTCCCGATATTCCCACGGGAAGGGGACAAACGGGAATTCATTTTTTTTACGACAACTGCGATACATATGAATTTGAAATTGGACCTGTATGTTCATTAGGGACTGCGAGGGAGCACTAAGAACGGATTTCCCGAAATTCCTATGGGAAGGGGAGTTACGGGAATTTAATTTTTTTACGAAAACAGCTATTTATACGAAGCTGAAATCGGATTAGGGCTACAAGGAAGCTCTAAGAACGGATTTCCCGAAATTCCCACGGGAAGGGGACCAACGGGAGTTCCAAATTTAAACGAAAACCGCTGTACCTACATATAAAGTTGTATCTATGTATTGATATGTACCGAAGCGAAGCGAGGGCGGGCCACTAGTAGGTTATAAAAATGTGCTAGCCTCTCGTAAAGAAGCATACCTCCACACAAAATATGCTCAACACTGAGGCCGTCATGCCCCGGCGACTTACCTCGCTTCATTCTACACACACACGCACGGACCATCTCCGCACTAATAGTAAAACTAGAAGTTACCGGCGGCGGCAGTGACGACGCTGAGGCATAACGGCCCCCGCACTGATTCACAGAACTGTTACTAGTAGTGGTATTGGCATATTTAAATTGCTTAACAAACATCTCCGCAATCATTTGGGGACATTGAGTACCATTTACTGTCAATGGTCTACTTGCTTTAAAAGACAAACAATTAGTTGGTTTCCAAAATTTTCCGAAATCATGCGATGATCTGTGCCCTGTAATTATATCCATTTTAATCTGTAATTCATTATTCTGACACCATTTAACCTTATTTTTAAATAAACGTTTAGTTTCATACATTTTTTCGTATATTGCTCCCTGGCCAGGCCGGCCATACAACAACCACATCCTATAAGCCACACGAGACGCTTCATGCAAGCCCCGTATGTAACAGTTCCAACCAGTAATATAGCTTTTACTACGCTTTTTATATTTATATGACTTAATCGCCGCGCAACGCAAACAATCTACGATTTTACTGTAAAATTTATCAATATGATCACGATGCGAAATGACCTTGCATGACGCATCCGAGCAGTCACACATATGCATCGAAATATTTTCTAAGTATAGCGTACAGTAATTATTATACATGTCGGCCTGGACGGAAGTTCGATGACCCCATACAACTTTATTAACCAAAGATTCATTTACAGTTATTTTTGCAAAATCACACTAAGGTCACACTCAAACACCAACGGGAAGTGATCAGACCATGACACTTCGTTTATGACACGCACTGATCTTATAACGTTCCAAGCACCCGCTGTCGCTACACAGTGGTCAAGCCAACTCATCTTGCCATTTATTTCGCTGAGATAAGTAAAAGTTCCAGAAGACTTACCGAGCAGCTGAATGTCAGCACATACCCAGTCCTGATCCTCACAGTATTTAGTAAGTTCCTTGCCAAACAGACGTCCCGGCGCCGCGTTATAATCACCAAACATAAGCGCGCACTCATTATCACTATCTTGCAGTATCGAACTCATAACACCTAAAACATTCCGTAAATAAAGGCAAGTTATCCTTACAGTCTGTGGGCATGTAAACAGACATGACAATAAGGCTACGATCTGCAAACGAGATTTGCACTGCCACTATCCTGGTCGATGAACAGCTGATCGGAGTCACGTTGGTAAACATACTCTTCCTCCACAGTACGGCAACGCCCCCGTACGGCCGGCCGCGCAGTGGCCCGCTTGAAGTGTCGACCGCTGATACAGCGTGATATTCAAAACCGGTGTCAATTTGACCGATAAATGGTATATCGTCCGGCAACAGCCAAGTTTCTTGCAATGCGATAATATCATAGTCATGACACAAGTCCTTAATATGTAGATACGACCTTTTTATGTTCTTACAGTTAAACGTTGCAAATTTTATAGGGTATATTATTGTTTTTGTATTATCCATATTAATGTAATAATTGTATCATGTAAAATGTCATCCTGTATTCGGTATTCGTGTTTGTTTACCTTTGTATATTCTAAATACAATAGATTCCGGCCAGTACTCCTCCCTTAATATTGCGTCCAAGTCTTTTTTGAGTACATTTACTTTGAAAGACCTGAAGTTTGTCTCAAATTTAGGCTTTAACAACTCGATACCAAAAACTTTGTTCCCACTATCTTCAAAATATGACGCAATATCTTCCACTGTGCAGTCTTCCTTAAAACGTGAGATATAAATTGGCACTGTTTGTTCCACTGCTTGTAGTTTAGATACTTGGTTTGTACCTCTGCGGTTTGGTCGCCTTGTTGTTGATGGGCCGGTGGTCCTCACTTCCTCCACATCTACACGTCTGCGTTTACGCTTATTATGAGCCACAAGCGTAAATCCGTCCTTTTCCATGTTACTCATGTTATTGCTTTGCGTTTTGAGCCAGTAATGGTGTGCCAGGTGTAAACAAATTACCCTGTGTATTGCCAACCGCTTCCTCTCCCGGCTGTGTCAACCTGAACTCCTGGAACGACGGCTGCTGACCACACGAAAAAGGGGCCTGCACTAGCGGCGTCATAGCAGTTGTGTTACCCGGATAACGGTTGTTTCTCATACTACCTGCATAGCTAATTGTAGTTGATCCCTTTACACCTTCACGAGTACTTGCGGAACTTAGCCTTATTAATGAGGTAGTTTCCGCTAACTGTTCTTTCCATATTCGAACTTCTGTATCTAATTCATTTTTCTTGACGTAGTTTTTTGTTATATTGGTACATTCCTGTTTAAGCAAAACAATTTCCTTTAGTAAGGCGGTAACATCGATATGATCAAATGTCACAGGTGGCAGTCTGTTCAGGTCTTTAGCAACAAATACAGGCAGCATGTCTGAAATTCATTATTAAAGTCATGCATTAAAGATGACTTTGTTAAAGTATTAGGTATTAAGTTGTAAATATTTAAATAATTTGAGATATTTAATATGTATTAACTAGATAAATTAGTTACGTTATTTATTGCTTTTTAGTTAAACTTTGAAGTCGGTTAAATTTTTTTTCTAAAAGTCAGTTTTTTAAGCCTTCAGATACATTTTTTTAGGAAAATGGAATAATGTTATCTATCATTCTAATAAACCCATTCGAATTCAAATTTATCGTAAATATGTTAAAAATATCCCCCATGGCAGTCTTGTGGCGTGCCCTGGGGGAGGCCTACGTCCAGCAGTGGACTGCAATAGGCTGATGATGATGATGTTAAAAATAGGTAGACTTACTTTTACATGTGAAATCTGGAGTTACTGTACTTATGAAAAACTGAGTATGCCATACAGTATCCTATCCTACTGATATTATAAACGGGAAAGTTTGTAAGTATGGATAGATGGATGGATGGATGGATATTTGTTACTCATTCGCGTAAAATCGGCTGGAACGATTTTAATAAAATTTGGCATGGAGTTAGCTGTCACCCTGGATTCACACATAGGCTACTTTTTATCCCGAGAAAATATTTTTATCCCGGATAATTTCCACATTTTGTTTTTTCTGCAGCCTACGCAGACGAAGTCGCGGGCGTCCACTGGTACGAAATAATATTTCAGCACAGTACCTATGTATATCTAATATATAAAATTCTCGTGTCACAGTGTTAGTTACCATACTCCTCCGAAACGGCTTGACCGATTCTTATGAAATTTTATATGCATATTCAGTAGGTCTGAGAATCGGCTACTATCTATTTTTCATACCCCTTCCATGCAATAAGCGACATTCACGTGAGCGGAGCCGCGGGCAACAGCTAGTATCTGTATAATATTGAACATATGACACAGAACAACATTTGTTGGCGGCTGCGAGCGCCTCCTCACCGAAATGAAAAAACTTTGTCGCAATGCCCGTACAGTGCGGTGCGGCCAGTTTAAAGAAAATGTCGAACATTGTTTGTTTTTACTTCAGTTGAAGCTATTTAATTTTAAAATACCCTTCGTTGTCGCTTATGTCTTCAGTAGGTACATGGTTGCGTTGATTATTACTGATGATTATTTACTGTATTTTTTATTCGTGTAACTTTATTGATTATTTATTCTTATTCTTATTCTTTATTGTACACATACAATTACATACAGACAGAAATTATGAAAGAAAATGTACAAAGGCGTGCTTATCTCTGAAAGAGATTTCTTCCAGCAAACCATCTGGGAAAGTGATAATTAAATATAAAAGGTAGGATATGCGTGTACACAGAATATATGTATAACAAAATTTGAATTTAACAAATGTAATCAATATAATTAATAAAATATACCTACATAAACATACATAAATATCTATTAATTAAATATATAATAGACAGACTCATTTCTATTGAAGCGAGAGGTAGTGGTTCTTTAATCTTTTCTTAAATGCAGCAACAGTTTTTTATTTGTTTTGAGTAAATAAATAATAATCATTTCATATATTTTGCTGTAAATAATCAAGCACAACGAGGTTGTAATTTTACGCGCGGTTTATTAGTAGCAGCATAGAGGAATTTATTCCTCTATGGTAGCAAGTAGTAGGTTTATAGCGAACGGTGTCGAAATCATGATAAAACTCTTTGTTTTGTCACCCGGAAATAAAATCGAAATTATGCATAAAAATATGGGGTAATATACTGTGACCCAAAAGTTAGTTCGACAAACTTTGAGCGTCCTACCCTATGTGACAGAAAAAGTTCCCATTTTTCTGATAACACAATGTATTTTTTTTCCAATGTGGGGCTTCACTAGAACATCAGCTGTATTTCCTTCAGTGTATGTCGTAAGTGTCGACTACTGTCGACTAAGGAACTCAAGGGCGACCCCTATATACGAAACGTGGCTGTGGGATCTGATGAATACAGTCGTATGGAGTATGTTTCTATTTGTTTGAGGATTCACTATAATAGCGTCTTGTCATGTATCTTTTGAACTCGGAACTCTAAAATTAAGCTAGCTGAACAAGGTAAAGCACTTTAAAATGGCTTATCGAGGTTTCCCCCTGCCAAACGACGTTTAAAAATAAGTCTTCTGGAAGTTTTTCCTGACTTATTTCAGATTATGTATGTACCTATACATATACTAGTTGATCCGTGAAATAATCACAGCATAAAAAGTGCAGTAAAAGGTATTGTTTCTCAGGCTCCTGAGTGTACCTCTTTTATTTAAAGTTCAGTTTTTTTTATCTTGGAACCGCGACAAATAAACAGTACTTTCGCATATACGTAATTATAATTAAAATATTATAATTACTAGACTTTTGTTTTCAAGTATCCGTGAATTGATTACCTGAAGTACTGAAGTGGGCTGTTTTGATTGAATTTTAGTTACCTACACCCTGTATAAGTATACCTTGTACTTGAAAATCATCAAATATACCTCCCTGTACCCTCAGCGATGAGAAGGGTGGAAACTTCCAGAAACCGAATATCTCTATCGAATTGTATTTACTTTAAATTGTTCTCCAGTATACATAGTTACGAGATATTCCTAAAAATACATAATTATGAGTTATAATATTCCATTTATTGAAGGTTTCTCAGACCCTTTTCAAGTTTTGCTATAGTTATTATTTCTACCCCGGATCATAGAGAAATAAGATGTAGACATAGAGTGCTAATGTCATACTAACAGTTTCGATGCACCATTAGACTTTTCGGTGCCTCACAATTCCAGTCCTTGACACTTAGATTGAATTACTATACGTTACAATACATTAGTAATGTAGTACATTACAATACATTACACTAATAGAATCTAAGTGTCAAGGACTGGAATTGTGAGGCACCGAAAAGTCTAATGGTGCATCGAAACAGTTAGTATGACATTAGCACTCTATGAAATCTTATTCCTCTATGCCCGGATGCGTGGACAGTTACAATTTAGTTTTGAATATGTAGTTGTTTCGTTTCATTAAAATTGGGACAATGATAAATATAATTTACGGGGATTATTTTATCATTTAATACAGCGGAGAGAGTTTGTGAAACATGCATTTGTATTTGTCTGCGTCACGCATTCACTGTAACTACACACGTTATGCTGCTGCATGAAGTGTATACAAAGCTTATACAAAGTTTGGGTAGATTTTTCAATAAGCTAATAGTTCTAACTGGTGAATAAATTTGATGCTGTCTTTCTTTAAAATTTAACTGAGATGTATCAATTCTATCATCCGAATAGACCATTGGCAAAATCGGTATAAATATGTAGTTATTTTTGATTAAGTTTTATCTTTATCAAGTCTCATTAGTTTAAGTGTACGTATGCATACTAACCGGCCCTTTAGTTCTCTATACAAATTACTTTCAGCCCTTTGCCTGGCTCTAACATGATACCCTTGACTTGCCTCCTTGATGGGCATCTCGTTTATTCCTCTATATATTATATATATTTATACTCCTTTTAAAGGTCTGACATTGCCATTTACTGTATCGTACACAAATGAATATTTACTGGAGAACATTCTTCAAAGACCCTCGTCAGCCCGTGAGGGAAGTGTTTCAGTACTTTTTCACTGCGAATATAGGTACTTACTTGAAAAAAAAAATCTATCTATAATACATAAGAGTAAGACCTGATGGATGACTCAGTAACGCACAACCCAACCAACTAGAGATAGAGCTTTAATTTTTAACAGGTAGTTGATTATTATTAGGGGTGTTATTTAAGAAAGATTGTTAATGAATTACAACCCCTGAACCTGTTTCAACAATTTTCAAAGAGTTTAAATTAAAGTTTTTAAGGACAGGAAAAGAAGTCACGCGGACGAAGTCTCGGAAAAGCTAGTTCGTAACATACGTACATAAATATAATGTAACTTAAATAAAATTTATCTAAACCTTCAAAGCAAACCATTGAAACTATTTCAAAACACAAGTAGGTACTCAGACTGAAGCAATCAATCGAGCGACTTCATTACCTAACTTTCAGAAGTCAGATATACCAAGCACATCTTCAAACTCCGAGTTAGGTGTTATTGGAGTCTAGATCCCGACGTACCTGATTGATGAGCCTCAGATAAGTGAAGGCACGTGACATTGTGATGCTGTCGAGGTCATGAATATGAGCCGAGCTGAGCCGAGGTTGAAGAGAGATTCGATGAGCTGATGTTCAGATTGCAGTTTAAATTATGTTACCTTTATATCTTGTGTAAATCTTATAGGTGTCTATCGTACGTTATGTTATAAACTGGCAGACGCCCACGACTTTCTCCGCGCAAACTACCTATATATACCTAGCCTTTCTATTACTAGTAAGTGATAAGTTCTGTACCGGCTGATTTCGAAAACTCGACGACCATATAAATCTATATAACTGTTAAGCTTAATCAGAATTCGCCTAATAATCAAAACATTTTGAAACAACCTGAAATATTTTCACATTCTCTTAAACCTCCATATTATTAGCAGGACGAGAAAATCCTCACCGCTTGTGACCTGAGCTTGTGACCTGAGCTTGTGACAGTGTTGTGTTTCAAACTCTGATTATTACTATATTTGACAGCAAAATGTATGGAATACCCTTCATATTTAGACAATAGCTTAAACAGTGTTTACATTGTTTTGTATTAAACACGGTAGATTAGCAAATAATTTGGTACACTACTTTTTATAGGAATTCATCCAGTCTAGAAACAATAGAAAAATTACCTAAGAATAATTCGATTACCTATAAATATAACAACAATAGGTTTTGTAGTTGTACAAAAAATAAGATTTTTAAAGTTATAATATAAATTTTATAAAATTATTAATAAAGAAATGGAAAAAATTCCTCACCCGGGTGGGAATATAAATTTTGTCACAAACTACCTGGAACTGAATTTGATCTAGTTTAATCTGCTTACAACCAGTTTAAGTCGAACAATGTCGCAATTTAAAATTCAAAGTTATTCAAATGGAATGGAAGCGCGAACATCACTTCAGTGAATTTTAAAAGTAGTGACATCGTGGTGAAACCTGGCCAAGTTTGTGAGAAAATAGTGAAAAATGTCTAATCTTATAAGTGCATTATTTTATTACAGTTTGTTAACAAAAAAATACAATTTAATGATTAAAAAATAGCTCTGGTTACTCCATGTACATTCATAAATATTTTTTAACCAGATGTATGTAAAATATTAACAATTACTTAAAAATGTGAATTGATTGAAACAGTAATGGATTTTTATTGAATGAGTACTTTTATATGTATTTTTATTGAGTTGTAGTTCTTAAGTTTTGAATGTTAGTTTTAACGAGTAGCATTATAATGGGCAGTAAACGAGCCCGGTAGTAAAGGGAGTAACATCTGTACGACTGCGGCATGGAGGGGGAGTGAGGGGGAGATGCGATCAGTAGTTGACCTGCGGCCGCTAATGAAGATTACCAATTACCAATCATTATAAACTAATAATTAACTCTAATATCCCTTTAAATTGATACAATTTTACAGGGTGTATAGCCCACTATGAAGATTCTCATCATCTTCCTGCCCTGTTCCCGTTTATTTGTGGTCGGCGCAATATGTACTTTTCTTCCATTCATCCCTATTATCTGTCAGGATACGCCTTAGCCCTTATGTGCATCTATGAAGATTCTATCCTCAAAGTTGTATGAACTTGCTTGAGTTGTTCTGGAACATTTTATAATATCTGAAAAAAATAAATATGTAATTTCGAGTCTCAAATTTATAGCTTTAGAATCAATATCAATATGTTCTTCTGTTACATCCTGTAGGTACGATTGGAATAGATTTGCAAACGGATTGTATCGTGTGGATTGAAAAATGTAATTGGAGGTCACTGTTTTGTATGCATGGATGGAAACAGAGATTGTTCCGACAATCCCATTTGCAAATTAGATTGTGTCCGTCCATGTATCGTATTGAAGGGGTAATAAGGCCAGTTCTCAATGGCGTCGCACACAAATTGACAAGCGTATATGAAGGACCATCCATACCTAATAATGCAGCACTTTGTAGTAATTTTAATCTCAACTAAAGTAGTGAGACTT
Source organism: Carposina sasakii (assembly GCA_014607495.2). Lineage (NCBI taxonomy): Eukaryota > Metazoa > Arthropoda > Insecta > Lepidoptera > Carposinidae > Carposina > Carposina sasakii. The sequence continues at coordinate 16,097,204 of CP053151.1, forward strand.
ACAGAAAAAAGATTTGTGATTACATGCATGCAACAATTATGGTCACGTTATAAAATAACCACCTCCTTTATGTCCTTCGTCCAAGGAGTGCGGTTCACTATTCCCGGTCATAAAACCAAATTTTATCGATGTTTTCACCAATATAGCGTTATGGTAGTTTTCTGCTGAAATATCTTTTTAACAGCTGTACTACTTCGGTTTGTTTTTACTGGAGCTCTCAGAGTTATAATGTATAGAGAATGCACTGTATAGTTTACAGTCAGCACTTAGCATAATATTTATTTTTTAAGTTATGTGAACATCGGAAGAATAAAAAAAAACATAATTTAAAAAATCCAAAAACCCAACTGCTTAAAAAAGAACCAAATAATGTACATAATAAAAAAAACTGAAAAGAAAGAAAGAAAAAAAAAAAAAAATTCTATAATATTATTATGGAATTAATACTATTGAAGAACATAAAATATTTTCTATTGATCGTAACATAATAACTGGATCCATTGAAATATTATTAGCTTGGCTGTCGGATAATGGATCCCGACTGTTTAGTTGTTAGGTATGTTACGATCATTAGAAAATATTTTATGTTGTGAGAAACCTAAAAATGATTTTTAAATACCTAATCAACGATTACCCCTACTCGATATAGTTTGTCGACTTTAATTTTTTTCATTTTCACAAAATGGCGTCCAGTAGTCGCCATATTGGATTTTCACTAACGTCATGTCTTTAGTGACACTCGCCGAACTAACAGGGAATCGATTGACGTATGAATCATAAAAATTGGCCGAGGCGTTTGGTCTGTGTAGTGCTTCAAAGGAACAAAACATACATACATAGGCTGTTAAACACAATACCACTCCTTTGCGTCACTCGGGTAAAAACGTGTTAAACCATATTAACTTATCTATTATATGTCCCTGTGTTCCCTAGATAGGGTAGAGAGTCCACAGTCAAAATAACATATAGGTAGGCAAGCTTATGCAGAGAAATATAAAATCAATAGAAATATTATCTATAAAGGCAATGTAATGTAACGTGTTGTTTGCGTTTGGTTTGAAAACTTCGAATATGTTTACAATATGACGGTCTTAGCGACTGAATCCCGATATGGGAGTTATACAAATACTTTGGAATGGTAGTAACTGTTGTTACAGGTATACAGGGTGTAAGTGGCAGCTAGGTAAATATTGAAAACTTCGAACCATGTTTCTGCAGTGAAAACCACTGAAAATTCAGTTCTAAATCTCAATTATGAGATGGTAGCACTGCGAATCATAATAAACAGTGTTTAAAAAAGGGGTATGTATATTAGTAATACATTGCGGGGAGATGAATTAAAAAATGCATTTTAATGTAGTATTGACAATTACCTAAATTAAAGGCCCTAACATCATTCAGTATTTGTCTAACTGTACCATAGAAGTATAAGATAGACTGTACCTTACACCCTGTATATTTCCCTGCACGGTTATCATCTCGAGACCATCAATATTTATGTAAAATTCGCCCTGAAAGTATTTTCTCGCAGTAATGTGATCCGTAAGTAAGCAGAATGCCGGGGATTCAGGATGCTCAGGCAAGCGCAACTTGCTTCTGATTGAAAAGGCTTTATTTATTTTTTGCATTAACATTTACATAACTTGAAATACGTACATATAAATAAAAATAACTATTTCGTTAAGGAAAAAGTAATAACAAAAGCGTCCCCTTAGTGATGTATCACACTTATCGGAAGTGACTAGTGATGTGCCTAGTCGATGGCTGTCTCCAGCTTATAATATCTTCTATATAAGCCAATGAATGTTGAAGATAATACCGATGTTAGTTATACTGCAATTTAGGACGATAGGGGAAAATGCGGGACTAATGGGGGACAAAGCGGGACTTAAGTAAAATACATCAACTCCATCTCCTTCCATGCTTGTCATAAGAGTCGAGTTGAGTCGACTAAGGAACTCAGGGGCTTGTCATCGATCTTTTATATAAAAGATAATTCTAGTATTTTAGTTTAGATGATGATGATGATCTCCGACCGTGTTTCGGCCAAGGTGACCAATCTCTACGGAGATTGGCCAGGTACGCAGGAGATATTAGTGTACAAGTGTGTGCACAAACATAGATGCACTCTCTATTCCGTTACTCTCATAGTCCGATGGTTTAGATAGAGCAATTATGGAATGCCCATGAGAATACAATGGCAGAGTATGCAAAGAATAAAATAAGAATATGCTTAAAATGAAAATTCTTGTGACCTACTTTTTCGTGCCTAATGCACAGAGTCATCAAGAGCTTACAAGAGCAAGAGAGTAAAGAAGGTACCTTCTTCTATAAAATAGATAGTAATTTACATCTGCTGATTAGAGCGATTCACAATAGGATTGAAAACAAGAATAATTTGAGTTTTATCGAAAAAGTCATTCTCGAGAACAATCCCAAAATTTTTCCGTTTCTTTTCTATACAATCCGATTTGGTTGATCCTTTCAGTTAGTGATTTAACGGTGACTATTCATGTAGATTATCCTTCGCTTTGAGTCACTTAAAATACAATAAATAAGACGGAATATGTAAAACTTTTACTACTATTAGTAGATAGTAGTAGAACTAGATACCTACATCATCACGCAATCGCGGCTTCGTGGCATGCCCTCGTAGCACATCGTTGAAGCAGCGCTGCAGCGTGTCTTTGTAGAAACTTACCTAAGTAATCGAGATTTGTGTTCGGACAAATGAGAACTAATAGGAGCCTATATTTTTATAATATCCATAGTTGACTTTGATCAGTTCCATATGCCTGTATGTATAGGTAGTGGTTGCTTGCCTCTTTAAGATTAGGTTGATGAGATACTAGTCTATTGTTACTATGTCCTTGATCAAATCCTATACTGAACGCGTTATTTCTTTATTAGTCACAAGGCTCAGTCTGAGTGAGAGTACAAGCATGAATGCTTATGAATAGGTAAAATAAAGGAAACACGTAATATTTTCGTTGAAGTTTAATTGGCGAGACATTGCATCGCAACCGACACACGAGAGGTCGCGCATAAACTTTTTTTAATAAGTAACAAATTTTGAATATAACTAGAGATTCGAAATATTTACAAAATGATAACATAGCCTTTGTCTTTGCTTTCGTATCACAAACATCAGAAATAGTTCATTGTAATGAGCGAGAACGAGTCCGCTGTAATAACCGTACACAAACATCGGCGACACTGTTCACTTAGCACACTTGGTAGTGGGAGCTCACTTATGTCCTAAAGGGAGGCGCTCGCCTAAATTCGAAGTTTGGTCGTGAGTGGTGTCTGTGCGCGCGCTAGAAGTGCGAGCGAGTGTGCCCGTTCCAGCGCGCGTCGCACTGCGAGAGCGAGAGGGACAGTGAACCCGACGTGAGCTCGGTGGCGGGCGCCGGGTAGTACACGGTGGGCGCGGCGGCGTGACGCGAGCTCGAGCGCCCGCGAGCCGCGCGCGATCCGCTCGTGCGCAGCGTTCCGTTGCGCGAGCAGCCCGCGCGCAGCGACATGCGCTCGCCGCACGACGCAAACGAGTCGTCCCGCGTGTGCTCGGGAGAGTCCCGCGCGCCGCGCCGCGCCAGCCGCCCCGCGCAGAACATCTTCAGGAACACGCGCTTGAACTTCTCGCCAAAGATCACGTAGATGAGGAAGTTGACGCTGCTGTTGATGGTGACCAGCAGGTTGGTCGTCTTGACGAGCGGGTCCAGGTGCTCGAACTGGTCGCCGAGGAACACCTCGAAGGCGTTGGTGACGAGCGCCAGCAGGTTGCACAGGAAGAACACCAGCACCACCACCAGCAGCATGGTGGCCAGGCCGAGCTCGCGGCGCTGCACGCGCGAGAGCCGCGCGCGTTCGGCCTGCGCGCGCCGGACCTGCCGCACGATGCGCGCGTTCAGCACGGCCAGCGCCGAGAACGGCACGATGTACATCACCACGAGGTACATCCAGTGGATGTACACCTCCACGTAGCGCTGCGAGCGGAAGGCGGCGGCGCCCACGCAGTAAACGCGCTCGCCCGTGGCCGCGTCCAGCTCGGTGTGCACGCGCGCCTCCAGGAACTTGGGCGCGTTGTAGGCGAGCGCGAAGCCGGCCGTGCCCAGCACGTACCAGCGCGCGCGCGACGACGTGCACAGCGCCTTGGCGCGGAACGGGTGGCACACGGCCACCCAGCGCTCCACCGTCACGATGAGCGTCAGGTACACCGACATGGTCTGCGCAACGTTGGCCAGCGGGTACGCCACGAGCGTCAGGTGCGGGCACACGTAGTAGTAGTAGTAGCGCAGCCAGCCCGTGTACGGGTAGATGGCCGACAGCCCGAACAGCAGAACGGACGTGACGATGAGCAGCGTGTCGCACGCCGCCAGCCCCACCAGCAGGCAGTTGATGGACGAGCGCATCTGCGGCCGGCTCAGCACGAGCACGCTGAGCGCGTTGCCGAGCAGGCCGCCGGCGCCGATGGCGTTCAGCAGCACGCCGTGCACTACGAAGCGGAACAGCCGGTCGGCGGGGCTCACGTCGGCGTCGGCCAGACAGCCCTCGCTGGCGTTGCCCGCCGCCGCCCACGCGCTCGCGTTCATGCCCGGCGCCGCATGCTCAGCGAGGCCGCGCCCGCGCAGCCTGCCAACAAACACACAGACAGAGTTACTACTCGCTGATAAATTACACTTACACGAAAGAGGATCTATTTCTTCAGTGTCCATAAAATTAAAAAGTAAATGTCATAGTTTCAGAAAACACTCAACGCTGTCATAGCTGACAGAACTACAAATACAAGTTCACACAAAAGTTACCCATGTTTTGATCTACAATATCCAAATTATCAAGTTTAGCATGCGGTGGATCATCGCGTTGTTGGCGGCGTTCGCGGCGGGCGGCGCGGGGGGCGCTAAGATCCTGCCGCGGGAGCGAATCCGCTACAACTTCTACCGCGAAATCCGCGAACACGGTACCCGCCGCTTGTTCGGGGGAGAATACTTTAACCAGCTGGAGTTTGGCTTAGCCTGCGCAATGACCGACAGGTGAGGGGTTGATCATCCTTTTGAATAATGATTTACTTAGAGGAAACCAATATCTAACATACGCGAGTTTGATATACATACTTGTTACATAACGATACCTATTGCAGACAAAGCTCATAAACATTAGCTAATTAATGAATGAGTTATGTTTTTGATCTGGTCATCAATGTTTATTTATACTTATTTTATTAAGACTCCGATTATCCGACATGTACGCTATTTTGCACAATTATACCTATATTTTAGGTACAAAGCAGAAGCATTTTATCCCTATAGAATGCCAACTAATCACAATTTAATGAAATTCTTACGCAAAAGAAGTTCAGTAGGCAGCATTGTATCTACTGCATTTCATGGAGTTATAACCGATGTGCAGATACCTGCGCCAGCGCTGCTCGTGCGGCATCATCACGCTCCGCTGGGCGGTCTCGTCTGCGCATTGCCTCAACACGCAGCTTGCCTACATCCAGTACACGCCGGAGGAATATCTACAGAACAAGACAGCCTTCCTCGACGACTACCAGGTCATCGACTACATTTACAGGCATCCCAAGTGGGTATTACTTTGATGTCGGAATTTTCTCAGCAACTTATCAATGTTCATTTACATCTGTCATCCATCGCCATGCTAAACGTGACTGCGTCATCTTCCTAATGAGACTGCAGTTCTGATTACCCCATTTCGGGCTTATCACGATTTTGGAATAACAAAGCTATAACGCACAATTGGTGCGTTCCAATGGCAATTTCCATTTTGGTATCGCTTTATTGTTATTGTAAACAAAATCGCTTACAGGTTACTATTACTATCATCGTCCATATTCTCATCTCTCAAGTTAACATAACATAATCCAGTATTCCTCTGGTCACAATACCGAGCCTCGATCTTCAGTTATAAAGCGGTCATCGACCGGCCGAAGTCTGGCGCCGACGTGATCGTGCTCCACCATGACGTGGGCCTCATCCGCACGCGCCGCCCCATGGGCTGCCAGCTGCCCGTCAACCCCACCCCCATCAACGCGCTGCACATGTACAATCCCATCGAGTTCTTCGATAAGGATCTCAAGGTTGGTGCCTCTGTATTATACTAGTCTTTGTAAAACTGCTTAACTATGTTATGAGCAAATGGTTATTTACATACATACATACATATAATCACGCCTTTATCCCTTACGGGGCAGGCGGAGCACCAAGGGCCGATAGAATCACATGGTGCCACTTCTGACCAATTTTGAGGGTATAGTTGATATAATGGTTATTTGGCGACAAAAATGCTGATGCGTGGCTTCACTTGAATATATCAAGTGAATATATCTTGAATATAAGCTAGCAACTCAGTGATCATTAATATCTGTCCCCGGTATGCTAATCGTCGCTGCGGGATCTCCCATACCATCCTAAGGTTATCTAGTCCATTAACATGAACAACATCCAGCCATTATGCTATATCCAGCCTTGTCGCAGTTCCTCGGCTAAAGTGTAAAGTATATGTATGTGTTATATCACACATATATATAGGTATATTATGTGGTGACTACGTGCAAAAACTTCCCTATGGCAGTAGCCTTGTGGCGTGCCCTGGAGGAGGTCGATGTACAGCAGTGGACTGTAATAGGCTGAAGAAGAAGATGATGTGTTACGTCAACAGGTGCTCGGCTACGGCACGACGGACGACCGGCATGACGGACGGCTGTACGGCGTCACGTTCCGCATGGGCTTCTGCCAGCGGGACACGTACCTGCACTGCCTGTGCGGGGTCTCCCTCAACACGAGTGTGTGCTCGGGTGACTCGGGAGGCCCGGTGCTGTATAAGAACCGGCAGGTATGTCGCTATTTAACTAACTTGTTGCCATGGTTACTGTTTACATTAATACAATTTTTTAAATTGCTTTTTGCCCACTACCGGACTGACAAAATCCGCTGATAACTGAATCAAGTCATGATTATGATCACAGACAACTACAGAGTTGTGAAAGTGCAATATGTAAATAGCTAAGATAGTATGATGTCAAAGTATGTTTTGGTTTGCTGAAATAAATCCTTTTAAGAGATAAACTCGCTTTTGTACAATCTCTGTGTAAATATGAGAAGTCACTATATTATATGTAAGTAGCTATACTGTTTGTATGTAGGTACTACGTAAGTAGAATAAACAAAATCAAAATTATCTGAAAGTACCTCAATTTTTTTAAGTAAGAGCAAAATATAGAGACGGCAGTAAACTGTTAACTTGAATATTTGATGTAAATTGTTTTTAAATATAGTGACCCTCAGTTTATATCCAGGTGGGCATCACAACCATGGGTCCGATAAAATGCGGGCTGAAGGCGTCGCGGCGCGCCGCCGACGGCATCGGCATGGTGAGCGTGTTCACCACGCTGTACAACTACTACGACATGATCAATTCCACCATCGCCAGCTACGACCTGGAGCCGCGCACCGCCGGCAGCGCGGGCCTGGTGCCGGGTGCCCTGGTGCTGGCTGCGGCGGTGATGCTGCTGGCACGACGGGCGCTGCCGGTGCGATGACGATTGTGACGTGTTTGTGTTCGTGGAGTACATTTTTTAAGTCTTTGCTCTTTTGTTTCCATCAATCCTTCTGCCCTTTTCCCATTCTTTAGAAACTCATATTGGTTATTAAAGTGGTCGGCGCAATACGCAAGCAAGCAAGTATAAAGTAAGTTCATGCCCATCATTTACCAAGTTTACCTACCTGTACAGTTACACATTTTGTCTTATTTATAATTAGGTGCATATGTGCCGAGAACACGTTCCATGACTACAAGAACATACCTAAAGGTTTGAAATTTTTATTCGCGCTTTGAAGTGGCGCCACCTGTCTACCGATGACGCGTCGTCCTCAAATCAGAGGTCGCGAATTTCATTAGGCCAAAAAAATGGCGGTATTCAATTTTAGTACCAGTGCTTATCGTATGGAAGAATGGAACATTTATTTTGATTATTACGATATTTTATGAACATTTATGTGCTTTTCTAATTAAACTTTCTAATAGGTAGGATTATCGCGTGTGTTGTATTGTGTAGTGTACTGGATTGCAGTGTACGCGATTCTTATAGAACTTGTCTGCTGATGGAGTACCTACGTAAGGTAAGTCGAATCTATTTCGAATTTCAAACTTGATGATCCAAAATAAGCATTTAATCCTAAGATATTTTTACCTACGTTTGCTAAGTGAAATTGTATTAGGCGTTACAATTCGGAAGTTCAAACATTCACTATGGGTGCGCCCACCACCGGGTTGTTGGCGAAACAAATGTAGATTTTTAATCTAGTTTTTGATTTCGGAAATAGTCCGATCTTGTATGCTAGGTGTTCGGGTCTGGTTTCTCGTGGTGATTGTAGTTAGTGCAAGTGCAAGTTTTCGCAGTTATGAGTTATCAGATCCGAGGGTCAGTGGAGGGTGTAGGGCCCGGTGGTGGGCGCGCCCATAGTGAACCTACGTTTGCGCTTGATCTTGTACTTTCTTTTGTATTAACATATGTTTTACTGTAAAATAGTCTTTTGTATGGGAAACAAATACGATCTATATTTAAGTACCTACAGATGTGTATATAGGTACCAGTAGGTACTTACAAAGTAGAAAATCCTCTGCAGCCTCATTGGTTCTGAAACAAAGAAATAGTGTGTTTGAATATAAAATCGTGCACCATACAAACTAGGCTTACCTACGGACAAATCGCATTTTATACAATTATTTTATACTAATAAACGGTTGATTTATTTATTTATTGGACGCTATGTCCAACTCATGGAGCAGGAACAAAGAGGAAATGCGATTTATGATTTACTGGCTAATATGTATTGGTTTCTAAACATAGTCCCCACTAAAGCTATGATTACCTAGGATAAGGTTGCATTTCCACCAGAGATATGTTATACAAATCCACCAATCTCATCGTCCATGATGTCAATTGGATTGGTGAATACCATGGAGAAGGTATAAATGAGGAGTTGGGACTATGAACTGAGTCGTGTGGTAATCGTGAGGCCATGACGTCATGATAGGGGTGGAGCTTCAGCGCCAGTGTGTGTAACGCAGTAGCTGTAACCACACGCTTATGCAAGTAGTTTGGCTAGTCACTACAAGGTGGTTTCTATGTAAATGGGCAGGGCTACAGTGTTAGGATGCTCCCCTCGACCCATACGCATCCATAACAACGTTGCATAGTGGAAAGTCAGACTAACGGTGCCGTCATATAGCGGTCGGCCGTGAAGGAACATTTGACATGACGTGACCGTAAAGTTTGCTGTTGTACGGCCGCTATATCATGTCACCTAGAAAACTATAGGCGTCGGCTGTGATCAGTGTCGTAAATGGGGCGGTGCCATCGGTGCCCAGGCAAAGAGCGCGTAGACTCTGGGGGGCGCAAGAATGGCCATACCAGGCAGTACTAAATAGGGCGTAGAAAAGGCTATTTACGGCACTGGCTGTGATACTATACTTTAAACAAAGGTCACTATGCCTCCTCCCCTTCGTCCCTCGTTCAGAGTCGCTGCACTGCGAGAGACAGTGACGTATGCGATGCCTAGTGCGTACTACACCCGCGAGGTGGCGCGCGGTGCCGGTCAATGACACTCTGTCGGATATTGTCATAGATTACCTCCTAGGTAGGTAATCTATGGATATTGTTCACGTTTTTGGCGTTTTCGTTATAAATAGTAGGAATAGCCCAGAGTAAGATTTGTATGAAGTTTTCAAGATTTGTTACCATTTTAGTTTTTAAGAGGTTAAGACTCGTTCAGTCTGATTTTCAGAAGTAGGTAGTCTAGTAATTAGTATTTAAGGCTTTATTTGCACTGAAAACGTGACAAATCTTCATCTGCAGGCGAAATAATTAATATTTAGTGGGCGTATGTTATAGTGGCATCATAATATGAGCAAACTTAATTACTAGAAATAGTATAATGGCATAATATCAGACTACATATTTACAAAAACCGTTATGAGTTGAGCTTAGTCTATTTATATCAAAAAAGTTGAGTGTATCTATACTCTATACATACTCGTATAATGAAAATAATAATAAATATAATAAAAGTAACCGATAGCGATCTATCTGTACATGGAAGATATATGAGAAAATATATTATAGGAGACCTTTATCAACGCAATAGGACGCAAAACGATTTTTTTTTTGAATTTTTGTCTGTTTGTCTATGCGTTTGTGCACGCTAATCTCAGAAACGGCTGAACCGATTTCGATGACAGGTTCCATTTGACATATAGTTTTACATATAACTTTTATCCCGGTAAAATGTTTTCATACATACATACATAATAATCACGCCTCTTTCCCGGAGGGGTAGGCAGAGATCACGGATCTCCATTTGCTACGATCCTGACACACCTCTTTCGCTTCATCTACTTTCATGATATTCTTCATGCACGCTCGTCGGTTAAGGGTACTCTTGACCTGACCTTTCTTTAGAATTTCACCAATTTGATCGGTGAAAGTCCGGCGAGGTCTTCCCCTTCCAACCCTTCCATCCACTCTTCCGTTGTACACTTTCTTTGTCAGTCTACTTTCACTCATCCTCTCCACCACCTCAACATACCCTTCTCAATCTTCGTCACCACGTCCTCATTTATACCATTAGACATAATTTTGACATTTTGTTTTTTCTAGAGTACATGCGGATGGAGTCGCGACGTCCACTAGCAACAAATATATTCACTTAATTAACCATGGTTTGTCAGTGCTTAGCTGCATGACCTAGCTATGCTAAACGTGCCTGCAGGATCTCATTCGCGATCCTGCAGGTCTGGCTTCTGGTTACCCTACTTTAGGAAACACAGCCATGTATAGGTATATACGGGTATTATGTATCTATGTATATACAGGGTGTTTTTTTGTGGCCACCTTTAACGAAGGGTACGTATTCTATACATGAAATAAAGTAAGTTTATGCCAAAAAAAATGCTGGGAAAAAAAATTTAAATTCCTTGATCGTACGAAATTTATAGTGTCTAGTGTTTATGTTAGTTTTTTTATAGACAGATATTAATTATTTTTCGTGAAAAAATCCTGCTACGTGCGTCTATGTGCATTTATGCAGAAAAACGCAGTCTATTTACTCAACTTTGGACCCTAATATTTTGGAAACCAGACACTTCCCAGGTATGCTTCCATGGAGAAAAATGATCGTGATGATGAGGAGATTCCGTAGTTTTCGGGAACGTTGACGACCAAAAATCACCTGTATGTCTGCAGCTTTGCTTGCTGAAATCAATTCGAAAACAAATCTTGTATCGCGCTCTTTAACTCAATCTATAATTAATATATTGAAATTTTGATATTTTAATGAAAATAGAGAACGAACATATATATCCACAAAATATGAAGAGACTCGAAATTACATGTTTATTTTTCCTAGGAGTAATCCTACTAGTCATTATTTAAAAAAATCTAAGTCTATATTGTCAAGTCTATCAATAATATCTCGATTGAATGAAATCTGTATTTGATATAAACATAAGAAAGAATAAAATCGATTCTCGAACAATCTTTTTTCCTCTACTACCCTACACAAATACACGGCGGGTAACCACAAGGTTTAAGTACATAACATATACTAAAACCCTTAAACCGTCCCCACTGAAACCCTAAACTGGTTTAGCTCGAGGATTGAGTCGACACGGACTCATCTACAATGGGAGAGGTTTTAGTGTATTTATTACAGATTTATTCATAGCTTTTGAGTTAGAACCTAAAGGTTTGGTTACATTGATTAAGTTGGACTGTGCTATGTTTTCATTGAAGTGCATGCGACTGAGTATTTTATAAAACAAAGTCACTTCCCGCCGTCTCTGTCTGTCCCTATTATACCTTTAAAACTATGCAAATCCGATGAGGAGGAGTCATGAGGAAGGTTTATGTGTATAATTAAGAACCCGCTCCGGCTTCATATGGGTGCAATGTTGATACGAAATTTCCCTTTATGAGGATGAAGTCTTGGGCGATCGCTAGTTGGTTGCTTAAATATCGTAAGAGAAGTGTTTTTTACGACTGCTTATGGTTGTTATATACTATTTTATTTATTAATATACACAACTTGCACTTTTTTCTAATATAATCCAAAACCAATGCTACGACTATATAATTATATCGCTTTTCTAGATCCAGCTACTATACCATTGTATAGGTATATTGGCCTTAATGTACAGACTGCAGCGCTGAATTCAGTTTAAAGTTATTTCGTTAGTATTTGCATACAGATTGTGTGCAACGCGTACCGACGTATAGTATACTTGTGTACCAACATAACTGAGTGCCAAACATGGCATGTTTAACTTGGATATTACTTGAAAGAGTTTGCCGAAATAGAAGTAAAAAAATCAAAGCTCCATTATGGCTTTAACAACACCGAATGAATTTTCAAAGAGAATATTTTATAGTTTCGCTTTAGTTTTTTCCCCAAGTTGTTAATGCAAACTCGAGTTGCCTGACTACTTTATTTCTTTTAACTTTCTGTCTCAACTAAAAAAATCCAAAAAGTTTATAATTATCAGGCGGGATGTCAAAGCTCTGCGAACTAAATAATCTCTTGCATATTTAGCAGTTAACAAGCGTCTGGCACAAAGTAGAATGTTTTCAAATTAATATTCATTTTGCATAATTAGTATTTAATAATCGCCGCAAGCGCCTCTGCATTTACATCTAAACTGGACTCGGGGTAAAGGCCAGAAATAAACTTAATGCTATGATAATATTAATAGATATCTTAACGAGTGAACAAGACAATTTCTGTTTGAGAAAAAAATATTGCAACAAAAAGCAGATACTGCGAGAAAATTGGTAAAGTTATGGCAAGATTTGGCGTAAAAACATTTATAACTTCATTACTTCGTTTGTACTAAATCAGGGACGATAAAACTAATAGGTTATTTAACCCTGACGATTATTTAAGTAGGTAATTATATAATTAATAGGACGGCTTAATATTTTCGCATAATTCGCAAAGCAGATTAAACTTTCTAAAATAACTGATGCGGGGCTTCACTAGAATACATCAGCTACATCTCTTCCCGTTCTCTCAGGCGATAAACTTGCAACTTGTCACTGATGATTTACATCTGTCCTCGCTATGCTAAACGTGTCAGTAGTATCTCCTTTATGATCCTGCAGTTACTACCCCCCCCACTCCGAGAACACAGCAGTGTGTATATACATACATACATACATATAATCACGCCTTTATCCCTTACGGGGTAGGCAGAGCACTAAGGGCCGATAGAACCACATGGTGCCACTTCTGACCAATTTTTAGGGTATAGTTGAGATGTACAAACTCGGTTAGTAGTGACAGGTGGTCAGCCCATCGCGTACAAAACACCAAGACCCTCTTGTCCCTCTACTGGCTTGTACAGTATGCCCGGGAAGAGAAGCAGCTGTAGTATTACACGTTATTTTTTACTCCCAGAGCAGCATAGAAGATACAGTGTGTATATGTATGTATGTATAAATGAATTAAGATCAAACATTTGTCCGTAACGTTATCGTCTAACTGTATAAAATCACATAGATTTTGTTAGCGAGTCGCTAGCGTTACGCCGCGTAAAAAGGTTCGTGCTTACCCCGCTGTTTGTTTTTCTCTCAACTTACGCATTTAATATCTTACCTTTTATTTTATTTTGTAGCTCTAGTTTTTTTTTTACGTAGGTTTAGTTATTATTGCAAATAAGTTTAGTTCGTAGGTTATTTAGTATTAATTTATATAATAATAAATATAGTTTATCCTTGTAAAAAAAAAACAAAAATCTTACCTTTAGGAAGTATTTCGGAACAAATTCAATTTTCTTTGACAAGGAACGAGACGTTCGATATAAATACTCGTAGACATGTGCCTTTTGATGTACCTACCTAAATAATAATATGAATTATTGTGATGTTCACATTTGCTACCATGTTAAGCAGTTTCTACGTCTGATGTCTTTTAATATGACTTACGAAATATCGAGTAAAATATAATAAATGGCCAAATGCGAATGGCACATTTTGTGTTATGTTGCAATTCGCTTTTTCGTTTGTTTACAAGTGGACCGTTTTCATTTCATGTGAATCGTTTCAGTAGTTTTGGCATGAATGTTTATAACATTTGATGTGTCCTACGCGGGAATCCATCATTTTATCGCAATTCCTTTCAACGATTTTCATTACCCATAAAACGATTCGCAGAACTTTTAGTAGGTACAATATTAAAAAATCCTAGAATTAGGTTACATAGCAATTTCGTTTCCTCGAATATACATTATCTAAAAACACATTCTATCGAAATAGTATTACATAGAAGTTTTGTTACCCATATTTTTGTTTCATCGTAAGTGTCCGTTTGCAAAATAATTGAAACATCGATTTTTACTTCAATAAATCAATGGACATGGCAAAATACGATTTCATGCAATTAATTAGTTCTTCTTTCTAGAGAATTATTTAAAACAAAAATTAGATAGAATGAAAAAAAAAAGTATTTAAATCAACTCAGTTTACCCCGACTCCACGCAGTCTTGTCTGTCCTACCCCTAGAGTGCAATGTAAAAGCGAGTAGGCGCGGAGGGGCGAGGCGGCCCGCGAGCTGATGCCTGCGCCAGCCAGCCTCAGCCGCGGCGGTGAGCGTTACATTCATTTGCGACGATAAGCTCGCGTGGGACCGCATGGGCCCCGCAGCACCGGAGCCGTGACAGTAACCATGCCTGCTGCATGCTGTATGTTTGATGGCATGCTGCATATTTGCTGCATTCTGTATGTTTGCTTGCATGCTGTATGATTGCATGCATGCTAGCTTGCATGCTTTTTTGCTTGCATACTGCATGCTTGCGTGCATGTTGCATAGTTGTTTAATACTAAAAAGTTTATTTTATTTATTTATTATGGGTTCCGATACACATTGTAACATGTTTATACGAATAGTTTCATCGATAACTTAATACTTTTATGAAATGTAAGTTCGATGTACCGTTTTTCTGGTAATCAAAACAACTTTAAAAGATTTTTTTTAAGAAACTTTTTTCGATGATTTGAAACAGCGATGATTAACTTTTCGATGAATTGAAAGAAATATATATTAAAAATCGTGGAATAGTTTTCGGTAAAATGAAATTCGATATATAAAAAAAAATCTGTATTCTAATAGTCCTATGCAGTTACTTTAAGTAATTAAATACGTGAATTTATTTACGTCACATAAAGTAATTTTATTATTGTATTGTTTGATTGTTTGTCAATGCGGAGCTCTTGAATATAATGAGAGCTTCATCGTCTGGTAACGTTGTGTACAAACCAAAGAAGAGAAGTCGTTCGTAGAAATTAAGTACTGCTTTCTTTCTTAAATATTATTATGATATGTATAATATATCATGCTCATCATTTGACGGCCGATTGGTGTAGTTGGTAGTGGCCCTGTCTGCGATAGGTCCTGGGTTTGAATCCCGGTAGGTGCAAACATTGATATGATGAATATCGATGTTTGTTTATGACACAAGACCTTAGGGATCTTAGTGTGGGACTAGGTCAATGTGTTGTGAAGTGTGTGATTATTAAAAAAATATATACAGGTTTTCGGTTTTATTCGTCAGAGCTAATTATTATTGGAATGTAGTCCCCTGACTTCTTTGTAACACTTAAACTGTTATTATTATGTTCTATTTAGTAGTTACCATGAAAATCCATAGTACTTGCAAGAATGCCTGTTCACCGAAACTGAAAAATAATAACCAATAAGATTGTATGAAATATTGGCTCAGCTCCAGTCCTGCAATCCTATTGGTTAATATTTCTCTGTTTCTTCGCTTCGGTGGACAGACAGCTTTACAATAAAACATAGTACCTATACACTAGGAGGCAAATGGAGCAACATGTTGCGGAACATGTACCTCAACAACTACGTGGAACTTGCCGAGGTAAATGTTGCGATACTTTGTATAGGCCACCCTAGTCAGTGTTTATAGAAATGTCGCCTCGGGCACGTAACTCAGTTCCTACGTACTGTCCATAACAGATATATAAAGAGGCACGTTGCATACGCGACTACACTCGGTGACAAACGGTGCGACACTGACGCGGGACACGTGCGCTCGCTCTCGAGGCGGGAGCAAGCAACATGCCCCGCGTCACGTACAATGTTGCGGGGCATGTTGAGGGACACTTGTATTGCGTGTTGCGCGTCATGTTCCGACAAAAAATGTTCCCTAGCGGCGCTTAAGTGTAGGTACTCGTAGGAAATAAAGTTATTCGTAGTCTTCGTAGTCCGTAGCAAACTACGCTCGTGCTACGGACTACGGGGCTGAATGCCATTATTAAACTTTTTGCAATGAAATGCGATGCTGTTGTTTATTTAACTGACAATTTTCATATAAAAACTGTCTCATCAATTCCCAATATATTTTATTCAATCTGCACTCAGAGCTGTAAGTAAGCAGCTAACTGCTGCAAAAAAGTTTAACTCTTTTTGGCAACAACTTTATTTAAGCGGGAATTCGGAATTTCTCACATAAATATTGCAAGATGCATGCATAAATAGATTTGTACTAGTTAACTTAGGAAAGTATACATACTACCTATATAAAAGGTTTTTGTGGATTTAAAAGTATTCTAAACCTTCTTGAATATTTCATCAATATAATTCAATCAACTTTATATTTATTTAACACATGCGTTCACCTATACACAATGATTTTTTCATTAATTCGAGTCCTGTTCAAACAGAAAGTTCGCGTCACGAAGTAAAGACAAGGAGGAGATGGCATAATATTAAAGTATCTGTGCTGATGCAGGGCTTCACTAGATGACATCAGCTGCATCTCCTCCCGTGCATGTCGTAAGAGTCGACAAAAGAACTCAATGGGCATTCTATCAAGCGACAAGCTAGCAACTTGTCGCTGATCTTCTACCTCTGGGTACGTTATACTCTGCGTAGCTGAAGGATTAACTCAGTGACACTGCAGTTCTGGGGGACAATTCTCGAAAAGTCTCGAGTTGGTACGAAGCCGAAACGGAACCGTTGTAGAAGCTCAGAACATAGCATTAATTACTTTAGGGTGACGTGATTAGACACATTTCAGCACGAGACGGATATTTGTTTTTAATCTGTCATACTCGCGGCCGATGCGTGCTAAAATATACCTTATTACTCAAACGGTAGGTATATATTGCTTCGCACCGCGTTTCGTTAACGGTTCGTTAGTAGTTGCGTTTCGAGTCAAAAATTTTCAAGAATTGATCCCCTGGCTACCTCATTTTGGAAACATTGCCGTATGTCGTGTATGTGGGTGCTATTTTATAAGGATTTTCTTTATTCTTTATTGCACACACACACAGAAAGAAATATGGCATACAACATTAAAGAAGAGATGCATGTACAATGGCAAGCTTATCTCTACCAGAGATCTCTTCCAGCAAGCCAAGCAAGTAAAGAGAAATTGTTAACAACAGGGTAACATGTGCAATTAAACAAATTCTAAGAAACTACAAAACTACATTAAGAAAAAAAGGAGAAAAAACAAATGACAGCATATTCATATAATGGACAGGTAGTGATTCTTCAGCTTTTCCCTAAATGTGCCAACAGTGTGACAATCTCTAACCGTGTGGGGTAATTCATTCCAGAGCTTAACCGCCCGAACCGAGAAAGAATACCCAAAAGCCCCAGAATTAAATCGGGGAAGGATTTTGTATGTCAGTGCTTAATTTGATATTAATAATAATATTAAATATTAATTCTCTCCTTTCCATTAGTTTAAATAGTTACGCCTACCGTCGTGGCACGTGCTGTCATAAATTTATGACTGCGTGTGCTGCGACGGTTGGCGTATAGTAAAGTCATTAACTAGCTCCGCGATTTGCAGTTCTCTTTACCTCTCTGTTGATCCTGGCTTACAGGAGTTGCAGTGGCGGTGAGTTGTGGGCCGGCAGTAATGCGCTGCGTGGTCTATACATTGGTGATCGCGGATCTTTTTTTCTACACTTCACAACACATTAACCTAGTCCCACATTAAGATCCCTAAGGTCTTGTGTCGTGGGTAGGTACTAAGCAACGCATTAAGATCCCTAAGGTCTTGTGTCGTGGGTAGGTACTAAGCAACGCATTAAGATCCCTAAGATCTTGTGTCGTGGGTAGGTACTAAGCAACGCATTAAGATCCCTAAGGTCTTGTGTCGTGGGTAGGTACTAAGCAACGCATTAAGATCCCTAAGATCTTGTGTCGTGGGTAGGTACTAAGCAACGCATTAAGATCCCTAAGGTCTTGTGTCGTGGGTAGGTACTAAGCAACGGTATATAATGGATAAGTATAGAAACATTCATGACTCAGAAACAAATATCTATATTCATCATATTAATGTTTGCACCTACCGGGATTCGAACCCAGGACCTAAGGCGTCGCAGGCAGGGTCACTACCAACTACACCATTCGGCCACCAAAAACCAAAGATCTATGGCATCTCCTCTTATTTATTCCTTAACAACCCGGCTGCGGTTGCGGGAACCAAGACAAACACCCTTCCGATTGGGTTCAGTTTGAGTTGTGTGTGTTTAGGAGTCCAGCCAGCCGCTAGAGGTCGCTTTATCGAGCCTCTTTCATAATAATCATTTTTGATTATGTGATTTTAGGTTATCTAATTTATAGGTACTTTTAATTAATCTATTTTGAGACTGTGTTCTTTTTGTATTTGGTTTGCACGCGCGCCCTCCCGTCGGCATGTGTGGGAGTTGCGCCGTAACACTTCATTATAGTTAATTTATTAATAATAAAATAAATAAATAAAATAACCTTTATTGCTGTTTCTTATCTTATAATTTCATAATACTTGCCTAATTACTAAAAACTTAGTACTTATTCTAATTTTCGTTATTTAGAATGATCGACAACCGGGTGTTTATGTGAAACAGCTTGTCTGTCGACAAAGGCCTCCTCTAAAGATTTCCACGTAAACCTGTCTCTTGCTAAACGGGTCCAAATCGGACCAGCTGTTTTCAATTAGTCGAGAGTGTTTTTATGTATCATTAAAACCGGTTTGGCACAAATTTTTGGCTACCTAATATTACGTCTACCTCGCTTTATCCACAACTCATTAATACCAAATATAATAATTTAAACCAGTGCAAAAAGTCTCATTGTTAAGTAGCAGTAATACCCTTGTGATAAAATTATTAAGTTACTAAGACTAAGTAAAGTTACTTCAGGAGTTCCCATGGGTCGATAAGTTACAGCATATAGATATTTTTGTTAGGAGCGAGGCCGAAATAATTAATTAAGGGAACTCGGGTACGATGGCAAGTGGCACCGCCCCATGGTTGCAAATGTCCTTATCCTAGCAACACAGCAGTTATGCATATTACCGAGGCCCTAGCGATAATTATGTTAATATTATCGTCGAATTATAGAGCTTTCATCTCTCCGAGTTGTTTGCAAACATTCGTCGTTTCCACTGATGAATTTAGGCCTCTCCCAATGTACCGTCCGGTATCCAGCAGTTATAGTTTTGAGGGTATAGTTGAGATATTCCAGACTACTTTTTGGGTTATTTTTTTCATGAAAATATGAACTTCAAGTTTCTACGGTAACATGCAGTTATATAGACTTTGTCTATGATGGATTATCTTAAATTATCTGTGCCTGAAAGTTGGAAGTTCGGCTTGAAAGTTCCGGACCGGCGGCAACTAGCCGCACCGGACCGGACCGGCACGCCAGAGCTTTATTCACTTAGCGATTCTTTCAGTTACGGGATTAAAAGAGAGTAAGAAGTAACTTTTTATTTTATATCGTTAACGTGTTTAACTTTTAGAAACTATTTATTTAGTCTCTGTAGTTGTAAACTAAAATGAGACAAGTCCTTTTCATTAAACTAATATTACACGTAGTATTTTTAGAGGTTTCTTTGTTCGTGTCCGCGTGGACTACAGAGAAACAAAATGTCGAAATTATCCGGGATAAAAACATTTTCCCGGGATAAAAAATATTCATGAAAACTTGCATCGAAATCGGTTCAGCCGTTTCTGAGATTAGCGTGCGCACAGACAAACCGACAAACAGACAAAAATTTCAAAATCATTCTTTTAGGTACTACTGCGTTGATAAAGGTCTCCTGTAATATTTTTTCTCATATATCTTCCATGTACAGACAGCGATCCGTTACATTTTTATTATATGTATAGATAGATTAAATGGCAGAATTGAAAATAAAATAAATGTTTCCAATCCGAGCAAGGTAGAATACATTATAATACAATGAAGCTTGTACTTAATCATTTCGGAAATAAAACTTTTTTTTTGCCGGAATCCCGGAAGAGAACAAAGACATTTTTTTATTACAAAAATATCTTCAAAAAAATTACAACATTTATTATATTACGTGGATGGAGTCGCAAGAAATAAGTATAGATGAAAACATTTTTATCACTACGTAATGGATTTTGGTCCGGTTTTTTAAAAATAGAGAAACTAAAGAGAAGTTTACAGGATGTTACAAAAGCCCACTGAGAACATATTTATAATTTCATGAATAAACTAATTTTAGTTCTCCATCGCACGACGTAGATCTGCACTCCAATATTCATGTACATGGCACGGAATATATCATATCCGAGTGTATCATATTATGCGTTCGGCGATGTATGTACCTGCCATGTGTATCCCACACTCTTAGACTAAGGAGGTATTCTATAACCACACCATATTAAATTTCTCTTAAAAGGCCTCTACATCCTAGCTTTTTCAAAGACCGGATAAATACATTATTAATACTCGTAAATAAATATATTATTATACAATTTTTTTCTTCATTCTTTACGTTATAATAATGCTTAGGTCTGCATTGGATATGATGACAGATGTTAGAGTTTTTCATACGATTCAATAACCGCGTATACCTACTATTTAGGAATCACAACAATGTAAGAGTCACTTATGAACCACAATAGCGAAATGTAACAGAATGGAGCAGTAGAAATAAATGACCCGAGAGAATACGTACAGTTGACCATGAGTGAAAATGGCCAGAATTCGCGTTTGGTGTACATGACAGTATATCTGACAGATGGCCGATGCAGCGATGGAAATCTAAAGTATAAACGGGCTTAATTTGGTAAAAGAATATTCGAAATATTTAACTTTACTAGCAGCCGCAAAGGACTTCGTCCGCGTAATGTTTAGAATTTACAATCTTATTGCTCAATCTTTTTTCTTCTGTATAGATACATGCCTCAGCTTCCTACGCCTAGTTTAGATGGTGTATTGTCTGTGTAACAGAAGACTTTTATAATATTTGGATCATATGGAACTTCTTATCTGAACTGTATTTCGGTAGTTCTAATACTAGTGCCTGACATACACACAAACACACGAACTTAAATTGGGGGGTAAATGATATAAGGTACATTATAGAACTGCCCAACAATAATATTATTATTACTCTTGTCACCACTTAGGGTAGTTATTATTGGCAGCTTCTAATGCTTCCTTCTGCAAATCCTTCTGAAAGCCGGATAAGAGAGCATAATGATACGCTATGTTTTTATACGTTATATACATACCTATATGATGATTATTACAAATGATCATAATTTTATTAACAAACACTGCGCCATGTTTACGAGTAACTAGTCGGTATCTGTGATTCACATAGATACATACATATATTCACGCCTTTATCCCTTACGGGGTAGGCAGAACGCACCAAGGGCCGATAGAACCACATGGTGCCACTTTTGACCAATTTTGAGGGTATAGTTAAGATGTACAAGTTCGCTTAGTAGTGACAGGTGGTCAGCCCATCGCCTACAAAACACCAAGACCCTCTTGTCCCTCTACTGATTTGTACAGTATGCCCGGGAAGAGAAGCAGTTGTATGTTTAGTAACTATCACTGAAAAGGTTTACTTTCGCCCAAGCTAGGTGTATCTTAATCTAAATACCGAATCAGTTATCAGCTACTACGAGTATTACGGCTCATAAATCAAAGGGAACACAACCATTTACGAGTAGCAGCACAAACATTGACGTAGTACGTTAGTGTGTAATTACGTGGCGCTCCTGACGCAGTTAATTCGCGGTGGTTAGCGCGTGGATGGGTTTTACAGCCGGGGACATGGACGAAGGATGGAGAGCAGATGCTATGGATACCTGTAGACGTCAATGTAGCCTACGTGTTGTAAAATACTCTAATTTCCATGTTATCACCGTGAAATGAAAGTTAAAGCATATCAATATATGTACACCTATATTTTCATATTTTCGTTTACCAGCTTATTTCTAGCGAGCCATTTGATTTCATTCATGTTTTGTTTTGCTTTGGTCTCGCTTGAATTCGAAGACGACCCCCTTATTACCTAACTAGCAAAAGCAAAGCGATAGCGACAATTGTACAATAATCGCTGATTGCTTGTCAAATTCATATTACGTAAAATAAATTTCAAAGGAACTTTGACATTTCAAGGTGAATATTGTACAATTTTCGCTATCGCTTTGCTTCGGCTTTGCTATCGCTTTTACGTAATCAGGGGGCTGATCTGCTGATTTTGATAAGATTTTCTGTGTGCATTAGAGTGGGTGCAGAAAATCTTTAAAGCATGACAATTATAATCATAGACGTGGTAGGTAGAGACATTCGTTTTTCTATAAAACATACAATGCCGCCTGTTTTTTATTCTTCCTCCATGAACTGCCATTGCCCATTGGTGGTCGAAATGAGTTTTATTGCGAATAAAATGTTGTTCATGCGTTATGTGCAAGTTTATACTTCAGGTTATTGTGGATCAGGACGAGGGGATAGCTTTTATTGTTATGAGGTGCGTATTAACGCGAAAAGGACGAATGTTTGAATACATTTATGACTTATTTATCTAATTAAAATTTATATGTATTTTATTGCAGGTATACAGCTTTGTTATCTTATGTATCATCCTATATTCAAAATTGTTATACAAATTATGCCATAGTATTATTTTTTATATATGTATCATTACCAAAAAGTTTAGAAGAAAAACAAAGGTCACGTTCACCGTAGCGAAGAAATGGGTATACTCGTACATACAATGGGTATATGTAAAGCGGTGATAGCCCAGTGGTTAAGACGTGCAACTTTCAAGCGGGAGGCGTAAGTTCGATCCCAGTCACGGGCCCGTACCAATGAATTTATTTCATGTACAGATTTTAATGTTGCAAAATTGTCACTTAGCTCGTGCCTCGGAAAGCACGTAAAACCGTTGGTCCTGCGCCTGATCTCTCTCCGGTCGTGTCGGCTTTCCGTCCCATTGGACTATGAGAGTAACGGAATAGAGAGTGCATCTGTGTTTGCGCACACACTTGTGCACTATAATATCTCCTGCGTACCTGACCAATCACCGTAGAGATTGGTCGCCTTGGTCGAAATACGGTCGGAGATCATCATATGTAAGTATTTTTTTTCAAATAGACCTTGAAATCGTATGATTTGCAAGAATTCTGAGGCGCCCGTCTGCCCGGGCCGGTCATACCACTTTACGTACATTAACATACAACTCCGGCACTCTTCCGGCTTCAGAACCCTCTTTATATCCCGCAAAATACGTTCCTGCTACTTCTTTCGGTTATGGTGCTCTCTGTCGTGATAAATCTGCGAAAAGTCTAATTTATATAGGATTTTCCAAGAAAGGGTAGAAAGATTAGAAGTAAGCGAATAGAAGTATATACCTATCGTATAATATATAGGTATACCTATGATATATAGGTATATCTATTTTTTAAATATTTATGTGTGTAGGTACTCTAGACTTTTATCTAACCGATTATATACATATTTAAAGTCCATATATATATATATATATATATATATATATATATATATATATATATATATATATATATTAAAACATGATCTGTGTCTGTTATCGAAAAGAAAGCTTGTGAAGGTTTACATTTTGTTCTGAACTGCACTTCAACCCTAGGGGTATTTCTTTGTTTACATTAAGTAAACATATTCTCCATAAATCAAATAAAATCGCTCGTAAATAACATGCATGTGGCCATTCATCACGAGTTGGCATGGCGAAGTAAAACATCTTTACTATATTATATATTAATACTAGCAGCCCGCGGTTCCGGCTTCGCTCGGATATTCGACTTTTACAGCTGTAGTTATGAAAATAGAAACTCCTATCAACGTTGTCTGCCCTCACGTGTCTGCCCGTTCGGGTCGCGCACCTCAACATGAGCCCACCCCCACCACCGCCGTCGCCGCCGCCGCGCGTCGCCACTCGCCGCCACTGTCGTGCTATGCGGACCGACCGACTGACACAACGACGGAACGCAGCCGCCGCCGCCGCCATCTCTGCCCTCGGCATTGTAAATGCATCTTGTGTATTATTAATATTAACATAAAAGTGTTATGATATGTATATATTCGGAATCCTCATTTCATCAGCTTTAATTTGATATGCATTTTGTTTTATGTTTATTGGTCTATGTCGGTAGGAACATCGAGTAATTGAAAAATAAGATATTTCGTAAATTAAACTTGAACACCACTAAAATCGTTATTGTGGCTAAACCTTAAAGGATAGACATATGCTATCGCAGACTTTTTTATAGAACTTTTTGAGAAGAATAATTCCCCCATACATTGTTATTCTGTATTTTGAGTTATTTCAGCAGCGCACGCAATGCAAGCCTCCAAAAAGCTCGTTTTTCTTCCGTCCGTCTGATAACTGTTACGATTACTCTAATAATTTCTTAAGTAGGTACACCTAAATTATACACCTATAGAATCCCTGGAATGTCTTCTTTCCATTATTGAAAACCGCATAGCTATTGATATAGTAGTTTTTGAGATCCTAGGTAACAAACACATTTTGGGCGCCCTTCGCAACTTCATTTTATACTATGTATAGATTATAAAGCTGAAGAGTTTGTTTGTTTGTTTGTTTGAACGCGCTAATCTCAGGAACTACTGGTCTGATTTGAAAAATTCTTTCAGTGTTAGATAGCCCATTTACCAAGGAAGGCTACAGTCTATACAACAACCTGCCCGGCTTCGCACGGATACAACGCCCCCTCACGCGGACGAAGTCGTGGGCGGCTGCTAGTTTATAATAAAGATGACTATAAGAGGCACACATTTTGATAGTATTTTCCTCTAGTAGCATCAACTATCAATTTATGATTATGTAGGAAGTAAGCAATATAGCAAAATAGTCTTAGGAGTGTTGAAATCACTGCCAACATTTTTTACACTTTTACATTTACATGGAATTTTAATTAACTTAATCGTCTTACATTTTTATAAGCTTCTATTTAGTTTCACCTGTCCCGTTGTCTGTAACGGGAAGGTGAAACTAAAGTTAAGTTAGATCAACTTCCCAGTTTCCTATGAGCCGAAATTTTGTATGCATGTATAAATCGGATGACAATGCAATATTATTATGACAAAGACCTGATCTGATGATGGAGCTGAAAGGTGGCTATAGGAACTCCGTAATTAAACGACGCAACCCTATCGAGTTTGGGCTCGTTGATTCGATTAGTTCAGTTCGTTAACAAATAGTAAAAGTTTGTTTTAAAAAAAAAGTTTTTTTTTTTAAATTAAAGCTTTTTACATTTTGATTGAACCGTAGTCGGTGCTTTTAAAAATAAGTAGGATCCGGCCATGTGTCCATCCACTTTGTATTAAGGACTACCTTATAGATTTGTAACGGTAAGCTAAGCTACACATGTAAGGCTGTGTTCTCGAAATGGGGTAACCATCGTTGCAGTATTGTAAAGGAGATCCCACAGCCACGTCTAACATGGTGGGGACGATGTTAATGATTATTACCTTGTCACTTATCATTATTAGCTAGCCTATATCCTGAGAAAATAGTCATCATAGTCGATTCCTATGATATCCACGAAAGGAGATACAACTCATGTATAGCTAATGAAACCCCGCATCAGCACAGGACATGCAAAGCTATGACAAACAACTAAAAAAAAGTTATGTTACTAATATTTTTTGAGCCGAGAGATGGAACCTGACGATGGGGCTGGCTCACCGATTGTATGTCACTCAGAGAGCTATGGAAAAGTCAATACTCGGAATCTCGCTAATGGACAAAGTTCGAAATAAGATTGTCCGGCAGAAGACCAAAGTGACAGACATAGTCTCGAAATGTAGCAGACTTAAGTGGCAGTGGGCAGGCCACGTCTGTCGTAGAACCGATGGACGGTGGAGTAAACGGGTTCTCGAATGGAGACCGCGCCTCGGCAAGCGTAGCGTGGGGCGCCCTCCGGCCAGATAGACCGATGACTCAAAGAGGACGGCTGGTAGTGACTGGATGGCAAAAACGGGAGATTGAGCCATGTGGCGTACACTGGGGGAGGCCTACGTCCAGCAGTGGACTGCAATAGGCTGACGACGACGACAAATATTTTCATATCACTACAGGGTGATTTTTGGTCGTCAACGTTCCCGAAAACTACGGAATCTCCTCATCATCACGATCATTTTTCTCCATGGAAGCATACCTGGGAAGTGTCTGGTTTCCAAAATATTAGGGTCCAAAGTTGAGTAAATAGACTGCGTTTTTCTGCGTAAATGCACATAGACGCGCGTAGCAGGATTTTTTCACGAAAAATAATTAATATCTGTCTATAAAAAAACTAACATAAACACTAGACACTATAAATTTCGCACGACCAAGGAATTTAAAAATTAAAAAAAAATAAAAAAAATTCCCAGCATTTTTTTTGACATAAACTTACTTTATTTCATGTAAGTATATGTCGTGGCCATATTGTAAAATTGATCATTTCATGAAATGGTCGAGCATTTCATGAAGTGGTCGCATTTCATGAAGTGGCCAATTCAATTTGACCAGATCGTTAAATCGTCTACATTTCACGATTTTGTCATCCACGTTTGGCCAAATCGTATTAACAGGGTGTCCATAAAATCCGAATGTGGTAAGAGCTTATATAAATAATATATACCGTACACCATATATAAGTATACCATAAGGTATGATTTTTTTGCTATTATTTATGTGATATTTTCACAATATAATATTTAAAAACATAAAAGACTTTACAAAAGCGATTCGCATCTGGCACATCGCCGGACGCTGCCTGGGCACGCTCGCTCCGCTCGCTCGGCTCGTGCGTCATTTGTCATAGTCTAACCTAACCTAACCTATCGTAATCTAAGGTTTTTGTTTAACAATATTATTATAAACCACCATTAAGTCTAATATACATTATACAATATAACACACTATCCGTGAACTTCTTCTGCATAGTCACCCTACTCTCTTTAATTTGTTTTATAACCCAAAAAGAAAAATCCGCCATCTTCACACATAAATAAAACGCACGCAGCGCCTCTACCGGTGATTCATGTAACTATTTTACGATATGATCAATAATCTTGACCACTTCATGAAATGATCGGGCGTTTAGTTGCCCATATCGAGAAACGATTTTTATCATCTATCTGCCCAAACCATATCATGATGTGGCCAATAGACAGTTGAACTTTTCATGAAATGCGACCATTTCATGAAATGCTCGACCATTTCATGAAATGCTCGACCATTTCATGAAATGATCAATTCTACGATATGGCCACGACATATACAATACGTACCCTTCGTTAAAGGTGGCCACAAAAAAACATCCTGTATATATACTAAATATTCGCTCGCGGTCGGCTATATATTCAGCTTTTTAAACGTATATTAGAACATGTGCCATTTCCCGGCTCCCAGTATGAGTTTTATGGGGCGTTGGAAATGTTCCGCGTCGAATAATAATCCAATTCAATTATGATCCGTGGATACAGAGCACAGTCGTGAGTGATGACGCGGGACTGAGAATTTTTAGGGTTCCAAACCTATATAATAAACACGAAACTAGTAATTGCTAATAAGACGCCGGTATCCATCTGTTTGTCTGTTTGTCATAGCTTGATAGCTCGATACTTGAAATTTTCACAGATGATGTACCTATTTATTTCTGTTGATGCTATAACAATCTATACATATAATAAAAATGTAACGGGTCGCAGTCTGTACATGGAACATATATGACAAAAAATATTATAAGAGACCTTTATCAACGCAATTGTACCCAAAACAATGAATTTTGAAATTTTTGTCTGTCTGTTTGTGCGTTTGTGCACACAAGGTCATACTTAACATATAGGCTACTTTTTATCCCGGGAAAATGTTTTTATCCCGGATAATTTCGACATTTCGTTTTTTCTATAGTCCACGCGGACGGAGTCGCGGGCCTCCACTAGTCGATACTAAAAATAGAATAAAATTAATATTCCAGATTAATATTTTTCCGTTTTAAAGGTTCGTTCTAAAGGAAAAGGTTTGGAAACTTTCGTGCGTTAGTCTGACTCGCACTTGGCCGGTTCAATATTCTTTTATTCCAGTATGTAATAAATATGTCTATAAATAGAGGAATCTAATTTTAATCACTACCTACATTATAAAACAAAGTCGCTTCCCGCTGTCTGTCCCTATGTATGCTTAGATCTTTCAAACTACGCAACGGATTTTGATGCGGTTTTCTTTAAATAGATAAAGTGATTAATGAGGAAGTTTATTTGTAATAACTAGGTACCCGCCCTGGCTTCTCACGGATGCAATGGTCCCTCATGCGGTCGAAGTCGTAGGCGGCCGCTAGTATTTAATATAATTTACTTCCTGTAACTCCTATTTACGGATGATGTTTTGCAAGCTTTGTGAGTTTTTTTTCAATCATTTAATTACTAGTGGACGCCCGCGACTTCGTCCGCGTGTACTGTAAAAAAAAAGCGGGTGGGGCTGTGTCGGGGCACACGGCCGTTGGTTTTAACGTGAAACGTCTATGTTAGCGAATCGCTTTTAAAGTAAAAGATTGAAATGAAAACAAGATGGACGCTGTTTTAAGTATTTTAATAAAAAAAGAACAGGTACGTAATAGAAACATAAAATACATAGCAAATGTATATATATTTATTGTCACTTTCTGGTTATTTTAAATAGCAGCCGCCCACGACTTCGTCCGCGTGAGGGGGCGTTGTACCCGTGCGAAGCCGGGCAGGTTGTTGTATAGACTGTAGCCTTCCTTGGTAAATGGGCTATCTAACACTGAAAGAATTTTTCAAATCAGACCAGTAGTTCCTGAGATTAGCGCGTTCAAACAAACAAACAAACAAACTCTTCAGCTTTATAATATTAGTATAGATATAAATACTGTCCAAATTACACTTATTTTTTGTATAAATCAATCGGTTCAAATAAACTTGACAAACACACGAAAGAATCACCACGCTATAAAATCGGAGTCACGAGTTACACTGAATAGAAACAAGCGCGAGCGCCGGTTTCGCACAGTTATCGCAGTATCCCTCCCCCGCCCCCCCGCTTGACCCCGACACGAACTCAATGTCATAACAGCGAGCTGACTATATAAGTGAAATATTTACACCACATTTTTGTTTCTAAGACCAATAGTTTTTTAATTATTAAGGTACGATGATATAGACCTTTTCGTTACGGTCCAGTTTTTAAACCTGGTACCCGTATGTTTCGGCGCGATTTTAAAGACGTTTCACGTCAAAAAAATGTCGAAATTATCCGGGATAAAAATATTTTGCCGGGATAAAAAGTAGCCTATGTGTTAATCCAGGGTGTCAGCTAACTCCATACCAAATTTTATTAAATCGCTCCAGCCGTTTTTACGCGAAAGAGTAACAAACATCCATCCATCCTTACAAAATTTCGCGTTTATTATATTAGTAGGATCTACTCATCTTACTAATTTAATATTTAGAATCTAACTTAATGAAATCAACTGTATAAAATCTATATAGATACAGACTTCATACACACAGAATCAAGCCAATTGCAAGTTGCTAAGAAGTATCCGCGTGAGAAGTTGGCCGCGTGGTGCCGGCAGAGTAGATAGAATTCGTACCACCCCATGTCTGCCCGTGGGTATCGTACGAGGCGATTAAGGGTTTCCGGTAGGTGGGCAGCAGCGCCTCCCGTGTTGACAACATAGTCCAAAATACAAACTGCGGTCACCAACCCGCCTACCCAGCGTGGTGTTGTGGCGTGCCCTGGGGGAGGCCTACGTCCAGCAGTGGACTGCAATAGGCTGATGATGATGATGAAGAAGTATCCAACGAATTATCTAAGAATATAAATAAGAATAAGAAATTAACCGGTGGCTCAGTGGTGAGAGCGCTGGCACGCTGAATGCAGAGGTCGTGGGTTCGATTCCCACCCGGGTGAGGAATTTTTTCCATTTCTTTATTAATAATTTTAGAATTATCTTCAATTACATGGGTTGTACATAAATACATATAATCACGCCTTTATCCCTTACGGGGTAGGCAGAGCATCAAGGGCCGATAGAACCACATGGTGCCACTTCTGACCAATTTTGAGGGTATAGTTGAGATGTACAAGTTCGGTTAGTGGTGACAGGCTACAAAATACCAAGACCCTCTTGTCCCTCTACTGATTTGTACAGTATGCCCGGGAATAGAAGCAGCTGTAGTAATACTTTTTTTTTCATTCCCAGAGCAGCATAGAAGTAAAAAAAAAATTCAAAGAAAGAAAAAATTCATAAGACTAACGTTAATCTTAAATACATTATAATTTAATATATCGCTATAAGTATGCAGACGCGGTCTCGTGGGTTGCTTACAAAACATTTCCAATTTCAACCAGACGGGTATTCTAATGTTTGCTGAAATATTTCCACGATATTTCATAAAATCTTACCATACCACATAGGGGTGAACACCCTCATCCCTACCGCATGACTCTCAGCTGCATAAACACTTAGTTCTCTTACAAGCATGCATACAAACTGCGCTCACAGCAAATAGGTTTACCTACTTATTTTACATTTACAATGCATATTTTTAGACTTGATTTTAAGAAAGTGCATCGCTGCATTAAGCGAAGATGTTTTGGTGTTGAAAGGATTTACATGTTCGATTATAAGTCTAGACGACGACGATGGACGACCTCGATTTATAAACTGCGCAACACATTAGCTCATCCATCGTATCATAGAGGAATAATGATTGTATATAATTTTATACGAGTACTACAAAGTATGTAGATGTCTAGGTATTATTTAATTATTTATTATTCAATTATTTCCGTCCCATCGGACTATGAGAGTAACGGAATAGAGAGTGCATCTGTGTTTGCGCACACACTTGTGCACTATAATATCTCCTGCGTACCTGGCCAATCTCCATAGAGATTGGTCGCCTTGACCGAAATACGCTCGGAGATCATCATCATTATCATCATCATCATTTAATAATTCACATCCACCACTCAGGAACTAACATCGATATTCAGGCACCAAGAAACTTACCCTTACAACTTTATATTATAAATACGAAAGTAAGTTTGTTTGTTCGTCACCTCATTAAGCTATACGCCATCAATCTTCTTGTTTTGTAAACACCTAGATGGGTGTACGAAGAAGGACATAGAATACATTCTGTAGTCCTCGTGGACGAAGTCGCGGGCAACAGCTAATCTTACACTAATATTATACACGCGAAAGTTTGTGAGTATGGATGGATGGATGTTTGTTACTCTTTCACGTAAAAACGGCTGGAGCGATTTTAATAAAATTTGGAATGGAGTTAGCCGACACCCTGGATTAACACATAGGCTACTTTTTATACCGGAAAAATATTTTTATCCCGGATAATTTTGACGTTTTGTTTTTTCTGCAGTCCACGCGGACGAATTAGCGGGCATCTACTATATCAGATATATGAGAAGTACCTAGCTATACATGGATACCAATATATAAGTAATTTCTAAAACACATTGTAATACGAGTAAGCCTGAGTTGATGTGGGCCTTTCTAGAATACATCAGCTGCATCTCCTTTAGTGCATGTCGTTAGAGTCACTGATTGCTAATATCTGGCCTTAAACGTGGCCGCAGTATCTCCTTCGTAATCGTGGGGTACTTGCACATTATGGGAGCATAGCCATGTGTCTGTATCCATTAAAATCTAACTACATGTAACTTATACCCACACCTACTCGTACCATAGGTACACCTGTCAGAGGTACCGTATAAAAAAAAATTCTAAATAGTATTTTTATCAATAACTTATAAATAGGAAATTTTTAAATTCAACCTCAATCATGAGATTAGCCGTCTATGTATAAAATATAATAGCCGTATAAAAATGTAAAGTCGTAACTCATGATCTTGTTCTACGTCGTTAATATCTTTACAACACTTGGCCGGAGAGAGGGTCATGGACAAGTTTTTGTGACTTTAGTTTCGAAGCGGTAAAAATATAATCTATTCTAATGCACTTCCTTCACTTAAAATGTTATAATATTATTATAATAATTGTTTATTGGTACCAAATTACAGACACTAGAAAAATAGAGGCCCTGTGGCCTATGCTAGTTATTGAATAGTTAGTATGTCACTCGAGATGCTGTATTCGTAAAGAAGGGTTACTAGATCCCAAGAGCCATGACATATGGTTCCACGGTCTCAAGAATTGAAAAAGACTTGGTATAAAAATTAACTTAGTCTCCTCTTACGATCTGAATCCCGAATAAGAAGAAACATGTGTACTTATGTCTAAAGAATTCAGTACTTGCATTTATCTTAATTTTTGTTCATAATGATGTCGATTCCGGCAGACACACACTTAAATCTAAACTTAACCTAAAAACATCTAAGTTTAACATGAGTATAAATTTAGTAAATTTAAATTAATTGTAAGCGTGTATTCATCATGTATTTTGATCAAATTGAACAGTCTTTCCCAAAGTGGGGGATAACGCTCCCTCGTGGGCGTTGGAGGCCTAGAGAGGGACAGTTAAGGCCCCAGAAAATGGGGGGCGCTACGGATTTACAAAGTGGGCGTTAGACGAAATAAGTTTGCAAACCTCTAAAATAGAAGAAAGAAACAGTTTTTAGCCGATGCGATTTTCACACCGAAACAGCCTAGTGTACGGATTAATTAAAATGAGAGTGACATAACTTTCAATAGCTTTTTTGAAAACAGTGTCACTCATTAGCTAAGTACTGTATCTGTGTCACTCTTTATACAAGACACTAGACATTAGTCTATGCTTTTGCTGCTCGCTCGTTCCTAGGTATGTGGACATAGTACAAGCAATGTTTTTACTATTTTAGGGCCACAATTCATTTGAGATCAAGCTTAAGCCCAAACCACCGATGGCTTTTGTTGCTAACAATCTACTTACAGACCGTATGAAATATGAAAAAAAAAACAAACCAAAATTAAACTTCAAGTAGGTGTAGTAGTAGGTAGGTGTATCACCAGGTACTGGTACCCTAGCAAATCTTAGACGTACGTTTTATAGCCCCTTCTATTTTTACGCTATAAAAGGTTCACTATGGATGCGGCCACCACCGGGCCCTACATCCTCCACTGACCCTCGAATCTGATAACTCATAACTGCGAAAACAAGCATTTGCACTACCTACAATCGCCACGAGAAACCAGACACGAACACCTAGCATGCAAGATAATACATCGCGCTATTTGCGAAATCAAAAACTGTTTACTGGTTTAGATAAAAATAACGGCCACCCACGAATTCTTATAACTTTATAGTTCCCGATTTTTTCCGGTACCATGGTAGATAAAAATATACTCATTCATGCGCTGTATACGAGTACAAGGAAAAAGCGCATCTCAAAACCATACTGTATACGAGTATTATGTTCGTTTTAACATTTTTTCCGCCTAGCTAAAGCGGGGTTGACGAACCCACCAACCTCGTGAACCCTGAAACAAATAAACCGGAGTTTATTAAAAGATTTATGAAACATTCCCCAACAAGGAATAACCATTATCAGAAGTGATTTAAGAAAGTACCTATTCGGATAGGAATCACCATATTATAAGGTGTTTTCAAAATTAGTGATTTGCTTTTGACACGAAACTAGGTAGGTAAAAAGAAACAACTTTCACTATGGGACCAACTCCGAAATACAGCCGAAATAGTTAAAAAAAACAGCTGTTCCATATATTTCAGTGCAGTGATTGTATGTTTTTTTTTCAGTAATTGATGTTGATATCAGCTGCATATCCTTCCGTGCATGTCGTAAGAGTCGACTATGGAACTTAGAGTAGGGTTGCCATCTCAAACTTTGAAAACCAGGATTTGAGGAAGAAATACCAGGACATTTCGATTAAAACCCAGGACTATACATGTGCGAGCCCAGTGACAATTTAATCTAAAATAATTTAAGTATACATTTATTATGATTGTCCTTGGGGCTCGTCTCTAGTTTTTATTTAACGAGTGTCTCCATAAGTTCCCGCTTCACGCACTCTGCGAACCTGAAAAGCTGAATTTGTCTACAATAATACTTGAAAGCGTCAGAATAAATAGCCGGTAGATTAAATTGCTAACCCTTGGTTGCCATAATTTCCGTGTTTTGATTAACGCGAAATTGACTGGTAATGATGTTACGATTTAGAATGGGAATCCATCATTTTATCGCAATTCCTTTCAACGATTTTCATTACCCATAAAATGATTCGCAGAACTTTTAGTACAATATTTAACAAATCAATTCGCAAATCAATGGACATGGAAAAATATGATTTAATACAATTAATTAGTTCTTCTTTCTAGAGCATTGTTTAAAACAAAAATTAGGATGAAAGAAAAAAAAAATTTAATTGACTCAGTTTACCCCGACTCCACGCAGTCTTGTCTGCCCTACTCCCTAGAGTGTGATGTAAAACGGTGCAGTGGTGACCGTTACATTCATCTGCGACGATAAGCTCGCGTGGGACCGCCTGGGCCCCGCAGCACCGGATCTGTGTCAGAAACCATGCCTGCTGCATGCCGCATGTTTGCTTGCATGCTGCATATTTGCTGCATTCTGCATGTTTGCTTGCATGCTTGCGTGCATGTTCCATAGTTAATTAATACTAAAAAGTTGTTATGTGAAAATGTATTATGGGTTCGGATACACATTGTAACGTGTTTTTATGAATAGTATCATCGATAACTTAATACTTTTATGACATGTAAGTTCGATGTACCGTTTTTCTGGTAATCATAACAACTTTAAAATATTTTTTTAAGAAACGTTTTTCGATGATATGAAACAGCGATGATTAGCTATTCGATGAATTTAAAAATATATATATTAGAAATCGTGGAATAGACACCCGTTTAGAATGTTCTTTGTATTGCGAACATAATTAAACGTGGAATAATTTTTGAAAGTAAACTTATGATGTATGGAAACAAAATGACTCAGCCACACTTGAATGCGTAATACTAGATTTCATTTTGTCACAAATAAAAATAAAAATTAAACATTGTGCTGAGGGATTCAGCTTTGTTTGCCGAGATTTGGCTAGTGTATAGCTATCGGGATGAAAAAATAACGTTGCCAATATGTAATTTAGAAAAGAGATGGTAAGATTCGTCATCCGAGTAATTGAATTGATTCCGTTTGCACGCGGAATGCAGACGTCGTGGGTTCGATTCCCACCCGGGTGAGGAATTTTTTCCATTTCTTTATTAATAATTTATACTAATAAAAGTGAAAAAGGTGCACATTTCATGATTATAATAATTTAGTACTTGGCAAGAGTTCTGTGCCGGCCTGTCTAACGTTGAAAAGTAATATTTAACTATTGATAGTTTGATATAAATTATTTTGCTCACTCTCAAGCAGCCATAAGTTAATAAGCTTAGTAGTTTTTTAAAGTTACTTATGTAATAAAGTACATATTTTGTTTTGTTGGGTTGAGATTAAGAAGAATAATTAATTAACCATTCAACATGGCCTCCCTAATTAATTATTTCCGGATTTGAAAAGTTTAAAGTCTTTATAAAACGGCACTTATTTATGGCAGAGGTCAGGCAAGGACTTCCTCGTTGTGGCTTTTTGTTTACAATATTTATTTCAGTAAGTTTCAGGAGAGAATAGAGTGGGTATAGTTCAGGTAATATATTAACTTTCATAACTTCCGTAGAAATTCGGGGTATTTGTTAAAATAAAGTTAACTATATTTATGACCTATATTAATGATCTAGTTCCGTCTAGACCATTTCGGGAACACGTGTGTGTATTGTTTTTTTTTCACAACACATTGACCTAGTCCCACACTAAGATCCATAAGGTCTTGTGTCGTGGGTACTACGCAAAGGTATATATTTTTGGTCGTCAATACATCTCCTCATCATCACGATATTTTTCTCCAGGAAGCATATAGTGTCTGGTTTCAAAATATTAGGGTCATTGAGTAAATAGACCGTTTTTCTGCATGACTCGTGCGTAGAAACAAAATAATTAATATCATCGATATTCATCATATTTTTTTCAAAAAAAAAAATGCTTGCACCTACCGGGAATAGAACCCAAGACCAATGGCGTCACACGCAGGGCCACTATCTACTACACCAATCAGTCGTTAAACATAAATATGTATGTCATCATCATCTCCCTGCCCTGTTCCCATTTATTTGGGGTCCGCGCAATATGTACTTTTCTTCCACTTATCCCTATTATCCGTCATCTCATTACTCTACTCACTCCCGGCACATTGTATATATTGTGTGAATTTATGTAACTTTTTTGAAATACGGTATTTAGGTAATACTCAGGTTATTGGTACCTATGGTACCTTGGTTATGTTGGTACCTAACCTACCTATATCGCGACTTCGAGTATATTTCTGCAAGTTTATTTTATTTTTACTATATGTACAGAGTTGTTAAATCTTCTCGCTTGACTGACACACTGTCGAGATAGAAAATCAACGTGTGGGAATTCAGTAAAATTTTTAGAGTCTTCACGTTCCCTAAAGAATATACATGTCTTCAACTTCCTACGCCGAACAGTTTCGTGTGAATTGTCAATCAGACACTGAATCACTCAATAATGGAACAATTTCGTATATCATATATTCATTGATGAGATTGAGAACTTTGCCAAAAGATAAAACGCGTTGTGTTTTTTTAAAACAATTCTGTAAAATTTTGAGATCGAGTTCGACCAGATGTCTGTGGTC
The DNA here is from genome assembly GCA_014607495.2 of Carposina sasakii. NCBI lineage: Eukaryota > Metazoa > Arthropoda > Insecta > Lepidoptera > Carposinidae > Carposina > Carposina sasakii. The sequence continues at coordinate 16,134,276 of CP053151.1, forward strand.
TTGCAGTAGATATCATGGGGAGCTGCGATAATAATGCGTAAGCGACCGTCATTGTAACCACTGGGTAACACATAATGAAACGATGATGAGGAGACTACATATAGATTGTCAATGTAGAATTGGGCCCGTCTATGTAAAAGCACATGCAGCCAGCGTAGAAAGAATCAATATAGGTATATTATAGGTATAAGACTCCCGCTTTTTGATTGCTATGATTTAATATTATAATAAAATTTTCGAACAAATCATGTAAGATTCATTTCTGTAGTAACATTCTGAACTTATTTGTCTGAATATAAACGTTTTTTTAATTGTATTCTATATTTAATACGAAAAGACTTTGCTAGGTCCTTCTCTCTGTTTTTCAAGGGCCTAGACCGCAGTCAGCCTTTCCACCGGTAGGTGCCCCCAATTGTCTATGATATAAGTGACATCACCTCCACTTTGCATATTATCTGTGGTTGTAGCTATGCCAACGTTCGGTTTATCTATCACTCCGGCTAATGATATTATCTCATAGTGTCTGGAGGTATATAAGGGTATCTCCCACGTCCAGGGTCTGCACCCACGACCGTCTACTCCACTTGGTTTAACATTTATTCTTCGTCTCAATTTACTCCATTTACCTACGTAGACTTTCGGGTGTATATTTATATAATATTTTTTAATGAAGGCATTTTGTGAGTATTAATATTAGCTAGGGCACTTATGAGATAGGATAAGTTATTTTTTAAATATCTAGCTAAGTGATTGAAGTTTCCACAATTAATATTATGATGTACTTATTGCTTAAAATCGGTAAGCTATTTATAAAATGTAAGCAAGTAAAGTGTACCAAAATATATATATATATTTTTTATTTATTAATATAATATAGGATTTTTTACTTTTGTATAAGTATGCGTGAGTATATGTAGATACCTACTTTCTATTCCTCGTTAGACGGTTTTAATAGTAATACTTTTTTAATATCTGATGTTTGTCCCCGCACAGGGACTTTAAAAATAATATCTATGTACATATGTAATGTAATCTATAATTTACAACCACTATGAATTCCTAATACAACTAGAAATCTTCGTTGCCAAAACAATTCTTTAGTCTCGCAATACATAGCACTGTAAAAATGTTCTTTGGGTATCATAACCTTAAGAAGTTACTGCACCTCTCTTACTTAGTTTTGTTTATAATTATCACTTTGCAAAGATCTACAATCTCAGCTCGCGCTAACACAGCGGCGATAAAAACTTCGTTACAGTCTCTCAAACAAGCCTGTAGGGGATTCTACTTGAGGAAATCTGAAAAAAATATTAACTTATACCTATTAGGTCACAAAATAAAATTCAAGAGAACCAGGAGCCAGGAGGGCAATCGCGGAAAATGACAACGTTTATAACCTTATAATGGAACATTTTTGGTTTTGGTTTGCTTCCATTTGATAACGTTTTAGACGTTCCCAACGTCTCACTTTGACCGTTTTGACTTTGCCATTAGTGCGATACGAAATGTGCATAGAAAATGTGTATCACATAGTTTTTGGTTGAGATTTAGCTTTAGTAAATACGTCAAACTTTTGCGCGATTGCTCTCCAGGTAAGGTTCTCCTTCTCCTCTCAACAACCTCTCACTAATTATTTTTGTAAATTTCGGTGTTATATAGATAACATAACCTATTGTAAATGTAGGAAAAATGCGTGTGTGGCAGTTGTGGCACAATACGGATTCAGAATATTTGAGCTAAAATATAGATAATTTGGGGAATATCATCTCGTATAACTTCTTGTCAAGATACCATGAATATTTTGATTAGCTAGGTAGAGACAAGAAGGGATTCTCAAAGTGGTCGATATCACGACTCACGCCCCATATACGAGTACATGAAAACTGATTATGGATCGATGACGTCTTAATATGGGCCTCGATTAATTAACACAAGTTCTTATTAAAAAAAAAATACCGTTTAAATTGTGTTCATTTACTTATTTCTCCCTTATTAGGTGTTATTACGTTATGTACCTAACCAATGGCATAGGTTACAAAATTGGTGAGTAAGAAACGAGAAGATTTTCAAAGTAATTTGGCGGTGGGGTCTGAGGTATCTTGTTTAAATAGTTTGAGATTCTCTGTGCTAGACCGTACCTTCGCCTACCAGAGGGAAGTCTACCTAGTAGTGTAGGTGGTAGGTGTAGTAGTAGTGTAGGTAGGTAGGTGTAGCGGTAGATTGTTGGTAGGTAGGATATTTGAATATTGTAATGCCTCAGCTAATTCAATCAGCAGATTTACGACCGCTCGGTATTCCGTACAGATTTCGGACGGATTAATAATTAAAATTGTGGATTTGGAAACAAATTGCTATCGGCCGGTGTACCTATACAAGTTAATTAGTTATCCCATTATTTATTTATATCTGCGGAGAGAGGAAATCTATCTTTTTCGGTTGATTCATAAGCAAGTTGGAAGTTCGTATACGGTTGGCTGCGGCGCTGCATTTCATGCAACATTGCGGCGAAGATTGCATGAATTTTGAAATTTTCCAATAATAGCATTAGATTAAGGAAATACCTATAATATGTACCTATATTAAAATTGTAGAGCTTACATCAACATACAATAAACCTATAAATGTGAATGCTTGCGGGAATGTGAAGATATTAGAATGTTTAGATGGTTGCTACTCTTTCATGCTTGCTACGATTTATTTCTTGCGAATGCGTCGTGAGCGGCCGTCATTTTTATATTCGAAGGCTTATATCCTTGCCTTTTTTGAACTAGGAAAAACCGCGAAATACTTAAAATGAAAGTTATGAATAAAGATATAAGAAAATAACCTTATTATATCACCAAATGAAATAAATTTATTAATAAACAAATTACTGTATAATAAGTAATAACTGGAGCAATATTTCTTGAGAACCTAATTTCAATTTCCAATCTCGGTTAAATAATTGACCTCATTTTCTAGAAATTTAAATATAAAATCTTAAACAGAGCAAATCTTGAAACTCATTTATATTTGGGTGATACTATTTAATGAAGAAAATTTAAGATTTAAGAATTACTATTACCTACTTATATAAACGCGAAAGTTTCTATGTATGGATGGATGGATATTTGTTACACTTTCACGTAAAAACGGCTGAAGCTATTTTAATAAAATTTGGTATGAAGTTAGCTGACACCCTGGATTAATACATAGGCTGCTTTTTTAAAGAGGCAGTATAAATATAATATAATGTTACAGTTTACAGTCAGCACCACATCATACATATGAATATATAGCGTACCTTATAATATTAATTATTATTATTATATAAAGTCAATTGATTAAAGGCTATATTTTATAAAAGTAGCTATTATGACTCCTGCAATATTGTTCTGGGAGGTTGCGATGGTTGTATAAATAGCAGGGTAGAAACTAAATGGTGTCACTTTATTCTTGACTGTTGAGTTTGTAAGACGTTACTCTGCTCGATCTCTGTTCTATTTAAAAACATTGCAACGATATAATCTATTTACGGCGAATCGGGTTTCTTGCTGCTTCTTTCCCCGAATGTTATATCGCCTGAAGCAGCTTTAACTGTATAAGTGATAAATAAATAGTTCTACATAGCAACTGCGATGTTTGACTCCGCATCCTGAATATACTGCTGCGCCAACGAGTAATCATCGGTGACAATAAATATAAATACTCACACACTTCACAACACATTAACTTAGTCCCACATTAAGATCCCTAAGGTCTTGTGTCGTGGGTACTAAGCAACGGTATATAAATACATAGATAAGTTTATAAACATCCATTGACTCGGAAACAAACATTAATATTCATCATATCAATGTTTGCACCTACCGGGATTCGAACCCAGGACCTATGGCGTCGCAGGCAGGGTAGTACCTATTACACCAATCATTTTGTTTTTTTTTGCAGTCCACTAGTTATCAAATAAAATACATGTAAGTAGTTTTTAATGTTGATATAAATTGCCAATAATTTTATTTCTTGGGTGAGTTAACTAGTTGGGTGAGGTAGTTGGGTGAGGAATGTACACGTGTACATGAGTAGGAAGCGTTTCTCTATAGTTATTGGCAATTCAGTTAATACGAATATTATTAACACAATATAAGTCTGGTACTACCATATATTCTTATATTCTTTATTATACATAAACATTTCATACAACAACATTTATTTATTAACGATATTGTACAATGGCATGCCTAACAGAGATTTATACAAAAAGAAAAAATCATTAATATAATTTAGATTTCATCAAAAAACAATGTGAAAGTCATTCTCACAGGTTCGTTAAAAATGGAACGAGACACAAACGTAGACTGACCTTATAAAGTCCGGTCTGAAAGGGTCCGGGACATCGGTCTGTTAGTGATCTGGAACAAACAAAACCTATATTAAATCTCTAATGTAATTGGTTTTTATTCCATTTAAGTTTTAATGAAAATTGCTTGTACAGTGGTTCACGAAGCTAACAAAACAAGTTACGAGCGATGTCGGTAGCACAGACGCTATGTCGAAAAACCGACAAAAGTTCTTTATTGCTGATATGGTTTATAAATGAAATTTTATTAGGCGTTACAATTCGGAAGTTCAAACATTCCAGAGTGAATGCCTGCGCCCACCACCGGGCCCTACACCCTCCACTGACCCGTGGCGATTGTAGGTAGTGCGAATGCTTGTTTTCGCAGTTATGAGTTATCAGATCCGAGGGTCAGTGGAGGGTGTAGGGTCCGGTGGTGGGCGCACCCATAGTGAACAAATCATGAAGAAAAACATCATAGAAACGCACTTGGTCACAGCTTTCACACAAAGCATTGTATTTCCATTTTCCTTTACAGTTTCCTATACATATGTATAGTAAGTTCATCTAAGTTCCTACATAAAAAGCTAATATTTATTGACGATTTTCTTCAATGGAGTTAATATTATGGTTGCCTATGTAACTATCTATAATTTTGCGGTGTGATAAGAAATTTTCAATTTATCTATATTAAAATCAATCATAATGGTAGGTTTACCTAGTGTCAAGACAATCTCACAATCAAAGTGAGCAATATTTTAAGCTCTGCTTCACTTTTTAGTACTTCGCATTAAGCTCCTTAACTACTTTTCATCTAATCTTTCTTATCTTTAGTTAAAACAAAGTCTAAAGAAAAGAAGCTTAACTAAAACATACTTTTGCTTACTATTTCCCAACATTTAGTACCCTTTTGAAATTTGTGAACAAAAGCTTGTTACATAAAGAATCATCATTTTTATTGTTGGTTGTCAATTCATGTTAACCCTCATCACGTGAAGAGGTGCCCCCAAGGTTGTGTGTCACTCACGTTTGATATTTTTATGCTTTATTTAATAAAAAATATTGTACACATTGAGTGCGGGTAGTTTCTCAAAGGTACGGAAGTATTGTGAAAGTCACCATCATTAATCGTGGAGGGAGAAAGGTAATGGGTCTGAGGATTTTATGTTTTTTTACTGGCAAAAGACGCCAAGTTAGCCCCGCACTGCATTGGCTGTCACGAGCTGCGTGCGAGTAGCAGTATTTAAAACCTATGGTGCAGTACCAAACTCCGCATTTGCTTTCACGTGTCGAGTCAAACGTAAATGTCAAAGCGACTTTAGCGCAGTGTCGTGAACGAGTGCGAGTGTGGGCATGTGCGGCAGGGTTAACAGTCGACTAAGGAACTGAGGCGATAAGCTAACAACTTGTCACAGATCATTTTCATCTATCCCCGCTATCCGCTATCTCCTTTAGGATACTGCAGTTTGGCTACTCCACTTCAGGACCAAAGCTGTGTATACAGGGTGTTTTTTCATTGCCATCCTTAACGAACGGTACGTACGTATTTTTTTATTTTTTATTACTTGATCGGGCGAAATTTATAGTGTCCAGTGTTTATACTAGTTATATCATAGACAGATATTAATTACTTTTCGTTAAAAAATCTTGCTACGCACGGTTATGTGCATTTATGCAGAAAAACGTAGTCTATTCACTCAACTTTGGATCCTAATATCTTGGGAACCAGATACTTCCCAGGTATGCTGGTATGCTTCAAGTCCTGGCTGAGTGCCCAAAAGGCTGACCGGTTAGCAAGGCTTATTCGTTGACCAAAACGCAGGTCAGGTTTTAATAATTTCATGAGACCAGAGCGGCCTTTTTGAAATACTTTCTTCTGCATCTATCACGGTACTATGATTTATTAAGAAAAAATATATATATTTCTTTATTAATGATTTTATAATATATAATATCTTGACTAAGATAAATTTATAAAAACACTTCTCCATTAATATAATCCGTTAGGATATGGTTGATCGTTTCATCTTTAAACATTGTGCTGAGGGATTCAGCTTTGTTTGCCGAGATTTGGCTAGTAAATACTCGTAGCTATCGGGATGAAGAATAACGTTGCCAATATGTAATTTAGAAAAGAGATGGTAAAATTCGTCATCCGAGTAATTGACCCGGTGGCTTAGTGGTTATAGCGGCTGGCACGGTTAGCAGTGGTCGTGGGTTCGATTCCCACTCGGGTGAAGAATTTTTTCCATTTTCTTTATTAATAATTTTAGAAAATATAACCTCATTGTCACGGTATCATGTAAACCTGTTCCTGTAACTGTATGTATTATTTATTTTAGAGTATAAGTAAGAACGAACATGTAGTTTCATTAGTATAAGTAAGAACGAACATGTAGTTTCATTAGTATAAGTAATATGTAGTTTCATTAGTATAAGTAAGAACGAACATGTAGTTTCATTAGTATAAGTAAGAACGAACATGTAGTTTCATTAGTATAAGTAAGAACGAACATGTAGTTTCATTAGTATAAGTAAGAACGAACATGTAGTTTCATTAGTATAAGTAAGAACGAACATGTAGTTTCATTAGTATAAGTAAGAACGAACATGTAGTTTCATTAGTATAAGTAAGAACGAACATATAGTTTCATTAGTATAAGTAAGAACGAACATGTAGTTTCATTAGTATAAGTAAGAATGACAATGTAGTTTCATTCATGGGCTGACCACCTGTCACTACTAACCGAACTTGTACATCTCAACTATACCCTCAAAATTGGTCAGAAGTGGCACCAACTTGGTGCTCTGCCTACTCCGTAAGGGATAAAGGCGTGATTATATGTATGAACATGTAGTTAATTAAAAATCTTTCTCTGATCTTTTTTTATATAGCTGATGCAGCATAAAAAAATCGTCAAAATAACATTATTAGCTTTCAGCCAACCCCGGCGAACCCTCCCTCGCCTCGTGTAGATTCGTCATGAATATGGAGGAGGCTTTACATAGCGTAAGTTATATATTATCCTTAATAAAGATTTTGTTAAACAAATATGGGGAATCCCCTGAGTTAAGAATTAAGCTGTTTAACATCGCGGTCCGCTTCACGTGAAATAGGTATAGTCGGTCACTAGCTACACTCGAATCGAACATTTTGCCATCGGTGAGTATATATGATGATGTTGCCGACGGTACTCGAGGATAACAGCGCAAGAACGAATTACGGATTTGAAATCCTTTTAAGGTTCGGTTTTTTATGATGTTGTTACAGGACGTAATGATGTCGAACGTGGATGATATTTACGAAGCATCAGCCAAGTGAGTCTTAGGCCAGGCAAAATGTAGGGTTCCGTAGCTAGAAAATAGATATTACAAACTGATAAGGAAGGAAGCTTTTAGAGCATTTTCATTTAAGAATATTATATATTCATACGGCTGTGTTCCCGGAATGAATTAGCAAGAACTGCTGCACGTTTAGTAACAAGTTGCTAGCTTATCTCCTGAGAGATTGTGCGAGTTCCTTAGTCGTCTCCTACGACATACACGGAAGGCAATGCCGCTGATGTGTTCTAATGAAGCCCTGTAACAGCACATGACATGATTAAGAACATGAGTTTACAGTTTAAAGGCTTAGGTAGTGTAACCTCCACGACGATCGCTCGTTACCTTTATACAGGATGATTTTTGGTCGTCAATGTTCCCGAAAACTACGGAATCTCCAAATCATCACGATCATTTTTCTCCATGGAAACATACATGGGAAGTGTCTGGTTTCCAAAATATTAGGGTCCAAAGTTGAGTAAATAGACTGCGTTTTTCTGCATAAATGCACATTGACGCGTCTAGCAAGATTTTTTCACGAGAAATAATTAATATCTGTCTATGAAAAAACTAGCATAAACACCGGACACAAAAAATTATGCTCGATCAACTAATTTAAAAAAATGTTTCATAAAAATTTACATCGTTTCCCAGCAATTTTTTGGCATAAACTTTACTTTATTTGACGTATAGAGTACGTACCCTTCGTTAAAGGTGGCAACGAAAAAACATCCTGTATACTCTTCTTAGTTGTGACAGTTTTCCCTTCGACATCGTAATATAAGTTTTTTTAAAATTATATACCATTACATACCTACGTTCGCTACGTTAAAACACTAGTAGTCTATCATGCCAAGATTTTTTTTACTTATTTCATTGACTTAATATATTTAAATCTACAATTCAAACAATACACAAAATATAAATAATTACGTTATTACAAATACTAACTACATTATATAAAACTAAAAACTAATTTAATCTACACGAAATTAAATATATTTACAAAGTTGCCTTTTACCGGGAGGGTGCCCAGAATGCTAGCAGCATTGCCGTGTTGTATTTCATTGACTTATTTCATTTTTTACGACCCGCATCGAAAAATATGGAAAAATAGCTTGATGTGAAGGGTTTTTTATACGTCTGCGTCAAATGAGGGTAATGTTTTTTTACAAGTTTTTATTTGATATTTGCTGTATATAGAACCCTAAGAAAGTACGATTTTGTTGACATATCGTCGATAATAGATGGAAGTACAAGCCTGAAACGATGATGCATGATTGAGGCAAACTAAATACGTGTCTATGTGAGAAAGTCATAAAAAACTTTGCGGTATCGATAAAATGGAACTTGTATGTATTATATATTTCGTAAACATTCAAATTTGTATGAACGTCGGTGAGCCTCGAGCACTTTACCTTAAAAGCGCCTGGAAGAGATCTCTTGCAGAGATAAGCTCGCCTTAGTACAATATTTTTTTAAATTTTATTTATTTTATCTCTTTGTGTGTACAAAATAATATAACATTAATATTATTCTTATTCTTTATTGTACACATATAATTATATACAGACAGAAATTTATAAGACAGAGCTTTATAAATACAAATAAGAATAAGACTAAGGCGACCTGGAAAATTATAAACAATAAGAAAAACAATGTATCCACAACAAACTATTGACAAACTTGTAATTGATAATAAAATAATTGACGACCCTTGCGAAATAGCACAGACTTTTAATAATTTCTTCATTGACCAAATTGACTCCAAAATCTGTAATTTTAAATCTAATCTGACATCTAATATAACCAATTCAATTTTTATAGAACCAACCACACCGTTTGACATACTAAAAATAATTAATAACATAAAAAATAGTAGCAGTACAGGTCACGATGACATATCTACAATAGTAATTAAACATGTAGCTTACCAAATATCGGCTGTGCTTAGCCACATTATACTCGTAAATATGTGTATTGAAATGGGAGTCTTCCCTGAAAAGCTGATGCTTGCCATAATAAAATATCTGTTTAAAAAATTTGATAAACATAATTTAAACTGTTACCGGCCCATAGCACTGAATCCTTTTTCTCAAAGATATTTGAGAGGGTCATACACAACGCGCTCTATAACTATTTAGAAAAATTCAATATGTTGACTGATAAACAAGCTGGATTCAGAAAAAATATAAATATAAATGGTGCCATCTTTAATTTTTTAAAACATGTAATGACGGGTATGGATAAGCGTATGCATGTTTGCGCATTGTATATGGACCTTACTAAAGCGTTTGACTATGTAGACTATACCATACTACTAAATAAATTGAATGATATGGCGTTCGCGGAAACGCATTACAACTCGTAAAATCATATTTAATGGGTAAGACACAGGCATCACTAATTACTACAATTTGCTTAAAAACAAGAACTGAAATTAAATATATCTCGGATACTAGGCTAGTTCGGTATGGAGTTCCACAGGGTAGTGTATTGGGTCCACTGTTATTTATTATATATATAAATGATTTTCCCAAAATAACTAGTCACCCAACATCGCTATTTGCTGACGATAGTACAGTTATCTTTGTTGGTAATGACACAAAAAAATTTGAAAACGACATAAATAATACTTTAAAAATATTGTGGATTGGATGAATTCAAATAACCTTTTAATGAATACTGACAAAACTCAAATAATTACATTTTATAATAGGATAAAACCATGTAATAAACTTGACATACATTATGACAATAAGAACATTTTCAATATTACTTTAACAAAATTTTTAGGACTAAATATTGATTGTAATTTAAACTGGAAGGCACACATTGACATTACAAGTAAAAAAATTAATTCATTCTCTTATGCTATTCGAATGTTAACAAAAGTAGTTAATCAGTCTGCGGTACTGACAGCATACCATGCATACGTTGCATCAACATTGCGATATGGGATAATATTTTGGGGAAATTCTACAGACAGGGACATTATTTTTAGATCACAAAAAAGGTGTATAAGAGCTATTGTAAACATAAAGCAAACAGAAAGCTGTAAACCATTCTTTAAGAGCTTAAATTATTTAGTTTATTGGTCTGTTTGTGTGCACACATACCTACCTCTTATATTAATTTCTCTTTCACGGTTGGTTTGCTGGAAGAAATCTCTTTTAGAAATAAGCACGCCTTTGTACATTTTCTTTGTGATAAACTTTATTTGTGAAAACTTTACTGTGTACAATAAAACATAATAATATTGCCAGTACCATGCTTGTATATACTGGAGATGGCAATGTATGTACAAAATAATTTGGAGACATTTACAAAATTAAAAGGAGAACGTAACAGACATAAAATATGCATGGCCCTATGCAAGTCTGCAATATACCTATATAACAAAAATGTGTTTGGAATGGCTCCTAGGATTTACAATAAACTGCCCGCAAACCTTTGTAAAATTAAGTCTATATCCATATTTAAAAGGCAACTTACGGAATTATTGATGAGTGGCGTTTATTACTCAGTAAATGAATTTTTAGCGGCTAAATTTGAAATTAAATAGGAAATTTTTATTTTATAATGAATTTATGTATGTTCCTATTTGGATTAATTTAATCTGACATAATATGATAACGTTTGACATTTTTATGTAATAAGAATATGTATTTGTACCAGAAATATTACAATTAATGATGATAATTTTTAAATAGAATAATTTTTTTGCATGTCTCCCATGACAAAATATGTATGAACTAGACTAAACTATAACAACCTGTAACAATATTACTTATATTTTGTGCAAAATAAATGATTTGATTTGATAATTTGATCACACAACACGAAACATAAAATAATGTCGAGTCAATCAAATTCAATAAGTTCACACCTACATACGCGGTTAGATACTCAAGCACCGTAAGGTTATTTACTATATATAATTACAAAACAATGTTATTTACCTACATATTAGGAAATTCCCGTGTAATCCTAAAAGGCAATTTCGCGGTAATCCCTCTCAAAGGAGCCCTTTGGTGTTGAAACTACGTGCAGGTAGAGTTATCATCTCTAACAATTATGTGCGTCTAGAATGCCTTTTAACGACCTACCGGATCCTTTGGCTTGTTAGGGCCGTTTAAGACGATATGGGAATTTTTTTTCTCGTCACATAAGTGAATTTTCTGATATTTCTGCGGAATCTAGGTATGTGTCTTTTATACAGCGCCGTCGTGACTTACTTGACTTAAGCTCCACGGGCTTCCATAGTGCGCTGTCATTCCTCTCGATTTTGAGCTTCGCGTTTAATTTTGCTTCAGATCCTTTCTGTGCCGCCGTGGTTACTGATATCTATTTATAAAATGCTTTATCCTGAAAGAATGACATGTCAATGTTCGCTGATCTTAGAGACCCTCGGAGGGTGTTTTCCTTGCCTACGTCACTATAGCATATTGCCCCTGCGTCCCATTTCACCCCTTTATCGTCCTTATAGCGAAATAAGATGCTCGTACTGCGAGTAGTTCCGGCTACCTGTGCCGACTGGTGTGCGTTCCCATGGAGGGTCCACATTGGAGTTTAGAGCTTTTGAATACATCAACCTTTAGTAAAAGTTCTCAAACAATTTGTAAGGATTTTGTATTATCATCATAATTTTATTGGGCAAGTTATTTCAAAGAAAAATAAATAAAACTTAATGTCAACAAATAGCTATTATTTTTACTTACTTATCCTACAAAATCCTAACGTGTGGTCACCCCGACAGCAGTACTGCTTCGCAGGAGTTAGATTATTATTTGAAGATAAACGGTACATTTTTTTATACTATTCTGTAAAGCAACAGTTAGTAACATTTTTACTAAAGAATGGTCTATCTATAGGAATTGTCTATTTATCTAACAAATGTTACGTAAATTGATTTATTTTTATGGCAAACGTTTCAATCCAGGGACCACCTTTAATCGATCGAAACTTTTAATTGGCTTCTTTTACAAATTAATGGTTGAATTTACAATGATTCAAGTACTTTTTGTAGTGTATGCGTTATAAATAATAGGCGAGAGGTTCGAAGCGTAACAGCGTTTAATGGCGACTGACAGATGACATTCTAAACTCACTTAACCTAGGTACCTATGTATACATCACACTCCTCTACACTAAATTTTAACCATACTTAAATTAAATACAAGTATAATGGGTATACAACTTATATATTAAACCTTATAATTAACAACTTTCTTAAGTCTACATTGCCTGATCGGGTGAGACCGGGGCGGTATTACGTTAGGCGAATTCCGAGTACTTTGTCTATCTGTTAGAGATGGACCAGGAGACCCAAGGTTTCCTCCCTCAAGCTCGGACGTGTTGCTGCGCGGCGAGTCCCAAACGTCCTCCGACTGCCCCGAAATGTTACCGCTTACTTCAGAACTAGACGGCTGAGAATCCGTGCTTGACTGTACCAGTTCATCTGAGGGGGGGAAAGTAGAAATAGCGGATAACCTGGAACCGCTAGATCTTTTATGTAATTGATCTATATGCCTATGTACGATAACACCATCATCCCCTAAAACTTTGAAATTACTTGTCCCTACGCGATCTACTATTTGACCTGGAACCCATTTCTCCCCTTTTAAATATTGTCTAAACCATACATCCTGATTTGGCACCAATTCTCTTTCCACCCCAACAGCTGCTGCCTTTTGACGTTCCTGAGATTTGTGAACCATTTTCTCCCTATCCGGTTTAATTATGTCTAAACGAGTACGAATACGCCTACCTAAAAGCAACATAGATGGACTTTCACCTGTCGTCGAATGTTCTACATTTCTATAGTACGTCAAAAATGTCCATAAGGCCCTATCGACATTTTGTTTCTCTAATAGTGCTTTTTTTATGACACGTTTTAAGGTGCGAACCGCGTTCTCTGCTAGACCGTTTGATGCAGGATGATACGGAGCAGTGAAAATATGTTCAATTCCATTGGACTGCGTATAACTCGCGAACTCCTTTGAAGAAAACTGTGGCCCATTGTCGCTAACAATTTGTTTGGGCAATCCCCATCTACTAAATAACTCAGATAAACGATCTATTAAACCTAAAGCCGTAGTACCCGCCGTTGATACGTTAAAAATCTCAATCCACTTTGACATCGCGTCAATTACGACCAGGTAAGTTTTACCTCCAATAGGACCTAAGTAATCAAGGTGTAATCGCGACCAAGGGCGTCCCGGCCAAGGCCACATGCGCGGAGTATGGCGCGGCGGTGCATCCGCATGCGCGGCGCACACCGCGCACTCCTTGCACATGCGCTCCACCGCCTCATCCACCCCTGGCCACCATACGTAACTACGGGCTAAGGCCTTTGATTTCACTATACCCATGTGTGGTTCATGTAGCATTAATAAAATTTTCTCTTTACAACTTTCCGGTATAACCAACCTGTGACCCCACATTATGCACCCCAACTCCTCATATAACTCCTTTCTCCTGTTGAAGAATGGTTGTAAACTAGAAATTTCGCATAGATCTGGCCAGCCATCACGAATATAACTTAAAACCTTAGATAGTGACGGATCTCTTGATGTTTGTTGTCTAATATCATTGTTATCTAATAACAAAGCCTGTTGAACAAAATGTAAATAAGTTTGTTCGGGTAGCGCGCACGCATATTGTTTACTTGCACAGATCGGTAACCGCGACAGGCCGTCTGCCCCATTCTCATCGGTACGGACGTACTCAATATCGAATGAATAAGCCGATAAGATTATGGCCCATCTTTGCATACGACTTGCTATCATCGTAGGTATGCCAGTATTCGGACCAAAAATTGATACCAACGGCTTATGATCAGTTCTCAATGTAAAATGTCGACCACACAGATACTGATGAAATTTAGTAACAGAAAATATAATTGCTAAAGCTTCGCGATGTATTTGAGAGTAATTTTTCTCCGCTTCATTGAGGGTGCGCGACACATAAGCAACCGGTCGCTCACCGCGGCCGTCATCCCGCGGCTGGGACAATACCCCCCCTACCCCACGCGCGCTCGCATCACATGTCACTATTAGGGGCTTTTTCGGGTCATAATGAGCCAAAACGTCCGCCCCCGATAATATTTTTTTTATTTCTAGAAACGCCCTCTCACATTCTTTAGACCAGAACCATAATGAACCCTTTTTAAGTAAATTATATAACGGTACTAATTTAGGACTCATGTTTTGAACAAATTTCGCATAAAAATTTAATAAACCAAGAAATGATCGCAACTCTGTTACATTACTCGGCCGCGGTATTTTAATTATGGCATCCACCTTAGACGGGTCAGTTTTGATGCCGTCTTTACTTATTATATAACCCAAATACCGAACCTCATCAACCAAAAATACACATTTTGTACTTTTCAATTTCAACCCGCAACGATGTAGTCTACAAAAAACGGTCTCCAATGCTTCTAAATGTTCCCGTTTAGTTTTCCCGCCAATTATGACGTCATCTAGGAATATTTGCACATTTGGTATATTTTGCAGTAAATTACACATTATACGCTGGAAAATTCCCGGGCTAGACGAGAGTCCATAAACTAATCTATTATACCTATACAAGCCCCTGTGCGTATTTATAACAGTAAATTCTTAGTATCGTCCAACTCAATTTGGTTATATGCCTGCGATAAGTCAATTTTGGAAAAGTAACGAGCGCCACTTAAACTAACCATAACATCATCAATTCTAGGCAGTGGATAGCGATCGATTAACAGCACAGGATTTAAAGTCGCTTTATAGTCAGCACAGATTCTCAAAGAACCGTCCGCCTTATTTACCGGTACCAAAGGTGAGGCCCAGTCAGAGCAGTCCACGGGTTCGATGACCCCGTCGCGCAGCATGGCATCCAGCTCATCATCCACCCGCTGCCGCAGCGCGTACGGCACGGGCGCGCCGCGCGCGGTGGAATACCGGCGTCGCCCCCTCCTGCACCTTAAGACTCGCTTTGCCACCCGTATACCGCCCCAATCCACCGCTGAATAATTCCTTATATCTGTGAATAAGAACATTTATCTCGTCTGAAAAATTATCTTGATTACTGATTTTATGGCAGTCACTTAAGATTGGAATTTTTATTTGTAATTCGGCTAACCATTGTCGGCCCAGAAGTGAAGTTGTACCCCTTTCAATTATGAATAACTCTAAACACTTATTATAATTTCCGTAACTAACATTAGGTTTAAACATACCCACGGGTTTAATTTTTGAACCATCATAAAAATTTAACACCACATCACTATTTTCGAACTTGTTATGTTTGAAGAAACGATTATAGGTATCCTTGCTTATACACGACACCGCCGTACCGGTATCGACTTCCATTTCAATTAATTGATTATCTATGAGTATTGGTAAACTCACCGGCCTATAATCGTTCAGACATAAGTGATGAAATTCCTCGGTCCATTCCGCGTCTCCCAGGCCATTCTCCGTGTCCTCCGACAGCGTCCCGCCGTAATGGAGCGCATTCGGCGCCCTACCGCTGCCGCTACCGCCGCCACTCGCCACCCGCTGCGGACACATGCGCCGCAGGTGACCTGTGCGCTTGCACCAGCTGCACGTATAACTTCGAAACCGGCAGCTATCGTAGCCATGGCGTTCAGAACCGCAACCCGAACATGAGCGGCCTCCTCCATCTAGCACAGTCACAGCACGACCGCGGGCCGCTGGGCGCGCCGCTCCCGCTATCCTGGCAGCGCCACCGTTCCCACGTCGCATACCGCGTGTCCCATGTATCTCTGCTCTATTGTAGTAATGAGTGGCCGGCACCGATACTCCCGCGCCCTCCCCGGCGCCTCTCGTTTCCCTCACATCAACTGCTGCCGCGTCCCGCTCTGCTGCTTCCAGCGAAGTTGCAAGTTTAACTGCATTTACGAATGTCAGCGTGTCATCCTCGGCAAATAAGCGCTGTCGAATTACATCACTACGTAGGCCGCATACAAATTGATCTCTGAGGTTCTCGTTGAGGGTGGTGTTAAAAACGCACGTTCTTGCTAATTTCTTTAATTCTGCCACGTATGACGATATGCTTTCCTCGTTGGCTTGTCTTCGCTGTCTATAACGAAATCTTTCCGCTAATACAGAGGGTGCCGGTTGAAGATGCTGACGTAATAGCTCGATTGCGTTTTCATAACTTAACTCAGCGGGTTTCTTTGGACTTGCAAGATTTACTAGAAGCTCGTAAACTTCGCTTCCCATGACCGCAATAAGAGTAGGCAGCCTCAAGTCCTCTTCCACGCTATTTACTAAAAAATACATTTCCAATCTTTCCACATACGATGTCCATGATCCGCCGCCATTAATGTCGAACTCACTCACTTTTCCCACCGACATATTTGTATATCCACAAGATCACTTCCGATTTCCGATTATACAATTATGATGACCGAGGTTATTATAATTATTATTATTATAACTATAGTTGCACGCGATAAAACCAGCCTCGTACGCCACTGTAGTGTATGCGTTATAAATAATAGGCGAGAGGTTCGAAGCGTAACAGCGTTTAATGGCGACTGACAGATGACATTCTAAACTCACTTAACCTAGGTACCTATGTATACATCACACTTTTACTAACTCTCAGTCACACCCATATTTTAAATATCATTATGGTTCTCACTTAATATGCACTTTTCGCGATCGATTGAGGCACCACCTTCTGATTGCTATATTTTATTATTGAGTGTACAGAAAGGAGTGAAATTTATAAAATTAGCTTTACAAACCTTTCACTAAGAGTAGTCATTTACAGAAGTTGTAAATTTTACCTAGATTATAAGACCTGGCAGTCACGACTGACGGTCCACATTTAACCGAATGTAACTTCTGAGTGCCGACTTTTACAAATGAATGGTTGAATTTACAATTGTTTGAGAGCTTTTACTAAAGGCTGACACATACAAAAGCTCTGAACCCCACTGTGGACCCTCAATAGGAACGCAAACTGCCGACTATCCCCGCCAGACCGATTTCTTGCATCTATTCAACGAACATTTGCACTAAACAAACTAAACAAGTTTGTTTACTCCTGCTACTTTCGTACTTAAAACAACATCTATTTTTACCCGACTGAGCGACGCAAAGGAGTGGTATTGTGTTTAACAGTCTATGTATGTATGTATGTTTTATGTTCCTTTGAAGCACTACACAGACCAAACGCCTCGACCGATTTTTATGATTCACACGTCAATCGATTCCTCTTAGTCGGGGAGTGTCACTACGGAAGACAGACGAGAATACAAATATGGCTGAAAATCCAATATGGCGACTACTGGACGCCATTTTGTGAGAATGAAAAAAATATATCGAGTGGGGTATCGTTGAATAGGTATTTAATTTTTTTTATTAAATACATTATTTGGTTCTTTTTTAAGCAGACGGGTTTTTGGATTTAAACTATGTATTTTTATTGCTGTTTATTTTTGTTAAATACACATACGATACTTTTAAAATAATAGTTCAATCTTTGAACTTTGAGTTCAACCTTTGAATATTTTTTCACTTCTCTGTTTGCTTTGTTAAACATTATAGGTAATGCTAGAGTTTTTGTTTTCAGGTAATGTATGTTTATTTTCATAACATAGCACTCTGCCAAAATCATGGTAAAAAATAAAGTAGTAAAATACACCCGTATCAGAGGATTATTAATAATGTTCACAATCTGTATTTACAGACAATACATCAGAGAATACCAATATATACGTAGAATAAAATAAAAATACATTTATTTTTTTATCACCGGAAAAAATAAACATAAATCTTAGCAAGAACGTGATATTTTTTTTGTTTTAAAAACTGCGTATGTATTTGTGACGTGCTTTTTTTTCTGTATCATCCCGTTAGCGAGATGACATACGGCGTGACAGCCACGTCACGCCTTCAGCTACAGGCTAACAGTAGTGTCAACTCGTGTCACTCACACTCACGAGATGACTCGAGGGCAGCTCAGTTAGTGATGAGTTCACCTGTTCACATTTCAACAAAATCGTGACCATTGGGCGCTATTACACAGACGATGCGACAACGACATGAGCACGACATCGCCATACCATTTTGAATTTGAATTTTGAATTTGAAAAAACGCCCATTGGCTACATGACACCAAAAAGTTTCAAATACACAGTCATAACTTTCTAGTTTCAAGAAAAATGGGCAATGAATCAGCGAGCAACACTGTAAACACTTAATTTCGCAGTTTATGACAAGTCGTCGAAAAGATGATAAAAATGCTAGCAAACTTTTACAGCTGTTACTTATTTCTAATGTTTATTCAAGGACTAGTTTTTATGAGACTTTTGAGTTACGAGGCCGCTGTTTTTATTAAGACACTTGCAGTGAAAAGAGTCGTAGTTTCTAACAATGTTATTTGTTTTGTATGCCAATGCCTCTGGAGGCGAGTGTCATGGCCGCACCAGGAATAGACGCCGCCCGCGCTGGCTGCCAAGCTCTCAATAACTGACACAACAGCTGATGCATACTGTACGTACATCGGTACCGGTGGTGCTAATGTAATGTCTGTCTATACGCGCTGTACGTAATGGAAAAAATTCACTCCGATTTTTTTTTTCATAAATATTTCAGTGATGTCGTTTTAGTGGCCCTGTTATACGCAATAAATAGTTTTAAAGTACCATTCTTATATTACAACTAGCGGACGCCCGCGACTCCGTCCGCGTGGACTGCAGAAAAGACAGAAGAATTCAGAAGGCGCCATCTGTTGCAGACTTATGGAACGTACGATTAATAACAACAACCAACGTTGATGATCAGTTTTTTATATTAGTTATTAAGACCATTAATTTAAATAATAACTATCCTATCATCTAAGTTGGACCAAATTACATATATATGCCAATTTTCATGAATATCAGTTGACTCGTTTTTGAGTTTATTCGGAACATACACAGTGACACGGATTTTTTATATATTATTAAGATAAGAGTATAGTTAAAAAAAAGATTAATAAGGGTTTATCGTGGAAAAGTAACGATATAATTTTATGACCGTCTGCAAATATCATGCTTTCCCTGTTATATCCATGATGGTATCCTATAGGGTCTATTCTGATACACAGAGCAGGGTGCACAATAATAAACGTATACAAAAACATTGTTGATGTTGCGCGGGCGATGAGAGGCATGGGCCATGGCAGATGTCAGCCAGTGATTGGTTCATAACACTCTTCTACTCTAGTTCTGATTCCTAGTAGTTCATTTACTATGGCATCTCCCCCAAGTATCCTCCATGGTCTGGTATGTGTGCTATGCCCTTCAAGCGGGCACCCTAGACATTCATTTTGAGAACCAATATTGGTTGTTGTACATTAATAAGCTAAGGTTCAATGACCTCAACTTCAAGCCCATACTCGTATGTGTGTATCGTTTCTACGCAGTAAAGCCATGGTTTTTTAGGATAGGTAGCGGCACTGGCGGCTCCTGGATTTTTTATGGGAGTTCACTGTGCAACGTTTCTCATATTAAAATTCAGATGACCTAATGAAACACATTAAAGACAACCATATCGCGTTCTAATTCGGACTAAGCGACGTCTAGTGGCCGCATACGTGTATTAATGTGAGCGGCGCTCTAGATAAGGCTAAAGTTTCATACGAAATCTTCTGTTTCACGCGCCGGCCTATGTCGGTATGTCTCTTTCGCACTCATTGAATACAGTAATTGTACCAAATTTCGTCTCATTGGAGCGCGATCGCTAGCGCTCCTCTTGATACATAAGATTACAACTTACTTGAGACGAACGCGTAGACACTATTGTATAAACATAGTAGAATTGAAAGATAGTTAAAGAGAAATATAGATTGCCTATGTAATCTTCGTGGGTAGGAGTGCACCGCACCAGCGCTCCTTAGGACGAGCCGCCAGTGGGTAGCGGCTGTATGTATACAAAAGTACTCTCTTTTTACGCTGCCGACATGTGAAAAATTCTTCCACCGCTTGATAACGATACGTCATGCTCAAAAACCAAAGCTAGAACCTAGGGATCTATTAGAGACTTGAAATCGCATGTTTATTTTTCAAGATTATATGAACATTCCTTAGTTGTTTAGGAATTTTGTAGTTACATTCTCTAATAGTGGGCTTATTTCAAAGTATTTTACTTTATATACCCGTTTTGTTACACCCTGCATATTATGTTAGAAAAATATGAAGAATATACAAAAATAACTGGGACTCGACCGTAAAGAGGAGTCTTGATTTTTCTTGTATCAAGTGTGCAATTTGAAGGAGGTTTAAGGAAATATTTAATTTCATAATAACTAAGGGGGCATAGTGAGTACGCGGATAAAGCTTCATATACACTATACCTACTAGCTTGTAACTAAGTCTACTTCATAGTAATTTCATTCAAAGCTGTTCGAAAGCCAGCTTTAGTATTGATTCTACATAGTATATGTTTTGCACATCGACAAACATTGACATGGCTGCATTTACCACACCGACTATACTGAGTCAACAAAACCATTTATTTTCGTTTTGACTCACTGGAGTTATATTTGTATAAGCTTAACCTTTATCCCATGAAGCAGTTACAAAATAAGAGTTTCGATAAGCGTTCGCCAATGTGGCTGCATGAACTATGAATGCTGAGACACTGGTTAACAAGCTTTTCGCTATAGTAGACCTTTTGTTACCCTCATAGTGGATACTATAATTAACAGTCTATTTCTATTTACATTAATTTCTATTAACAGTCTTGTTGACAGCTTTTCTTCTAATCTAATCTATAGAAATTTCCCGTTTTTTTTCTACAATTAGCTAGGCAAACATTATTTTGACCGCCATCGTGCCTGATGTTAAGCAAGATGCCGCCTGGCGTGGTACATGTTTGCCTAGAAAGTGCCTATTCACTCTAGCTTTGAGGACACCAATGTTGTAGTGCTCGGGGAATCCATCGGCAGGAAGTGCATTCCACTCCTTAGCCGTTCGCATTACAAACGAGTTAGCATAACGTTTGGTGCGGATAGGTGGGATATCAACGACATAAGGGTGATACGCTAGTCTCCGTCTAGTATCTCGATGGTGAAAAGGGGTTGGTGGAACTGTATTGTGAAGTTCCCACGCACACTCTCCAAAGTGTATCCTGTAAAACATTGGCAAGGCAGCAATTTTACGGCGGTGGGTCAGGTCCTGGAGTTTCGAGTTTGCTACGAATTTTATTATGTACACGTGCGACTTTGCGGGGCTTCACAAAGTAATTTGTAAGAGTCGACTAAGGAGCTCAATCGAGCATCCTCTCAGGCGATTAGTTAGCAACTTGTCTCTGATTATTCACATCAGTACCCGCTATGCTTAACGTGTCTGTGAGATCTCCTTTATGATCCTGCAGTTCTGGAAACACAGCCGTGTGTACCTATATAAGATATATATATTATGTTTATACTATGTATTCGTTTAATTTAGTATGTCGTCGTCAGTAGAATTACAGTTTACTTGTGAATAGTATTTTGGCCTTTATATTTCACAAATAACACCTTAACTGTGTAACATTGAATGTCAATAGTTGATGATTAACTCAAATAAATAATTAACTTTCTGAAAACTCTGTGTTTCAATCTCTAGCATAAACATACAAATGCTATAATTTTAAAAGCTAATAGCTTTTGTGGCATAGGATCAATGAAAGTATCTTACAAGTCGACACAATAAAGTGCTAATAAATAATTATTGCTTCCTGTCGACAAAGGGTTTAATTGGGCTTTTGGGTAGTCAATATTAAGGGCCTCGAGTCACTGTGACTGACTTTCAGATATTAAGGTTTAGATTGTCTTCTTATTGACACTTCGGTGTTACTAATGTAGTGCTTACCAGAAGCCGTCCACGACTTTCGGGAAACCCTTTCTTATCGGATGATCTTATCGATGGTCTGTTGGATCAGTGCAGTGCTGTGGCTGTGCGTTGATCCGTAAATCATTCAGGACAAAGCAGTTTTTATGTATAAATATTATGAAAATAATAAACTAGGGAGACAATTGTCGAGTATAGCGACTTAATGTGCGCATATCTGCGAATAAGCTAGGTATTTTCTGATTCACGCAAACATGTCAGTTTATTTATTTATTTATTTAGGTACACAAAACACATAACAATCAATACTGTAGTAAAATATCTGAGCTAGATTGTCACATAAAACTTGTATACACAACCTGGCAGAGCAATCACTTTATGTTACAGAACAAAATTAAAAGTAAACATGCTTGCGACCTACAACTGATTATTAGATGCTTAAAACTATGTTAGTAAAAACATTAGTACGAAATAATGGAAAATAATTAGAATTTTATTAATTAATTAAAGCGAAAAAAGGGTACACAGGAAAAATATAATAATAACAATCATGAAGCTGCTTGACTCAAAATGAATTGACAATATGTTTTTTTATCATTTAATGTAAAAGATACTACAAAACATTTGTCCACACTAAAGAACATATGATTGGTTTTACACCAAGTGCACATCACATCAAGATCCCTTTGCAAGGCACAACAATCATCAATATCTTTCACATGGGTAAAAAGCTTTAAATCATCAGCATACAAAAGACATTCACAAGAAAGTTGTTCAGCAAGATCATCAATAAAGATAATAAAAAGAAGTGGCCTAATATGAGACCCCTGAGGAACTCTGGATGTGATAGTAATCGGGGCAGAAGTGTAACCCTTAACTGCCGACTGAGCTGACTTCGCCTATAGAGATTTGAACCCATCTCAAGAGATTTCCATGTATACCATAGGTAGCAAGCTTATACAGAAGTAATGGGTGGCTAACTTTATCAAAAGCCTTTTTAAAGTCGGTATAAATTGTGTCCACTTGACATTTATCATTACATAAATAGGATTTATACTCTAAGAGGTTGCTAACAGAAGACTTATTCTTAAGGAAACCGTGCTGTTTGCTTGATAAAACGGAGTAACATGGTGATAGATATAATTATAAACCACCGACTCGAATAATTTTGCAATAGCTGAGAGGATGCTGATTGGCCGATAGATTTAACAGTTGCTTCTGTCCCCCGATTTATAAATGGGTGTGATATGTGCAAGTCAGTTCGTACCTACTGACCATATTGACCATAGATATTGACACATACCTACATTTGATAATCCAAAGGCAAGACCGCTAAAATGCCACATTCGATGCAGTTTTCTTCTCTGTGTTATTGGATTATCTATCATAATGGCTCATTTTCGGCCAAAGTGGCATTTTCGCATTTTTGCCATAGTACATATTAGCAGTAAATGTTGTACCAATTTTATTAACTAAACGGTTTTATTTGCTTATGCCATCGGACTATTTAGCCCTGGGGGTTAATTTGGCTCAAACTAAATAGCAACAAGATTAATCTTCCCGACACGCTTCTCATCGCTGCTCGTTAACTCTCTAATGGAATCATCCTCACCTTCGCATTTTGATTGAAGTAGAAATTTTATTACGGAATACCATAGAAAGTAGCTACTCTATATCTATAGGTATACGTCATCATCATGCCCTTATGCCGTTATTTATGCGGTCGTCGTCGGCGCAATGTGGTTTTCTACGAAAGTCATACTTAGCGGTTATTTTACGGCCGGCTGCCTGTCTGCATATATGTTTAAATGGATGTCTGACTCCACTTATATCTATATAAAATGTATAAGGTTTAGGCAAAGGCCTCCCCTTTTTGAATCCACACCTCTCGATTCTTTGCCAACTCCGGCCAACCTGGAAGAAACTTATCGAGGTCGTCCCGCCATGTCCGTTTTGGCCTGCTTCTACGCCGGAAGCCGTCCTATGGAACCCCCAAACCACCTGCTAATGACCTTAGTTTATTTTATATTAAAATAAGTACATCTTTACACGAATTCAGCAAGCCACAGTAACCTTAAATTGGCATAATCTTTATTATAATGAAATGTCAAGCGGTCACGCCCGGAGTAAACAAAGTGTAAAGATAACCGCGAGTTATGTCCGCTACAGTTGAGGCAGGACTCACTTGTGTATGCGCTGCGGGGAGCGACGTGACCGGACATTTTTAAAGTACACCGACAATGGTAATAGAATCCATTCATTAAGATAACATAATTCTACATTACACATACATACATATATACTCAGCCGTGTTTCCGACATAGGGTAACTCGCCCCCTGATTACGTAAAAGCAATAGCAAAGCCGAAATAGCGGGAGAAAATGTAAATGGTCAGCATCAGTGACAAGTTGCTAGCGTATCGCCTGAGAGAATACCCGAGTTCCTTAGTTGACTCTTACAGCGTGAACCGAAACAGATGCAGCTGATGTAATTTAGTGAAGATCCGCAGTAGCTTAGATTGATAGTTTATACAAAATAAAATCTATAATACGAGTATTCAACTAAATGTGAGATGTTAATTAAAAATAACATAGTCGTTGACATATTAAATGCTGCACGTATCAAGTAATGTGTCCAATTAAAATAATAACAGCTATTTGGCAATTTTACGACGTAATTATCGATACAAAGCTCTCGTTCACAATCGAACGGCTCCAGTCATGAAGGAAGGATGATGTGGAGATGCTATACCACCACTTTGCCAATATTTTTGTGTAATGTGTATTGTTTTAGCGAATAAAGATTTGTCTGTCTATAAACCATCAAGTCAAATCCATCAACTTAACAAATAAAATGTACAGTTTCCTGTTATGAAGACTTCTTACTTAAGCCTTGGTTTCCTAGGATAGCGGTGACGTCATATAGCGGTGACATGACGTCACTACAAGGTTTTCTCATCATCATCTTTCTGCCCTTAACCCCCAACGTATGGGTTTGGCGTAATATGGTTTTTTTCGAAACTTACCTATATATTGCCAGGATTTGGCGTTAGTTACACGACCGGCGTCTGATGCCAGTGCTCTTCGGGTAGAGATAAGTGATAATTGTGTTAGAACTGTCAATGTGTAACGGTGTCTATAGGTGACCATTCTGTCCTATTGACAATATGGGATAAACAGGTGTAAGTGAAACAACAATAACAAGATGTAAGCAAGTCAAAGAGGTCCTCATTCTGCGTCAAGCAGCTTCATGATTGTTATTATTATATTTTTCTTGTGTACTCTTAAATATTTTCTTTTATTTCGTACTAATGTTTTTACTAACACAGTCTTAAGCATCAACTAATCAGTTGTTTACTTTTAATTTTATTCTGTAACGTAAAGTGATTGCTCTGCCAGGTTGTGTATACAAGTTTTATGTGACAATCTAGCTCAGATATTTTATACTCCAGTATTGATTGTTATGTGTTTTGTGTACCTAAATAAATAAATAAATAAACATGCGTCAGCTGAAACCCATGTTGTAGGGGTTTATTATTTCTCCGGCTGTCCACAATGCGGCGTTAAAGTAGAATACATAATAAAATCCGTACATAAAATAAATTCAGTGTTACAAGCCCGTGACTGGGATCGCAGTTATGCCGATCGAATGAAAGGTAGATATCTTAACCAATGGGTTCTGACTATATATACATACATAATCACAGGGCTGTTTTCCCGAAACCAGCCAGAACCGGGCTTTGTCCATCAAATCAAAATGGTACAGTTTGCTAGAGAGTGGTAATAAACACCGTTGTTTACATGGAGAAGGTTCTAGTGACGTGATTAACCTCTGTATTACGTCCACGTCTATTAAAATCCGCGTAAATGCGGAAATGGAATAGAACACTTTAGAACCGCAACTGCCAATGTAAACCAATGTAGGCAACATTTGATTTTATCTCACAACGGTGAAAAACAGTTTATGTTAGGCCACCTCCTCTGTGCCTTTCCTTCGCGTCAGCAGCACGTCCAACGTCCCACTGATGGGCAAATTAGCGAGTATGGAGTGGAAACTCATGTCACAGAAATGGATATTGTTTTATCAGTACATTACCGACGGGTGCAGTGTCGCTAGTTTGAAGTGATTGCTCTTTCACGTTATATTTCAATTATTTACGATACATATCCAATAACTAGTTGTATGTAGTTGTACGGTAATGAAAACGTTTATGGGAGAAATACATATTGGGTGATATATACCTAGATGTTTTGGGTACATAGATAGATGCGATGCGAGGTCTTTGGACGTAGCAAATTACGTGCGGGCGCGTCTTTAGTATGTAGCACCTGCTACGTGCTACGAACCTGCTACGAGCTACGAACTTACTACGAGCTACGAACTTTCTACGATGAAATGAACGATGTTATTCGGCTATGTACTAATAAAATTAAGCTTTTTTTATTTAACTTGCACTTAGTTTTCTGAGAATTTAATTGAAAAAATTATATTGTGATGTATTTATATTTTAGATTCGATTCATTCTGGAAGTTTTATTGCAATACCACCTCGTGCCTAATGGGTCAATATTTTAGCTATGTGTACTTTAATTCAATCAATTACTCATATTGAGACTCTCTTAGTAATATTACTTCAACGATGTTTATATTAGCTCGTAGTTAACTCACAATATGTAAAGCTTTCAAAACTTACCGCATTAATTTAATGCACTCAAACTGTGCACAGCTCGAGTTGAAACTTTCACAGTCTCTATACATCGAGTTAAAATTCACTTTAATTTCACTACAACGCTGGTATAATAACAGTTGTACACAATCCTTAATATTAATTAACGTAAGGGATCTCCTGTATGATTCTGTAGTTTTGGCTCCCCCATTTCGGGAGCACTAGTTTGTCTATGAGTGAAGACGGATTAACTTTGCTTCTGTTATCAAATACTTGTCGTATTTGTATAGAAAATCCTTGAGTTAAAGTAAGGTCGAAGTAAGGTTAAAGTATCGGTATACATTATACATAACATAGTATAAAACATAGTCGCTTCCCTCTGTCTGTCTGTCCCTATGTATGCTTAGATTTTTTAAACTACGCAACGGATTTTGATGCGTTTTTTTTAATTAAAGAGGAAGGTTTATAAATGTATAGTATCAGCATTGCACCCGTGCGAAGCCGGGGCGGGTCGCTAGTATAGAAATGTTCTAGTATTGTTGCACTATGACTAAACTACCTCCATTACAAATAATTTCATCGCGGTGCGGCAGACTGGCCCGTGTGGAAACTGTTTCATATGATTCTATTAAAAGCGCTCAAATTGTAGGGAACTCAATTTTGTAAAAGGCCAGTCTATCATCTGGTACCATAAAGTTACTTAAAAGCTAATTTACTCTGTTTATAAATTTAACTTGAAATTTATTTTATAACTTTATTCCACTACTTAGTATACGCACGCATACGGAATTAGTAGCTTCATTTCGTTGTCATGATTTTTTTATTGCAAACCTGCGGATGTTATCGATAATGTTTGTTTACTAATAGAATGTTTAATTGCACATGTTACCATGTTGTTAACAATTTCTCTTTACTTGCTAGGCTTGCTGGAAGAGATCTCTGGTAGAGATAATCTTGCCATTGTACATGCATCTCTTCTTTAATGTTGTATGCCATATTTCTTTTTGTGTATGTGCAATAAAGAATAAGAATAAGAACCCTCTCATAAACTAAATGTGTTTGTTTAGCGCAGGACTCGAACTTACTTCCCCTAGGTTAAAACTTACTGGTATGGACTTATACATAGATTGACCTTAGTCTTTTATTGACAAGATTGTCAGTTGTAATCGTATTGTATACCTACTAGTGGACGCCCGCGACTCCGTCCGCGTGGACTACAGAAAAAATAAAATGTCGTAATTATCCGGGATAAAAACATTTTCCCGGGATAAAAAGTAGCCTGTATGTTAAGTGGGACCTGTCACAATATATTCCTGAAAACTGCATCGAAATTGGTTCAGCCGTTTCTAAAATTAGCGTGCACAACAAAAATTCCAAAAATCATTCTTTTGAGTACTATTGCTTTGATATAGGTCTCCTATAATACTTTTCTCATATAACTTCCATGTACAGACAGCGATCCGTTACATTTTTATTATATGTATATAGATATGTATAGATTATTCTTATTTAAAGTAGTACCTGAGTAAAACTTGCCCATGTAACCGAAAACTCTTAATAACTATCGATCGATAATATGAGTAGCTTGTTCCTCGGAAAAGAAAAGGGGAAAACTGCAGGAAAAACTTAAAGAAGCTGGAGACCGCTTGAAAGTGGAGGCCATACAAAATAACGACCCATTTGACATTTTCCGTCATTTGTTAATATGAAGGTATTTGCCATTGTATGAGACATGATGTGTGTGCTGTACTTACAACCCTGTATACATACTCGTACCTTCGGAAAGGATTAAGGGCATATTTTATATGTATTTTCGGCTTACGATGTTTGTAAGTCACGGCCAACGTCGTAGAAAGTAATGTTATTTATCGCGTTATGAATATTAAGGCAGGATAATGTATGTAAATGTATCAGGGTGGACGGACGGACGGACCCTGTTTGTGATACTGATGTCATGCGCCCGACGAAAAACTTATAAAATAAACATAAACTTTGTATAAAATCTTTTCGCATATGTAGGCAGGTCGTGTATCTGTTTATCTGTTGTGATATCTTTATTTTCACTTAGGTTAAGCGTACATTCAAAAATAATATAAATTATATTTTTACAATAGTCTACGTTAGCTAGTCATAAAAATATACAGGTTGTATGTGACTGCTTACACTAATACTGTGATACCAAACAAGTACTATTATGTAAGCTATAGTATTTTTTAAATTAACTACATACTCAGGTTTAGTTCTCTGAATTATATCCTGCAGAATATCTCTAGTTAATTTTTTTTCTTACAAATACACTTGAAAAACGCAATTATATCGAGTGGAATCAAAAGACAAATTATGAAAGCTCCCAAATCAAGTACACCTTTGCAGCCAATTTGTGACTCTCACAAATTGTGACAGTTCCTGCGAGTGTGATCCATTGTGCAGAGATTCCCCACCATTGTGGCGAACTGGCACCCTTTGTGTGCAAAGTGGCCCATCCGTGCACAAAGAGGACCATTGTCGTGTCCGTTTATCCTTAAAAATGTTAAAATGACAGTATAATTAAAATGTCACGTTTATTATTTAAAAAAGTACATAATAGATTGATTGTAGTAGAAACGGTACCAATGCGTTAGCAAAAATTGTACAAATGATACACATGTGATAAATATTTCTGTGAAATATATGATAATTATGTAGTAAGTGTCATTCATGTTTTTATCCTATGCTGTTCTTCTGGATTTTTTTTTCTTGTTCGAACTCTGTGTGATTGTACATTTTCCAGAGTGGTGGCTAACATAATTACCAGTGGAGTAAGCACGAACCTTTATACGCGGCGTAACACTAGCGACTCTCTAACAAAATCGATGTGATTTGACAGTTTGACGCTAGCGTTACGGACTATCGAGAGGTTCGTGTTCACCCCACAGGAACGGTTTTCTTTAATTAAACTGCAAAATTTACTTTTCAAAAATTTTACTACGGACGTAAACATAAACTTATAGAAGTTTATATTATACCTATGTGAAAGATATAATTATGTGTTAAATGATGTGTGATATAAATAAAATAAAATAAAAATATAAATTAACACACTCACACACTCGTAAATATTTTATTTTTATTTTATTTTATTTTACAATTTCAGGAAGACCAACAGTTATTTAAAATTATAGTTAAAATTGTAGATATGTCGTGGCCATATTGTAAAATTGATCATTTCATGAAATGGTCGAGCATTTCATGAAGTGGTCGCATTTTATGAAGTGGCCAATTCAATTTGACCAGATCGTTAAATCGTCTACATTTCACGATTTTGTCATCCACGTTTGGCCAAATCGTATTAACAGGGTGTCCATAAAATCCGAATGTGGTAAGAGCTTATATAAATAATATATACCGTACACCATATATAAGTATACCATAAGGTATGATGGTATGATTTTTTTGCTATTATTTATGTGATATTTTCACAATATAATATTTAAAAACATAAAAGACTTTACAAAAGCGATTCGCATCTGGCACATCGCCGGACGCTGCCTGGGCACGCTCGCTCCGCTCGCTCGGCTCGTGCGTCATTTGTCATAGTCTAACCTAACCTAACCTAACCTATCGTAATCTAAGGTTTTTGTTTAACAATATTATTATAAACCACCATTAAGTCTAATATACATTATACAATATAACACACTATCCGTGAACTTCTTCTGCATAGTCACCCTACTCTCTTTAATTTGTTTTATAACCTAAAAAGAAAAATCCGCCATTTTCACACATAAATAAAACGCGCGCAGCGCCTCTACCGGTGATTCATGTAACTATTTTACGATATGATCAATAATCTTGACCACTTCATGAAATGATCGGGCGTTTAGTTGCCCATATCGAGAAACGATTTTTAATCATCGATCTGCCCAAACCATATCATGATGTGGCCAATAGACAGTTGAACTTTTCATGAAATGCGACCATTTCATGAAATGCTCGACCATTTCATGAAATGATCAATTCTACGATATGGCCACGACAGATACATAAAGCCAATAACAGGTCCACACTTATAGAGGCATTATGAGAGCTAATCAGGTACTAATGCACACGCAATTTTCATCAGAGTTTCACAAAACCTAACAAGCTTACCAATAACAAACATAAAAAAAATCTAGGTACCTACTAATTTCTTAACGGAAAAAAATTTCACTAATTACACGCCTCGCTATGTTAAAACTGGTATTGAAGAGATCAAGCTCTACGCCTTTACAAAGTCCATTGAAGTTATTACCCGCTCGCAAAAGGAATGTATTCTGAGGATATTTCGTCGATGCAGAAGGAACAGAAAGTGTATTGTTGTGTCGAAGGGTTTTCCAAGGTACTCTAAGATTAATATGTGACGATAGCTCAGGACAGTCTATAGCGCTGGAGGCAATCTTCAGAAGAAAAATGATATCAGAAATTTCCCGGCGTTTCTCAACTGTATCAGTTGTCTATATGGCCTTAACATTCTTTGATGTCTTGAAATTTAATTAAGATTTATATCCGAATAGTTATGAGATGGCTATCTGCCTCGATATTTTTTTTATTATATTTGGCTAACAAAACAAGTTACAATCTGTAATTAATATAATCCTACAAATTCTTAAAATTAAACTAGACTGTAACTCTTTACAATGTTGGCACATTAATACACAATATGTTCTAAGCACATCACATCATTAGAAAAAGAAAATTAAAAATAAACACAATTTAAATTTAGAAAAAATAAAAATAACAACAAAAGAAAATGATAAACTATTAACATTTTTTTTAGCTATTTAGTGCAAATTGTCCTATAAATTAATTTCTTAAATCTATGGAGTCTACTCTCGAAAATATCCAGAGAAGAATGTTGTGCAACAGTATCATTATAAGTTCGACACATTCTGGTGATAGGGTTCCAAAAGTATTATATCAGTATTGTAGATATTTTGATAAAGGTTAACGTCCTTTACTCCTGTTGAGTCAGACCACAAAACATAACTAAAACAGTAACTAATCTCATACAATTTGCATCGGAGTGAGCCATTAACGAACGGGCTCGATGCGATACATAATTAAATAGTCTGTTTCAATATATCTCGGGGTGTGTGACGAGAAAATATTATTTATATCCGTTTTACAAATAATTGAAATAACTATTGGTTATATTCTATACATATAATAAAACTGTAACGGATCGCTGTCTGTACATGAAATATTACTTTATCAATGCAATATTAACCAAAATAATGATTTTTTGATTTTTATGTGCGTTTGTGCACGCTAATCTCAGAAACGGCTGAACCGATTTCGATGCAGTTTTCAGTAATATATTGCGACAGGTCCCACTTAATATAGGCTACTTTTATCCCGTTTTTTCTGCCGTCCACGCGGACGAAGTTGCGGGCGTCCACTACATACAATATCTAATACATGTTATGTATGGAACGCAGATAACTTTACTGAGGTAAATATAAATATATATAAAATATATTCACTCGTCTGTGTTCCCGAAAAAGGGTAGCCCGAACTGCAGGATCATAAAGGAGATCTCACAGTCATCACGTTAAGCTTAGCGGGGACAGCCGCAAATGATGAGTGACAAGTTGGTATCTGTAGTCTGAGAGAATGCCCGGGATCCTTAGTCAACTCTTACGACTGGCATGGAAGGAGATGCCGCTTATGTACTCTAGATTCCAGTAAAGCCCCGTATCAGCACAGGATTTCCTGTAAATAACTAAATGTTCTTAATTTTTATACGAACCAAACAGTACCGCCATTTTAAATAATTTCATGCAATATCATAACAAGAATAATTTGAAAACATCAGAAGACAAGATTACATCCTCAAAAGAGTTAAACATCATTACAGTAAAGCAAAATTAATGACAATAATCAAGTTTAACTTCCCTCCATGCAAAAAATAAATTTAATTTTCCCTGTAGAAGTTATTTCAGGCCGTACTTCCTGTAGGGAATTTGTCAAACTGCGGCGCCCATGTCGCCCGGAGCGGTGTTCGGGCTACTCCGAGATACTTCGGGTGTAATGAGACGAAACTTTAGGATTACAACACGAAGGCTTTCTTCGTCATCACGATTAATGATGCCGGAAACTTCTAGAAAGCTAGGCGTGGCGTACTTTCAGCGTCCGGCTAGCTGATGGTGTCTGTGTTTTTCATTGGATCCTGTTGATCGGCCGATGTCTAACTAACTAGGTAGTTGATTTCCACGTTTATCTCTTTGCATGAAACCTAAGACAATGACTTTTTACAATGTCACACCATGTATTTATTACGTTGCTTATGTAGATTTACGTAACGTACGTGGAATGATGCCTTAGCTTAGTATGACGTGATAGAAATATTCTTTTAGGTAGGTATATTTCATGGATGAAAATTTTGTGTTGAGTTTAATTTCACTTTATTATCATGCGTCAAATAACATGAAAACCTTGTAATAACACCGCTGTGCCAAGACACAGAAAGTCGTGTAATTTGTCATTCCGGTGCACTAATATGTACAAATTCAGCCGAGTTACAAATGTGATGTAATACTGAATTCTGTTATTAGATTCATTTATATCAATCTCGCTGAATAAGGCACCACTCACACAGTCATAAAAGATCTGCTATTATTTTCTCGCCACATAGCTCAGGAGCGCGTCTTCGCACCAAATACTACAAATAGCCACTATTTGGGTCGCACGAAGTAAAAAGAATAATTGCAGTGTAGCGCGACGTAAGCTTTTATGCATTACAGTCAAAAACGTGGACCACTTGACGCTTGTGAAATTATTTACATTTTTTCAGACTCTGATACTCGAATTGCTGTGCTTCTACCGCCCATGGAGGTGCCGTATAAATGCGTCGTGTTTACATCCTACGACTGCCGACTCTCACATTTTCTTGTTATATCTTTTGCTTAACATTTATGTATAATATACATATATTGGGTAATTATATAGAACAGTCCCGTAATTATTTGCGCCGTTTGGCGTGGAGACGCTGGGCCCTTGGGACCTGCGGCGCTCCAATTCTTCAAGGATCTGGCCGGGCGGCTCGTGGAGTCTACGCGTGACCAGAATGCTGGCTGCCACTTAGGCCAAAGAATAAGTATAGCAATCCAGCGCGGCAACGCAGCCAGCATTTTGGGTATGCTACCTGATAACGGAGATCGGTTGACCAACCTGTGAAACCGGAACTGGTCAACCGATCTACCATACAGGATGTTTTTTTGTGGCCACCTTTAACGAAGGATACGTATTCTATACATGAAATAAAGTAAGTATATGCCAAAAAAAATGCTGGGATTTTTTTTTTTTTAACTATAAGTACATAGTTACTTGCACATAAACTTATAAAATCATTGATAGTTTTATTATTTATTATGAAGATGCAATTGGCCAGTTCAAATAAGGTTAAAAATAATGTACCTTTTATAAAGCAATAGAAACAAACAAAACCAATATTTTATATTCTGTATATATAGAGACTGTTCATTTATTTATTAAGAAGATTAAGTATTTACAAAAGAGTAGAAATTTTTATAATGCACATCGTCTGAGTCACAGTGAGTAATCCGTTTTGTTTTATTTCGATTATAGTGATGATGATTTGACCTTTTCAAATTGACTATTTGTCTAAACGGCCTAACTTAGCTAGAGTCCTTCAGTAGATATCGTCCTGCCGCCGGCGGCCCACAACCGCGGTTATTTATAGCACCGAGGGGACCCTAACATGATACAGCTTTTTTTATAAAAAGGTCAACACTACTCGGAAATTGTTGGCCTTTTTTTGTGTAAAACCATCTCTTTTCCTGACTCAGCTGCAATCAATTCGCGTCCCTACAATGAGGAAACTAAAGTTTATCTCGATGTTTATTGCGAAAGTAGGTTAGTAAGTTTATGTTCTATTTCACGTTAATATAGGTAATTGAACCTGAATAAATTTAGGCGTATATGTAAGTAAATAGAGAAAAACATAGGGTACATTATTATTACTACAGGACGTAGGCCTCTCCCAGAGTACGCTACAAGGCCTTGTTATTTTTATTCAGATAGGTACATTATTTTTATGGTTCAAGATGTTTCTCTGTGTCTCTGCCTGCGTAGATTAGAGGGGGAAAAAATTCTTATGTTTTTTGATAATCCGGAATTATACTATGTATGTAGTACATAAGTACATAGTATATTTCAGAATTTTCAAAAAACATAAGATTTATTTTATTTTATTAATTATTCAGATATGTACGTTACTTTTAATGGTACAAGCTGTTTCTTTATGACTGCCTGCGTAGATTAGAGAAGAAAAAAGTTCTTATGTTTGTTGAAACATGCAGACAGAGTCAGAGAAACAGCTTGTAGGTACCATAAAAACTAACGTATCTATCTGAATAATTAATAAATGAGTTATGATTTTGATGGACACAATAAATTGCGTCTGTATTTTTAAAAGTGCTCATTGATATTTATTGAAGCAACCTCGCTATCGGAATCACGAGTCGATTATAAAATATTTTTAATGAACGTGATGTTTGTATTCATTTATCAATACCTATAGTTACCTATATCTATACATATAATAAAAATGTAACGGATCGCTGTCTGTACTTTGAAGATATATAAGAAAAAATATTGTAAAATACCATTATCAACGCAATAGTACCCAAAACAATGATTTTTGGATTTTTGTCTGTTTGTCGGTTTATCTGTTTGTCGGTTTGTCTATTCGTCTGTGCGTTTGTGCACGCTAATCTCAGAAACGTCTGAACCGACTTCGATGCAGTTTTCAGGAATATATTGTAAAAATAGCTTATATGTGAAATGGGACCTCTTCACATATAAGCTATTTTTATCCCGGGTAATTTCGATATATATTTGTTTTTCAGTAGTCCACGCGGACGGAGTCGCGGGCGTCCACTAGTATTCAATATGCTTTACTCCATTATTCTATATTGTTTTCTGTTTAACTTTTAAATATTATAATAAGGCTAAACTGGTCGAAGTTAATTTGTCTGTAGGTATATAAAAAATTATTATTTATTTGCTCAAATTAATCAAACCAACCTCGTTCCGTCCGGTCGATGGACAGGCAGCCGGCTGGACAATTTCAATCATTCATTCATGATTTTTATGATTGGTTGAGCTCTTAAATCACATCCCTATTATAGTCTAATACAGAATAGTTCGAGGTTTCAAAGTGTGAATATAATATTATGTAGACATCTAACTACACAGTAAGGGTTATATATCTTCCATTGGTCCTCTCCAAGGGCCATTTATATCTAATAACGTGGTAATCGTCAGTCTGTTGGGGCTAAGAAGGAATAACACTAAGGAGGTGGCTTAACAACGTTCTTTTATTTAAAATCAGCGCACACGCACGTCTTTATCCGCGTATACTATACTCCTGATAATGCGGTTCTTGCGGCTGATAATGATATTTCCGGAAAGCCTCTTTTATTGGACAGCCTACCTACATTATACAAAAACACACGCACCAAGTTTCAAGTCTCTTACATCAGCGATTTAGGCTTTGCTTTGATCCGTTAGTCATTTGTATGTGAACTTAAAAAAGTATCAGTCAATAATTACGAGTTGTTCATACTGCACCACTTTAGCTTCATTGATATAGATTAAGGTATCTCCTCCACAGGGATTATAGAGGACAGCTCTATTCATGGTTGAGGCATATCCGGCGCCGTCGCCGGATCCGTCTGTCTCCACTAACTCGACATCAGACGGGTCCAGTTAGCCGCGGTCGAGAGTGCGGGAACGTCTTCATTATATTGTTAGTTTGTGGCTAGCGTGGCTAGTCGGGAATACTAAGAAAGGCTTTTTGGAACGACGATAAACAATTATTCTATCGTGTTTTAAAAAAATGTAATAATTATAATAATGTTACTAACCGAACTTGTACATCTCAACTGTACCCTCAAAATTAGTCAGAAGTGGCACCATGTAGTTCTATCGGCCCTTGGTGCTCTGCCTACCCCGTAAGGGATAAAGGCGTTATTATAATGTATGTACATATAATAATGTTTCTAAAGTAATAATAATAATCTCAGATATCATGCGCCGAACTATAATATTGACTATTTGATGAAGTAGGCTATTTGACAGCGAAGTCATTACTATCGTAATGCTTTACATTCCGAAATCAATTTCTTCATCAGCCTATTGCAGTCCACTGCTGGATGTAGGCCTCCTCCAGGGCACGCCACAAGACTGCCATGGGAGGTATTTGCCCATAGTCACCACGCTGGGCGGCGGGTTGGTGACCGCAGTTTGTATTTTGGACTATGTTGTCTACACGGGAGGCGCTGCTGCCCACCTCTCGGGAACCCTTAATCGCCTTGTACGATACCCACGGGCAGACATGGGGTGGTACGAATTCTACTCTGCCGGCACCACGCGGCCAGTCAGAAATCAATTTATTATATACATAATAGGTATGAAGCGTTCAATTATTAATCATTTATTTTGGCTGAAATTATTACCTTGTATTGTTTTACAGAGATAGGTATTCATTCATTCAGTAGGTAAAGTTATTTTCTCTTTAATAACATAATTAATATTCATGGCTCGTACATTGATTCATCAAGCTACCCGCGTTACAAAAATGAAGAGATTTAATATATTTTCTATATAATAACATGAATAAAATATTAATCAATGTGACTACAGATTATACATGTGAAAGTGAATGTGTACCTATAATTTTCAGAAGACTATAACATTGTCAATTATTGTGCAAATTATACAAAATAAAAAATATATATTATCTTTTTAAGATTTTATTAGATAGGCTAGTAAATGTGTGACTCTGATTTAAGTATAAATAGAAGCGTATTATACATAAATCAAAGAAAGTGTTTCATATCCTACTAATCAACATAATATAATGCGAAAGTTCGCGAGAATGTGAATATATTTTTATATTTAGATGTTTCTTAGGCTGACCCCACATTGGGCTTGTGCTTTCCTGGAGCTATCAGCTACTTCAAAATACGTATTAATTCTTATTTCGATCCGTGTCGGCGGAAATAAACTCAAGAGTATCTATACACTACGCAGGTGTCATATCATAATGATAGATGGCTCCAAAAATACAAGCACAATGTTACCAATAAATATACAGATAGAGATACAAGGTCATGCATATTAGTGTACAAATATATCGCCTCGTGTGAGATATATCTGACTCGAATAATGTATCTCGAGAGAAATTATGTAACTTATCACTGGGTAGTAATTTTATCATTTTCAATTTTGAAATCATTGAACTGTTGCATGCTGTTGCTATCTTCCGTACCTATATGTATATACAGGTGTTTTTTCGTCGCCACGAAGGGTACGTACTCTATACATCAAATAAAGTAAGTTTCTGCCAAAAAAAATGCTGGGAAACGATGTAAATTTTTTTGATTTCTTTTTTTAAATTACTTAATCGGGCGAAATTTATAGTGTCTAGTGTTTATGTTAGTTTTTTTAAAGACAGATATTAATTATTTTTCGTGAAAAAATCCTGCTACGCGCGTCTATGTGCATTTATGCAGAAAAACGCAGTCTATTTACTCAACTTTGGACCCTAATATTTTGGAAACCAGACACTTCCCAGGTATGCTTCCATGGAGAAAAATGATCGTGATGATGAGGAGATTCCGTAGTTTTCGGGAACGTTGACGAAAAAAATCACCCTGTATAAGGTTTTTTCTAAATTAGTAATTTGCTTTTGACACGAAACTAGGTAGGCAAAAAGAAACAACTTTCACGATGGGACCAACTCCGAAACAGTGAAAAAAAAAACAGCTGTTCCATACAATCTCTACTTCGGAGTTGGTCTTTACCTACAAGGCGACACGAAACTAGGTACATAGGTAAAGACCAACTCCGAAATAGAGATTGCATGGAACAGCTGTTTTTTTCATGAATTGTCATGAATGAATAAATGCTAAATGCTCAGCCTTAGCCACTGATCCTAGAGACCTGAAACTTGGAGGTTGTGTCTTTGTATAACGTAGATATCTAATAAGAAAGGATTTCCCAAAATTACTACTGGTACTGAAGTGCCTCCATTAGTCTAAAGTAGAATTAAAGAAATATTATTTATGGACTCTTATTTTAATTCTTTTTCTTTTTTTTCTAGGTAAGAACAAAGTATTATGTGGATGTGCTGCAACGGCTTGCCTAAACGATTTGTGAGGAAATTTCATAACGTGAAAAGGGTAGAGTCAACTTTATAATAAATCAAGATATTTAGAGTTAAACGAA
The DNA here is from genome assembly GCA_014607495.2 of Carposina sasakii. Classification (NCBI taxonomy): domain Eukaryota; kingdom Metazoa; phylum Arthropoda; class Insecta; order Lepidoptera; family Carposinidae; genus Carposina; species Carposina sasakii. The sequence continues at coordinate 16,173,689 of CP053151.1, forward strand.
CTATAATTACCACAAAGTTTTATAAAAACTATGTCTGAAAAAGAAAATGTAAATGGGCACTAAAAGAAAGCTTTCCATTCAGAAGATGGAAAAATACACTAAAAAGTCGCACACAAAATATCTCAGATATTTCTCGAGATATCTCGCAACAAAAATACGGCTGTGCTCTCAAAACCTTTGTGCCGACAACTGTAGGTTCACAAAGGAGATCAGTTAGCATAGCGGAGATCAGTAACAAGTCGCTAACTCATCGCCTGAGAGAAAGCCACGAGATTCCTTAGTCGATTCTTACGGCATGCATGATAGATTATTTTTAAATTGTATTAATATATTTAATTTAATTGTCTTGTAAAATAAGTATTTATGTTGTAGATTCAATTTAAAAGTATTTGATTTGTTATTGTACGTATTAGGAACTACTACCATTGAAAGTTTAGTAACTTAATATTTGTAATTGTTAAAATTGAAATTAAAATTGAAATTCAATTGTGTTCCAACTGTTTTGTAATGACAAAACTTAGGTTAAACAGGCTAAGCATTGTCGTGTGTCAGTTTTTAAACAAAGTCTAAATGGGATATGATGGCTAAAAACGTTTTTGTAATAGAGATTTTTTAAATCGCGCGTTCTACTGCCGTCTAATTGTTTTGTAATAACACCGATAGTGTCCAGTGATTATGCTAGTTTTTTCATAGACAGATATTAATTATTTGTCATGAAAAAATCTTGCGCCCGTCAATGTGCATTTATGCAGAAAAACGCAGTCTATTTACTCAACTTTGGACTCTTAATATTTTGGAAATCAGACACTCCCAGGCTCTCCATGGAGAAAAATGATCGTGATGATGAGGAGATTCCTGGAACGTTTTCTGGAACGTTGACGACCAAAAATCACTCTGTATAACAATAATAGAAGAAATACTATAAAAAGCTTATTATCTTTATTTTCGTCTAGAAATCGCTATCGTGTCGCACTACTCGTAACAAGTGCTGTTCGCTTCGTTAAGTACACAAAATGAATTTTCCAGTTCGTGTGACTAAATACGAGTACATTTACAGTGGAAATAGTTTTCAGGGTAGAGCAAGTAAAAGTTACGTTGATTTGATAAGGCTTTTTCGTAAAAAATCTCAGTGCCCAATATATTTGCAATGTCTTTTGTTTTATGTCTTCTCATAGTCGTCTCATAGAAAATTTATGAGCCAAAACGCAACTACAAACCAACCGTTAACGAAGCGCGGTGCGAAGCAATATATACTTACCACTTAAGTATTAAGGTATATTTTAGCACGCATCGGTTTCGAATATGACAGAATAAAAACAAATATTTGTCTCGTGCTGAAATGTGTCTAATCACGTCACCGTAAAGTAATTATTGCTTTGTTCTGAGCGTCTACAACGGTTCCGTTTCGCCTTCTTCCAACTCGAGACTTTTCGAGCTGATTGCTCCCGGATTATTTTCTGTTGGTGACAGCTTATGGTCAACGATGCTTGATATTTTAGATACGAGTAGTAAAATTTTCAATTATGTATTCAGTTTAATTAAATGACGATGTAAGAAGTTTGCCCAAGTTTTGGGGTACCATTGACCTCTATGAAACAACGTGCAGATTCACATATGCTTCACAACACATTAATCTTGTTCCGTGGGTACTGTACTAGTCTGTTACATAGATAATGAAGCATCCATGACGTAGCAGTAAACATCAATATTCATTACATATTAACATCTACCGGGATTCGAACGTAAGCCTATGGCTGGCAGGTAGGGTTACTTCTAACTGCGCCAATCTATCGTCAAAAGTGTTATTTATACATTCAGAAAACTGAAATTTTATCAGCGGGGAATTTTACGTGAAGATCAAAATAATGACAAATGTTACAGAATCAAGTACATATATACTCATGGCTCATACGTTCCCGACAATTTATTTATCATCGATTATTATGCTCTATATTTAGCGAATGATTACTTACGACATACCTACCTAAAATAATGTGACCTCGCTAAGGATGATGATGACAAAGACAATATTTTTAACAAGTAGGTGCACTTTTCTTGCAATTATTATAATTTCAAGAACTGAAATATTCTAATAGGCTAATTAGTTTATTAATAAAGGATAATTTTTATAAGAGGTTCCATACTCGAAGAGTTCTAGACGGGACTCAATAATTGTCTATCGTTCCAGACGGGACTCAATCATTGTTTATTGTTCCAGACGGACGCAATAATTGTCTATCGTTCTAAACGGGACTCAATAATTGTCTATCGTTCCAGACGGGACTCAATAATTGTCTATCGTTCCAGACGGGACTCAATCATTGTTTATTGTTCCAGACGGACGCAATAATTGTCTATCGTTCTAAACGGGACTCAATAATTGTCTATCGTTCCAGACGGGACTCAATAATTGTCTATCGTTCCAGACGGGACTCAATAATTGTCTATCGTTCCAGACGGGACTCAATAATTGTCTATCGTTCCAGACGGGACTCAATAATTGTCTATCGTTCCAGACGGGACTCAATAATTGTCTATCGTTCCAGACGGGACTCAATCATTGTCTATCGTTCCAGACGGGACTCAATAATTGTCTATCGTTCCAGACGGGACTCAATCATTGTCTATCATTCCAGACGGGACTCAATAATTGTCTATCGTTCCAGACGGGACTCGAATCATTGTCTATCGTCAGATTGTATCTCATGTACCGTGATAGCTATTACATAGCCCAAATTTTCACTGAGTATGTATTTCTGTTGCCACATTAACAAAAAATACTGAAAACAAAGTTAAAAAAAATATTCGAGATGGGTCCCCATACATGATTTGCTGTAGTTCATTTTTTGCTGTTTTTATAGCTAATGTTACGGAAATTTTAGTGCCCGAGTCCGACTCGTACTTGGCCAGTTTTAGTTACATCAACACTAGTCGACGGGCGTGTAACCTTTCATCACCTGGGGCCACCGATCAATCTGAAGGCACCCTTATTAATCTCCAGCGAGGGTGGTGGCGTCATTAACCAACCACCCCATTTGTATCAATTTTACACTCGATTTCGCGAGTAATTGATATTTATAAAATGAGCAACTCGAGCTAAATCTAAAGCAATTTGCAAAGTTTTGGGTGAAACTGGTGAAATGCGGTCATCCCGAATCTATTATGGGTACATTACTTATGCAGTGCTATACTATACGCCAACCGTCGTGGCACACGCAGTCATAAAACATTATATGACAGCGCGTGCCACGATGGTTGGTGTATACCTATAGTATAGTGTTTATTTACGTTAATGCTAGGGTTTTAAATAACACTCGTGTATTATTCGTAACGGCGACAGGTTTATTTAGATGAACTCTAATATATAATAATAAAACATTTATGTCGTAAAAATTGAACCACCAGGCCAGGTACGAGTATTACGAATGAACAACAGAAAAAAATAACAGAAATATATAATAAATATATATAATCCTCTAAACGTCGTTTCCCAGAAAATCCGTTATTTGTATTCCAAATTATTTTCAAATCCGTTCAATATTTTTTTTTTTGTGTAAATTCACAGAATACTAATAAGGTAGGTGTAGGTAAGAATGCAGATTTATTCTTCAGCTGATCTTAATGAAAATCTTAATATAATATCTTGACTAAGATAAATTACATTTCCATCTTCTATATTAATAATTTTATCTATCTAATAATATTTATCTTAGTCAAGATATTATATTTATAATATAAAATATCTTGACTAACATAAATTTATAAAAAACCCTTCTCCATTAATATAATCCGTTAGGATATGGTTGATTGTTTCATCTTTAAACATTGCGCTGAGGGATTCAGCTTTGTTTGCCGAGATATGGATAGTATAGCTATCGGGATGAAAAATAACGTTGCCAATATGTGGTTTAGAAAAGAGATGGTAGGATTCGTCATCCGAGTAATTGACCCGGTAGCTCAGTGGTTGGAGCGGCTGGCACGGTTTGCAGTGGTCGTGGGTTCGATTCCCACTCGGGTGAAGAATTTTTTCCATTTCTTTATTAATAATTTTATAAAAATATTTGACCCGGTGGCTCAGTGGTGAGAGCGCTGACACGCGGAATGCAGAGGTCGTGGGTTCGATTCCCACCCGGGTGAGGAATTTTTTCCATTTCTTTATTAATAATTTTATAAAAATATTATTGTTTCTATTAATTTATTTCGTCATCATCATCAGCCTATTTATTTATTTATTTTATTTTATTGACAAGCACAACAGGTAACTAACTACCAACGCAACATTATTGATACATTAATTAATTAATTAATTAATTAATTAATAGTTTCTGTAATAATGTTGTTTCTTTCTTAATTTCCATACTTACATATATTATGAGAGTTTGACAGAGTATAGTAATTTGGTCACCTCAATTAAAATTGATACCTACCTATGTCAAATTATAGTTGACAATTTATATTGCCTAAAACTTACATTAACAGCCGCTTATACGATCAAACAGTTGGATTATATACTTCTTTTACATGTATATCTGAAATAATAGCTATATTTAATATTTATACAAAATGAGTGCCTTCACTATGGGTGCGCCCACCACCGGGCCCTACACCCTCCACTGACCCTCGGATCTGATAACTCATAATTGCGACAACAGGCACTTGCACTAACTACAATCGCCATGAGAAACCAGACCCGAGCACCTAGCATGCAAGACAATACATTGCACTATTCCGAAATCAAAAACTAGATAAATAATCTACATATGTTTCGCCAACAACCGTGGCATCCTCAGGATTATAGAAATTAGTAAATTAGTAAACCACTAATTATTATGAAACTCTAAAACCCAACACATTACCTACCTACCCATAGTGAATGTTTGAACTTCCGAATTGTAACGCCTAATACAATTTCATTAATAAAATGAGTGCCATTTACACTATGTATAAATCAGACTGATGTACAATCACTACATTATATCCTCTAGCTACTAGAGTCTAGTAGAGCAGTAGTTTGGTTGTTAGTCCGGCTGACCGAACTAGGGTAAGTTTTGAGTAGCAATAGTTCTGTTGTCACTAATGACCGAAACTTAACATTTGAAACTTGATAGTAGCATTAGTTCGATTATAATTTAATTACGTAATTCAATTAAAATTGCAAAAACGTGTTTCTAAGTCAAATCAAATCATTTTCAAGGGCCAAGGCAACATGGTGAAATTTGAAATTTGCATTGTATAATAATATACAGAGATTAATTTTGTTTCCTAGGATAGCGGTGCCGTTATATAGCGGTCGTATGTTCCTAAAACAAAACCCTCTTTAAGGTGCCGACATGTTAAATTTTCTTTCTAGATTGCTATATGGCAACATCGCTGTCCTATGAAACCAAAGGTCCTCAAAGTACCTATGATGGGACTTGCTTTTATATGTACCTACTACTTCAATCTCTAGTAACATTTTGGTAGGTCACTTTGAACTTTATAACAGTACAAAAATTCATTGTGTGAGCTTGAATGAATATATTTCAGCACCCTGCTAATATCTCAGCTTCAGAGCTTTGATCTATCAAAGCTTTGGATCGTCACCGCCGCCATCAAACTTTGATGAATGTTCATATATCATATTTATTGCAATATTTACTGACCGATAAAATTTATCTAAGAATCGTTTCGTGTTTATAAGAGAGGCCATATTTACAACGTAATAATTATCGGAAAATCACATTTATGAGTTATCTTTAGAGTTGGATTGTTTTAGGTTTATTTGTGGAAGCGTTTTATCATCTTATTTAGTATGTTGTTGTGACGGACATGTTGATCATTTTGTTTTTGCTATCTGCTCGGGGCCAAACTTCCTTGGTAACTATCTTGGTAATTAGTATGTTAAACCATTGACATACGTTAAACCAATTCAGTGGCATGCATTAATCTGTAATGAGGGACTTTCTGACAAGGTAAAATAACTGTCAAAAATAGATGGCGTGAGCGAATCACCCTCCCTAGCTGCTCCCCCCTTCACGTCTCCCTGTACGTGTCCGATAAAAATGCGCTCACGCCATCTATCCAGGTGATTTGTACAATTTTTTTACTTTTAATAGTTGTCAGAAAATCCCTCATTAGATTTTACCCCACGAAAGTACGAGTTAAACCCAAAAGCATGGTCCGATTTCCAGTAGAGACGTAATGAACTAGAAAAAGTATTTTAAAATGAAAATTACCTAGATAGGTAAGAGAGGAGAAACAATACAACAGAATATATTAATTGTAATAAGCTAGAAATTTCACTTGATGATGGAGTTCCGATTTTATTACCATTTAAAACATCAACGTTGTATGAGGATAAAACCCTAATCCTATAAAAAAGCAGATGTCCGCAGACGTGACATATTTCAGGAAGCAAAAAATTGTTTTCCATTTCGAGATGAAATGGCGTCGGAGTCCCGGCTTGTGTTGTCCGTCTGTCTGTATGACTATAAGACAATGGATTAAGTGATTCGCGCATAAATAAGCTGATGATTTTACCAGGTACAGGTGGCCGCTTCGTGGTCGATATTCGACCAAATTAGGGTATTTTATGTATTTCTAGGGAATTTTGTATAATATTTTTCTTCTCATGTCGACTAAAGAACTCGGGAATTCTCTCAGGTAGTAAGCTAGAAACTTATTATTAACTAATGCACGCCCGCGACTTCGTCCGCGTGGACTACTGAAAAAACAAAATGGCGAAGTTATCCGGGATAAAAACATATTCCCGAGATAAAAAGCTTATGTGTTAAGTGGGACCTGTCACAATATATTGCTGAAAACTGCATCGAAATCGGTTCAGCCGTTTCTGAGATTAGCGTGCACAAACGCACAAATGCACAGGTAAACAGACGAAAATTCCAAAAATCATTCTTTTGGGTACTATTGCGTTGATAAAAGTCTTATAATATTTTTTCTCACATATCTTCCATATCCCCCCCACTTTGCTAAGAGTGTATCTCCTTTATGATCTTGCAGTTCCGGCTACCCTATTACGGAAACACAACCGTGTTATGTTTTTTTTTATTAAATAGCTGTACGCACTATTTCATGTTGACTTACACTGTGCCAAAGGACAATGCAAATTTTTATAACTATGAACTTTGGTACTATTTTAGAACCTTTAAATCGCATAATTTTCATCGTATAAGCGATATATTGAGTTTCTTCCACAATGGAATCTATCCTGCGTAAAGGAGTCATGTCACTCTCATTGTTAGATAAGTCGTGTCTGAGGTATTGTAGACTAGAACTTTACAATTACAGTAGCAAACGAATCGCCAGTAAAATCAATAATAAAAGATATCAACGTTTCTCGCCGACTGCGAACCAATTAAATAAAGCATGAAAAAGCTTTTACATTGAATCTTAAAGCCTCCGAGAGAAGCAATAGACGTTCATTCTAAAGTTCTTGTAATTTTTAGGGTTCCGTACCTCAAAAGGAAAAAACGGAACCCTTATAGGATCACTTTGTTGTCCGTCTGTCCGTCCGTCTGTCAAGACCCTTTTTCTCAGGAACGCGTGGAGGTATGAAGCTGAAATTTATATCAATTACTCAGGTCTACTGTCCCTTGAAGCTGTGAAAAAATCAAACTTCTAAGCCAACGCAATCAAAAGATACAGCCGTTTATGCCGCAAATTTTCGACACTTGCAAGGGAATCAAAACCTACAGGGTGCTTCCCGTGAACTCAGAATCTTGAAATTTGGTACGAAGCAACGTCTTATAGCATAGATAAAGGAAAAATTACGAAAACCATAAATTTTTAGTTACATCACATAATATATTTTTTTTTAATAATATTAAACTTACTACCCATTTCCTCATAAACGCGTAGAGGTATTAAATTGAAATTCATACCAAATACTCAGGTCTATAATACCTTTAAGCTGTAGCAAAATCAAACTTCTATGTCAACGCAATCAAAAGAAACAGCAATTTAAGCTGCATATTTTGAAACTCGCAAGTACTCGCAAGGGAATCAAAACCTAAAGGGTACTTCCAGTCGACCTAGAATCTTGAAATTTGGCATGAAGCAACGTTTTATAGCACACATAAAGGAAAAATTCCGAAAACCTTAAATTTTTAGTTACATTACAAAATATATATTTTTTAATAAATATAAACTTATTACTTTTTGTCGTAATGAACGAACTTTGTAAACCTTGCAGGTTTGTACGGAACCCTCGGTGCGCGAGTCCGACTCGCACTTGGCCGGTTTTTATTGATATTCTTCGCTTTTCTTCTATCCTATTTGACTATAGCCTGTTGTAATTGATCATCACTCATAGTTAATGGCACTGACATATTCAGTTTATTAAAAAACAATGCCTGTTTGTTAAAAAATATATTTTGCACCGATTACTTTTAAATTAATTATATCATTCACGACACGACGCAGACGTCTCTTTCTATTTAAATAAATAAAAGCAAGACATATGTACATACTAATTTCGCGCGAATTAAATCAAATCTTCTTTCGTATTCCTTCACACTGTCTCTATACTATATTTGTAGTATTTTATTCCACCCAGTGAGCCTACATGTATTTTCGTATTCCACTATATTTGCAAAACTATTTTATTTCTACATAATACTCCTATTCAATGCGAGAAATCTCTCGAATAAAATGAAACTATTTGAGTTAGAATGTCGGTGGTAAGTGTCGTGTATCGTGTATCAGGTGTCGAGCGACTGCCCCCGTGTCCGGCGTCGACCGGACGCACAAACGTTAGACACAGCCGATACGTGTCACACCGGCCGGACTTGCCGGATGACCGCCACGGCTGACAATACATAGTAGCTGTGGCGCAATGTATTTTTAATATTTTTCTTATTGTGTGTGTAGAAAGTAGAACACGTCGGAATAGTCGAAATGAAGTTTTCAGGTTTTCTAAAGCTATTTCTGTTGCTAAAATACTGGATAAAATGTATGAATATAGAATCGCGACACCGATTGTCAGTTCTTTGTGCATTTTTTAAATAGAAATGACAGATTCTTGCGACACGGTCAGATAGTCCATTTGAAGTATAAAGTTGATCTTGTCTTTCTTGAAAACTTTGATCAAGAAAGATTAGCATCAACAACAAACATTTACTTGAGTTTGACACAATGTTCATTTTTCTTCCATTCATCCTCTCTCTCTCTATATTTTTTTTATTACTTGATCGGGCGAAATTTATAGTGTCCAGTGTTTATGCTAGCTTTTTCATAGACAGATATTAATTATTTCTCGGGGAAAAATCTTGCTACACGCGTCAATGTGCATTTATGCAGAAATACGCAGTCTATTCACTCAACTTTGGACCCTAATATTTTGGAAACCAGACACGTCCCAGGTATGGTTCCATGGAGAAAAATGATCGTGGTGATGAGGAGATTCCGTAGTTTTCGGGAACGTTAACGACCAAAAATCACCCTGTATATTCGGTTATTAGTATTTAATTTCTTTATTTATTTACTTCACTGCGTGCATGTGGTAAGAGTTGACTAAGTGTCAGTTCATATCTGAGGGAACATGCGTCGCGTATTATCGGTCGCGTAACGCCAGAACAGATAATATGTAGAGAAAAACACTCGACCGTTCACACTCAACCGATTAGTGCATCGACCGATCGTTTGCCTGTACCTGGAGATACGTTCTATGCATCTTCCGTCAAATAGGAACGAACCGACCCTAAGGAATTAAGATGCATTCTCACAGGCGATGAGCTAATTTGACGGTCAACCCTTTCTTCGTAATCCCACAGTTCTGGCAACACCATTCACCGAAATTATAGATGTTCGTTCATTCCCTAAATAATAAAAAAAATCTATTCCACTGTGTGTCATTAAGAACAACATCAATTTTATTCCGTCCACCATTTATATCACGCAGCCATTACTCCAAACGATTTGTAGCAAAACGTTTATATTTCACTTTCATAAATCCCGATCACTCCCTGAAGTGCGATCTTGCTCTTAACTGAACAACCTTTTTTCAGTAAATGGTAACTACATACGTGACATTTGTTACCCCTGGAATTTTCAGGGGTCGAAACAATTTTTTCAACAATTAACGCTGAACATTTAACAAAATGATCCCTTGATACCTTATAGCTTTCAGTTATTCCGAATTGTTACATCATTTTAACACTACGCTGGGGAATTTCAACGATATTTCAAATATATTTATTTAGTTTTACATTTTATTAATGAGGTGATTGAAATGCAAGTCTTTTATTTGAGTGTAATAAATATTTACAAATGTAGCAATGAAAAATTTGTTGACGATTGAATATCTTTTATTGACTTTAATCTATATTGGATAGGTTACATGAACTAGGAAACGAGTTTATATTAATATAATGTTTACAACAGGCATCAGCTATAGGCTGTCAATAAAATCACGATTATATTGTAGTACATAAAAAATTTCTGTGACATGCAATAGTTGAATAATGAATCTGAATCTGTATATCTCTGGTGGTCTACCTATAGATACTCTCCCAATGGTACAACCTACTCTTGCCGCCCGACATCCCTCCTAACACGTATCACCTCCGGGACCTCCTTATTGAATCGTGTTGTGGAGCAAGACACAAAGAAGGGTTGTTCTAAAAATATAACGAATTCGACTTCGTACGCGTGGACTGCAGAAAAAACCAAATGTCGGAATTATCCGGGATAAAAATATTTTCCCGGGATGAAAAGTAGCCAATGTGTTAATCTAGAGTATCAGCTAACTCTATACCAAATTTTATTAAAATCGCTCCAGCCGTTTTTAGGTGAAAGAGTAACAAAGGTCCATTCATCCATCCATCCATACTTAAAATTTTACGCGTTTATAATACTAGTAGGATAGTACGATTTGTCGCTTTTGCGAGGATGATGGTAAATACAGGGTGTTTTTTCGTGGCCACCCTTAACGAAGGGTACGTACTCTATACATCAAATATAGTAAGTTTATGCAAAAAAAATGCTGGGAAACGAAGTAAATTTTTTTGTTTTTTTTTTAATTACTTGATCGGGCGAAATTTATAATGTCCAGCTAGTTTTTTTTATAGACAGATATTAATAATTTCTAATTAAAAAATCTTACTACACGCGTCCATGTGCACATATGCAGAAAAACGTAGTCTATTTATTCAACTTTGGACCCTAATATTTTGGAAACCAGACACTTCCTAGGTATGCTTCCATGGAGAAAAATTATCGTGATGATGAGAAGATTCCGTAGTTTTCGGGAATGTTGACGACCAAAAATCACCCTGTATAGGGTTTGGGCAAAGTAACATCGTGATGTCGAAAATGTCGCTTTTGAGACGGTAACAATGAACGACTTGGGTAAAGTATAATCGTCGCTCCATCGAATCCATAGATGTTCGTCATAGTATAATTTTGTTCAATACGAACCATTACATGACGTGATTAATAATAGAAGCTGAGAATAAGAGAAGATGTCATGATATACGTCATCGTGATAACGATCCGATCGTAAAACGATGTCACGTAGCTCACGTAGTCTGAAATACATACTATGTGTCTTCACTGGCGGTTGAGTTACTTTATTATCTAGCACAACTCCCTTTTACATCTGCTTTAAGTATCGTATACTCATCGTAAACCGCTCGTAAAAGCATCCGAATCTAACACCCGGGAATGTATTGAAAAATTACATAGATATTCTATCAATATTGAGGTATAAGGTTACATTACATGACTTTTCTCTCGACTGACGCGCAATTACGACATGTGAGAGCGAATATGTACGGACATACAAAGTACAAAAAGGTAATTTTTTATCTAATTTAAAATTATTATTATGTATCTCTTCTGAAGATTCCCGGGACTACAGAGTCCCGGTGCATCGGGCCGAAGCCAAGATGTAGAGGCCCTTTTAAGAGAACTTTAATATGGTGTGGGATACACATGGCGGATACCATCGCCGAACGCACAATATGATACAGCGATGGTCCCTGCCATGTGCAAAGACTATTGGAGTGCAGATCTACGTCATGCAATGGAAAACTAAGGTCATAGGCTATAGGGTTGAATGTTGGGTGGCTGGATTAGGGCTATTGTAAATAGGGAAACTATCGGACGCCTGCCATTATTATTATTATTTTCGACCGCTCACGACTTTGTCTATAAAAAATCTACAATTTCCGGAAATATTTTTTTTGTGATTTCTCTCTTCAAAGAACTACGGTAAATAGCCCAGTTCCTATTGTTTTATGTCGTTTGTGAGTAACACAGTTAGCCAATAACGGAACAATTTCTTTACATAATTTAAACCATTAAATTTAACTACTGGGCATATAGGTATACCTACCCTCTAGCTCTCTATTTTAGCTCTTTCGTATCCAGGAGTATGCAGTTCCGAATTCGCACGTGACGCCTCATAGATTGCTAATGTACGTATTATTAATTGAATGAATCTTACAAGATAATGATCTCACTTGTGCCATTAATATCTTAATTCTAGTTCTTATTTACTATACCGAAAGTGATAGATTACTTTTATACGAAAGCCTTATTCATCTCGAAAATATTATATCTCAATAACTCAAACGGTGGTATTAATACGTATCGGTGGATTGATGGCTCGGTATTATGTTCTAATAGTAATACGCCAAATATCGTGACACGCTAACGTGAGCGATGAACGTTATGTGACGTCATCCCGCGATTTAATTAAACACGGGACGCGACGTCACGTCACTCCCGCCCGCGCTCATTACCAGCTCTCACTTTACTGCTAAATGACGGAGAAAGAACGTCAATCAACCCTGTTGTCATGCGACTTAGATAAATACGATTACTAATGTAAGGAGTTGAAAATACCATTAGCATAGAGGAATAAGATGTCATAGAGTGCTGTTTCGATGCACCATTAGACTTTTCGGTGCCTCACAATTCCAGTCCTTGACACTTAGATTCTATTAGTGTAATGTATAGTAATATACTACATTACTAATGTGTTGTAACGTATAGTAATGCAATCTAAGTGTCAAGGACTGGAATTGTGAGGCACCTAAAAGTCTAATGATGCATCGAAACTGTTAGTATGACATTAGCACTCTATGACATCTTATTCCTCTATGCCATTAGTGACAAGTTGCTAGCTCATCGCCTGAGTGATGCCCCTGGGTTTCTTAGTCTTACGACATGCACGCAAAGAGATGCAGCTGATGTATTCTATTCTAGATGTAGTACCATACGTTCACGCTGATTATCATTAAAAAACTTTGGACAGAAGTCTGCAAACTACATAGTCAGTATTAACCAGTGAGAAAATTTAATCCACCGCTTTTCGGGCACAAATACAACAATCTGGCGATTTAAGTGAAGTAACGCAAATAGGTGTCGATTAAAAATAACATCGTAGGCGTTACCTGTCCGGTAAACTTGTGACTTGTGACCTCACCGCCGTTAATTTTCGACTTAATGCGACAGAACTGTCAGGAGCTGTGTCAGTCTGACACGGCCGGGAGTGCTCTAATCCTCTAGAGTATGGACGATAGGTCAGGTAGGATGAGATTATCCTACTTTTCAAACACTCATGGGTATTGCGTATGCGGAGTGTTGGACAGGACCTGTCAGTTACTTCGAAACTACTGCGTAGGTTGGCCCAATTGACATAATTCAGAACTTAAATAGATGTTGATTATATTATAAATATTATTAAGAAAATGAAAAAATATTTCACCCGAGTGAGATTTGAACTGACGACCTCACGCAAACCGTGCTTTCGCTCTAACCAACTGAGCTATCGGGTCAATTAACTCGGATGACGAATTTGACCACTAATTTACATTACGTTTATGGCAACGTTATTTTTCATCCCGATAGCTATACACTAGCCAAATCTCGGCAAACAAAGCTGAATCCCTCAGCACAATGTTTTAATGATGAAACGATCAACCATATCCTAGCGGATTATATTAATGGAGAAGATGTTGATTATAAAATATAAATATTAATAATTAAAATTTTTTTTTGTTTGTTGATTGATTGATGATTGATGTGTGTGATGTAAATACCTGTGTTGATGCGGTGCTTCACTAGAATACATCAGCTGTATCTCTTTCCGTGCATGTCGTAAGAGTCGACTAAGGAACTCGGGTATTCTCTCAGGCGATTTTCTCAAGCTAGCAACTTGTTACTGATTATTAACACGGGTTGTCCTTATGGGATCACCATCGTCCGTATTCAGATTGGTTTGATTAGAATGGAACTTTTGTAAATTACAAATGATGATGATGAGCTCCGACCATGTTTCGGAGATCGGCCAGGTACGCAGGAGATGTTATAGTGCGCAAGTGTATGCGCAAACACAGATGCACTCTCTATTCCCTCACTCTCATAGTCCGATGGGACGGAAAGCCGACACGACCGGAGAGAGATCAGGCGCAGGACCGACGGTTTTACTTGCTTTCCGAGACACGAGCTAAGTGACAATTTTGCAACATTAAAATCTGTGCATGAAATAAATTAATTGGTACAGGCCCGAGACTGGGATCGAACTTACGCCTCCCGCTTGGAAGGTGCACGTCTTAACCACTGGGCTATCACCGCTATTACAAATAATAGTGTCTCAAAGGCTTTTCCATCTGCACATAACAAGGTTTATGGTGTACCACCAAAATAGTTTATAAGCGACATTTCTCTATCGAGTCTGTAGAGGTTCTAACAGTTTGCTCTAATTAGGATGCCCTTATTTTTGCGCGTTCGTCAAGTCACGTGACGTCTAATTTCTAACCGCCATTGGTGTTAGGAGTATTCCGACAAGGAACGTCAATGCGAAACCATGTTCACAGACCATGTTACATTATCTAGACGACACCCACATGCGCTGGGACATCAACCATTTATTTATACATAATGGTACTACAATGTGATATCACGTTTATACCTAAAAGGTTATTTATAACGTTACATTTTATCTTCGTTAACACTGGTTATGTTACAATGGAGTTTACTATGCGCGGTATAAATTAATTTACCAATATTCGTCGTTTGATACTGGAGGGATGGTATGATATCATTTATCTCAACCCCTTCCTTAAGGGTGAATCTACGAAGGACATAAACGTACAAATTACGATTTTTGATAGCGGTTTTAATAAAATACTTACATAGAAGACGATCACAATTGACATCAACTTAATATTAATATTATAAATATGTTTTTAAGAAATGAAAAAATTCTTCGCCCGAGTGGGACTCGAACGCACGACCTCTCGCAGTCCGTGCAGAGCTCTCACCAACTGAGCTACCGGGTCAATTACATATATAATATATTTGTTTGCATATTCCATATTCTGTGCTTATGCGGGGCTTTACCTATCATAAAACACTAGCTGCATCTCTTTCTGTGCATGTCGTGGGAGTCGCCTAAGATGTTGAAAATTCCCTCATTACCTGATTAACAACTTATCCTTATCACTGATCATTTAAATCTGTCTCCGCTATGCTGAAGTAGGTTATGGGATCCCTTTATGATGCTGCAATTCAGGCTATCGCATTTAGGGAACACAGCCTTGTATGTATTCCATTTTATGGAATATCTGTCGAAGTTAGTCGAAGTTTAGCTTAAACAATAAAGACTTTTGTTATAATATAACACGTAAAGTATACATAGATCGCCAGAGATTGAGCAGACGTGTACAAATTGCACCCACTGTAGTATACGTCGCGCGTTGAGCGATATATCGCTTTTATAATGGAAATATTTTACAAGCTGATAGTAATCCCTTCGGGCCCATAAGTATCGTATTTCGCAAGTTGATTAATTCATAAAACTAATTAACTATCACTCCGCACTTACCACGAGGTACTTTAGAAGATTTAACAATAAATTTAGAGTTACAATTAAATTTTAATCCAATTATTTCTATTGTAAATTTAAACAGACATTTAGATATATTATTATCACGTTTCTAACAATACGAATAGTGTTGAAATAAAGCTTAGTTATATTTGTGATTTTAAGGATTTATTAGAGTTTGCCAAGCTTACCAGCAAGATAGGGATTATGCTATCTGCTATTATACTAGAGTGTATACTTAGATTAAAATGTTATTGTTAGTGTGCCCGTTGCAATCTAAAAGAAATAAGTGACCGATAATATCATAGAAATGACATATGTAGGTACATACAAACATATACAGAATGTAACAAAAAGGGTATGTTAATCGAAAAGCCATGTAAATAGGCCACTATAGAGAACCTATCCACAAAATTTTAGATCCGAAATCACCATGTTTATTTTTCCCGATAGTATGGAGAATTTTTAAATATCTCAGGAATTTTCATACAATCTTGAAAAATAAAATTGTGATTTCGAGTCTCAAATTTTGGAAATAGGTTCTCTATAGTGGGCTATTTATATAGCTCTTCGCTTAACATCCCCCTTCTGTTACACCCTGTATACCTACAACGTTGTGTTCCCGAAATAGGATAGTCAGAACTACAGAATCATTAAGAATATTCCACTATCACGTTTATTGTTGCTAGCTTATCGCCTGAGATAATGTTCCAATTCATTTATTCGTTATAGAAATAAGATAAAATACTGTAAACTTGGGTGCGCCCACCACCGGGCCCTACACCCTCCACTGACCCTTATTGCAAGTTTTAAATCTGATAACTCATAATAATGCGACTAGTAGGAAAGGCACTTGCCTTTACTCCTCAAGTCTAAGTTAGTAACTACGCTTCTATGAGTAACCTTATTTACCCGTAGACTCTCCGTAGCACGTAGCACGTAATCGCAAGTGCTACGATACTTGGTATTGCACCAGGTTCCGAAGCTCATGGTTTTGCATGAAATTACTAGATATATATTTTCTAAATTATTTCTATATAGTCTTCGGACAATTTTACATATATGTTATTGTACGTATAGTAGAATGCATGTGAGACAATATATGGGTGTGATGGTGATTTTTCCGTATAAATTGTAATACACAGATATTTGCGGTAATTTTCCCGGGAAATTCTAGTATAAATCCTGAGGATCGCCACGGTTCGCTTACTGGCGAAACATATGTAGATTACGGCCGATTGGTATCTAGTAGGTAGTTACCCTGCCTGCGACGCCATAGGTCCTGGGTTCGGAATCCCGGTGCAAACATTGATATCGTCTTGCATGAATAGGTGCTCGATGTCTTGTTTCCGAGTCATGGATGTTTCGATACTTATCTATGTAGTTTAGTGCATAGTGCCTGTTGTCGCAATTAGTACCCACGAGTTATCACAAGATCCTTAGGGATCTTAATGTGGGACTAGGTTAATGTGTTGTGTATGTTTTGTGTGATGATTTATTTATTTATTTATTTGCAGCGCCACCTATAGGGTCTAACATTACGTTTAACACATATAATGGTAGGCAGTTACATTACAATCGAAATCATTATCGAAATATATAGCAAAATAAAATAACAAATGTAAACTTGTGCCGTTGACCTAATAATCTTATTTGCGCAAGTTTTAGAATTATATTATAATAATCACTAGTAGGAAAGGTTGCCTTTATTACTCAAGTCTCAAGTTAGTAACGGAACCTATATAATAATACCTAACAATATATCATGAACGAGACGCATGGAAACTTATTAACTCTGTCTTTACCTGGATATATTTAATGTTGAAACTTGGATCGTAAATCTTTAGCACCGAGATAGAGCTCTAACGCCAATCTTAGAGCTGTCTAGAAGTATAATATACAGGGTGTAACAGGAGGGGAGTGTTAGGAAAAATGCTATAACAATAATTCACAGAAATTACATGATTATTTTTTTAGATAGTAGAGAGAGCTCCCAGTTAGGCCTGCGGGATGCAAGCCGCTTTCAACAGGTCGGAGTGGAGTTTGTTGGGGGATGTTTAGCAGTAGACTTAATCGCTGAAATATTGATGATGATGGAGAATTCCTAAACAACTTAGGAATTTAAAAGATTGAATGAATCTTTAAAAGTAAAAATGCTTAGGCAAATATTTTAGGGGACTTATTTCATATGCTTTACATACCTACGCCTTTTGTTGCACCTTGTAAGCTCGATATTTTTACTTTATAAAATTCACAATTTACTAGAACTAAGATAACTTCAGGGATGAATACTGACAGGCCAATCAGAGCACTCGTAAATAGAGCCTGATAACATAAGTCGCGTACTAAACTTAATTTAACAAAGTATTATTTTAACAAAGTAGAAAATTATGTTTTTAATGTTAACTTGATACACAAGATGTAGTGGAAATTTAGGATCGTGAACTTTGTTTTGACTCAGTTTTCATCCAGGGTAAATGTAGAAGAAGTTATGATCTAATAAAATAACAAATTATCTGGTTAAAAACAATTAACACGTATTAATAATACATCATTTATATCTGTGCTGATTTGAAGCTTTACTAGAATCAGCTGCATGTCCTTCTGTACATGTCGTTAGTCAAGTACTAAGAAACTCGGGCATTCACTAAGGCGATAAACTAGCAACTTGCCACTGATTTATACATGCCCCCGTTATGTTAAAACCGATTCAGAGCACTGTAATTTGGATAACATCTGTGAATACCTTTACCTAAGATACTTTTAATTTCCTGTATCTGCGACCGATAAAATGTAATGTTCTCATACAATAGACCTATTTAATAAACTTCCTTGCTCCAGATAGATTAAAGATAATATCCAAGTGACGAGATAATATGAACGAGACGTCAGTCAGGAAGAAACAAATTGATTGGATAGATTATGAGCGGGTGATTATTTCGCGAATAATAGAAAAACACCCACAGACACCAAGGGAGGATCACGTTACCAACCTCCACTCTCGAGTCGACCTTTCTATAGACCTACATAATATACATAACACACACGTTACTAGTTACTAGAAAATCTAGTTAATAAATTAATCAGAACAATGTTCAATTATTTTTACTACTAACATTTTTATGAAATGGAATGAGTTGCGCGGGTCGGTGCATATTTAATGCGTGTCTCTAGAGCGTAGACATTTCACTGCAAGGGCACACTGATGTCTACATTAATGTGGATTTTCATTAGCGGAGAGTAGAGCAGCGGGCGAGGGCTTCGTGCCTATTTCATACCTGTGGAGAGTCGCCCGACATCTTTGTTATACTTGCTGCTGACTCTAGCATTGTGTGAAGTATAAAAAATATTTTTCAAAGTGCTTTCTAATATTTTTTTTAAAATTGTGGCTTAACATGTTAAAATGAATTTATTATAACCATGAAGGAAATAAAAATACCGGAGGTAGCCTTCAAGAACAAACATCTGTTATGTAGAAATGGCGGCGGTCTGTCATAATAGGGTTGCCCGCATTTATCTATGACGTGAAATTTACCCCATTAAAAAAAAAATATGACCATTAGATACTATTTCAGGATCAAGAAAAAAAAACAGTTGGGAATAAATTTTTTGAAAGTTCTCGTGTTATTTCACAACACTTTTAATTTTTAATTGTGTCAAGAAAATCCTTTCCGGTTTAATGGCAGTTTAGAACCTAGGTGTAATAGATATTTGAAAGATGGAATATACATATCTATCTATCTATACATATAATAAAAATGTAACGGATCGCTGTGCGTTTGTGCACGCTAATCTCAGAAACGGCTGAACCGATTTCGATGCAGATTTCAGGAATATATTGTGACAGGTCCCACTTAACATATAGGCTACTTTTTATCCCGGGAAAATATTTTTATCCCGGATAATTTAGATATTTTTTTTCTGTAGTCCACGCGGACGGTGTCGCGGGCGTCCACTAGTTGTAAATAAATATTTATATTTATCGACGTAAATAGCAGTAGGTACCTACTACCGGAAAGTTCTAGAGTAGATACTAGCGATAGGCGTTTATTCAACGAACTAGTCGAATCGACTAGTCCATCTACATTCGACGATTCAACGGTTTATCGTTCGTTCGTATACTAGTCGAATTCATAGACGGCTTTTTTAAATAGTCCACGTTAATTTCGACGAGACCGCGTCAACGCGCGACGGTACGGCTTTTGAACGTAGTTAACATTTGACGAGAATGCGATGAGACGTTTATGCGGTGGTCAAATGAATTAGAGCCTTATTACTACCATACTTCCGTTTATGTTTCAAAATAATTTTATTGTACTATTTCAAATTTATTCTGTCTTGATATTTTTGCTTCAGCACATGGTAGCTCTCTGGTCGTAGTAGCTTAATGTCATTTTACTTTAACAGGGAAATTCTTAACCTTTTGTATCATTAATAGCTACATAAATGTTTTCTTTGAGTTATAATTTTAATTTTCAGTTAGTACATACTAATTTCCCTACTTCTGGGGTAATTTCCCCATTTTTAAATGACAACACTGGTGGGTAAAAACATCGTTTTCAATTTAAAAAACGATTAATATTTTTTATCTAAAAATACTGCAATTGATATAAATAATTACATTCTTACCTATGAAATGTTATCCCTTTACTTTTATTAATGTAACTGCTATTGTTTCGACAGATTTTCATAACGCACGACGGTATTATTTATATTTTATTGCACTGCGAAAACGAGGTTCACACATCAAACGTCAGTAGCCAAATGATGTCGACTGTCATACTTTGAAAAACTGTCATAATAGGGATGTCACACTTTTTGTTTAATAGGACTCTCTCCGGTATTTTTATTTCCTCCATGATTATAAAATAATATTCTCATTCTTGCGGTAAAGTAGCATCCTCAGTAAACTTTTTTGAACCGTCATAACTTGGGTTTGAATTACACTATCGTATTTACAATCATAATTGCCGAATAAAATAATACACATCCCTTTCACAACACGCTTGTTTTAATTGCAGCCGTTTGTACAAAACCGCAGGATACTTAAAAGCACAACAAAACTCGGAATGTTGTGTAATGTTGTTAATGCGCACGCTGGCCGCTAGGGGGCGCGAGGACATCACAATGTATTTCATTTTATTGTTTTCCGCAAATTCCGAGAGTTCTTACGGTAGGGATTGGAATGATCCACCGTGGACACGGTTAGGCGACTTTAGCTTCTCTCTTGATCACGGTCAAGGTGGGTCAAGATCGTACAGCATATTATGCAAGACTTTTCCTTAATTCGATACTGATAAATTAGTCCATTATTGAAAATAGTCCCTTCAATGATCCTCCTGTACAACCTGCAGATACCTGCAACCCTGACTACGACATCCATCCAGTCGCCTGGATGAATAAAAGCACTATGTTTACTAGGAATGTGTCCATTATTATGAGGGTTTACATATTATAAACTCACGAGAAAAGCTTTTAATGCACCTCTAAAAAATAATGAAAATTTTACAATTTGCGCTGAAAATATTTTAAATAAGTATATTAAATATTAGCCTAGCCTAGCGTTCGCGGACTATGAGAAGGCCTTTGATTCGATCGAGACATGGGCAGTATTGCGGTCTCTCCAGCGGTGCCATATTGACCATCGATATATCGAAGTGCTGAAGTGTTTATACAGCAATGCCACCATGTCGGTACGAGTACAGGAGCGGAGCACTGACCCGATTTCTTTGCAGAGGGGAGTAAGACAAGGAGATTTTATTTCTCCGAAGCTCTTCACCAATGCAGTGGAAGACGCCTTTAAGCTTCTCGAATGGAAAGGACTCGGCATCAATATCAATGGCGAATACATCACTCACCTTCGGTTCGCAGACGACATCGTGGTCATGGCAGAATCGCAGAAGGATCTAAGCACAATGCTCGATGGCCTCAATCGAGTCTCCCAACAGGTGGGCCTGAAGATGAACATGGACAAGACGAAGATCATGTCGAACGTCCATGTACCGCCCACTCCTGTACTGGTTGGGAGCTCGATGCTTGAAGTTGTTGACGAGTATGTTTACCTGGGATAGACGGTCAAACTAGGTAAGTCCAACTTTGAGAAGGGGGTAACTCGGCGAATTGAACTCGGCTTGGCAGCGTTCGGGAAACTACGAAGCTTATTTGTGTCCAAGATACCCCAGTCCTTAAAGACGAAGGTATTCAACCAGTGCGTGCTGCCGGTGATGACCTACGGTGCCGAGACGTGGTCTCTAACTATGTGCCTCATAAAAAAGCTCAGGATCGCATAACGAGCGATGGAGAGAGCTATGCTTGGGATCTCTCTGCGTGATCGAATCAGAAATGAGGAGATCCGCAGACGTACAAAGATCACCGACATAGCTGAACGGTCCAGCAAGTTGAAGTGGCAATGGGCATGGCACATAGCTCGAAGAACTGATGGCCGATGGAGTCGGAAAGTTCTAGAGTGGATACCACGTATCGGCAAGCGCAGCGTGGGAAGGCCACCCACGAGGTGGACGGATGACCTGGTTAAGGTTGCGGGCGTCGGTTGGATGCAGGCTGCTTCTGACCGGTCGGAGTGGAGGTTGTTGGGGGAGGCCTATATCCAACAGTGGACTTCTCAGGGCTGTAAATGATGATATTAAATATTTATTATCTCGTTAACAATTCTAGCCATTCATGGTATTAAATATTTTGATTTCAAGAAAAATATTTTAAAAAAAGTTATGTTTTTTATGGTCCTGAGACGTCGTGTTCTTTACTGACTCTACTGAGAAAATCAGGGGCATCTACTAAGGCGATGAGCTAGCGACTTGTCATTGTTATTTTACATTTAATTTTGGCTCTGCTATTAAAAATGTGACTGTAGGATCTCCACTGTAATCCTGTAGTTCTGGGTGGCCAGAACACATTTTTGGCAACACAGCCGTGTGTTTATGTATGTATGTTATTCCTCAATAAACAATATTTCGGACAATTCCTCAATAATAACAATGCTCTTCCAATGTTACTCACGCTACCCTCCCCCCTACCCCCACATACCAGCTCTCATCGGCGACTAATTGCACAATTCATGGCATTTTCAATTGCGAGCCTCGGCCCAGACACAAATGCAATTGTGATTCTATATTGTCATGTTATTGCCAATGTAGCTTATGCAGTCCGACTGGAAGGAGCGAGAATAGCCTCATTATCACACTTTCACCACGTTAAAACCCTCAAAGTCTGAGGGTGAAGGAATAGTGTACTATTTTTGCGCACACACTTGTGCATTTCAATATCTCATATGTCCATACATATACATATATGAGATTGGCCAGGCAATGACAGTCAGAAGGACATTAGCATTTACCTTCTATACCATAACCGTTCCTGCGTTCTCGTAGCGGGCGACTCTTCAGGGCTGTAAAAATACAACCTAAAACAACTCAGGAATGTTCATAAAATCATCAAAAATTTATATGCGATTTCTAGGCTCAGATATTGGGAATAGGTTCTATACAGTTGGCTATTATCATAGCTTGTCGCTTAACATATAAGTATCCTTTCTGTTACATCCTGTATATATAACGTCGTTAGAATATCTGCTCATTATATATCTACTCCATGTAATTAGCAAACACATTCAAGGTTATATGCCAGCTATAGGTGTATGCTGCAGAGTCTGCTATGTATAGGTATACTCATACCTTAATGGCAGCTCTGCAAATCTCTTTATATCGGAATCTTGGGCATGTTTAATGTTGCACAAATAGAATACATTTTGCTTGTCACTCTATTTATCAACCTTATTTGTAGGTACATTAAGGTACGGTAAGCTCACCTACTAAAACCATTTTTTGGTGACAAAAAATAGCTCTAGAGCAGAGTGTGGAGCAGACAGTGAAAAGTTACACTCGTAACGATATATTCCGTAGATTGTAGATATATGAGATTCCAGCCTAGTCAGGAGGGAGGGTGGGATGATGAAAACTGGATGGAAATGAACAGGGTCCTGTCGATATGTGTGACAAATGCGCTGTCGAGCCGGCCGGCATTACGTCACGTCACGAGTATATGAAGTCACGTAGATATGACGAATGAGGCGACGCCATTGGTGCGCCTATCTAATGATAGGACTAAGGGATGTTGGATTTAGTTACTCGTTGTTAATAAACGTTTTGACAAGTGCGGTTTTAATAACTAAACTCATGCGTGGATATTCCTAGATTCACACCCATAGTGAATGTTTGTTTGTTACTTCCGAATTGTAACGCCTAATACAATTTCATTTATATTCCTAGATAGATTCCTAGATGTAAAATAGCTTTTTACAATAGTATCAACTTTCGGACGTCTTGTCTGCCAGTAAGTCTGCGAGGTTACTCTGGGATTTGATTTAACTAAAAACAGAAGTTAAATATAAAACACAAAAACAAAATACGAAATATAAAATCTATAAATATTAATACGTCATGCGGTACCTACCTCCTTTCTGCGAACGAATGAACGTGATATTTGACACTGTTAAAGTAAATGTGGAAAAGAACATAAAGCTTTTTTATACAAAATGCACCAATCATATTAAATTTATTCATTATGACCGAATTTCCACCACGAAGCGATCACTTATTATTAAATAAGTAAGTGAGTAGTCATTATAACAATGAATAAATTTCGGTTTTGGTTACACGAAGGGAGAATTAAACATAAATGCGCACATTTAAGTTCTTTATTTTCCTTTTGAGTAACTGAACCCTAAAAACAAAAACGCAATATTTATGTTTTACGTCAGAAAAATATTAACTCAGTGATTTCAATATCACGTTATTTGCTTGACGTGTGTCATAAAAATAACCGTGAACGATCTACAACTAACACGAATGAAGATATAATTAGGTATCCGTGGTGTTTAGTCATTTCAAAATTCAAGGAAAATAAATTTATGCGAGTATTTCTGTCCCTCAGTAGTGGCTGTTTTTAGTAAAGTCATTTATATGGTATTGTCTGAATACAATAGATACACCTTCCGCGGTAATCCGTGTGCTTCTGACGTCACTTATTTATTACCAAAAGGTGCACAATAGAGCTCTACTATTGAGAGAAAACCAAATCGAATATGTAAGATTAACTATTGAAAAAAAAGAAAAATAGCACGAGGGAAATTCTAGCGTAGTTAAAATTTGATAAATGTATTGAGATGACTGAAGATTGTTCAAATTACTTCATCTCAAGTAGCCACTCATAATGATAGCTAAGGTGGTGTTACAAAACTGTGCCTAAAGTTAAAGGTGACATTTAATAGCAAAATGTATACAAAATATCTTATAATTGAACATAAACAATGTTGTTATTGTACGAGTACTACCGCAACAGCTACTGTTTCGCTAGAACATATTGACGACGGCATTAGACGCTCCTACGCAGGTGTTAAATGTTATCCAAACTTTACAGTTGGCATTAAAACTTTCATTATAGTTCCCGCGGCACAAATAAAAGGTTTTTCTTGTTAGAGAGGTTCCCACATGGAGTGTAGTACTTATCCACTTTGTTATGTCCATCTGTATTCTCTCAGTACCTTACATCCGGCCCTTATTGATTGGTTCGTGAATTCGGCTGGTACAAAAAGGTTTAGTACACAAGTTGTTGGAGTTTTGTTAAAAAACAACGGAACAAAACACAGAATTCGTAAATTATCGGACTAATATAAAATAAAACGTCCTGATTGTTCAACTTTGGAAAATGAAAGAATGAATTTAATAATATTATTACTGTACCTTAATGAAAATTCCTGCGATTTCCGAAGTGTCTGAGTATTTATTGGTATCATTTGTGACGTTTTGAAGGTTTTGTTAATATACTTAACCCATTTGTATTCTATCTATGTACCTAGTTTCTATTTACAATGAGAATATCAACAATTATTTTGGCTATACATATAAGTATTTACAAGTAATTTATAAAAACAGTGAACCTAAAACATTTATCAAACATTTTTTTTATAAGATGACAATCGTAAAGTAAAAATCTGGCACGCGGAATGCAGAGGTCGTGGGTTCGATTCCCACCCGGGTGAGGAATTTTTTCCATTTCTTTATTAATAATTTTATAATCGTAAAGCAGTTTAGAAAGAAAGATCGATCTGTGAAGGAAAGTAACTAGAGTTGTCGGCCACGTTGTATGTAGCCACGGGTAAATGCCAAAAGTTCTGAAGTTAATTTTATGGCAAAGTTAAAGTTTAACTAAGGGTTTCTCCGACATTAAATGTTAATCGAATATTAATTTATTATTATTAGGGTAAATTCTAAAACTTTTCCCGGAAAATTAATTTTATTTTATTAATTTTATTTTTAGTTTTGTTTAAAGGAAAATCATGGTACATACCATGAGGAATTAACAATTTAATAAAAAATATATAAGGGCCTTTATCAACAGTGTTTAAAGGCTGGTTTTACAATTTTTTTACTATCATAAGTAAAATACTTATCTATGGGTGCGCCCACCACCGGGCTCTACACCCTCCACTGACCCTCGGATCTGATAACTCATAACTGCGACAACATGCACTTGCACTAAACAATCGCCAGAGAAACCAGACCCGAGCACCTAGCATGCAAGACAATACATTGCATATTCCGAAATAAAAACTAAATGAATTAAATGTTTCGCCAAAACTGGCATTCAGGATTATAGAAATTAGTAAACCACTAATGATTATTAATTATTATGAAATTACTAATTATTATGAAACTCTAAAAACATTACTTACACAGAATTAACTACCCTCTACTAAGTATAAAAAAATATATATAAATAATTACCCACCATTATTTATATTGAAAATAAATAGATACTATTTGTGCACACAAACCAAATAGTATTGGGTGAATTAGTTAAATTTTAATAAAAAAATTCAAAAATACACCAAAATATTGAAAATTAGCAAAGGAAAACAAGGATGTATGCAACAACATATTCTATTGCCAACAAAAAACAAAAATTGTTATTGACATTGAAAACCATTACATCTTAGGTTATTTATTTATAACATTTATCAAATCCTCTTGCAATTGAATTTAAAAGTGGAGAAGCAAACTCAACTTGTTCATTTAAAAGGTTCACACCAGAATATTTGGCCTACAAAATCTCTAATTGTTCCAAAATAGATAGACGAATCACAAAAACACATTTTGCTAAACACTTGTTGGCTTCAAATCATAAAATTCCGGATGATCATAGTTTTGTTAGCCTATATACGTGTGAAAAGGGCATTCGTCTATTTTGGAACAATTGGAGATTTTGTAGGCCAAATATTCTAGTGTAAACCTTTTAAATGAACAAGTTGAGTTTGCTTCTCCACTTTTAAATTCAATTGCAAGAGGTAGTGTTTGATAAATGTTATAAATAAATAACCTAAGTATGTAATGGTTTGTCAATGTCAATAACAATTTTTGTTTTTTGTTGGCAATGGAATATGTTGTTGCATACATCCTTGTTTTCCTTTGCTAATTTATCAATATTTTGGTGAATTTTTGAATTTTTTCATTAAAATTTACATAATTCACCCAATACTATTTGGTTTGTGTGCACAAATTGTATCTATTTATTTTCAATATAAATAATGGTGGGTAATTATTTATATATTTTTAATACTTAGTAGTTAATTTTGTGTAGGTAATATGTTGGGTTTTAGAGTTTCATAATAATTAGTGGTTTACTAATTTCTATAATCCTGAGGATGCCACGGTTGTTGGCGAAACATATGTAGATTATTAATCTAGTTTTAGATTTCGGAATGGTGCAATGTATTGTCTTGCATGCTGGGTGCTCGGGTCTGGTTTCTCGTGGCGATTGTAGTTAGTGCAACTGCCTGTTGTCGCAGTTATGAGTTATCAGATCCGAGGGTCAGTGGAGGGTGTAGGGCCCGGTGGTGGGCGCACCCATAGTGAATGTTTGAACTTCCGAATTGTAACGCCTAATAAAATTTCATTAATAAAATACTTCTATTAAAATAGTCAAACTGATAAAATACTTTTAAATAAACTTTTACAATCGTGTGAAAATCAATTGAACGCACGAATTTTCCTAACTTATTTAATCTCTTCCAAATCACTTGTAACTGTCAAAATTTATAGTCAGCTCTTAATTAATTTTCAAAGTTTTTGATTTTATTAATTTAAAAGATTTAGAAGAAAAAAGAAGATAAAAACTTTGTATTATATTAAGTAATAACATCTGACTGAACTTGTACATTAGAATAAAACGTATTATGTTAAGATAATATTTACCTTGGACAAACATAAACCAGAATATACATATGGACACAGTCAGGTAAATTGAATATTGCTGAAATTCATAACTTTTTCAAAATTACCTGGTATGCGGGATGTAGAAGTACAGCGGTCACGAAGCGATCTGTAACAATACGGACAGAAGTCTAAAGTAATATATTAGAGTAAGTATATTTAAAAAACTTATTCTATTCTATTCTATTCTATGAATGATCTCTCCGACCGTATTTCGGCCAAGGCGACCAATCTCTACGGAGAATGGCCAGGTAAGCAGGAGATATAATAAATAAATATTCACACACTTCACAACACATTGACCTAGTCCCACATTAAGATCCCTAAGGTCTTGTGTCGTGGGTACTAAGCAACGGTATATAAATACATAGATAAGCATATAAACATCCATGACTCGGAAACAAACATCGATATTCACCATATCAATGTTTGCACCTACCGGGATTCGAACCCAGGACCTATGGCGTCGCAGGCAGGGCCACTACCAACTACACCAATCGGCCGTCAGATATTATAGTGCACAAGTGTGTGAGCAAACACAGATGCACTCTCTATTCCGTTACTCTCATAGTCCGATGGGACGGAAAGCCGACACGACCGGAGAGAGATCAGGCGCAGGACCAACGGTTTTACGTGCTTTCCGAGGCACGAGCTAAGTGACAATTTTGCAACATTAAAATCTGTATATGAAATAAATTCATTGGTACAGGCCCGTGACTGGGATCGAACTTACGCCTCCCGCTCGGAAGGTGCACGTCTTAACCACTGGGCTATCACCGCTTATTCTATATTATAATCTATTCTATATTATAATAACAAATCACAATCTTAACCAAACGAAAAAAGATAATTATGTTTTCTTTCAGAAGCGAACATTTAGTTACTAAAGTGAAATTCAAAGCTTATCATTATAATCACAAAAATCATGGTATCATAGTTAGTAAGTTTCTAGCCTTCATCCGCGTAATGTAAAGTGCGAATTCCCGTTTCTGTGGAAATTTCGAAATATCATTTCTTATCGGATCTAAGTTTTATGTTTCTAAGATCAGCGATAGCGATTGCTATAACAATCAGAATGGTTACATACTTGTATAATAAATAGATGTACTTATACGTATAGGTACACATTAAAAATGATACATGTATCTATAAGAAAATAATAAATAACAAGTTTTTTTTCTGCCAGACAACCCGGCGCCCTTCCAGGAAAACTTTTAGGAATTGATAAATAAAGAGAAATAAATCATGTTCCGCGATCTTGAAAAATGTAAATGTTGGTATTAATGGTTACTTTAGATACTTTATGCAGGATAATTATTATAAATTTTAATTGTTTTTTTTTGACAAACCTTTCCAACTTTCAATATAATATTTTTTTATGTTAAATAAGCGCTTATACTGTTTATTCACTTCACAGTAACGATTTCACGCAGACAAACATCACAAGATTAAAGTTTTTAACAAGGTAGCTTAGCGAAAAGTTTAATATCGATGATCGATATAAAAGATAGATTAAAAAATTATTGGTTTTCTTCAAATAAATAAGAAAAATATAAGTGAAAACAAAGTTACTAATTGTGCTTTTACTATCTTTTGTTAATTTATTTACGTATAATCTCCACATTCGGCAGTAGACTTCTTATACCTAGGACCAGTTCCACAATATTCAATTATACAACTCCCCTGATTAGTTTCATGCTTCAGATAACATCTTTATTCATCTGACTTATTTAGTTAGTTACGACATATACACCAGTTTTGGCCGCACTCGGTTAACTGCTTTTTAACGATCCAGTGATGTGAATTGTCTACTTTGGATGATAGAGGCTGAGGCAATTATCTGTCAAACAATGATATCTTAAATCATATATGCATTTTTGTTAATGATAAAACAAGGGCGTAGGTTTATAGCTTCGGCTATAAACGTTATTTCGAGGTCCCTATAAATTAATATAACTCCACAAAAGAATAAAACCTTTGTTAGATCTTTTTTAACAGTAACTATTTCTTAGTAGTTTGCAGAAATCCCTTTGGGGAGGAATCTGTTTCGCTTCGTCGCGGTCCGCGTAATGGGTACAGCAGGGGACGCGGTGGTGTATCCCGTGGTTCGAGGGGAGGGACGCGTGGGTACGTCAGCATGTGCCGGGTGTACGCGGGATCTAAACGATGATCCCGGTACAAATTGCTAGTGATACCGGCCCAGAGGCTTGACAACTATACTAGTTTTATAACAAACGTGGAAAATTTTACAAATAGATTACCTAACAGCTCTCTTAAATCTGATTGGGGCTGGACTGGAACCCAGTACGTCATAAAATGGACAAGTATAGCTAGTGTACGTACATTGGCAAAAGCTTCAAAAACTGTCTAAAATCACGACCACCAAGTACCAGATGTATAAAAATCTTGGTTTCCAAAAATATTATTTAACGACACAACAATAATAAAACTATTGACGCGACATTGTACTCGTGTTCTTGGCTAAGCTCCAAACATATACCTTAGTAATATGCGCACACGCATGTCGCAGAGCGTGTCTAATGGTGTCCCAGTTGAGTACGTCATCATCAGCCTATTGCAGTCCACTGCTGGACGTAGGCCTCCTCCGGGGCACGCCACGAGACTGCCATAGGGGGTATTTGCCCATAGTCACCACGCTGGGCAGGCGGGTTGGTGACCGCAGTTTGCATTTTGGACTATGTTGTCAACACGGGAGGCGCGGCTGCCCTCGCCTCGTACGATACCCACAGGCAGACAGGGGGTGGTACGAATTCTACTCTGCCGGCACCACGCGGCAGTTGAGTACGTACGAGTATGTCCACATTTTTTATTTCATTATAACCAAGTAAACTTTATGATGTGGTGTATGATGTATTTCGTAGATTATTTGTCACATTTTGCCACTTTCTAATATACTATACACTCACAGTTTTTTTCTCTAATAAAAACTTTCTCCTAACAATATAACACAATAAAGAGTTTCCGAAATTCCTGAAACTTCGAGGACGTTATCTTTGTATGACGTAGGCATAGTTAGTTAGTTTGACCGGGCATTTTCCGCACTTAGCCTCTATGAGGCCATTGTACGTATTTCACCTTGTCTACTCCAACGAAACTAGATTTTCCCAGAAGGTCAGCAGCCTTCTAGGCTTACTGCATGCTTCCGAGAGTGATGCTGGCGATCGGAGGATCAGTGCCCGTTGTTCGGCCACGCTTGTGCATTCCAATGACGTAGGCATTCGAATGAATACATTTTTTTAATTCCCATGGGAACGGAATATAACTAACGGGCTTTGAAAGGCGAAGTTTCGGCATCCACTAACATGTATAGATTGCAGTTATTTCTCTTTAGTTAAATGTGTTGAAGTTTTAGACGACAACTAATGATTGGGTGTGAAAGTTCTTTAGAAATAACGCCATTTAACTTCCTCGTCTTTTATACTTCGTGCATTCTTTGGAAAAAAAATCGATAAAAATAAGAAAACAAATTTCCTGTCGGTAAATAGGTACGAGTAGTGAGGGATCCCAGAGCGCCACGTCGGGTGACCAAACGATCTGTGAATGTTTAAATAAACTCATAATACAGGATGATTTTTGGTCGTCAACGTTCCCGAAAACTACGGAATCTCCTCATCATCACGATCATTTTTCTCCATGGAAGCATACCTGGGAAGTGTCTGGTTTCCAAAATATTAGGGTCCAAAGTTGAGTAAATAGACTGCGTTTTTCTGCATAAATGCACATAGACGCGCGTAGCAGGATTTTTTCACGAAAAATAATTAATATCTGTCTATAAAAAAACTAACATAAACACTAGACACTATAAATTTCGCACGATCAAGGAATTTAAAATTAAAAAAAAAAAAAAAAAAATCCCAGCATTTTTTTTGGCATAAACTTACTTTATTTCATGTATAGGATACGTACCCTTCGTTAAAGGTGGCCACAAAAAAGCACCCTGTATATAACGTGGTTTTATTAAAATCATTATACATATTTTAAGCATATAGAAGTTGTGAGGTAATGTTTTGTATCTACCTATATAAAAAAAATCTATACATCAACTTTGACCATGAATGATAAATAACATAAAATATACGTAAATATTGCAAACAAATCCAATTATAAAGAATACAAGTTTCTAAATTGAGTGGTTTACGACAGAACAACTTTGATTTTTTTTTTCAATTTATCTTTAAATTTTTACTATTTTATTAATATTTAAATATATTTATATTCTTTAGTTGGAACTATTAAAACTTGTGAAATCTGAAGAAAGTGACTATAATTTTCTGTTTTATAATCCGATGAAATGGTTCTCGTAAAATGCAACACGTCACGAGATTTCCGTTACATAACGAGATCTTCCTGTACATAACGAGATCTTCCTTTACATCACGAGATTAATTCCATCATGCGTAATAAGCTTACACTCACTGATAAGGTTATATTCATAATTAATGCCGTTATTATTAATAACATCGAGTCAGTGGGTGAAAGGTTTTCAGACAAAAAATATTTATGGCATTGGTTTATAATACATTAAGTATTACGAAGTACTAGTACGTGAGGAGGCATTGCACCCGTGCGCAGCCGGGGCGGGTTCCTAGTCATACTCGAACATATAAATCTTCCGCTTGAATTACTCTAATTATTTAAAATAAACCGCATCAAAATTCATTGCGTAGTTTTAAAGATAAGCATACATAGGGACGGACAGACAGCGGGGCGACTTTGTTTTATAATGTAGTGAAGTGATGATGATATTTCTTAATTTCGCTTATTTATTCATGAATCTATAACATTTACGTATAAGCTTATTAAAAGCTGCTTCAAGATACACCTATGTTATCCAAGTGTATTTAATTGAGTATAATGATATTGGTTTCTCCGCTGCTGGACATTTTTGATCGGCAATCCTTCGAGTAACTGTCCATTTATCACACTTACAATTTAATATTCTCCAAGTTGGATATTACTATAGCATGCTATACCTAAGTTGTACGACACGTCAATTCTAGCCCGCCCTCTATAGAATAGCATAAACCCCTTCTAAATTCCCCAGTCGAAACCTACTTATATGTATACCTTTTAGTGCTGGCACCTGTAATACAATATTGCTATGTTGTGGCAACTTGTTTTACACTAGAGATTTGCTCAGAAGTAATCTTAACTGACGTCTGGAGGGATGCAGCGCTCAAAGTCTATCTTAGGGCTCTTTGTTCAAACTATAATTTTTGTATCTCCCTATTTGAATTGCCCGCTCTTTTCTTCGTCGCCGGACGCGGGCCCCGTGTGCTTTTTGCCCCGCCACGCTAGTAGCAGTTGTCCGAACACCGCGGTGCCGACCTCTCGCTCGACAAGTGAATTTTCGTGTGTAACAAACGGACCTATCCAATAAGAGTGCCCTAAAAGTGGACTATAGTGAACTGTGAACCTAAACCCTACGATAAATTCCGCGCGGAAGAAGAAAGAAAAGAAAACACACAAGGTTCTCTCTCTGACATTACTTCCATTTTCCATGCGACGCGAACCCCTAAATCCCTAAAAACACTCTGTATTGTATATAATATATTATAGAAAACTCTTTGTTAATTAGGTTACAAAATTATAAACTGTGAATAAATATTTATGCTTTCTGCTAATCAATCAGAATAGTTTCATTGAAATTACGTCAGAACTGGCCTACTACGAGTATGCCTAAACTTGTATGCGATGGTAGAATCTATCCAGCGACTCGATTAAGCAGAAATTGGATTCAAATAGTTTACCGCTAAACTAATATTTATGTAGATGAGCAACATAAATCTCAGCGCAGTGCAGGTAGCTCTCAATACAAATTGAGGGTAAAACGTAAGGGTCGGAAAAATAGCCTCAACTACCCTCTATTGGCTCAAGTACCACGTTGTTTACCTCTCCGGAGGGAGCACAACTTCTCATCGGCTGTATCCCCTCCCCCGCAGCCCCTCCCCGCAAACCCTGAAGACCCATAGTCTCGTATTTTTTCTTCACATGCTCATAAACTGTGCGTCGTAAATGTCTCTCGAAGTTCGTTATCTAGCGTCCAAACTCTGATCATCGACATATTTGCTCGTTATAAACTATAAGTTAGTGGCTTAGTGGTTACAGCGGCTGGCACGGTTTGCAGTGGTCGTGGGTTCGATTCCCACTCGGGTGAAGATTTTTTCAAATTTTTCTCTTTTAATAATTTTATAACTATAAGTTATTGGTCTAAATTAGACTTCAAAGGAATATAAATGCGTATTTTTTCGGGAAATGTGACGTTTTAAAATAGTGTATTTTATGAAGTCGATAATTAATTTTTGGAGTTGTGATTTGTTTCTCAAGATAGAAACTCATCTTATTAGAATTTTTATTAACACAATTTAGGTACACGTATAAGCATCCTATGCTGATGCGGGCTTCACTAGAATACATCAGCTGCATATCCTTCCGTGCATGTCGTAAGAGTGGACTAAGGAACTCTCAGGCATTCTCTCAGGTGATAAACTAGCAACTTATCACTGATCAATTTACATCTACCCCCTCTATGCTTAACGTGTCTGTAGTATCTCCTTTATGATCCTGCAGTTTTGGCTACCCCATTCCAGGAACACAGCCGTGTGTATATATGTATGTATGTATGTATGCATCTATGTATAGATTAGATAGTCTAATGACTAAGACTCGCACTACCATCAAGTCGCGTCTCAATAGATAGACGCCGCATCATTTTTAGACATTTATGTAGTATTATTTTATAAGAATGTTAATCATTTAAATTTGAATAATCTCTAATAAATTTGCAGGCATTAAACAGAATACTATTTAAG
The DNA here is from genome assembly GCA_014607495.2 of Carposina sasakii. Taxonomy (NCBI): domain Eukaryota; kingdom Metazoa; phylum Arthropoda; class Insecta; order Lepidoptera; family Carposinidae; genus Carposina; species Carposina sasakii. The sequence continues at coordinate 16,208,641 of CP053151.1, forward strand.
TACTTAAAATTTGATTTAAGTCTATTATAATTTAATTAAATTGTTGGCAAAGTGTGATCGCGGTCATAAATATTTATTTTAATAAACGCATCTATTTATAAAGTTCTTTTTATAAGCTGTTAAAACTCTTTAATAGAGTCGTAATTACGTAGACTTTATGAAATTATTAAGTATGTTTTAGTAGATATTTAATTACGTTTTACAAAAGATTTTCGCCATGTTAACTGTACAGTGTTACACTGTTTGCTCCAAACATCATATTTTTAATGACCATGCGAGAAAATAAATACCCAACTTTTTATCTATTTGCAACATATTAATGAGCTGAGTTAGATGTAATGTTCCTATTTTATGATTTATCGCAGACTTGCGTCGATTAAACACGGCTATTGTATCAGGCACACTGCCAACTCTCCATGTTAATGTTATTTGAATACCTTTTGGTACAAAAATGTTTGCCAAATACAGAAGAGTATTTTTTTGCAAAATCTTTATATATAATATTTTTGGCGTCTACGACAGCTTTATTGTTAAAGAAACCCGTCCACTGCTGGACGTAGGCCTCCCCCAGGGCACGCCACAAGGCTACTGCCACAGGGGGGTTTTGCCCATAGTCACCACGTTAGGCAGGCGGGTTGGTGACCGCAGTGTGATTTTCGGACTATGTTGTCAGTACGAGAGGCGCTTCTGCCCGCCTCCCGGAAACCTTTAATCGCCTCGTACTATACCCACGGGCAGGCTTGGAGGTGGTACAAACTCTACTCTACCGGCACCACGCGACGTTATTATTCTAAGTTGAAAAACTGAAAAAAAAACTAAACAATAAAACTCCTAGAAATTAACGTGATAGTCATGCATGTATTCTAGTGAAGGTCTTAATAAAAGTAATTTAATCGCGTCGTCAATTTGTGTGACTATTGTTCTGCAAGTCTACATTGTATTTTGATCCGACATTTTTTCTAAAATCTCTGTATTGATTACACACCCACTGTTGTTTACTAACGTTATTAGCAATCATCGACTGTATACATTGCTAACACCGCACGTGACTTGTTACGGTTTGCTCGAGTCCGTTTTATATAACTCCTGTGCTTGGTTATGGAACTAACATTTTTTGTATGCAGTACCACCGATAATGTAGTCATACACATAGTAACTAGCGCCATCATTCAAATATTTGATATGCGTTTCATCAAATAGTTCCTTTAAATGATGGCGCTAGTTACTATGTGTATGACTCTAACATTTATGCTTCTGTCAGTACTCGAACCTTGTCTATACAAACGCACAACTCTAATAGTCCGGGAGGTAGCGTTGCATTTTTGATGGTGATTTTAGGCCGATCGATTTTGAGTGCAATTGATAGTTTAGATGAGGACATCAATTGAATTGAGCGTCAGCAGGCGCACTCAGGGTGGGGCGAGTGGGGAGAGAATTTCAAGTATGTCAAAAAAAAAATCCAAAAATTATTTCTGTTCGTCCGAAAATTTGCACATCAGTAGTTTTAACAATAATAATAATTATAGAAACCGTCAGCTGTGAAGAAAATGGCGGGTTGTACGTCAGCAGGTTATATATACCTATATTAAAAATAATTGTTTTCATTTCATTTCCGGTCGAATGAAACTGATACAGGTTATTCTTTATGCTATAAAAATGATAAAAAAAAGCGTCAGCAGATCTATCGATAGGGGTAAAATCGTCAGCAAGGGGATTATATGTGCCGAGCAGGTATTCAATCCGAGTATGCATTAACCATCTATATTATTCAACTGACGACCTTCTCCCTGTCAATTACTCTGCTGATTCTTTTCTTCATTATATACATTGTTCAAATTATGCTTACGATCAATTTTCAAGCGACCTGAAATCAATTTGATTATAAAAATTCTCATTTTTTAGTCCAGTCAAATTAGCTACAAAAATAGGGGTAAGGTTACATTAATTCGCACCTTGCTAAAAATTTGCATGAATGTTGGGAACACCATTACATACAATTTGTCAATTATCCACATCAATCCAATGTGTGGAAAATTTTTTATTGAAGGTCAAATGTTGCAAAAATCGGTTTTTTGAGTTTTCCAGCTAAACGGTAAGTTCTATCATGAAAATAGGTGAGACAAAAATTATTCATCATCCAATTATCTACAAAAATTGTTCATACACTTTTTTTCCTAAGAATCGCCATTTCGGAGATATAGCGATGCAAAATGTTGAAAAAGTTGTGTTATTCATAATATGCACACGTTTCCGCGCCACCCGTGAGGTAGTGTACATGACGCGTTTTTTTTACGTGGTTTCCCCGGTAGGCCTATTCCACGATCTATTGTGGTTCTGTTGAGTTAAAAAACTATTTTATTAAATTTAAAATGGTACTATAGTAAATGACAAGAGCGGTGTAAGTAATGAGTAAATTGAAAAAATTATTCGTCTGATAGATACTCGTTTAATGGAACATAATCCATACTGTCTTGCACTTCTTCTCCTTCTTCTTCTTCTTCCTGCTGGGTACAAATAAATTGTTCAAAGAGCGATGCATCAGATGTCTCCTCGCCTATATCGTAAGAATCCTCTTCTTCTGGCGATTGAACATTGGAGCACGATTGGCCTCGACAACTGATACATGCTAATGAACAAAACAACCCAACTTTTTTACAGCCGCATTTAGCATTACACCCCGTTTTGCAATTGCAAAAAATTGAATTGAGGAGTTTTTCCGGTGCAGGAGGGAGTAAAGTCTGAACTGGTTCCAATATATTGTCAATTAACTTCCAACCCCAGTCTTCTGGGTTTAGTTTATTACCGAGCCATACTTGAACTTGATAATATACCCGAAATAGATGTTGATAAGCAGAAGCAGAGGTTGGAGGAAGACAAGCTAATTGTACTTGTTTTTTTTTATGCGTATTTTTTGCAAAAGATAAGTATCGAAACTTATCTAAGCACGTAATTTTTTTTGGAGCTCCGTAAACGGAAAGAAGAAAGCGAATTCCGTTGGTGATTACAGCTTGTGGAGTAGAGGTACTTTCTTTGAAAACGTCAGCACAATCAACTAAATCTTGTCTCTCAAACAATTTCAAAACTGATTTTTTACCTCTCCTGAAAAATGCTGATGTCGTGTCGCAACCAGTTACTGCATGTAGAAATAAGATATGATTTTGGCATTTTGAAAAAGCAGATAAACTCTTGGATGAATATATTTTTGATTGTTGTTCAGCTTTCCCAGGTTTTAAAAAATAAATAATTTTTTCGGATGGCGTTCGGCGCAAGCTGATAATGATGCTGATGTCCTGATAGTTGAAACAGCAATAGAACAATTTAACTCGACAAATCCAACTATTGTTGTTGGTGAAGATGTTGATTTGTTGGTATTACTTACTGCTCGAACGCCAACCGAAAAAATTATTTATTTTTTAAAACCTGGGAAAGCTGAACAACAATCAAAATATATTCATCCAAGAGTTTATCTGCTTTTTCAAAATGCCAAAATCATATCTTATTTCTACATGCAGTAACTGGTTGCGACACGACATCAGCATTTTTCAGGAGAGGTAAAAAATCAGTTTTGAAATTGTTTGAGAGACAAGATTTAGTTGATTGTGCTGACGTTTTCAAAGAAAGTACCTCTACTCCACAAGCTGTAATCACCAACGGAATTCGCTTTCTTCTTTCCGTTTACGGAGCTCCAAAAAAAATTACGTGCTTAGATAAGTTTCGATACTTATCTTTTGCAAAAAATACGCATAAAAAAAAACAAGTACAATTAGCTTGTCTTCCTCCAACCTCTGCTTCTGCTTATCAACATCTATTTCGGGTATATTATCAAGTTCAAGTATGGCTCGGTAATAAACTAAACCCAGAAGACTGGGGTTGGAAGTTAATTGACAATATATTGGAACCAGTTCAGACTTTACTCCCTCCTGCACCGGAAAAACTCCTCAATTCAATTTTTTGCAATTGCAAAACGGGGTGTAATGCTAAATGCGGCTGTAAAAAAGTTGGGTTGTTTTGTTCATTAGCATGTATCAGTTGTCGAGGCCAATCGTGCTCCAATGTTCAATCGCCAGAAGAAGAGGATTCTTACGATATAGGCGAGGAGACATCTGATGCATCGCTCTTTGAACAATTTATTTGTACCCAGCAGGAAGAAGAAGAAGAAGGAGAAGAAGTGCAAGACAGTATGGATTATGTTCCATTAAACGAGTATCTATCAGACGAATAATTTTTTCAATTTACTCATTACTTACACCGCTCTTGTCATTTACTATAGTACCATTTTAAATTTAATAAAATAGTTTTTTAACTCAACAGAACCACAATAGATCGTGGAATAGGCCTACCGGGGAAACCACGTAAAAAAAACGCGTCATGTACACTACCTCACGGGTGGCGCGGAAACGTGTGCATATTATGAATAACACAACTTTTTCAACATTTTGCATCGCTATATCTCCGAAATGGCGATTCTTAGGAAAAAAAGTGTATGAACAATTTTTGTAGATAATTGGATGATGAATAATTTTTGTCTCACCTATTTTCATGATAGAACTTACCGTTTAGCTGGAAAACTCAAAAAACCGATTTTTGCAACATTTGACCTTCAATAAAAAATTTTCCACACATTGGATTGATGTGGATAATTGACAAATTGTATGTAATGGTGTTCCCAACATTCATGCAAATTTTTAGCAAGGTGCGAATTAATGTAACCTTACCCCTATTTTTGTAGCTAATTTGACTGGACTAAAAAATGAGAATTTTTATAATCAAATTGATTTCAGGTCGCTTGAAAATTGATCGTAAGCATAATTTGAACAATGTATATAATGAAGAAAAGAATCAGCAGAGTAATTGACAGGGAGAAGGTCGTTAGTTGAATAATATAGATGGTTAATGCATACTCGGATTGAATACCTGCTCGGCACATATAATCCCCTTGCTGACGATTTTACCCCTATCGATAGATCTGCTGACGCTTTTTTTTATCATTTTTATAGCATAAAGAATAACCTGTATCAGTTTCATTCGACCGGAAATGAAATGAAAATAATTATTTTTAATATAGGTATATATAACCTGCTGACGTACAACCCGCCATTTTCTTCACAGCTGACGGTTTCTATAATTATTATTATTGTTAAAACTACTGATGTGCAAATTTTCGGACGAACAGAAATAATTTTTTTTTTTTTTTTGACATACTTGAAATTCTCTCCCCACCCTTACTGGAGCTGCTGACGTTCGAGTTACTCAATGACTATCCATGAAAAGTACGTTATGACATTAATCAATCGACCAGAAATGATTTTGTAAAATGCAACGCTACCTCCCGGACTATAAGGCCTTTGTCAAAGTAACATGGGTTCACATCGATATTCTCCATCGTGACTTTTCCACATAGAGGAAACTTTGCTTTAGCTTTTGTTAAATAATGACGTGGTAAATTGTAACCGCTGTGGGAGGCTATAACACGTACATATTATTCGATGTATTTTAATACATATAAGAGAAGGGGTATGTTGAAAGAAATGCCATGAAAATACGAGTAAGACAATAGTCCACTATAAAGGACCTTTTCAAAAGAATCAACATACGTTTATTTTTCAAGTTTGTTATAATATGAAGATTCCTGAGTTGTTTAAGAATTCTTCATATTATCTGAAAAAAGTAAACGTATGATTTCGAATGACAAATTATGTGTATAGGTGCTCTAGTGGGCTATTTTTACATAATTTCGCTTAACATATAACAATGTCAAATAACAATGTCGGCTGCATTTCACATTAAGAACTTTACGTAAACATTGTTTATTTCTGCACCTATTAAACTGCCATTTGTTTTATAGTAAAATAAAGTCACTAGTAAATGTGAGAGTTGACCTAATCTTACACCGAGCAGTGCCAAGCCGCGCAGCTGTCGGCCGGACGGATGGCTGACGTGGACACTGATACAGCGAGAAGAAGATTTAAATAAAGAAAATCAAGAAAAATAAAGCCGTGGAAAAACATCACATTTTTCTTTAGAAACGCTTGCTAATTGCCAGCACAATGATACGAGGCGACCGGAAGTCTCCTGCGCCGAGTGAACAGCTGTTTCTCACTAATCATATCGGACACAATGACACATTTAATCAACTTATCTATTTGAACAACATAGCTATTACATCTGCGACATATAATCTATTTGTGCTAATAATTTATTAAAAAGTTAGCAATTAGCAATATTATCTTCATTTTGCGTTGAATTTATAACTAAGCAGCGCGATTTATCGGATACTTAGCGGGATGTTCAATAGAATTAAACACTTTCGGTGTTTTTACAATAGAGCGCCTAAAGTTAGACTCGTTTTAAATATGACATTTGACAGCAAAATGTATAGAATATCTGTCAAATTTAGGCAATGTTTCGCTAAAATGATGCTTATATTCTTTTGTAATAACACCGTTTATCATTAACATGTTTAAAGCTTAACTTGTACTTGATTATTACATTATTAAAATGTGATTGTTCAGCTGAATATATTTATACATATAATATTTTCTTTGAACCTGTTTCCCTTCACATTATGATAGTTAAATGTACCTATGACCCAATGTCCACTACGTAACATTACGCAAATAAAATGATGCATAGGAATAGAAACTTTCTGTTATATATTTATCCATGATTGGCAATGCTAACCGTAATATTTTAAAATATCGCTTAGTAGCAAGTTATTTATGGCTATGAACGTTTTTAATGTATCTTGGCGATTGCAAAGTTCTGTGTAGTATGTATTTTTACCGTCTGAGACCACCGGAAGCCAGCCCGACCAGCGCTGCAGCCACACTGCGGCCTTCAGTGTTGCTAACTACATTATTTGAATTCTAATAAATATAAGCTGGGGTGTTTGTCTTCGTAGGCGGTCATCAAGAAAACAATCCTTTTGAGATATATATCAACCAAACAAAATATGGTGTATTTTATTTTTGGTTATTTATAAAAAGTTGTGATATAAAGACAGAGATTTTAGTAGATAAAGATATTTTTAAAGTTCCACAACTATATTAGTTTATTTCAGCTTTTAAAAATCCATTCACCGTTAAATGGGATTTGTGTCTCAGCGCCTCATTCTGAATCTATTAGATAAGAGATAGACAAAATTCCGTCAAGTTGGCAACATTCACCGCGGCCTTCTGGTTTGCGAACATTCTACATCAGTCACATTCCTGTGGTCCGCCGCTTTATCAACAACGTTCAACTACTATTTTTACTGCAAAAAATATGTTTAGTACACGTGTAGTTTAAATAGATACATACATCAGTTTAGCACATCCTTGAGATGCAATCTTATTATAATAATAGATCTCACATCTGTACTTCTAAATGCTGGGAGAGTCATCAATCGTCTTGAAAGAGGTAAAAATAATTAAGATAAGGTTTAGAATCCTAGTAAACCAGTTGACTCTTCAACCTGCCGAAAGGAACTGGATTACCGTGTCCTTGAGCATGAGCAGGATTGTTTCCATCGTAAAAGCGAGATGTTGCTCTACATTGTAATGGTGTCTTGTTATCGTAATTGAAACAATCCTCCTCAGAAGTAGTAAGTGGCTTGCATGGAAGGAGCAAGGAAGTTCTTCGACAGAGTGTTTTCTATATCATAAAGTTGGTCCGTCATTAGTTTCCATGCGTTTTAACTTACGATCTAATGTATTAAACATCAATATATAAAATGCTTTGTCCACAATAACTGACGTTAACGCACAGCCAAAACAAGCGTGTTTTTAGTATAGTTTACTTATTCATCCGATACCAAAGGATTCACCGAAATTCTCTAGGGAAATGGTTTAACTGGGAGTTCTAAAGTCGTTGGCGTCCTCTAGTCTACCTATATTGAAACTTGTGAATTCATGAGCATTTTTCAATTCAATTTCAGGCCTATGCAAAGAGGGTGTGATGTCGCCTCGCGGGTTCGCTCGTGATTGATCGTCTCTGCTCGCCGACAACCAATCTGCACCCTTATTAGAGCGCCCTATAAATCATCCCCATGATAATCTTCATCTATTTCACAAAATTGACATATCTGTACCGAGTTTAATAGCTTTGAGAAGCAATTTGTGTAACATGGGGTTTTGTTTAACAGTTAACAGTGTGGACCTTCTGAGAAAACTAGTTAAAGTTATGAAAAGCATATTTTAATCTTGATTTATCTCTAACTAGCGACTTCGTCCACGAGAAATATACAGCCTATTTTGTGTTGTAGTATCATATTATCATATAAAAACACTTCTCCATTAATATAATTCGTTAGGATATGGTTGATCGTTTCATCTTTAAACATTGTGCTGAGGGATTTAGCTTTGTTTGCCGAGATTTGGCTAGTGTATAGCTATCGGGATGAAGAATAACGTTGCCAATATGTAATTTAGAAAAGAGATGGTAAAATTCGTCATCCGAGTAATTGACCCGGTGGCTTAGTGGTTATAGCGGCTGGCACGGTTTGCAGTGGTCGTGGGTTCGATTCCCACTCGGGTGAAGAATTTTTTCCATTTTTCTTTATTCCAGTTTTCTTTATTAATAATTTTATATCATATTATCATAAACAGTATCTAGAATTAATAATATTTGAGTATCTCTTAAATAGGTATAGTATCGGATGATGTCCCCAATTTCGTTCACATCACCGTATATTTTGTTTATGTTTATTCTGGTTAAGTTTCATCAAAAATTTATTTAGCATCGAAGAGTAGCAAACATCTTCATGTTCACATTCTCACGCAGACTTTCACATTTATAATATTAGTAGGATTAACGACATTTGACAAATAGTTGATGGCCGACTAACCAATAAATTTATACAAAATGAACAGGTGACACTCCTAGGTATTCTATCAAGATAATTCATTGTGGTAGTATTTCCATAACAAGAGACCACTCGAGAACATCGACAATTCATCATTGTGACGCTAATGCTGCATCTCTTTCTCATGCTAATATTGCATCTCGTTCTGTTCTTCATTTGTTTTTCTTAAGTCCCAGCTCTTTGTGAAAATGGACGAAAACTTTGGTTTCATTGTGATATTAATACACTTACCTAAATAGACTTTCTTAATATCATTTAGTTTAATATTAAGACGTAAATCAAAATTTGTTTTTAGTTACATCAAAGGTAAGTAAGGTAATTACAATCACTATCCTGTTTATGAGATATTATAGCAAAAACTTTGAGAAAATCTAATTATATAACAAAATGAAAGATAATTAATAGTCTAGACAAAAGAACTTGAAATATTTTTATTGTTTTCGCTAAGCATATAGAATCACTAATTTAATAAATCCGTATAGTTAAGTCGAGTAGCGAGCCATGGTGGATGAGTGCACTACTCGTCTATGAAACTACTTAGCTTGCCCCGGCACGTCCACTCCACTCGACCGAGCACTTAACTCGCGCCAGTCACTCGCCCACTCACACCAGACTCGTATGTAACCTTCGAGAACAATCGACAATACTTTGGAAATGGATTTAGGTACTGTTTGTATAGATATACCACTACCTATATATGTAGATATAAAAAGGGTTGGTTAATCAGATGAAATTATTGATGTATGTATGTATATGGATCCTAAACTATATAGTATATTTGTTACATGACTTACATATACATATATGCTGTATTCTCAAAATGGGTAGCCAAAACTGCTGGATCATGAAGGACATCTCACCGCCATACACATGACTACATTCTATGAATAAAATAAAATAATTTCTATTAGCTTAGTCGCTAGTCAGGTACCCAGGGTATTTTGCTTTTGTAACACTTCCGTTGGTGCTAGCTTTAGGAGTTGCAAAGGCGGGAGTGACTGAGAGACCAATCTTGTAGGTTTACCTATTACCTACCGGGGTCATCGAGAGCGCGCGAAGCGCGCTCCGGGCTACGGGCCTGAGGGTTAACCCCTGTGCCCGGGCAATGCTCGGCGCGCAATAGCGCGCCGGTTACTAATTTTGCGGCTAGGCCGCGCGGCCTCGACTTAGTCGCCGAGGCCGCGAAGGAAGATTTTTATTTTGACTTTTTGTGCATGGGAGGGAATGCCCATGCACTACAAAGACTGGACAAACAATGTTTTTCGGTAGGGCAGCCGATGGACATGTCCGGGTAGATCCGCCGGGCGGCTGGTGGCGGGGAGATTTTGCCCCGTCCTCAGCCGACCGGCACCCCAGCCAGCCATCGCTGTCCTACCGAGCGACGAGAGCACAAGACATAGAGACATAAAGACAAAAAGACATAAAACTTAACGATGTTATTTACAATAGGTATATTGATTCAATAGGGCAGCAGACAGACTGGGCCGGGCAGATCCGCCGGTCGGTTGGTGGCGGAGAGATTTTGCCCCGCCCTCAACCGTCCGGCTTCCCGGCCAGTTGTCGCTGTCCTATCGAGTATTAAGTAATATATAATAGATAATAGGTAGAAGAAATAATAGGTAGGAAGAAATAACTAATATATACAGAGATTTGTATGTACAGAATGTACATTCATTATAGTGGGCGCATTGTGGCCGGCTGAGTCGGCCTACTGCGCTCACTAGGTCAGTCCGGGAAAAGAGAATTTGGGTCAATCCGGTTTTACCCGGCATCGCTATCGAGAGGAATTCTCAGCAGTTCCCTCGGCTGTGGGCGGCCGTCTGGCGGCCGTGCATGGAGTGGGGCAAGCCCACGGAGGTGGGCATGCGGGCCGTTGTCGGCGCGGTCGAACATTCGCCGCGCCAGTCGGACCACGAATTGCCCCACTCTCTCTATCTTGAGGTCCCGGGCGATGACGTCATTACGGACGTACCGCCCGGCCCCCGTAATGAAGCGGAGGGTTGTGCTCTGCAAAGCCTCAATCTTCTTTCTGTTTGTTACAGAACAAAGTTGGAACCAGGCCGGGGCCGCGTACGTGAGACGCGGCCGAACATATAGCTTGTATATGGTCAGCCTGGTTCGTAAGGGGAGCGAAGACTGCATGACGGGCCGCAACAGAGCGCGCGCGGTCTTTGCGCTGCGCAGTGCGTGCTGGACCATCGTGTTCATCCGCAGCCCACGGTCGATTTGGCAGCCTAAATACTTGACAGTATTCTGCCAAGCTATAGGCTGCCCCCGAAGCGTGAGCCTTGGAGGGAGTTCTCTTTGCTGACCCGTCAGCAGAGCTACTGTCTTTGCCGGATTGGCTGACATACGCCATTTGTCAAGCCAATTCGGGAGAAGATTGAGGACCCTTTGCATCTGGTCTGCCGCCAGAGGGGAACTGCGCGATGTGGCAAAGTACGCGCTATCGTCGGCGTACAATGCCAACATGCCTTCAAATTCCCATGGGAAGACAACCTTCACGGTCGGTATGTCATTTGTGAAAATGGCATACAAGACCGGGGAGAGGCAACTACCTTGGGGCACGCCGGCCTGTATGGGGTGGTGTTGCGAGACCGCGTTTTCCACCCCAACATAGAACCGCCGGCCATCTAAAAATGACGCGACGATCCTTATAAGGGCCGGCGGTAGCCCCTGGCCAATGAGCTTCTGCAGTAGCCCTGGATTTGTTTACCTATTACGTATCTTGTTAGAGCATGTACAACTTCTTTAGGTATATGCTGGAATAGTTCTTGCAATACCTAGTCAGAACGAGATATCTAAGTTCTATCTATTTATAACTAGATATCTAAGTTCTATCTATTTATAATGAGATATCTAAGTTCTATCTATTGTTATTTAGAGTTTGGTATCGATATTCAACGTTAATTCAGATTAGGGTTTCAGTAAAGAGGGTCCGAACATTGATGTATGAGTATATGAATCGTCGGTGTATAAACCAGAATAACCTTAAATGTTTTCAGGTATTGAAAGCTATAAATTGTCAGATTAATCTGAATTATTTTATAGATTATAATTCCAATAGATCTGTATTTCTCTCTGTGTACAAGTGGTCTGTGATGTCTATTTATCATGACCAAAACGCCCAAAAGGGTCTCATCATTGTTGTAATATTTTAGAATGGGTATAAACTTTACGTGAAGCTTTCTAACAACTAGAAATTAATTAAACATCTATTTATATCGTGAGGATTTTGGAGAATACATTTTATTCAGATACTTTCCTAAGCTTTCGTAGGAAAAGTCTTGTGAAACAGCTACAGTAGGGGATACAAAGGTAATGACAACGCAAGTAGGTATAATATTATTGTATTTTCATGAGAGCGGTAGCGGAACGTAGCGGGATGTGCGGGATTCGGAATCCGCCGCAAATGCTAATTAGTGGATAAATTGTTTAATTATACATTAATCCATTCAATAAGAGGAGCCATTGGTTAAATTGTCGATACAATATTATTGTGGGTAGCAAAGCAACAGTATTGTTACCGCATCCGTGAGCGTGCCGGCCTTCCTGAATCCTGATGATGTAGATACTATTTGGTGTACCACTAGTGTAATGTGTAGTTTTACGTTTGAACTGCTACGTTTAATCGTCATGTAGTCGGCGAAATGTGTTGTTGGAGTTTTCGGCATTGGTCAATTATTGGACGATAATTTGAGCTGGACAAAATATATCAAATACAGTCAATTTGATTAGTGGCCCAAAACCTCAAAAGAGTCTCATTATGGTTGCAATATTTTAGAATGGGTATCACCTATAGAAGAATATATGCAAAATAGGTATATTTTTATTTCAGAAAAATGCTTATTTGGACATAACATTTTGTCCATGAGCTACTTAGTCAATATTAAATTGTGTCCTACAGTTTTTTATTCACATTTAAAACAATATTTGATTTGAAAAATATAAGTAAGTAAATAACAGCCTCTAAAAGTAAAATTCAAAGTCAGAGAAAAATATTACACGTATTTTCGTGAAATAAAATATATTTCAGGCACGACTCGTGGAGGTTACTGATTGGAATAGAAATTGTTATTTATTTAATGTCCCAATTCAATACACCTTCCATTAATAATAACGTGCATTACGTGCATAATACTTCAGTTCGAATATACGCACTAATGTGTGTAGTGCATGCGTATGACGCTGACAAATTCTATCATACATTTTACAAATCATTTTGAATAGTATGAAACTTTATACAGTTCTTTACAGTACGCTCCGATACACGATCACTCGGGTCGTGTGATGGTATTATAACGTCACCATTGGAAATATATAAAGTGATTAAAAGCCAATTTACTTGATAGCTTCAGCTAGCATATAAAGAACCTAGTGGCTGCCCGCGATGTCGTCGTTCGCGTAAACTTTAAATTTCCCGTTATTTTCCATTTTCGTTCAAATTTCGTGAATAAAAAAAGCCTTATTATATCAGCTACTTGCCAGTGAAAGTCCCTGTCCAGCCATTTCAGAGATGTTGCTCAACCACCCTAGATATAAAATCTCGTTACCATTCTCAAATCTTCGACAATAATATCGATACGTTACGCCTGTCCACGCGTGGCAGTTTTTATTTCAGCCGTGACAGGCAGACATGATTCAATAACACTGTCCGTCCGCCCGCGGTATCGTGCCGCACCGTGTGCAATTTTTAATATTTTTGCAGGGGTTATATTCATATTTTTATACCGTTTGATGGCAGTATTTACTTCTCTTTATTTTATTTACCTAAATCCACATGAAATATACTAATGTTTAGTATGTCAGCTTACACTAAAGTCAGTCCTATTATTGCGTGTGCAAACACACAATAACTTGATTACTTAATAATGAAAACATGACAAGTCGGTTTCCATAGTCAACGCAGAACGAGCCGCGTGTAAATTAAGTATATTAATAAAGTTAATAATCACATTTCTCTGAGGTTGCTGTATTTTACAAAATGGTCGGGCTTGAATTATGAATCTCCTTCTCTTCTTCTTCAGTCCACGTCTTATAAATCAATAAAGTAATTAATTAGGGAAGCTATAATTTATTCATTAACGTAATTACTTTCCTCTCATTTCAACTTATCGAATCTGACTTTTTGACGTAAAAATTATTATAGATTCGGAAACTTTTCTTGGTATTTCTGATTCAAAATTAATTACTTTGGGAGTCGTGAATTCAGTTCCCATTGGGCTATGATCGTACATTATACGCAATGTTCTTCTTCTTCTTATATCTACACATAAATAAAAATGTAATGGGTCGCTGTCTGTACATGGAAGATATACGAGAAAAAATATTATAGGAGACATCAACGCCAAAGTACCTAAAAGATTGATTTTTGGAATTTTTGACTGTTTGTCGGTTTGTCTGTGCGTTTGTGAACGCTAATCTTAGAAACGGCTGAATCAATTTTGATGCAGTTTTCAGGAATGTATTGTGACCCGGGAAAATGTTTTTATTTCGGATAATTTCGACATTTTATTTTTTCTGTAGTCCACAAGGACGGAGTCGCGGGCGTCCACTAGTCGGACATAACATAATAGTATTTTTACCTACTTTGCACAAATATAGATTTTTTTATTACACTAGAAGAATTATCGTTAAAAGAAGAAAAAGAGTGTTTTTCTTAAACTACCTATAGATGGTATCTATATTCCACTCTCGGAATACAAATACTTCGTCCCCGAGCTACAGACGACGAGACATACGAATAGATTTAAAAGTCTCTCAGAAAAGCCGTTTGTTTTAGAATTCCAAGAAAAAAATACCTTTCTCGATACAAATAGCTTTTTAAATGTGCAAATCAGATATTCTAAAAGGTTTTATAATATTACAGTCGACAAGCAAATGTAAATTGATTTAAATGTTCTCTTAAAAAACATTTTCGAATAATGATAAAATACTTGAAAATAAATATTTGCAATAGTAACTAATCGGATTTACACAAATAATTGACATCACATAGTATATACCTATATAAAGAAGTAAAATGTAGTGTAGTTACATGTTTGTATTTATTTTACATTTTAAATTATTAATTTGTACCACAATATGACTGTCAAGCTAAAATATTGTTAGCGATAGTACCTTATTCTCAAGGGCATATTGAACAACACGTCGTATTATAAAACCGCTAGGCATTTTGAATAGTATGGGTTTAGATACGATTTGGTTGGGTTAGAACTGTTAAAAGAAGCCGAGATGGCTGGAAAGTTTTTTATTTTTATTATTCGAAATGCCTAGCAGTTTCCTAATGGTTTGTACCATTTATGTTCAGTTAATCAGTTATAGCTATTAATAATTAGTAGTAGTAAGTATAAGCTTTTTTAAATCACTTTATAAGGTCTATAAATACACTCTATTAAGCTTCTTTATGTCCTTTAAGATTAACGTCTAAGATAGTTTTCTAAAATGCTCTTTTAGTGCTCTCCTTTGCTGTTAAAGACTAACTCTCGGTTGAGCTGAAACGAAGATTAAATAAAGATGTTTACTATTTAATTGGATTTAATTTCGCATTTTTAATAGATTTATTTAATTTATGAAATAGATTTATAAGTCAGAGTATAATAAAAAAAAAAGTTATTGTTGCACGTAAACGTAAGAACCGTGTTGACAATAGGAGTATTAAATACCGCAATAGCTAGAAGCTTCTTGGATACGTGCGATTATATTATAATATATCTTCGAATGTGTCAGTAAATGCCTGAACAAGTAAAGTAATTATATGTATAAAAGAATTGTGAGGCGCAAAGAAAAGGGTCGTAAAAGGTTTTAATCGTAAAAGATCGCTACGAGCCGCAAATGAGCATTCAAGCGAGAATTCCTCTACCCTCAAATTGTTTTCTGTTAAAGAATGCTATAGTTCCTAAAATAGTAAAGTATAGATAAGTATATTATTTACAGTAGGTACTCGGTATATACCACCGCATATACTATTAGCGAAAATCTCGGACCGCTAGTGCTTAGTGCGATAATGATAACGCTCTATGGAGTCGAAATCAACCGGGTATCTTGTTCCAAAGTTGCATAATTTATTTCCTTACTTGAATTTTGCCAGAGAACATTAATCATTTATACCTGCAATAGTCAACAGGAACAGCTAATTCTAGTTTGTTACGAAAAGTCCCCGATCTTCGCCAATGAACCCCACACCGACTTTATAAACAAGCTCCACGATTCGCCATGACACACACAGTTAAAATTATATTGCTTTTAAAGCAATTTTCAAGTTTATTGCCTTCTTTAAGCATGCGGGATCCACTAGAGTTTATAGTGTACATGAGAGCATGGACGATGAGAATAGAGGAGATGACCTAACAAAAGAAAATAGTGTCGCCGTCGAGCGGGTGAAGGGCGCAAGGAATAATATATTTTATTGTCCGATTCCATAAATTTTTGAAGCAACTCTAGTCAGTCAAGTTGATCTAGAGGGTTTTTATTTATCTCCTTTATGCGCAGATTCACGCCATTCTTAGGCATACATGATATGTATTTTGGGTCAATTTTACAACCTTTCTGTTATATTAAAATTCTAAAACGTGAAATGTTTATCGATTTGGCAACAACCCATAGTTTAGAAGAGAGGAAGATGCGGGATTTTCGTCTCGTTTTTTATTCACTACCCAGCATACATTTTGTTATTGATGACTCCTTCTGTGGACACATCTATGATTAGTAACAAAATTTGCCTCATAATTGATTGACACTATGCTATGTAGTATAGGTACATTGGTGATTTGACTAAGGTCTACGCTACATTGATAATTACATCTCCTTATTATTCTTCCTTCATAAGTGAGACAGCGGATGGAAGGAGCTGGTTTAGGGTCTGATTTAGTGAATTTATTATATGCTTGAATTTAATTTGTAACTAGTTACTAGTTTTGTACTGTGTTCACGTTTTGGCAGTTACATATTGCTCAAAATATATCTAAAACGATTACTTACATGTAAAAGAAGTAAAAAGAAGTGTGGAATTGCGAAGCCTCTATTCCCTTACGTAAACGGTTTATTTTTATAATTTAGCTTATCGAAACAAAGCTAAATAAAATAGACGTATTTTACATATTTTCATACCAACACACAATCCCTAAACTTTAGTTAGCCGACACATTGTGAGGAGGTCGACGATCTTTGCCAAGGCAAGTTACCAACGTTTTATAACCCCAGTAAATCCGTATAATATAGAACTTCAATGTACAAACAACTACATATAAAATACATTGACAATAGAGATGCTCGTGTTCAACTGTATACGCATTGTTTTATGTTATTTGATTATTTGTCTCGGTCGTAACATACGACGACAAAATGTCAAAATAAACCACATAACTTTGTTAGGTTGTCTTTCATGAATCTCTGAAAATGCAACCTCTTAATTAGTAATAGCCTACACATATAAACCTACTCCCTCTAGAAGATCTCTACGCTCTTGTTATCGTAGATAAGTTATTAGCCAACGTATAAATACATAGATACATATAGAAATATTAATGACACGGAAGTGTGTTTAGTCCTGCCTAACTGTGAGTGCGAGTTCTCGATATATTCAGAATGTTTATATTATCATCTCTGTTTATTCTTGTGTATGGAGAACTATGTTACCCATCCATATAATATACCCTTTCAGTGACGATCTTGAATCATTCATACATAGAGATAAGGTTTTTAAAGCCCATATTTTACCTCAGTCTCATATGCCGTGATCCTCTAAGAGTAACAAAACAGAAATAGTGTCGCTTCGTCAAGATTGATCTAAAGTGCTTCGTTCCACATTCTCGGCGTTTATTTCTTCTTTGCGTAAAATATGCAGCGTGTTCTTAACGTTATACGACAGAGCTGATGTTGTTTCGAGAAGACTTCAGGAGCCAATAAAGACAGCATATAGAACTATATTGAAAATCCATTTCGAGATAATATCTCTTTAGGTTATACAACTTTCTGCACAGCAGAGGTCGACGGCGGGAGATCGTTAAAAATTAATGGCTCATACATTTAGGTACTTAACTGAAAAATATTTCTGCTCAAAAGCTTAAGTGAGCGAGATATGATAAAAACAACATAAACATACCAATATAAACCTAAATATATGTTGATTAAATTTTCTCAGAGTACGTGAGATTGTCGTCAGTTTAAGTATTCATAAACGTTGTTGAGTTCTCTGCACGCGTCACGCAAACAATTCAAATGTCTGTGCATAAGTGTCGGAGCAAGTGTGATGAAGATTTCGGAATATAATTCGCATTCCTGGGTGGTATCGAGTGGCACCGGCCGGGCGGCCTGTGGCGCAGGTTCGCTTCCCGGAAACAAGAAACGCCACTTTAAAAGGTGAATGTCGATTATCCCGGCCACGATCCTCTCGTTCCTCGATATCTTATACGGCCAACTATATCGACATCGGTGATCATCAGTGATCATCAATAACCAATGCTTGACATTATAGTAGCTAGGTATAATAACTTCTACTATATCATCTCATGTGGTCGGTATCTAATGCTCTCATGTGGTCGGTATCTAATGCTCTCGATGATGATGTCTGCTAGTAATATCAAATATTGCAATTTTGTTTTTATAAAAAAAAAGGTTTTATTGATATGAGAAAATAAGTTGTATTTAGGTACATAATGCGGAATTAACACAAGAATCGAAGTTCAAAAAATACTGCTCGTTTGTTACATAAGTCGGTACATTTTTAACCGTATTTCCGAGGGAATAAAGATAAATTTTACATCCCCGAATATTCGCTCACAGAATTTTGATTAATACGTGATGGAAAAAATAACAGGTTTTGGTAAAGGGTACAAAATAAGGGCAAAATCAGACAATGATTGTTAGTAATGACAATGCATTCTGGGACACTCTTAAATTATAAATTATATTAGTCACTAGTGGACGCCCGCGACTCCGTCCGCGTGGACTACAGAAAAAACAAAATGTCGAAATTATCCGGGATAAAAACATTTTCCCGGGATAAATAGTAGCCTATATGTTAAGTGGGACCTGGCACAATATATTCCTGAAAACTGCATCGAAATCGGTTCAACCGTTTCTGAGATTAGCGTTCACAAACGACAAACCGACAAACAGACAAAAAATCCAAAAATCATTCTTTTAGGTACTATGGCGTTGATAAAGGTCTTCGATCCGTTACATTTTTATTATATGTATAGAAGATAACTTAAAGTTCGCCTACGAAACATACAACTCTGCTTGTAGCGTAAATCGCAATGCTAATTCCTCGGCTAATCCAATCCAGGATGTGAACGAGGCTCGGCTCTTGGAAACTTAACGACTTGCTATCGTGTAATAACATGTGTTCGAGAACAATATTATTTTACTAGTGGACGCCCGCGACTCCGTCCGCGTGGACTACAGAAAAAACAAAATTTATTTCACCCCCAAACTGGTAAAAATTTCAAAATGCTAGAACAAACGATTTTTTGTTTCTTATGACGTGATATTTGACGAACTTGCATACTAACTTTCAACCCTTATTTCACCCCTTAGCTGGTCGAAATTTCAAAAATGCTAGAACAAATGTTTAATGATTTCTTATCAAATGCTTAAATATAAAGTTTCATGGTTTTATCTTTTAAAATTAAGAAATCCCATACAAACTTTCAACCTCTATTTCAACCCCTTCATCCCTTTTTTTCGAAATAAAAAGTAGCCTATGTTCTGTCTCAGGGTCTAAAGATTGTCTGTACCAAATTTCATCAAAATCGGTTGCGAGGTTTAAGCGGGAAAGCGTAACAGACAGACAGACAGAGTTACTTTCGCATTTATAATATTAGTTGGGATATGAATGTATACATTTTATGTGTTTATATTTATTAATACATATATTGCAGATGGCAGTACTGCTAAAAATGGTGTAGAGCTGCAGGAACACGAATTTGGACATGAGATCCCCCACGTATACTATGAGTATATAAATCGATGAAATCAATTTAGAGATTGGTAATTTGACCTATAAGATAATAAAATATTCTGAACATGCAATTCACTTATTTATATCAACTTGGCTCATATTCAAACACATAGAATCTATTATATTTTTGCCCCCCCCTCCCCCCTCACACTCTATAGGTAGTACAAAACTTGGCTCTCTTCTCATTTTAGATAAAAAATATAAATGTCCGTTGCAAAGTTTGGAAGTATTCACAAATCGTATTAAAGTTCGTTTGAATCTTTCAGAAAATAATACAAGCAGAAAAATTGTGGTTATTTTACGGTACGTTTTACGCGAAAAGTTTTAAACGAGATACGTTCAAGTTTAATGGTTATGTTTAATCTCTCGCACTTGATATGTACGATTGTGTGTAGGAACCATAATAATATAGATAAATACATACATACATATATATACACACGGCTAGGTTCGCGAAATGGGGTAGTCACACATTCAGAGAAGCAGGTACACGATGTAAATAATCTACACTAATATTATAAAGAGGAAAACTTTGTTTGTTTGGTTGTAATGAATAGGCTCAAAAACTACTGGACCGATTTCAAAAATTCTTTCACCGTTAGAATCCTTATTGGACCTGGATGAACATAGGCTATAAGAATTTCCCGATATTCCCACGGGAAGGCGACCAACGGGAATTCTATATTTTTTACGAAAACCGCTATACATATGAAGCTGAAATCGGGCATATATGTTCATTGGGGACAGCGAGGGAGGACTAAAAACGGATTTCCCGAAATTCCCACGGGAAGGGGACAAACGGGAATTCATAGTTTTTACGAAAACCGCTATACATATGAAGCTGAAATCGGGCATATATGTTCATTGGGGACAGCGAGGGAGGACTAAAAACGGATTTCCCGAAATTCCCACGGGAAGGGGACAAACGGGAATTCATAGTTTTTACGAAAACCGCTATACATATGAAGCTGAAATTGGGCATATATGTTCATTAGGGACTGCGAGGAAACACTAGAACGGATTTCCCGAAATTCCCACGGGAAGGAGACCAACGGGAATTATTTATTTTTTACGAAAACGGTTAAACATGTGATTCTGAAGTTGAGCATATATGTTTATTTGGGACCCCGAGGAAGCACTGGGAACGGATTTCCCGAAATTCCCACGGGAAGGGGACAAACGTGAATTAATTTTTTACGACAACCGCGATAACATATAGGCTACTTTTTACACTTAACATATAGGCTACTTTTTATTTTTTCTGTAGTCCACGCGGACGGAGTCGCGGGCGTCCACTAGTCTGTGATAAATTGGTAGCTTATCGCTTCCGAGAATGGCCGAATCCCTTAGTCGACTCTTACAACATACACGGAAGGATATGCAGCTGATGTATTCTAGTGAAGCTTCGCTTTAGCACAGGGCACCCACATATAAGCTAAGACACTGAGTATTTTTGAGTTTTTTGAGTTTTCACTGTCTATAAACTATATAATATAAGGTTATATAACAGTTCATGGCCGGTATCAGATAAATATTGTTCCAACAGAATATGCTTTCGAAAGAATCCATACCCATAGTAATAGGATAAGGGCAAGTAGATGGTCTAGGTATTGGCCTATCAAAAATGAACTACCTTTTTATTACAAGCTTTTATTTAACTTGCAATGTATGTTTGTTCGGGTGAAATCTTACAACTCAATTTTAAGGCACTTGCCCTCAACCGATTGGGCTGAAATTTGGTGAGCACGCTCAGTTCGGATGACAATGCATGATTAACAGTGTGACGTCATTCTAAATCCAACATGGCGGCATACCCACAATGGCGGACCAATTATTTTTAATGCATTCCTACAATATGGGTATCAAATTAAAGGGCTAGCTGAGAGTAACTCGAAAAAAATGTGACGTCACTCTTAATCCAATATGGCGGACTTCTAAAACTTGAAAATCTATTTTGAAACAGATATTTTTAAGCAATTGAGATGAACAGACTTAGGATCTTACCAGGTGAAAACTATAAAGTATAAAATAAAATTTAGGTAAAAAAACCTTTTTAAAAACAAGCTTTTATTTAAATGCGCTAAAAAGAAAAAATAAACTTTTACACTAAAACTTTTACTACTTTTACCTCACCTTGACTTATTAAAAATTTAAAACTAAGAAAGTAAATACGAGTACTTAAATGTCGCGACAAGCTTTTATAACATATAAATTGTGTCAAATGTGTTAAATTTGAAATGACGTTATAAATTAACAGTAAAAGTTTTAGTGTAAAAGTTTATTTTTTCTTTTTAGCGCATTTAAATAAAAGCTTGTTTTTAAAAAGGTTTTTTTACCTAAATTTTTTTATTACCATACTACTCGTTTATTACTTGTCTTCAATATCTACTTACATTGGAAATAATATAAAATTGAAATAAAAAAAAATAAAGTACATACTTACTTACAGATAATTATCATATCTGTGGTGTTATCTACAAATAAAATTTACATACATACATATAATCACGCCTTTATCCCTTACGGGGTAGGCAGAACACCAAGGGCCGATAGAACCACATGGTGCCACTTCTGACCAATTTTAAGGGTATAGTTGAGATGTATAAACAAAATTTTATCTTAATAAACAGTAAATATTTGCAACGACGTCATTAAAAATAACTTACTCATACGAATATGAAACAGTTTCCTTCAGTTCCAGTAAGATATTTGGCTCACTGCCTAAAGATGATAGTTAAAACTTTCCAAAACTACTCCGTATCTTTCAGTTATATTTCGTTATATATCTTCTATGCTGCTCTGGGAATGAAAAAAAAACGTATAATACTTCAGCTGATTCTCTTCCCGGGCATACTAGACAAGTCAGTAGAGGGACAAGAGGGTCTTGGTGTTTTGTAGGCGATGGGCTGACCACCTGTCACTACTAACCGAACTTGTACATATCAACTATACCCTCAAAATTGGTCAGAAGTGGCACCATGTGGTTCTATCGGCCCTTGGTGCTTGGCCTACCCCGTAAGGGATGGAGGCGTGATTAGATGTACGAGTATGTATATTTCGTCAATTAAATTATAATAAATTAATGCACTCTGGTTGTATAAGCTGAATAACTTGTAATGTTGTCTATATGTGATACAAATTACAAGTAAGTAATATAATTACTTGAGTAGGTACTTCACAAATTGTATCGAAACTTAGCTTATACGAGTATATTGAACAGACATTACATTACGATGTTCGAGCTACGTACTCGTACACTGAACAATACGTATTGAGCCATGAAGCCAATGCAAAGGGGAGTTGTGTAATTGTCATGCGACCGCTAATGTAGCTTGCACAGAATATAATTTTATCGGGGTCGCTTCTGAGCATTATTTCATCTTTATTTGCGGTTAATTAAAGGACACTAAATAGGAAGAAAAGACACACTGTAATGTTCTTTGTGCACTAAAATAGGATTTCCCGAAATTCTTACGGAAACGGGAAAACTAAAGGAATACACAAGAGTACACTCAGTCCAAGTCGTAGGCGACCGCTAGTTTTATATAAATAACAATGTTTGTTAATGTAAAACATCTCCTCCTTGTAAATACTAATTGTAATTCTTCCGTACAGTACTCGTATTGGTAAGTTAACGTTATTACTAGTCCCGGAACATTAAGTTTGTATCCAATTTCAAAAGTAATAACTTACTAAATCGCGTTTGCTCTAAAATACAATTCTCAATAAAAGTACCTACTTAGATTTTTATGGGTAGAGCAAAGTTAAAAAGGTTTCAAGACGCTCTTTGAGTTCAATTACCTACATGAGCCTAAACAAACTCGCGAGCCCATCGGAATACAATATACCTACTACATTATACTGATGATCTCCGTTTAAAAGGTTTTTATCATTTAAATTAGCTTCAAATTATATTTATTACTATAGGAATCATTAAAAATGTTGAAAATGGGTAAATGGCAGTGTTGTCTTCAATCAGTAGGTCAAGACGAGTCACGTGTCTAATAATTAGGGGTTTATTACGTTTGCTACAATCACAATAGACGCCTTCGGATCTCCGGGTCGACCTTCGTAGATAACTTGCTCGTAGCCTTTCATGAATGAACGCCTCTATTCAAGCTCAACTATCTCGTAGTCGCACGTAGCCTGCTACGGACTACGAGGTAAACATTCACAAATTACGTAGCACAACATAAACGGTGTTTTGTATGGAGCAGTTAAAACAATTGCAAAAAGCAGTAAAAAAGTAAACAATGTGTTCTGAATGGTACAATACTACCTGCACTGTATCGTTATGTACAGTCGGGTGTCGGTAATGACACAAACAAATGTTTCCCACAATTTTGTGTTAGATATCACCATTTGTTAGATCACTTCTATTATTCATTTTTGCAAAAACTTGTGATGACATAGATTATACAGAGTTATTAATGCTAGTGAATAGTCCAACTTTATATTGAACTGTCAGGAAAATAAAAATAAGGTGAGGGTATATTAGTATGAACAGATTGTAAAAACGAACACTTGGAATACAGAATTTCTACAGTACAGAAGTCTTTTAATTAATACTGAATTTATTTATTATCAGAAGTGGTGCAATCCAAAGTAAAATACATAAGTGCAGTGCAAAAATGAGCGACAGTACAGATACGAGTAACTATCAAAAACGTCGTCGCGCAAGGCGTAACGTTAGTACAGACTCATTATCTTCATCAAGTGACTTGCCAAGATCTTCACGTCACCATTCTAAAAAGCGACGTAAAGATAAACACCCCCGATCTAGAAGTCGTCTTCCCAGAAAATCGAGAAAACGAAATAAACACAACAGATCACGTCCTCGCAGGGATCGACCAGTGAGTGGTACACCATCAGAATCAATATTGAACCGTCAAATACCAATTGAAACATCCAACACACCACCATTGGCACCCCCAGTAAGCAGCCAGGATCATTCTATTAGAGAACCGTTAACGGATAACCCAAGCAATTCCGCGCAGCATCAAGGTTTTAGCGAGCCAGCCGCAGAAATGAGTAGGAGTGGTGACATAGGTAGTGAGGTGGTTAAAACTGTAAGTAATGCTAATTGTAATTTAACTTTTAATGATCTTTTTAAATTAGTAAACTCATTGACAAAATCTGATCAGTCCAAGTTGCATTACGATAAAAATATAATTCCCGATTTTGACCCCTCTATCAAAAATCATAAAATTGAACGATGGATAGGAAAAGTGAATGAGTGTGCCCAAATATACAATTGGACTGATCAACAAATTCCTCATTTTGCGTTACCTAAATTAGCCGGTCATGCCAAAAAGTGGTACGAAGGTTTACAATCAATCAATTATTCATGGGCCGAATGGCAAGACCGGTTACAACGAACATTTCCATCTGAAATAAACTACGGTGCCCTGTTGTCTGATATGTTAGAGAAACGATTTAAATTAGGTGAATCATTAGACGAGTACTATTATGAGAAAATGCTTTTGCTCAATTCATGTGATATATCTGACAAAAGGGCGGTAGATTGCATAATACATGGTATAGACGATAAGAACTTGAGAGCCAGCGCTTCGTCTGGTCGTTTTACACACCCGGAAGATTTACTTAGATATCTCAAGGATATTAATTGTCGCGAACATAAAGAATTCAGGAATTTCAAGAGTAGTCAATCCATTCAGCCAACTATATCATGTACCATATGCAATAAACTAGGGCATCAGGCTAAACAATGTACATCTAGAACGTTTTTATGTTTTAATTGTAAACAGCCAGGTCATAGAGCTCATCAATGTCCTAAACCAATAATTAAGTGTGAACACTGTAAAAAATATGGCCATAAGTCTGAAAACTGTTATCAGAAAAATAAGGATACAAATTCAATTGTGGAAAAACGTGTACTTGCAACTGAGATTTCTAATCCTCAATCAAAATTTTATAAAAATGTGTGTCTTAATGGTAAAATGATTCCTGCATGTTTTGTTGATCTAGGAAGTGAGTGTACATTGTTAAGATATAATGTGTTTGAAAATCTAAACTTAACACTTGAAACTACCTGTTTACCGGTTATTACTGGAGTTGGGGAGTCCAAATTCACTCCCTTGGGAAAAATTAAAGTTTCTTTGCGCGTGGGGTATGTGGAGGCTGATGTAGTAGCTTATGTAGTTGCAAATGAATATTTACATGTACCTATATTAATTGGGCAAAATTTTACTGAGCTCCCTCACATTTTAGTCATAAAGACGAGTAATTGTTTTGAAATACTTAATCGTGCTCCTCCACCAGAAATGCCTGAGGTCATTGAAGTAAATAATATTGTTAAACTTTACGTAAAATATGATGTTGACATATCTGAGACGTGTAGTGTTAGCTGCAGTACTGAATCTGAAAATTGTACTATATTCATTCCAGGGAGTTATCGCCAATGTTTAAATTTCGAATATTCTATTCCGGAAGGTATTTATGGAATTAAGGATAAAATGTGTACCATATTGCTTTCAGTTTGTTCAAATAATCTTAGACTAAAAAAGGGCACTTTGTTAGTTAGAGGGCAGAAAGTAGAGGATGATAATTCTACCCAACATAATAATGGGTCTTTAGACCACCGATGTATGAGAGTACAAACTAGCATTGAACCAATTCCTAGGCAAGAAATTAATGTAAACAATAATTTGTCAACTGATGAAATCAACAAAATTTATAACCTTATTGATAATTATAGAAATACATTTGCTCAAAATTTAACGGAATTGGGATGCACAGACTTAGTGCAAATGGAATTGTCGTTGTCGGATCATACACCGGTTGTTTATAGGCCATACCGATTAAGCTATAGTGAAAAAGAAACTGTCCAAAACATGGTCAAAGAACTCCTGGACCATGACATTGTGGAAGAATCAACTTCCTCATACGCCAGTCCTATTTTACTGGTTTCGAAAAAGACTGGCGGCAAAAGACTCTGCGTCGACTATCGCGCATTAAATAATCGAACCATTAAAGAACACTTCCTCTTCCAGAATAGAAGACCAGCTTGATCTACTTAGTGGTGGTAAACTTTTTAGTAGCCTTGACTTAATGAGCGGTTATTATCAGATACCCATTAAGGCCGACTTTAGACACTTAACCGCTTTTATTACTCCGAACGGACTTTATCAATTTAAAAGAATGCCGTTCGGATTGGCCAATGCGCCATCAATATTTCAAAGGATGATCTCCAAGGTGTTATCTCTAAACCCCAATGACAACAGAGAAAAACCTGCACTAGCATATATGGATGATTTAATAATAATTAGTAAAAATTTTGACGAAGGTATTAATAAATTAGAGGAAACGTTTAAATTATTAAATCTCGCAAAGCTTACCTTAAATATTAAAAAGTGCAGTTTTTTCCACTCGAAAATTGACTATCTCGGTTACGAAATCTCATCTGAGGGAGTTAGACCGGGTGAATATAAAATCGATGCTGTCAAGAATTTCCCTCAGCCAAGAAATGTACACGAGACTAGACAATTTATCGGATTATCGAGCTATTTTAGAAAATTTGTTAAGAACTTTCAA